>JASFAX010000038.1:4072422-5429896 GCA_030737875.1 Allium sativum | reverse complement strand
GGTAGTTTAAGCATAATAAGGGTAGATCGACAAATATGAAAGACGATAAATCATTTAGATTGGGTGCTGCAAAAACCAATCCTTCACAAAAGTAAAAAAATATGTGTAATTGTTGGAAGGAATAACTATTTAGAGAATTAGGCATAGGGTTAAAAAGAAGGTTTTTTTTTTTGAAGTATTAAGAGAAGTAGGGGTTATTTAAGCATAGTAGGGGTAGATCGTCAAACGTAAAGATTATGAATCGTATGGATTGGGTGCTGCAAAAACTAGCCCTTCTTAGTAGTAAAAAGATAGGCGTAATTGTTGGAAGTATGGGCTATTCCGAGAATTAGGGGTAGAATTAAAAAGAAGGACTGTTTTGAAATATTAAGAGAAGTAGGGGTAGTTTAAGCGTAGTAGAGGTAGACCGACAAATTTAAAAGATGATGAATCATTTAGATTGGCTGCTGCAAAAACCAACCCTTCATAGAAGTTAAAAAATAGGGGTAATTGTTGGAAGGAATGAATATTTAGAGAATTAGGTGCGGGGTTAAAAAGAAGGGTTGTTTTGAAGTATTAAGAGAAGTAGGGGTAGTTTAAGCATAGTATAGGTAGATCGACAAGTATGAAATATTAAGAATCGTTTGGATGGGGTGCTGCAAAACTAACCCTTTAAAGTAGTATAAAGATAGGCGTAATTGTTGGGAGTAAGGACTGTTTAGAGAATTAGGTGTTGGATTAAAAAGAAAGGCTGTTTTGAAGTATTAAGAGAAGTAGGGGCAGTTTAAGCATAGTAGGGGTAGATCAACAAATATGATAGATGACTAATCATTTAGATTGGATGCTGCAAAAACCAATCCTTCAAAGTAGTTAAAAAATAGGGGTAATTGTTGGAAGTAACGGGGATTTAGATAATTAGTGATATGATTAAAAATAATAGCAGTTTTGAAGTATTAAGAGAAGTAGGGGTTGTTTAAGCATAGTAGGGGTAGATCGACAAATACGAAAGATGATGAATCATTTGGATTAGGTGCCGGCAAAACCAACCCTTCACAGTAGTTAAAAATAAGGGGTAATTATTGTAATTAAGGGATATTTATAAAATTAGGGGCAGGATTAAAAAGAGTAGTTGTTTTGAAGTATTAAGAGAAGCATGTGTAGTTTAAGTATAGTAGGGTTAGATCGACAAATATGAAAGATTATGAATCGTTTGGGTTGGGTGCTGCAAAAACCAACCCTTCAAAGTAGTAAAAGATAGGCATAATTTTTGGAAGTAAGGGCTATTTAGAGAATTATTGTTAGGATTAAAAAGAATAGTTGTTTTGAAGTATTAAGAGAAGTAGGGGTAGTTTAAGCATAGTAGGGGTAGATTGACAAATATGAAAAATGATGAATCGTTTGATTGGCTGTTGCAAAAACCAACCATTCACAGAAGTCAAAAAATAGCAGTAATTGTTGGAAGGAATGACTATTTAGAGAATTAGGCATAGGATAAAAAAGAAGGGTTGTTTTGAAGTATTAAGAGATGTAGTGGTAGTTTAAGCATAACAGGGGTAGATCGACAAATATGAAAGATTATGAATCGTCTGGATTGGTTGCTGCAAAAACCAACCCTTTACACCATTAAAAAGATAGGCGTAATTGTTGGAAATAAGGGCTATTTAGAGAATTAGGGGTAGGATTAAAAAGAAGAACTGTTTTGAAGTATTAAGAGAAGTAGGGGTAGTTTAAGCATAGTAGAGGTAGATCGACAAATATAGAAGATGATGAATCATTTAGATTGGGTGCTACAAAAAACCAACACTTCACAGAACTTAAAAAATAGGGGTAATTGTTCGAAGCAATGACTATTTAGAGAATTAAGGGTAGGATTAAAAAGAAGGGTTGTCTTGAAGTATTAAGAGAAGTAGGGGTAGTTCAAGCATAGTAGGGGTAGATCGACAAATATGAAAGATTATGAATCGTTTGGATTGGGTGCTGCAAAAACCCGCCCTTTAAAGTAGAAAAAGATTTGCGTAAATTTGGAAGTAAGGGATATTTAGAGAATTAGGTGTTGGATTAAAAAGAAGGGCTATTTTGAAGTATTAAGAGAAGTTGAGGTAGATTAAGCATAGTAGGGGTAGATTGACAAATATGAAAGATGATGAATCATTTGGATTGGGTGCTGCAAAAACCAACCCTTCACAGTAGTTAAAAAATAGGGGTAATTGTTGGAAGTAAGGGCTATTTAGAGAATTCGGGGTAGAAATAAAAGGAATAGCTATTTTGAAGTATTAAGATAAGTAGGTGTAGTTTAAGCGTAGTAGGGGTAGATCGACAAATATGAAAGATGATGAATCATTTGGATTGGGTACTGCAAAAACCAATCCTTCACAGTAGTAAAAGACAGGCGTATATGTTGGAACTAAGGGCTATTTAGAGAATTAGTGTTTGGATTAAAAAGAATAACTGTTTCGAAGTATTAAGATATGTAGGGGTAGTTTAAGAATTGTAGGGGTAGATCGAGAAATATGAAAAATGATGAATCGTTTGGATTGGGTGCTGCAAAAACCAACCCTTCATAGTAGTAAAAAGATAGGCGCAATTGTTGGAAGTAAGGGCTATATAGAGAACTAGGGGTAGGATTAAAAAGAAGGGTTGTTTTGATGTATTAAGAGAGGTAGAGGTAGTTTAAGCATGGTAGACGTAGATCGAAAAATATGAAAGATAATGAATCATTTATATTGGGTGCTACAAAAACCAACCCTTTACAGAAGTTAAAATATTGGGGTAATTGTTGGAGGGAATGACTATTTAGAGAATTGGGTGTAGGATTAAAAAGAAGTGTTGTTTTGAAGTATTAAGAGAAGTAGGGGTAGTTTAAGCATAGTAGGGATAGTTCGACAAATATGAATGATTATGAATCGTATGGATTGGGTGCCACCAAAACCAACCCTTCACAGTAGTAAAAAGATAGGATTAATTGTTGGAAGTAAGGGCTATTTAGAGCATTTTGGGTAGGATTAAAAAGAAGGACTGTTTTGAAGTCTTATGAGAAGTAGGGGTAGTTTAAGCATAGTTGAGGTAGATCGACAAAAATAAAAGATGATGAATCATTTAGATTGGGTGCTGCAAAAACCAACTGTTGATGGGCCATTCGGACCGCCCGTCACAGCATAACAATGTGGTAGATCCGTATTCAGAGTCCTCGAAGTAAATGGGTTGGAGAAGTCCATCATCTTAGTCCACTTTAGCCGTAGAGAGCGGCCCAGGAGGAGCTTGAGATGATCAAGCCTGATCGGTCATGATATGTTCATTTGAAGCCCGGGAAGCCAGCCTAAAGAATAGCTCATTTCAGATCTTCTTGCTCAAACCACCTAAGTCAAACAAATCAAGCACGTCTCATGCCAGATATTTGGAAAAGAATACTGATTCTCCAGCGAATGCTAATTCATTCAGCTGCAACTATTCTTCTGGATCTAATAACACGTATGGATAACGCCAAGTATTGCATCGCCTATAAATACCTATGTTTCAATTCAGAGAAAAGAATAATTTTTTTGGTAATCATTCTCATTGATCATAAAGAAATAACATATAAAGAGGACGTAGGCACTGTCTTTGCCGAACGACTATAAAAATTTTGTGTGTGATTCTTTTTAATTTCTATTCGTTGTTTGTTGTTAGAAATCTTCACTTATTCTCTACAAAATTCTTCTCTTTGGGTGTTGAACCAATTTTTGGTATCAACATTTTGGTGCTTTCACTGAGAACTGACTTTCTCAGGTCAATTCGGATTTTCGCTCTACTTTTGGATAACCAAGTCCATGAAGGAAATCTTATTTTTGTCAGTACATTGATTTAGCAATGGCTGGAAAAACAGTTTGTAATACCCGAAAGAATCCACAAGCTGGAACATCCATGGAAGCAGCCGGCAGAACAGCTGACCCTGAAGCTGCCTCGGATCAGCCTACATTAGCCCTGGAGGGGATGTAGCCCCATCTTCTGCCTTCACCACCCGAGACGAATTCATGGCTATGGTAGATCTTCTTAAGGAAACTACCGATTCCTTAAGGGCCCACACTCGAGAGAACGCCACCATGCGTGAAGACATGACTCGCATAGCGCGATAGTGGAAGGAGATCAAAAAGCAAGCTCAGGAGACTCGGGACCATCAAGTCCCTCCTCCTTTGCTGGATCGAGTGTCAGAAAGCTCCTCCTCATCGGAGGAAGGCAGAGACCCACGTCAACCTCGACGACCGTTAGAAAGAGCTGAAAATTCCCGGCAGTTGCTCATAGAAGAACATAAGAATCCACCAGATGAACACGACCAAGGACATGCTGATCAGGTCAAGTTAGATGTGGTCGATCCCATAGCCCCACACAATCGGGAGGCATCCCCTCCTATAAACCGAAATGCTGTTCAAAGAAATCGGGCCCCTGTACATCCTGCTCGGAATCTTGTAATTAACCAAGAAAACCAGAGGAGAAGAAATGCCTAGACGGCAATTCCTGATGGAGGGGGTAGAAGAAGTCCACCGGATGATGAAGTCGACTCGAACACGATAGTTACCCCAAATTTAGCCGCTATGGTACGACAAATTATGAATGCTATTCGTGGGCGTAGGAGTTGCTCAGGAGATTCAATATGCCCCAAATGAATCAATATGATGGAACTTTAGACCCACAACAACACTTGATGAGATATTCTTGGCACATGGAAGTAGCAGTTGCTCCTGCGACAATTAAATGCAAGGCTTTTCCAATCTTTCTAAGTGGGATTGCCCTTATGTGGTTTGTCCGTCTACCCGCAAAGTTAGTTCGTAGCTTTAAAGACTTGAGCGAAAAATTTCTAACTCAATTCCGCCTTCACGCTACCAAATCAAAACATGTCATGGCTTTGTCAGCAGTTAAGTAGGGAAGAGGCGAATCCCTAAGGAATTATCTCAATCGGTTCAATCGGGCGGCAACCGAGGTTAGCAACCCCAACCATGAAACCTTCTTAATGGTCATGGTCGATGGCATCGACAAACGAACCAATTTGGGAAAATATTTGATTGGAATGCCACTAACTACGATTGAAGCTTTCTATGAAAAGGCTCACATCCGACTGAGGCAAGAAGATGCGCAGTTGGAGGAAGAAGGTGGTCAGACGGGCGCTTTCAATCTGTCAGCTCAAAACAACATCGCAGTTAAAAAATCTGGGGATAACTCGGGGAAAGTCGAGGTGAATGTTGAAAACCGTTGCAAGCGAAGCGGTGAAGGGTCGAGGGAAAATAGCGGGAATTCAAAGCAAAGAGGAAACTCCCGATAGCGCCCTCGCTTCCAGGTGTTTGACACGGATACTGCGTTAAATGACACATTAGAGAACATATACCTCGATACCTGCAATACAATGCAATATAAGAAGCCGCCCCCACGAGAGCGTACGAAGAAGGAACGAGCGATCGGGAAGTACTGCTTATTCCATGATATTTACGGGCATACGACCAACGAGTGCCGACATCTTAGGGACATTGTTGAAAAGCTGATTCGAGAAGGGAAACTCGACGAATATAAAACAGCTCCAAGGGACAGGGGCAAGGAAGTTCGATGCCCAAGCAAAGTCAGCCTACAGCTCGCGCAACTTCTCAAGAAAAAGGGGAAGGAATTGTCATCAACGCCATTGTGGGGGGACCGCACGAGGCCGCAAGCCCCGTAAAACAAAGGAAGACAATGGGCGACGATATCGTCTTCCTTGACCACAATCCAATTGTTATAGAAACCCCAACGGTCGATTCATTGGTGATAACTGCCATCATCGGCCCAGCTACTGTCCGAAAGGTTCTGGTAGACAATGGAAGCTCAGTAAACATCCTATTCAAACAAATCTACGATCAATTGAAGTTATAAACATAGGACTTAGAGTTATATGAAGGTCAAATACGTGGTTTCAACAGAGCATCCACCGAACCTATCGGCCAGGTCAGACTATCGGTGGAGTTAGGAGATGGGGAAAGACGAAGAGTTAGGATTCTACCATTTGTAGTAATGAATATCAACTCGCACTATAATTCCTTGAGATGACCCGCCCTGGCGGTATTCCGAGCCTGAATCGCCCCTTGGTGTTTTCTTATGAAGTTTTCGACCGATAGTGGGATCGGAACTGTGCGAGGAGACCAAGTAATTAGTCGAGCATGCTATATGTTAGAGTGGAAGGTGTTGAGGAGCAGCGGTAACAAGGAGTCTGAAAAATCTTCTCCCCTAGGGGAGGAGAAGGAAGCATAGCAATTTCAGAGAATACCTCGACTAGGACCGTCGTCCTATGAGGTCGAAGACATCGACCCACGAGATGACGATAAGTCAGGTTGCAGAAAGGCGGCTCCAAATGAAGCCACCATAGAAATCATGATCGATGACAATGATCCTAACAAATTTCTAAAGATTGGGTCTCATCTTGATCTCTTTCGGACGGAGGAGCTAAGTGAATTCCTCCGGGCGAATTTAGAGTGTTCACTTGGACCCACGCTG
The DNA here is from genome assembly GCA_030737875.1 of Allium sativum. Classification (NCBI taxonomy): domain Eukaryota; kingdom Viridiplantae; phylum Streptophyta; class Magnoliopsida; order Asparagales; family Amaryllidaceae; genus Allium; species Allium sativum. The sequence goes on along the minus strand of JASFAX010000038.1, from coordinate 5,423,428 downwards.
ACATGTGTGGGATATCTACGTTTATCATAACCCACTCCCTCAGCATCGACCCAAAATACACTCCTGTAAAACAGAAAAGGCGAATGTTGGGCCCTGAAAGGTCGAGAGCTTTAAAAGAAGAGATTGGGAAGTTAGAAACCAATGGATTCATCCGGGATTCGACCTATACCGACTGGATAGCCAACCCGGTACTTGTGAAGAAGGCTAATGGGAAGTGGAGAACCATTATTGATTTTTCCAACTTGAATAAGGCCTGCCCTAAGGACAGCTTCCCATTGCCTAGAACCGATCAGCTGGTTGACTCAACCGCCGGGCACGAGCTACTTTCATTCATGGATGCATATTCCAGATACAATCAGATTTCCATGCACGTCCCTGACCAAGAACATACCAGCTTCATTACCAACCTCGGGTTGTACTGTTATGTGGTTATGCGTTTTGGTTTAAAGAACACAAGAGCTACCTATCAAAGGCCAGTTAATCGAATGTTTGATGATCAAATTGGGAAAACGATGGAGGTATATGTAGATGATATGTTGGTAAAGTCAAAACAATCATTCGAGCACATGAACGACCAGTCTAGGATGTTTAACATTCTCCGGAAATACAAAATGAAACTAAATCTATTGAAATGTTCTTTTGTAGTGGCATCGGGCAAATTTCTCGGCTTCATTTTGAGTTCCCGTGGAATCGAGATCAATCCTAATCAAATTGCAGCCCTTAAGGGAATTCAGGAACCTCGTCGGACAAAGGATGTTCAGAGTTTAACTGAAAAGTTAGCAGCCATGGGACGATTCATCTCGAAAGCCACTGATAAATTCCTACCCTTCTTTGAACTGATAAAAAAGGGGGAAACGAAACTTTGCTTGGACGCCTGATTGTGTCTAAGCTTTTCGAAATCTGCTTGATCATCTCAAAAAGCCTCCTATTCTATCCAAACCTGTCGACCATGAAGACTTGTTCGTTTATTTAGCAGTATCCGCACATGCAATTAGCTCAGTCCTGGTCCGCAAGGAAGATCGAGTACAACGACCAGTCTATTATGTGAGTAAGAAGTTGACCGGATCCGAACGTAATTATCCTAAAATAAAAAAAATGGCCTATAGCTTATTAATCACATCAATAAAGCTTCAGCATTACTTCCAGGCCCGTCCAATTAAAATATTCACTGATCAACCTCTTCGACAAATCTTACAACGACCAAAAGCTAGAGAGAGGCTGCTAAAATGGAATACCGAATTAAGCCAGCTCGACCTAACATTTATTCCTCTGAAATCGATCCAAGGACAAGGTTTTGCTGATTTCATAGCAGAATTTACAACCCTAAAGAAGGAGTGTCAAGATGATAAACCTTAGCCTATGAAGGTCGATCAGGAGCCAATCAGTTGGAAGCTTTACACAGATGGAGGCCGAAATAAACAACATTCGGGAGCTAGCGTAGTACTTTTGTCTCCTGAAGGACGCTCGATTTATTATGCTTTGAGGCTAGAATTTTTGGAAACCAATAATGACTCTGAGTACGAAGCCCTAATTGCTTGACTAAAATTAGCAAGAGACCTGAAGATAACATCGCTCGACATCTTTTGTGACTCAGAGCTTGTAGTCTGCCAAGTCCGAAAGGAATTTGTTACCCAAGGAGAGTGACTAACCTCTTACCTCGAATAAGTCGAGAAGTTGCTACGGAACCTCAGCCGATATAGTATTTCTCATATTCCCCGGGTAGAAAACCAGAAACCAGATAGGCTAGCAAGACTAGTTAGTTCGGACCATCCGAGCGAGACAGAATTAGTTCCCATAGAAATCCTAAGAATGCCAAGCATCGATCAGATGGATGTCGACCAGAATAATGTCGAACCTAAAGAAGAATCATGGATGACTGCCATCAAAAATTTCGTTCTCCATGGACAACTACCCGAAAATAAAAACGAGAAGCGAGCCTTGGTACGACAAGCCTCTAGGTACCTCATTCGGCAAGGCCAGCTCTATAGAAGAGGATTTTCGGTTCCCATGTTCTGATGTGTAGCCAACGATGACATCAAAAGAATACTGCAAGAAGTACATGAGGGAGATTGTGGAGCACACATCGGGGGGCAAACCCTTGCTTGGAAAATACTGCGCTATGGGTATTTCTGGCCGACCATCAGTAAGGATGCTGCCAACTATGCCAAAAAAATGCGATAAATGCCAGAGGTTCGCGGAAATCCCATGAGCTCTCCCAACGAATATTACCCAGATGACAAGTCCTTGGCCGTTTGATGTATGGGGAATTGACATCATCGGAACCTTGCTTATTTCAAAAGGGGGCGCTAGGTATGCGATTGTAGTAGTAGACTACTTCACAAAATGGGCGGAAGCCAAGCAGATTACTACGATTACAACAAAGAAGGTTATCAACTTTGTCGTTCGAAACATTATATGTCGATATGGAGTGCTTTGAACCATCATTACAGACAACGGGACTCAGTGTGACAGTCTAGAATTCCAGGATTTTTGTGAGAAATATCATATTGAGAAGAAATACACGGCAGTACTACATCCCCAATCCAATGGTCAAGTTGAAGCGGTCAATAAAATCATTAAGACCATTTTGAAGAAATGGCTGGAACGCGCTAAAGGAAAATTGGTCGACGAGTTGCCTCTGGCGTTATGGGCGTATCGTACTACCCACAAGACTGCAACAGGACATTCTCCCTTCGCTTTGTCGTACGGTTCTGAGGCTGTTCTCCTAATCGAACTTGAAGTCCCGACTCACTGGACGACTTACTATGATCCCTTGACTAATAAGGCGCTTCTCTTGACTTCATTGGACATGGTCGACGAAAAAAGAGAGGAGGAGAACCTACGTGCCGTGGCCCACAGGAAACGAGTCGCTCGGTATTACAACAAAAAGGTCCAACCAAAGACTTTTGAAGTAGGAGGTTTGGTCCTGAAATGAATCTTCCCGGCCCCCATACGCATGGGCTCGAGATGGGAAGGACCATACGTCATTCAAAGAAAGCTCGACAATGGGAGTTTTAGGCTGATAACTGTGGATGGCGAACCGTTTCAAAGAGCATGGAACGCAGAGAATTTGCGACTTTCTCTTTCTTTGGATATATTTTAACGTTTTTGTCTTCTCTTTGCATTTAGATTGTTGATTTATTTGTTTTTGGCATTGTAATAAGCGACCGTCATTAGTCGCAATAGCATATTAATAAGAGTCTCCGTTCCTGCCCTAACTTTTTGTGATTATAAAGAGCTAACGATTATGATTGATCGACCTATTTTTCAACTTTTACCATGAATGAATCAGGGATAAAATCGATACCCGTCCAGGCATACTGATCGACCATCAGGACTCAACTCCCGACCTCGTTGATTGGAGGAAGAGTATAAATGACAATCGAGCGTGAATGGTGCACCTTGACAAAAGACCCCTCAAATGATAGAACTTTGCCATTTACAGACTAAAGGATAAGTATAAAAGCCTCAAGGCACCCCTGCTCAATTGCATCCAGACCCTGATTAAGGATAGAACAACTTGAGTTCGACAGGGAAGTTCGCCGCTCAAGCATCTACCCAACACTGGGTGCAAAAGAAATAGTTAGCGCCCCCAACGAGGGTAAAGGGCGACTCACCCTTAACATCAAAAACATAACCACGAGATTCACACGACATTTATGTTACCATCAAAATAAGTTGATTTTCATTTAAAGTACTCTGACTTCGTTACAAAATACTATTACGTGACAAGTACCATTCAAGCAAAGCTATTGGAGATACATCATCAAACAATTACAAAGGAAAGTCCTAAAAAGGAGGCGGCATCAGTCCTTGTTCAACCATTTCAGCCATCTCTTTTTGCTTGATCATCTCCTGCATCTCTTTAGTAGTCATACTACATTTCGACCCTCCTAGCATACTGCCAGAAGGACGAGGAGCTAAGGCAGAAGCCTGTGAAAGAATGGGGCAGCAGGACCCGAGGCTGAAGAGAGGATGGTCAGGGGAAGGAAGTGGAGAGGTTTGATGTTCAAAGGATATTCAGCAGGCTCGGGCTTCATGGAAGAAATTTCTTTGTCCTTCTAGTCTTTGATCTCGGCCATGTATGGGCAGTCTTCCCTTTTGGACTCCTTAACAACCTCAACGTCTCTATCTTCAGGAGATACCGAGTCGACCATCTATTCTTCTGTAGTCTTATTTACTTCTTCGGTGGTACCCTTTTTCTCGACAGCAGGTCCTTTATCCGCTTTTTCAGTAGCAACAGAAATCCGTAAGAAAGAAAGGAGATGCATGCAATTAGTGGAGGATAAGGACTTATAAAAAAAAGAGATTTACCTCAAACGTTGGAACCAATCACCTGCCCTTCTATGGCCTTAACTAAATCACATGGAAAGGTAGAAGACGAGCCCCTTTCCATAACCATGTGCGCAGAAGGTGCTGGATCATAAGGCCGACCGTCACTCACTTTGGTTTGGAGAACCGATTTTCCCTTCATCCTGCAATGTTCTGCCTCTGCTACTTTCCTCTCTTGGTTTAGTGCCTCCGCAACGATGCCACATTCTCTATCATTCAGAATATGAGTCATTAGTGATACCTGATCCACTGGGTGACCCTGTGCCGTCTTCTTCTCTTCTAATAGGAGTAACGCCCATACATCGACCAATGACCTGGGAAATCCCGGCATCCAAGATAAATCCCTAAAGCGAAGGAAATATGCATTAAATAGAAGAACCTTACGAGCATTCCCCTTCTTCAATTCAACTTTCTCTCGGGCGTGCTCAACCTTAAGAGTCTCGATCTCATCATCATGTTGAAGCTTCAGATTGCTAGCAGACTCGACTGCTGCGGCTGTATTTTTCTCAGCCTGATCCTTGGCTAAATCGAACGAGTGAACAGTAGCCTTTAAATTCTGAATTTGAAGATCGAGTTGGGCTCTATCCCTCTTCAAAGTTTCAATCTCTTCCCTCATAGAATCGCATTCCTGGCCTCTCTGTTGAACCTGAATGTTCAAGTCTTTGACCTCTCTCCCATACTTTTCTTTGTCTGTCGCCTCCTGTCGCTCTTGATCTTTGATTTATTTTCTAGAAACCCAAAGGTCTTATTACCACTGTCGATGTCCCTTTTTAAACCAGCGATCTCGGTAAGCTTTCCCTTTAATGCTCCACTCACATACCCGGCATATTCCAGCATAGCGTCATATGGAGATAGGGCATATTCCAGATTATTGCGCATGCGGCGACGAAACCTGTGGGTTAATGGTTATATTTCGGGGGGTGGCCCATTCTCAGAAAAAATGAGATCGTGGAAATTTTGTGCCAGTTCTTGGAATCGATCGATGGAGGAAGTTCCAACCGTAGGACTGGAGTGATGTGTTACTATTCGAAAAGGCTCGAATCCTTTTCCCTCCTTGGATTTGTGAGAATCATCTTTTTCCTTTTCTTGGGCATGCAATACAACTCTTTCATATCTCCCGACGTTCGATCATGTCTTCTCAAGCGTCTCTTTTACTGCACATCCTGTTCCTCGGGTAGTTCGCCCCCTCCTTCTTCCCTTGATTCTTCCTTTTTTCTTTCCTCCCTGTCTTCCCTCACATCTTATGTCTCCTTCCTTATGCTATTACTGTCTTTTTCGTTGCCACCTTTTTCAGTACGTGGCAAAGTAGCCTCCTCCAACCCAATGTCCATTGGGAAGGAAGCAAACAGGTCTCCATAAAACTCTTCATCAACACCTACAAGGAAAGAAAAAAGAAACAAGCGATCCTCGATTTGTGCATAAGTATTTGATGTTGTGACGTGCAATAAACCTTATAGTCGTGACAAGATTTTACCTCCAATACCGCCCTGTCTGTCTGGAAAGGACATCCCTTCAGATTGATTGGCAAAAAATCGATTTGGATCTAAGCTTTGTGGTGAGAGAATAATGTTGGGAATTTGAAGATTTCCAATCCTAGAAGAGGGGTTGCGTCAAGCCATTCCTGTAGATCATGAGTCGAGGGTAAATCAACTTCAACTCCCGAATCTTTCGGATGAACCTCGATAGGTTCTTCTTTGTTTGTTTTCCTTTGTGCCACCTTGGATGCTCTCTTGGAAGGAACCTTCTCTTTTTGTCGATGTCCGACCTCGCCGCAAGCAACTTCTTGAAACTTGACCTTTCGAACGCGTCTTTTGAAAGAGGGCTTCTTCAGACCGGATTTCTCTTTCTTTCCGGGAAAAGGGCGAGTAGGTGATCCTTCAATTGAGCGAATCGCCTGTTCATCCCCCGACTCCTTCGTGACTGGGTGCACTTCGTCTCGAGCTGGTACTACAGGATCAAGTCCGTCTTTTGCTGATCCCCTTGTCCTACTTCGGTCGAGTAGGGCATATTGGTGCAAGTTTTCATCGGACAGACAGTTCCAAAACTGTCGTCGCTTCTTTTTTGTTCTGATCAATCACTTGTGGTGCTCCTTAAAAACTTCATCTTCAGGTCTTAGAGGATCGTCCTCCGTATGAAAAAATAGGGTGATCAGAAAGAGAAATCTCTATGGAAAAGGAATATATAAAGAAAAGAGGAGAACCCACCACATCTGAGCTAGTATCGAGCACACCTCGGCTGCTGCTTAATCCAAAACCAGTCTCGCTTGGGATCGCCCGCTTTGCTCGGGACATCCTCGATAATCTTCCAGCCTTGAATAGCTTCAAAATAGAGTAAAGAAGGATATTGTGTTTTATTGCGTCTAAAGTTGAAGAGAAAGGCTATATCATCAATGGTCGGGGGATAACCAAGATATTTCAGATATAAATCACAGGTCGACATAAAATTTCCATAAGCTATTAGGTGAAATTGCATCAGAGCCTAATTCATCCAACACAGAAAAACGACAATGAAAGAAGGAATGGGGGTAATGGCTCCCACGTTGCACATCGGAAGGGAGACTGCCATTTAACCATCGGGAGGATTATGAGGTCTCTCGGTTTTTTCAGGGACGAGGACATCGTCAAATGGAATATTGTGCTTTGTTGTTAAATGTTGTAGTCGATTAAGGGTGATGTTGGACTGTTTTGCTTTTGGAGGGTCCCACAAAATCTCCGTACCTGGGACAATGTCAGGAGCTAGCGGAATGGGCACCACTTCAACTAGCTCGACTGCTATTGGAGGAACAGATTGCGGATCGATCGATCGATCTTTAGGGTTGCTGTCAAAAGTAGGTCCTGAATGACTTGAAGACTCTGAAGAACTGTCCACTCTAATGGAAAATGTATCTCTCCACCAGACTCTTGCTTACGGGTATCACGCATTATGACAATTTACCCATGAAGAACCTGTGCCATAAAAATAGTAGAAAAAGCACAAAAGAAGAGACAGAGTCAGGACTTTCTATAAGCATGGCCCTAGCAAACGATGAGTCACAAGTGATATGATCTAAGATATGTGGAAATTGATATCCTTTACATCGCCCTTTTTAGCATTTTCATGTGCCTTAGGGTTCAAAGATACTCCGACTCACAAAATGCTTGGAAAAGGCGGGATCTTTTTGTAATACCATCGAAATCAGGAATTCGTTACCAATGGTTCTTGCCCAAAGGGTGGAAGTCTTACCTTGGGGAACCGCACCACCGCTAACTCCGGCGGTCTAACGCGGAAGACATCCGTCGATTAGGTCAGATAAAACCCTAGATAATAATAAAAAGAGAGCAGACTCCATGCAAGAATGGTGTTTCGATATAAAGCATGATTCATACCTGAAAAGATGATTTTGGGTGGAAGTGATGATCGCTAATCGTCTTTCTTTCCAGAATGGTAGATTAACCATTGTAGAGTTAAAAAGTAAAAAGAAAAAAGAAAATGGGATTTTACTTGTATAACAGAAAAGAAGAGAGGCTATTCCAATTAAGCCAACGTGATTGGACCAAGCGGACGTGTAAAGAAGTTGGAGAGTTGGAGACCAATTGATAAGAAGAGAAGACGGGGATGTGTCATCATTTCCTGAAATTATTCATAATTTTCAGGCGATTGATGGGATTCGACGCAGTTTGCGATGTCTACTGAATAAAAGTTAAAGTAACCAATAAGACAATCAGCATATATGGTCTGACTTAAGATACGTGACAACAAACTATGCTTCTCACTAAATGAACCATACTTTGGGGGGCAAAGTGTTGATGGGCCTTCTGGACCGCCCATCAAAGCATAACAATGTGGTAGATCCATATTCAGAGTCCACAAAGTAAATGGGTTGGAGAAGTCCATCATCTTAGTCCACTTCGCCCATAGAGCGCAGCCCAGGAGGAGCTTGAGATGATCAAGCCTGATCGGCCACGATATATTCATTTGAAGCCCGGGAATCCAACCTAAAGAATAGCTCATTTCAGATCTTTTTGATCAAACCACCTAAGTCAAACGAATCAAGCATGTTTCATGCCAGATACTTGGAAAATAATACCGATTCTCCAGCAAATGCAAATTCATTCAGCCGTAGCTATTCTTCTAGATCTAATAACACGTGTAGATAACAGCCAAGTATTGCATCACCTATAAATACCTATGTTTCACTTCAGAGAAAAGAAGAATTTTTTTTTGTAATCATTCTCATTGATCATAAAGAAATAACATATAAAGTGGACGTAGGCACCGTATTTGCCGTACCACTATAAAATATTTGTGTATGATTCTTTTTAATTTCTGTGCGTTGTTTGTTGTTAGCAATCTTCACTTATTCTCTACAAAATTCTTCTCTTTGGGTGTTGAACCAATTTATGGTATCCACACCAAACATTCAAAAAAGTTAAAAAATAGGGGTAATTGTTGGAAGGAATTACTATTTAGAGAATTAGGGGTAGGATTAAAAAGAACGGCTATTTTGAAGTATTAAGAGAAGTAGGGGCAGTATAAGCATAGTAGGGGTAGATCGACAAATATGAAAGATTATGAATCGTTTGGATTGGGGGCTGCAAAAACAAACCCTTCAAAGTAGTAAATAGATAGGGGTAATTATTGGAAGTAAGGGCTATTTATAGAATTAGGGGCAGGATTAAAAACAAGGACTGTTTTGAAGTATTAAGAGAAGTAGAGGTAGTTTAAGCATAGTAGGGATAGATCGACAAAAATGAAAGTTGACGAATCATTTAGATTGGTGCTGCACAAACCAACCCTTCACGGTAGTTAAAAATATGTGTAATTGTTGGAAGTAAGATCTATTTAGAGAATTAGGGGTAGGGTCGGATTAAAAAGAAGGGCTGTTTTTAAGTATTAAGAGAAGTAGGAGTAGTTTAAGCATAGTAGGGGTAGATCGACAAATATAAAGATGATGAATCATATGGATTGGGTGCTGCAAAAACTAACCCTTCACAGATGTTTAAAAATAGGGGTAATTGTTGAAAGTAAGTGCTATTTAGAGAATTAGGGGTTGGATTAAAAGGAATAGTTGTTTTGAAGTATTAAGAGAAGTAGGGGGTTTAAGCATAGTGGGGGTAGATCGACAAATAGGAAAGATTATGAATCGTTTGGATTAGGTGCTGCAAAAACCAACCCTTCAGAGTAGTAAAAAGATAAGTGTAATTGTTGGATGTAAGATCTATTTAGAGAATTTTGGGTAGAATTAAAAAGAAGGGCTGTTTTGAAGTATTAAGAGTTGTAGGGGTAGTTTAAGCATAGTTAGGGTAAATCGACAAATATAAAAGATGATGAATCATTTAGATTGGGTGCTGCAAAAACCAACCCTTCAAAGAAGTTAAAAAATTGGGGTAATTTTTGGAAGGAATGACTATTTAGAGAATTAGGGGTAGGATAAAAAAGAAGGGCTGTTTTGAAGTATTAACAGAAGTAGGGGTAGTTTAAGCATAGTAGGGCTAGATCGATAAATATGAAAGATTATGAATCGTTTCCATTGGGCGCTGCAAAAACCAACACTTCACAGTAGTAAAAAGATAGGCATAATTGTTGGAAACAATGGATACTTAGAGAATTAGGGGTAGGAATAAAAAGAAGGATTATTTTGAATTATTAAGAGAAGTAGTGGTAGTTTAAGCATAATAAGGGTAGATCGACAAATATGAAATATGATGAATCATTTAGATTGGGTGCTGCAAAAACCAACACTTCACAATCGTAAAAAGATAGACGTAATTGTTGGAAGTTAGGGCTATTTAGAGAATTAGGGGTTGGATTAAAAAGAAGGACTATTTTGAAGTATTTAGAGAAGTATGGGTAGTTTAAGCATAGTAGGGGTAGATCGACAAATATGAAAGATGATGAATCGTTTAGATTGGGTGCTGCAAAAACCAACCCTTCACATTAGTTAAAAAATAGGGGTAATTGTTGGAAGCAAGGGCTATTTAGAGAATTAGGGTTAGGATTAAAAAGAAGGGTTGTTTTGAAGTATTAAGAGAAGTAGGTGTAGTTTAAGCGTAATTAGGGTAGATCGACAAATATGAAAGATGATGAATCACTTAGATTGGGTGCTGCAAAAACAAGCCCTTCACAGAAGTTAAAAAATAGGGCAAATTGTTGGAAGGAATGAATATTTAGAGAACTAGGGGTTGGATTAAAAAGAATGGTTGTGTTGAAGTATTAAGAGAAGTAGGGGTACTTTAAGCATAGTAGGGGTAGATCGACAAATATGAATGATTATGAATCGTTTGCATTGGGTGCTGCAAAAACCAACCCTTTAAAGTAGTTAAAAGGTAGGCATAATTGTTGGAAGTTAGGGCTATTTAGAGAAATAGGGGTAGGAATAAAAAAGAAATGTTTGCAATTATTAAGAGAAGCAGGGGTAGTTTAAGCATAGAAGGAGTAGATCGACAAATATGAAATATGATGAATCATTCAGATTGGGTGCTGCAAAAACCATCCCTTCACAGTAGTAAAAAGATAGGCGTAATTGTTGGAAGTACGGTCTATTTAGAGAATTAGGGGTAGGATTAAAAAGAAGAACTGTTTTGAGGTATTAAGAGAAGTAGCGGTAGTTTAAGCATAGTAGGGGTAGATCGACAAATATGAAAGACGATGAATCGTTTGGATTGGGTGCTGCAAAAACCAAAGCATCAAAGTAGTAAAAAGATAGGCGTAATTGCTGGAAGTAAGGGCTATATAGAGAATTAGGGGTGGGATTAAAAAGAAGGGTTGTTTTGAAGTATTAAGAGAAGTAGGAGTAGTTTAAGCATAGTAGGGGTAGATCGACAAATATGAAGATGATGAATCATATGGATTGGGTGCTGCAAAAACCAACCCTTCACAGATGTTTAAAAATAGGGGTAATTGTTGAAATAAGTGCTATTTAGAGAATTAGGGGTAGGATTAAAAGGAATAGTTGTTTCGAAGTATTAAGAGAAGTAGGGGGCTTAAGCATAGTGGGGGTAGATCGACAAATATGAAAGATTATGAATCGTTTGGATTAGGTGCTGCAAAAACCAATCCTTCAGAGTAGTAAAAAGATAAGTGTAATTGTTGGATGTAAGATCTATTTAGAGAATTTTGGGTAGAATTAAAAAGAAGGGCTGTTTTGAAGTATTAAGAGTTGTAGGGGTAGTTTAAGCATAGTTAGGGTAAATAGAAAAATATAAAAGATGATGAATCATTTAGATTGGGTGCTGCAAAAACCAACGGTTCAAAGAAGTTAAAAAATTGGGGTAATTTTTGGAAGGAATGACTATTTAGAGAATTAGGGGTAGGATCAAAAAGAAGGGTTGTTTTGAAGTATTAACAGAAGTAGGGGTAGTTTAAGCATAGTAGGGCTAGATCGATAAATATGAAAGATTATGAATCGTTTCCATTGGGCGCTGCAAAAACCAACCCTTCACAGTAGTAAAAAGATAGGCATAATTGTTGGAAGCAATGGATACATAGAGAATTAGGGGTAGGAATAAAAAGAAGGATTATTTTGAATTATTAAGAGAAGCAGTGGTAGTTTAAGCATAATAAGGGTAGATCGACAAATGTGAAATATGATGAATCATTTAGATTGGGTGCTGCAAAAACTAACCCTTCACAACAGTCAAAAAATAGGGGTTATTGTTGGAAGTAAGGGCTATTTTGAGAATTAGGGGTAGGATTAAAAAGAAGGGATGTTTTGAAGTATTAAGAGAAGTAGGGGTAGTTTAAGCATAGTAGGGTAGATCGACAAATATAAAGATGATGAATCATATGGATTCGGTGCTATAAAACCCAACCCTTCATAGAAGTTTAAAAATAGGGGTAATTGTTGGAAGGTACATTTAGAGAATTAGAAGTTGGACTTAAATGAAGTGGTGTTTTTAAGTATTAAGAGAAGTAGGGGTAGTTTATGCATAGTAGGGGTAGTTCGACGAATATGAAAATGATGAGTCATTTAGATTGGGTACTACAAACACCAACCCTTCACACTAATTAAAAAATAGGGGTATTCGTTGGAAGTAAGAGCTATTTAGAGAATTATAAGTAGGATTAAAAAGAATAGCTATTTTGAAGTATTAAGAGAAGTAGGGGTAGTTTAAGCATAGTAGGGGTAGATTGTCAAATATGACAAATGATGAATCGTTTGGATTGGGTGCTGCAAAAACCAACCCTTCACTGTAGTTACAAAATAGGAGAAATTGTTGAATGCAAGAGCTATTTAGAGAATAAGGGGAAGGATTAAAAAGAAGGCTGTTTTGAAGTATTAAGAGAAGTAGGGGTAGTTTAAGCATAACACGTGTTGATCGACAAACATGAAAGATGATCAATCGTTTGGATTGGATGCCGCAAAAACCAACCCTTCAAAGTAGTTAAAAATTAGGGGTAGTTGTTGGAATTAAGGGCTATTTAGGGAATTAGGGTAGGATTAAAAAGAATAGATGTTTTGATGTATTAAGAGAAGTAGGGGTAGTTTAAGCATAGTAGGGGTAGATCGACAAATATGAAAGATGATGGATCGTTTGGATTGGATGTTGCAAAAACCAACCCTTCATAGTAGTTAAAAAATATGGGTAATTGTTGGAAGTAATGGCTATTTAGAAAATTACGGGTAGGATTAAAAAGAAGGGCTGTCCTAAGGTACCTTTCACAGTAGTTAAAAAATAGGGGTAATTGTTAGAAGTAAGGGCTATTTAGAGAATTAGGCATAAGACTAAAAAGAAGGGTTGTTTTGTGAAGTATTAGGGGGAGTAGGGTGCAGCAAAAATCAACCCTTCACAGTAGTTATAGATAGGGATAATTGTTGGAAGTAAGGGCTATTTAGAGAACTAGGGATAGGATTAAAAAGAAGGATTGTTTTGAATTACTAAGAGAAGTAGGGATAGACTAAGAATAGTAGGGGTAGATCGACAAATATGAAAGATGACAAATCATTTGGATTGGGTGCTGCAAAAACCAACCTTTCATAGAAGTTTAAAAATTGGGGTAATTGTTATACATTGTTGGAAGTAAAGTCTATTTAGAGAATCAGGGGTAGGATTAAAAAGAAGGACTATTTTGAAGTATTAAGAGAAGTATGGGTAGTTCAAGCATAGTAGGGGTAAATCGACAAATATGAAAATGATGAATCATTTAGATTGGGTGCTACTAACACCAACCCTTCACAGTAGTAAAAAATAGGGGTAATTCTTGGAAGCAAGGGCTATTTAGAGAATTAGATGTAGGATTAAAAAGAATAGCTATTTCGAAGTATTAAGAGAAGTAGGGGTAGTTTAAGCATAGTAGGGGTAGATCGACAAATATGACAGATGATGAATCGTTTGGATTGGGTGCTGCAAAAGCCAACCCTTCACAGTAGTTAAAAAATAGGGGTAATTGTTGAATATAATAGCTATTTAGAGAATTATGGGTAGGATTAAAAAGAAGGTTGCTTTAAAGTATTAAGAGAAGTAGGGTAGTTTAAGCATAATAGGGGATGATCGACAAATATGAAAGATGATTAATCGTTTGGATTAGGTGCAGCAAAAACCAACCCTTCACACTAGTTAAAAAATAGGATAATTGTTGGAAGTAAGGGATATTTAGAGAATTTGAGGTAGGATTAAAAAGAAGGGTTGTATTGAAATATTAAGCGAAGTAGGGATAATTTAGGTATAGTTGGGGTAGATCGACATATATGAAAGATGATGAATCATTTGGATTGGGTGCTGGAAAAACCAACCTTTCACAAAAGTTAAAAAATAGGGGTAATTGTTGGAAGTAAGGGCTACTTAGAGAATTAGGGGTAGGATTAAAAACAATAGCTGTTTTGATGTATTGAGAAGTAGGGGTAGTTTAAGCATAGTAGGGGTAGATCGACAAACATGAAAGATGATGGATCGTTTGGATTGGATGATGCAAAAACCAACCCTTCACTATAGTTAAAAAATAGGGGTAATTGTTGGAAGTAAGGGCTATTTAGTGAATTAGGGGTAGGATTGAAAAGAAGTGTTGTCTTGAAGTACCTTTCACAGTAGTTAAAAGCATGGGTAATTGTTGGAAATAAGGGATATTTAGAGAATTAGGGGTAGGATTTAAAAGAATAGTTGTTTTGAAGTATTAAGAGAAGTAGGGGTAGTTTAAGCATAGTAGGGGTAGATCGACAAATATGAAAGATGACGAATCATTTGGATTGGGTGCTGCAAAGACCAACCCTTCACAGTAGTTAAAAAATAGGGGTAATTGTTGGATGTAGGGCTATTTAGAGAATTAGGGGTAGGATTAAAAAGAAGGTTGATTTGACGTATTAATAGAAGTAGTGGTAGTTTGAGCATAATATGGGTAGATCGACAAATATGAAAGATAATAGATAGTTTGGATTGGGTGCAGCAAAAACCAACACTTCACAGTAGTTAATAATTGGGATAATTGTTGGAAGTAAGGGCTATTTAGAGAATTAGGGGTAGGATTAAAAAGAATGGTTGTTTTGAAGTACTAAGAGAAATAGGGATGGTTTAAGAATAGTAGGGGTAGATCGATAAATATGAAAGATGACAAATCATTTTGATTGGGTGCTGCAAAAAACAATCTTTCATAGAAGTTAAAAAATAGGGGTAATTGTTGGACATTGTTGGAAGTAAGGGCTATTTAGAGAATTAGGGGTAGGATTAAATAGAAGGACTATTTTTAAGTATCAAGAGAAGTATGGGTAGTTTAAGCATAGTTGGGCTAGATCGAGAAATATAAAGATGATGAATCATATGGATTGGGTGCTACAAAAACCAACCCTTCAAAGAAGTTTAAAAATAGGGGTAATTGTTGGAAGGACTATTCAGAAAATTAGGGGTTGGATTAAAAATAAGGGTTGTTTTGAAGTATTAAGATAAGTAAGGCTAGTTTAAGCATAGTAGGAGTAGATCGACAATTTTGAAAGATGACGAATCATTTAGATTTGGTGCTACAAAAACCAACCCTTCATAGTAGTTAAAAAATAGAGGTAATTGTTGGAAGTAAGGGCTATTTAGAGAACTAGATGTAGGATTAAAAAGAATAGTTGTTTTTAAGTATTACGAGAAGTAGGGGTAGTTTAAACATAGTAGGGGTAGATCGACATATATGAAAGATGATGAATCGTTTGGATTGGATGCTGCAAAAACCTACCCTTCACTGTAGTTAAAATATAGGGGTAATTGTTGGAAGTAAGAGATGTTTATAGAATTTGGGGTAGGATTCAAAAGAAGGGTTGTTTTGAAGTATTAAGAGAGTAGGGGTAGTTTAAGCATAGTAGGGGTAGATCGACAAATATGAAAGACTTTGAATCGTTTGGATTGAGTGCTGCAAAAACCAACCCTTCGCAGTAGTAAAAGATAGACGTAGATGTTGGAAGTAAGGACGAATTAGAGAATTAGGGGTAGGATTAAAAAGAATAGTAGTTTTGAAGTATTAAGAGAAGTAGGGTAGTTTAGGAATAGCCCGGGCAGATCGACAAATACGAAAGATGATGAATCATTTGGATTGGGTGCTGCAAAAACCAACCGGTCACAGTAGTTAAAAAATAGGGGTAATTGTTGGATGTAAGGGCTATTTATATAATTAGGGGTTTGGTTAAAAAGAAGGTTTTTTTTGAAGTATTAAGAGAAGCAGGGTAGTTTAAGCATAGTAGGTGTAGATCGACAAATTTGAAAGATGATGAATCATTTAGATTGGGTGCTGCAAAAACCAACCCTACACAGTAGTTAAAAAATAGAGGTAATTGTTGCAAATGAGGGCTATTTAGAGAATTTGGAGTAGAATTAAAAAGAAGGGTCGTTTTGAAGTATTAAGAGAAGTAGGGGTAGTTTAAGCATAGTAGGGTAGATCGACAAAAATGAAAGATTATGAATCGTTTGAATTGGGTGCTGCAAAAACCAACCCTTCACAGAAGTTAAAAAATAGGGGTAATTGTTGGAGCGAATGACTATTTAGATAATTAGGGGTAGGATTAAAAAGAAAGGTTGTTTTGAAGTATTAAGAGAAGTAGGGGTAGTTTAAGCATAGTGAGGGTAGACTGACAAATATGAAAGATTATGAATCATTTGGATTGGGTGCTGCAAAAACCAACCCTTCACCATTGTAAAAAGATAGGCGTAATTGTTGGAAGGAAGTTATATTTTGAGAATTAGGGGTAGGATT
Source organism: Allium sativum (assembly GCA_030737875.1). Taxonomy (NCBI): domain Eukaryota; kingdom Viridiplantae; phylum Streptophyta; class Magnoliopsida; order Asparagales; family Amaryllidaceae; genus Allium; species Allium sativum. The sequence continues at coordinate 5,406,955 of JASFAX010000038.1, read as the reverse complement.
AAAAAGAAGAACTGTTATGAAGTATTAAGAGAAGTAGGGGTAGTTTTAGCATGGTAGGGGTAGATCGACAAATATGAAAGATGATGTATCATTGTGATTGGGTGCTGCATAAACCAACCCTTCAAAGTAGTTAAAAAATAGGGGTAATTCTTGGAAGTAAGGGCTATTTAGAGAATTAAGGGTAGGATTAAAAATAAGGTATGTCTTGAATTATTAAGAGAAGTTGGGGTAGTTTAATCATAGTAGGGTAGGTCGACAAATATAAAGATGATGAATCATATGGATAGGGTGCTGCAAAAACCAACCCTTCATATTAGTTAAAAAATAAGGATAATTATTGGAATTAAGGTCTATTTATAGAATTAAGGGTAGGATTAAAAAGAAGGAATAATTGTTGGAATTAAGGGTAGGATTAAAATGAAGGGTTGGTTTGAAGTATAAAAGAAGTAGGGGTAGTTTAAGCATAGTAGAGGTAGATCGACAAATATGAAAGCCGATGAATCATTTAGATTGGGTGCTGCAAAAACCAACCCTTCACATTAGTTTAAAAATAGGGGTAAATTTTGGAATTAAGGGCTATTTAGAGAATTAGAAGTAGGATTAAAAAGAATAGTTGTTTTGAAGTATTAAGAGAAGTAGGGAAAGTTTAAGCATAGTAGGGGTAGATCGAAGAATATGAAAGATGATGAATCGTTTGGATTGGGTGCAGCAAAAACCAACCCTTCACAGTAGTTAACAAAGGGATAATTGTTGTAATTAAGGACTATTTAAAGAAATAGGGGTGGGATTAAAAAGAAGGGCTATTTCGAAGTACTAACAGAACTAGGGAAAGTTTAAGCACAGTAGGGGTAGATCAACAAATATGAAAGATGACGAATCATTTGGATTGTGGAACACCCCACCTCCATTAAGGTCACTCACAAAGGGAATGCCTTAACTTTGGTGGAGCGTTTTTAGGTACAAGATGCAAATAAGTTACAAGACAGACAAATAAAGCAGCGGAGAATAAATACTTTATTGATAAAACAACTTGTACATAGATTTGTTTCCAACATCAAATCATCAATACTCGGTACAACAAAATATCTGTCTTGTTTAACAAAATAAAGAAGCATAAAATGACTATGATATTTCCCAAATAAGCCTGAGCTAGCCATAGAAGTGGAAAAGAGAGTCCAATGAAATACTCCAACTAATCTTCGGGCTTGGAAAGAGAAGCGGTCCAAACTAAGCTGAGCTATTCCCTCCCTGACTACCTGGGAGTGAAACGGAAGAAAAGAGGCGGAAACAAACTACGTCAGACATAAGTCTGGTAAGCTCAGTTATTTAATAGCATGTAAACAATAAAAAGGCTCTGACATGAATAAACCGAACTTAGAATAATACCACAAGGATATGGTAATCCTAAGACGAGACAAAGCAGGATTTAAAGGAATAGACTATTGCAGCCACATATATTTCTTTGCACCCACTAAGAACCGTTTAACTGGCATTGTGTGTTCATGATAAAGTTATCCCCATCTTGTATTGATCGGCTCCTACTCGCATTCATGTGTTTTCGGTGTCATACGACCCACGTGGTTTTTAGGTACTTGTGCTTCGGTCCTTTCTTTGATTCCTATTGTTCTAGACAGCCAATCTAGGTTTTCTAGGTTCTGTTATCGAGTGTTACCTAGATCCGACTAGGGTTTAATCTTCAGACGCTTTCTCAATTTGACCAGGGTTTATGCCCTCTAGTCTAGGACATACTACCTAGAGCGGTATATGTTCCTAGAATTTCCCCACGTATGTGTCGTGAATCATTATCGCTGTCTGGTTGCATATGTCCTCTATATGTGCGTCCAGAGTCCCGTGGCAGGGCTAATCAAGAAACACGGAACTCGGTCCGGAGCTTTAAGTTATCTGCCGGGACAGATGCTAAGGTCTGCTTCTATCTGTGTGTGGCTATGGTCCCACTTGACCGCTCTCTCAACTAATGAAAGGCACCCAAGAAAATCAAGAATGAGAACTGTACGCAGGCCCATCTATGCCCCCACAAACCTATGAGCCAACCTCACCCATAACTAGATAGCAAGTATATGGTCTGTTGGAGTTCTCGGCCTTTCCGCTTCACGTGCTCTATTGACTCAAGATGGTAGGTAGACGACGACGTGCTATCACAAGGCTAATCTAGATATCGTCGTCTCATGCTGGTGCATCCTTGTCTTTAGGTTGCCTTATATTGCAACCAATGCATAGTCTTGGTTCTTCTAACGCAGACCTTAACCTCTGTGAGCCAAGGAGGATCTTCTGCAACCTCACAGAGGGATACCAAGAGTACCGTCACATCCCCTCGAAGCCGCGTGCTTCGTAACCCAGACCGTTGGAGCCTTCTTCCTGATTAGACGGACATTCGCTCCTCGTGTTCTACGTGGCTTTCTTAACTAAGGTTTACTACTTATTTCTCTTAACTAAGGTTTACTACTTAGTTTCCTGAATCGTTCATTTTCTTAACTAAGGTTTACAACTTAGTCCTCTTAACTAAGGTTTATTACTTAGTTCTCTTTCTCGTCATGTTGGATTGGTTAAGTGTCATCAGTTAATTCAAGTTAACTTAACCCATTCACTTGTCATGTTGAAGTAGTTAAGTGTTATCCAGTAGTTTTCGTTGACTTAACCCACCCATATATCAAGTCAAATTGGTTAAGTGTTAACTAGCGGTTCATGTTGACTTAACCCACCCATATATCAAGTTAAATTGGTTAAGTGTTCCTTAACCTTACTCGTTTATCAGGTTATATTAGTTAAGTATTTCTCATTATCTTAACCCTATTCATGCTATAACGATTAAGTGTTCTAAGTGTACTTAACACCATCTTCTGGTTTGGTTAACATGTTAAATTGGTTTAGTGTTCTAAATTTACTTAACCCCACCTTATAGTCTAGTTAACATGTTATAACGGTTAAACATTTACTTAACCTTACCCACTTGTCTAGTTAACATGTTATGATGGTCAAGTGTTTCCTTAGTTACTTAACCCCCACAAATCTTGTCTTGTTAACATGTTAAGTTGTTAAGTGTTTCCTTTATTACTCAACCTTACTATTCTAGCTTGATTGTTTATGAGATTTAATTAATTAATTAATTAATTAATTAAAGCACCAACCACTCACATTAGACAGATATTGTTGTGGTTACTGGTTGTGTCGGTCGGTTCCGGGCAGGTTTACACCATAACTCAGTCTAACCTCGGGTCTTTCTGGGCTTGATGCACTTACCACCCACATAAGACAGGTATTGTTGTGGTCACTGGATGTGCCGGTCAGTTCCGGGCAGTTTTACACCACAACTCAGTCTAACCTCGGGTTAGGCATATTCGTCTTTTACTAAATTTACATATTTGTCATTTATGTCAAGTATATATGTAAATTTTTCTTCATGTTTTCAAGTCACATATTTTAATTATGTCCAAGCCTAATGGTATATAAATTATACCAATTCATGGCCTTAAACATTTACATGGTTATGGGCCCACGTACATCATTAAGATGTTATAATTTGATGTCTATCCCAACGTTACCCCCGTTTATGTTTGCATCAATTACAATAAGTTATTTGGCCCGCAAATTGGCCTAATTTATAATCAAGAGGTAAAAGAAAGGAACATGCATAATACAAACACATGTCATGTAGATCTGGCATTGAATATTAATCATTTCAATTAACATGTCACATGAACTTGCATAAATAATCATAAGCCTAAACATGTTAATATGCAGATCTAGGCATGTGTGAACATAACTTTATTTATAAACTAGCATATGACATAATCATGACATGTCCATAACCAAAGCATGTAAATTTTTTATTTTAACATGTAGGTGTGAACTAGATCTAACAATAATGAGCATGTGAACTTGCATGAATCCACTTTATAAACATGCATATAAATATAGATCTAGTTTTGGATCTAACAAGTAACTTGCATATGAACATATGTATATAAATCTTGATTTGGACCTAACATAAAACATATAACTTGCATTAATCATATGAACACACACACACACACACACATATATACACACACACACACAGAGATATATATACATATAGATCTTGACTTAGATCTAAATAGCATGGATCTAAGCACATTAAGTTTTTTAGATCTAAACAGGTAGTCATATAGATCTAAATATTTAGGCATATATAAATATTAATTAGCCTAAAAACTAGCATGTAACATATCATGAAAGGACAAACTTGCATATGGTGTGATGGTTTCATTCCCAAATCGTAATAGATCCAACACCAATTTCAACATAATATGATAAATCTGATAAACCACAATTATTCCAAGACATTCATGACAAAATCATCACAAGAAATAGCATCGTCATTATTATACAACATGGTACAATTCTATATTTCATTTTATTCCAAATCACACCTTAAATTTGTTCACATCTAAAAGATAACTAAACTTACAATCAAAAGACGATCTTGATTTCTGTAATCTGTATTCTAAAGTTGAAATGCTCGCCTTTGATGTAGACAATCGTTGTTTTAGTTTAATTTTGATTTGATTTGGTTTGCCTCTTTTAATTTGCTTCGAGTTGAACGGCGGCTACTCGAGGTTGTCCAATGGCAGCATGACGGATCTTGATTTGATTTTTAATATGATTTAGGGTTGAGGTATTATGTTGCTTTTATAGAGATTTAGATTAATATAGGTCATTGGATCATACAGGAGCAATCAGAACCGTCTAGACTAGATAGAGTTATCCCAGTGACTCAGCAACAGATCAGGAATGACTCAGCAACAGGTCAGGAATGACTCAGCAAATGTATTAATAACCTTTTACTTTAACGTTAATGTACCAAATGTTCATCTTTTATTCTTTATTGTCAATTAACATAAGTGACAAATTATCATATTCCTTAAATTATCATATTCTCTTTAATGTTAATTGACATAAGTGACAAATAAGTATTCATACAAATTAAGATTAATTACATTATCATCAAATAAACATAAATGACAATCAATCTAACATAAATGCCTACTTGATATATATATTTTTTTCTTTTTTAATTAATATCACTTAACATTATTGGCAAATTAGCACAAACACATATACAAACCAAGGTCAATCACATATTTTCCAAATCAATGCCATATTAAACCACATCTACAAATTAGTTTTACATATTCTCCCTTTACTGTATACATTAATTACCCATATATATAACTATCTATTTATACATGCATAAATCTTTCTTACCTTTAATTTGTCAAAAATCATATCAGAGAAGGCCACGAAAAAAAAATTCCTTGACAACCAAAAATGCGCCATGTACGCCACATGATGCGTACACGTCATATATATATATATATATATATATATATATATATATATTCTCTCTATATATATTTATTTTTATCTATCTTCCCAATTAACCATTTTCACACTAAACCACTTTTTGAACTGCTTTCACACTAAGCCATTTTTTTAGCCATTCCCCTAAAACAAAAATATGGCGCTAGCGGTGATCGAACTCTGTACCCCTTGTATGCAAGTCACATGTTCCAACCAAATGAGCTACTAAGTTTTTTGCTTACAATCATTAGAAAAATGCTAAATATTATTCTTTTCTCATGTTTGCTGCAATATTTAATTTAAAGATATCTTCTTCATACGGAGTCCAATTTTCGCAAACTCGGACTCTATCTCAAGCAGAATTCCAAGATGAACGCAATGGCACAACCAATTTTACCTATTTCTGTTTTTTTTCAAATTAATTATTCTTTAATTTGTTATTTTTATGCTCATTGAAAATACGGGGTGTTACAGATTAGGTGCTGCAAAAACCAACATTTCGCAGAAGTTAAAAAATAGAGGTAATTGTTGGACATTATTGGAAGTAAGGGCTATTTATAGAATAAGGGGTAGGACTAAAAGAAGGACTATTTTGAAGAAAATTAAGGTTAGTTTAACAATAATAGGGCTAGATCGACAAATATAAAGAAGATGAACCATATGGATTGGGTGCTGCAAAAACCAACCCTTCGAAGAAGTTTAAAAATAGGGGTAATTATTGGAAGTGCTATGTGATAGCCCGTAACTTCCCCGTGAAGGAAAGCCCAGATCACCTTGAGATCAACACACAAAAGAATGCAAACAGAAGAAAATTTCATTGTTATTACAACAATTCATCAGAATACAAGAATATACAGAGTATGAATAAATATTATACAACAAAGAATATCAGAAATTTAAATACAGTACTTCAGCGGAAAAACAATACAAAACACAACTGAATGTAATACATGGATACAGAGCTTTCCGAGCATCGTTCCAGCAGTAAATCAGGATCCTGTGAATATAAACCTGCAAAACCAAAACTACTAGCTGCCCGTGTCGAAAATAAGGGCACCTAGAGTTTAGGTTAAAACAATAAACTCCAAGTCAGTCATGTGACTGGTGTGAGAACTAAAAACAGTTATTTAAAACTTTACTTTAAAAGAGAGTAATTCAAGGGACCACGCCGTATAACACGGAACAGGTTTCCTCTTAAGAATACCAGTGCATAGAATAAACAGCGCATTGATTTTTCGAAAACTGAAGCTATTATAAGACCTAGGTCCCATCACACAATGCAACACAAGCCAGAGGATAGGGTTTTCCCTTATAATAGCCAAACGTGTTTGGTACGTTTAAAACAAATCATTTCATACAATAATAAGTGTATAGTGTCAAAACAATTTCAATCATAAATATCAATCATAGACGGCATAGTATCCCATGCTACTATGTCGCCATACTAGGCTCTACAAATAAAACCGCAATACATGTATTGGAAATTGGATTTCCGTCATGAGTCGAGGCAAGTGTCAAGCTCCTCTCCGCTTCGAGACACTCTAGCAAATGCCTCGGGACTACACACTCTGGGTAACCCCTAGATCTTCAAGGCCGGTCCTCTCTTACGTTTGAGGATTGGCAATTCCTAAACACACGTTTCCCGGTCCTAACAGACCTAAAATCGAGGCGCCTCATCCAACAAACACATAGGTGAAAAGTATATAAATGTCAGCCAGTTTAAGCGCTGACACCACCACTAGCTAGAAAGAACCGTCGTGCTCTCCCTGCAGTCCTTATCTCGTTTTTGACTCTTACCGAGGTGTGAGGCTACCGAATTCACATTATACACAAAGCTATGACACGTAGGCCGTGCTTTGATCATCAACCATAAGACTTTGCTTTTCAACAGAAGCCTTGATCATTTGCCACTTAGGCGTGCCACACGGGCAATTCATGCCATGCGACTGATGTCCATCGATATACAACCTCTGAGCTCGTACGTCTCAGAGAAGGGCGTTTAGCAAGAGAATAAATTCACCACCGCCAAATAGATGTATATTTAATAGAGATCAATCAACACAGAATAAAATCCAATGTCAGACATACAGTCCATTTACAAGTTCGTTCTGGGTCTGAACGAAACCAGAGGCACTTTCCTTACATATCCATCGTTCTCCAAGTACGTCTGGACGATCACCATCTATTTCCATCCTCTTGGGTGTACAGCCCAATCAGGATTATCAATAATTATCCAAACGATGTGAAGACTTCCGGTCTTTGACCACCGTCTTCATCTTCGACGTGTCTTCGAATCGGTTATCCAGAATGGGTATAAACTCTACCTTTCCGAACAACCCGCGTATATAATAAACAAATGTTACACAAACACAACATACGCCTCATTCCAATTCATCAGTCACTAACCGTAAATTAGTAAGAGAACAATTCCCCGAATATTAACCTCGAAGGCCGAAACCAACATCAGATTAATACCCAGGAAACCATTCTACTTAACTGATCCCCAGTTAGTTTCTAAATTTCATATTCATAGGGAAAGCTTCCCATTAATTTTATCAAAGATAAATTCTTTAAAATTTATTCTTTAATCTTCCATTGGATGTCATATCAAACCAAATTATGGTTTTTCAAACTAGTCGGGATTAGCGAACCACGCCGAAGTAATTATTTATTTTATTTCCCAATCCCAACCTCCCATGAAGCAAAACTGGTAATACCCCATATCTAACACCACAGTGTTATCGGTAAAATTAATTACCATTTCACGTTCAAATCTATTTAAAGATTTAACTATCGCTTTGGAGCAAAACTGGTGATACTCCGTTCTCGATCATTTCAATCTAATTAAAGATTCATTAAAACTTCACTTAGTTTAATCTTTAACTGGATTAAAGAATCAGTATCATTTAAAACACAGTTCACGATAAACCCAAAATCATATTCCATTAAGTATCGGGTTAAAGAACAAGTATTATTTAAAACCCTGCTCACGATAAACCCAATAACCAATTTAAAGGCAATTCGAATTAAACACTAATTAACTGGACAATTTCATTAAATCTTGATTAAAATATTTATTCTTTTCTAAACCGGGTTCAAGAACAGTGTTAATGAAGACACCATTCACGACAAACCCAAATCACATTTGATATTAAATACAAGGCTCTGAATAGAAAATATACCGGCTTATATTCAATATCAAATTCTGAAACCAACAAATATCGTATTGGAAATAACGATATATATATATCTTTCAAATTCCCTTAACCATATCTGTATAATCACGAAATCCAACATCAAAATATTCCAAAGATAATTTCGATTCAAATCCATTCCAATTCGTATATTGTAAATTCTGGTTATATTTTCAAAACCATTTCAAATTCAATTTATTTATTTCAAAAATAAATTGAATTTAATTCTAGTTCAAAACTAGTTCATTTCGATAAAAATCTATTTTTATCCTTACAAATATGGAGTTTTGCATCCCAATTTTTCCCAAATCATTTCTATTGATTTTACACAAATTATTACTATTTTTAATAATTTTATCAAGGCCCGTACAATCGATTTCCAACATCGGCCATCGAACAGCACTTACAGCGGCCTTTTCTGAAATTGATTTGGACATATCTCCAAATCCAACAGTTAGATTTCAAATTTCTAATATTCGTTAGAAAGCTCTTTTCGATACGAACCCAACGGTTCCAGTTTTAGGAGAATCCGACGGTTGGATCTCCCGTAATGTCCATTTGAAATTAATGGTCGAAATTCACGAACTGCTGCGGCGCGGCGCGTTCTATTCAGACCATTATATTATATATATATTATATGTAATATATATTTCGTCAATTTCCTTTTTTAAAAAAATTTATAAATCATTTTAAATTCGTTTCAAAACAATTTCAACTCCCATTTCAGATTCAAATCAAAATTGCATTTCTCCTTATAAATTCGTTCTAAATTCATTTCAATTCAATTCAAATTTCAATTCAATTTGAATTCATTTCAAATTGATTTTGATTCTATTTTCATTCATTTTCAATTAAATTCGAATTCGTTTTATATTCAATTCAATTTGAATTTGTTTTCTGTTCAATTCAATTCGAATTTGTTTTCTATTCAATTCAATTCGAATTCGTTTTCTATTCAATTCAAATTGTTTTCTATTCAATTCAATTCGAATTCATTTTCTATTCAATTCAATTCGAATTCATTTTCTATTCAATTCAATTCAAATTCGTTTCATGTTCAATTTGATTCAAAATGTTTTTCTATTCAATTCAATTCGAATTCGTTTTCTATTCAATTCGATTCAAATTCTTTTTTCTATTCAATTCGATTCAAATTTGTTTCCTATTCAATTCGATTCAAATTGTTTTTCTATTCAATTCAATTTTTAAAACTCTTATCAATATTCAATATAAAAACGAATACAATCGATATAAATATCGTTCGCGTCAAAATAGTGCATCTCTAATCAACACGGCTTTATATTTTTCAATAACTTCGTTATTCAATTCAACAAATGTTTGTCAACACATGACTAATCTCAACAAGTGAGTACTGTCCACATGTGACTATTTTTTTTATTCAATATATTTTATAAAAATTATGGTATCTATCATTTGATTTCAAATCAGACTCCAACCGTAAATTAGTAAGAGAACGATTCCTTAAGCATTAACCCCGAAGGCCGAAACCAACATCAGATCAATATCCAGGAGACCATCCTCTTATCTATTTTCCAGTTAGTTCTAATTTTTTATATATGATAAAGATGTAAATTTTATTGTTAAAATATTTTGTTCAACACAGGACTAATCTCAACAAATGAGTACTGTCACCTGTGAATCTATATTTTATAATATTCTTTATTTTCCAAATTGGAATGAGGCCCAATCAATTACCACATAATGTTAATTATAAGGTTTCCGTACAACACATGTATATAATAGCAACGATAAATAATCAACCATCATCCAAAGTGCACTACACTGTATAAGCATCAAATATAGATATCTAACGCTTATAACAGCCTGTCAATCAATCGATCAACATACAACTCAACAAATGAGTACTGTCACCAGATTTTTATTTCACTACATATGTAAAGATCAAATCATTACTATCTATATACTATAAAAATCGAATTTTTATATTCTCTATCTTAGAAAAATCATATTTGTATTCTTTCTATAATATAAAAATCATATCTTTAATATTTCTATTATATAAAAATCGAATTTTTACATAGCCAAAGATCGTATTTTTACCTCATTAAAAATCTAATCTTTCCTATAAAAAAATCATACCTTTGTTTAAAATAAAAATCACATCTTTGTTTAAAATAAAAATCAAATCTTTGTATGTTATTCATATGAATAAAAATCATATTTTTAATTAGTGTTTATTTTTTTTTTAAAAAAATCACTAACAAAGATCACATCTTTTAATTGCTAACAATCAAACCATTTTATAAATCAAAATCAAGTCTTCATATAAATCAAGTTAAAAACTGATTTTTGTAATTTTAAAAACTAATTACATTAAAATTAACAAACAAATAAGTGGAGAGAAAAGAAAAAGGTGGAGAAGAAGAAGGCTTCAATAGAGAGAGGGGGTTTGTCTCGCTACCAGAATTGGTGGAGGAGAGAGGAGGGTTGCGATGAACGGAGGGGGGTGCTCACGCCAGGCCAGGCGGGGTTGATAGCTGGAGTTCGCGGTGGAAGGTGGGCGGCTAGGATTTGGGGAATCGGATTGGGGCTCGACACATCGGAGGGATGGGTGGGTGGCGTTCCCGAGTGGAGGAGGCGGAGGGAGGAAGGAGGTTGATTGGAGTGGGACGCGGTGGCTGGGCGTAGTGCGGTGGCGAGGGCGGCGTGTCCGGGGGTGGCACGATCGTCGGTTGCTTTGCTTTTTTTTTTTCCTTTTTAATTTCTGACCGATCTGGTAGAGAGAGAATGAAGTAGAGGGAGAGTTGACTAAGTAATAATTATATATATATTTAATTTATTTTAATCCACCAAAGAGTAACCTTTTATTTCAAACTCAGAATCGAACCCACCGACTGTCGTCCATATATAATTACTCCCATTCCAAACATAATTGGATATGTATCGTAGGCTGATTCGACCGTTTCGATCAGTTTTCGTAAAAATCAAAATATAACTCTATATATATTGAATTTTAAACGTACATTTCAATTTACTGGGGTCACATACTAACTCAAAAAATTCCAGAAAAATATTTTCTAGCTTCTTATTGACTATACGGTCCTAACAAAACTAATTTCGTCAAATTCCGAGACCGTTTGAAAAATGGCCATTTTCCAGTCGATTAAAATCAACTGAAACTGGTCAAACGCGTTTTCCTTTGCCACACTCACATATTGATTCAAAAAATTATGAAAATTGGAATCTAGCAATAACTTGACATCACGGATCCAACAAAAGTGGTTTCGTCGAAATCCGATGTCGTTTGCAAAATTCCCATTTTAAAGGGCCAGAATTCCATAGCGACTATTCTGGATTTTCAACTGGAGGTATCTTTTGATTCCCGCGATGAAATTTTGATTTTTCGGATTCGTTAAAAAGATATACTCAATTAGATTCTATTATTTTTAGTTTCATTAAATTCCGGTTTATTTTGAATCCTGGACATTCATTTGAAGTTTGAAATCGAATTATCGAACTACCGCTCCATTTTCAATTCCTTTTATAATTTAAAATAAATATTTATATTCTAACGACGATCTATATAAATATATACGTTCTGATTATATTCAAAATAAATTTCTCGTCGATATTATTTAAAATAATTCATTTTAAATATTCAAAATTCAATAAAATTGCCAAGATAAAATTTTTAAACTGGCCTAGATTTTCAGATTGTTACAGGCTATTTAGAGAATTATGGTTGGATTATAAAGAAGGTTTGTTTTGAAGTATTAAGAGAAGTAGGGTAGTTTGAGCATGGTAGGAGTAGATCGAGAAATTTGAAAGATGATGAATCATTTATATTGGGTGCTGCAAATACCAACCCTTTACAGTAGTTAAAAATCAGGCGTAATTGTTGGAAGTAAGGGATATTTAGAGAATTAGGGGTAGGATTAAAAAGAATAGCTGTTTTGAAGTATTAAGAGAAGTCGGGGTAGTTTAAGCATAGTAGGGATAAATCGACATGTATGAAAGATTATGAATCGTTGAGATTGGGTGCAAAGAAAACTAACCCTTCACAGTAGTAAAAGGTAGGCGTAAATGTTGGAAGTAAGGGCAAATCAGAGAATTAGGGGTAGGATTAAAAAGAATAGTTGTTTTGAAGTATTAAGAAAAGTAGGGATAGTTTAAGCATAGCTCGGGCTAATCGACAAATACGAAAGGTGATGAATCGTTTGGATTGGGTGCTGCAAAAACCAACCCTTCACGGTTGTTAAAAAATAGGTGTAATTGTTGATAGTAAGGGCTATTTAGAAAATTTGGGGTCGGATTAAAAAGAAGGGTTGTTTTGAAGTATTAAGAGAGAAGGGGTTGTTTAAGCATAGTAGGGGTAGATCGACAAATATGAAAGACCATGAATCGTTTGGATTGGGCGCTGCAAGAACCAACCCTTCACAGTAGTAAAAGATAGGCATAAATGTTGGAAATAAGGGCGAACTATAGAATTAGTGGTAAGATTAAAAAGAATAGTTGTTTTGAAATATTAAGAGAAGTGGGAATAGTTTAAGCATAGCCCGGGCAGATCGACAAATATGAAAGATTATGAATCGTTTGGAAAGGGTGCTGCAAAAACCAACCCTTCACAGTAGTAAAAAAAAGGTAATTGTTGGATGTAAGGGCTATTTAGAGAATTCGGGGTAGGATTAAAAAGAAGTTTGTTTTGAAGTATTAAGAGAAGTAGGGGTAGTTTAAGCATAATAGGGGTAAATCGACAAATATGAAAGATGATGAATAGTTTGGATTGGGTGTTGCACCAACCCTTCATAGTAGTAAAAGATAGGCGTAATTTTTGGAAGTAAGGGCTATTTAGAGAATTAGGGGTTGGATTAAAAAGAATAGTTGTTTTGAAGTATTAAGAGAAGTATGGGTACTTTAAGCATAGTAGGGATAAATCGACAAATATGAAAGATGAAGAATCGTTTGGATTAGTTGCTACATAAACCAACACTTCACAGTAGCTAAAAAATAGGGGTAACTATTGGAAGTAAGGGCTATTTGGAGAATTATGGGTAGGATTAAAAAGAATATGTGTTTTGAAGTACTAAGAGAAGTAGAGATAGTTTAAGCATAATAGGGGTAGATCGACAAATATGAAAGACGGTGACTCATTTGGATTGGGTGCTGCAAAAACCAACCTTTCACAGTAGTTAAAAAATAGTGGTAATTGTTGGAAGTACGACCTATTTAGAGAATTGAGGTAGGATTAAAAAGAATAGTTGTTTCGAAGTATTAAGGGAAGTAGGCGTAGTTCAAGCATAGTAGTGGTAGATCGACAAATATGAAAGATGATGAATCGTTTGGATTGCATGTTGCAAAAACCATCCCTTCACAGCAGTTAAAAAATAGGGGTAGTTGTTGAAATTAAGGGCTATTTATAGATTTTGGTGTAGAATTAAAAAGAAGTGTCGTTTTGAAGTATTAAGAGAAGTAGGGGTAGTTTAAGAATAGTAGGGGTAGATCGATAAATATGAAAGATTATGAATCGTTTTGATTGGGTGCTGCAAAAATTAACCCTTCACAGGAGTAAACATATTGGATTAATTGTTGGAATTAAGGGCTATTTAGAGAATTAGGGGTCGTATTAAGAAGGACAGTTTTGAAGTATTAAGAGAAGTAGGGGTAATTTAAGCATAGTAGGGGTAGATCGACAAATATAAAGATGATGAATCCTATGGATTGGGGGCTGCAAAAACCAACCCTTCACAGTAGTTAAAAATTAGGGGTACTTGTTTGAAGTAAAGGCTATTTAGAGAAGTAGGGGCAGGATTAAAAAGAATAGTTGTTTTGAAGTATAAAGAGAAGTAGGAATAGTTTAAGCATAGTATGGGTATATCGACAAACAAGAAAGATGATCAATCGTTTGGATGCTGCAAAAACAAACCCTTCACAGTAGTTAAAAAATAGAGGTAATTGTTGGAAGTAAGGTCTATTTAGAGAATTTGGGGTAGGATTAAAAAGAATAGTTGTTTTGAAGTATTATGAGAAATAGGGGTAGTTTAAGCAAAGTAAGGGTAGGTCAACAAATATGAAAGATGATGAATCATTTGGGTTAGGTGCCGCAAAAACCAACCTTTCAAAATAGTTAAAAAATAGGGGTAATTGTTGGATGTAAGAGCTATTTAGAGAATTAGGGGTAGGATTAAAAAGAAGGCAGTTTTGAGGTATTACGAGAAGTAGGGGTAGTTTTAGCGTAATAGGGGTAGATCGACAAATATGAAAAATGATGGATCATTTGGATTGGGTGCAGCAAAAACCAACCCTTCACAGTAATTAAAAAATAGGGATAATTGTTCGAACTAAGGGCAATTTAGAGAATTAGGTGTAGGATTAAAAAGAAGGGCTATTTTGAAGTACTTAGAGAAGTAGGGATAGTTTAAGCATAGTTGGGACAGATTGACAAATATAAAAGATGACGAAACATTTGGCTTGGGTGCTGCAAAAACCAACCATTCACAGAAGTAAAAAAATTGGGTTAATTATTGGACATTGTTGGAAGTGAGAATTAGGGCTATTTAGTTGATGTTTTGAAGTATTAAGAGAAGTAGGGGTTGTTTAAGCATAGTAGGTCTAGATCGACAAATATAAAGATGGTGAATCTTATGGATTAGGTGCTGCAAAAACCAACCCTTCAAAGAAGTTTAAAAATAGGGGTGATTATTGGAAGGTCTATTTAGAGAATTAGGGGTTGGATTAAAAAGAAGGGTCGTTTTGAAGTATTAAGAGAAGCAAGGGGTAGTTTAAGCATAGTAGGAGTAGATCAACAAATTTGAAAAATGATGAGCCATTTAGATTGGGTGCTCAACAACCAACCCTTCACATAGTTAAAAAATAAGAGTAATTGTTCGAAGTATGGGCAATTTAGAGAATTAGGGGTAGGATTAAAAAGAATAGTTGTTTTGAAGTATTAAGAGAAGTAGGGGTAGTTTGAGCATTGTTTGGGTAGATCGACAAATATAAAAGATGATGAATCGTTTGGATTGGATGCTGCAAAAACCAACCCTTCACAGTAGTTAAAAAATAGCGGTAATTATTTGATGTAAGGGATATTGAGAGAATTTGGGTAGGAATAAAAAAGAAGGGTTGTTTTGAAGTATAAAGAGAGCAGGGGTAGTTTAAGCATAGTAGGGGTAGATCGACAAATATAAAAGACTATGAATCGTTTGGACAATGTGCTACAAAAACCAACCCTTCACAGTAGTAAAAGAAAGTCGTAAATGTTGGATGTAATGGCGGATTAGAGAATTATGGGTAGGATTAAAAAGAATGGATGTTTTGAAGAATTAGGAGAAGTAGGGATAGTTTAAGCATAGCCCGTGTAGATCGACAAATAGGAAAGATGATGAATCGTTTGGATTGGGTGCTGCAAAAACCAACCCTTCACAGTAGTAAAAGATAGGCATAATTGTAGGAAGTAAGGGCTATTTAGAGAATTAGGGGTATTATTAAAAGGAAGGCAGTTTTGAAGTATTAAGAGAAGTAGAGTAGTTTAAGCATTATAGGAGTAGACCGACAAATATGAAAAACGATGAATCGTTTGGATTGGATGCAGCAAAAACCAACCCTTCACAATAGTTAAAAAATAGGTATAATTGTTGGAAGTAAGCGCTATTTATAGAATTAGCGGTAGGATTAAAACAAAGGCCTATTTTGAAGTACTAAGAGAAGTAGGGATAGTTTAAGCATAGTAGGTGTAGATCGACAAACGTGAAAGATGATGAATCATTTGGTTTGGCTGCTGCCAAAACCATCCTTTCACAGAAGCTAAAAAATAGGGATAATTGTTTGATGTGAGGGCTATTTGGAGAATTAGGGGTAGGATTAAATAGAATAGTCGTTTTGAAGTATTAAGAGAAGTAGGGGTTGTTTAAGCATAGTAGTCGTAGATCGACAAATATGAAAGATGATTAATCATTTGGATTTGATTCTACAAAAACTGACCCTTCACAGTAGTTAAAAAATTGAGGTAATTATTGGAATTAAGGGATATTTCGAGAATTAGGGGTAGGGTTAAAAAGAAGGGCTGTTTTGAAGTATTAAGAGAAGTTGGGGTAGTTTAAGCATAATACGGGTAGATCGACAAATATAAAAAATGATGAATCTTTTGGATTGGGTGCAACAAAAATCAACCCTTCATAGTAGTTAAAAAATAGGGATAATTTTTGGGAGTAAGGGCTATTTAGAGAATTAGGGGTAGGATTAAAAAGAAGGGCGGTTTTGTAGTACTAAGAGAAGTAGTGATAGTTTAAGCGTAGTAGGGGTAGATCGACAAATATGAAAGATGATGAATCATTTGGATTGGGTGCGGCAAAAACCAAACTTTTACAGAAGTTAAAAAATAGGGTTAATTATTGGACATTGTTGGATGTAAGGGATATTTCGAGAATCCGGGGTAGGATTAAAAAGGGGACTATTTTGAAGTATTAAGAGAAGTAGGGGTTGTTTAAGCATAGTAGATCTAGATCGACAAATATAAAGATGGTGAATCATAAGGATTAGGTGCTGCAAAAACCATCCCTTCAAAGAAGTTTAAAAATAGGGGTGATTGTTGGAAGGGCTATTTAGAGAATTAGGTGTTGGATTAAAAAGAAGGGTTGTTTCGAAGTATTAAGAGAAGTAAGGGGTAGTTTAACCATATTAGGAGTAGATCGACAAATTTGAAAGATGATGAATCTTTTAGATTGGGTGCTACAAAAACCAACCCTTCACATAGTTAAAAAAATAAGGGTAATTGTTTGAAGTACGAGCTATGTAGAGAATTAGGGGTAGGATTAAAAAAATTAGTTGTTTTGAAGTATTAAGAGAAGTAGGGGTAGTTTAAGCATTGTAGGGGTAGATCGACAAATATGAAGGATGATGAATCTTTTGGATTGGATGCTGCAAAAACCAACCCTTCACAGTAATTAAAAAATAGGGGTAATTGTTTGAAGTAAGGGCTATTTAGAAAATTTGGACAGGATTAAAAACAAGGGTTGTTTTGAAGTATAAAGAGAGTAGGGGTAGTTTAAGCATAGTAGGGGTAAATCGACAAATATAAAAGACTATGAATCATTTGGACTAGATGCTGCAAAAACCAACCCTTCATGGTAGTAAAAGATAGGCGTAAATGTTGGAAGTAAGGGCGGATAGAGAATTATGGGTAGGATTAAAAAGAATGGCTGTTTTGAAGTATTAAGAGAAGTAGGGATAATTTAAGCATAGCCCGGGTAGATCGACAAATACGAAAGATGATGAATCGTTTGGATTGGGTGCTGCAAAAACCAACCCTTCACAGTAGTTAAAAAATAAGGGTAATTGTTGGATGTAAGGGCTATTTAGAGAATTAGTGGTAGAATTAAAAAGAAGATTGTTTTGAAGTATTAAGGGAAGTAGGGGTAGTTTAAGCACAATAGGGGTAGATCGACAAATATGAAAGATGATGAATCATTTAGATTGGGTACTACAAAAACCAACCCTTCAAAATAGTAAAAAAAATAAGGGTAATTGTTGGAAGTAAGGGCTATTTAGATAATTTGGGTAGGATTAAAAAGAAGGGTCATTTTGAAGTATTACGAGAAGTAGGGGTAGTTTAAGCATAGTAGGGGTAGATCGACAAAAATGAAAGATTATGAGTCGTTTGGATTGGGTGCTACTAAAACGAACCCTTCACAGAAATAAATGATAGCCGTAATTGTTGTAAGTAAGGGCTATTTAGAGAATTATGGGAAGGATTAAAAAGAGTAGTTGTTTTGAAGTACTAAGAGAAGAAGGGTTGTTTAAGCATAGTAGGAGTAGATCGACAAACTTGAAAGATGATGAATCATTTATATTAGGTGCTGCAAAAACCAACCCTTCACAGTAGTTAAAAAATAAGGGTAATTGTTGGAAGTAAGTTCTATTTCGACAATTAGGGGTAGGATTAAAAAGAATAGCTGTTTTGAAGTATTAAGAGAAGTAGAGATAGTTTAAGCATAGTACGGGTAGATCGACAAATGCGAAAGATGATGAATCGTTTAGATTGGGTGCTGCAAAAACCAACCCTTCGCAGTAGTTAAAAAATAGGGGTAATTGTTGGAAGTAAGGGCTATTTATAGAATTTTGGGTAGGATTAAAAAGAACTGTCGTTTTGAAGTATTAAGAGAAGTAGGGGTTGTTTAAACATAGTACGGGTAGATCGACAAATATCAAAGATGATGAATCAGTACGATTGGATGCTACAAAAACCAACCCTTAACAGTAGTTAAAAAATAGGGGTAACTGTTGGAAGTATGGTCTATCAAGAGAATTTGGGGTAGGATTAAAAAGAAGGTTGTTTTGAAGTACTAAGAGAATCGGGGGTAGTTTAAGCATAATAGTTGTAGATCGACAAATATGAAAAATGATGAATTGTTTGGATTGGGTGCAACAAAAACCAACCCTTCACAGTAGTTAAAAAATAGGGATAATTTTTGGAAGTAAGGGCTATTTATAGAATTAGGGGTAGGATTATAAAAGAAGGGCGGTTTTGAAGTACTAAGAGAAGTAGGGATAATTTAAGCATTGTAGCGGTAGATCGACAAATATGAAAGATGATGAATCATTTGGATTAGTTGCTGCAAAAACCAACCCAATACAGTAGTAAAAGATAGGTTTAATTGTTGGATGTAAGGGATATTCAGAGAATTAGGGGTTATGATTAAAAAGAATAGTTATTCTGAAGTATTTAGAGAAGTAGGGGTACTTTAAGCATAATAGGGGTAGATCGACAAATATGAAAGATGATGAATCATTTAGATTGGATGGAGTAAAAACCAACTCTTCACAGTAGTGAAAAAATAGGGGTAATTGTTGGAAGTAAGGGCTATCAAGAGAATTTGGGGTAGGATTAAAAAGAAGGCTGTTTTGAAGCATTAAGAGAAGTATGGGCAGCTTAAGCATAATAGGGGTAGATCGACAAATACAAAAAATGATGAATCGTTTGGATTGGGTGCAACAAAAACCAACCCTTCACAGTAGTTTAAAAATAGGGATAATTTTTGGTAGTAAGGGCTATTTAGAGAATTAGGGGTAGGATTAAAAAGAAGGGCGGTTTTGTAGTACTAAGAGAAGTAGGATAGTTTAATAATAGTAGGGTAGAACGACAAATACGAAAGATGATGAATCATTTGGATTAGGTGCTGCAAAAACCAACCCTTTACAGTAGTAAAAGATAGGTGTAATTGTTGGAATTAAGGGCTATTTAGAGAATTAGGGGTAGGATTAAAAAGAATAGCGGTTTTGATGTATTAAGAGAAGTAGGGATAGTTTAAGCATAGTACGGGTAGATCGACAAATACAAAAGACGATGAATCTTTTGGATTGGGTGCTCCAAAACCCAACCCTTCAGAGTAGTTAAAAAATAGGGGTAATTGTTGCAAGTAAGTGCTATTTATATAATTTGGGGTAGGATTAAAAAGAATGATCGTTTTGAAGTATTAAGAGAAGTAGGGGTAGTTTAAGCATAGTATGGGTAGATCGACAAATATGAAAGATTATGAATCGTTTTGATAGGGTGCTGCAAAAACTAACCCTTCACAGTAGTAAAAAAATTGGCTTGATTGTTGGAAGTAAGGGCTATTTAGAGAATTAGTGGTAGGATTAAAAATAAGGACTATTTTGAAGTATTAAGAGAAGTAGGGGTAGTTTAAGCATAGTCGGGCTAGATCGACAAATATAAAGATGATGAATCATATCGATTGGGTACTACAAAAACCAACCCTTCAAAGAAGTTTAAAAATAGGGGTAATTGTTGGAAGGGCTATTTAGAGAATAAGGGGTTGATTAAAAACGAGGGTTGTTTTGAAGTATTAAGAGAAGTAGGGGTAGTTTAAGCATAGTTGGGGTAGATCGCCAAATATGAAAGATGATGAATCATTTAATTAGGTGCTGCAAAAACCAACCCTTCGCTGTAGCTAAAAAACAGGGGTAACTATTGGAAGTAAGAGCTATTTAGAGAATTAGCGGTAGGATTAAAAAGAATTGCTGTTCTGAAGTATTAAAAGAAGTAGGGATAGTTTAAGCATAGTACGGGTAGATCGACAAATACAAAAGATGATGAATCATTTGGACTGGGTGCTGCATAAACCAACCCTTCACAATAGTTGAAAAATAGCAGTAATTGTTGGAAGTAAGTGCTACTTAAATAATTTGGGGTAGGATTAAAAAGAAGGTTCGTTTTGAAGTATTAAGAGACGTATGGGTAGTTTAAGCATAGTAAGGGTAGATCGACAAATATGAAAGATTTTGAATCGTTTTGATTGGATGTGGCAAAAACATACCCTTCACTGTAGTAAAAAGATTGGCTTAATTGTTGAAAGTAAGGGCTATTTAGAGAATTAGGGGTATGATTAGAAAGAAGGACTGTTTTTAAGTATTAAGAGAAGTAGGGGTTGTTTAAGCATAGTAGGGGTAGATCGACAAATATAAAGATGATGAATCATATGGATTGGGTGCTGCAAAAAACAACCCTTCAAAGAAGTTTAAAATAGTGGTAATTGTTGGAAGGGCTATTTAGAGAATTAGGGGTTGGATTAAAAACAAGGGTTGTTTTGAAGCATTAAGAGAAGTAAGGGTAGTTTAAGTATAGTAGGAGTAGATCGACAAATTTGAAAAAGCAACCCTTCAAAGAAGTTTAAAATAGGGGTAATTGTTGGAAGGGCTATTTAGAGAATTAGGGGTTGGATTAAAAACAAGGGTTGTTTTGAAGTATTAAAAGAAGTAAGGGTAGTTTAAGCATAGTAGGAGTAGATCGACAAATTTGAAAGATGATGAATCATTTATTATGGGTGCTGCAAAAACCAACCCTTCACAGTCGTTAAAAAATAGGGGTAATTGTTGGAAGTAAGGTCAATTTAGACAATTATGGGTAGGATTAAAAAGAATGGCTGTTTTGAAGTATTAAGAGAAGTAGGGGTAGTTTAAGCATAGTAGAGGTAGATCGACAAATATGAAAGATAATGAATCGTTTGGATTGGGTGCTGCAAAAACCAACCTTTCACAGTAGTTAAAAAATAGGGGTAATTGTTGGATGTAAGGGCTATTTAGAGAATTAGGGGTAGGGTTAAAAAGAAGGTTGTTTTGAAGTATTAAGAGAAGTAGGGGTAGTTTAAGCACAATAGGGGTATATCGAGAAATTTGAAAGAGATGAATCATTTAGATTGGGTGCTACAAAAACCAACCCTTCAAAATCGTAAAAAAAATAGGTGTAATTTTTGGAAGTAAGGGCTATTTAGAGAATTTGGGGTAGGATTAAAAAGAAGGGTCATTTTGAAGTATTAAGAGATGTATGGGTACTTTAAGTATAGTAGGGGTAGATCGACAAATATGAAAGATGATGAATCATTTGGATTAGGTGCTGTAAAAACCAACCCTTCGCTGTAGCAAAAAAATATGGGTAACTATTGGAAGTTAGGGCTATTTAGAGAATTAGAGGTAGGAATAAAAAGAATAGCTGTTTTGAATTATTAAGAGAAGTAGGGATAGTTTAAGCATATAATGGGTGGATTGACAAATACGAAAGATGATGAATCGTTTAGATTGGGTGCTGCAAAAACCAACCCTTCGCAGTAGTTAAAAAATAGGGGTAATTGTTGGAAGTAAGGGTTATTTATAGAATTTGGGGTAGGATTAAAAAGAAGGGTCGTTTTGAAGTATTAAGAGAAGTAGGGTTTGTTTAAACATAATAGGGGTAGATCGACAAATATCAAAGATGATGAATCAGTTGGATTGGATGCTGCAAAATCCAACCCTTCACAGTAGTTAAAAAATAGGGGTAACTGTTAGAAGTAAGGGCTATCAAGAGAATTTTGGGTAGGATTAAAAAGAAGGCAGTTTTGAAGTACTAAGAGAATTAGGGGTAGTTTAAGCATAATAGGTGTAGATCGACAAGTATGAAAAATGATGAATCGTCTAGATTGGGTGCAACAAAAACCAAACCTTCACAGTAGTTAATA
This sequence comes from Allium sativum, assembly GCA_030737875.1. Taxonomy (NCBI): domain Eukaryota; kingdom Viridiplantae; phylum Streptophyta; class Magnoliopsida; order Asparagales; family Amaryllidaceae; genus Allium; species Allium sativum. The sequence continues at coordinate 5,384,430 of JASFAX010000038.1, read as the reverse complement.
AATAGGGATAATTTTTGGATGTAAGGGCCATTTAGAGAATTAGGGGTAGGATTTTAAAAGAAGGGCGGTTTTGAAGTACTAAGAAAAGTAGGGATAGTTTAAGCATTGTAGGGGTAGATCGACAAATATGAAAGATGATGAATCATTTGGATTAGGTGATGTAAAAACAAACCCTTTACATTAGTAAAAGATAGGTTTTATTGTTGATGTAAGGGATATTCAGAGAATTAGGGGTAGGATTAAAAAGAATAGTTGTTCTGAAGTATTTAGAGAAGTATGGGTACTTTAAGCATAGTAGGGGTAGATCGTCAAATACGAAAGATGATGAATCATTTAGATTGGACGCTGCAAAAACCAACCCTTCACAGTAGTGAAAAAATAGAGATAATTGTTGGAAGTAAGGGCTATCAAGAGAATTTGTGGTAGGATTAAAAAGAAGGCAGTTCTGAAGTATTAAGAGAAGTATGGATAGCTTAAGCACAATAGGGGTAGATCAACAAATATAAAAAATGATGAATAGTTTGGATTGGGTGCAACGAAAACCAACCCTTCATAGTAGTTAAAAAGTAGGGATAATTTTTACAAGTAAGGGCTATTTAGAGAATTAGGGGTAGGAGTAAAATGAAGGGCGGTTTTGAAGTACAAAGAGATGTAGGGATAGTTTAAGCATGGTAGGGGTAGATCGACAAATATGAAAGATGATGAATCATTTGGATTAAGTGCTGCAAAAACTATCCCTTTATAGTAGTAAAAGATAAGCGTAATTGTTGGAAGTAAGGGCTATTTAGAGAATTAGGGGTAGGATTAAAAAGAATAGCTGTTTTGATGTATTAAGAGAAGTAGGGATAGTTTAAGCATAGTACGGGTAGATCGACAAATACAAAAGACGATGAATCTTTTGGATTGGGTGCTACAAAAACCAACCCTTCACATTAGTTAAAAAATAGGGGTAATTGTTGCAAGTTAGTTCTATTTATATAATTTGGGGTAGTATTAAAAAGAAGGATCGTTTTGAAGTATTAAGAGAAGTAAGGGTAGTTTAAGCATAGTATGGGTAGATCGACAAATATGAAAGATTATGAATCGTTTTGATTGGGTGCTGCAAAAACCAACCCTTCACAGAAGTAAAAAAATTGGCTTAATTGTTGGAAGTACGGGCTATTTAGAGAATTTAGGGTAGGATTAAAAAGAAGGACTATTTGAAGTATTAAGAGAAGTAGGGGTAGTTTAAGCATAATAGGGGTAGATCGACAAATATAAAGATGATGAATCATATGCATTGGGTGCTGCAAAAACTGTGACAGCCCACGTCCATTAATGTCACTCACAAAGGGAATGCATTAACTTCTATGGAGCGTTTTAAGTGTGTATAGAACAGAAACTTTACAACAAGACAGATATAAAACTGTACTTAAAATTTTAAAACTTTATTCAGTGCAGCGGCAACAGATAAGTTTGATTACATCGTCAAAAACCAAAGACTTGAGTCAAGTACATAATATCCATCTTGATTAGATCAGAGTACATAAAATGAAAGACATAACCCAAACATAAAATAGCCACAAATAAGATATGCTGAACTTTTAATTCAGCGATCCAAGCAACTTCCAAAGAAAGAGATAAAGCTGTCAAAATCAAGCTCCACTAGTGCTAGTCCCACCCTGAGCACCTGGGGGGGTAAGGGAAGAAAAGAGGTGTGACGGCCTGGAACTTCGCTCGATCCGAATCAGTCGTTAAACCGATCTAGATCGTTCGAAACCCCTGATCGTTTTGAGAACAGGACAAATCAGAACACAAACAGAAGAACATTTCATTGTTATTACAACAATTCCATCAGATACAAAAATATACAGAGTATAAATGAATAAATTACATTCGATAAATATCAGAGATTACAATAAATTACATAGCAGCGGAAAATAATACAAAGCACAACTGAAGGTGATACACGGATACAGAGCTTTCCGGATATCATTCCAGCTGTAAATCAGGATCCTGTGAATATAAATCTGCAAAACCAAACTACTAGCTGCCAGTGCGGAAAATGAGGGCACCCAGAGTTTAGGTTAAAACAATAAACTCCAGGTCAGTCATGTGACTGGTGTGAGAACTAAAACAGTTATTTAAAGCTTTACTTTAAAAGAGAGTAATTCAAGGGACCACGCCGTATAGCATGGAACGGGTTTCCTCCCAAGAATACCAGTGCATAGAATAAACAACGCAATGCTTTTTCGAAAAATGAAACTATTATAAGACCCAGGTCCCATCACACAATGCAACGCAAGCCGGAGGATAGGGTTTTCCCTTATAATAGCCAAACATGCTTGGTACGTTTAAAACAAATCATTTGATACTATAATAAGTGTATAGTGTCAAAACAGTTTCAATCATAAATATAAATCATAGACGGCATGGGTACCAAAGATCATGTCGCCACACTAGTTCTACAATTAAAACCGCGATACACGTATTGGAAATTGGATTTCCGTCATGAGTCGAGGCAAGGGGCAAGATCCTCTCCGCGCTTGAGACACTCTAGCAAATGCCTCAGGGCTACGCACTCTGGGAAACCCTGGATGCGGCTGGGCCGGTCCTCACTTACGTTAGAGGATTAATTATGCCTGAACACACGTTTCCCGGTCCTTACAGACCTATAATCGAGGCGCCTCATTCCAACAACCACAAAGGTGAAAAGTATATAAATGTCAGGGCTGGTAAGTCACTGACACCACCAAAGCTAGAAAGAAACGTCGTGCTCTCCCAGCGGTCTGTATCCCGTTTTTGACTCATACCGAGGTGTGAGGCTCGCGAATTCACGTTATACACAAAGCTACGCCACAGAGGCCGTGCTTTGATCATCAACCACAAGACTTTGCTTTTCAACAGAAGCCTTGATCATTGCATCTTAGCGTGCCACACAGGCAATTCATGCCATGCGACTGATGTCCATCGATATACAACCTCTGAGATCGTACGTCTCAGAGAAGGGCGTTAAGCAAGAGAATAAATTCTCCGCCGCCAAACAGATATATATTTAACAGAAATCAATCAACACAGAATAAAATCCAATGTCAGACACACAATCCATTTACAAGTTCGTTCTGGGACTGAACGAAACCGGAGGCACTTTCCTCGCATATCCATCCATCTCCAAGTACGTCTGGACGACCACCAACTATTTCCATCCTCTTGGGTGTACAGCCCAATCAGGATCGTCAGTAATTATCCAAACGATGTGAAGACTTCCGGTCTTCAACCACCGTCTTCATCTTCGACTTATCGTCGAATCGGTTATTCAGAATGGGTATAAACCCGGACTTTCCGAACAACCCGCGTATATTAAAAACAAATGTTACACAAACTCAACATACGCCTCATTCCAATTCAGAATATTCTTTTATTCACATAATCACATTTTTAGGGAAAGGTTCCCATTAATTTTATCCAAGACAAATTCTTTAAAATTTATCCTTTAATCTTCCTTTTGATGTCGTTTCAAACCAAATTATGGTTTTATAAACTAGTCGAGATTAGCGAACCACAACGAAGTATTTATTTATTTTATTTCCCGATCCCAACCTATTCATCCCGTGTAGAAAAACTGGTAATACTCCATATCTAACACCACAGTGTTATCGGTAAAATTAATTACCATCTCACGTTCAAATCTAATTAAAGATTTAACTATCACTTTGGAGCAAAACTGGTGATACTCCATCCTCGCTTATTTGTCAAATTTGATAATTTAGATTATCAATTCGAATTTCAATCTAATTGCAGATTCATTAAAACTCTTTTTACTGGGTTAAAGAACTAGGTGTTATTTAAAACACAGTTCACGACAAACCCAAATCACATTCTATTTGTTATCGGGTTAAAGAACTAGTGTTATTTAAAACACCGTTCACGATAAACCCATTTCAAATTCAATCAAATATATTAGAAATTCCGATTATTTAAAACCCCTTTTTAAATCTAATTCATTTATTTAAAAATAATTGGGTTTTAAATTTAGTTCAAAACTAGTTCATTTCGATAAAAATCTATTTTTATCTTTTCAAATATGGAGTTTCCCACCCCAATTTTTCCCAATTCATTTCTTATGATTTTACATAAATTATTACTATTTTTAATAATTTTATCAAGGTGCGTACAGTCGATTTCCAACAATGGCCATCGAACTGCACTTACAGCGACCTTTTTTTTGAATTTGATTTGGACGTATCTCCGAATCCAACCGTTAGATTTCAAATTTCTAATATTCGTTAGAAAGCACTTTTCGATACGAACCCAACGGTTCCGGTTTTAGGAGAATCCGACGGTCGGATCTCCCGTAATGCCCGTTTGAAATAAATGGTCGAAATTCACGAACTGCCGCTGCGTGGCGCGTTCTATTCAGGCCATTATATTATATATATAATATATATAATATATATTTCGTCGATTTCTATTTAAAACGAATTTTATAAATAGTTTTGAATTCGTTTCAAAAACAATTTCATCTTCCATTTCAATTCAAATCAAAATTGAATTTTTTCCTTATAAACTCGTTTTAAAATTCATTTCTATTCAATTCAAATTGGTTTTCTATTCGATTTAATTCAAATTGGTTTTCTATTCGATTTAATTCAAATTGGTTTTCTATTCGATTCAAATTCGTTATATATTCAATTCATTTCGAAATCGTTTTATATTCAATTCATTTCGAAATCGTTATATATTCAATTCATTTCGAAATCGTTTTATATTCAATTTATTTCCAAATCGTCATATATTCAATTCATTTCGAAATCGTTTTATATTCAATTCATTTCAAAATATGCGATTTCGAAATCACTTTTCAATATTCATTTTAAAATGAGTAAAATCGATATAAATATCGTTCACGTCTGAATGGCGTCAATCTAATCAACACGGCTTCATATATTTCTATTTTCAAATATTCTATTTCAAATATTTCGTTTCGAATATTTCGTTTCAAATATTTTTTTTTGTCAACACACGACTAATCTCAACGAATGAGTACCGTCCACGTGTGACTATTTTTGTTATTTAATATATTTTATAAAAATTAAGGTATCTATCGTTTGATATTGAATCAGACTCCAACCGTAATTTAGTGAGAGAACGACTTCCTGAATATTAACCCCGAAGGCCGAAACCAACATCAGATTAATATCCAGGAGACCACTCATCTCATCTATTTTCCAGTTGATTTCTGATTCTATATTATGATAAAGATGTGAATTTTATTAAAAAAATATTTCGTTCAACACATGACTAATCTCAACGGATGAGTACAGTCAACACATGAACCTTTATGTTATATTGATAAAGATGTAACTTTTATTATTAAAATAATTCGTTCAACACATGACTAATCTCAACGGATGGGTATAGTCAACACATGAACCTTTATGTTATATTGATAAAGATGTAAATTTTATTATAAAAATATTTCGTTCAACACATGACCAATCTCAACGGATGAGTACAGTCAACACATGAACCTTTATGTTATATTGATAAAGATGTAAATTTTATTATAAAAATATTTCGTTCAACACATGACCAATCTCAACGGATGAGTACAGTCAACACATGAACCTTTATTTTATAATATTGATAAAGATGTAAATTTTATTATCAAAATATTTCGTTCAACACATGACTAATCTCAACGGATGAGTACAGTCAACACATGAACCTTTATTTTATAATATTCTTAATTTTCTAAATTGGAATGAGGCCCAATCAATCACCATATAATGTTAATTATATGGATTTTCATACATCACACGTATATAATAGCATTGAAAAATAATCAACCATCAACCAAAGTGCACTACACTGTATAAGCATCAAATATAGATATCTAACGCTTATAACAGCCTGTCAATCAATCGATCGACATATTTAATCAATCAGGATGAGTGAACTTCAAATTTCATCCCAACACCCGTGTCGGGTTTCAAACCATCAAACACAAATTTTATTTGTGCAGTTGGGCGATGTGTAAAATTTATCGACCCAATCAATGTCCTTCAAATAGGTGTACATAAACAAACCGTCTGGTTTGTAAATGAATATTTTATTTAATTCACTTCACGTTAAAAATTATATTTTTAACGATAAAACATTATATTTTAACATACGAATTTTTATTCAGTTCATCCTTTAAATAAAATGATTTTTTTTTCTAACATATTTTAGAGAATTTCGGCGGCATAACGACACGATATTAGAAACGGGACGAGGCCTAGCCTTATCCCCGGTCTAGTGAAGGCCCACGCCATTCACACCACAATTCAATCCAATCAAATAATCTAACTAATTTATGCAATCAAACAAACAAGTCCATGGTTTGTGGACGATTGTGTCGGGTGCTACTAAACACCGTCTGCATCCTAGTATATATATATAACTAGAAAAAGAAATTGAAAGGTGAGAAATTCTCACCGATAGCTATCCACTCATCTTGACTCTTCATTGATAAAAATCTTCACCATTATCTCATTTTTTGTCTTCTTCGTCGCTGTAGCCACAACATATGTAAAAATCGAATTTTTTTACTTTGCTATTCAATATATAAAAATCAAATTTTTATTACGATGTCATATAGATAAAAATTCCATTTCAAAAATATAGACTTCGCCTTTATAAAAATAAAGATTCCACATTTTCAAATATAAAGTTTTCGCCTTTTCTAATATAAAGTTTTCGCCTTTTCTAATTAAAAATCCAAACTTTTAGATATTAAAAATCCGAACTTCACGAAAGCAAAAATCATATTTTTACTTCTTCTATATAATAAAGATTATATTTTTAATACTTTAAAAATATAAAAAATCATATTTTTAATTATCTTCCTTATATAAAAATTATATCTTTATACTACTACTCTCTTTTTTTTATTTATTTATTTTAAAGGCCTAACCCTTTTATTTTAAAATAAAAATCAGTTTTACCATAATAATAATTAAATAAATAAAAATAAGAACTTACATTGTTTTTTTTTGAAAGGAGGGGGTGGCTTCGCTGTTGAACTTCGAAGGGGGGTGGGTTGCTTGCGTCGGTTGACACCAGGAGGGGGGGATGGGTACGGGGGTCGTCGGACGGAGGAGGGGAGGGGGAACGGAGCGGCGCGATTCAGGGATTTAGGGGGGGTTCGATGTGGGTTCGGCGAGGAGGAGAAGAAGAGGCGGAGGAGCAGATCGGGGCTAGCTGCGAGCGGCGGAAGGGAGGATAGCGCTGACGAGGTCGGAGGGGGAGGGCCCGGTCGAGGCGTGCGATGGCCAGAGGTCTGGGCGTCGCGCCCCTTTCCGTCTTCGTCTTTTTTTTTTTCTGAATCGAGAATGAGGGGGGTGAGGGTTTAAAAGGGAAATATATATTTATTTTATTTATTAAATTAATTCTAAAAAGCAACTTTTATTTTCGACCTCGAAACGAAACCCACCGCCTGTCGTCCATAGCGTATTACCCCCATTCCGAACACAATGGGATATGTATCGCAAGCTGATTTGACCGTTTCGATTGGTTTCCGTTGAATTTACATTTAAATTACTATATTGAATTTTAAACCTACATTTCAAATTACCGCGGTCACATACTAACTCTAAAAATTCCAGAAAAATATTTTCTAGCTTCGTATTGATGATACGGTCCTAACAAAACTAGTTTCGTCGAATTCCGAGACCGTTGGAAAAATGGCCATTTTCCAGTTGATTAAAATCAACTAAAACTGGTCAAACGCGTTTTCCTTCGCCACGCTCACATATTGATTCGAAAAATTACGAAATTTGGAATCTAGCATTAACTTGACACTGCGGATCCAACAACACTGGTTTCGTCGAAATCCGAGGTCGTTTGCAAAATTCCCATTTTTAAGGGCCTGAATTCCATAGCGACTATTCAGAATTTTCAACTGGACATATCTTTTGATTCCCATTATGAAATTTTGATTTTTCGGATTCGTTGGAAAGATATCACCAATTAGATCCTAATGTTTTTGGTTTCACTAATATCCGGATTGTTTTGCACCCGGTACATTCAATTGAAGTTTGAAATCGAATTATCGAACTACCGCGCCATTTTCAATTCTATTTATAATTATATATATTTATTTATATACTAACGACGACGCGTATAATATATACGTTCGAAATATATTCAAAATAAATTTTTCGTCGATATTATTTAAAATAATTCATTTTAAATATTCAAAATTCGCTAAAATTGCCAAATAAAAAAAAATTAAACTGGCCCAGATTTTCGGGTTGTTACAAGAGGTGGAAACAAGGGGGTCAGATATAAAGCCTTGTGAGTGCAATAACTTTAACAATATAATCATTAAGTAACTAGGATAAGGCATAAGCGGCAAAATAAAGAGATGACTGTGAAAAAATGGGTATGACAGAGCAAACAAAGGAAATAAGACGAAAAAAGATAACGTTAAAGGCGCACCGAATCACTATAAGATAATTACTATTCTGCACCACCACTAGTCACCATAAAGGTTGATCCCGCCTATAGAACTTAAAATGATAATGATAGTTTCGTGTACCCCTAGCTGCCTTCATAGGTCTCGTCTGCCCCTATATTCACTAGGTGTACCCACTACCCCCATTCGATCGGCTCACTAACTCGTAGATACCCGTTCTGGCCCCACAGTGGGGTGTATCACTACCCAAAGTGGCCACCAGATACTACCAAAAATGCACGGCTTATATCTACACGATGAAACAACGTCTTACCTACCAGCCCGGGCCCACACACGCATATGAACCCGTTGGACTTGCGTTGCCACCACTGACCCGTTTTGACCTCTTACAATCAAATCTAGTACGCGTGTCCCATCCTCGACTTGGGTCGAGCCCACAAAGATACCTAATGGGTTACTGGTTTGAAAAGGGCTCCCATGCATGACACAAGCTTTCCACCTATGCTTGGTCCCCTCTAAGGTTTTCCCACTTAACCCTATTCTTATTCATGTCTTCATACATGTTTCAATCTTGGTTAAGTGCATCTAATCGTATTTCAAATGGCACTTAAGGTACCCACTTAATTTCACATGCCACCCAAGGCACCCACTTAACCCCCTCATGTCCCATCACATGTATATCTGGTTAAGTGTTTCTTAATTCATTAAAACTGTGACCTTGTAAAGACCTCCTACATTAGACTGGCATTTGTGGTAGCTGGATTTGTCGGGCGGGTCCGGGCAGTCTAACACCACAAACGAGCCTAACCTCGTGTCTTTACAACTGTTACGCATTTAATTTATGCCTTTGACCTCTCACATTAGACTGGCATTTGTGGCTGCTGGATTTGCCGGGCGGGTCCGGGCCGGCTTACACCACAAAAAAGTCTAACCTTGTGTCTTGCGCGGTTTATTATTACCCATCTTCATTTAACCCCAAATTGGATTAATATCCCAATTCAAATTTGTCAATACATTCCAAATATACTTATTTCCATAATTGTCTCAATTATGTCCATAAATGCCAATTTCTCTGATTAATGTCTTAAATTAAAATAAATTAATTATATGCCCTTTTCAGGCCATTTATTCCAATTCTCAATAGGTGAATATTCAATATTACCCCATCGTCCCCACGTTGTTCGTTCGTTTATCTTGATATATATATATATATATATATATATATATATATATATATATATTAGACTAGCAATTAGTCTAACACACCTAAAAAGAAGAAACGCCGCAAACTTGCATAACATACAAATTGGACCTAATCTTACAAATAAAGATTACCACATATCTAGCATAAACTTGTTATTGTCATAGGCCTAAACGTGTGAACTTGCATATATATAATATAGTTTTTCACCTAAAACTTGCATAGGCCATAGTCACAAACTTGCATAAAACTATATATGTCATAGATCTAAATCTAAAGGTGTAAACTTGCATAGGCCATTGTCACAAACTTGCATAAAATGGTGTATCTCATAGATCTAAATCAAAAGGTGTAAACTTGCATATATGTGAATCCAATATCTACCTTAACTTGCATAGAATCACTTTATTTGATTCACATAGAAACTAGCATATAATGTACAACCAAACTTGCATATAAAATGTTGTCAAACGTGAATCAAGTTGAACATAGATGATTTGGCATATGAAAAGGGATCCACAACAAAACTATCATGATAAACAGCTAGCATACATTCACAAAATATAACATTTTTCCAATGATTCACAAACATAGCCATATAACCCAATTTATAACTCAACCTAATTAACTTGTTAATTATCTTATTAAAGAAATTGAACTCACAACTCAAAGAAGGTCTTGAGTTCTGAAATCTGAGTTCTAAAATTGATTTAGATCTCCTTTGAAGTAGACAAATTCGTTGTTGTTTAGATTTGAGTTGAATAGAATTGAGTTGAATTGAGTTGTTTAGCTTCACTTTCCCTCTAATTGGTGGCGGCTACTCTAGGTTATGGGGTGACAGCATGATGTCCATTGATTTAATTTTTAATTAGGTTTTAGGGTTTGAGTCTACATGTGTTTATATAGAATCTAGGATTAATTTAGGCCATCCGATCAACCTAGAATTAACCTCAACAATTCAGACCAGATCAAAACTATCCAGAAACCTTAATAACGCAGCAACCAGTCACAAAATAGTAATCACTCAAATCTGCCCGGGGGGCAGGTCGACCCCCTGGTCGACTTGTATGGGTTGGTCTACCACCCTGGTCGACCTATCCCCTGGCGGGAATTTTTCCGCCTTGCCCAATCTGAGTTTTAATTTGAATTTTTGAAATCTGTTTGAATTTTAATGAAACTTCCGATGGCCATAACTTCTTCATACGGCCAATTCACGCAAACTCAGACTCTATCTCAACCAGAATTCAGAGACGAACACAATGCCACAACTCGTTTCCCTTAACTCTCACATTTAAAATTAAGTATTCTTTAAATTTGTCAACATTAATATTAAATTACGGGGTGTTACATTTTCCCCTCCTTAAAGGATTTCGCCCACGAAATCTCCAAGTTAAGGTGAATGCATATCCGAACATCCAATCATCCATCTACTCAACCATCAAACATAGGCATTCATTGTCCTTATGAAATTTCTAATGTTGTATGAACATATGCAAGAAGTGTGTGTACATGTCCGTATCTAACGCAAAATCAGGAGGTCTACTAATTCAGTTGACCTCCTTAATGCAAATCATGACAGTGCCATGCGTCCATTATGTATGCGAAAGAATCCTATCGATACATATCATTTCTACATGTGTGCACAACCATTCATCAAAATGCAGCATCCGTATGATAACACAACCATTATACATCCATTAATTTAAATATGAACACAGATTTATATGCAACATGAAGGTGATTGAGCCGATCAAGTGCCTAAAGTGTGTGTATATGTATACACAGGCAACCACTAGCAACCATTTGCATCCATCAGACATAACACGTCTCAAACACAAGTTTCAACCATAGGGTTCTATCTAACTAAAGATCGAAGATGCCATCGCAAAGATAATACTAAAAGATAGGACAAGTATCAACAAAGAGGTAGAAAAAGGAGAAATTAAAACATAACCTCAAAAAGGAAAGGGTACAACGTACGCATCTTATCTTCCATCTCCCAAGTCGCGTCTCTTTGATCATCTCCTCATTGCACTTTGACCAACTTGACCTCTTTGTTGCGAAGCTTTTTGACCTCCGATCCGAGAATGCGTGTAGGAGCTCGTCTGATCGTGGCATTGCGCTCTACTTCCACTTCCTCGAGCATGCTCGGCTCTACCACTTCCGCCGTATCGTGTAAACACTTACACTAATGTGAAACAAGAAACACGTCATGAATTCTGTTTAGCTTTTCTAGTAAATTTACTCTGTACGCCATCTGTCCAATCCTCTCTGTAATTGGAAAGGATCCTACGAACCTTGGTGCCAACTTTCCTACCGATCCAAAGCGGACTACGTTTCTCAATGGTGACACCTTAATAAAAACCATGTCCCCAACATTGAATTCAAGATCGGTTCGTCTCTTATCAGCATATGACTTCAGTCGGTCCTGTGCCGTCTTCATTCGCCGTTGAATTAGGTCTATCTTCTCCGAATTCTTCCTAATCATGTTGGGTCCAAGCAAAACCTTATCCGTGGATTCCCACCAACATGTAGTTGATCGGCACAGTCGTCCATAAAGAGCCTCAAAAGGTGCCATGCCAATGCTAGCCTGAAAACTATTATTATAGGCGAACTCTACTAGTGGAAGGTGTTCTTCCCATGTTCCTCCAAAGTCTAGAATGCATAGCCTCAGAAGGTCTTCTAGAATCCGATTCACCCTCTCGGTCTGGCTGTCCATCTAAGGATGATAAGCGGTACTTAAGCATAATTGCGTTCCAACCACCACTTGTAAGCTCTTCCAAAATTCGCTTGTGAAAATAGGATCTCTATCGCTCACGTTGCTGGAGGGTATGTCGTGCAAACGAACTATCTCTCGAAGGTAAACAGATGCTAACCATGCGGCGGTCCTTTTACTTTTGATGGGAATAAAATGGGCACTTTTAGTAAGTCGGTCTAATATTACCCAAATCCCCGTATTACCCTTCCTTGATCCTGGTAACCCATCTACAAAATCCATGGAAATTCATTCCCATTTCCAAAGCGGAATCTCTAAGGGATGGAGCAAACCTCCGGGCTTCTTTTGCTCCGTCTTGACTTGTTGGCACACTAAGCATCTAGCAATGAACTCGGCCACGACCTTCATTCCAGACCAAAATAAAACTCGCTTCATATCCCTATAAATCTTATCACCACCGGGATGTATGGTCATCTTAGAGCGGTGTGAGTCTTCGAGAATTGCCTTGTTCAAACTTTCGTCATGTGGTACCCAAAGTCTTCCATCTATACGTAGCTAACCTCTTTCATCAATAGCATATCTATCAAGATGTCTTGAGGACTCCCCTTTTATTAGCTTTCCTACTATCCCAACCAACTATGGGTCGTTCCGTTGTGCCTTTCCAACTCGACCAAAAAGTGTAGGCTGCACCTCTAATGATGCCAACAATCCAGGTACAAAATTGACAAAGGGTCTGAAGTCAAAGGAAAATATATACTCCAAACTTTGCCGCTCTACAGACAAAGGACTTAATGTTAACTTCTTTTTACTTAAGGCGTCAGTCACAACGTTGCCCTTGCCAGGGTTATATGCGATCTCAAAACCATAGGATGCCAAAAACTCCATCCATCTTTGGTGCCTCAAGTTTAGGTCCTTCTGAGAGAATAAGTACTTTAACGACTTACGGTCTGTATACAACTCAAACCTTTCGCCAAGCAAATAATGACGCCATGACTTAAGCGTAAAAACTATGGCCGCCAACTGTAAATCGTAGGTAGGGTAATTTTTCTCGTGGGTTTTTAACAATCTTCCACCATAGCATATCACCCTTCCCACTTGCATTAAAACTGCGCCCAGCCCTATCCCGCAAGCATCGGTATATACAATGAATGTCTTACTCCCGTCTGGCAAAACTAAAACTAGAGGTGTCATCAAAGCTCTCTTTAGATGTTGGAAAGCATCGTCACAGTCAATGTCCCAAGTAAAAGTCAAATTCTTCTTCGTTAATCGAGTGATAGGGGTTGATATCTTTGCGAAGTCCTTAATGAACTTCCCATAATAGCCAGCCAACCCTAAAAAGTTTCTTACTTTGGTTGCGTTCTTAGGCGTTTTCCAATCTTGGATTGCCACTATCTTGGCGGGATCCATATATATCCCTTCCTAAGAGACCACGTGTCCAAAGAACCTCACTTCTCTTCTCCAAAAATGGCACTCGGAGAACTTAGCTTTTAGATTATGTGCTCGTAGGGTCTCTAAGACTGCCCTAAGATGTAGGGCACACCCTTCTTCATTTTTAGAGAAAACCAGAATATCGTCTACAAAGACTACCACAAATTTGTTCAGAAACTCCCAAAACACCCTACTCATTAAGTCAACAAAGTATGTTGGTGCATTCGTCGGGCCAAAAGGCATGAGGAGCCACTCGAACAAACTGTCAGGAGTTCTAAATGCAGTCTTATCGATGCTATCTTCAGCCAGCCTTAGCTGATGAAACCCTGTCGCCAAATCCAATTGCGAGAAAACCGAAGCGCCCATCAACTGATCGAATAAATCGTCTATCCTTGGTAACGGGTGTCTGTTCTTCTTTGTTAGCTTATTCAGCGCTCTATAGTCCACGCCCAATCTAAGCGAACCATCAGCTTTTGTAGCAAAAACGACTGGAGCACCCCACTCCGAAATACTTCTTCTTATGAAACCCTTCTCAAGCAATTCTTTCACTTGCTCAGTGAGTTCTCTTCTCTCTCTCGGAGACATGTGGCGCACTGGTAATGCAATTGGCTTTGCATTATCTACTAAGTATATTCAAAAGTCTATCTCACGCCTCGGGGGTAAACATCAAACTTCATCGAAGACGTCACTATATTCACGGACCACACGAACAGTTTTCAAATCATCATTGGATGCGTCTAGGGATTCTAGGTAGCTAAGCATTACCGGACCTTTAGGGTCACAAGAAATATCAAGGGTCTTTCCACAACGAGTGAACAATCTAACTACCCTTCTTTCCCAATCTAGGATGGCACCGTATCTAGTTAGCCAATCCATACCTAGAATCAAGCCGTAGCCTATGAAGCCAAGAACAAAGGCGTTGCATTCAAACCCAACACCCAAGATAGACACTCTCAAATCCCGACAAATCATAGAAAGATTAGCCGAACAACCAATAGGTTTTGAGACTACTATGGGATCCGAAACTAGACTAGTATTTAGGTGTAGTGTTTCAACTAACGAAGCAGACACAAACGAGTGTGAAGCACCAGAGTCAAACAAAGTACGAACATGATGATCAAACAGAAAAACCAAACTTTCAACGGAAATGTTTCAACCTCGTTCTTGCAACTGTGCGACCGCGAGAGCCTGGTCCTGCTACCTTGCCTGCCGTGGTGCCATGAGAGCCTGAAGCTGACCTCCAGAAGTTCTTTGCCCTTGGCCCTGTTTCCTTGGGCAGTCCTTAACTAGATGACAAGCCTCTACACAATGGAAACAGCTAGTCTTCTTCTTTTTCTTACAGTCCTTACTCAGATGGCCTGGTGTCCCACAATTAAAGCACTTCTTCTTTCCTTTGTCATTATTGTTCTTCTCGCCTTTCTTGTTTTGTTGTTGTGGTTTCTTTTGATCTCCATTCTTCTCAGGTGCCTTGTTAGCATTAGCACCTTTCCCTTCCTCATGCATAAGCACCATGTCAACTAATCTCTCAAAGGTGGCCCCCATAGGGATGTGGGTCATAGCTAACCCATGTAGCGGCTCGCTCAAACCCTTAACAAATCTCAGGGCCTTCTTTTCGGGTGTATTCACCAAGTCCAAGCGAAATCTCACCAACTGATTGAACTTGTTGACGTATTCTTTTGCTGATAGATTCCCCTACCTCAATGCCAAAAACCTTTCCATGTATAAATTCTCTTCAGCCCGTGAGAGAAACTTTACCTCAAACCTATTCCTGAAATCCGGCCATGTATCAACTGGATGCTCTCCATTAGTGACCTCCCACCAAAACGAGGCCTCATCCTTCATTAACCAGGTAGCTAACTGGACCTTTCTTCCATCTTCTAGCTCAAAGATTCCAAACAATTCTTCCACCTCCTTTTTGTGGCTACTTGACTTGTCGGGCGGGTCCGGGAAGTCTTACACCACAAAAGAGTCTAACCTCGTGTCTTAGGCGGTTTATTATTACACATCTTCATTTAACCCCAAATTGGATTAATATCCCTATTCAAATTTGCCAATACATTCCAAATATACTTATGTCCATAATTGTCTCAATTATGTCCATAAATGCCAATTTCTCTAATTAATGTCTTAAATTAAAATAAATAAATTATATGCCTTTTTCAGGCCATTTATGCCAATTCTAAATAGGTGTATATTCAATATTACCCCATCGTCCCCACGTTGTTCGTTCGTTTATCATGACATATATATATATATATATATATATGTGTGTGTGTATATATATACATTAGACTAGTGTAACACCCCGAATTTTTGAATAATCAGATTAACTAAATTAAACAATACTTAATTTCAAATGTGGTAATTAAGGGAAACGTGTCATGCCATTGCATTCATCTCAGAATTCTGCTTGAGATAGAGTCGTAGTTTGCGTAAAACGGATGCCGTTTGAAGAAGATATGGACGAACGAAGTTTGGTTGAAAAAAAAATTGCACTAGCACACTTGGGAAGTGCGCCAGTACAAATTTGCATTGGCATGCTTCCCAATTGCGTCCAGGCCGAGAGAAAACCTTCACAGCCTTCTGGTTCAGTCTGACCCATGTTCTGACTCATTGCTGAGTTCTTTCTGACTCCTTGCTCGGTCATTAGGGCTGAGGTGTCACCCTATCCCGACTGAGTGGTTTTGATTAACCCTAAGATCATCCGATGGCTATAATTAAATTGAAATTCTATATAAACATATGTAGACTCAAACCCTAGAATCAAACCAAAAATTAGATCAGTGGCCGTCATGTTGTCACTCGAAACCCTAGGGTAGCCGCCACCAACCAAAAGCAAAGTAAAGCAACTCAACTCAAATCAAATCAAGCCTAAAACTACAACAACGAAATTGCCTACAACAAGGCAACGCTAATCAATTACTGAATTCAGAACCCAGAACTCAAGAACCCTTATTCGGTGAGTTCTAGTCACTTTTAGATTTAAATAAATAAAAGTGAATTGTGGTAGACTATGATTTGGGTATATGTTGTTTGTAGTTATGCAAGTTTATTGTTGTGAATCATGAAATGATCCAAGTTCCTTATTATTGTGAATCATGAAGTTATGCAAGTTCAATATTGTTGTAAATCATGATATGATGCAAGTTTATTATTGTTGTGAATCATGAAGTTATGCAAGTTCATTATTGTTGTAAATCATGATTTGATGCAAGTTTATTATTGTTGTGAATCATGAAGTTATGCAAGTTATTATGAACCTATGAAGTTACCTATGCAAGTTGATAAGTTGTTAATTCATGAACCTATGCTAGTTGTTCTGTTGTGGATCATGAATCTATGTAAGTCACCTATGCAAGAAGTTATGTTATGAATCATGCAAGTTTTTATATTGTGAATCATGAACTTATATAAGTTGTTGATTATGTTAAGAATCATGAGCCTATGTTAGTTGTTAGTTATGTTGTTAATTCATGAACCTATGCAAGTTGTTATGAATCTATGCAAGTTGTTAATTATGTGGTGAATCATAATTATCTGCGAGGTTATCATGTCATTTTCCCTAGTTGTCATGCTTATGCCAAAATTGTACTGAAAACAATCACCTTGACATTCCCTTTTTTAGGCATAATTTACATAGCGACTATGTAAATTGGACACATGATGCAAGTAGGGAAACATAAATAATTACCTATTATAACATGGGTAAAATTAGGTAAAAATGGTGTAATTTGAATATGACCATTTATGGATAAGAAATCCAAATTGTTAATAAGATAGGTATTGACACCTACGAAAAAGGAAAGGATTAATTAATTAACTTAACTAATCAAAACAGTAATGTTTAAGCAATTAAAGTCTGAAGATTTAATATTGAGAATTGGCATAAAATAAATTTGTGATGAAAATTGGTATGATTTTACATACCATAAATAGATGGACATAATTGAGTCAATTACGGCCATAGTGAAATTTGGAATTAAATGATAATTTGAATAGGGAAAGTAATTCAAATTGGGGGATGATTAATTAGGAGTAATTAATCGTCCAAGACACGAGGTTAGGCTCTTTTATGGTGTAAGACTGCCCGGACCCGCCCGGCAAATCCAGCTGCCACAAATGCCAGTCTACTGTGGGAGGTATTTATAAGGTTACGGTCTTAATGAATTAAGAAACACTTAACCAAATAAACATGTAGTGGGACATGAGGGGGTTAAGTGGGTGCCTTGGGTGGCATGTGGAATTAAGTGGGTTCCTTGGATGGCATGTGAAATAGGACTAGGTGTCTCAATAATTAATTAAAGCTAATTAAAGGCTACTTAACCTAACTTAATACACATGGACTGTATGATGATAGACATAAGTTAGGGTTAAGTAAAACGAGTTGGATTGTGGGTGGGTTAAGTACAACTGATGGGTAGTTGGGTAATATTAGTATATATAGGCCCACAAACTTAACCATTAAATAAATAGGATTAAATCAGTGGGAAGGTTAAGTACAACTGATGGGCAGGTGGGTAATATTAATATTTATAGGCCCACAAACTTACCCATTAAAAAGGGGTTATGTAATTAAAGACACCTAATGGTATACATAACCTGTAGCACCCCGGATTTATGAATAGTCGAATTAACTAAATTAAAGAATAATTAATCTCAAACGTGAGAATTATGGGAATGGGGTTGCGCCATTGTGTTCATCTCGGAATTCTGGTTGAAATAGAGTCCGAGTTTGCGGGAAACGGGTACCGGATGAAGGAGTTATAGACGAACGAAGTTTGGTGGCAAGAAAGAAAAAAAAAATATTGCACTGGCGCACTTGGGAAGTGCGCCAGTACAAATTTACATTGGTGCACTTCCCAAGTGCGCCCAGTCCGAGAGAAAACCTGCACAGCCTTCTGGTTCAGTCTGACCTATGTTCTGACTCATTATTGAGTCCTTTCTGACTCCTTGCTGAGTCATTAGGGCTGACTTGTCACACTATCATGACTGAATGGTTTTGATAAACCTTAAGATCATCCGACGGCCTAAATTAATTCAAAACTCTATAAAAAGACCCATAGACTCAAACCCTAAATCAGAATTAAAACTGAAACTATGGTCGTCATGCTGTTGTCTTAAACCCTAGAGTAGCCTCCACAAATTGAAGAGGAAGAACAGCAAATCAAATCAGTTCTATTCAACCCTAAAAACGAATCTTCTTCAAAGGAGAGATAATACAACTCCAGAAATCAGAATTCAGAACTCAAGACCGCTTTTGAGTAGTGAGTTCGATCACCTTAACAAAATAATTGCTAGATCAATTAAGATGTGATATATGTTGGATTATAAGTTGTGGTTGTGAATCTAATTCATATGTTTAATCATGTATGTTAACTTAATTCATATCATATGATGTTATGCAAGTTTTATATATGATGTTATGCAAGTTTTATATATGATGTTATGCAAGTTTTATATATGATGTTATGCAAGTTTCGCATATGATGTTATGCAAGTTTTATATATTATGTTATGCAAGTTTTATGTATGATGTTATGCAAGTTTAATATATGATGTTATGCAAGTTGATATGATTATGCAAGTTGTACATATGATGTTATGCAAGTTAATAGGATCACGCAAGTTGTATGCGAGTTATATGATGTTATGTAAGTTTAGATCTAAAATATATGTTAGTAGTTCATGATGTTAACTTGTGTTAATGAATCCCATTTTATAATCCAACCACATAGGTTTATAACATCAATTTTTATGCGAATATGGATGTGGAACATATGCTAGTTCGTATAGGTATTATGTTCATATGCAAGTTTAAGTGATAATTGGATTCATATATATACAAGTTCACACCTTTAAAGTTTAGATCCATATTCAAGTTGACATTATTCTGTTGAATCAATGACATGCCTAGTTATGCAACTTAACACCTTTATTGGATCCATAGTTATGCAAGATGACTCCTTTATGTTTAGGTTGACGACATACACTGTTTATGTAAGTTCGTGATAATTACCTAGGCTAGTTGGGTGTAAAACTATGTTCATACATGCAAGCTCACACCTTTTAGATCTATGATTTTTGGCTCCTTGATAATACAAAGACTATGTAAGTATGTTGTAATTCTTAATTGCAAGTTAGATTCAAATTAGATCTATTATTGTGTGTATGTGACATCGTGACGTTTATTCCCTTTTTATTAGTATTAGACTATTTGTTAGTCTAATATGTATATGTCCTGTTAAGCGAACGAATGACGGGGGTACGATGGGGATAATACTGGATATACACATTGTTAGATCAAAATTTGGACCTAACACCAAAATTGTTCTGATTCTTATAGAGTTTTAACAGGAGAATGAAGAAAAAGCAGAAAACACACAGAATTTATAGTGGTTCGGCGTTAACGAGCCTACGTCCACTTTATATGTTATCGATTATACTATGAATGCTAATACAATCAATGATTTCTCTCTAGCTCACTTTTACAATTGTGATTTCTCTCAGCAATCTAGTAATAAAACTGATAAGAAATGGTATTATGACAATAATGGCGGAATCAGTACTCAATATTGCCAAAAGGATCCTCAAAAATGCCAAGCTCTGGGCTATTTATAGCTGATTTTGTCAGGCAGATCGCGGTCACACATGGAACGAATCCCGAGAATATCGTATCGTATCGCAGCCGATGAAGAATTAGTCAAATTAGCCGTTGTGGACAGGTGTCGCGATCCCCTTGAATATTGGATCTAGCAAAGGGGGAGAATCAGCCAAAATGACAGTTGGGGACGCGTGTCGCTGGATCCGTGCGTCTCGGATCGCCGAGGACTAGCTCGTGCTTGAACGGGTCAGAGGCTTCGCCGTGCATTAGGGGATCGGATCGGTCTGTACTGGGCAGTAGTGTATGTACGGATCGAGTCGCATAGAGGTGGTCGTTTCGCTGATGCAATGAGGGCTATCCGATGAGGTGCGTTCCGATGAGGGGCGATCCGATGAGGGGCGATCCTCTGGTGCGATCCGTTCCTTCATGTACTTAGGGAACGTAGTTTCATACTTTCTTCTTGTGAGTGAACCTGGGTGGCTTGGTCAAAAAGATAGCCAACATTTTTCCCCCTCGAAGTATGTTTTATTGATGATGGAACATGCTTCGAAACAATAAAAACGTCTTTTCATAAAGAGATGCAAATCAGTGGACAATTCTTTTTCTTGGATCTTTCAGAGTCTTCATCATCGAATTTGTCAGGTGAATCTTTGAATTTTCATTTCTGTCGGTCATTATCGATTCGGATCGCATGCGCGAGTCGCGGTCCGTTAGCGAGTCATTCGCCTCGTCCTTTGATGAGCACTTGGGCCTCTTCACGGAACGGAACGAGGTGGGTTTCTCTTCGAGACGTGGTGGGCTTTTGGTTCGTGGCCCATCTATTTTCGCGGATCGAATAAGACAAAAAAGGGGAGACAAATGGTTGCCCTTTTGCCTATATAAGTCGATCCTCACCCTCATTCTCCTCTTCTTCTTTCTTTGTTCACAGCCGCCACCAATTTTTCTGAGAAAACCCTAACTTTGATTTTCGAATTCCCAACCAATCTAAAATTTGAAGAAGGTAATTAAACCGCTTTTCTTTAATTTCTAGCTTGTTCGCACTGATTTAGAAAGGGGAGACATCGGAAATTCGTAGGATTCGACGATAGTGAACGCGAGTGTTAGACCAAAAAGCGGTTCTAACACCCAAATTGATTAAAAGCAGAATGAAATGAAATCAAAAATAAAAATGAACACACAGGATTTATAGTGGTTCGGCGAAGAAATGCCTACGTCCACTTGTCTTTCACTATTTTCACTGATTTAGTTGCAAGTACAATGAAATGTTCACTTGATTTCTCTCACAACTCACTTACAATCGCTCAATTGTCTAAAAACAAATAATGAAAGAAGATTTGGATTTTCCGGGAGTGCTGGAATTCGGGTTATGAAGGTGGTTGAACTCTCAAAGTGCCAGAAAAAAGATCCTTTTCTTTGTCTCCAGACGGGGTATTTATAGGTGAGAATTTGCTCAGAACCCGATCCGGATCGGAGCCACGTGTCATCCATCCCATTAGCCTCGTGTTTGGATGGATTTCTCTGTTGACAACGCATCAGAGCAGTGGACGTTGTGGGTAGGAACTGGTCATAGCCGCTCCAAATAACAAGGCGCTCATGCAGGAAAGTGACATGTAAAATGGGTTCGGACCGGAGGGACATGCTCATGGGGTTCGGATCGGCATCTCCGATCCGACCAGGATTAACTCATGGCCAATTCACTCTCCTTTTTACTCTGCTCCGCTCCGATCTATTTATGTAGCAATTGGGTGGCCTTCCGATCCAACTTGAAGTAGATTGCCCTCCGATCCGAACAGTTGTGCCTCTCTGATTCCAACAGCGATTGTTCACCGATCCGAACAGAAGTCCTTATCCGATCCGAACCGAAACGCTGCTTCGATCCGAACTACTTCAATACTTCCCAAGTTTTTCAATATTTTACATCTTGACTTTGTGTTGCCCAGTTCACAAAGTGGGCTAACATTTTGCCCCCTCAAAGGATGCTTCTGTTGGAGACGGAGCATACTTTGACTATCATTGCACAGCGCTCTTCAAGATGATTTTTCTTGTGTTTTCATCTTTTTCTTCAAATTTCAATTTAATTCGCTGCTGAGCTAAAGAACTCGGTTCGGTTCGGATTCCGATCCGAACACATCCCTTCTCCTTTCTATTTTTCACTAGACTGTTGGGCCAAGCTTCGCTTCTGGGCTGTCCATCCGATCCGAACGAGAATTCTCCTACTGGGCTGCCGATCCGAATGGGGAGACGAATAGACACTCTTCTCTTCTATATAAACACTGCCTTCTTCCTCCTTTCATTTTTACTATTTTACTCCTGAAATTCTGCAGAACGAGAGAAAGAAAACTAATTCGTGAAGCATCAAGATTCCTTTTAATTCTCGAAGTGATTACATCGGTAGGTTATAAAACTTCGATCGATTCCTTCTTTAATCATTCTCGCGTCGGATTCGTGAGCGATTAGGATGATTTAACTATGAGACTCTGATGACCTTGCCGCCGTGACCCTCCCCCTCGCCATCGTCGCCAGTGGGCTCGTCGCCGTCTTGAGGTTGGAGCGGAGGGAACCAGAATCCGTAGTTGAGTGCACCAGCATGTAATTTCTTGGTTTTGCTTTGAGGGACTGGCACGAAGTTGGCCTTGGGGTCGGTTAGGGAAAAAAGAGCGTGAAGGAGAAGAAGAGGATGATGGAGAATCGGTTCGGTTCGAAGGGTCATGGAAGTTGAAAAAAGCGAGGGAAAGAGGAAAGGAGTTCAAGAAATCGGACCGGGTCGGGGCACGTAAAGAAAGAAAAAAGAAAAGAAATCCAGGAGATCGGATCGGGTCGGAGCAAATATTTAAAGAAGGGAAGAAGGAGCTTACCTAACCGGATCGGGTCGGACCGTAAGATGACGGAGGAGAAATAAAACTACATGATCCGATCCGAACAATTAGGGGACTTTGCCTCCGATCCGATCCGTCTTTGATTTCTGAGTTTCAATGTGATATTCAAGCCTAAGGCCACGCCCCCGATCCGATCCCAATGAATGGACCCGAACCGAACCGAAGCACAGTCTACCTTAACGCATAAAAACTCGTCTAACTGGCCCAATCAACCTTTGGCATGATCTTCAATTTAATGGACAGTTAGGATAGTGCCTTGCGAACGTAACTGGACATCAAGAATTACTTCAACTTTTTATATCTTGCCGAACTTTTTTGTCGCACTTTTAAACATTTACTTTGCACTTTCCGTATGCACTGTTTACACTTTAGTTTGCACACACGCACGGGGGGATACGGGCTAATTTGCTCTAATTTGTGCTATTGCTTCTTCAATAGTTTTATGACCATGAGACCCAGACGCTCTTCCAGACTAGCTGAGAGGAAAGAAGCCCCGGAAACCTCTAACAAGATTACTCTCGAGGACATATCTTATCCGTCGGATCTAGAATGGGATAATGAGGGTTCAGACTACGATGTCGGAAATCGTAAAAGTGATGAAGTGTCTTCAGAGAATGAAGTTTCTTTAGGGTTTAAAGAAGAAGGAGGGGTTGGCGACGACCGGGCTCCTGATGAGTTTGAATCGGCTGTCATATTGGAATCGCCCCAAGATTCCGTTGAATCAACAATCGATAACGACCGACTTACTCGAATTTGTTTGAAATATGGGATTATGAAAAGGGACACTCTAGTGCCTTCAAGCTCTGACCGTCCCCACAACCCTCCAGAAGGATATATGGCGATCACTCAGTTGATGTGTATGGTCGGCGCTATCCCTCCATTTTCTCCCTTCATCGTTGACTTTCTAAGACAAATGCGGATTGCCCCCATGCAGCTGCATCCCAATTCTTATGCCTACTTGCACACTTTGTACATAGCATACCGTGAGATCTTAGGCATAGAGCTCACGTTCGACGAAGTTCATTTCTTCTATAACTTCAAGCATCGGACTCAAGAGACTCCATCTTTCTGCTATTTTGAGTCTGTTCCTAAGAGGAAGATAATCTCGGCGCCATTCAGGAGTAAAGCTGGAGATTCCAGACTGGAATGGTTCTATGTGAAGCGACAACCTGGATGTGCCAGGAGGTGGACGAAATCAAGTAAAGCACTGATTTTCTAAATCCGGGCTCTATACACTCGAGTCATCACCTTAATTTGTTTTCCTTTTTGTTTGCAGTTGACAGTCCAAAACAAATATCAGATCAGGTGTTCTTTGACCGGATGCACCAACTTCTTAATGGCGATCAGAAATTTTTGACTATTGATGAAGTCCTTAAGGACAAATATCTTCACTTTCATGGGCTGTTATCCGTTTTTCGTAGTATTGGTCATGGGACGGCTCCATTCTTATATATTCCTCCAGTGGAGGTAGTTCCAGAGACAGGAGAAGGCTCGGGAGTTCCTACAGTGCCTATTCAAACTTCACCTTCTCCATCTTCTACACAGGATGACGAATTGGCTAACCTGGCCGAAAAGCATCGTGAAGGTTATACTGCCCCCGAGGAGGCTACTTCTCTGGAAAAGTCAACGTCCTCCCAAGAGTCTCCACTTAATGCTTCCGAGGGAGATGTTCCTAGTACCGATGATCCAATATTTCAGGGTTTGGGGGATCTCCCCTTACCTGAAACTATATACACTTCAGAGGATTTTAGGAAGGATCCATTAGTCTTCACCTCTTCTGAAGAGACCACTCCTGCTAAGGCCAAAGAGCCTGCCCGTACTACTCTAGATTCAGACTCGGGTTGGTTGGGGGGAAACACACCACTTAGGACACACTTTATACAATAGCATTAACATTCATTGCACCTCTTTCTCCGTGAATCCATTGATTCTGAATTTCGTTTGTCTTATTGTGCAGGCACGATGTCTCGATCTTACTATGATATCAGGAAGCTTCGCCTCAGCATGTCTAATCCACCTCAGGATATCGAGTATGATCGCCGCGATGATCGCGGTAGAGAGGAGAGAAGGCCTTATGATCCCTATCGCTCTCGACCCTTACGTTCTCGCTCTCCCATTCGGTCGGAACAAGAAAAATACAAAGGTTATCAAAGTCGTAGGGAAGAGGACAGGCCACAATCGAAAGACTCCGCCTCTTCCCACGAAAAGCGCAGCAGAGAGAGAAGCCCTCCAAAAGATACTGAGTCTCGAAGTAAGCGCAAGGTCCCTGCTACTAAACGACCTAGGACAGACAAAGAAACTACTGAATCCTCCACACACAGGGACACTGAATTGACGATCCCCGCTCCTCCCCCACTAGTTGTCGAAACTGCAATAAAGCGAGCGTATTTGGAGGAGCAGTTTCCCGAACACTACTTCGAGACTCTGACTTTTTTACCTGCCCTTGAACCTGTTTCTTCTAAGTGGGCAGATGAGGCCAAAGCAAAGATAGACACGGTTGAAAAACAGTATTCTAAGATGTTTAAGTATTCACGCAATCTTTCCAGAATTATCCGTACTCTAATCACAAATGCTGACTCAATGCAAAAAACCGCGGAAGAAGATGCTAAGGCCTTAAAGAACCTAGGTAAAGATTTGGAGGACACACAGGCCCAGCTTGCTATTGCTCAGAGGGACGCTACCAACTTCAAACAACAATTTGAGGATATGCAAAAACGTTATCATGACTTGCTTGAATCTCACACTCAAGAGCGTTCTGAGTTAAAAAAGCAAGCTGATGAGGCTAAGTCAGAAGCTGCTAAGACGCGCCTTGCTTATACTGACCTCGAACGGAAAAATGCCGAGTTAGCAAAGAGGAATACTGAACTAGAAAAGAAGAATGCTGACTTGGCTTCAAAGCTATTGGAGGCAGAGAACAGAGCTGCCCTGGCTGAGGGCAATGTGGAGTGTGCTATCAAATCTGCGGAGGAAACCCGCAAACAACTGTCAGAGGCGGAGGCTGATATTCAGGGTTTCGGCGAATTGAAGATTGAATTCTTCGCACATATCATCCGTCGCCGAAACATTTCTTGGATCGAGGATTATCCATCCACTCTAGTTCAAGTATGGAATCAGATCGTCGAGTGGGAAAAAGAGGAGCTTAAGGTCGATTCCATCGATGAAGATAAGCTAATGGAGAAATACTTGAGGGATGATGAGCCGGAACGCCTAGCTGAAGGGCGCCGCCTCATTGCTGAGGCCAAGGAAGAAGAGAGACGGAAGTCTAAACAGAAGAATGTTCTCGAAGCTGGTTCCTCTTCTGCTGCCCCTGCGACTTCTGAAGTAGAGGGGTATGATCCAGAAAATCCGGGAATCCCCCGAACAAATCTGCTATCCCTTATTCCTGAAACAACATCGGAGGCAGTAGTTACCCCTGCCGAGTAGTCTTCGGAAGGTATCCCTAGCTTTTCTCCTCAATTTGTCAAGGCTATTTCTACCTTTCGCCACATGATTGAGCAATCGATGAAAAACCCATTGTTTTCGCCTAAGTTGATAACTGTTGCTTCTCATTCTGTAGGTATTGAGCCATCCGAAAAGACATATGTGACTCAGGGAGCCACCGCCGGGGCAGAGCCTACAGAAAAGGCAAAAGGAGGGGAGGACAAGACTGCTCCTATAGACTTAGGAGAAGGAAGTGAGCCGACTAAGGCCGCAACTCCCCACGATGAAGAAATGATAGCAGCTTTAAAGGATGATGGCGGTGACGGAGGTCATGAGGAGGAACCAGAAGTTGCAATAGTCGGGGAGTCAAAAAATGCTGATGATGTTACTTTGGCTGCAATGAAAGCTGATCAAGACAAACGCTTGCAATTACAAGCCGAAGAACTAGACCCTGAAGCCCTCAAGCCCCTCGCAGTTGTGGATGCGGGATCAAGGTTAGTTGTTAAGCTCTCAACTAGATCTATTACAGAGGAACTCGCTAAAAAATCTTCTCTTGATTCCAGCGCTCCGCCCTCCGGGAAGAAGCCTACCGGTTCCAGCACCGCATCTTCAGGAAAGAAGAAATCAAAACGAATCTTGACAGAGGCCGAGAAAGAAGCAAAGGATGCGGAGAAAGCCACCAAGAAGTCCAAGGCTCACTCAAAATCTAAATAGTGGATTGCCTTGTGTCGTTTTAGCATTTGGTGAACCAACAATTGCTGCTACAAGAGCGGCTCTTGCACCTTCTTTTTTAGCTACCCTCCTGTACAAATTCATTCATTCGTAAATAAATAAAAAATAATTCATTTTCTGCAATGTCTGTTTGTCAGTAGTTCTGCACTTATGTAAAAATGCATGTCTTACTATAGTTATGAAATGAAGTTACGGAGGGAGGAAATATGCGTAAACATATATGCCCCCAGTCAATTCTCACAAATTATTTAATGCTTAATCAAACAATCTGAATGCTCCCGATTTTCTGACGGGTTAGCATCTCCTGTGTTGTCAGTTCCTGTCGTTTTTTCTGGCATTTCTTTTATACTCTCCTGTCTTATACCCAGGTTAGAGTTCTTACTGAGGCGGTCCCTTGTCTGGGTGCACCTTCATGCCTCAGTGGACGTCGTCTTCCCGTCCTTTTATACTCTCTCTCTCTCTCTCTCTCTGGAGAGTTAGAGTTCGAGCTCAGCAATCTATTCATTCCCCGGTCTTTCAGCGGGGAAAGATCTCTTTCTCAGCGCTCAGTCGGAGACGCTTTTATACTCTCTCTCTCTGGAGAGTTAGAGTTAGGGGAGAATTTCTTTTTCAGCGCTCAGTCGGAGACGCTTTTATACTCTCTCTCTCTGGAGAGTTAGAGTTAAGAATGTCGTTTTCTCATTCTTTTATGTCTTGTCGCACAAATAGTCGTTGCGCTTTTTCTTATGTTTAAACTGTCTTCAACCTTTTCTGGTTTTGAATCATTCTGTATTCCATAATCACAACAGAATAATCGATGAATGTATATATATAATGCATAAAAGTAAATAACACACAATATTTTTATAGTGGTTCGGCTAAGTCTTAGCCTACATCCACTTTATAGTCCTTTATTCATATCGTCAGATTTTCCCAAGGCAAGTCGTGCCTTATTACAAAGTTCATAAGAAAAATAACAAAGAGTACAACATTTCTAATCCAAATATCGCATTAAGTGTTGGGCATTCCATGCTCTAGGGACTTCTTCGCCATCTACGGTCATTAACTTGAAGGTTCCTTTTTCAAGTTTCCGTTGGATGACAAAGGGTCCTTCCCACTTTGGACCGAGGTGAGGAAGGGATGGAAAGACTCTCTTTAGCACCAAATCTCCTGGTTCAAAAGTCCTGAGGCGAACTTTTTTGTCGTAATAGTGTGCTATCTGACGTCGATGTCTTGCCGCACGCAAATCTGCTTCGTCCCTTTTTTCTTCGACTTCATCAAGAGACTCAAGTAAGAGTGCCCGATTCGTCATCGGGTCATAATACGTCACCCTGTGGGAAGGAACTTCCAATTCAACTGGAATTACTGCTTCTGAGCCAAAGGAGAGAGAGAAAGGGGTGTGACCAGTAGCCATCTTAAATGTTGTCCGATATGCCCACAAAGCCAGGGGCAATTCGTCAACCCATTTTGCCTTTGCATGCTCTAACCGTTTCTTGAGGATGGATTTTATTACTTTGTTTATTGCCTCTACTTGCCCATTCGACTGCGGATAAGCAACCGCAGTGTATCTCTTGTCAATCTTATACTTCTGGCAGAAATTTCTGAATTCAGTACCATCAAACTGGGTTCCGTTGTCAGTTATAATTGTCCTTGGGATCCCGAACCGGCATATAATATTTCTAACCACGAAACTTATCACCTTTCTTGCCGTGATTTTGGTCAAGGGCTCAGCTTCCACCCACTTCGTAAAATAGTCCACAACGACTATTGCATATTTCGCTCCTCCTTTAGCAATTGGTAAAACTCTAATGATATCAATTCCCCATGTGGCAAATGGCCAAGGACTCACCATTGATTTGAGTTGGGTCGAAGGTGCTCTGGGGATTTTAGTGAATCTCTGGCACTTATCGCAGCGTCGTGAATAATTAGCTGCATCTTTATTAATTATGGGCCAGAAGTATCCATATCGCAATATCTTTTTTGCTAAAGTCTGACCTCCTGTATGATCTCCACACTCACCTTCGTGCACTTCTCTCAGTACACGTTTGATGTCGTCGTGTGCTATACATCGTAACAGGGGCATAGAAAATCCTTGCCTATAAAGAGTATCATCTTGCATGACATATCTGGTAGCCTTGCGAACTACGGCCCTTTTCTCACTCTTCTTTGATGGAAGTGTCCCATTCTTAAGGAAGTTCTTAATTGGGGTCATCCATGACTCTTTTTCCGGTTCCGCTTCGAAACGAACTCAACTTCCTTTGACTCAAAGCTTGGCGATTGTCGGAACTAGCCAGCTTTGCCAGCCTATCCGCCTTCTAGTTTTCGGCTCTTGGGATGTGTGTTATATTGTACCGCTCCAAGCTACTCAATTGCTCTCTCACTTTCCTGAGGTCGGCGATACGTCGAGGTCCCCGAGCCACATATTCCTCTCGCACTTGGCAAACAACGATTTTAGAGTCACAAAATATGTCCAACGTTTTTATTCCGAGGTCTTTAGCAAGCTTCAGCCCAGCAATCAGGGCTTCATATTCAGAGTCATTGTTAGTCGCCGAAAATTCTAATCGTAGAGCGTAATATAACGACCATCCTTCAGGAGTGACTAAGACGATTCCAGCTCCGGACCTTCGGTCGTTCTTGGCTCCATCTGTGTATAGTTTCCACGGATTTATCTTTAACTCATCCTCGGACTTAACCACTCTGTCATCGATTACTTCCTCCTCTGGGATGGTGAACTCCGCAATAAAGTCTGCCAGAGCTTACCCCTTGATCGACTTTCGTGGTTGAAAATTCAAATCAAACTGACTTAATTCTATATTCCATTTGATCAACCTTCCCGATGCTTCGGGTCTCTGCAACACCTGCCTCAAGGGCTGGTCGGTGTATATGGTTATTGGATGAACTTGGAAATAGTGACGAAGTTTTGGAGATGCTATTAGGAGGCTGTAAGCGAGCTTCTCAATCTTTGGGTAGTTGCGCTCTGCCGCTGCTAATTTCTTGCTTACATAATACACTGGCCTTTGTACTTTGTCTTCGTCTAGAACCAGGGCTGTGCTAACGGCGTGAGCCGAGACTGCCAAGTAAACAAACAATTCTTCGTGATCTACTGGCTTTGACAAAATCGGCGGTTTCTCTAGCAGTTCCAATAAATTTCGAAAGGCCTCAAAACAGTCCGGATTCCACTCAAAGTTTTTCTTTCCCCTTTTAATCAAATCAAAAAACGGAAAGCACTTGTCTGTAGCTTTACAGATGAATCTACTCAACGCGGCTACTTTCCCTGCAAGACTTTGGACATCTTTAATTCTTCTTGGTTGTTCAATGTTTCTAATCGCTGCTATTTGGCTAGGATTGATTTCAATTCCTCGGGAGCTCACAATGAAGCCTAGGAATTTTCCCGACGCCACTCCAAATGAGCATTTCAGAGGATTCAACTTCATCCGATACTTTCGCAGGATGCCAAACATTTCTGCCAAGTCTTGCGTATGGCTGGAGGACTGTTTCGATTTGACAAGCATATCATCCACGTAAACTTCCATAGTCTTCCCTATTTGATTATAAAACATTTTGTTCACCAAGCGCTGGTAAGTGGCTCCGGCATTTTTGAAACACCCAACCTCTATTAGGGTCACTCTCAAAAGGGAATGCCCTAATTTTGGTGGAGGTTTATAAGTACAAGTCACAGATATACAAGACAGATATAATAACACATATTTTTGAACAGCGGAAAACAACAACTTTTATTTCTTCAAAATACGTATTATACAAACCATGCCATAATACTTCCCAAAATCATAACTGTCTTGATTACATTATTTAAAGAAGCATGAAGAAAACATAAATAAACTGCAAAAGTCCCCAAATTGCTGTCCAAAGCCATAGTCCAAAACGGAAAAGATCCAAGCAATACATTCTTTCTCTTCAAGATGGATGTGAAAACTGGTCAAGCTGCGGTATTCCCTCCCTGAGAACCTGGGGGGGGGGGGGGGGGGGAAACGGAAGAAAAAGAGGCGAAAGGAAAAAGGGTTAGTCATAAAGACTGAGTAAGTTCTAGTGACTTTCAGTGTAGAAACGGTTAAAACAACCTGTCATGTATGAACTGGAACTAAACTTAAGAATGGTGTCAAGGTGATCAAGATAGACTAAGGTGATCAGGGTAAGTCAAGACAAGTCAAGTAAAGCATCACATGTTCGAGATTCGTTGCATCGACTGTACTAGTATACTAAGCCCATATCACAAGTTAATCACGAAATAAATCCCACGGCCCAATATCATGAAATGACCCTGAAACGGGGTCTGACCCAAGTACGGGGTCCAACGGAGCGATTATCTAGTCGATCGGCCCCCTATAAGTTCTAGCTCGTCAAGTGTCCGTGTCATACGGCTAATCACGAATGTAGTCACCTGTGTTGGGTCCACCTTTGGGTGTATCAGCCCTAGGGTGTCAACCCCTGACATGATTCAAGATGCACAGATAAATCTACGGATACCCAGTGTCTGCCCCGGATACGTGCACGATCGTAGTCCACCGAACCTACACTGGCGTACCCCACTGCCGTCCTTCACCTCTTACAATCAGCCCAGTAATCGTGCCCCACCCGACCTAGCCCCAGGGTACCTTGATACATCTAGAGGGTTACTGCTGAAAGGAGTCGTGTCTAGGGTTTCGCTTAATAGATTAGGTCATGTAATTCGTGACCTAACCCGCCTAACAGATTAAGTCATGTAATTCGTGACTTAACCCTTTTCCAGTCTAGTCATGTCAAGATGGTTAAGTATGTCATTTCAGTTCGCGACTTAACCCGCCTACGTGTCATGTCAAGTTGGCTAAGTGTTGTCGTTTTCAAGTTCATGACTTAGCCCTACAAATCGTGTTCAAGTTGGTTAAGTTGTCTTTTCATGTTCATGACTTAACCCTAATTGGCATTAATTGATTCGTTAATGCACCGAACCACTCACATTGGATCCTATTGTTCGTAGCCACTGGATTTGCCGGGCGGTTCCGGGTAGGTTTACGCTACGAACTCAACCCAACCTCGGGTTTCAAGCGCGATGTGACCAACTACCCACATTGGATCCTATTGTTTGTAGCAACTGGATTTGCCGGGCGGTTCCGGGCAGATTTACACTACAAACTCAACCCAACCTCGAGTTGGCCACTTTCTTGTTTTCTAAAGTCATGCCCATGTTCTTATCAGATTTTGCTATTTCCACATCATGTTCATATGTCAACTTCGTGCCCAACTAAGGCATGTTTAAAGTCAAGTTATGGCATGTTCAAGTCAAGTTTTCGTGCCATATTTCATGTTCTACTTATGCCAAATTTCATAGTTTATGCTTATAATTAATTCAAGTTTTGCCTATTCTACCCAATCGTATCCCCAACTTATATAAACGTACTTTGTTCACAAGCATAAACAATTCAAGAGATAAAGGGGAATAACACCAAACATGTGATAGGCATATGTGACAATTCCAACATCACTTGCATAATAAACAGGCTATAACATATCACATGGTTTCAATACTAGTATGATGATAACTTGGCATAGTAATGATTCCAACTTAATTTAACATGATGATTTCAACTTTACATCATAGGCATAATAATCATTGCGGGCATAATAATAATTTTATTATAAACATGAAACATTAAAGGCATAGTGGATTCCAATTTAGCATTTTTAACATAATAATTCTCATAAACATAATGATTCCAATTTATCATAATGATTCTCATCTAACATTATAAACATAATTGTTCCAACTTAGCATTTTTAACATAATGATTCTCAACTAACATTATAGATATAATGATTCCAATTTAGCGTTTTTTAACATAATGATTCTCAACTAACATTATAAACATAATGGTTCCAATTTAGCATTTTTAACATAATGATTCTCAACTAACGTTATAGACATAATGATTCCAATTTAGCGTTTTTAACATTATGATTCTCAATTAACATTATAGACATAATGATTCCAATTTAGCATTTTTAACATATCTAACATTATAAACATAATAATTCCAACTTTTCATCATAACCTAGCAATACCCAATTTTTCATTAATCATGATGGGTATATTAACATCACAGGCATAATTCCATCAATAGCCATAACTATGGTTTAACTAGCATCATAGGCATGGTTTAATCAACATAAAGATTTCAATAAACATAGTGATTCCATGGACATGTATTAGTCCAACTTGCCAAACAATTAAGCCCAAGTGATTCATAACAACATCAAAATCATGACAAGTTTAACTTGCAACGTTGCCATAGCAATATCCCCAAATTATAATTCAAAGATAAACAATATAAACAATGGATTAACAATAGTTTCTAAATCCGGTTTCAATTCATGGCATGTCCATATTTTTTTAGCGTTTTTGCCTAAAAAGTAACATAGAACTTACAATATGAAGCAAAATCAATTAGTCCCAAATTCGTTGTCTAAAGCGTCGTAGTTGTTGTAGCTTCTAGTTGTAGCCTTCAAGAATCGTCCTCCATCTTCTATAATTTTATTCTTTGTATTTTTAATTCAGAGCTCTAGGTTTAATGGCGGCGGCCTGAGGCTAAAATGAAATAGTATGATTTAGGCTAGGTCTTAGGTCCTTTTTATAGGTGAATAGGGTGATTTAGACCCTTCAGATCAGTCCAGAAGTCATCAGAATCGCACAGCTCGAATACACATCATCTATCCACTCAAAAGAAGACACGTCACCTCAGAACACTCCAGAATTCGGTGCTGGATTTGTACGGGCGCACTTGGTAGGTGCGCCAGTGTATTTTTGTACTGGCGCACTTCACAAGTGCGCCAGTGTATTCTTGACTGTTTTCGGTTTTTCTGCCTAACTTCGTTCGTCCATATCTTCTTCATACGGTATCCGATTTTCGAATACTCGGACTCTATTTCGCGTATTTTTCCGAGACGAACGCAATGGCGTAACCCATTTCCCTTGATTTCATCATTTATAATTAATTATACTTTAATTCGTGAAGCTTAATGTTATAGAATTCACGGGGTGTTACATTCTCCCCCACTTAAAAGGATTTCGTCCCCGAAATCTTCAAGTTCAGGAAGAATGTACATCCTAACATCCAAACATCCATCTACTCATCCATCAAACACGAGCATCCATTGTCCTTAAAAAAAACTTCTAATGCTTTATGATCATATGCGAAGTGTGTGTATATGTTCCTTAGCTAATGCTAATGATCAGGCCTGATTGATCTTCTAAATACAAAATATGTTTAATGAAATGAATCCAATATGTATGCAAATTTTTCCTATTATAATTCATAATTTCTACATGAGTGCTCGAACATTCAATCATATGCAACAACCAATTGATAGCACAACCAAGTTTCCAAAATAAACACTCATGCATATGCAACATGAAAATGTGTCTGAGCCGATCTAGTGCCTAATGTGTATTCATGCATCCACGAGCAACTACTTGCGACCACTTGCGACCATTTCGCAATCATAACATGTTTCAATTACATGTTTACATCCAAAAAGATTCTAACTATGGTTCTCAAGATAGGATCGAGGAGAGAAATAAGATAAAACAAAGCATCTAGAATAGGTTAACGATGTACCGCCAGAAGGTCCGGTCTGCTTCTCAGGGCAGTCATTGCTGATGTGTCCAGTCTTCCCACAATGAAAACATTCACCTTGCTTTCTCTTCCTCTTTCTACAATCCTTGTCTATGTGCCCTTCCGTACCACAGTAATTGCATTTCCTTTTATCACGTGAGTTGTTGTTCTTGCCTCCTTTCTCGGAGTCTACCTTCTTATTCTTAGAATCGTTGGGCTTGACCTCTTTCTTCCCTTGAGAGTTTTCTGCCTCTGTCTCCTTCTTGCACTTATCTTCCTCGTTCAGCAATGCCATCTGCACCAACCTTTCGTACGTAGCTCCCATGGGTATATGGGTCATGGCCAAACTGTGTAATGGCTCATTCAACCCTTTGACAAAGCGGAGAGCCTTCTTGTGCGGGGTGTTGACTAGGTCCAGTCCGAACCTAGCCAGCTCATCGAATTGATTAACATACTCTTTGACTGTCATATTCCCTTGCTTAAGAAATAAGAATTTTTCCAACTGCAAACTCCTTTCAGCTTCTGAGAGAAATTTAGCCTCAAACCTTGCCCTAAAGTCCTCCCATGTTTCCACTGGTCTTTCTGCATTAGTGACTTCCCACCAGTAAGAAGCCTCACCTTTTAGTAGCCACACTGCCAGTTGTACCTTCTGCCTATCTTCTACCTCAAAGATGACGAATAAATCCTCGGTTTCCTTTAACCAATTCCTAGCTGCCACGAAGGACTCAGTTCCATGAAAGTCCTTTCCTCCCATAGCCTTAAAATCTTTACATATCTTAGCAAAAGTGTTTCCCCGCGGAGGAGGTGGAGGAAGAGGTGCTGCTGCAGCTGGATGATTTCCTACAGCTGGGGGAGGAGGAATGGTAGGACCTGGCTGGGTGGCCCTTGCTTCTAAGAATCGTCTAAACCAACCAGGTATTGGTACACCCTCTGGTAAGTTAATTTCTTCGGACATGCTGAAACAAGAAGGATAGATTCAAAACGAAGGATAAGAGATAATTCCTATGGCTTTGGGGGACTTTGCCTTTTTAAAATAAAATAATATTTTATCTTTTAAAAATGCTTCTTTAAATTTTCTTTTGAAAATAAATTTTCAAAACTTTTATCTTATCTGGTAAACCTATGCTCTGATACCAAGTGAAACACCCCACCTCCGTTAGGGTCACTCTCAAAAGGGAATGCCCTAATTTTGGTGGAGGTTTATAAGTACAAGTCACAGATATACAAGACAGATATAATAACACATATTTCTGAACAGCGGAAAACAACAACTTTTATTTCTTCAAAATACGTGTTATACAAACCATGCCATAATACTTCCCAAAATCATAACTGTCTTGATTACATTATTTAAAGAAGCATGAAGAAAACATAAATAAACTGCAAAAGTCCCCAAATTGCTGTCCAAAGCCATATTCCAAAACGGAAAAGATCCAAGCAATACATTCTTTCTCTTCAAGCTGGATGTGAAAACTGGTCAAGCTGCGGTATTCCCTCCCTGAGAACCTGGGGGGGGGGGGAACGGAAGAAAAAGAGGCGAAAGGAAAAAGGGTCAGTCATAAAGACTGAGTAAGTTCTTGTGACTTTCAGTGTAGAAACGGTTAAAACAACCTGTCATGTATGAACTGGAACTAAACTTAAGAATGGTGTCAAGGTGATCAAGATAGACTAAGGTGATCAGGGTAAGTCAAGACAAGTCAAGTAAAGCATCACATGTTCGAGATTCGTTGCATCGACTGTACTAGTATACTAAGCCCATATCACAAGTTAATCACGAAATAAATCCCACGGCCCAATATCATGAAATGACCCTGAAACGGGGTCTGACCCAAGTACGGGGTCCTACGGAGCGATTATCTAGTCGATCAGCTCCCTATAAGTTCTAACTCGTCAAGTGTCCGTGTCATACGGCTAATCACGAATGTAGTCACCTGTGCTGGGTCCACCTTCGGGTGTATCAGCCCTAGGGTGTCAACCCCTGACACGATTCAAGATGCACAGATAAATCTACGGATACCCAGTGTCTGCCCCGGATACGTGCACGATCGTAGTCCATCGAACCTACACTGGCGTACCCCACTGCCGTCGTTCACCTCTTATAATCAGCCCAGTAATCGTGCCCCACCCGACCCAGCCCAGGTTACCTTGATACATCTAGAGGGTTACTGCTGAAAGGGGTCATGTCTAGGGTTTCACTTAATAGATTAGGTCATGTAATTCGTGACCTAACCCGCCTAACAGATTAAGTCATGTAATTCGTGACTTGACCCTTTTCCAGTCTAGTCATGTCAAGATGGTTAAGTATGTCATTTCAGTTCGCGACTTAACCCGCCTACGTGTCATGTCAAGTTGGCTAAGTGTTGTCGTTTTCAAGTTCATGACTTAGCCCTACAAATCGTGTTCAAGTTGGTTAAGTTGTCTTTTCATGTTCATGACTTAACCCTAATTGGCATTAATTGATTCGTTAATGCACCGAACCACTCACATTGGATCCTATTGTTCGTAGCCACTGGATTTGCCGGGCGGTTCCGGGCAGGTTTACGCTACGAACTCAACCCAACCTCGGGTTTCAAGCGCGATGTGACCAACTACCCACATTGGATCCTATTGTTTGTAGCAACTGGATTTGCCGGGCGGTTCCGGGCAGATTTACACTACAAACTCAACCCAACCTCGAGTTGGCCACTTTCTTGTTTTCTAAAGTCATGCCCATGTTCTTATCAGATTTTGCTATTTCCACATCATGTTCATATGTCAACTTCGTGCCCAACTAAGGCATGTTTAAAGTCAAGTTATGGCATGTTCAAGTCAAGTTTTCGTGCCATATTTCATGTTCTACTTATGCCAAATTTCACAGTTTATGCTTATAATTAATTCAAGTTTTGCCTATTCTACCCAATCGTATCCCCAACGTATATAAACGTACTTTGTTCACAAGCATAAACAATTCAATAGATAAAGGGGAATAACACCAAACATGTGATAGGCATATGTGACAATTCCAACATCACTTGCATAATAAACAGGCTATAACATATCACATGGTTTCAATACTAGTATGATGATTACTTGGCATAGTAATGATTCCAACTTAATTTAACATGATGATTTCAACTTTACATCATAGGCATAATAATCATTGCGGGCATAATAATAATTTTATTATAAACATGAAACATTAAAGGCATAGTAATCCTAATAGGCATAGTGGATTCCAATTTAGCATTTTTAACATAATAATTCTCATAAACATAATGATTCCAATTTATCATAATGATTCTCATCTAACATTATAAACATAATGGTTCCAACTTAGCATTTTTAACATAATGATTCTCAACTAACATTATAGATATAATGATTCCAATTTAGCGTTTTTTAACATAATGATTCTCAACTAACATTATAAACATAATGGTTCCAATTTAGCATTTTTAACATAATGATTCTCAACTAACGTTATAGACATAATGATTCCAATTTAGCGTTTTTAACATAATGATTCTCAATTAACATTATAGACATAATGATTCCAATTTAGCATTTTTAACATATCTAACATTATAAACATAATAATTCCAAATTTTCATCATAACCTAGCAATACCCAATTTTTAATTAATCATGATGGGTATATTAACATCACAGGCATAATTCCATCAATAGTCATAGCCATGGTTTAACTAGCATCATAGGCATGGTTTAATCAACATAAAGATTTCAATAAACATAGTGATTCCATGGACATGTATTAGTCCAACTTGCCAAACAATTAAGCCCAAGTGATTCATAACAACATCAAAATCATGACAAGTTTAACTTGCAACGTTGCCATAGCAATATCCCCAAATTATAATTCAAAGATAAACAATATAAACAACGGATTAACAATAGTTCCTAAATCCGGTTTCAATTCATGGCATGTCCATATTGTTTTAGCGTTTTTGCCTAAAAAGTAACATAGAACTTACAATATGAAGCAAATAATCCAAATAAAAATCCCAAATCAATTAGTCCCAAACTCGTTGTCTAAAGCGTCGTAGTTGTTGTAGCTTCTAGTTGTAGCCTTCAAGAATCGTCCTCCATCTTCTATAATTTTATTCTTTGTATTTTTAATTCAGAGCTCTAGGTTTAATGGCGGCGGCCTGAGGCTAAAATGAAATAGTATGATTTAGGCTAGGTCTTAGGTCCTTTTTATAAGTGAATAGGGTGATTTAGAGCCTTCAGATCAGTCCATAAGTCATCAGAATGGCACAGCTCGAATACACATCATCTATCCACTCAAAAGAAGACACGTCACCTCAGAACACTCCAGAATTCGGTGTTGGATTTGTACAGGCGCACTTGGCAGGTGCGCCAGTGTATTTTTGTACTGGCGCACTTCACAAGTACGCCAGTGTATTCTGGACTGTTTTCGGTTTTTCTGCCTAACTTCGTTCGTCCATATCTTCTTCATACGGTATCCGATTTTCGAAAACTCGGACTCTATTTCGCGTATTTTTCCGAGACGAACACAATGGCGTAACCCATTTCCCTTGATTTCATCATTTATAATTAATTATACTTTAATTCGTGAAGCTTAATGTTATAGAATTCACGGGATGTTACAATTTTTCAATCCGAACGGCATTACGACATAACAATATAATCCCAAATTCGTAATGAAGCTCGTATGTTCTTGGTCTGGCACGTGCATAGGAATTTGGTTGTATCCAGAATACGCATCCATGAAAGAGAGAAGTTCATGACCTGCTGTCGAATCTACAAGCTAGTCAATTCTGGGAAGTGGGAAACTATCTTTTGGACAGGCTTTGTTCAAATTTGAAAAATCAATGTAAGTCCGCCACTTTCCATTCGGCTTCTTTACCAAGACGGGATTCGATATCCAGTCAGGATATGTCGAATCTCGAATAAATCCGTTCTGCTTCATCTTCTCCACTTCCTCTTTGAGAGCAACCGACCTCTCTGGGCCTAGCATACGTCTCTTCTGCCTCACAGGCGGATGTTTTGGGTTTACATTTAGTGTGTGACTTATGATGGATGGCGATATCCCACACATGTCAGCGTGGGTCCAGGCAAACACGTCCAAGTTCGCCTTCAAAAAGTCCGTTAGTTCTTTGGCCCGACGTGGATCTAATTGAGACCCAATCTTCAAAACTCTTGTTGGATCAGCTTCATCAATGGGAATTTCCACTGTCGCTTCATTAGGAGTTGCATTTCTAGTCTTTGGTTCCTCGTCTTTTCTGGGATCCAGGTCTTCAGGCGTTCCTTTGGGCAACTCCTTCGGGGTCAATTTCTCTAATTGCTATGCCGAGCCCCCCTTTGGGGAAGGCGAGGCATCTTTACTCTCGATGTTAAGTCCTTTCATCAACATCTTCAATTCAGCAACATAACAGGCCCGTCCGGAAACTTGATCCCCTCTCATTACTCCAGTTCCGGCTTCGGTTGGGAATTTAAGCAATAAACACCAAGGGGCGATACAAGCTCTGAATTCAGCAAGGGCAGGCCTCCCCAAAAATGCATTATAAGGCGAATCTACGTCCAATACTACGAACTGAAGCATCCGCACTCTTCTGCGTTCTCCTTGCCCCAAGGTCACGGGCAATTCTATGTACCCCATGGGGGCTGTTGACGCCCCGTTGAAGCCTCTGATCCATCCTTCACATGGCTACAAATCTTCAGATTCAAGCTTCATCTGATCGAATGACTTTTTAAATAAAATATTGATAGAACTTCCGTTGTCTACTAATACATTATGAACCAAGGCCGTCCCAATGGTGGTAGTAATAACCAACAGATCATCAGTGGGTGATTGGATCCCAGTATTATCTCTGCTGCGGAATACCACGTCGTCAAACATGGTCTTCTGTTGTTTTATGGGGGCGATATCCTCCAAATCATCACCTTCATTCACATCTATGTGCTTGGCAGCATTTACATATTGATCCATCGCTCTGAAACTACGGATTGCCGGGTGAGGTCCACCCACTATGGAGTTGATAACAATTCCTTTTCCTTTCAGCTGCGCTGTAGGCTTGGGAGCAGGTAGAATCTGTTTTGGAGCCTGCTCTCCTTGCCCCCTGTCCCTCGGGGCAACCTTGTATTCATCCAACTTCCCTTCATGCAGCAGCTTCTCAATCACATCTCTCAAATGCCGACATTCATTGGTTGAATGCCCATGGGTTCCATGAAACAAACAAAACTTCCCAGTTGCCATTTCTTTCTCGGTCGAATCACGAGGTGGCGGTCTTTTATACTGCAAAACGTTATACGTATCCAGGTAAATATTCTCCAGGGTGTCGTTCAATGGTGTATAATTCTCGTAGGTATTGAATCAGGGTCTTTTGTTAGGATCACTTCCCCTATTTCTATTTTTTCTATTACCGTTCGCATTACGGTTATTTTTGTTGCCCCCGTTTCCAGCATTGTTGTTTCCACCCTTGTTTCCCACCTTTACTTCAACCTTTCCGGAATTTCCCCCAGACTGCTTCACGGCGACGTTACTCTGCACATTTTCTTTTGAATCCGCTTCAGACTTTCTCTTTCGGTTTGCCCTGGCCTCCTCTCGTCTTAAATAAATATCGGCTTTTTCATAGAATATCTCTCTTGTGGAGGGTGTCTTCCCAGAAAGGTGATCCCCGAACTCGGATTCCGGATCGACTCCTTCTTTTAATGCCATCAGAATGGTGTGCTCATGAGGGTCACTAACTTCAGTCACAGCTAAGTTAAAACGGTCAAGATACGACCTCAAAGACTCTCCTAGCGCCTGCTTAATTCTTGATAATTCAATAACACTTTTGGACTTTCGGGTATGGAGTCGGAACTAATTCATAAAACGTTCGCTCAGTTCCCTGTAATTCGAAACCAAACGAGGGGGAAGTCGGGTAAACCAGAACAGCGCCACATCTTCTAAGTAGATCGGGAATGCTTTACACTTCACTTCATCAGGGGCAGCAGCAGCATTCATGAGCCACGAGTATCGCATCAAATGCTGTCCTGGATCAGTTCTCCCATTGTACTTGTCCATCTGAGGCAGGTTAAAACGATGGGGAAACTGGAAGTCGAGGATATCGTCGGTGAAAGGAGTATGGCTTCGCTCAATGCCATACTCTTCATTTGTATAGTTCTGGCTCTCGGACATGATCTGGCGCACAATTGCCTGTACATCAGCATTGGTTAGGGGCCGTTCAGGTTCACTGGCCCTGGTATCTGGGTTCCTTCTGGGATCTTGTTCAGGAGATGCCCTTCTTCTTCGAGCTGCTTCTGCTCTATTCCATTCCCTACGCTCCCGGTCGATCTCGGGAGGAGGGGACTGGAGCCTTTGCCCCCGAGTGGGGTCATTGTTTCCTAGTGCTCGTGCAATATCCTCGCAAGACCCCAAAGATCCGAATGTCAGCTGCTCCACATTTTGAGGTCGTTCGAGCGGCCTTCGTTCACGGGGCCGCTCTTCCTCGGAAGATGAAGACTGATCCACTGGTGTGTGATGAACCGGTGATGGGGTTCTCTGTCGACGGAGTTCGCTAATCTCCCTGCTCATGAGCCTTATATTTTCCTGCATCATGAGATTAGTGCGCTCGTGGACTTTCTTAGCCTCCCTAGTACTCTCAAGCATGCCAAGTAAGCGCTAGAAATCTCCTTGAGTAATGGGCGCAGATGGATTGACCTGGTCACTGACCCTGGTGGATGGAATCGGAGCATTTGTAGGGACTCGAGTAGAGGTTCCAACATCACCAAGAGTCGGATCGGATCGGAGATGGGAGATCGGGTCGGTTCGGAGCTGGGGAGCCTGGTCGGGTCGGTACATTGCCAGCTGCTCGGGTCAGTTCAGATTGGGGGAATGCACTGCTTCAGAATCTCCTACCCGGATCGGATCGGAGCTCTCCCCCTGGAGGCGGTTCGGATTTCCTGCATCGGTTCGTCCTGCTGCTGAACTCTGCCAACGAGACCTTGTCACAACCGCATTTTACTGATCTTCGCCAGCTCCATTTCCTCGACCAGATTGAACTTCTTTGCCTTTTCCTTTGGCCATGATTCTTCGACAATCACTTCAACAAATATCCAAGGGCGTTGAAACTTGAGGATTAGCTTCTTTGAACTCAACAGTCCAAAAAGTAGAACGATAATCCCGAAAAACAAAGAATTCAGATGAACTCTCAGTGAAAGCACCAAAATGTTAGACCAAAAAGTGGTTCTAACACCCAAATTGATTAAAAGCAGAATGAAATGAAATCAAAAATAAAAATGAACACACAGGAGTTATAGTGGTTCGGCGAAGAAATGCCTACGTCCACTTGTCTTTCACTATTTTCACTGATTTAGTTGCAAGTACGATGAAATGTTCACTTGATTTCTCTCACAACTCACTTACAATCGCTCAATTGTCTAAAAACAAATAATGAAAGAAGATTTGGATTTTTCGGGAGTGCTGGAATTCGGGTTATGAAGGTGGTTAAACTCTCAAAGTGCTAGAAAAAAGATCCTTTTCTTTGTCTCCAGACGGGGTATTTATAGGTGAGAATTTGCTCAGAACCCGATCCGAATCGGAGCCACGTGTCATCCATCCCATTAGCCTCGGGTTTGGATGGATTTCTGTGTTGACAACGCATCAGAGCAGTGGACATTGTGGGTAGGAACTGGTCATAGCCGCTTCGAATAACAAGGCGCTCATGCAGGAAAGTGACGTGTAAAATGGGTTCGGATCGGAGGGACATGATCATGGGATTCGGATTGGCATCTCCGATCCGACCAGGATTAACTCAGGGCCAATTCTCTCTCCTTTTTACTCTGCTCCGCTCCGCTCTATTTCTGTAGCAATTGGGTGGCCTTCCGATCCAACTTGAAGTAGATTGCCCTCCGATCCGAACAGTTGTGCCTCTCTGATTCCAACAGCGATTGTTCACCGATCCGAACAGAAGACCTTATCCAATCCGAACCGATACGCTGCTTCGGTCCGACCTACTTCAATACTTCCCAAGTTTTTTCAATATTTCACATCTTGACTTTGTGTTGCCCAGTTCACAAAGTGGGCTAACAGCGAGCGTGCCTGGTGCGAAGAGGAGAGTTGAGGAAGAAGAAGGAAGGGATGACCAGGTCGGTTCATGGTCGAGGTCTGAGTTTGGAGTGGTGGCAAGACGAGGGGAGAGGGTACGGAACTGAAAGTTGATTTGGGTAGCGGATCGGATCGCGGAGGTGACAAGGCTACGATTCGTGTGAGTGTCGGATCGCGGAGATACCAGAGCTTCGGGTCGTGGAGGATGGGGGGCGATGCGGATCGCCAAGAAGCCATGGCGATCCGTTCAGGATGAATTGGTGCGCCTCACGATTCGAAGCTTTTCCATGACCTAATACCCTTCCGCGTATCGAGTTCTTCACCATGATCCGTCCACATGTTGCGATCCGAACCTGTCCTGCGATTCGACTGTTGACTAAATAATATGATGCGACTTTAACAAATCGTTGAACAGTTAGGTTAGAGCCCTTGATACGAACATTCCGGATCGAACAAATGCATAATCTATCAATCGAACGACGACCAATGTCTGGATGATTTTATTTACCCTTGTACCTTTCTTTAATGCATGCACAAGCACACGCACCAGCACCTGCACACACGGGGGACGGGTAGTTTTAATCTCATTTCTCATGTTTTCTCGCCTAATAGTAATGTCGGATAATCAATCCTCTTCAAGATCCGTTACAGAAACGGAGTCCGAGGTTCCTGAGCAATACAACCCCGAGGTCCCTCCAATTAAACCAGGGGGTGAAGATTCCGGATCTGAATACAAGGCAAAGGAATC
Source organism: Allium sativum (assembly GCA_030737875.1). NCBI lineage: Eukaryota > Viridiplantae > Streptophyta > Magnoliopsida > Asparagales > Amaryllidaceae > Allium > Allium sativum. The sequence goes on along the minus strand of JASFAX010000038.1, from coordinate 5,339,634 downwards.
GGATCCGTCTGAAAGTACTTCACTTAGTGAAGAGTCAGAAGCAGACAGGCGAGCTCCCGATGAGATTCCTGGCGCGCTCGGGATAGTGAAATTTTCTGACTCTTTAGCATCTAAACTCGATGACATAAAGCTTAAAAGAATCTGCCTGAGACATGTGTTCCCTTGGGATGATGTGAGGACACCCGATAGCGAAGATAGACCCCACTTAGCTTCGGAAGGGTATATGGCAGTCAGCCGAACCATGTGCTTGGTAGGAGCTATTCCTACGTTTCCTCCAATCGTCATCGAGACCTTAAAACGACTAGGTATCGCTCCGATGCAGCTTCATCCTAACGCCTACGCGTCTCTATACACCCTATACATTGCATACGCGGAGATCCTGCATACCGAACTCACATTTAGAGATTTAACATTCTTTTATCTTTTCAAGCATCGCTCCTCGGCAACCCCAAATTTCTCTTTCTTTGAATCGGTGGTGAATAGGAAGGTTTTGTATGACGGATACAACAATATAGGAGATCCCAAGTCTGATTGGTTCTATATAAAGAAACAGGCCGGGTGCTCAAGAAGATGGATTAAATCAAGTAAACTTTAATCTTTTGACTGAATATCTTGCTCAAGAAACTGAAGCATTAACATCTTCCCCCCTTTTTCTTTGTTTTAAACAGATCACTTCTTCCCGAAGTCGGAAGGCCCGTTATACAATAATCGATTGTCTATTCTTCTGCAAAGCAGATCCGACTTTCTAAGTATCAAGAAGTGCATCACTGACAAGAATCCTCATAAGCATCGCCTTCTGGATATAAGATTTGGACTTGGCGCTGGCGGCAAACCCCAAAGATACGTGCCCCCAACGGAGGGAGAGGGAACATCTCGGGCAGCAGAAACAACTAAATTCCGTAAGAGTCCTTCCCCGATAATCATCCAGGACGACGAGGACCTGAACATATATAGAGGAGATGAGGCCCGTGGTGACTAGTCCATGGAAATCCCAGTCTCTCTGCGGGGTTTCCCCTCCAGGGCTTCTCTTCCGATCGAACCTGCTGCTCCCGATGATTTGATAGAAGAACAACTATTCAAAGAGCTGAGCAAAATTCCTCTGCCCGACGATGTATATACAGAGAGGGACTTTGAAGGGGAGCCATTTTGCCCTGCTTCTGAGGAGACCACCGCTCCAATTAAAGAACAAGAAACTACTCAGATGAGCCTGACTTCAGGCCCGGGTCTGTTAGGGGGAATTATATGGGATGCACAAATCACACACACTGCCTGACCCCGCACTTTTATATCAACAGTATTCAAGGTTTTAATATGCTCCTTTCTCTTTTGCAGGAAAGATGTCTCGCAGGCGGTCTTATCCTTATCGTTCTCTTCGTGAGGGCACACCCAGTCTCCATCCGAGTACCGAGCGCTCTCGCGGCCCTGCTCACAAGCCGACTTCTTCGCAACCCTGGTCTCCACCGAAATAGACATCTGGCAAGCTTCCCAGTTATCCGGTAGTACTTACAGGGGGAAAACAACTTCCTAAAGAGCTAACTCCTCCGAAAAGTGCACCCTCTCACAGCAGGTCGTCAAAAAGACATTACGAGCCTAAGGACAAAAGCATGGATCCAATCAAAGATTCTGAAAAGGAGAGGAGTGACATTGTCCCTTCCAGCCAGCCAGAGTTGGCTGCCCCCGGGTCACAGGATTACATCCATGGTCCCGAGATTCAAGGTAGGCTGGAAAAGTTGCGGGAACAATTCCCCAACATCTTCTTCGAAAGGATGACGTTTGTTCCAGCCTTGGAGCCAGTCCCTAGGAACTGGGATAATGAAGTTGTCGGGTACATTCGCCATGTTGCCAGGTAGTATGAAATGATGAAGAAACATGCGGTTAATCTTTCAGAAGTCATTCAAACGCTCGAAATGGAAGCACATAGATCCAAGGTGAGAATTGATAACAACGAAAGGGCCAGGACAAAGATGGAGAAGGACTTGGAGGACGCTCAATCCCAACTTGCCTTAGCGCGGAGAGATGCTGAAAATTACAAGACCGAACTGGAGAATGCTAAGAAACGCTTTCATTCGGAACTTGACTCAAATAGTCAAGAAAAAATGGCCTTAAAGAAGGAGGTAGAAGATCTCAAAATGGCCAACATTGAGTTGAAGACAGCACAAGGCCATTTTGAAGTTGAGAGAGCTGCTTGGGAGGCAGAAAAAGCAAGTTTGAAAGAAAGTTTAGCTTTGGCTGAAGCGGAAAAGGTGATTCTAAATGATCAAGTCGCGGATGCGGAGAGGCGCGCGGCTCTTGCCGAAAATAATGTTGAAAGTGCCATTGAAATGGCTACTGCTTCTAACAACAAGCTCCTCGAGAGAGAGAAGGATATCGAGTGGTTTGAAGAGATGATTTTTGACTTCCTCGGCCAAGTCCTCAAAACCCGCAACATCTCGTGGACCCCGGACTACCACGTTACTTTAGCCAATTTATGGGATGCCATCGTTGAGGGTGAGAAGCAGAGATTGGGAGTCGAAGAAATCGACGAAGATGAGCTGATGAAGAACATCCTCAGGGATAACGAGCCCGAGGATCTGGCAGAAGGTCGTCGTCTGATTCAAGCGGAAATGGAAAAGGAGGGGGCCCTGGCTAAGGGCAAAAGCAAGGCTGACGAAGGTTCGAGTTCAGCCGTGGAGCCCAAGACCTCTGGAGTTGAGGAATACCATCCTGATGATCCATTAATCCCTTTGGGCCTAACTCCTGTGGTTGTTGGAGCTCCTGCAGCTACCCTAGATGGAGGATCTGCGGAAGGTATCTCCCTTTTTTCCCCACAATTTGTCAAAGCAATTGTGAATTGTTGTCGCCTGGTAGAGCAACCAATTTAATTAGTAACATGTGTTCCTCATAATACAGGTGGAGAGCCCGTCGACAAGGATGTTGAGCAAAGGAAAGAGGCAGAGAAGGTTGTCGTCTCGCCGGGTGCCGGTGTTGATATAACGAAGCAGGCTGAGGGTGCAACCGCAGAGAAAAGCGTCCTGGCACCCAGTGCTGATGTTCCCAAGGATGATGAAACCATCGAGGCCTTGAAAGATATGGATGGGCGCCATGTGGAGGACGAGGAGGATATTATTAGCGCCAAAGGAACCGAAGACGATGTCGATGAAACTTTGGCCAACAGAAAAGCCAGGCAGGAAAAGGAGATGGCTTTGAAGAAGGTGGGACAAGAGCCTTTGAACATAGTCCCTATCATAGAATTTGATCCCAAAACGAGGATGATTTTGAAAATCCAACCAAAATCCATCAGCAGGCAGCTTCATTTTGCGAATCCTGATGATTTCCCAGCTTCCCTTACTGATAAAAGGAAGAGAAAGGAGGCGGAAGAGGAATCTTCTGAAGAGTCGGATGTTCCTCTCATAGACAAAAGGAAGAGAAAGAAAGGAGATCAATCCAACGCTGACAAGGCGAAGCTGGAGAAACAGAAGCTGGAGAAGAGGTCAAAGCGTAAATAGGATATTGTCGATGGTTTATATTTTATCTTTAGGTTTCCCACTGACCAGGGAATGTAATTATGAGACTGGCCCTCACTTTTGTTTTCTAGGTTGTTTTTCACTTTGTAGGCTTGCAGTATATAAATGAAAGTTTATCTCTTTTTGCATCATTGTGTACCTGCATTCAATAAACTTTTCATGCTTAGTCATAGATTGTCTTATTATAACCACAAATCAATCAAGCAACAAAAAGAAAAAATTTAACAATTTCAGTGATGCATCGAAGTTTATGTATATATGTACATATGTATATGTGCCCCCAATCAATCGTTAACGTAGCGCCTAACTAGGGCTTATTAAGGATTGATTAGCATTGTTGGCAGCTTGCCCCCTACTTCTGAATATGGGGGACTTAGAGAATTTAGCAAGGTAATTGTCCTTATGGTGCTGAGTTTCTGGCACATTTCTCAGTGCTTAACCATAGACTACTTTATACTCTCCTAGCGGCCGCCGAGGTTAGAGTCTGAATTCAGTAGTTCAGTCGTTCCCCGTCCCTTCAGCGGGGAAGGAGCATTTTCTCAGCGCTCAGTCGGAGACGCTTTTATACTCTCTCTCTCTCTCTGGAGAGTTAGAGTTCGAGCTCAGCAGTACAATCGCTCCCCGATCCTTCAGCGGGGAAGGAGCTCTTTCTCAGCGCTCAGTCGGAGACGCTTTTATACTCTCTCTCTCTCTGGAGAGTTAGAGTTCGAGCTCAGCAGTTCAATCGCTCCCCGATCCTACAGCAGGGAAGGAGCTCTTTCTCAGCGCTCAGTCGGGGATGCTTTTATACTCTCTCTCTCTGGAGAGTTAGAGTTCGAGCTCAGCAGTTCAATCGCTCCCCGATCCTTCAGCGGGGAAGGAGCTCTTTCTCAGCGCTCAGTCGGAGACGCTTTTATACTCTCTCTCTCTCTCTCTGGAGAGTTAGAGCGCTATCAACGATATGATTTACTTTATTGCGCCCTCATAATTTTGACTAGTGATTACATTCCATTCTGATGGAAGGCATCTATAATTATATGCTTCTGGGATCGTTGCATAATTCACAGCAATTTCCATAAAAGTAGAAAGGCAGATAAATAATAGTGCAATAAAGGTAAACAACACACAATATTTTTATAGTGGTTCGGTCGAATCATGACCTACGTCCACTTTATAATTTTTTGCTTTAAGGAATCAGACTATTCTAGGCAAGTCGCGCCTTGTACATGGTTCTCAACAAAGCAAAAGAACAAATTTGAAATTTTTATATTAAGTATGGTCGTAAATGTTGGGCATTCCACACTCTAGGGATTTCCTTTCCATCTACGGTTGCCAGCTTGAAGGTTCCATTATCAAGCTTGCTCAGAACGGAGTATGGTCCTTCCCACTTCGCACCCATATGAGTTGGGGGGGGAAGACACGCTTCAGAACCAAGTCTCCGGGTGCCAAGGTTCGGGCTCGAACCTTTTTGTTGTAGTATCGAGCGACCTGTTGTTTGCATCTCAAGGCACACAGGTCTGCTTCATCCCTCTTTTCTTCGATCATATCCAGGGATTCAAGGAGCAATTCGTTATTAGTCATCGGATCGTAATAAGTCACTCGGTGAGAAGGTACCTTTATCTCAACCGGGATGACTGCTTCCGCTCCAAAAGCAAGGGAGAAGGGGGTATGTCCTGTTGCCGATTTATACGTTGTCCCGTAGGCCCATAGTGCCAAGGGAAATTCATCAGCCCACATGGCTCTGGCCCGCTTCAATCTTCTTTTCAGAATGGATTTAATCACTTTATTAGCCGCTTCGACTTGTCCGTTCGATTGCGGGTGCGCCACAGAGGTGTACCGTTTCTCAATGTGGTATTTCTGGCAGAAGTTTCTGAATTCAGTGCTATCGAACTGAGTTCCGTTATCCGTTATCACAATCTTAGGAATCCCAAATCGGCAGATGATGTTTCTAACGACAAAATTGATCACTCGTTTGGTTTTGATTGTAGTCAATGGTTCAGCCTTGACCCACTTAGTGGAATAATATACGGCTACAATAGGGAACTTTGCTCCGCCCCTAGCTATGGGGAGACTTCCGATGATATCAATTCCCCACATAGCGAAAGGCCATGGGTTCGTCATTGTTTTTAACTGATTAGGAGGTGCTCTAGGTATCTTTGAAAATCTCTGGCACGCATCGCACCGTCGTGCGTATTTCGCCGCATCCTTGTTTATGGTAGGCCAGAAATAACCATGCCGCAACACCTTTTCGCTAATGTTTTCCCTCCAGTGTGATCGCCACATTCACCTTCGTGTACCTCCTGCAGCACACGCTTGATGTCGTCATGAGCTATACACCGAAGAAGGGGCATCGAAAATCCTTGTCTGTAAAGAACTCCGCCTTGCTGAACGTATCGGGCAGCTTTACGAAATACTTTACGCCTCTCGCTTTTCTTGGTCGGAAGCGCTCCATTCATCAAGAAATTCTTTAGAGGGGTCATCCATGACTCCCTTTCTGGTTCCGTCTCTAGTATTGGATCGATTTCCATTTGATCAATACTAGGGGACCGAAGTACTTCAACGGGGGCTAGCCCAGTCTCTTCAGGATCGTCAGAACTAGCCATCTTTGCCAACTTGTCCGCCTGCTCATCCTATGACCGTGGAATGTGAGATATGCTGTAGTGATCAAAGTCGTTCAGCAACTCCTTCACTTTCTTCAAGTATAAAATCAATCTTGCACTTTTGGCTTGGGATTTTCCAGTAACCTGGTTCACAACTAACTTGGAGTCGCAAAAGATGTCCAGCTTTGTGACTTCTAACTCCTTTGCGATCCTTAGTCCGGCTATCAGGGCTTCATATTCGGAGTCGTTGTTAGTGGCGTGAAACTCCATCCGGATAGCATAAGATATTAATCGTTTCTCGGGAGTTTCAAGCACTATTCCACCACCGGATCTCTTGTCATTCCTGGCGCCATCAGTATACAATCTCCAGGCACTAGGGTCGAGAAGTAATTTTGAGGGGTCAACTTCTTCGTTTGCTATATCCTCCTCCGGGACGGTAAACTCTGTTATGAAGTCGGCAATCACTTGGCCCCGAATTGACCGTCGGGGCTGAAAGTTCAGATCAAATTGACTTAACTCAATGTTCCATTTGAGTAGTCTTCCAGATGCTTCAGGTCTCTGTAGAACTTGCTTGAGTGGATGATCGGTGTATACGGTAATGGGATGCGCCTGAAAAAATTGTCGAAGCTTTCTAGAGGCGATCAGTAAACTATAAGCCAACTTTTCTATCCTTGGATAATTACGCTCTGCTGCCGTCAATTTTTTGCTCACGTAATACACAGTTCTTTGAACCTTGTCTTCTTCTCTTACCAACGTTGAGCTGATCGCGTGGGATGACACTGCCAAGTACACGAATAAGTCCTCGTGATCCATCGGCTTAGATAATATCGGAGGTTTCTCCAGGTGTCTCAGCAAGTTCTGAAACGCTTCTATGCAATCGGGCATCCATTTGAAGTGGCATTTTCCTCGCTTTATCAATTCGAAAAATGGGATGCATTTGTCCGTAGCCCTGGAGATAAATCTGCTTAGTGCGGCTACTTTCCCTGCAAGGCTTTCCACATCCTTAATTTGCCTAGGTTCCTGAATGTCCCTGATTGCCGTGATCTGGTCTGGATTAATCTCAATCCCACGAGAACTGACGATGAACCCCAAGAATTTTCCGGAGGCGACACCGAATGAACATTTTGTTGGGTTGAGTTTCATCCCGTACTTTCGAAGAATGCCAAACATCTCTGCCAAGTCCGTAGTGTCTTTGGAGGACTGCTTGGACTTAACCAACATGTCGTCGACATATACTTCCATTGTTTTCCCGATCTGGTTGTAGAACATTCTGTTCACTAACCGTTGATACGTAGCTCCTGCGTTCTTCAAGCCAAAGGGCATCACTACATAGCAATATAATCCCTGACCCATAATAAAACTAGTGTGTTCTTGATCTGGAACATGCATTGGAATCGGGTTATATCCTGAATAAGCATCCACAAATGAGAGAAGTTCATGGCCCGCCGTCGAGTCCACCAACTGGTCGATCCGGGGTAACGGAAATTTGTCTTTTGGGCAGGCTTTGTTCAAATCCGAGAAATCGATACACGTTCGCCACTTCCCGTTGGCCTTCTTTACCAGAACTGGATTTGAAATCCAGTCTGGGTAGATCGAGTGTCTGATAAATCCATTACTTTTTAGCTTTCCAACTTCTTCTTTCAAGGCAGCGGACCTCTCCGGGCCCAGCATTCGCCTTTTTTGTTTTACCGGAGGATGTTTAGGGTTGATGCTTAATGAATGGCTCATGATTGATGGAGATATCCCGCACATGTCTGCGTGGATCCAAGTAAATACATCCAAGTTATTTTTTAAGAAATTCGTCAGTTCTTTAGCGCGATTTGGATTTAACTGGGATCCAATCTTAAGGACCTTCTCTGGGTCACTATCATCGATCGGTACATCCACGGTTGCCTCGTTGGGAGTAGCCATTCTGCCCCCAAGTTCTCGGTCCTCTCTGGGATCTATATCCTCGGGCAACTCTCTGGGCGACTCTCCTACGGTTATCATCTTTAGTTGCTATAAGGTCTCCGACCTTGTAGGGGGAGAAGCACCCTTGGTTTCTATGTCCCCTCCATTGCGGAGTAGCTTTAGCTCTGCAACATAACATGCTCGTGCGGCAACCTGATCTCCTCTGACAATACCAACACCAGCTTCCATAGGAAATTTCAATAATGAGCACCAGGGGGCTATACAGGCTCTAAACTTTGCGAGGGCCGGCCCAAGAAGGCATTATAGGGTGATTCAACATCCAAAACCATGAAGGGAAGGATTCCCACTCTCTGGCGTTCTCCTTCCCCAAGCGTGACTGGTAACTCTACATAACCCATTGGAGAGGTGGACGCTCCGTTAAATCCACGGATCAATCCCTGACAGGTCTTCAAGTCTTTTATCTCGAGGTTCATCTGGTCGAATGTCCGTTTGAAAAGAATATTGACGGAACTCCCGTTATCTACCAAAACTTTATGAACAGTGGCCGGTCCAGTAGGTACTGTGACTACAAATGGATCTTCAGTCGGAGCATGGACTCCAATGCTTTCTCGTTCGCGGAAAACGACATCGTCGGACATCATCTTTTGTTACTTTACCAGGATATTGTCCTCGGGGTTGCTACACTCCCCTACCTCGAGGTGTTGCTTGGCTGCATTGACATACTGATCCAATGCCTTGGAACTGTGACCGGTGAGATAAAGCCCTCCGATTATGGTGTTGATAACGATGTCTTTTCCCTTTTGCTGGGCAGTTGGCCTGACAGCAAGTTGATTCTGGTTCTGATTTGGGGCCTGTACGGCTTGCCCCCTATCTCTGGGAGTTACTCTGTATTCATCTAATTTTCCTTATTGAAGAAGCCTCTCTACTACATCTCTTAGGTGACGGCATTCATTTGTCGAATGGCCATGAATCTGATGAAAGAGACAAAACTTCCCCATTTCGCGTTCTTTCTCCGTCGACTCTCTGGGAGGTGGCCTCTTATTTTGGAGAACGTTGTACGAATCAATGAAGATATTCTCCAAAGTATCGTTTATTGGCGTATAACTTTCAAAAGCCCTGGGACGAGTCCTCTTCTGGGAGTCGTTCCCTCGATTCCTCTTCCGGTTGTTGCCATTACTGTTATTATCATTGTTCCCTGACTGACGACCACCTTGATTCCGATTTCCGACATTAACTTCGACCTTCCCCGAGTTGTCTCCTATTTGCTTAATGGCGACATTGCTCTAGATTTCCTCTTTATCGGTCGTTTTTGCCTTTCGGTTAGCATATACTTCTTCCCGGCGTAAATGTACGTTAGCTTTTTCGTAGAATAACTCTCTAGTATGGGGTGGCTTGCCGGCCAGGTATCTCCCAAATTCAGTGTCTTTATCAACTCCATCAATCAGAGCTGCGACAACAGTTGGCTCATGAGGATCTTTAACTTCAGTAGCGTCCAGGTTGAAACGGTCTAGGTACACCCTCAAACTCTCGCCTGGTCGTTTCTTGACAAGGAACAAGTCAATCACACTCTTTGTCTTTTGTGCGTAGATGCAGAACTGTTCCACGAACCTTTCACTCAACTCCCTGAAGCTGGAAATTGATCTTGCTAGTAAGCGAGTAAACCATAACAATGCTACATCCTCCAAGAGTATGGGAAATGCTTTGCACTTGACAGCGTCAGAAGCTGCGGCAGCGGTCATTGACCAAGAATATCTCATCAGATGTTGGACGGGATCAGATCTACCCGCGTAATGGTTCATCTGTGGCATGTTGAAACGCCTCGGGAAAGTCGCATCTAAAATATCATCAGTGAAAGGGGTATGACTGCGGTCAATTCGCCAATCTTCATTCCGTTGTCCACGGCTATCTGCCAGAATTTGATGGATCATAGCTGCAACATTTGCACTGGTCAGCGGAGGTTTGAGGTCAGTGCTTCTTGCTCGGCGGGGTTCTCTAATCTCTCTTCCGGGAGCAGTCACAAAATCCGGGGCTCGGATTGGGCTTCGTTGTCCGTTGTTACCATGAGCATTTGCGCGGCGACGAGGTTGAGGTATTCTGTTCTGTACAGGACTGTCCACACCTCGAGCTCTGGGAGTTGCGGCGTGATCGTTCACATTACGGTTTGAGGGCCCCGCATCTAGTGCTTCTTCTTCCCGTGATGGCAGGGTTCCAAATCGAAGCTGCTCTATGTTCTCGGGTCTCTCGTATGGTCCTCGCGGAGGTCTCGACGATTCCTCTGACGAATAAGAATATTCTGGGGTGAGCGGACGAACTGGTGGCGTCCTTTGCCTTGCGAGATCATTAAGCCTTCTATCCATAGCAGTCAAATTTTGTCGTAGGACGGAGCTTTCCTGCATTTGAGCAGCCAATTCATCAAACAATCTTTCCCACATTTCGGAAAAGCGAGAGAGATCCCCCTCAGTAACGGGAGCAGAAGGGTCATACTAATCATCATCACTTTCTCTTATGCGCAAAGAGCTTGAGCCAGGTCGAGCGGAGGGGCCAGGACGGTTGGAGCGAGCCATAGGCTCATTTCCAGGTCGAGTTGTAGTCTGATCATCAATTCGGATCGATGTGGATCGAGGATGGTGGCTCGCAGCGCCCCCCTGGGATCGGTTCGTGGTCACGGGATGCGGAGGATTCGAGGCGTTATCACGGGATCGAGTAACAACCTCTTCAGCAGTCCGGATCGCCTCGTCCTCGTCGACTCGGAGTGTGGTACCTTCATCGGATCGGTTCGCCCCTGGTGCTCCGCGATCCAAAGTTCCTCGTTGCCCAGCTCGTGAACACTTTCTTCCACTACTTCATTCGCGATTTCATTAGTTCGTGAAGCGCGTACTTTCTTAGATCTCTTTCCAGCCATGATATCAGATGTCGCTGGAATCTTCAAAGAACTGAATAGTGAAGTTTTGGGACTGTTTTCTCAGTGGAAGCACCAAAATGTTAGATCAAAATTTGGACCTAACACCCTAATTATTCTGATTCTTATAGAGTTTTAACTGGAGAATGAAGAAAAAGCAGAAAACACACAGAATTTATAGTGGTTCGGCGTTAACGAGCCTACATCCACTTTGTATGTTATCGATTATACTATGAATGCTAATACAATCAATGATTTCTCTTTAGCTCACTTTTACAATTGTGATTTCTCTCAGTAATCTAGTAATAAAACTGATAAGAAATGGTAGTATGACAATAATGGCGGAATCATTACTCAATATTGCCAAAAGGATCCTCAAAAATGCCAAGCTCTGGGCTATTTATAGCTGATTTTGTCAGGCAGATCGCGGTCACACGTGGCACGAATCCCGAGAATATCGGATCGTATCACAGCCGATGAAGAATTAGTCAAATTAGCCGTTGTGGACAGGTGTCGCGATCCCCTTGAATATTGGATCGAGCAAAGGGGGAGAATCAGTCAAAATGACAGTTGGGGACGCGTGTCGCTGGATCTGTGCATCTCGGATCGCCGAGGACTAGCTCGTGCTTGAACGGGTCAAAGGCTTCGCCGTGCATCAGGGGATCGGATCGGTCTGTACTGGGCAATAGTGTATGTACGGATCGAGTCGCATAGAGGTGGTTGTTTCGCTGATGCAATGTGGGCGATCCGATGAGGGGCGATCCGATGAGGGGCGATCCTCTGGTGCGATATGTTCCTTCATGTACTTAGGGAACGTAGTTTCATACTTTCTTCTTATGAGTGAACCTAGGTGGCTTGGTCAGAAAGCTAGCCAACACACATATTGTGAATTTGTCATGTAATGGCCTAAAAAGGCAAGTAATTAATTTTAAGGAATAAAATTAATAAGTAATGAAATTGGTATGATTTTACCTACCATAAATGGATGGACATAATTGAGTCAATTATGGAAATCGCTAAATTTGGAATTGATTGATAATTTGAATAGGGAAAGTAATTCAAATTGGGGGAATGAATAATTAGGTGTAATTAATCGTCTAAGACACGAGGTTAGGCTCGTTTGTGGAGTAATCCTGCCCGGACCCGCCCGACAAATCCACCTGCCACAAATGCCAGTCTAATGTGAGAGGTCTTAGGCACAAATTAAATACGTAACAGTTGTGAAGACATGAGGTTAGGCTCGTTTGTGGTGTAAGACTGCCTGGACCCGCCCGGCAAATCCAGCTGCCACAAATGCTAGTCTAATGTGAGAGGTCTTTATGAGGTTACAGTCTTAATGAATTAAGAAACACTTAACCAGATAAACATGCAGTGGGACATGAGGGGGTTAAGTGGGTGCCTTGGGTGGCATGTGGAATCTAGTGGGTGTCTTGGGTGGCATGAGGAAATACGATTAGTAACACTTAACCAAGGTAAAACATGTAAGTGGAACATATGGTTTAAGTGGGTGCCTTGGGTGTAATGTGGAATTACTAATGGAAACCCTTAACCAAATTTAAAACATGTAAGTGGACATGAAGGGGGTTAAGTGGGATATACTAGAGGGGACCAAGCTTAGGTGGATAGCTTGTGTCAAGTAATGGGGGTCTGTTTCAACCAGTAACCCATTCGTATCTTTGTGGGCTCGACCCAAGTTGAGGACGGGACCCACTGTGGGGCCAGCACGGGTATCTACGAGTTTGGGAGCCGACCGAATGGGGCAGGGTAGTGGGTACACCTAGTGGAGATAGGAGCAGACGGCACCTATGTAGTCAACTAGGGGTACACGAAGCTACCACTATTATTAATAATTATTAAGGGGGTATACCTAGTGGAGATAGGAGCAGGCGACAGCTATGACGTCAGCTAGGAGTACATAGAATTACCATTATTATTTATTGAAGGGGTACATCTAGTGGGGATAGGTACAAGCTGGGTACCTAGGATAGCAACTTGAGATATACAGTCAAACATGGAGGATAGTGGGTACATCTAGTAGTACACGAAGCTATCATCGTTCTATTTAGCTAAGAGCAATCATATTTCTAGAATGACTAGTAGGGGTGCAGTTAGTGTTATTACAGTACAGTATGGTACAGTACGGTAGTGTATAGTAATTATCCTATATTGATTAGGAAGCGCCATTAACGTTATCTCTGTTTCTCTTGATTGCCTTGCCATACCCATGTGGTTCACACAGTCATTACCTTATTCTCCAGCTTATATCTTATCATATTGCTTTAATAATTATGTTGTTAGAGTTATCGCACTCGCCGGACTTTATGTCTGACCCCCTTTGTTTCCACCTCGTTTCTTCCTCCCCCGCCCCAAGTTCTAAGGGTGGGACTAGTACTAGTGGAGCTTGATTGGGATCTCTTTGGGAGTACTTGGATTTGAATTGCCGAAGTAAAGTTCAGCCTCTCATTTTCTTTATGGCTATTTGTAGTAGTGTGATTATGTACTTTGTTTTATCACGATGGATATTATGTACTTGACTTTGGTTTATAGTTTTTGATGATGTAACCAAACATATTTACCTTCTGCTGCAATAAATAAAGTTTTAAATTTTCAAGTACTGCTTTATATCTGTCTTGTTGTGATTTTCAGTTCTATATTCACTTAAAATTCTCCATGGAAGTTAATGCATTCCCTTTGCGAGTGACATTAATGGACGTGGGGTGTTACACGTGGTATCAGAGCTGAAGGTTACCAGAACAGATAAGATATTTTGAAAAACTAATTTTCAAAAGCATTTTTATAAAGAATACTTTGAAAAATATGTTTGCAGAAGAGTATTTTTGAAAGAAAGGTTTATTTTAAGAACATAATCCCCAAGAGCCATATATCCTTCCTTCGATTCTCCGTTTTGAATCTCTTCCTCTTTCACTTTTTTCCCCTCCGCATATATATGCTTTTTCTAAGATAAATAAGGACTTCCGTACGAAGGACGGAGAACCACTTCAAGGGACGTAGACGTTTGTCGGGCTAGAAGTTAGCCCAAGGAAGTGGAGGGCTTGTTGGTACCTTTAAGATAGACGATGGGGGGAAGGTTCAAATAGCTGTTTGGTTAACAAAGGGCGAAACCTCATCTTGGTTGGAGGTCACGAATGGAGAATGTGAAGAAGAAGGTTAGTTGTTTTGGAGAAATAGGACACCTTAGGATTGTCCAAAGAGGCGAGTACAAAGTACAGGATCTTCTGGAGGGTAGTTGTATTCCCTCACGGCTGGCATACCTGATGGGGGTAGGACCGTCTAGGTTGAAATATGGTTTTCTTTATCACCCTGTTTGAACTTTGTTTGATTCTGGCGCTTCACACTCGTTAGTATCTGCTTTGTTAGTTGAAAACCTGCACCTAAATACTAGTCTAGTTAAGAATCCCATCCTAGTTTCAAATCCTGTTGGTGGTTCGTCTCATCCTTCAACGGTTTGTCGGGATTTGAGAGTGTCTATCTTGGGCGTTGGATTTGAATGCAAGGCCTTCGTCCTTGGTTTCACGGGCTATAGTTTGATTCTAGGGGTGGATTGGCTAGCCAGGTGGGGTGCCTTCCTAGATTGTGAAAGGAGGGTAGTTAGACTATTGATTCGTTATGAAAAGACCCTCATATTTCTTGTGACCCTAGGGATTCAGTGATGCTTAGCTGCCTAGAATCTTCTGACGCATCCAACGATGATTGGGAGTCTGTTTGTGTGGTCCGTGAGTATGGAGACGTCGTTGATAAAATGCGGGGTTTAACCAGAGGCACGAAATAAGTTTTCGTATGTGCTTAATAGATTAAGCAAACCCTGTTATGTAATCAGCGGGGGTTTTGGAGCAAGACTGGCAAAGATAGCCAGAGTCGGTCAAGTGCTCAATTGGTTTGCCGTCTTACTAGTATCATCTCACGTAGGTCGTCTGAATTCGATAGAGGTATCCCTTGGGTGTTTGTCTGATATTGGTTTAGGCCTTTGTGGCTTGCACTTGGGGGATGTCGAGTTCGACTAGGATGGTCTGTGTGAGAGATGGATAGTTGTGACGATTTTGCATGGGATAATATCCTGGTTTTCTCAAGAAGCAGAGAAGAGCATGCCCTACATCTTAGGGAAAGCTTAGGGACCCTACAAGTGCACCAGCTTAAAGCTAAGTTCTCCAAAATACCATTTTTGGAGGAAAGAAGTAAGGATTTTAGTGCATGTGGTCTCTAGGGAAGGGTGATATTTTATGGTGGATGGAGTTCTTGGCGTCCTACGATTTCGAGACAGCATATACCCCTGGCAAGGGTAATGTGGTGGCAGATGCCTTAAGTAGAAAAAGGTTATCCTTGGGTCCGTTGTTTGTTGAGCGGCGAAGTTTAGAGTTCATCTCTACATTTGACTTTAGACAATCCATTGATTTTGTACCCAGTTTGCTAGCATCCTTAGAGGTCAGACCTACGCTTTTAGGACGGATTGGCGAGGCACAGCGAGACGACCCATAGTTGGTTGACTTAGTAGAAAAGCTCAAAATAGGGGATTCATCGAGCCATCTCCGTAGGTATACCCTAGATGATAAAGGTTCGATACGTAGGGACGGTAGACTTTGTGTACCAAAAGATGATGACCTAAGGAAGACCATTCTTGATGATGCACTTCGTTCGAAAATGACCATCCATCCCGACGTGGACAAGATGTACATGGACATGAGACGAGTTTACTTTTGGGCCGGTATGAAGAAGGACGTGGCAGAGTTTGTTGCTAGATGCTTGGTGTGCCAACAAGTAAAAGCAGAGCGAAAGAAGCCCGCTGGATTGCTTCACCCATTGGAGGTCCCACAACGGAAGTGGGAAAGGGTTTCGATGGACTTTGTTGACGGATTAACAAGATCGAGGAAGGGTAATACGGGGATTTGGGTCGTGGTAGAAAGACTTACTAAGAGCGCCCATTTCGTTCTCGTAAAGAGTAAGAGGACTACTCCATGGTTAGCCTCCGTATACGTTCGAGAAATAGTTCGTTTGCTAGGTGTTCCTTCCAGCATAGGGAGCGACCGCGATTCTATCTTCACTAGCAAATTTTGGAAGGGCTTACAAGAGGCGGTAGGGACTCAGTTATGTTTGAGCACCGCATATCATCCTCAGACGGACGGCCAAACCGAGAGGGTGAATCATATTCTGGAGGACCTATTAAGGTTATGTGTCTTAGATTCCGGAGGTACCTGGGAGGAACATCTTCCGTTGGTAGAGTTCGATATAATAACGACTTTCAGCCTAGCATTGGCATGTCACCGTTTGAGGCTCTTTATGGACGACCGTGTCGTTCGCCTACATGTTGGTGGGAGTCTATGTAACACCCCACACCCGCTATGGTCACTCTCCAAGGGAATGCCATAACATCGGTGGAGTATTTTAAGTGAATATAGAACAGAAAAATTACAACAAGACAGATATATGTAATACTTGAAAATTTCAAAACATCATTTCATTACAGCGGAAAGTAAAACATGTTTGGTTACATCACAAAACCATAATAAGAGTCAAGTACAAAATATCCATATTGATAAATAAAAGTACATAATCCCAATACATGAACTGATAGCCATAAAAGAAAGGGTAAGCTGAGCTCTACACCTATGGTCCAAGCTCCAAAAGAGAATAAAGCAGCCTGATCAAAGCCTACTCGTACTGAGCCCACTCTGATAACCTGAGGGTTGGGAAAAAGATAAAAACAACGGGGTCAGACATAAGTCTGAGCAAGTCCTATAACTTTAACAATACAATCATTAAAGTAACCAGAGAAGACATAAGCTTGATATACGGTAACGTCTGGGGATGAATGGCTACACTAAGCAGCTTGGTAGACTTAGGATAAACTAAGATAACCGTAAAGACGCATCCACCCACCCAAGGATAATTACTATACTGCACCACACCAGTCATTCCTAATTTTAAAAGTTGATCCCACTAAGTGTACTTAGTAAATTAGTAGTTTCGTGTACCCCTATCTGACTACGTAGGTGTACCCACTACTCCCCAAGCGATCGGCTCCCTTACGTAGACACCCGTGCTGGTCCCACGATGGGGTGTATCATTACCCAAAGTGGCAACCTGATAATATCAACGGTGCACGGCTTTATATCTACACGATGCAACAACGACTTACCAACTAGCCCGGGTCCACACACGCATATGAAACCCGTTGGTCCTGCGTTGCCACCGCTAACCCGGTTTGGCCTCTTATAGTCAAGCCCAATATGCGTGTCCCGTCACTCGACTAGAGTCGAGCCTACTAAGATACGTTTGGGATATTGGTTGAAATGGGCCCCAACAAGCTACCACCTAAGCTTGTTATTTCTAGTGAATCCCACTTAACCCTTTAACCATGTCCACTTACATGTTATACATTTTGGCTAAGTCATTTAATCATATTCTAGTTGTCATACAAGGTACCCACTAGATTTCCACATGCCACCCAAAGCACTTACTTAACCCTTTAACCATGTTTTAATTACATGTTTCACTTTGGTTAAGTATTCTAATCGTATTTTCTACTGCCACCCAAGGCAACCCACTAGATCTCTACATGCCACCCAAGGCACCCACTTAACCCCTCATGTCCCTCTACATGCTAATATGGTTAAGTGTTTCTTAATTAATTAAGATCATGACCTCATAAAGACCTCTCACATTAGACCATCTTTTATGACTGCTGGATATGCCGGTTGGTTCCGGGCAGACTTCTGTCATAAAAAGGTCTAACCTCGTGTCTTTACTTTAATCACGTATTTAGTTTATCCCTAAGACCTCTCACATTGGGCTAACATTTGTAGCAACTGGTTAAGCCGGTTGGGTCCGGGCAGTTTTACGCTACAACTGAGTCCAACCTCGTGTCTTAGTCGATTAATTACACCTAATTAATCACCCTCATATTTATATTAATTATCCCTAATTAATTACACATTTTTAAGAATATGGGTAGACCTAACTAAATAGGTAAATTCCCAATTCCATAACATGGGTAGACCTAACTCAATAGGTAAATTCCCATGGGGTAGACCTAACTCAATAGGTAAATTCCCACTTATGCTTATTCATTTTATGGTATGCTTAATCATAACCATTTCACACCATTTCATTAACATGTCTATTAACCCCATCGTTTCCCCACGTACTTATGCTAACACGACATATTTCCAAGAGAAGATTCTTTCACAATTAACATGGGTTTCACTTAGCATACATTAGCATTAACATGGGTTAAAAGGTGTCCACTTACATCATGATATTAACCCAACTAGCATTACTAAATAACCCAACTTGCATGAACATACATATGTCATAGATAAAGGCAACTTGCATAAGTGTTCATAGGTTATACAAAGGTGAACTTGCATGTGTCTTAAAGGTGTGAACTTGCACAACATGTTACATGTTAACTTGCATAACATCATACACATAACTTGCACAATATCATAAATATAACTTGCATATCAACATACACATAACTTGCATAACATCATGCACATAACTTGCATAACATCATACACATAACTTGCATATGAACTTGCATAACAACATGCACATAACTTACATAACATCATACACATAACTTGCATAACATGTTGAACTTGCATATAAGCATACACATAACTTGCATAACATGTTGAACTTTCATATAAGCATACACATAACTTGCATAACATGTTGAACTTGCATATAAGCATACACATAACTTGCATAACATGTTGAACTTGCATATAAGCATACACATAACTTGCATAACATGTTGAACTTGCATATAAGCATACACATAACTTGCATAACATGTTGAACTTGCATATATGACTTGCATCTTAAAGGAGGGTAAACATGCATATATATATATATATATACATAGCATATAAAGGTGTCATCTTGCATATGTATGCATCACATTTAAAAGGGTAAATTTGCATGTCATGATTTATGCATAATACCAAACACTTAGCATGCATAAAACCACATACTTAGCATGCATAGAATCAATTACTTATTATGCATAAACCCACCACTTAACTTGCATAAACCCACATACTTAACTTGCATAAACCCACATATCCAACTTGCATAAACTCACATATTCAACTTGCATAAACTCACATATTCAACATGCATAAACATAGGATTAATATTAAACATAGATTAGCATATTCACATCATATCATATGACTGGAAAACCCATTAATCCTCATGCAAAACCATAGATCTCATCATATCTCATCTACTTAATTTAGCAATTGATCATCAAAGTGATAGAAACTCACAACTAGCAAATTTGCACTCCAAATGAAGAAGATTAAGATGCTTAGAATGGATTAGAGGTTGATTAGAGAGTGATTAGCTTGCAACCCTCTTCATAAATTAGTGGAGGCTCCTTCTAAGATTTAATTTGGCGGCATGTAGCCCTCAATTCTATTTTTAGTATGGATTAGGGTAGGTTTAGGGTGTATTTATAGATTAGGTGAGTGTTTTAGGCCCTTAGATTAACCCTAGATTAGATTAGGACCCTTATATTTCGAAAATCTCTAGAACCCAGCCCAAGACTAACCCAAAAACCAGATCTGGTGCACCCAGATCAACAGGGCCGACATCCTGTGTCGACACCCTTGTCGACAGGGCTGTCGACACCCCTGTCGACATGCCTATCGACACGGGGCTAGGCGGGAACTTTCCCGCCCTTTCCGCTTTTGGCTCCAAACTTGTTTTAGAACTGAATTTTAAATCTGTTTTTAACTTTGAATTTTCTGAAAACTTCTTTGGGCCATAACTGGGTCATACGGACTCCAATTTACAAAATTTCGGACTCTATTTCGCGTATTTTTCCGAGACGAACGCAATGGCATAGCCCGTTTCCCCTGATTCAAATTATTAAATTTAATTCTGCCCTGATTTCTATTATAACAAGGTATTCAACATACGGGGTGTTACATTCTCCCCTCCTTAAAGGATTTCGTCCCCGAAATCTCTAAGTTTAAGGAGAATGCATATCCTACCATCCAAACAACCATCTACTCAATCCATCAATCACGAGCATCCATTGTCCTTAAATCAAAATTTCTAATGATGTATGAGCATATGCAAAAAGTGTGTGTATATGTTCTCTATCTAATGTATGAACATATGCAAACCATGATAGTGCCATGCATCCATTATGTATGCGAGAGAACCCTATCGACACATACAATATCTACATGAGTGCACAATCATTCACCAAAATGCATCATCCATATGATAACACAATCATTATACATCCATAAATATAGCTTCCTGCACACAATTTTATGCAATATGCAATATGAAGTGACTGAGCCGATCTAGTGCCTAGAGTGTGTGTATATGCATCCACGAGCAACCACTAGCAAACACTTGCATCCACTTGCATCCATCATACATAACATGTCTCAAACACATGTTTCAACCATAGGACTATCCTATCTGAAGGTCAAAGGTACTAACGAGAGGACATATTAAGGATAAGATAAGCACAAGATATGCGATGAAGGAGAAGCAAAAGGACATACCCTCCGAAAGAAAATGGTACCTCGAACGCATCTTCGCTTCCGTCTCTAAGGTAGCGTTGCTCTCATCTTCTCCCCATTGCACTTTGACTAGTTGAACCTCTCGATTCCTCAACTTCCTAGTCTCTGACCCAAGGATGCGAGTAGGAGCTCGTCGAATCGTCTCATCACGCTCTATCTCTACTTCTTTAAGCAAGCTCGGCTCTACCACCTCAGCGGTCTCATATAGGAACTTCCTCAATGTGACATATGGAATATATCATGTACACCACTAAGCCTGTCGGGCAACCCCACTCTATATGCCATCTGTCCAATCCTTTCCTTAATAGGAAACGGCCCAACGAACCTTGGTACTCACTTCCCAACAGATCCAAAGTGAACCACATTCCGTAACGGAGATACCTTGATAAAAAGCATGTCCTAATATCAAACTCAAGCTCTGTTCTCCTCTTGTCCGCATAAGATTTCTGTTTATCTTGCGCCGCTTTCATCCTTCTTCGAATCAAATCAATCTTTTCCCGAAGTCGTTCTAACCTTATCGGCCCAAGCAAGATCTCATCCGTAGATTCCCACCAACGTGTAGGTGATCGACAAGGCCTTCCATAAAGAGCTTCGAAAGGTGCCATGCCAATACTAGACTGAAAGCTGTTATTATACGCGAACTCCACCAATGGAAGATACTCTTTCCCTGTACCTCCAAAATCCAAGATACATAGCCTCTAAATACGATTCACCCTCTCGGTCTGGCCGTCCGTCTGAGGATGATATGTGGTACTCAAACACAATTGAGTCCCTACCGCCTCTTGCAAACTCTTCCAAAACTCTCTAGTGAAGATAGGATCTCGATCGCTCACAATGCTGGATGGTACGCCATGCAATCTAACAATCTCTCTAACATAGACTGAAGCAAGCCATGGAGCGGTCCTCTTACTCTTCACGGGTATAAAATGGGCACTCTTGGTAAGTCTGTCTACCTCAACCCAAATTCCCGTATTGCCCTTCCTCGATCTCGGTAATCCATCGAGACACTATCCCACTTTCATAGCGGAACTTCCAAATGGGTGAAGCAACCTATCGGGTTTCTTCTGCCCTGCTTTCATTTGCTAGCACATCAAGCATCCAGCGACATACTCGACCACATCTTTCTCCATACCGGCCCAAAAAGAAAACTCGCTTCATGTCTTGGTACATCTTGTCCCTACCAGGATGAATGGTCATCTTTGACCGATGTGCATCATCAAGTATAGCCTTCCTCCGACCCTCGTCTTGCGGTACACAAAGTCTACCGTCTCTATGCAACCATCCCCTATCATCTAGTGTGTACCTATTCAAATGGCTGGACGACTCCCCCCCTTATGAGCTTCTCTACTAACTCAACCAACTGTGGGTCGTCTCACTGTGCCTCGCCAATCCACCCCAAAAGAGTAGGCCTAACCTCCAAGGAGGCTAGCAAACCGGGTACAAAGTCAACGGAAGGTCTAAAGTCTAACATAGAATTAAACTCCAAGCTTCGCCACTCCACGAACAATGGACTCAAAGACAGCCTTTTTTTCTGCTTTTGAGAGAAACTTTGCCTCAAACCTTTGCCTGAAATCCATCCAAGAGTCAACAGGGCGTTCTCCATTAGTGACCTCCCACCAGAACGAGGCCTCTCCTTCCATTAACCAAGCGGCTAACCTGACTTTCTTTCCCTCTTCCACTTCCAAGATTTCCATCAATTCTTCCGTCTCATTAAGCCAATCCCTAGCTCCCACAAAAGATTTTCCTCCCATAGCCTTAAACTTCCTACAAGTCATAGCAAAAGTATCCGCACGAGGAGGAACGAGTGCAACGGGT
Organism: Allium sativum; assembly: GCA_030737875.1. Lineage (NCBI taxonomy): Eukaryota > Viridiplantae > Streptophyta > Magnoliopsida > Asparagales > Amaryllidaceae > Allium > Allium sativum. Next base: position 5,317,361 of record JASFAX010000038.1, on the reverse strand, counting down.
GGAGGAGGAACATTTGCTGGACCTGCAGCGGCGGCCCAAGCCTCTAACAACCTCTTATACCATACTGGTACCGCTACACCGTCCGGAAGATAAAGATCTTCAGCCATGCTGAGACGAAAAAAGGGAAGATTCAAAACGGAGAATTCGAAAGATAAAGATATGGCTATCGGGGATTATGCTTTTCTTTCAAAAACTTTTCTCTTTAAAGACATGTTTTTGAAAATATTTCTTCCAAAAATGTTTTTAGAAAAATAGTTTTCTAAAAATTTTATCTGTTCCGGTAACCTTTGCTCTGATACCACGTGTAACACCCCACACCCGCTATGGTCACTCTCCAAGGGAATGCCATAACATCGGTGGAGTATTTTAAGTGAATATAGAACAGAAAAATTACAACAAGACAGATATAAGTAATACTTGAAAATTTCAAAACATCATTTCATTACAGCGGAAAGTAAAACATGTTTGGTTACATCACAAAACCATAATAAGAGTCAAGTACAAAATATCCATCCTGATAAATAAAAGTACATAATCCCAATACATGAACTGATAGCCATAAAAGAAAGGGTAAGCTGAGCTCTACACCTATGGTCCAAGCTCCAAAAGAGAATAAAGCAGCCTGATCAAAGCCTACTCGTACTGAGCCCACTCTGATAACCTAAGGGTTGGGAAAAAGATAAAAACAACGGGGTCAGACATAAGTCTGAGCGAGTCCTATAACTTTAACAATACAATCATTAAAGTAACCAGAGAAGACATAAGCTTGATATACGGTAACGTCTGGGGATGAATGGCTACACTAAGCAGCTTGGTAGACTTAGGATAAACTAAGATAACCGTAAAGACGCATCCACCCACCCAAGGATAATTACTATACTGCACCACACCACTCATTCCTAATTTTAAAAGTTGATCCCACTAAGTGTACTTAGTAAATTAGTAGTTTCGTGTACCCCTATCTGACTACATAGGTGTACCCACTACTCCCCAAGCGATCGGCTCCCTTACGTAGACACCCATGCTGGTCCCACGATGGGGTGTATCATTACCCAAAGTGGCAACCTGATAATATCAACGGTGCACGGCTTTATATCTACACGATGCAACAACGACTTACCAACCAGCCCGGGTCCACACACGCATATGAAACCCGTTGGTCCTGCGTTGCCACCGCTAACCCGGTTTGGCCTCTTATAGTCAAGCCCAATATGCGTGTCCCGTCACTCGACTAGAGTCGAGCCTACTAAGATACGTTTGGGATATTGGTTGAAATGGGCCCCCACAAGCTACCACCTAAGCTTGTTATTTCTAGTGAATCCCACTTAACCCTTTAACCATGTCCACTTACATGTTATACATTTTGGCTAAGTCATTTAATCATATTCTAGTTGTCATACAAGGTACCCACTAGATTTCCACATGCCACCCAAAGCACTTACTTAACCCTTTAACCATGTTTTAATTACATGTTTCACTTTGGTTAAGTATTCTAATCGTATTTTCTACTGCCACCCAAGGCAACCCACTAGATCTCTACATGCCACCCAAGGCACCCACTTAACCCCTCATGTCCCTCTACATGCTAATATGGTTAAGTGTTTCTTAATTAATTAAGATCATGACCTCATAAAGACCTCTCACATTAGACCATCTTTTATGACTGCTGGATATGCCGGTTGGTTCCGGGCAGACTTCTGTCATAAAAGGTCTAACCTCGTGTCTTTACTTTAATCACGTATTTAGTTTGTGCCTAAGACCTCTCACATTGGGCTAACATTTGTAGCAACTGGTTAAGCCGGTTGGGTCCGAGCAGTTTTACGCTACAACTGAGTCCAACCTCGTGTCTTAGTCGATTAATTACACCTAATTAACCACCCTCATATTTATATTAATTATCCCTAATTAATTACACATTTTTAAGAATATGGGTAGACCTAACTAAATAGGTAAATTCCCAATTCCATAACATGGGTAGGCGTAACTCAATAGGTAAATTCCCATGGGGTAGACCTAACTCAATAGGTAAATTCCCACTTATGCTTATTCATTTTATGGTATGCTTAATCATAACCATTTCACACCATTTCATTAACATGTCTATTAACCCCATCGTTTCCCCACGTACTTATGCTAACACGACATATTTCCAAGAGAAGATTCTTTCACAATTAACATGGGTTTCACTTAGCATACATTAGCATTAACATGGGTTAAAAGGTGTCCACTTACATCATGATATTAACCCAACTAGCATTACTAAATAACCCAACTTGCATGAACATACATATGTCATAGATAAAGGCAACTTGCATAAGTGTTCATAGGTTATACAAAGGTGAACTTGCATGTGTCTTAAAGGTGTGAACTTGCACAACATGTTACATGTTAACTTGCATAACATCATACACATAACTTGCACAATATCATAAACATAACTTGCATATCAACATACACATAACTTGCATAACATCATGCACATAACTTGCATAACATCATACACATAACTTGCATATGAACTCGCATAACAACATGCACATAACTTACATAACATCATACACATAACTTGCATAACATGTTGAACTTGCATATAAGCATACACATAACTTGCATAACATGTTGAACTTGCATATAAGCATACACATAACTTGCATAACGTGTTGAACTTGCATATAAGCATACACATAACTTGCATAACATGTTGAACTTGCATATAAGCATACACATAACTTGCATAACGTGTTGAACTTGCATATAAGCATACACATAACTTGCATAACATGTTGAACTTGCATATATGACTTGCATCTTAAAGGAGGGTAAACATGCATATATATATATATACATAGCATATAAAGGTGTCATCTTGCATATGTATGCATCACATTTAAAAGGGTAAACTTGCATGTCATGATTTATGCATAATACCAAACACTTAGCTTGCATAAAACCACATACTTAGCATGCATAGAATCAATTACTTATTATGCATAAACCCACCACTTAACTTGCATAAACCCACATACTTAACTTGCATAAACCCACATATCCAACTTGCATAAACTCACATATTCAGCTTGCATAAACTCACATATTCAACATGCATAAACATAGGATTAATATTAAACATATATTAGCATATTCACATCATATCATATGACTTGAAAACCCATTAATCCTCATGCAAAACCATAGATCTCATCATATCTCATCTACTTAATTTAGCAATTGATCATCAAAGTGATAGAAACTCACAACTAGCAAATTTGCACTCCAAATGAAGAAGATTAAGATGCTTAGAATGGATTAGAGGTTGATTAGAGAGTGATTAGCTTGCAACCCTCTTCATAAATTAGTGGAGGCTCCTTCTAAGATTTAATTTGGCGGCATGTAGCCCTCAATTCTATTTTTAGTATGGATTAAGGTAGGTTTAGGGTGTATTTATAGATTAGGTGAGTGTTTTAGGCCCTTAGATTAACCCTAGATTAGATTAGGACCCTTAGATTTCGGAAATCTCTAGAACCCAGCCCAAGACTAACCCAAAAACCAGATCTGGTGCACCCAGATCAACAGGGCCGACACCCTGTGTCGACACCCCTGTCGACAGGGCTGTCGACACCCCTGTCGACATGCCTGTCGACACGGGGCTAGGCGGGAACTTTCCCGCCCTTTCCGCTTTTGGCTCCAAACTTGTTTTAGAACTGAATTTTAAATCTGTTTTTAACTTTGAATTTTCTGAAAACTTCTTTGGGCCATAACTGGGTCATACGGACTCCAATTTACAAAATTCGGACTCTATTTCGCGTATTTTTCCGAGACGAACGCAATGGCATAGCCCGTTTCCCCTGATTCAAATTATTAAATTTAATTCTGCCCTGATTTCTATTATAACAAGGTATTCAACATACGGGGTGTTACAGTCTACATATAAGATCTTACTTGGGACCGATATGATTAGACAGACTTCAGAAAAGATCGATTTGATTCGAAGGAGGATGAAGACGGCGCAAGATAGGCAGAAATCTTATGCGGACAAGAGAAAGACAGATCTTGAGTTTGATATTGGGGACATGGTCTTTGTCAAGGTGTCTCCATTACGGAACGTCATTTGCTTTGGGTCCGTTGGGAAGTTAGCATCAAGATTCGTAGGGCCGTTTCCTATTAAGGAAAGGATTGGGCAGATGGCGTATAGAGTGGAGTTGCCCAAGAGACTTAGTGGTGTACACGACGTATTCCATGTATCACATTTGAGGAAGTGCTTGCACGAGATCGCGGAAGTGGTAGAGCCGAGCTTGCTTAGGGAGGTGAAGATCGAGCGTGACGCGAAGATTCGACGAGCTCCTACGCGCTTTCTTTGGTCGGATATTAAGAAGTTGAGGAATCGAGAGGTCAAACTAGTCAAAGTGCAATGGGGAGATGATGAGAGCAACGCTACTTGGGAGACGGAAGCGAAGATGCGTTCATTGTACCCTTTTCTTTTCGAGGGTATGTCTTTTAATTTCTCCTTTATCGATTACCTTGTACTTATCTTTAGTATGTCCTCTCGCTAGTGTCTTTGATCTTTAGATAGGGTAGTCCTATGGTTGAAACATGTGTCTGAGACATGTTATGTATGATGGATGCAAGTGATTGCTAGTGGTTGCTCGTGGAAGCATATACACACACTTTAGGCAGTAGATCCTCTCAGTCACTTCGTATTGCATATTGCATATAAATGTGTGTACCTATTTAAGTATTGGATGTATAATGGTTGTACCATCATATGGATGTTGCATTTTGGTGAATGGTTGTGCACACATGTAGAAATAATATGTATCGATAAGGTTCTTTCGCATACATAATGGACGCATGGCACTATCATGGTTTGCATTAAGGAGGTCAACTGAATCAGTAGACCGCCTGATTTTGCATTAGATAAGGAACATATACACACACTTCTTGCATATGTTCATACAACATTAGAAATTTTATAAGGACAATGGATGCCCGTGTTTGATGGTTGAGTAGATGGTTGTTCGAATGGTAGGATATGCATTCTCCTTAACTTGGAGATTTCGGGGGCGAAATCCTTTAAGGAGGGGAGAATGTAACACCCTGGATTTTTAAATAGTCGAATTAACTAAATTAAAGAATAATTAATCTCATACGTGAGAATTATGGGAATGGGGTTGCGCCATTGTGTTCGTCTCGGAATTCTGGTTGAAATAGAGTCCGAGTTTGCTGGAAATGGGTACCGGATGAAAGAGTTATAGATGAACGAAGTTTGGTGGCAAGAAAGAAAAAAAACGTATTGCACTTGCGCACTTGCGCCCAGTCCGAGAGAAAACCTGCACAGCCTTCTGGTTAAGTCTGACCCATGTTCTGACTCATTGTTGAGTCCTTTCTGACTCCTTGCTGAGTCATTAGGGCTGACTTGTCACCCTATCATGACTGAATGGTTTTGATAAACCCTAAGATCATCCGACGGCCTAAATTAATTCAAAACTCTATAAAAAGACCCATAGACTCAAACCCTAAATCAGTATTAAAACTGAAACTATGGCCGTCATGTTGTTGTCTTGAACCCAAGAGTAGCCGCCACAAATTAAAGAGGAAGAACACCAAATCAAATCAGTTCTATTCAACCCTAACAACGAATCTTCTTCGAAGGAGAGCTAATACAACTCCAGAAATCATAATTCAGAAATCAAGACCACTTTTGAGTAGTGAGTTCGATCACCTTAACAAAATAATTGCTAAATCAATTATGATGTGATATATGTTGGATTATAAGTTGTGGTTGTGAATCTAATTCATATGTTTAATCATGTATGTTAACTTGATTCATATCATATGATGTTATGCAAGTTTTATATATGATGTTATGCAAGTTTCAAATATGATGTTATGAAAGTTTTATATATGATGTTATGCAAGTTTTATATATGATGTTATGCAAGTTTCACATATGATGTTATGCAAGTTTTATATATGATGTTATGCAAGTTTCATATATGATGTTATGCAAGTTGATATGATTATGCAAGTTGTACATATGATGTTATGCAAGTTAATAGGATCACGCAAGTTGTATGCGAGTTATATGATGTTATGTAAGTTTGGATCAAAAATATATGTTAGTAGTTCATGATGTTAACTTATGTTAATGAATCCCTTTTTATAATCCAACCACCTAGGTTTGTAACATCAGTTTTTAATCGAATATGGATGTGGAACATATGCTAGTTCGTATAGGTATTATCTTCATATGCAAGTTTAAGTGATAATTGGATTCATATATATACAAGTTCACACCTTTAAAGTTTCGATCCATATTCAAGTTGACATTTTTATGTTGAATCTATGACATGCCTAGTTATGCAAGTTTACACCTTTATGTGGATCCATAGTTTACTCAAGTTAACACCTTTATTGGATCCATAGTTATGCAAGATGACACCTTTATATTTAGGTTGACGACATACACAGTTTATGTAAGTTTGTGATAATTACCTAGGCTAGTTGGGTGTAAAACTATGTTCATACATGCAAGCTCACACCTTGTAGATCTATGATTTTTAGATCCTTGATAATACAAAGACTATGCAAGTATGTTGTAATTTTTAATTGCAAGTTAGATGCAAATTAGATCTATTATTGTGTGTATGTGACTTTGCGACGTTTATTCCCTTTTTTTTAAGTATTAGACTATTTGTTAGTGTAATATGTATATGTCATGTTAAGCGAACGAATGACGGGGGTACGATGGGGATAATACTATATATACACATATTGTGAATTTGTCATGTAATGGACTAAAAAGGCATGTAATTAATTTTAAGGAATAAAATTAATTAGTAATGAAATTGGTATGATTTTACCTACCATAAATGGATGGACATAATTGAGTCAATTATGGACATCGTTAAATCTGGAATTGATTGATAATTTGAATAGGGAAAGTAATTCAAATTGGGGGAATGATTAATTAGGTGTAATTAATCGTCTAAGACATGAGGTTAGACTCGTTTGTGGTGTAAGGCAGCCCGGACCCGCTCGGCAAATCCGGCAGCCACAAATGCCAGTATAATGTGAGAGGTCTTAGGCACAAATTAAAAACGTAACAGTTGTAAAGACACGAGGTTAGGCTCGTTTGTGGTGTAAGACTGCCCGTACCGGCCCGGCAAATCCAGCTGCCACAAATGTCTGTCGAATGTGAGAGGTCTTTATGAGGTTACGGTCTTAATGAATTAAGAAACACTTAACCAGATAAACATGTAGTGGGACATGAGGGGGTTAAGTGGGTGCCTTGGGTGGCGTATGGAATATAGTGGGTGCCTTGGGTGGCAAGAGGAAATACGATTAGTAACACTTAACCAAGGTAAAACATGTAAGTGGGACATAGGGGTTAAGTGGGTGCCTTGGGTGGCATGTGGAATTACTAATGGAAACCCTTAACCAAATTTAAAACATGTAAGGGGACATTAAGGGGGTTAAGTGGGATATACTAGAGGGGACCAAGCTTAGTGGGATAGCTTGTGTCAAGTAATGGGGGTCCGTTTCAACCAGTAACCCATTCGTATCTTTGTGGGCTCGACCAAAGTCGAGGACGGGACACGCATACTGGGCTTGACTGTAAGAGGCCAAATAGGGTTAGCGGTGGCAACGCAAGTCCAACGGGATCATACGCGTGTGTGGACCCGGGCTGGTAGGTAAGACGTTGTTGCATCGTGTAGGTATAAACCATGCACTGTTGGTTGTATCGGGTTGCCACTTTGGGGAGTGATACACCCCACTGTGGGGCCATCACGGGTATCTACGAGTTAGGGAGCCGATCGAATGGGGCAGGGTAGTGGGTACACCTAGTGGAGATAGGAGTAGACGGCACCTATGTAGTCAGCTAGGGGTACATGAAGCTACCACTTTTATTAATAATTATTAAGGGGGTAAACCTAGTGGAGATAGGAGCAAGCGACACCTATGACGTCAGCTGGGAGTACATAGAATTTCCATTATTACTTATTGAAGGGGTACATCTAGTGGGGATAGGTACACGCTGGGTACCTATGATAGCAACTAGAGATGTACAGTCAAACATGGAGGATTGTCGGTATGTCTAGTAGTACACGAAGCTATCATCGTTCTATTTAGCCAAGAGGGATCAAATTTCTAGAGTGACTAGTAGGGGTGCAGTTAGTGTTAGTACAGTACAGTATGGTACAGTACGGTAGAGTATAGTAATTATCCTATATTGATTAGGAAGCGCCATTAACGTTATCTCTATTTCTCTTAATTGCCTTGCCATACCCATGTGGTTCACACAGTCATTACCTTATTCTCCAGCTTATATCTTATCATATTGCTTTAATAATTATGTTTCGACCTCTTTTCTTCCTTCCTCCCCCCACCCCCCACAGGTTCTAAGGGTAGGACTAGTACTAGTGGAGCTTGATTGGGATCTCTTTGGGAGCACTTGGATTTGGATTGCCGAAGTAAAGTTCAGCCTCTCATTTTCTTTATGGTTATTTGTAGTAGTGGGATTATGTACTTTGTTTTATCAAGATGGATATTATGTACTTGACTTTGGTTTATGGTTTTTGATGATGTAACCAAACATATTTACCTTCTGCTGCAATAAATAAAGTTCTAAATTTTCAAGTACTGCTTTATATCTGTCTTATTGTGATTTTCTTTTCTATATTCACTTAAAATGCTCCATGGAAGTTAACGCATTCCCTTTGTGAGTGACATTAATGGACGTGGCGTGTTACATAACCGGGGCATAATAGTAAAGTTATGTATTAAAGACAACCTTAGGGGTACGCATAACTAATGGGAATAGGTATAGTTATGTATTAAAGACATCCTTAGGGGTACACATAACTAATGGGAATAGGTAAAGTTATGTATTAAAGACACACTCAGCGGTACGCATAACTAATGGGAATAGATAGAGTTATGTATTAAAGACACCTATAGGTATGCATAACCGATAGGTAGAATAGGGGTTATGTATTAAAGACAACTATAGGTACGCATAACTGATTGAGGGCTATGTAATTAAAGACACCTTAGGGTATACATAGTCAGTAGAAAACCTAGTGGGGATACAAGACATAGGGGAGAGCTTGTATCATGTTGTCTGGGACCCATTTCAGTTAGTAACCTGGAGGGGTATCAAAGTAAAGATCTCCGTACTAGGCGGGGAAGGGGCACGCTTACTGATTGATTGTAAGAGATACAAAACGAGACGGATGGTGTGGGCGACGCTAACCGACCGAGGACATGTGCGTGCATGGGCCAGGCAGAGGGGGACAAGACGACCGTGAAACCAGTAGGTATAACTGTGCACGCTTTAGGTTGCCACTTTAGGGAAGTGATACCCCCTAGTTGTCGGACCAACACAGGGTATCTACGGAGTAGGGAGTCGATCGATTAGGGTATTGGTTAGGGTATATCCGGACATTTGCCCTAAGTCCACCAATTTGTAGTAGGAGGGTAGTGAGTACGACTAGTTGAGATAGGAGCAGGCGGCACATATGGCAGCAGCTAGGAATACACGAAACTACCACCATCGTTATCATGATTAGTAGAAGGGAATATCCCATCTTGATTTGACTAGTAATAGTGCAGAGTAGTTAGTAGTGAATCATGCATACACCTTACCTTATTTGTCCTGTCATACCTGTCACTTGTACCGTGATCCTCTTATCCACTTTGTATGCCTGTCATGTTTACCTTTATTTATTTACTGGCTAAAAGTTACTGGACTCACCAGACGTATGTCTGACCTAGTTTGTTTCGCCTCTTTTCTTCCGTTTCTCCCCACCCCCCCCCCAAGGTTCTCTGTAACACCCCACGTCCATTAATGTCACTCACAAAGGGAATGCATTAACTTCCATGTAGGTTATAAGTGAATATAGAACAGAAAAATTACAAGATAGATAATAAATAGTACTTGGAAATCTAAAACTTCATTTTATTGCAGCGGAAATTAAACTTGTTTGTTACATCATAAAACCATAGATCATAACCAAGTACAATATCCATCTTCATAAAACAAAATGCATAATCCCATTACATAAATAGCCATTAAAAGATAACAAGCTGGAATTTACTTCAACGGTCCAAGCTTTCCAAGGGAGATGAAGCAATCCAATCAAACTCCACTAGTGCTGGGTCCAACCTAAGGACCTGGAGGGGGAAAAAGGATAGAAATAGAGGGGTCAGACATAAAGTCTAGCGAGTATGATAATTCTAACAATATTATTATCAAAAACTAGACTAAGGCATAAGCTGGAAGACAAGTAAATGTCTATGAACTCTTAGGAAGATAAAGATAGCGTTTAAGATAACGTTAAAGATAACGGTAAAGGCACATCTAATTACTAGCGAAGAATTACTACACTTCACCGCACATTACTACACTGCACCGCACCAGTCACCCTAAAGTTTGATCCCACTTGCTTCACACAGAAACATATAAATATTAACAGAATTACGGGGTGTTACATTCTCAGGGAGGAAACACCCAGGTTCAGTCAGGATTTGGATATCATCTTCTAGGAGCTACTTCCGAAGTATGGCTCGAGTCTCTGTCTCTTATATGGCCTGCACTTTAATATAGGGAATCATGTTTTCTTTTAAATACGTATGTACTATGATGATATAAGACAGAAGTTTTTTGTTGTAATAGTTTTATGACTCATGGTATTATGTAACAAAGTATTTTGGAGATTTAATAAAGTTATTTGTTTTCCACTACAAAATTTTTATATCTGTCTTGTGATATTCTGTGTCTGTTTACCAAAAATGCTTCACTGAAGTTAAGGCATTCCCTTTGTGAGTGACCTTAATGGAGGTGGGGTGTTACACTTGGTATCAGAGCTGAAGGTTACCAGATTAGATAAAAGTTTTGAAAATATTTTTCAAAAGGTTTTAAAAGAGAATATTTTCATAAAGGAAAGCCTGTTTTGAGAAAACATTCCCCGAAAAGCTATATGTAGTATCCTTCGGTCCTTTGTCTAAAATATCTTCCTTTGATAAGATAGGCAAATGCTCTCGCGGCTGATGGATAGGATAGGAATAGGAAAATTAATGTTGAAGGTTTAATTTCGTTATCTGGTTATGAAGCTAAGAATCTTTTTGATTCTGTAATCGAGACACTACACTTTAATACTAGTCTTGTTTCTTTTCCCGTAGTTGTTTCAAACCCCATTTGTGGTTCGGATCAATTGTTAGTGGTTTGTAGGGGTTTGAAATTATCTGTGTTAGGCGTCAAAAATTTGAATGTGACATTTGTGTGCTCAAGTTTATGGGTTATGGGTTGGGTCTAAATGGACTAGCTTTCTATGTAGAGGGTCGTTCTAGATTTTGAGAGGAGGATCGTTAAGTTTCTAACTTGTCATGGGAAGACCCCAAAGTTTCTTATGACCCGCAAGGGTGTTTTATGCTTAGCTTTTTGAGAATCATTCTGTAATCTGATCTGTACTAGTAGTCTGTAAGTATCTGGATATTTCTGAAGGATACGGGTTTCTACTCGAAGCATGGAGTAGATCTCCAATTTTGACATTGTTTAATGGGGGTAATTCTTTCGGTATCAGTCTGATGTTGATTTCGGTCTTCGGGGATGAGACTTAGGGAATTATTCTCTTAACCGATGTCAAATGGGAACAGAGCTTTTGTTTTAGTTATATCATTTGTTTGTATCCCGTCAACCGAATCTTCGACCTTTAGATAGGAAATCCATGGATGTAAACATGTGTTTGAGACATGTTATGTTTAATGGTTGCAAGTGGATGCAAGTGTTTGCTAATGGTTGCTCGTGGATGCATTTATCACACATTAGGCACTAGATCGGCTCAAATACCTTTCATATTGCGAATAAATGTGTGTACATATTTAGATTAATGGATGAACAATGGTTGTGTTATCATATGGATGCTGCATTTTGATGATGGTTGAGCACACATGTAGAAATAATATGTATCGATAGGATTCTTTCACATACATAATGGACGCACGGCACTATCATGGTTTGCATTAAGGAGGTCAACTGAATCAGTAGACCGCCTGATTTTGCATTAGATAAGGAACATATACACACACTTTTGCATATGTTCATACAACATTAGAAGTTTTCTAAGGACAATGGATGCTTGTGGGTGATGGTTGAGTAGATGGGTGATTGGATGGTGGGACATATTCTTCTTAACTTGGAGATTTCGGGGACGAAATCCTTTAAGGGGGGGAGAGTGTAACACCTCGAATTTTTTATTAATCAGATTAACTAAATTAAAGAATAATTAATTTCAAATGTGGGAATTAAGGGAAATGGGTCATGCCATTGCGTTCGTCTAGGAATTCTGCTTGAGATAAAGTCCGACTTTGCGTAAAACGGATGCCGTATGAAGAAGATATGGACGAACGAAGTTTGGTTGAAAAAAAAATTGCGCTGGCGCACTTGGGAAGCGTGCCAGTACAAATTTGCATTGGCGCACTTCCGAAGTGCGCCCAGGTCGAGAGAAAACCTGCACAGCCTTCTGGTTCAGTCTGACCCATGTTCTGACTCAATGCTGAGTCCTTTCTGGCTCCTTGCTCAGTCATTAGGGCTGAGGTGTCACCCTATCCCGACTGAGTGGTTTTGATTAACCCTAAGATCATCCGACGGCTATAATTAAATTGAAATTCTATATAAGCATGTGTAGACTCAAACCCTAGAATCAAATCAAAAATTAGATCAGTGGCAGTCATGTTGTCACTCCAAACCCTAGGGTAGCCGCCACCAACTAAAAGCAAAGTAAACAACTCAATTCAAATCAAATCAAGCCTAAAACTACAACAACAAAATTTCCTACAACAAGGGAGCGCTAATCAATTATAGAATTCAGAACCCAGAACTCAAGACCCCTTATTCGGTGAGTTCTAGTCACTTTTAGGTTTAAATAAATAAAAGTGAATTGTGGTAGAATATGATTTGGGTATATGTTGTTTGTAGTTATGAAAGTTTATTGTAGTGAATCATGAAATGATGGAAGTTCCTTATTATTGTGAATCATGAAGTTATGCAAGTTCATTATTGTTGTAAATCATGATATGATGCAAGTTTATTGTTATTGTGAATCATGAAGTTATGCAAGTTCATTATTGTTGTAAATCATGATATGACGCAAGTTTATTATTGTTGTGAGTCATGAAGTTATGCAAGTTATTATGAACCTATGAAGTTACCTATGCAAGTTGATAAGTTGTTAATTCATGAACGTATGCTAGTTGTTATGTTGTGGATCATGAATCAATGTAAGTCACCTATGCAAGAAGTTATGTTCTGAATCATGCAAGTTTTTATATTGTGAATCATGAACCTATATAAGTTGTTGATTATTTTAAGAATCATGAGCCTATTTTAGTTGTTAATTATGTTGTTGATTCATGAACCTATGCAAGTTGTTATGAATCTATGCAAGTTGTTAATTATGTGTTGAATCATAATTATATGCGAGGTTATCATGTCATTTTACCTAGTTGTCATTCTTATGCCAAAATTGTACTGAAAACGATCACCTTGACATTCCCTTTATTTTATTGCCATGGCGAGACAACTTTGTAGCCTTGATTACGCCAAAAACGCAAACGGTTACGCTAGTTAAAAACGGGGAAAAGGGGAATTCGTAATAGGCATAATTTACATAGTGACTATGTAAATTGGACACATGATTCAAGTAGGGAAACATAAATAATTACCTATTATGACATTGGTAAAATTGGGTAAAAATGGTATAATTTGAATATGACCATTTATGGATAAGAAATCCAAATTGTTAATAAGATAGGTATTGACACCTATGAAAAAGGAAAGGATTAATTAATTAACTTAATTAATCAAAAGAGTAATGTTTAAACAATTAAAGTCTGAAGATTTAATATTGAGAATTGGCATAAAATAAATTTGTGTTGAAAATTGGTATGATTTTACATACCATAAATAGACGGACATAATTGAGTCAATTATGGCCATAGTGAAATTTGGAATTAATTTATAATTTGAATAGGGGAAGTAATTCAAATTGGGGGATGATTAATTAGGAGTAATTAATCGTCTAAGACACGAGGTTAGGCTCTTTTGTGGTGTAAGCCTGCCCGGACCCGCCCGACAAATCCAGCTACCACAAATGCCAGTCTAATATGGGAGGTATTAGGCATAAACTAAATGCGTGACAGTTGTAAAGACACGAGGTTAGGCTCTTTAGTGGTGTAAGACTTCCCGGACCCGTCCGGCAAATCCAGCTGCCACAAATGCCAGTCTAATGTGGGAGGTCTTTATAAGGTTACAGTCTTAATGAATTAAGAAACATTTAACCAGATAAACATGTAGTGAGACATGAGGGGGTTAAGTGGGTGCCTTGGGTGGCATGTGGAATTAAATGGGTGCCTTGGGTGGCATGTGAAATACGACTAGGTGTCTCAATAATTAATTAATGCTGATTAAAGACTACTTAACCTAACTTAATACATATGGACCGTATGATGATAGACATAAGTTAGGGTTAAGTAAAACGAGTTGGATTGTGGGTGGGTTAAGTACAACTGATGGGTAGGTGGGTAATATTAGTATATATTGGCCCACAAACTTAACCATTAAATAAATAGGATTAAATCAGTGGGAAGGTTAAGTACAACTGAAGGGTAGGTGGGTAATATTAATATTTATAGGCCCACAAACTTAACCATTAAAAAGGGGTTATGTAATTAAAGACACCTAATGGTATACATAACCGGGGCAGAATAGTAAAGTTATGTATTAAAGACACTCTCACGGGTACAAGTAACTAATGGGAATAGGTAAAGTTATGTATTAAAGACACCCTTAGGGGTTCGCATAACTAATGGGAATAGGTAAAGTTATGTATTAAAGAAACCCTCAGGGGTACGCATAACTAATGGGAATAGATAGAGTTATGTATTAAAGACACCTATAGGTACGCATAACCGATAGGTAGAATAGGGGTTATGTATTAAAGACACCTATAGGTACGCATAACTGATTGATGGCTATGTAATTAAAGACACCTTAGGGTATACATAGTCAGTAGAAAACCTAGTGGGGATACAAGACATATGGGAGGCTTGTATCATGTTGTGTGGGACCCATTTCAGTCAGTAACCCGGAGGGGCCGACTGGGGACATGTGCCTGCATGGGCCGAGCAGAGGGGGTCAAGACGACCGTGACACCAGTAGGTATAACTGTGCACACCTTAGGTTGCCACTTTAGGGAAGTGATACCCCCTAGTTGTAGGACCAGCACAGGGTATCTACGGAGTAGGGAGCCGATCGATTAGGGTAGTGGTTAGGGTATATCCGGACATATGCCCTAAGTCTACCAATTTGTAGTAGGAGGGTAGTGGGTACAACTAGTTGAGATAGGAGCAGGCGACACCTATGGCAGCAGCTAGGAATACACGAAACTACCACCATCGTTATCATGATTAGTAGAAGGATTATCCCATCTTGATTTGACTAGTAATAGTGCAGAGTAGTTAGTAGTGAATCATGCATACACCTTACCTTATTTGTCCTGTCATACCTGTCATCTGTACTGTGATCCTCTTATCCACTTTGTATGCCTGTCATGTTTACCATTATTTATTTACTGGTTAAAAGTTACTGGACTCACCAGACGTATGTCCGACCTAGTTTGTTTCGCCTCTTTTCTTCTGTTTCTGCCCTAGGTTCTCAGGGAGGAAACACCCAGGTTTAGTCAGGATTTGGATATCATCTTCTAGGAACTACTTCCGAAGTATGGCTCGAGTCTCTGTCTCTTATATGGCTTGCTCTTTAATATGGGGAATGATGTTTTCTTTTAAATACCTATGTACTCTGATGATATAAGGCAGAAGTGTTTTGTTATAATAGTTTTATGACTCATGGTATTATGTAACAAAGTATTTTGGAGATTTAATAAAGTTATTTTTTTTCCACTGCAAAATTTTTATATCTATCTTGTGATATTATGTTTCTGTTTACCGAAAATGCTCCCCTGAAGTTAAGGCATTCCCTTTGTGAGTGACCTTAATGGAGGTGGGGTGTTAGAACTAGCAATTAGTCTAAGACACATAAAAAGAAGAAACGCCACAAACTTGCATAACATACAAATTCGATCTAATCTTACAAATAAGGATTACCACATATTTAGCATAAACTTGTTATTGTCATGGGCCTAAAGGTGTGAACTTGCAAATATATAATATAGTTTTTCACCTAAAACTTGCATAGGTCGTAATCAAAAACTTGCATAAAACTATATATGTCGTAGATCTAAATCTAAAGGTGTAAACTTGCATAGGCCATAGTCACAAACTTGCATAAAATGATGTATGTCATAGATCTAAATCTGAAGTTGTAAACTTGCATATATGTGAATCCAATTTCTACCTAAACTTGCATAGAATCACTTTATTTGATTCACATGTATAATTCACATAGAAACTAGTATATAATCTACACCCAAACTTGCATATAAAATGTTGTCAAACGTGAATCAAGTTGAACATAGATGATTTGGCATATGAAAAGGGATCCACAACAAAACTATAATGATAAACAACTAGCATACATTCACAAAATATCACATTTTTCCAATGATTCGCAAACATAGCCATAAAACCCAATTTATAACTCAACTTAATTAACTTGTTAATTATCTTATTAAAGAAATTGAACTCACAACTCAAAGAAGGCCTTGAGTTCTGAATTATGAGTTTTGAAATTGCTTTAGCTCTCCATTGAAGTAGACAAATTCGTTGTTGTTTAGATTTGAGTTGAATAGAATTGGGTTGAATTGAGTTGATTAGCTTCACTTTCCCACTAATTGATGGCGGCTACTCTAGGTTTGGGAGTGACAGCATGACGACCATTGATCTAATTTTTAATTAGGTTCTAGGGCTTGAGTCTACAAGTGTTTATATAGAATTTAGGATTAATTTAGGCCATCCGATCAACCTAGAATTAACCCCAACCATTCAGACCAGATCAAAACTATCCAGAAACCCAAATTACTCAGCAACCAATCACAAAAACGTCATCACTAAAATTTTCCTGGGGGGCAGGTCGACCCCCTGGTCGACCTGTATGGGTAGGTCGACCCCCAGGTTGACCTCGTGGTCGACCTGGCCCTTGGCGGGAATTTTCCCGCCTAGCCCAATCTGGGTTTGAATTTGAATTTTTGAAATCTGTTTGAATTTTAATAAAACTTCCGACGACCATAACTTCTTCATACGAAGTCCAATTTATGCAAACTCGGACTCTTTCTCAACTAAAATTTCGAGAAGAACATAATGGCGCAACCTGTTTCCCTTATTTCTCACGTTTAAAATTAAGTATTCTTTAAATTTGTCAACATTAAAATTAAAATTACGGGGTGTTACAAAAATCAACCATTCAAAGAAGTTTAAAAATAGGGGTAATTGCTGGAAGGGCTATTTAGAGAATTAGGGGTTAATTAAATACAAGGGTTGTTTTGAAGTATTAAGAGAAGTAGAGTTAGTTTAAGCATAGTTGGGGTAGATCGACAAATATGAAAGATGATGAATCATTTGGATTAGGTGCTGCAAAAACCAACCCTTCGCAGTAGCTAAAAAATACGGGTAACTATTTGAAGTGAGAGCTATTTAGCGAATTAGGGGTAGGATTAAAAATAATAGTTGTTTTGAAGTATTAAGAGAAGTCGGGATAGTTTAAGCATAGTACGGGTAGATCGACAAATACAAAAGATGATAAATCATTTGGACTAGGTGCTGCATAAACCAACCCTTCACAGTAGTTGAAAAATAGGGGTAATTGTTTGAAGTAAGTGCTATTTATAGAATATGGTGTAGGATTAAAAAGAATGTTCTTTTTGAAATATTTAGAGAAGTAGGGGTAGTTTAAGCATAGTAGGGCTAGATCGACAAATATAAAAGATTTTGAATCGTTTTGATTGGGTGCTGCAAAAACCAACCCTTCACTATAGTAAAAAGATTGGCTTAATTGTTGGAATTAAGGGCTATTAAGAGAATTAAAGGTATGATTAAAAAGAATAGCTGTTTTGAAGTATTAAGAGAAGTAGGGGTATTTTAAGCATGGTAGGGGTAGATCGACAAATATAAAGATGATGAATCATATGGATTGGGTGTTGCAAAAACCAACCCTTCAAAGAAGTTTAAAAATAGGGGTAATTGTTGGAAGGGCTATTTAGAGAATTAGGGGTTGGATTAAAAACAAGGGTTGTTTTGAAGTATTAAGAGAAGTAGGGGTAGTTTAAGCATTTTAAGAGTAGATCGACAAATGTGAAAGGGGATGAATCATTTAGATTGGGTGCTGAAAAAACCAACCCTTCACAGTAGTTAAAAAATTGGGGTTATTATTGGAAGTAAGTTTTATTTAGACAGTTAGGGATAGGATTAAAAAGAATAGCTGTTTTGAAGTATTAAGAGAAGTAGGGGTAGATCAACAAATATGAAAGATGATGAATCATTTGGATTGGGTGCTGCAAAAACTAACTCTTCACAGTAGTTAAAAAATAGGGGTAATTGTTGGATGTAAGGGCTATTTAGAGAATTAGTGGTAGGATTAAAAAGAAGGTTGTTTTTAATTATTAAGAGAAGTAGGGGTAGTTTAACCACAATAGGGGTAGATCGACAAATGTGAAAAATGATTTATCAATTAGATTGGGAGCCACAAAAACCAACCCTTCAAAGTAGTAAAAAAAATAGGGGTAGTTGTTGGAAGTAAGGGCTATTTAGAGAATTTTGGGTAGGATTAAAAACAAGGGTCATTTTGAAGTATTACGAGAAGTAGGGGTAGTTTAAGCATAGTAGCGGTAGATCAACAAAAATGAAATACCATGAGTCGTTTGGATTGGGTGCTACAAAAACGAACCCTTCACAGAAATAAAATGTAGGCGTAATTGTTGAAAGTAAGGGCTATTTAGAGAATTATGGGTAGGACTAAAAAGAGTAGTTGTTTTGAAGTATTAAGAGAAGTAGGGGTACTTTAAGCATAGTAGGGGTAGATCGACAAATATGAAAGATGATGAATCATTTCGATTAGGTGCTGTAAAAACCAACCCTTCGCCGTAGCTAAAAAATTAAGGTAACTATTGGAAGTAAGGGATATTTAGAGAATTAGGGGTAGGATTAAAAAGAATAGTTGTTTTGAAGTATTAAGAGAAGTAGGGATAGTTTAAGCATAATACGGGTAGATCGACAAATAGGAAAGATGATGAATCGTTTAGATTGGGTGCTGCAAAAGCCAACCCAGCGCAGTAGTTAAAAAATAGGGGTAATTGTTGGAAGTAAGGGCTATTTATAGAATTTTGGGTAGGATTAAAAAGAAGGGTCGTTTTGAAGCATTAAGAGAAGTAGGGGTTGTTTAAACATAGTAGGGGTAGATCGGCAAATATCAAAGATGATGAATCAGTTGGATTGGATGCTGCAAAAACCAACCCTTCATAGTCGTTAAAAAATAGGGGTAACTGTTGGAAGTATGGGCTATAAAGAGAATTTGGGGTAGGATAAAAAAGAAGGCAGTTTTGAAGTACTAAGAGAATTAGGGGTAGTTTAAGCATAATAGGTGTAGATCGACAAATATGAAAAATGATGAATCGCCTGGATTGGGTGGAACAAAAACCAACCCTTCACAGTAGTTAAAAAATAGGGATAATTTTTGAAAGTAAGGGCTATTTAGAGAATTAGGGGTAGGATTATAAAAGAAGGGCGGTTTTGAAGTACTAAGAGAAGTAGGGATAGTTTAAGCATTGTTGGGGTAGATCGACAAATATGAAAGATGATGAATCATTTGGATTAGGTGCTGCAAAAACCAACCCTTTACAGTAGTAAAAGATAGGTTTAATTGTTAAATGTAAGGGATATTTATAGAATTAGGGGTAGGATTAAAAAGAATAGTTGTTCTGAAGTATTTAGAGAAGTAGGGGTACTTTAACCATAGTAGGGGTAGATCGACAAAGATGAAAGATGATGAATCATTTAGATTGAATGCTGCAAAAACCAACCCTTCACAGTAGTGAAAAAATAGGAGTAATTGTTGGAAGTAAGGGCTATCAAGAGAATTTGGGTTAGGATTAGAAAGAAGGCAGTTTTGAAGTATTAAGAGACGTATGGGTAGTTTAAGAATAATAGGGGTAGATTGACAAACACAAAAAATGATGAATCATTTGGATTGGGTGCAACAAAAACCAACCCTTCACAGTAGTTAAAAAATAGTGAAAAGTTTTGGAAGTAAGGGCTATCTAGAGAATTAGGGGTAGGATTAAAAATAAGGGCGGTTTTGAAGTACTAAGAGAAGTAGGGATAGTTTAAGCATAGTAGGGGTAGATCGACAAATATGAAAGATGATGAATCATTTGGATTAGGTGCTGCAAAACCAACCCTTTATAGTAGAAAAAGATAGGCATAATTGTCGGAAGCAAGGGCTATTTAGAGAATTAGGGGTAGGATTAAAAAGAATAGCTGTTTTGATGTATTAAGAGAGGTAAGGATAGGTTAAGCATAGTACGGGTAGATCGACTAATACGAAAGGCGATGAATCTTTTGGATTGGGTGCTGCAAAGACCAACCCTTCACGGTAGTTAAAAAATAGGGTTAATTGTTGCAAGTAAGTGTTATTTATATAATTTGGGGTAGGATTAAAAAGAAGGATTGTTTTGAAGTATTAAGAGAAGTATGGGTAGTTTAAGCATAGTATGGGTAGATCGACAAATATGAAAGATTATGAATTGTTTTAAGTGGATGCTGCAAAAACCAACCCTTCACAGTTGTAAAAAGATTGGCTTGATTGTTGGAAGTAAGGGCTATTTAGAGAATTAGGGGTAGGATTAAAAAGAAGGACTATTTTGAAGTATTAAGAAAAGTAGGGGTAGTTTAAGCATAGTAGGGGTAGATCGACAAATATAAAGATGATGAATCATAAGGGTTGGTGGCTGCAAAAACTAACCCTTCAAAGTTGTTTAAAAATAGGGGTAATTGTTGGAAGGGCTATTTAGAGAATTAGGGGTTGATTAAAAACAAGGGTTGCTTTGAAGTATTAAGAGAAGTAGGAGTAGTTTAAGCATAGTTGGGGTAGATCGACAAATATGAAAGATGATGAATCATTTGGGTTAGGTGCTACAAAAATCAACCCTTCGCAGTAGCTAAAAAATAGGGGTAACTATTGGAAGTAAGAGCTATTTAGAGAATTAGGGGTAGGATTAAAAAGAATAGTTGTTTTGAAGTATTAAGAGAAGTAGGGATAGTTTAAGCATAGTACGGGTAGATCGACGAATACAAAAGGTAATGAATCGTTTGGACTAGGTGCTGCATAAACCAACCCTTCACAGTAGTTGAAAAATAGAGGTAATTGTTGGAAGTAAGTGCTATTTATAGAATTTGGGGTACGATTAAAAAGAAGGTTTGTTTTGAAGTATTAAGAGAAGTAGGGGTAGTTTAAGCACAGTAGGGGTAGATGGACAAATATGAAAGATTTTGAATAGTTTTGATTGGGTGCTGCAAAAACCAACCCTTCACAGTAGTAAAAAGATTGGATTAATTGTTGGAAGATAGGGCAATTTAGAGAAATAGGAGTATGATTAAAAAGAAGGACTGTTTTGAAGTATTAAGAGAAGTAGGGGTAGTTTAAGCATAGTAGGGGTAGATCGACAAATATAAAGATGATGAATCATATGGATTGGGTGCTGCAAAAACAAACCGTTCAAAAAAGTTTAAAAATAGGGGTAACTTTTGGAAGGGCTATTTAGAGAATTAGGGGTTGGATTAAAAACAAGGGTTGTTTTGAAGTATTAAGAGAAGTAGGGGTAGTTTAAGCATATTAGGAGTAGATCGACAAATTTGAAAGATGATGAATCATTTAGATTGGGTGCTGCAAAAACCAACCCTTCACAGTAGTTAAAAAATAGGGGTAATTGTCAGAAGCAAGGTATATTTAGACAATTAGGGGTAGGATTAAAAAGAATAGCTATTTTGAAGTATTAAGAGAAGTAGGGGTAGTTTAAGCATAGTAGGGGTAGATCGACAAATATGAAAGATGATGAATTGTAACGTCCCGCATTTTTGACAGTTCGTATTTGAATATTTAAATCAGTTTAAATATTGAATTCAGAATATAAATGGATTTATATATTAATTAAATATGCAACTTTTTATTTGAGGTATTGTGCACCCTGTATCGGTATTTCGGGGTTTCACAGAATGAGTTCAACTACCGGTATTAATATATTTTTGGGATCGGGACACCTCGCTGGACACGGCCGTATTCTTATTTCTGTCCATAGCGGCTCAGATATGAATATAATTTATGTAATGCAATCTAGATATATCGTGCTACCCTAAGATTTGAAGACTTACAAACTAAGGAAAACATAAACTACAAAACCGAGGCCTGACCTATTCTCTAAGAAGATAGTAGACACACAGACCATACATTCAAATTTAGGCAACCATACCCTATGTGGCAACCATACCCTATGTATGAAAAGACGCAGACAACACATGAGAATTAAATAAAAACCTACAACCTACCTATAACTAAAAATCAGTGCATACTTACTTTCCAGGACTTCATGCCGAAGTAATAGTGCACTGTACCCAAAAATGAACATAAATATCTCTACTATAAGACTAATAGCATGCACGTCCTTCCTATCTAACACCTACGGAAGAAATGAGACCATACCCTACGACATGTGCTTAAATGGAAAAACATATCAAACTATCTACGTGAGTGCCATAACCTATACGCACATCCTGCTGCATACTAACGATTTGACGTCATAATTATCTCTCAATTCTTCTTTTATATATATAACCACTGCCCTCGTTTTCTTCTTCGTGCTTCAGAGAACATGCCAAACCATACACTAATGGCTTGTCGAAAATCAAAACCAGATTCAACTCCACACATAGAAATCTAAAACAATAAATATACCAACTCGCGATGGCCTTTCCACCGACGCCTGCAAGTATAAAAGTGGGGTTCGCCAACGTTCTTGGTTGCTGGAGCTTGAGAAATGAGAACCACGGCTGTAGCAGGAGGTCTAGGTTTAGCATGGTTCGGCTGAGTTGTACGTAAAGGAGTGGAGGTGCTCGAGATAACATGAAGGAGCTGTACGTGGTAAAGGTTGAAGTGTTTGAAGTTTTAGGCTTGTACAGGGAATTGCGTGAAGATGGCCGAGGGTAGTTGGTTGAAATGGAGAGTGGGATAGAAGCATCAAGGGGGTCAGTACGGATAGTAGTTGGCGAGACGATAAATACGGGGATTTTTAAAGGGGGAGTTTCGGTGTTCAGGCGAGATTGGTGGAGCAGTTGTGTACAAGGAAGATTATACTGGGAGTAGTTTGGTTGCGTGCATTTGGATTTTGTGAAAGATAGAAGAACAGACGAAGACGTGAATCAGTAGAAAGCACCGGATATAATCAACTGACGCAAATCGTTGTTTAACGGTTAACGCGCCAAGGTGAGTAAAATCACTCACTCTGTTCTATTTAAAATATTTTAATTATATTTTAAATGTTGTTTGAATGCTGTATGATGGTCGATTAGGTAGATTTCAATTAAATTGGTTAAATATTTTATATCGTTGCATATGTACACATCATCGGTTGGACACTGATTCCATCGATTAGAACACCCCCTAGTATAGAGTTAGTGTAAATTGTGTTGACTAACATCTGTGGATGCGGAAACTGGTTGGAGGATTCCTCAATATTTGTATGTACTGTTTGTTGTATAGTATTTATATATACGACCTGAACCTAAATAACATTATTAGGAATTATAATCTGATAGGCTGATTAACATTTAGTTTTAAACAAATAAATGTTAATAGGATAGGAATCAGTATTTAGTTATAAACTTGATATTGATTTAATAAGAACCTGACTTAGAAACAGAGTTTATCAAATGAAATGTGAAAATGGCAGCGTATTGCAGTAGTTATAAAAGAGAATATAGCAGCGTATTGCAGTAGCTATAAAAGAGGATACAACAACGTATTGCAGTAGTTATAAAAGAGAATATAGCAGCGTATTGCATTAGTTATAAAGGAAAAGATAGCAGGATTAGTTAAAATATAACGGTTTTAAAGTAAGTCGATAAGTTATAATGTTTTAAAAAAAAAGATATACTGAGCATGATAAGGAAGGTGATATAGTTTTAAAGAAATTAGAAACCGTTGTACGTTGGTTGAGTTGAGTAACTTTCGAGGCATCAATCTGATGTTGGTTTCGGCCTTCGGGGTTGATACTTAGAAATTTATTCACTTACCGATTTATAACGAGGAACTAATAGAGTAGAAGTGAAGGGAAGTAAGGAAGAGTTTATAAAAATATGGGAAACTAGAAAGTTAGTGTTTGTGAATGGATGTTTGTTTTTGCTTCGATAGTTAAATAACCGACTATCGAAGTGTTTTGACCATCGTTGTCAATACGGAGAGACCGGTTGGATATATTATCTGAAACCACTCTGTATCGGCCTAAGCGCTGCAAATTAGATTATGCTGAAGATTTGAAGACGGAGTGAAATGCAAGGGTCGTCCAGTTCCAGAATGGTGCTTTCTTTTGTCCAGTCCCAGGACAACTTGTATGGA
Source organism: Allium sativum (assembly GCA_030737875.1). Lineage (NCBI taxonomy): Eukaryota > Viridiplantae > Streptophyta > Magnoliopsida > Asparagales > Amaryllidaceae > Allium > Allium sativum. The sequence goes on along the minus strand of JASFAX010000038.1, from coordinate 5,292,748 downwards.
CGAGTGTCTGACAGAGTATACCTAACAAATCACGTATGATTGATCTCTTAAAGGTATTACGTCTGGTGGCGGAGGAATTCGTTCCTCTTAGCTTTTTATACCCGTGATATGTTTGGGAATCGATTAGTGAGTTGACGGGTTTGACGATGTGACATTCAAAGTGAATGGTGATCAGATGTTCTGAAGATATACGTAGCCTCTAGCCTCACAACCAGGAATGACAGAAGTTGGGCTAGGCAGCATGGCTAGTTGGGTCATCCCCAAGCAGGGTGTATTGTCACCGATCTAGAGAAAATACATATTTATACTTCTTTTTCGATTCTGTATCTTCGGATTGACGGTTGGAGGGCCTACAACCGTGGTGGCAATATATTCGCGACACTCAAGCTAAATGAGTGAGCGGTCATGTGTGGCCGGGTTGCAAGACGTTCTTGTTGAACCCTGAGTGTATCCCCTCTAGAGTACACTATTAAGAAGGTGCTCCCATACCTTGTTTGTTGAAATTCAATCTCCAGTAAGTGCCCTGCGGTTTATGATTTTATACTATATATATGTGGAGCGTGAGATGCAAGCGTTCTGCTACTTGATGATTTAATTGAGTAGACATTATTATAATATCACTGAAGTTTGATATAAAAATATGTTGGGTTATAGTAAGGTAAAAACCGTCCATGTTTATGTGTGGGTTGGTCTTACTATTACCTTCTTGTTTGGAAAAGGATTTTCAAAGTTAAACAGTATGGTTGGAATTTACTCACACCAGTCCCATGACTGACCCAGAGTTTATTTTGTTTGTTTTCCCTAAACTCTTGGGTGCCCAAATTTGTACGGGCAGTCAAGTGTTTCAGGCTTTGCAGATTCACTTGGAGGAGCTCAAAAGCAGGAAGCTTCACCATTAGTTATGTAGAGTTATTTCCGCTGTGATATGATGTATTGTACTCTGATAATGGTATGTATATACAATACAGTTTTGTATTCAAAGTTATGTTATATAATACATCTTATTTTGTTCCGCTGCGAGTTTCGTGTTACTCTGATTCTGTTCAGTTGTGATCCTTTTCTTCTTCTATTCTATTAGTTCTATCTTTTCTTTCTTACCCTCTAAATTCTTCTATTAATGTCCTGGTGTTTTCGATGCTTGAATAGTCAACAGTGTGTTTTTATGTTGATTTTCTGGGTCGAAAAATCCAGCCGTTACAGTTGGTATCAGAGCTGAAGGTTAAGTGATTACCTTGGCTCTGTGGCGTAACTCAATAGAGATGGAGTCAGTGATACTCTAGATTGAGTTTGAGTGTACATATACGAGTGAACGTATTTGTAATTAAAATAAAAACTGTTTTATATTGTGTTGACTGGTCAGTCGAGTGGTTTATGAATTCTGGTCGAAACAGTAATGCAAACTGCATCGATAGGTGTTTCTAAACTCTCGAACAAAGTAATTCAACACGGTATGTTTTTAAAAGAGGGTAGAAGAAATAATTTTACCCAAATCATATTTTGATATAAAGGAGTATATATCTTGAGATTATTATAGTGTTGATCATTATTTTGACCAAATAAGATCTATAATTGAGTTGGTTATATAAATAACCAATCGAAATATTATATAAGTATGATATGCAAAATCAGATGAATTGAATCTGAATTTAAAACAAGAACTGAGTTAAAACTCTGGAAACTTGGAAAAGAATTGAATTTGAATTAAATATATGGAATTTTAAGATCCTGGGTGAATTCAAAGATGATTTTCCAAGCATTTTGAAAAGAATATTTTGATGAAATTTCAAAATAAAGTGTTTAAAAATGAGTTTTGAAAGTAATACAGTATTGAACTCACTTCGATGGTTGGAAAATAAATTCCGATGATGATCGCGACATTATCGGTGTTCATTTTCGAGTCTGTAAGTGACGGATTACTACCAAAGATTTCGTTTTGTATTGTTTGAGAAACAAGTTGTCAGAAATTCAAATGTTTTGAATTATATATGGAGATAACTGATTTGAAATAAATCCCAGGAATTTGAATTCTGAAAAAAAAAAAAAAATTAACTTATGAAGTTCAAGTGGTAAAAGTAGAATTTCAACTAAGATAACAATGTTAGACTGAATTAGGAACAATCCAGAATGGAGATTGTAAAAGAGAAATATTGGAAAATTCGAGTTATAAAAATGAATTGATTCTTGGAGAATAAGAATCGAATTTTGAATTAGAGATGGAGATAACTGAATTGAGAAATAAATCAGTAAATGGAATGTCGTAATAAAACAAGGTTAAGAACTGAGAGTGGAATCGGAGTTGAAATAGAAATTTGGCTTAGTAAAAACGAAAGACTGGTTTGAGAACGGATTGATGGGAGATCAACCAAGGATGCTTGGATATGCTGGTTTGATAGCAGATGGCAGAGATAGAGTTGAATGCCTAACAGAGAAGGTACACGTTTATACACGAGTATGAGATTTTTTATGAGTCAGTTTGGGCAAGCCGTTTGGCTGTTTGATTTTCTTTTGGATTGGAGAAGGCCCGGAGTGGCAAGTTGTTGTAGTACCGAGTGAGCCGTGCAAAGGAGATGCTGGCGAGATTCTCTGAAAATTTAAGCTGTTAGGAAATTTTCAGAAATTTTGAAAATATTCGAAATAATAAGGAATTAATATTTTAATTGGAAATAATCAGTTCAGTGGAAACTGGAATTATGAAGTAAACCAAAAAGATTTTTAACCATGTTTTAATTACATGTTTCACTTTGGTTAAGTATTCTAATCGTATTTTCTACTGCCACCCAAGGCAACCCACTAGATCTCTACATGCCACCCAAGGCACCCACTTAACCCCTCATGTCCCTCTACATGCTAATATGGTTAAGTGTTTCTTAATTAATTAAGATCATGACCTCATAAAGACCTCTCACATTAGACCATCTTTTATGACTGCTGGATATGCCGGTTGGTTCCGGGCAGACTTCTGTCATAAAAAGGTCTAACCTCGTGTCTTTACTTTAATCACGTATTTAGTTTATGCCTAAGACCTCTCACATTGGGCTAACATTTGTAGCAACTGGTTAAGCCGGTTGGGTCCGGGCAGTTTTACGCTACAACTGAGTCCAACCTCGTGTCTTAGTCGATTAATTACACCTAATTAATCACCCTCATATTTATATTAATTATCCCTAATTAATTACACATTTTTAAGAATATGGGTAGACCTAACTAAATAGGTAAATTCCCAATTCCATAACATGGGTAGACCTAACTCAATAGGTAAATTCCCATGGGGTAGACCTAACTCAATAGGTAAATTCCCACTTATGCTTATTCATTTTATGGTATGCTTAATCATAACCATTTCACACCATTTCATTAACATGTCTATTAACCCCATCGTTTCCCCACGTACTTATGCTAACACGACATATTTCCAAGAGAAGATTCTTTCACAATTAACATGGGTTTCACTTAGCATACATTAGCATTAACATGGGTTAAAAGGTGTCCACTTACATCATGATATTAACCCAACTAGCATTACTAAATAACCCAACTTGCATGAACATACATATGTCATAGATAAAGGCAACTTGCATAAGTGTTCATAGGTTATACAAAGGTGAACTTGCATGTGTCTTAAAGGTGTGAACTTGCACAACATGTTACATGTTAACTTGCATAACATCATACACATAACTTGCACAATATCATAAACATAACTTGCATATCAACACACACATAACTTGCATAACATCATGCACATAACTTGCATAACATCATACACATAACTTGCATATGAACTTGCATAACAACATGCACATAACTTACATAACATCATACACATAACTTGCATAACATGTTGAACTTGCATATAAGCATACACATAACTTGCATAACATGTTGAACTTGCATATAAGCATACACATAACTTGCATAACATGTTGAACTTGCATATAAGCATACAGATAACTTGCATAACATGTTGAACTTGCATATAAGCATACACATAACTTGCATAACATGTTGAACTTGCATATAAGCATACACATAACTTGCATAACATGTTGAACTTGCATATAAGCATACACATAACTTGCAAAACATGTTGAACTTGCATATATGACTTGCATCTTAAAGGAGGGTAAACATGCATATATATATATATATATATATATATATATATATATATATATATATATATATAGCATATAAAGGTGTCATCTTGCATATGTATGCATCACATTTAAAAGGGTAAATTTGCATGTCATGATTTATGCATAATACCAAACACTTAGCATGCATAAAACCACATACTTAGCATGCATAGAATCAATTACTTATTATGCATAAACCCACCACTTAACTTGCATAAACCCACATACTTAACTTGCATAAACCCACATATCCAACTTGCATAAACTCACATATTCAACTTGCATAAACTCACATATTCAACATGCATAAACATAGGATTAATATTAAACATAGATTAGCATATTCACATCATATCATATGACTTGAAAACCCATTAATCCTCATGCAAAACCATAGATCTCATCATATCTCATCTACTTAATTTAGCAATTGATCATCAAAGTGATAGAAACTCACAACTAGCAAATTTGCACTCCAAATGAAGAAGATTAAGATGCTTAGAATGGATTAGAGGTTGATTAGAGAGTGATTAGCTTGCAACCCTCTTCGTAAATTAGTGGAGGCTCCTTCTAAGATTTAATTTGGCGGCATGTAGCCCTCAATTCTATTTTTAGTATGGATTAGGGTAGGTTTAGGGTGTATTTATAGATTAGGTGAGTGTTTTAGGCCCTTAGATTAACCCTAGATTAGATTAGGACCCTTAGATTTCGGAAATCTCTAGAACCCAGCCCAAGACTAACCCAAAAACCAGATCTGGTGCACCCAGATCAACAGGGCCGACATCCTGTGTCGACACCCCTGTCGACAGGGCTGTCGACACCCCTGTCGACATGCCTGTCGACACGGGGCTAGGCGGGAACTTTCCCGCCCTTTCCGCTTTTGGCTCCAAACTTGTTTTAGAACTGAATTTTAAATCTGTTTTTAACTTTGAATTTTCTGAAAACTTCTTTGGGCCATAACTGGGTCATACGGACTCCAATTTACAAAATTTCGGACTCTATTTCGCGTATTTTTCCGAGACGAACGCAATGGCATAGCCCGTTTCCCCTGATTCAAATTATTAAATTTAATTCTGCCCTGATTTCTATTATAACAAGGTATTCAACATACGGGGTGTTACATTCTCCCCTCCTTAAAGGATTTCGTCCCCGAAATCTCTAAGTTTAAGGAGAATGCATATCCTACCATCCAAACAACCATCTACTCAATCCATCAATCACGAGCATCCATTGTCCTTAAATCAAAATTTCTAATGATGTATGAGCATATGCAAAAAGTGTGTGTATATTTTCTCTATCTAATGTATGAACATATGCAAACCATGATAGTGCCATGCATCGATTATGTATGCGAGAGAACCCTATCGACACATACAATATCTACATGAGTGCACAATCATTCACCAAAATGCATCATCCATATGATAACACAATCATTATACATCCATAAATATAGCTTCCTGCACACAATTTTATGCAATATGCAATATGAAGTGACTGAGCCGATCTAGTGCCTAGAGTGTGTGTATATGCATCCACGAGCAACCACTAGCAAACACTTGCATCCACTTGCATCCATCATACATAACATGTCTCAAACACATGTTTCAACCATAGGACTATCCTATCTGAAGGTCAAAGGTACTAACGAGAGGACATACTAAGGATAAGATAAGCACAAGATATGCGATGAAGGAGAAGCAAAAGGACATACCCTCCGAAAGAAAAGGGTACCTCGAACGCATCTTCGCTTCCGTCTCTAAGGTAGCGTTGCTCTCATCTTCTCCCCATTGCACTTTGACTAGTTGAACCTCTCGATTCCTCAACTTCCTAGTCTCTGACCCAAGGATGCGAGTAGGAGCTCGTCGAATCGTCTCATCACGCTCTATCTCTACTTCTTTAAGCAAGCTCGGCTCTACCACCTCAGCGGTCTCATATAGGAACTTCCTCAATGTGACATATGGAATATATCATGTACACCACTAAGCCTGTCGGGCAACCCCACTCTATATGCCATCTGTCCAATCCTTTCCTTAATAGGAAACGGCCCAACGAACCTTGGTACTCACTTCCCAACAGATCCAAAGTGAACCACATTCCGTAACGGAGATACCTTGATAAAAAGCATGTCCTAATATCAAACTCAAGCTCTGTTCTCCTCTTGTCCGCATAAGATTTCTGTTTATCTTGCGCCGCTTTCATCCTTCTTCGAATCAAATCAATCTTTTCCCGAAGTCGTTCTAACCTTATCGGCCCAAGCAAGATCTCATCCGTAGATTCCCACCAACGTGTAGGTGATCGACAAGGCCTTCCATAAAGAGCTTCGAAAGGTGCCATGCCAATACTAGACTGAAAGCTGTTATTATACGCGAACTCCACCAATGGAAGATACTCTTTCCCTGTACCTCCAAAATCCAAGATACATAGCCTCTAAATACGATTCACCCTCTCGGTCTGGCCGTCCGTCTGAGGATGATATGTGGTACTCAAACACAATTGAGTCCCTACCGCCTCTTGCAAACTCTTCCAAAACTCTCTAGTGAAGATAGGATCTCGATCGCTCACAATGCTGGATGGTACGCCATGCAATCTAACAATCTCTCTAACATAGACTGAAGCAAGCCATGGAGCGGTCCTCTTACTCTTCACGGGTATAAAATGGGCACTCTTGGTAAGTCTGTCTACCTCAAACCAAATTCCCGTATTGCCCTTCCTCGATCTCGGTAATCCATCGAGACACTATCCCACTTTCATAGCGGAACTTCCAAATGGGTGAAGCAACCGATCGGGTTTCTTCTGCCCTGCTTTCATTTGCTAGCTCATCAAGCATCCAGCGACATACTCGGCCACATCTTTCTCCATACCGGCCCAAAAAGAAAACTCGCTTCATGTCTTGGTACATCTTGTCCCTACCAGGATGAATGGTCATCTTTGACCGATGTGCATCATCAAGTATAGCCTTCCTCCGACCCTCGTCTTGCGGTACACAAAGTCTACCGTCTCTATGCAACCATCCCCTATCATCTAGGGTGTACCTATTCAAATGGCTGGACGACTCCCCCCCTTATGAGCTTCTCTACTAACTCAACCAACTGTGGGTCGTCTCACTGTGCCTCGCCAATCCACCCCAAAAGAGTAGGCCTAACCTCCAAGGAGGCTAGCAAACCGGGTACAAAGTCAACGGAAGGTCTAAAGTCTAACATAGAATTAAACTCCAAGCTTCGCCACTCCACGAACAATGGACTCAAAGACAGCCTTTTTTTCTGCTTTTGAGAGAAACTTTGCCTCAAACCTTTGCCTGAAATCCATCCAAGAGTCAACAGGGCGTTCTCCATTAGTGACCTCCCACCAGAACGAGGCCTCTCCTTCCATTAACCAAGCGGCTAACCTAACTTTCTTTCCCTCTTCCACTTCCAAGATTTCCATCAATTCTTCCGTCTCATTAAGCCAATCCCTAGCTCCCACAAAAGGTTTTCCTCCCATAGCCTTAAACTTCCTACAAGTCATAGCAAAAGTATCCGCGCGAGGAGGAACGAGTGCAACGGGTGGAGGAGGAACATTTGCTGGACCTGCAGCGGCGGCCCTAGCCTCTAACAACCTCCTATACTATACTGGTACCGCTACACCGTCCGGAAGATAAAGATCTTCAGCCATGCTGAGACGAAAAAAGGGAAGATTCAAAACGGAGAATTCGAAAGATAAAGATATGGCTATCGGGGATTATGCTTTTCTTTCAAAAACTTTTCTCTTTAAAGACATGTTTTTGAAAATATTTCTTCCAAAAATGTTTTTAGAAAAATAGTTTTCTAAAAATTTTATCTGTTCCGGTAACCTTTGCTCTGATACCACGTGTAACACCCCACACCCGCTATGGTCACTCTCCAAGGGAATGCCATAACATCGGTGGAGTATTTTAAGTGAATATAGAACAGAAAAATTACAACAAGACAGATATAAGTAATACTTGAAAATTTCAAAACATCATTTCATTACAGCGGAAAGTAAAACATGTTTGGTTACATCACAAAACCATAATAAGAGTCAAGTACAAAATATCCATCCTGATAAATAAAAGTACATAATCCCAATACATGAACTGATAGCCATAAAAGAAAGGGTAAGCTGAGCTCTACACCTATGGTCCAAGCTCCAAAAGAGAATAAAGCAGCCTGATCAAAGCCTACTCGTACTGAGCCCACTCTGATAACCTAAGGGTTGGGAAAAAGATAAAAACAACGGGGTCAGACATAAGTCTGAGCGAGTCCTATAACTTTAACAATACAATCATTAAAGTAACCAGAGAAGACATAAGCTTGATATACGGTAACGTCTGGGGATGAATGGCTACACTAAGCAGCTTGGTAGACTTAGGATAAACTAAGATAACCGTAAAGACGCATCCACCCACCCAAGGATAATTACTATACTGCACCACACCAGTCATTCCTAATTTTAAAAGTTGATCCCACTAAGTGTACTTAGTAAATTAGTAGTTTCGTGTACCCCTATCTGACTACATAGGTGTACCCACTACTCCCCAAGCGATCGGCTCCATTACGTAGACACCCGTGCTGGTCCCACGATGGGGTGTATCATTACCCAAAGTGGCAACCTGATAATATCAACGGTGCACGGCTTTATATCTACACGATGCAACAACGACTTACCAACCAGCCCGGGTCCACACACGCATATGAAACCCGTTGGTCCTGCGTTGCCACCGCTAACCCGGTTTGGCCTCTTATAGTCAAGCCCAATATGCGTGTCCCGTCACTCGACTAGAGTCGAGCCTACTAAGATACGTTTGGGATATTGGTTGAAATGGGCCCCCACAAGCTACCACCTAAGCTTGTTATTTCTAGTGAATCCCACTTAACCCTTTAACCATGTCCACTTACATGTTATACATTTTGGCTAAGTCATTTAATCATATTCTAGTTGTCATACAAGGTACCCACTAGATTTCCACATGCCACCCAAAGCACTTACTTAACCCTTTAACCATGTTTTAATTACATGTTTCACTTTGGTTAAGTATTCTAATCGTATTTTCTACTGCCACCCAAGGCAACCCATTAGATCTCTACATGCCACCCAAGGCACCCACTTAACCCCTCATGTCCCTCTACATGCTAATATGGTTAAGTGTTTCTTAATTAATTAAGATCATGACCTCATAAAGACCTCTCACATTAGACCATCTTTTATGACTGCTGGATATGCCGGTTGGTTCCGGGCAGACTTCTGTCATAAAAGGTCTAACCTCGTGTCTTTACTTTAATCACGTATTTAGTTTGTGCCTAAGACCTCTCACATTGGGCTAACATTTGTAGCAACTGGTTAAGCCGGTTGGGTCCGGGCAGTTTTACGCTACAACTGAGTCCAATCTCGTGTCTTAGTCGATTAATTACACCTAATTAATCACCCTCATATTTATATTAATTATCCCTAATTAATTACACATTTTTAAGAATATGGGTAGACCTAACTAAATAGGTAAATTCCCAATTCCATAACATGGGTAGGCCTAACTCAATAGGTAAATTCCCATGGGGTAGACCTAACTCAATAGGTAAATTCCCACTTATGCTTATTCATTTTATGGTATGCTTAATCATAACCATTTCACACCATTTCATTAACATGTCTATTAACCCCATCGTTTCCCCACGTACTTATGCTAACACGACATATTTCCAAGAGAAGATTCTTTCACAATTAACATGGGTTTCACTTAGCATACATTAGCATTAACATGGGTTAAAAGGTGTCCACTTACATCATGATATTAACCCAACTAGCATTACTAAATAACCCAACTTGCATGAACATACATATGTTATAGATAAAGGCAACTTGCATAAGTGTTCATAGGTTATACAAAGGTGAACTTGCATGTGTCTTAAAGGTGTGAACTTGCACAACATGTTACATGTTAACTTGCATAACATCATACACATAACTTGCACAATATCATAAACATAACTTGCATATCAACATACACATAACTTGCATAACATCATGCACATAACTTGGATAACATCATACACATAACTTGCATATGAACTCGCATAACAACATGCACATAACTTACATAACATCATACACATAACTTGCATAACATGTTGAACTTGCATATAAGCATACACATAACTTGCATAACATGTTGAACTTGCATATAAGCATACACATAACTTGCATAACGTGTTGAACTTGCATATAAGCATACACATAACTTGCATAACATGTTGAACTTGCATATAAGCATACACATAACTTGCATAACGTGTTGAACTTGCATATAAGCATACACATAACTTGCATAACATGTTGAACTTGCATATATGACTTGCATCTTAAAGGAGGGTAAACATGCATATATATATATATATACATAGCATATAAAGGTGTCATCTTGCATATGTATGCATCACATTTAAAAGGGTAAACTTGCATGTCATGATTTATGCATAATACCAAACACTTAGCTTGCATAAAACCACATACTTAGCATGCATAGAATCAATTACTTATTATGCATAAACCCACCACTTAACTTGCATAAACCCACATACTTAACTTGCATAAACCCACATATCCAACTTGCATAAACTCACATATTCAACTTGCATAAACTCACATATTCAACATGCATAAACATAGGATTAATATTAAACATAGATTAGCATATTCACATCATATCATATGACTTGAAAACCCATTAATCCTCATGCAAAACCATAGATCTCATCATATCTCATCTACTTAATTTAGCAATTAATCATCAAAGTGATAGAAACTCACAACTAGCAAATTTGCACTCCAAATGAAGAAGATTAAGATTCTTAGAATGGATTAGAGGTTGATTAGAGAGTGATTAGCTTGCAACCCTCTTCATAAATTAGTGGAGGCTCCTTCTAAGATTTAATTTGGCGGCATGTAGCCCTCAATTCTATTTTTAGTATGGATTAAGGTAGGTTTAGGGTGTATTTATAGATTAGGTGAGTGTTTTAGGCCCTTAGATTAACCCTAGATTAGATTAGGACCCTTAGATTTCGGAAATCTCTAGAACCCAGCCCAAGACTAACCCAAAAACCAGATCTGGTGCACCCAGATCAACAGGGCCGACACCCTGTGTCGACACCCCTGTCGACAGGGCTGTCGACACCCCTGTCGACATGCCTGTCGACACGGGGCTATGCGGGAACTTTCCCGCCCTTTCCGCTTTTGGGTCCAAACTTGTTTTAGAACTGAATTTTAAATCTGTTTTTAACTTTGAATTTTCTGAAAACTTCTTTGGGCCATAACTGGGTCATACGGACTCCAATTTACAAAATTTCGGACTCTATTTCGCGTATTTTTCCGAGACGAACGCAATGGCATAGCCCGTTTCCCCTGATTCAAATTATTAAATTTAATTCTGCCCTGATTTCTATTATAACAAGGTATTCAACATACGGGGTGTTACAGTCTACATATAAGATCTTACTTGGGACCGATATGATTAGACAGACTTCAGAAAAGATCGATTTGATTCGAAGGAGGATGAAGACGGCGCAAGATAGGCAGAAATCTTATGTGGACAAGAGAAAGACAGATCTTGAGTTTGATATTGGGGACATGGTCTTTGTCAAGGTGTCTCCATTACGGAACGTCATTTGCTTTGGGTCCGTTGGGAAGTTAGCATCAAGATTCGTAGGGCCGTTTCCTATTAAGGAAAGGATTGGGCAGATGGCGTATAGAGTGGAGTTGCCCAAGAGACTTAGTGGTGTACACGACGTATTCCATGTATCACATTTGAGGAAGTGCTTGCACGAGATCGTGGAAGTGGTAGAGCCGAGCTTGCTTAGGGTGGTGAAGATCGAGCGTGACGCGAAGATTCGACGAGCTCCTACGCGCTTTCTTTGGTCGGATATTAAGAAGTTGAGGAATCGAGAGGTCAAACTAGTCAAAGTGCAATGGGGAGATGATGAGAGCAACGCTACTTGGGAGACGGAAGCGAAGATGCGTTCATTGTACCCTTTTCTTTTCGAGGGTATGTCTTTTAATTTCTCCTTTATCGATTACCTTGTACTTATCTTTAGTATGTCCTCTCGCTAGTGTCTTTGATCTTTAGATAAGGTAGTCCTATGGTTGAAACATGTGTCTGAGACATGTTATGTATGATGGATGCAAGTGATTACTAGTGGTTGCTCGTGGAAGCATATACACACACTTTAGGCAGTAGATCCTCTCAGTCACTTCGTATTGCATATTGCATATAAATGTGTGTACCTATTTAAGTATTGGATGTATAATGGTTGTACCATCGTATGGATGTTACATTTTGGTGAATGGTTGTGCACACATGTAGAAATAATATGTATCGATAAGGTTCTTTCGCATACATAATGGACGCATGGCACTATCATGGTTTGCATTAAGGAGGTCAACCGAATCAGTAGACCGCCTGATTTTGCATTAGATAAGGAACATATACACACACTTCTTGCATATGTTCATACAACATTAGAAATTTTATAAGGACAATGGATGCCCGTGTTTGATGGTTGAGTAGATGGTTGTTCGAATGGTAGGATATGCATTCTCCTTAACTTGGAGATTTCGGGGGCGAAATCCTTTAAGGAGGGGAGAATATAACACCCTGGATTTTTAAATAGTCGAATTAACTAAATTAAAGAATAATTAATCTCATACGTGAGAATTATGGGAATGGGGTTGCGCCATTGTGTTCGTCTCGGAATTCTGGTTGAAATAGAGTCCGAGTTTGCGGGAAATGGGTACCGGATGAAGGAGTTATAGATGAACGAAGTTTGGTGGCAAGAAAGAAAAAAAAACGTATTGCACTTGCGCACTTGCGCCCAGTCCGAGAGAAAACCTGCACAGCCTTCTGGTTAAGTCTGACCCATGTTCTGACTCATTGTTGAGTCCTTTCTGACTCCTTGCTGAGTCATTAGGGTTGACTTGTCACCCTATCATGACTGAATGGTTTTGATAAACCCTAAGATCATCCGACGGCCTAAATTAATTCAAAACTCTATAAAAAGACCCATAGACTCAAACCCTAAATCAGTATTAAAACTGAAACTATGGCCGTCATGTTGTTGTCTTGAACCCAAGAGTAGCCGCCACAAATTAAAGAGGAAGAACACCAAATCAAATCAGTTCTATTCAACCCTAACAACGAATCTTCTTCGAAGGAGTGCTAATACAACTCCAGAAATCATAATTCAGAAATCAAGACCACTTTTGAGTAGTGAGTTTGATCACCTTAACAAAATAATTGCTAAATCAATTATGATGTGATATATGTTGGATTATAAGTTGTGGTTGTGAATCTAATTCATATGTTTAATCATGTATGTTAACTTGATTCATATCATATGATGTTATGCAAGTTTTATATATGATGTTATGCAAGTTTTATATATGATGTTATGCAAGTTTCAAATATGATGTTATGAAAGTTTTATATATGATGTTATGCAAGTTTTATATATGATGTTATGCAAGTTTCACATATGATGTTATGCAAGTTTTATATATGATGTTATGCAAGTTTCATATATGATGTTATGCAAGTTGATATGATTATGCAAGTTGTACATATGATGTTATGCAAGTTAATAGGATCACGCAAGTTGTATGCGAGTTATATGATGTTATGTAAGTTTGGATCTAAAATATATGTTAGTAGTTCATGATGTTAACTTATGTTAATGAATCCCTTTTTATAATCCAACCACCTAGGTTTGTAACATCAGTTTTTAATCGAATATGGATGTGGAACATATGCTAGTTCGTATAGGTATTATCTTCATATGCAAGTTTAAGTGATAATTGGATTCATATATATACAAGTTCACACCTTTAAAGTTTTGATCCATATTCAAGTTGATATTTTTATGTTGAATCTATGACATGCCTAGTTATGCAAGTTTACACCTTTATGTGGATCCATAGTTTACTCAAGTTAACACCTTTATTGGATCCATAGTTATGCAAGATGACACCTTTATATTTAGGTTGACGACATACACAGTTTATGTAAGTTTGTGATAATTACCTAGGCTAGTTGGGTGTAAAACTATGTTCATACATGCATGCTCACACCTTGTAGATCTATGATTTTTAGATCCTTGATAATACAAAGACTATGCAAGTATGTTGTAATTTTTAATTGCAAGTTAGATGCAAATTAGATCTATTATTGTGTGTATGTGACTTTACGATGTTTATTCCCTTTTTTTTAAGTATTAGACTATTTGTTAGTGTAATATGTATATGTCATGTTAAGCGAACGAATGACGGGGGTACGATGGGGATAATACTATATATACACATATTGTGAATTTGTCATGTAATGGACTAAAAAGGCATGTAATTAATTTTAAGGAATAAAATTAATTAGTAATGAAATTGGTATGATTTTACCTACCATAAATGGATGGACATAATTGAGTCAATTATGGACATCGTTAAATCTGGAATTGATTGATAATTTGAATAGGGAAAGTAATTCAAATTGGGGGAATGATTAATTAGGTGTAATTAATCATCTAAGACATGAGGTTAGACTCGTTTGTGGTGTAAGGCAGCCCGGACCCGCTCGGCAAATCCGGCAGCCACAAATGCCAGTATAATGTGAGAGGTCTTAGGCACAAATTAAATACGTAACAGTTGTAAAGACACGAGGTTAGGCTCGTTTGTGGTGTAAGACTGCCCGTACCGGCCCGGCAAATCCAGCTGCCACAAATGTCTGTCGAATGTGAGAGGTCTTTATGAGGTTACGGTCTTAATGAATTAAGAAACACTTAACCAGATAAACATGTAGTGGGACATGAGGGGGTTAAGTGGGTGCCTTGGGTGGCGTATGGAATATAGTGGGTGCCTTGGGTGGCAAGAGGAAATACGATTAGTAACAATTAACCAAGGTAAAACATGTAAGTGGGACATAGGGGTTAAGTGGGTGCCTTGGGTGGCATGTGGAATTACTAATGGAAACCCTTAACCAAATTTAAAACATGTAAGGGGACATTAAGGGGGTTAAGTGGGATATACTAGAGGGGACCAAGCTTAGGTGGATAGCTTGTGTCAAGTTATGGGGGTCCGTTTCAACCAGTAACCCATTTGTATCTTTGTGGGCTCGACCAAAGTCGAGGACGGGACACGCATACTGGGCTTGACTGTAAGAGGCCAAATAGGGTTAGCGGTGGCAACGCAAGTCCAACGGGATCATACGCGTGTGTGGACCCGGGCTGGTAGGTAAGACGTTGTTGCATCGTGTAGGTATAAACCATGCACTGTTGGTTGTATCGGGTTGCCACTTTGGGGAGTGATACACCCCACTGTGGGGCCATCACGGGTATCTACGAGTTAGGGAGCCGATCGAATGGGGCAGGGTAGTGGGTACACCTAGTGGAGATAGGAGTAGACGGCACCTATGTAGTCAGCTAGGGGTACATGAAGCTACCACTTTTATTAATAATTATTAAGGGGGTAAACCTAGTGGAGATAGGAGCAAGCGACACCTATGACGTCAGCTGGGAGTACATAGAATTTCCATTATTACTTATTGAAGGGGTACATCTAGTGGGGATAGGTACACGCTGGGTACCTATGATAGCAACTAGAGATGTACAGTCAAACATGGAGGATTGTCGGTATGTCTAGTAGTACACGAAGCTATCATCGTTCTATTTAGCCAAGAGGGATCAAATTTCTAGAGTGACTAGTAGGGGTGCAGTTAGTGTTAGTACAGTACAGTACGGTACAGTACGGTAGAGTATAGTAATTATCCTATATTGATTAGGAAGCGCCATTAACGTTATCTCTATTTCTCTTAATTGCCTTGCCATACCCATGTGGTTCACACAGTCATTACCTTATTCTCCAGCTTATATCTTATCATATTGCTTTAATAATTATGTTTCGACCTCTTTTCTTCCTTCCTCCCCCCACCCCCCACAGGTTCTAAGGGTAGGACTAGTACTAGTGGAGCTTGATTGGGATCTCTTTGGGAGCACTTGGATTTGGATTGCCGAAGTAAAGTTCAGCCTCTCATTTTCTTTATGGTTATTTGTAGTAGTGGGATTATGTACTTTGTTTTATCAAGATGGATATTATGTACTTGACTTTGGTTTATGGTTTTTGATGATGTAACCAAACATATTTACCTTCTGCTGCAATAAATAAAGTTCTAAATTTTCAAGTACTGCTTTATATCTGTCTTATTGTGATTTTCTTTTCTATATTCACTTAAAATGCTCCATGGAAGTTAATGCATTCCCTTTGTGAGTGACATTAATGGACGTGGCGTGTTACATAACCGGGGCATAATAGTAAAGTTATGTATTAAAGACAACCTTAGGGGTACGCATAACTAATGGGAATAGGTATAGTTATGTATTAAAGACATCCTTAGGGGTACACATAACTAATGGGAATAGGTAAAGTTATGTATTAAAGACACACTCAGCGGTACGCATAACTAATGGGAATAGATAGAGTTATGTATTAAAGACACCTATAGGTATGCATAACCGATAGGTAGAATAGGGGTTATGTATTAAAGACAACTATAGGTACGCATAACTGATTGAGGGCTATGTAATTAAAGACACCTTAGGGTATACATAGTCAGTAGAAAACCTAGTGGGGATACAAGACATAGGGGAGAGCTTGTATCATGTTGTCTGGGACCCATTTCAGTTAGTAACCTGGAGGGGTATCAAAGTAAAGATCTCCGTACTAGGCGGGAAGGGGCACGCTTACTGATTGATTGTAAGAGATACAAAACGAGACGGATGGTGTGGGCGACGCTAACCGACCGAGGACATGTGCGTGCATGGGCCAGGCAGAGGGGGACAAGACGACTGTGAAACCAGTAGGTATAACTGTGCACGCTTTAGGTTGCCACTTTAGGGAAGTGATACCCCCTAGTTGTCGGACCAGCACAGGGTATCTACGGAGTAGGGAGTCGATCGATTAGGGTATTGGTTAGGGTATATCCGGACATTTGCCCTAAGTCCACCAATTTGTAGTAGGAGGGTAGTGAGTACGACTAGTTGAGATAGGAGCAGGCGGCACATATGGCAGCAGCTAGGAATACACGAAACTACCACCATCGTTATCATGATTAGCAGAAGGGATTATCCCATCTTGATTTGACTAGTAATAGTGCAGAGTAGTTAGTAGTGAATCATGCATACACCTTACCTTATTTGTCATGTCATACCTGTCACTTGTACCGTGATCCTCTTATCCACTTTGTATGCCTGTCATGTTTACCTTTATTTATTTACTGGCTAAAAGTTACTGGACTCACCAGACGTATGTCTGACCTAGTTTGTTTCGCCTCTTTTCTTCCGTTTCTCCCCACCCCTCCCCCCCCCCTAAGGTTCTCTATAACACCCCACGTCCATTAATGTCACTCACAAAGGGAATGCATTAACTTCCATGTAGGTTATAAGTGAATATAGAACAGAAAAATTACAAGATAGATAATAAATAGTACTTGGAAATCTAAAACTTCATTTTATTGCAGCGGAAATTAAACTTGTTTGTTACATCATAAAACCATAGATCATAACCAAGTACAATATCCATCTTCATAAAACAAAATGCATAATCCCATTACATAAATAGCCATTAAAAGATAACAAGCTGGAATTTACTTCAACGGTCCAAGCTTTCCAAGGGAGATGAAGCAATCCAATCAAACTCCACTAGTGTTGGGTCCAACCTAAGGACCTGGAGGGGGAAAAAGGATAGAAATAGAGGGGTCAGACATAAAGTCTAGCGAGTATGATAATTCTAACAATATTATTATCAAAAACTAGACTAAGGCATAAGCTGGAAGATAAGTAAATGTCTATGAACTCTTAGGAAGATAAAGATAGCGTTTAAGATAACGTTAAAGATAACGGTAAAGGCACATCTAATTACTAGCGAAGAATTACTACACTTCACCGCACATTACTACACTGCACCGCACCAGTCACCCTAAAGTTTGATCCCACTTGCTTCACACAGAAACATATAAATATTAACAGAATTACGGGGTGTTACATTCTCAGGGAGGAAACACCCAGGTTCAGTCAGGATTTGGATATCATCTTCTAGGAGCTACTTCCGAAGTATGGCTCGAGTCTCTGTCTCTTATATGGCCTGCACTTTAATATAGGGAATCATGTTTTCTTTTAAATACGTATGTACTATGATGATATAAGACAGAAGTTTTTTGTTGTAATAGTTTTATGACTCATGGTATTATGTAACAAAGTATTTTGGAGATTTAATAAAGTTATTTGTTTTCCACTACAAAATTTTTATATCTGTCTTGTGATATTCTGTGTCTGTTTACCAAAAATGCTTCACTGAAGTTAAGGCATTCCCTTTGTGAGTGACCTTAATGGAGGTGGGGTGTTACACTTGGTATCAGAGCTGAAGGTTACCAGATTAGATAAAAGTTTTGAAAATATTTTTCAAAAGGTTTTAAAAGAGAATATTTTCATAAAGGAAAGCCTGTTTTGAGAAAACATTCCCCGAAAAGCTATATGTAGTATCCTTCGGTCCTTTGTCTAAAATATCTTCCTTTGATAAGATAGGCAAATGCTCTCGTGGCTGATGGATAGGATAGGGATAGGAAAATTAATGTTGAAGGTTTAATTTCGTTATCTGGTTATGAAGCTAAGAATCTTTTTGATTCTGTAATCGAGACACTACACTTTAATACTAGTCTTGTTTCTTTTCCCGTAGTTGTTTCAAACCCCATTTGTGGTTCGGATCAATTGTTAGTGGTTTGTAGGGGTTTGAAATTATCTGTGTTAGGCGTCAAAAATTTGAATGTGACATTTGTGTGCTCAAGTTTATGGGTTATGGGTTGGGTCTAAATGGACTAGCTTTCTATGTAGAGGGTCGTTCTAGATTTTGAGAGGAGGATCGTTAAGTTTCTAACTTGTCATGGGAAGACCCCAAAGTTTCTTGTGACCCGCAAGGGTGTTTTATGCTTAGCTTTTTGAGAATCATTCTGTAATCTGATCTGTACTAGTAGTCTGTAAGTATCTGGATATTTCTGAAGGATACGGGTTTCTACTCGAAGCATGGAGTAGATCTCCAATTTTGACATTGTTTAATGGGGGTAATTCTTTCGGTATCAGTCTGATATTGATTTCGGTCTTCGGGGATGAGACTTAGGGAATTATTCTCTTAACCGATGTCAAATGGGAACAGAGCTTTTGTTTTAGTTATATCATTTGTTTGTATCCCGTCAACCGAATCTTCGACCTTTAGATAGGAAATCCATGGATGTAAACATGTGTTTGAGACATGTTATGTTTAATGGTTGCAAGTGGATGCAAGTGTTTGCTAATGGTTGCTCGTGGATGCATTTACACACACATTAGGCACTAGATCGGCTCAAATACCTTTCATATTGCGAATAAATGTGTGTACATATTTAGATTAATGGATGAACAATGGTTGTGTTATCATATGGATGCTGCATTTTGATGATGGTTGAGCACACATGTAGAAATAATATGTATCGATAGGATTCTTTCACATACATAATGGACGCACGGCACTATCATGGTTTGCATTAAGGAGGTCAACTGAATCAGTAGACCGCCTGATTTTGCATTAGATAAGGAACATATACACACACTTTTGCATATGTTCATACAACATTAGAAGTTTTCTAAGGACAATGGATGCTTGTGGATGATGGTTGAGTAGATGGGTGATTGGATGGTGGGACATATTCTTCTTAACTTGGAGATTTCGGGGACGAAATCCTTTAAGGGGGGGAGAGTGTAACACCTCGAATTTTTGATTAATCAGATTAACTAAATTAAAGAATAATTAATTTCAAATGTGGGAATTAAGGGAAACGGGTCATGCCATTGCGTTCGTCTCGGAATTCTGCTTGAGATAAAGTCCGACTTTGCGTAAAACGGATGCCGTATGAAGAAGATATGGACGAACGAAGTTTGGTTGAAAAAAAAATTGCGCTGGCGCACTTGGGAAGCGTGCCAGTACAAATTTGCATTGGCGCACTTCCGAAGTGCGCCCAGGTCGAGAGAAAACCTGCACAGCCTTCTGGTTCAGTCTGACCCATGTTCTGACTCATTGCTGAGTCCTTTCTGGCTCCTTGCTCAGTCATTAGGGCTGAGGTGTCACCCTATCCCGACTGAGTGGTTTTGATTAACCCTAAGATCATCCGACGGCTATAATTAAATTGAAATTCTATATAAGCATGTGTAGACTCAAACCCTAGAATCAAATCAAAAATTAGATCAGTGGCAGTCATGTTGTCACTCCAAACCCTAGGGTAGCCGCCACCAACTAAAAGCAAAGTAAACAACTCAATTCAAATCAAATCAAGCCTAAAACTACAACAACAAAATTTCCTACGACAAGGGAGCGCTAATCAATTATAGAATTCAGAACCCAGAACTCAAGACCCCTTATTCGGTGAGTTCTAGTCACTTTTAGGTTTAAATAAATAAAAGTGAATTGTGGTAGAATATGATTTGGGTATATGTTGTTTGTAGTTATGAAAGTTTATTGTAGTGAATCATGAAATGATGGAAGTTCCTTATTATTGTGAATCATGAAGTTATGCAAGTTCATTATTGTTGTAAATCATGATATGATGCAAGTTTATTGTTATTGTGAATCATGAAGTTATGCAAGTTCATTATTGTTGTAAATCATGATATGACGCAAGTTTATTATTGTTGTGAGTCATGAAGTTATGCAAGTTATTATGAACCTATGAAGTTACCTATGCAAGTTGATAAGTTGTTAATTCATGAACGTATGCTAGTTGTTATGTTGTGGATCATGAATCAATGTAAGTCACCTATGCAAGAAGTTATGTTCTGAATCATGCAAGTTTTTATATTGTGAATCATGAACCTATATAAGTTGTTGATTATTTTAAGAATCATGAGCCTATTTTAGTTGTTAATTATGTTGTTGATTCATGAACCTATGCAAGTTGTTATGAATCTATGCAAGTTGTTAATTATGTGGTGAATCATAATTATATGCGAGGTTATCATGTCATTTTACCTAGTTGTCATTCTTATGCCAAAATTGTACTGAAAACGATCACCTTGACATTCCCTTTATTTTATTGCCATGGCGAGACAACTTTGTAGCCTTGATTACGCCAAAAACGCAAACGGTTACGCTAGTTAAAAACGGGGAAAAGGGGAATTCGTAATAGGCATAATTTACATAGTGACTATGTAAATTGGACACATGATTCAAGTAGGGAAACATAAATAATTACCTATTATGACATTGGTAAAATTGGGTAAAAATGGTATAATTTGAATATGACCATTTATGGATAAGAAATCCAAATTGTTAATAAGATAGGTATTGACACCTATGAAAAAGGAAAGGATTAATTAATTAACTTAATTAATCAAAAGAGTAATGTTTAAACAATTAAAGTCTGAAGATTTAATATTGAGAATTGGCATAAAATAAATTTGTGTTGAAAATTGGTATGATTTTACATACCATAAATAGATGGACATAATTGAGTCAATTATGGCCATAGTGAAATTTGGAATTAATTTATAATTTGAATAGGGGAAGTAATTCAAATTGGGGGATGATTAATTAGGAGTAATTAATCGTCTAAGACACGAGGTTAGGCTCTTTTGTGGTGTAAGCCTGCCCGGACCCGCCCGACAAATCCAGCTACCACAAATGCCAGTCTAATATGGGAGGTCTTAGGCATAAACTAAATGCATGACAGTTGTAAAGACACGAGGTTAGGCTCTTTAGTGGTGTAAGACTTCCCGGACCCGTCCGGCAAATCCAGCTGCCACAAATGCCAGTCTAATGTGGGAGGTCTTTATAAGGTTACAGTCTTAATGAATTAAGAAACATTTAACCAGATAAACATGTAGTGAGACATGAGGGGGTTAAGTGGGTGCCTTGGGTGGCATGTGGAATTAAATGGGTGCCTTGGGTGGCATGTGAAATACGACTAGGTGTCTCAATAATTAATTAATGCTGATTAAAGACTACTTAACCTAACTTAATACATATGGACCGTATGATGATAGACATAAGTTAGGTTTAAGTAAAACGAGTTGGATTGTGGGTGGGTTAAGTACAACTGATGGGTAGGTGGGTAATATTAGTATATATAGGCCCACAAACTTAACCATTAAATAAATAGGATTAAATCAGTGGGAAGGTTAAGTACAACTGAAGGGTAGGTGGGTAATATTAATATTTATAGGCCCACAAACTTAACCATTAAAAAGGGGTTATGTAATTAAAGACACCTAATGGTATACATAACCGGGGCAGAATAGTAAAGTTATGTATTAAAGACACTCTCACGGGTACAAGTAACTAATGGGAATAGGTAAAGTTATGTATTAAAGACACCCTTAGGGGTTCGCATAACCAATGGGAATAGGTAAAGTTATGTATTAAAGAATCCCTCAGGGGTACGCATAACTAATGGGAATAGATAGAGTTATGTATTAAAGACACCTATAGGTACGCATAACCGATAGGTAGAATAGGGGTTATGTATTAAAGACACCTATAGGTACGCATAACTGATTGATGGCTATGTAATTAAAGACACCTTAGGTATACATAGTCAGTAGAAAACCTAGTGGGGATACAAGACATATGGGAGGCTTGTATCATGTTGTGTGGGACCCATTTCAGTCAGTAACCCGGAGGGGCCGACTGGGGACATGTGCCTGCATGGGCCGAGCAGAGGGGGTCAAGACGACCGTGACACCAGTAGGTATAACTGTGCACACCTTAGGTTGCCACTTTAGGGAAGTGATACCTCCTAGTTGTAGGACCAGCACAGGGTATCTACGGAGTAGGGAGCCGATCGATTAGGGTAGTGGTTAGGGTATATCCGGACATATGCCCTAAGTCTACCAATTTGTAGTAGGAGGGTAGTGGGTACAACTAGTTGAGATAGGAGCAGGCGACACCTATGGCAGCAGCTAGGAATACACGAAACTACCACCATCGTTATCATGATTAGTAGAAGGATTATCCCATCTTGATTTGACTAGTAATAGTGCAGAGTAGTTAGTAGTGAATCATGCATACACCTTACCTTATTTGTCCTGTCATACCTGTCATCTGTACTGTGATCCTCTTATCCACTTTGTATGCCTGTCATGTTTACCATTATTTATTTACTGGTTAAAAGTTACTGGACTCACCAGACGTATGTCCGACCTAGTTTGTTTCGCCTCTTTTCTTCTGTTTCTGCCCCAGGTTCTCAGGGAGGAAACACCCAGGTTTAGTCAGGATTTGGATATCATCTTCTAGGAACTACTTCCGAAGTATGGCTCGAGTCTCTGTCTCTTATATGGCTTGCTCTTTAATATGGGGAATGATGTTTTCTTTTAAATACCTATGTACTCTGATGATATAAGGCAGAAGTGTTTTGTTATAATAGTTTTATGACTCATGGTATTATGTAACAAAGTATTTTGGAGATTTAATAATGTTATTTTTTTTCCACTGCAAAATTTTTATATCTATCTTGTGATATTATGTTTCTGTTTACCGAAAATGCTCCCCTGAAGTTAAGGCATTCCCTTTGTGAGTGACCTTAATGGAGGTGGGGTGTTAGAACTAGCAATTAGTCTAAGACACATAAAAAGAAGAAACGCCACAAACTTGCATAACATACAAATTCGATCTAATCTTACAAATAAGGATTACCACATATTTAGCATAAACTTGTTATTGTCATGGGCCTAAAGGTGTGAACTTGCAAATATATAATATAGTTTTTCACCTAAAACTTGCATAGGTCGTAATCAAAAACTTGCATAAAACTATATATGTCGTAGATCTAAAACTAAAGGTGTAAACTTGCATAGGCCATAGTCACAAACTTGCATAAAATGATGTATGTCATAGATCTAAATCTGAAGTTGTAAACTTGCATATATGTGAATCCAATTTCTACCTAAACTTGCATAGAATCACTTTATTTGATTCACATGTATAATTCACATAGAAACTAGCATATAATCTACACCCAAACTTGCATATAAAATGTTGTCAAACGTGAATCAAGTTGAACATAGATGATTTGGCATATGAAAAGGGATCCACAACAAAACTATAATGATAAACAACTAGCATACATTAAAAAAATATCACATTTTTCCAATGATTCGCAAACATAGCCATAAAACCCAATTTATAACTCAACTTAATTAACTTGTTAATTATCTTATTAAAGAAATTGAACTCACAACTCAAAGAAGGCCTTGAGTTCTGAATTATGAGTTTTGAAATTGCTTTAGCCCTCCATTGAAGTAGACAAATTCGTTGTTGTTTAGATTTGAGTTGAATAGAATTGGGTTGAATTGAGTTGATTAGCTTCACTTTCCCACTAATTGATGGCGGCTACTCTAGGTTTGGGAGTGACAGCATGACGACCATTGATCTAATTTTTAATTAGGTTCTAGGGCTTGAGTCTACAAGTGTTTATATAGAATTTAGGATTAATTTAGGCCATCCGATCAACCTAGAATTAACCCCAACCATTCAGACCAGATCAAAACTATCCAGAAACCCAAATTACTCAGCAACCAATCACAAAAACGTCATCACTAAAATTTTCCTGGGGGGCAGGTCGACCCCCTGGTCGACCTGTATGGGTAGGTCGACCCCCAGGTTGACCTCGTGGTCGACCTGGCCCTTGGCGGGAATTTTCCCGCCTAGCCCAATCTGGGTTTGAATTTGAATTTTTGAAATCTGTTTGAATTTTAATAAAACTTCCGACGACCATAACTTCTTCATACGAAGTCCAATTTATGCAAACTCGGACTCTTTCTCAACTAAAATTTCGAGAAGAACATAATGGCGCAACCTGTTTCCCTTATTTCTCACGTTTAAAATTAAGTATTCTTTAAATTTGTCAACATTAAAATTAAAATTACGGGGTGTTACAAAAATCAACCATTCAAAGAAGTTTAAAAATAGGGGTAATTGCTGGAAGGGCTATTTAAAGAATTAGGGGTTAATTAAATACAAGGGTTGTTTTGAAGTATTAAGAGAAGTAGAGTTAGTTTAAGCATAGTTGGGGTAGATCGACAAATATGAAAGATGATGAATCATTTGGATTAGGTGCTGCAAAAACCAACCCTTCGCAGTAGCTAAAAAATACGGGTAACTATTTGAAGTGAGAGCTATTTAGCGAATTAGGGGTAGGATTAAAAATAATAGTTGTTTTGAAGTATTAAGAGAAGTCGGGATAGTTTAAGCATAGTACGGGTAGATCGACAAATACAAAAGATGATAAATCATTTGGACTAGGTGCTGCATAAACCAACCCTTCACAGTAGTTGAAAAATAGGGGTAATTGTTTGAAGTAAGTGCTATTTATAGAATATGGTGTAGGATTAAAAAGAATGTTCTTTTTGAAATATTTAGAGAAGTAGGGGTAGTTTAAGCATAGTAGGGCTAGATCGACAAATATAAAAGATTTTGAATCGTTTTGATTGGGTGCTGCAAAAACCAACGCTTCACTATAGTAAAAAGATTGGCTTAATTGTTGGAATTAAGGGCTATTAAGAGAATTAAAGGTATGATTAAAAAGAATAGCTGTTTTGAAGTATTAAGAGAAGTAGGGGTATTTTAAGCATGGTAGGGGTAGATCGACAAATATAAAGATGATGAATCATATGGATTGGGTGTTGCAAAAACCAACCCTTCAAAGAAGTTTAAAAATAGGGGTAATTGTTGGAAGGGCTATTTAGAGAATTAGGGGTTGGATTAAAAACAAGGGTTGTTTTGAAGTATTAAGAGAAGTAGGGGTAGTTTAAGCATTTTAGGAGTAGATCGACAAATGTGAAAGGGGATGAATCATTTAGATTGGGTGCTGAAAAAACCAACCCTTCAAAGTAGTTAAAAAATTGGGGTTATTATTGGAAGTAAGTTTTATTTAGACAGTTAGGGATAGGATTAAAAAGAATAGCTGTTTTGAAGTATTAAGAGAAGTAGGGGTAGTTTAAGCATAGTAGGGGTAGATCAACAAATATGAAAGATGATGAATCATTTGGATTGGGTGCTGCAAAAACTAACTCTTCACAGTAGTTAAAAAATAGGGGTAATTGTTGGATGTAAGGGCTATTTAGAGAATTAGTGGTAGGATTAAAAAGAAGGTTGTTTTTAATTATTAAGAGAAGTAGGGGTAGTTTAACCACAATAGGGGTAGATCGACAAATGTGAAAAATGATTTATCAATTAGATTGGGAGCCACAAAAACCAACCCTTCAAAGTAGTAAAAAAAATAGGGGTAGTTGTTGGAAGTAAGGGCTATTTAGAGAATTTTGGGTAGGATTAAAAACAAGGGTCATTTTGAAGTATTACGAGAAGTAGGGGTAGTTTAAGCATATTAGGGGTAGATCAACAAAAATGAAATACCATGAGTCGTTTGGATTGGGTGCTACAAAAACGAACCCTTCACAGAAATAAAATGTAGGCGTAATTGTTGAAAGTAAGGGCTATTTAGAGAATTATGGGTAGGACTAAAAAGAGTAGTTGTTTTGAAGTATTAAGAGAAGTAGGGGTACTTTAAGCATAGTAGGGGTAGATCGACAAATATGAAAGATGATGAATCATTTCGATTAGGTGCTGTAAAAACCAACCCTTCGCCGTAGCTAAAAAATTAAGGTAACTATTGGAAGTAAGGGATACTTAGAGAATTAGGGGTAGGATTAAAAAGAATAGTTGTTTTGAAGTATTAAGAGAAGTAGGGATAGTTTAAGCATAATACGGGTAGATCGACAAATAGGAAAGATGATGAATCGTTTAGATTGGGTGCTGCAAAAGCCAACCCAGCGCAGTAGTTAAAAAATAGGGGTAATTGTTGGAAGTAAGGGCTATTTATAGAATTTTGGGTAGGATTAAAAAGAAGGGTCGTTTTGAAGCATTAAGAGAAGTAGGGGTTGTTTAAACATAGTAGGGGTAGATCGGCAAATATCAAAGATGATGAATCAGTTGGATTGGATGCTGCAAAAACCAACCCTTCATAGTCGTTAAAAAATAGGGGTAACTGTTGGAAGTATGGGCTATAAAGAGAATTTGGGGTAGGATAAAAAAGAAGGCAGTTTTGAAGTACTAAGAGAATTAGGGGTAGTTTAAGCATAATAGGTGTAGATCGACAAATATGAAAAATGATGAATCGCCTGGATTGGGTGGAACAAAAACCAACCCTTCACAGTAGTTAAAAAATAGGGATAATTTTTGAAAGTAAGGGCTATTTAGAGAATTAGGGGTAGGATTATAAAAGAAGGGCGGTTTTGAAGTACTAAGAGAAGTAGGGATAGTTTAAGCATTGTTGGGGTAGATCGACAAATATGAAAGATGATGAATCATTTGGATTAGGTGCTGCAAAAACCAACCCTTTACAGTAGTAAAAGATAGGTTTAATTGTTAAATGTAAGGGATATTTATAGAATTAGGGGTAGGATTAAAAAGAATAGTTGTTCTGAAGTATTTAGAGAAGTAGGGGTACTTTAAGCATAGTAGGGGTAGATCAACAAAGATGAAAGATGATGAATCATTTAGATTGAATGCTGCAAAAACCAACCCTTCACAGTAGTGAAAAAATAGGAGTAATTGTTGGAAGTAAGGGCTATCAAGAGAATTTGGGTTAGGATTAGAAAGAAGGCAGTTTTGAAGTATTAAGAGACGTATGGGTAGTTTAAGAATAATAGGGGTAGATTGACAAACACAAAAAATGATGAATCATTTGGATTGGGTGCAACAAAAACCAACCCTTCACAGTAGTTAAAAAATAGTGAAAAGTTTTGGAAGTAAGGGCTATCTAGAGAATTAGGGGTAGGATTAAAAATAAGGGCGGTTTTGAAGTACTAAGAGAAGTAGGGATAGTTTAAGCATAGTAGGGGTAGATCGACAAATATGAAAGATGATGAATCATTTGGATTAGGTGCTGCAAAACCAACCCTTTATAGTAGAAAAAGATAGGCATAATTGTCGGAAGCAAGGGCTATTTAGAGAATTAGGGGTAGGATTAAAAAGAATAGCTGTTTTGATGTATTAAGAGAGGTAAGGATAGGTTAAGCATAGTACGGGTAGATCGACTAATACGAAAGGCGATGAATCTTTTGGATTGGGTGCTGCAAAGGCCAACCCTTCACGGTAGTTAAAAAATAGGGTTAATTGTTGCAAGTAAGTGTTATTTATATAATTTGGGGTAGGATTAAAAAGAAGGATTGTTTTGAAGTATTAAGAGAAGTATGGGTAGTTTAAGCATAGTATGGGTAGATCGACAAATATGAAAGATTATGAATTGTTTTAAGTGGATGCTGCAAAAACCAACCCTTCACAGTTGTAAAAAGATTGGCTTGATTGTTGGAAGTAAGGGCTATTTAGAGAATTAGGGGTAGGATTAAAAAGAAGGACTATTTTGAAGTATTAAGAAAAGTAGGGGTAGTTTAAGCATAGTAGGGGTAGATCGACAAATATAAAGATGATGAATCATAAGGGTTGGTGGCTGCAAAAACTAACCCTTCAAAGTTGTTTAAAAATAGGGGTAATTGTTGGAAGAGCTATTTAGAGAATTAGGGGTTGATTAAAAACAAGGTTTGCTTTGAAGTAT
Source organism: Allium sativum (assembly GCA_030737875.1). Classification (NCBI taxonomy): domain Eukaryota; kingdom Viridiplantae; phylum Streptophyta; class Magnoliopsida; order Asparagales; family Amaryllidaceae; genus Allium; species Allium sativum. The sequence goes on along the minus strand of JASFAX010000038.1, from coordinate 5,263,954 downwards.
TAAGAGAAGTAGGAGTAGTTTAAGCATAGTTGGGGTAGATCGACAAATATGAAAGATGATGAATCATTTGGGTTAGGTGCTACAAAAATCAACCCTTCGCAGTAGCTAAAAAATAGGGGCAACTATTGGAAGTAAGAGCTATTTAGAGAATTAGGGGTAGGATTAAAAAGAATAGTTGTTTTGAAGTATTAAGAGAAGTAGGGATAGTTTAAGCATAGTACGGGTAGATCGACGAATACAAAAGGTAATGAATCGTTTGGACTAGGTGCTGCATAAACCAACCCTTCACAGTAGTTGAAAAATAGAGGTAATTGTTGGAAGTAAGTGCTATTTATAGAATTTGGGGTACGATTAAAAAGAAGGTTTGTTTTGAAGTATTAAGAGAAGTAGGGGTAGTTTAAGCATAGTAGGGGTAGATGGACAAATATGAAAGATTTTGAATAGTTTTGATTGGGTGCTGCAAAAACCAACCCTTCACAGTAGTAAAAAGATTGGATTAATTGTTGGAAGAAAGGGCTATTTAGAGAAATAGGAGTATGATTAAAAAGAAGGACTGTTTTGAAGTATTAAGAGAAGTAGGGGTAGTTTAAGCATAGTAGGGGTAGATCGACAAATATAAAGATGATGAATCATATGGATTGGGTGCTGCAAAAACAAACCCTTCAAAAAAGTTTAAAAATAGGGGTAACTTTTGGAAGGGCTATTTAGAGAATTAGGGGTTGGATTAAAAACAAGGGTTGTTTTGAAGTATTAAGAGAAGTAGGGGTAGTTTAAGCATATTAGGAGTAGATCGACAAATTTGAAAGATGATGAATCATTTAGATTGGGTGCTGCAAAAACCAACCCTTCACAGTAGTTAAAAAATAGGGGTAATTGTCAGAAGCAAGGTATATTTAGACAATTAGGGGTAGGATTAAAAAGAATAGCTATTTTGAAGTATTAAGAGAAGTAGGGGTAGTTTAAGCATAGTAGGGGTAGATCGACAAATATGAAAGATGATGAATTGTAACGTCCAGCATTTTTGACAGTTCGTATTTGAATATTTAAATCAGTTTAAATATTGAATTCAGAATATAAATGGATTTATATATTAATTAAATATGCAACTTTTTATTTGGGGTATTGTGCACCCTGTATCGGTATTTCGGGGTTTCACAGAATGAGTTCAACTACCGGTATTAATATATTTTTGGGATCGGGACACCTCGCTGGACACGGCTGTATTCTTATTTCTGTCCATAGCGGCTCAGATATGAATATAATTTATGTAATGCAATCTAGATATATCGTGCTACCCTAAGATTTGAAGACTTACAAACTAAGGAAAACATAAACTACAAAACCGAGGCCTGACCTATTCTCTAAGAAGATAGTAGACACACAGACCATACATTCAAATTTAGGCAACCATACCCTATGTGGCAACCATACCCTATGTATGAAAAGACGCAGACAACACATGAGAATTAAATAAAAACCTACAACCTACCTATAACTAAAAATCAGTGCATACTTACTTTCCAGGACTTCATGCCGAAGTAATAGTGCACTGTACCCAAAAATGAACATAAATATCTCTACTATAAGACTAATAGCATGCACGTCCTTCCTATCTAACACCTACGGAAGAAATGAGACCATACCCTACGACATGTGCTTAAATGGAAAAACATATCAAACTATCTACGTGAGTGCCATAACCTATACGCACATCCTACTGCATACTAACGATTTGACGTCATAATTATCTCTCAATTCTTCTTTTATATATATAACCACTGCCCTCGTTTTCTTCTTCGTGCTTCAGAGAACATGCCAAACCATACACTAATGGCTTGTCGAAAATCAAAACCAGATTCAACTCCACACATAAAAATCTAAAACAATAAATATACCAACTCGCGATGGCCTTTCCACCGACGCCTGCAAGTATAAAAGTGGGGTTCGCCAACGTTCTTGGTTGCTGGAGCTTGAGAAATGGGAACCACGGCTGTAGCAGTAGGTCTAGGTTTAGCATGGTTCAGCTGAGTTGTACGTAAAGGAGTGGAGGTGCTCGAGATAACATGAAGGAGCTGTACGTGGTAAAGGTTGAAGTGTTTGAAGTTTTAGGCTTGTACAGGGAATTGCGTGAAGATGGCCGAGGGTAGTTGGTTGAAATGGAGAGTGGGATTGAAGCATCAAGGGGGTCAGTACGGATAGTAGTTGGCGAGACGATAAATACGGGGATTTTTAAAGGGGGAGTTTCGGTGTTCAGGCGAGATTGGTGGAGCAGTTGTGTACAAGGAAGATTATACTGGGAGTAGTTTGGTTGCGTGCATTTGGATTTTGTGAAAGATAGAAGAACAGACGAAGACGTGAATCAGTAGAAAGCACCGGATATAATCAACTGACGCAAATCGTTGTTTAACGGTTAACGCGCCAAGGTGAGTAAAATCACTCACTCTGTTCTATTTAAAATATTTTAATTATATTTTAAATGTTGTTTGAATGCTGTATGATGGTCGATTAGGTAGATTTCAATTAAATTGGTTAAATATTTTATATCGTTGCATATGTACACATCATCGGTTGGACACTGATTCCATCGATTAGAACACCCCCTAGTATAGAGTTAGTGTAAATTGTGTTGACTAACATCTGTGGATGCGGAAACCGGTTGGAGGATTCCTCAATATTTGTATGTACTGTTTGTTGTATAGTATTTATATATACGACCTGAACCTAAATAACATTATTAGGAATTATAATCTGATAGGCTGATTAACATTTAGTTTTAAACAAATAAATGTTAATAGGATAGGAATCAGTATTTAGTTATAAACTTGATATTGATTTAATAAGAACCTGACTTAGAAACAGAGTTTATCAAATGAAATGTGAAAATGGCAGCGCATTGCAGTAGTTATAAAAGAGAATATAGCAGCGTATTGCAGTAGCTATAAAAGAGGATACAACAGCGTATTGCAGTAGTTATAAAAGAGAATATAGCAGCGTATTGCATTAGTTATAAAGGAAAAGATAGCAGCATTAGTTAAAATATAACGGTTTTAAAGTAAGTCGATAAGTTATAATGTTTTTAAAAAAAAGATATACTGAGCATGATAAGGAAGGTGATATAGTTTTAAAGAAATTAGAACCCGTTGTACGTTGGTTGAGTTGAGTAACTTTCGAGGCATCAATCTGATGTTGGTTTCGGCCTTCGGGGTTGATACTTAGAAATTTATTCACTTACCGATTTATAACGAGGAACTAATAGAGTAGAAGTGAAGGGAAGTAAGGAAGAGTTTATAAAAATATGGGAAACTAGAAAGTTAGTGTTTGTGAATGGATGTTTGTTTTTGCTTCGATAGTTAAATAACCGACTATCGAAGTGTTTTGACCATCGTTGTCAATACGGAGAGACCGATTGGATATATTATCTGAAACCACTCTGTATCGGCCTAAGCGCTGCAAATTAGATTATGCTGAAGATTTGAAGACGGAGTGAAATGCAAGGGTCGTCCAGTTCCAGAATGGTGCTTTCTTTTTGTCCAGTCCCAGGACAACTTGTATGGACGAGTGTCTGACAGAGTATACCTAACAAATCACGTATGATTGATCTCTTAAAGGTATTACGTCTGGTGGCGGAGGAATTCGTTCCTCTTAGCTTTTTATACCCGTGATATGTTTGGGAATCGATTAGTGAGTTGACGGGTTTTACGATGTGACATTCAAAGTGAATGGTGATCAGATGTTCTGAAGATATACGTAGCCTCTAGCCTCACAACCAGGAATGACAGAAGTTGGGCTAGGCAACATGGCTAGTTGGGTCATCCCCAAGCAGGGTGTATTGTCACCGATCTAGAGAAAATTCATATTTATACTTCTTTTTCGATTCTGTATCTTCGGATTGACGGTTGGAGGGCCTACAACCGTGGTGGCAATATATTCGCGACACTCAAGCTAAATGAGTGAGCGGTCATGTGTGGCCGGGTTGCAAGACGTTCTTGTTGAACCCTGAGTGTATCCCCTCTAGAGTACACTATTAAGAAGGTGCTCCCATACCTTGTTTGTTGAAATTCAATCTCCAATAAGTGCCCTGCGGTTTATGATTTTATACTATATATATGTGGAGCGTGAGATGCAAGCGTTCTGCTACTTGATGATTTAATTGAGTAGACATTATTATAATATCACTGAAATTTGATATAAAAATATGTTGGGTTATAGTAAGGTAAAAACCGTCCATGTTTATGTGTGGGTTGGTCTTACTATTACCTTCTTGTTTGGAAAAGGATTTTCAAAGTTAAACAGTATGGTTGGAATTTACTCACACCAGTCCCATGACTGACCCAGAGTTTATTTTGTTTGTTTTCCCTAAACTCTTGGGTGCCCAAATTTGTACGGGCAGTCAAGTGTTTCAGGCTTTGCAGATTCACTTGGAGGAGCTCAAAAGCAGGAAGCTTCACCATTAGTTATGTAGAGTTATTTCCGCTGTGATATGATGTATTGTACTCTGATACTGGTATGTATATACAATACAGTTTTGTATTCAAAGTTATGTTATATAATACATCTTATTTTGTTCCGCTGCGAGTTTCGTGTTACTCTGATTCTGTTCAGTTGTGATCCTTTTCTTCTTCTATTCTATTAGTTCTATCTTTTCTTTCTCACCCTCTAAATTCTTCTATTAATGTCCTGGTGTTTTCGATGCTTGAATAGTCAACAGTGTGTTTTTATGTTGATTTTCTAGGTCGAAAAATCCAGCCGTTACAGTTGGTATCAGAGCTGAAGGTTAAGTGATTACCTTGGCTCTGTGGTGTAACTCAATAGAGATGGAGTCAGTGATACTCTAGATTGAGTTTGAGTGTACATATACGAGTCAACGTATTTGTAATTAAAATAAAAAATGTTTTATATTGTGTTGACTGGTCAGTCGAGTGGTTTATGAATTCTGGTCGAAACAGTAATGCAAACTGCATCGATAGGTGTTTCTAAACTCTCGAACAAAGTAATTCAACACGGTATGTTTTTAAAAGAGGGTAGAAGAAATAATTTTACCCAAATCATATTTTGATATAAAGGAGTATATATCTTGAGATTATTATAGTGTTGATCATTATTTTGACCAAATAAGATCTATAATTGAGTTGGTTATATAAATAACCAATCGAAATATTATATAAGTATGATATGCAAAATCAGATGAATTGAATCTGAATTTAAAACAAGAACTGAGTTAAAACTCTGGAAACTTGGAAAATAATTGAATTTGAATTAAATATATGGAATTTTAAGATCCTGGGTGAATTCAAAGATGATTTTCCAAGCATTTTGAAAAGAATATTTTGATGAAATTTCAAAATAAAGTGTTTAAAAATGAGTTTTGAAAGTAATACAGTATTGAACTCACTTCGATGGTTGGAAAATAAATTCCGATGATGATCGCGACATTATCGGTGTTCATTTTCGAGTCTGTAAGTGACGGATTACTACCAAAGATTTCGTTTTGTATTGTTTGAGAAACAAGTTGTCAGAAATTCAAATGTTTTGAATTATATATGGAGATAACTGATTTGAAATAAATCCCAGGAATTTGAATTCTGAAAAAAAAAAAATAACTTATGAAGTTCAAGTGGTAAAAGTAGAATTTCAACTAAGATAACAATGTTAGACTGAATTAGGAACAATCCAGAATGGAGATTGTAAAAGAGAAATATTGGAAAATTCGAGTTATAAAAATGAATTGATTCTTGGAGAATAAGAATCGAATTTTGAATTAGAGATGGAGATAACTGAATTGAGAAATAAATCAGTAAATGGAATGTCGTAATAAAACAAGGTTAAGAACTGAGAGTGGAATCGGAGTTGAAATAGAAATTTGGCTTAGTAAAAGCGAAAGACTGGTTTGAGAACGGATTGATGGGAGATCAACCAAGGATGCTTGGATATGCTGGTTTGATAGCAGATGGCAGAGATAGAGTTGAATGCCTAACAGAGAAGGTTCACGTTTATATACGAGTATGAGATTTTTTATGAGTCAGTTTGGGCAAGCCGTTTGGCTGTTTGATTTTCTTTTGGATTGGAGAAGGCCCGGAGTGGCAAGTTGTTGTAGTACCGAGTGAGCCGTGCAAAGGAGATGCTGGCGAGATTCTCTGAAAATTTAAGCTGTTAGGAAATTTTCAGAAATTTTGAAAATATTCGAAATAATAAGGAATTAATATTTTAATTGGAAATAATCAGTTCAGTGGAAACTGGAATTATGAAGTAAACCAAAAAGATTTTTAACCAGGTTATAACATAGATTGTAGCATTTTCCCTATCTTAACAATTTCGAGGACGAAATTATTTTAAGGGGGAAGGACTGTAACGTCCCGCATTTTTGACAGTTCGTATTTGAATATTTAAATCAGTTTAAATATTGAATTCAGAATATAAATGGATTTATATATTAATTAAATATGCAACTTTTTATTTGGGGTATTGTGCACCCTGTATCGGTATTTCGGGGTTTCACAGAATGAGTTCAACTACCGGTATTAATATATTTTTGGGATCGGGACACCTCGCTGGACACGGCCGTATTCTTATTTCTGTCCATAGCGGCTCAGATATGAATATAATTTATGTAATGCAATCTAGATATATCGTGCTACCCTAAGATTTGAAGACTTACAAACTAAGGAAAACATAAACTACAAAACCGAGGCCTGACCTATTCTCTAAGAAGATAGTAGACACACAGACCATACATTCAAATTTAGGCAACCATACCCTATGTGGCAACCATACCCTATGTATGAAAAGACGCAGACAACACATGAGAATTAAATAAAAACCTACAACCTACCTATAACTAAAAATCAGTGCATACTTACTTTCCAGGACTTCATGCCGAAGTAATAGTGCACTGTACCCAAAAATGAACATAAATATCTCTACTATAAGACTAATAGCATGCACGTCCTTCCTATCTAACACCTACGGAAGAAATGAGACCATACCCTACGACATGTGCTTAAATGGAAAAACATATCAAACTATCTACGTGAGTGCCATAACCTATACGCACATCCTACTGCATACTAACGATTTGACGTCATAATTATCTCTCAATTCTTCTTTTATATATATAACCACTGCCCTCGTTTTCTTCTTCGTGCTTCAGAGAACATGCCAAACCATACACTAATGGCTTGTCGAAAATCAAAACCAGATTCAACTCCACACATAAAAATCTAAAACAATAAATATACCAACTCGCGATGGCCTTTCCACCGACGCCTGCAAGTATAAAAGTGGGGTTCGCCAACGTTCTTGGTTGCTGGAGCTTGAGAAATGGGAACCACGGCTGTAGCAGGAGGTCTAGGTTTAGCATGGTTCGGCTGAGTTGTACGTAAAGGAGTGGAGGTGCTCGAGATAACATGAAGGAGCTGTACGTGGTAAAGGTTGAAGTGTTTGAAGTTTTAGGCTTGTACAGGGAATTGCGTGAAGATGGCCGAGGGTAGTTGGTTGAAATGGAGAGTGGGATAGAAGCATCAAGGGGGTCAGTACGGATAGTAGTTGGCGAGACGATAAATACGGGGATTTTTAAAGGGGGAGTTTCGGTGTTCAGGCGAGATTGGTGGAGCAGTTTTGTACAAGGAAGATTATACTGGGAGTAGTTTGGTTGCATGCATTTGGATTTTGTGAAAGATAGAAGAACAGACGAAGACGTGAATCAGTAGAAAGCACCGGATATAATCAACTGACGCAAATCGTTGTTTAACGGTTAACGCGCCAAGGTGAGTAAAATCACTCACTCTGTTCTATTTAAAATATTTTAATTATATTTTAAATGTTGTTTGAATGCTGTATGATGGTCGATTAGGTAGATTTCAATTAAATTGGTTAAATATTTTATATCGTTGCATATGTACACATCATCGGTTGGACACTGATTCCATCGATTAGAACACCCCCTAGTATAGAGTTAGTGTAAATTGTGTTGACTAACATCTGTGGACGCGGAAACCGGTTGGAGGATTCCTCAATATTTGTATGTACTGTTTGTTGTATAGTATTTATATATACGACCTGAACCTAAATAACATTATTAGGAATTATAATCTGATAGGCTGATTAACATTTAGTTTTAAACAAATAAATGTTAATAGGATAGGAATCAGTATTTAGTTATAAACTTGATATTGATTTAATAAGTACCTGACTTAGAAACAGAGTTTATCAAATGAAATGTGAAAATGGCAGCGTATTGCAGTAGTTATAAAAGAGAATATAGCAGCGTATTGCAGTAGCTATAAAAGAGGATACAACAGCGTATTGCAGTAGTTATAAAAGAGAATATAGCAGCGTATTGCATTAGTTATAAAGGAAAAGATAGCATCATTAGTTAAAATATAACGGTTTTAAAGTAAGTCGATAAGTTATAATGTTTTAAAAAAAAAGATATACTGAGCATGATAAGGAAGGTGATATAGTTTTAAAGAAATTAGAACCCGTTGTACGTTGGTTGAGTTGAGTAACTTTCGAGGCATCAATCTGATGTTGGTTTCGGCCTTCGGGGTTGATACTTAGAAATTTATTCACTTACCGATTTATAACGAGGAACTAATAGAGTAGAAGTGAAGGGAAGTAAGGAAGAGTTTATAAAAATATGGGAAACTAGAAAGTTAGTGTTTGTGAATGGATGTTTGTTTTTGCTTCGATAGTTAAATAACCGACTATCGAAGTGTTTTGACCATCGTTGTCAATACGGAGAGACCGGTTGGATATATTATATGAAACCACTCTGTATCGGCCTAAGCGCTGCAAATTAGATTATGCTGAAGATTTGAAGACGGAGTGAAATGCAAGGGTCGTCCAGTTCCAGAATGGTGCTTTCTGTTTGTCCAGTCCCAGGACAACTTGTATGGACGAGTGTCTGACAGAGTATACCTAACAAATCACGTATGATTGATCTCTTAAAGGTATTACGTCTGGTGGCGGAGGAATTCGTTCCTCTTAGCTTTTTATACCCGTGATATGTTTGGGAATCGATTAGTGAGTTGACGGGTTTGACGATGTGACATTCAAAGTGAATGGTGATCAGATGTTCTGAAGATATACGTAGCCTCTAGCCTCACAACCAGGAATGACAGAAGTTGGGCTAGGCAGCATGGCTAGTTGGGTCATCCCCAAGCAGGGTGTATTGTCACCGATCTAGAGAAAATTCATATTTATACTTCTTTTTTGATTCTGTATCTTCGGATTGACGGTTGGAGGGCCTACAACCGTGGTGGCAATATATTCGCGACACTCAAGCTAAATGAGTGAGCGGTCATGTGTGGCCGGGTTGCAAGACGTTCTTGTTGAACCCTGAGTGTATCCCCTCTAGAGTACACTATTAAGAAGGTGCTCCCATACCTTGTTTGTTGAAATTCAATCTCCAATAAGTGCCCTGCGGTTTATGATTTTATACTATATATATGTGGAGCGTGAGATGCAAGCGTTCTGCTACTTGATGATTTAATTGAGTAGACATTATTATAATATCACTGAAGTTTGATATAAAAATATGTTGGGTTATAGTAAGGTAAAAACCGTCCATGTTTATGTGTGGGTTGGTCTTACTATTACCTTCTTGTTTGGAAAAGGATTTTCAAAGTTAAACAGTATGGTTGGAATTTACTCACACCAGTCCCATGACTGACCCAGAGTTTATTTTGTTTGTTTTCCCTAAACTCTTGGGTGCCCAAATTTGTACGGGCAGTCAAGTGTTTCAGGCTTTGCAGATTCACTTGGAGGAGCTCAAAAGCAGGAAGCTTCACCATTAGTTATGTAGAGTTATTTCCGCTGTGATATGATGTATTGTACTCTGATAATGGTATGTATATACAATACAGTTTTGTATTCAGAGTTATGTTATATAATACATCTTATTTTGTTCCGCTGCGAGTTTCGTGTTACTCTGATTATGTTCAGTTGTGATCCTTTTCTTCTTCTATTCTATTAGTTCTATCTTTTCTTTCTCACCCTCTAAATTCTTCTATTAATGTCCTGGTGTTTTCGATGCTTGAATAGTCAACAGTGTGTTTTTATGTTGATTTTCTGGGTCGAAAAATCCAGCCGTTACATGAATCGTTTGGATTGGGTGCTACCAAAACCAACCCTTCACTGTAGTTAAAAAATAGGGGTAATTTTTGGATGTAATGGCTATTTAGAGAATTAGGGATAGGATTAAAAAGAAGCCAGTTTTTAAGTATTAAGAGAAGAAGGGGTAGTTTAAGCATAATAGGGGTAGATTGACAAACATGAAAGATAATGAATCGTTTGGATTGGGTGCAGCAAAAGCCAACCCTTCCCAGTAGTTAAAAAATAGGGATAATTGTTGGAAGTAAGGGCAATTTATTGAATTAGGGGTAGGAGGTTGTTTTGAAGTACTAAAAGAAGTAGGGACAGTTTAAGCATAGTAGGGGTAGACCGACAAATATGAACGATGATGAATTATTTGGATTGGGTGTTGCAAAAACCAACCTTTCACAGAAGTTAAAAAATAGGGGTAATTGTTGGAAGTAAGGGCTATTTAGAGAATTAGGGGTAGGATTAAAAAAATAGCTTAAGCATAGTAGGGGTATATCGACCAATATGAAAGATGATGAATCGTTTGGATTGGATACTGGAAAAACCAATCCTTCATAGAAGTTAAAAAGTAGGGGTAATTGTTGGAAGTAAGGGCTATTTAGAGAATTAGGGGTAGGATTAAAAACAATAGCTGTTTGGAAGTATTAAGAGAAGTATGGGTAATTTAAGCATAGTAGGGGTAGATCGACAAATATGAAAGATGATGAATCGTTTGGATTGGATGCTGCAAAAACCAACCCTTCACAGTAGTTAAAAAATAGGGATAATTGTTGGAAGTAAAGTCTATTTAGAGAATCAGGGGTAGGAATAAAAAGAAGGGATGTTTTGAAGTACTAAGAGAAGTAGGGATAGTTTAAGCATAGTAGGGGTAGATCGACAAATATGAAAGATGATGAATCATTTGGATTGGGTGTTGCAAAAGCCAACCTTTCACAGTAGTTAAAAAATAGGGGTGATTGTTGGAAGTAAGGGCTATTTAGAGAATTAGGGGTAGGATTAAAAAGAATAGTTGTTTTGAAGTATTAAGAGAAGTAGGGTAGTTTAAGCATAGTAGTGGTAGTTTAAGCATAGTAGGGGTAGATCGACAAATATGAATGATGATGAATCGTTTGGATTGGCTGAAGCAAAAACTAACCCTTCGCAGTAGTTAAAAAATTGGGATAATTTTTGGAAGTAGGGGCTATTTAGACAATTAGCGGTACGATTAAAAAGAAGGGTTGTTTTGAAGTACCACGAGAAGTAGGGATAATTTAAGCATAGTACGGGTAGACCGACAAAAATGGACGATGGTGATTCATTTGGATTAGCTGCTGCAAAATCCAACCATTCACAGAAGTTAAAAAATAGGGGTAATTGTTGGGAGAAGGGCTATTTAGAGAATTAGGGTATGATTAAAAAGAATAGCCGTTCTGAAGTATTAAGAGAAGTAGGGGTGGTTTAAGCATAGTAGGGGTAGGTCGACAAATATGAAAGATGATGAATCGTTTGGATTGGATGCTGCAAAAACCAACGCTCACGGTAGTTAAAAAATAGGGGTAATTGTTGAAAGTAAGGGCTATTTAGATAATTTGGGGTAGAATTAAAAAGAATAGTTGTTTTGAAGTATTATGAGAAGTAGGGTTAGTTAAAGCATAGTAGGGGTAGGTCGACAAATATGAAAGATGATGAATTGTTTGGATTGGGTGCTGCAAAAACCAACACTTCACAGTAGTTAAAGAATAGGGGTAATTTTTTGATGTAAGGGCTATTTAGAGAATTAGGGGTAGGATTAAATAGAAGGCTGTTTTGAAGTATTAAGAGAAGTAGCGGTAGTTTAAGTTTAATAGGGGTAAGTCGACAAATATGATAAATGATGAATCGTTTCGATTGGGTGCAGCAAAATCCAACCCTTCATAATAGCTAAAAAATAGGGAAAATTGTTGGAAGTAAGGGATATTTAGAGAATTAGGGTAGGATTAAAAAGAAGGGTTGTTTTGAAGTACTAAGAGAAGTAGGGATAGTTTAAGCATAGTAGGGGTAGATCGACAAATATGAAAGATGATGAATCATTTGGATTGGTTGCTGCAAAAACCAACCTTTTACAGTAGTTAAAAAATAGGGGTAATTGTTGGAAGTAAGGGCTATTTAGAGAATTAGGGGTAGGATTAAAAAGAATAGTTGTTTTGAATTATTAAGAGAAGTAGGGGTAGTTCAAGCATAGTAGGGGTAGATGGACAAATATGAAAGATGATGAATCATTTGGATTGTTTGCTGCAAAAACCAACCCTTCGCAGTAGTTTAAAAATAGGGGTAATTGTTGGATGTAAGGGATATTTAGAGAATTAGGGGTAGTATTAAAAATAAGGCTATTTAGAAGTATTAAGGGAAGTAGGGGTTGTTTAAGCATAATAAGGGTAGATCGACAAATATGATAGATGGTGAACCATTTGGATTAGGTGCAGCAAAAACCAACCCTTCACAGTAGTCAAAAAATAGGGATAATTGTTCGGAATAACGGCTATTTAGAGAATTAGGGGTCGGATTAAAAAGAAGGGTTGTTTTGAAGTGCTAAGAGAAGTAGGGATAGTTTAAGCATAGTAGGGGTAGAACGACAAAAATGAAAGATGATGAATCATTTGGATTGGCTGCTGCAAAAACCAACCTTTCACAGAAGTTAAAAAATAGGGGTAATTGTTGCAAGTAAGGGTTATTTGGAGAATTAGGGGTAGGATTAAAAAGAATAGTTGTTCTGAAGTATTAAGAGAAGTAGGGGTAGTTTAATTATAGTAGGGGGAGGTCGACAAATATGAAGGACGGTGAAACGGTTGGATTGGATGCGGCAAAAATGAACCGTTCACAGAAGTTAAATAATAGGAGTAATTGTTGGAAGTAAGGGCTATTTAGAGAATTTGGTGTAGGATTAAAAAGAATAGCTGGTTTGAAGTATTAAGAGAAGTAGGGGTAGTTTAAGCATAGTAGAGGTAGGTCGACAAATATGAAAGATGATGAACCGTTTGGATTGGATGCTGCAAAAACCAACCCTTCACAGTATTTAGAAAATAGAGGTAATTGTTGGAAGTAACGGCTATTTAGAGAATTTGGGGTAGGATTAAAAAGAAGGCTTGTTTTGAAGTATTAAGAGAGAAGGGGTTGTTTGAGCATTGCAGGGGTAGATCGACAAATATAAAAGACTATGAATCATTTGGATTGGGTGCTGCAAAAACCAACTATTCACAATACTAAAAGATAGGTGTAATTTTTGGAAGTAAGAGCAATTTAGAGAATTAGAGGTAGGATTAAAAAGAATAGATGTTTTGAAGTATAAAGAGAAGTAGGGATAGTTTAAGCATAGCCTGGGTAGATCGACAAATACGAAAGATGATGAATCGTTTGGATTGGGTGCTGCAAAAACCAACCATTCACGGTAGTTAAAAAATAGGGGTAATTGTTGGAAGTAAGGGATATTTATAAAATTTGGGCTAGTATTAAAAAGAAGGGTCGTTTTGAAGTATTAAGAGAAGTAGGGGTAGTTTAAGCATAGTAGGGGTAGATCGACAAATATGAAAGATTATGAATCGTTTTGTTTGGGTGCTGCAAAAACCAACCCTTCACAGTAGTAAAAGGATTGGCTTAGTTTTTGGAAGTAAGGCCTATTTAGAGAATTAGAGGCATGATTAAAAAGAAGGACTGTTTTGAAGTATTAAGAGAAGTAGGGGAAGTTTATGCATAGTAGGGGTAGATCGACAAATATAAAGATGATGAATCATATGGATTGGGTGCTGCAAAAACCAACCCTTCAAAGAAGTTTAAAAATAGGGTTAATTGTTGGATGGGCTATTTAGAGAATTAGGGGTTGGATTAAAAAAAAGGGTTGTTTTGAAGTTTTAAGAGAAGTAGGGGTAGTTTAATCTTAGTAGGAGTAGATCGACAAATTTGAAAGATAATGAATCATTTAGATTGGGCGCTGCAAAAACCAATCGTTTAGATAGGGGTAATTATTGGAAGTAAGGGATATTTATAGAATTAAGGTTGGGATTTAAAAGAATAGCTGTTTTGAAGTATTAAGAGAAGTAGGGGTAGTTTAAGCATAGTACGGGTAGATCGACAAATATGAAAGATGATGAATCGTTTGGATCAGGTGCTGCAAAAACCAACCATTGACAGTAGTTAAAAAATAGGGGTAATTGTTGGATGTAAGGTCTATTTAGAGAATTAGGGGTATGATAAAAAAGAAGGCTGTTTTGAAGTATTGAGGGAAGTAGGGGTAGTTTAAGCGTAACAAGAGTAGATCGACAAACATGAAAGATGGTGAATCGTTTGGATTGGGTGCAGCAAAACCCAACTCTTCACGGTAGTTAAAATATAGGGATAATTTTTGGAAGTAATGGCTATTTAGAGAATTAGGGGAAGGATTAAAAAGAAGAGTTGTTTTGAAGTACTAAGAGAAGTAGGGATAGTTTAAGCATAGTAGGTATAAATCAACAAATATGAAAGATGATGAATAATTTGGATTGGTTGCTTCAAAAACCAACCTTTCACATAAGTTAAAAAATAGGGGTAATTGTTGTAAGTAAGGGCTATTTAGAGAATTAGGGTTCGGATTAAAAAGAATAGATGTTTTGATGTATTCAGAGAAGTAGGGCTAGTTTAAGCATAGTAGGGGTAGATTGACAAATATGAAAGATGATGAATCCTTTGGATTGGATGCTGCAAAAACCAACCCTTCACAGTAATTAAAAAATAGGGGTAATTGTTGGAAGCAAGGGCTATTTAGAGAATTTGGGGGAGGACTAAAAAGAATAGTTGTTTTGAAGTATTATGAGAAGTAGGGGTAGTTTAAACATAGTAGGGGTAGATCGACAAATTGAAAGACGATAAATCTTTTAGATTGGGTGCTGCACAAACCAACCCTTAACAGTAGTTAAAAAATAGGGGTAATTGTTGGATGTAAGGGCTATTTACAGAATTAGGTGTAGGATTTAAAAGAAGGCTGTTTTGAAGTATTAAGAGAAGTAGGGGTAGTTTAAGCATATTAGGGCTAGATCGACAAATATGAAAAATGATGAATCGTTTGGATTGGGCATAGCAAAAACCAACCCTTCACGGTAGTTAAAAAATAATGGTAATTGTTGGAAGTAAGGGCTATTTAGAGAATTAGGCTTTGGATTAAAAAGAAGGGCTGTTTTGAAGTACTAAGAGAAGTAGGGATATTTTATGCATAGTATGGGTAGATCGACAAATATGAAAGCTGATAAATCATTTGGATTGGGTGCTGCAAAAACCAACCTTTCACAGAAGTTAAAAAATAGGGATAATTGTTGGAAGTAACGGCTATTTGGAGAATTAGGGGTGGTATTAAAAAGAATAGATGTTTTGAAATATTAAGAGAATTATGGGTAGTTTTAGCATAGTAGAGGTAGATCGACAAATATGGAAGTTGATGAATCGTTTGGATTAGTGCTGCAAAAACCAACCCTTCACAGTAGTTAAAAAATAGGGGTAATTGTTGGAACTAAGGGCTATTTGGAGAATTAGGGGTAGGATTAAATAGAATGGCTGTTTTGAAGTACTAAGAGAAGTAAGGATAGTTTAAGCATAGTAGGGGTAGACCGACAAATATGAAAGATGATGAGTCATTTGGATTGGGTGCCACAAAAACCATCCTTTCACAGAAGTTAAAAAATAAGGGTAATTGCTGGAAGTAAGTGCTATTTAGAGAATTATGGGTAGGATTAAAAAGAATAACTGTTTTTAAGTATTAAGAGAAGTAGGGGTAGTTTAAGCATAGTAGGGTTAAATCGACAAATATGAAAGATTGTGAATCGTTTGTATTGGATGCTGCAAAAACCAACCCTTCACGGTAGTTAAAAAATAAGGGTAATTTTTGGAAGTAAGGTCGATTTAGAAATTTAGGGGAAGGATTAAAAAGAATAATTGTTTTGAATTATTAAGAGAAGTAGGGATAGTTTAAGCATAGCCCGGGTAGATCGACAAATACGAAAGATGATGAATCGTTTGGATTGGTTGCTGCAAAAACCAGCACTTCATAGTAGTTAAAAAATAGGAGTAATTGTTGGATGTAAGGGCTAGTTAGAGAATTAGGGGTAGGATTAAAAAGAAGGCTGTTATGAAGTATTAATAGAAGTAAGTGTAGTTTTAGTATAGTAGGGGTAGATCGACAAATGTGAAAGATGATGAATCATTTAGATTGGGTGCTGCAAAAGCCAACACTTCACTGTAGTTAAAAAATAGGGGTAATTGTTGGAAGTACGAAATATTTATAGAATTGTTGGTAGGATTAAAATGAAGGGTCGTTTTGAAGTATTAAGAGAAGTAGGGGTAGTTTAAGCATAGTAGGGATAGATCGGCAAATATGAAAGATTATGAATCGTTTGGATTGGGTGTCACCGTAGTAAAAGATAGGTGTAATTGTTGGAAGTAAGGGCTATTTAGAGAGTTAGGGGTAGGATTAAATATTTTTGTCGTCTTGAAGTATTAAGGGAAGTAGGGGTACTTTAAGCATAGTAGGGGTAGATCGACAAATTTGAAAGACGATGAATCAATTGTATTAGGTGTACAAAAATCAACCCTTCACAGAAGGTAAAAAATAAGGGTAACTATTGGAAGTAAGGGCTATTTAGAGAATTAGGGGTAGGATTAAAAAGAATAGCGATTTTGAAGTATTAAGAGAAGTAGGGATATTTTACGCATTGTACGGGTAGATCGACAAATACGAAAGATGATGAATCGTTTGCATTGCATGCTGCAAGAACCAATCCCTCATAGTAGTTAAAAAATAGGGGCAATTGTTGGAAGTAAGGACTGTTTAGAAAATTTGGGGTAGTATTAAAAAGAAGGGTCGTTTTGAAGTATTACGAGAAGTAGGGGTAGTTTGAGCATACTAAGGGTAGATCAACAAATATGAAAGATTATGAATCGTTTAGATTGGGTGCTGCAAAAACCAACCCTTTATAGTAGTAAAAAGATTGGCTTAATTGTTGGAAGTAAGGGCTATTTAGGGAATTAGGTGTAGGATTAAAAAGAAGGACTATTTTGAAGTATTAAGATAGTAGGGTTAGTTTAAGCATAGTAGGGGTAGATCGACAAATATAAAGATGATGAATCATATGGATTGGGTACTGCAGAAACCAACCCCTCAAAGTAGCTTAAAAATAGGGATAATTGTTGGAAGGGCTATTTATAGAATTAGGGGTTGGATTAAAAAGAAGTGTTCTTTTGAAGTATTAAGAGAAGTAGGGGCTGTTTAAGCATAGTAGGAGTAGATCGGCAAATTTGAAAGGTGATTATTCATTTAATTGGGTGCTGCAAGATCCAACCCTTCATATTAGTTAAAAAAATAAGGGTAATTGTTGGAAGTAAGGGCTATTTAGAGAATAAGGGGTAGGATTAAATAGAAGGGCTGTTTTTAAGAACTAATAGAAGTAGGGATATTTTATGCATAGTATGGGTAGATCGACAAATATGAAAGCTGATGAATCATTTGGATTGCGTGCTGCAAAAACCAACCTTTCACAGAAGTTAAAAAATAGGGGTAATTGTTGGAAGTAACGGCAATTTGGAGAATTAGGGGTGGGATTAAAAAGAATAGATGTTTTCAAATATTAAGAGAATTATGGGTAGTTTTAGCATAGTAGAGGTAGATCAACAAATATGAAAGACGATGAATTGTTTGGATTGGTTGTTGCCAAAACCAATCCTTCACACTAGTTAAAAAATAGGGGTAATTGTTGGAACTAAGGGCTATTTGGAGAATTAGGGTTAGGATTTAAAAGAATGGCTGTTATGAAGTACTAAGAGAAGTAGGGATAGTTTAAGCATAGTAAGGGTAAACCGAAAAATATGAAAGATCATGAGTCATTTGGATTGGGTGCCGCACAAACCATCCTTTCACAGAAGTTAAAAACTAAGGGTAATTGTTGGATGTATGGGCTATTTAGAGAATTATAGGTAGGATTAAAAAGAATAACTG
This sequence comes from Allium sativum, assembly GCA_030737875.1. Lineage (NCBI taxonomy): Eukaryota > Viridiplantae > Streptophyta > Magnoliopsida > Asparagales > Amaryllidaceae > Allium > Allium sativum. The sequence goes on along the minus strand of JASFAX010000038.1, from coordinate 5,245,884 downwards.
TTTTTAAGTATTAAGAGAAGTAGGGGTAGTTTAAGCATAGTAGGGTTAAATCGACAAATATGAAAGATTATGAATCGTTTGTATTGGATGCTGCAAAAACCAACCCTTCACGGTAGTTAAAAAATAAGGGTAATTTTTGGAAGCAAGGTCGATTTAGAGATTTTGGGGAAGGATTAAAAAGAATAGTTGTTTTGAAATATTAAGAGAAGTAGGGATAGTTTAAGCATAGCCGGGTATATCGACAAATACGAAAGATGATGAATCGTTTGGATTGGTTGCAACAAAAACCAGCACTTCACAGTAGTTAAAAAATAGGAGTAATTGTTGGATGTAAGGGCTAGTTAGAGAATTAGGGGTAGGATTAAAAAGAAGGCTGTTATGAAGTATTAATAGAAGTAAATGTAGTTTTAGCATAGTAGGGGTAGATCGACAAATGTGAAAGATGATGAATCATTTAGATTGGGTGCTGCAAAAGCCAACACTTCACAGTAGTTAAAAAATTGGGGTAATTGTTGGAAGTACGAAATATTTATAGAATTGTTGGTAGGATTAAAAAGAAGGCTCGTTTTGAAGTATTAAGAGAAGTAGGGGTAGTTTAAGCATAGTAGGGATAGATCGGCAAATATGAAAGATTATGAATCGTTTGGATTGGGTGTCACCGTAGTAAAAGATAGGTGTAATTGTTGGAAGTAAGGGCTATTTAGAGAGTTAGGGGTAGGATTAAATATTTTTGTTGTCTTGAAGTATTAAGGGAAGTAGGGGTACTTTAAGCATAGTAGGGGTAGATCGACAAATTTGAAAGATGATGAATCAATTGTATTAGGTGCTACAAAAATCAACCCTTCACAGAAGGTAAAAAATAGGGGTAACTATTGGAAGTAAGGGCTATTTAGAGAATTATGTGTAAGATTAAAAAGAATAGCGATTTTGAAGTATTAAGAGAAGTAGGGATATTTTACGCATTGTACGGGTAGATCGACAAATACGAAAGATGATGAATCGTTTGCATTGCGTGTTGCAAAAACCAATCCCTCATAGTAGTTAAAAAATAGGGATAATTGTTGGAAGTAAGGACTGTTTAGAAAATTTGGGGTAGTATTAAAAAGAAGTGTCGTTTTGAAGTATTACGAGAAGTAGGGGTAGTTTGAGCATACTAAGGGTAGATCAACAAATATGAAAGATTATGAATCGTTTAGATTGGGTGCTGCAAAAACCAACCCTTTATAGTAGTAAAAAGATTGGCTTAATTGTTGGAAGTAAGGGCTATTTAGAGAATTAGGTGTAGGATTAAAAAGAAGGACTATTTTGAAGTATAAAGATAGTAGGGGTAGTTTAAGCATAGTAGGGGTAGATCGACAAATATAAAGATGATGAATCGTATGGATTGGGTGCTGCAGAAACCAACCCCTCAAAGTAGCTTAAAAATAGGGATAATTGTTGGAAGGGCTATTTATAGAATTAGGGGTTGGATTAAAAAGAAGTGTTGTTTTGAAGTATTAAGAGAATTAGGGGTTGTTTAAGCATAGTAGGAGTAGATCGGCAAATTTGAAAGGTGATTATTTATTTAATTGGGTGCTGCAAGATCCAACCCTTCATAGTAGTTAAAAAATAAGGGTAATTGTTGGAAGTAAGGGCTATTTAGAGAATAAGGGGTAGGATTAAAAAGTAGGGCTGTTTTTAAGAACTAATAGAAGTAGGGATATTTTATGCATAGTATGGGTAGATCGACAAATATGAAAGCTGATGAATCATTTGGATTGCGTGCTGCAAAAACCAACCTTTCACAGAAGTTAAAAAATAGGGGTAATTGTTGGAAGTAACGGCAATTTGGAGAATTAGGGGTGGGATTAAAAAGAATAGATGTTTTGAAATATTAAGAGAATTATGGGTAGTTTTAGCATAGTAGAGGTAGATCAACAAATATGAAAGACGAAGAATCGTTTGGATTGGTTGCTGCCAAAACCTACCCTTCACACTAGTTAAAAAATAGGGGTAATTGTTGGAACTAAGGGCTATTTGGAGAATTAGGGGTAGGATTAAAAAGAATGGCTGTTTTTGAAGTACTAAGAGAAGTAGGGATAGTTTAAGCATAGTAAGGGTAAACCGAAAAATATGAAAGATCATGAGTCATTTGGATTGGGTGCCGCAAAAACCATCCTTTCACAGAAGTTAAAAAATAAGGGTAATTGTTGGATGTATGGGCTATTTAGAGAATTATAGGTAGGATTAAAAATAATAACTGTTTTTAAGTATTAAGAGAAGTAGGGGTAGTTTAAGCATAGTAGGGTTAAATCGACAAATATGAAAGATTATGAATCGTTTGTATTGGATGCTGCAAAAACCAACCCTTCACGGTAGTTAAAAAATAAGGGTAATTTTTGGAAGTAAGGTCGATTTAGAGATTTAGGGGAAGGATTAAAAAGAATAGTTGTTTTGAAGTATTAAGTGAAGTAGGGATAGTTTAAGCATAGCCGGGGATATCGACAAATACGAAAGATGATGAATCGTTTGGATTGGTTGCAACAAAAACCAGCACTTCACAGTAGTTAAAAAATAGGAGTAATTGTTGGATGTAAGGGCTAGTTAGAGAATTAGGGGTAGGATTAAAAAGAAGGCTGTTATGAAGTATTAATAGAAGTAAATGTAGTTTTAGCCTAGTAGGGGTAGATCGACAAATGTGAAAGATGATGAATCATTTAAATTGGGTGCTGCAAAAGCCAACACTTCACAGTAGTTAAAAAATTGGGGTAATTGTTGGAAGTAAGGGATATTTAGAGAATTGTGGGTAGGATTAAAAAGAAGGGTCGTTTTGAAGTATTAAGAGAAGTAGGGGTAGTTTAAGCATAGTAGGGATAGATCGGCAAATATGAAAGATTATGAATCGTTTGGATTGGGTGTCACCGTAGTAAAAGATAGGTGTAATTGTTGGAAGTAAGGGCTATTTAGAGAGTTAGGGGTAGGATTAAATATTTTTGTTGTCTCGAAGTATTAAGGGAAGTAGGGGTACTATAAGCATAGTAGGGGTAGATCGACAAATTTGAAAGATGATGAATCAATTGTATTAGGTGCTGCAAAATTCAACTGTAACATCCCGCATTTTTTACGGCTGAATAATTGATTTATTTAATTATTAAATATCGTTTCGGCAATACCGATAACTTGAATTAAATAATATTTATATATAATTAATACAAATAATAGAATAATACATTTATTTTCGAAATGGTCGAAAATAGCTGAATTCCCAATATTGTGTGAATTGGGTAATATAAGGGATTTGGGTAAGTTTAGATTCGATTGTTAATAACGAATCTATTCTATTAACGACGATGAAACATATAATTTATATTATAATTATAATCGAGCTCGAAATGGCACGGCAGTTCGTAATTTAGCGATTTGAACTTTAAACGAATATATAGAAGCCGTTTTAAGTTGGATTTATGTGAAACAAGAAACGTTCGGGGCTGGTGGTGTATATTTTTCTAATGAAAGAGAAAAATCAAGATTTCGTTGTATATATTGCAAAATTTGTCCAAATCAAATTTTCAAATAGTCGCTATAGAATCGTTCATCGACCGTAACAGTTTATTTGAAATAATTGCATACTGGATTCGAATTTAGACAAGGTTCTTTTGAGACGTAGTGATAAATTAAATTTTAGAATTTTACTGTAATTTTTAATTAAATATGCAACTTTTTATTTGGAGTATTTTGCACCCTATATCAATATTTTGGGGTTTCAAAATATAAGTTAACCTACCGGTATTATTATATTTCTGGGATCATGACACATTGCTCGTTACAACGGTATTTTTAATTTTGTCATTAGCAGTCCGTGAATGAACAAAATTGGATACATCGGGTACATCACCTTTTAATACAAACAGGGACACATCGTGCATGCATGCAATAATGTTAAGGTCAAACTTTAATGTCAATCAAGTTCTCTATTTACTTCATTTTGGTAATATATATTCCCCTTCTTCCATGCATGCGTTATTGCAATGTAAGGTACAGATTTGCATGGTTTTGTTTGTAACGTAAGGCAAGAATAAGCTGAAAATACACATAAACGGCAATCCGCAAGTAACTGAAACTATATATTTGTGTTTTTCCATTTTTCTTTCTTTTTGACCACAAGCAGGCACCAAGATAAATGAAAGAGAGTTTATATTATAAATAAATACCTTGGCTACCAAGTTTTGCACAGCGGTCAACCTTTCAAGGTACAGTAAAAATGAAAACTGCAGCCTAAACTAATCTATAACGTGTATTTTCAAATTTGTAGCCAACCTATACTCTGTCCTTTTCTTTGGTGTCTACAGCAAAAGTTGATGAAAAACAGCAAAAACTTGCCGACAAAGTAATTTAAAAACTAACGGACCTAACAACTAAACTGTACCCGCCTATGTCCTTATTCCTTGCCTACCACGTAAAAGTTTTCATTATAAATGAGCATGCCCCCTCCTAGTTTATTTTCTTCTGCAAAAACCATAAGTAATTTAATGGCGGAAAAAAAAGGTGAACTCAGGCAAGAAATGAGATAGAAGAGACTATCAGTTAGAAGACGCAAAGTTGCGGAAAGGAGCATGTTTGTTTCCGAAGGAGGATGGGCGGTATGTGAAAATGTTTTGGATTTCGGCCCTGTTTTGATTGGAAAAGAAGAAAAAAAATGAAAAGGATCAAATGGAAGGAAACAAAGAAAGAAAGGATGTTGTGTTTTCATCCTAGCATGCAAATATGAAGTGGAACCTGGATATTCAAATAGGAAGCATGCGGCATGAATGTTTAGGTGAGGTTACATATTAGCTAAGTTATATAATTATTCAATTTAATTTATAATTTGATGAGTTGATTTAATTTGTTAACTTTAAAAAAAAATATAACGTAGTAAAACAAAAATAACGTACCAGTACAGAACCTATCCTATTCGCGGTCTCAGATGTTATAGTCATATCGACAAATAAAACTCATCAGCTTAACCTGTTTGAATAAACATAAATTATCAGTAAAAAGATAATAGTCGAATTTAACTACAGTTAATGTAATGAAATTACAATATTTATTTATAGTGGCATCTATTAACAGAATTTGATGCCATCAGTTGCGTTGGGTCCGTATGGAAGTAGACTACAGAATAAAGCTGGTTTGGATCGATTTAGAGCTCGTTGGAATCTATGGAAAAATAAGACGGTTAATCGAATGAACCGGACCTTAATCATTATTCAACGATTAACGACGAAGGTGAGTAAATCTCACTAACTCTACTCAAGTTCTATTTTCATAAACTATTTTTAGAATTGATAAATAATGGCTTTTTGCTGTGTGTTGGTTGTTTGCTTAAACTGCTAGTTAAATTGGTTAAAAATATCGATAACGATATATATAAATCGTATCGAAATATTGATTCTGTTTATCAGGATATTTTACCTTCATGTTATTTATGTTGACTGAAATCTGTGGATGCAGGTAAACATGTTGGAAGGAATCAACTGGGTTCCTCAACATTTATTTTACTGTTTCTCATATACTATGATATATGATGTGATTATAAACCGTTGTTGATTTGGTGTGCTGATTGTGGTTATTAGGTAACTTTAAATACCAAAGGAAATAACTAGGATGTGAAAGAGAAATTTCAAACTAAAATTTGGATTAAATTATTTATATAAAATCAATGATTTTATATAAAAAGGCGTTTTTAAAGTGTGGATTGAAATAAAAATATTCGTAGAAAATCAAAGTATTTAATAAAAAAAGAAAATGCATGAGGTGAATATGGGATTTTGGAATTTTATAAAATCAAATGGAATTATTAAAAAGAGATATTTGAAAATTTAAGGAAAGACTTTATTAGATCAAAATTTGGACCTAACACCCAAATCGTTATGATTCTTATAGAGTTTTAAATGGAGAATAAAGAAAAAGCAGAAAACACGCAGAATTTATAGTGGTTCGGCGTTAACGAGCCTACGTCCACTTTATATGTTATCGATTATACTTTCAATGCTGATACAATCAATGATTTCTCTCTAGCTCACTTTTACAATTGTGATTTCTCTCAGTAATCTCGTAGTGAAACTGACAATAAATGGTGATATGACAATAATGGCAGAATCAGTACTCAATATTGCCAAAGGATCCTGAAAAATGCCAAGCCCTGGGCTATTTATAGCTGATTTTGTCAGGCGTATCGCGGTCGCACGTGGCACGAATCCTGAGAATATCGGATCGTATCGCCGCCGATGAAGAATTAGTCAAATTAGCCGTTGTGGACAGGTGTCGCGATCCCCTTGAATATCGGATCGAGCAAAGGGGGAGAGTCAGTCAAAATGACAGTTGGGGACACGTATCGCTGGATCCGTGCATCTCGGATCGCCGAAGACTAGCTCGTGCTTGAACGGGTCAGAGGCTTCGTCGCGCATCAGGGGTTCGGATCGGTCTGTACTGGGTAGTAGTGTATGTACAGATCGAGTCGCATAGAAGTGGTTGTATCGCTGATGTATATGGGGGTGATCCGTTGAGGGGCAATCCGATAAGGGGCGATCCTCTGGTGCGATCCGTTCCTTTATGTACTTAAGGAACGTAGTTTCATACTTTCATCTTGTGAATGAACTTGGGTGGCTTGGTCAAAAAGCTAGCCAACATTTTGCCCCCTCGAAGTATGTTTTATCGATGATAGAACATGCTTCGAAATTATAGAAACTTCTTTTCATAAAGAGATGCAAATCAGTGGACAATTCTTTTTTGGGATCTTTCAGAGTCTTCATCATCGAATCTGTCAGGTGCATTTTCGAATTTTCATTTCTGTCGGTCGTTTGTCGATTCGGATCGCATGCGCGAGTCGCGGTTCGTTAGCGAGTCATTCGCCTCGTCCTTTGGTGAGCACTTGGGCCTCTTCACGGAACGGAACGAGGTGGGCTTCTCTTCGAGACGTGGTGGGCTTTTGGTTCGCGGCCCGTCTATTTTCGCGGATCGAATAAGAAAGAAAAGGAGAGACAAACGGTCGCCCTTTTGCCTATATAAGTCGATCCTCACCCTCATTCTTTTAACAACCCGTATTTTTGAATAACATGTTATAACACAAATCAAGGCAGAATTAAACTGTAATATCTGAATCAAGGGAAACAGGCTGTGCCATTGCGTTCGTCTCGGAAAAATACGTGAAATAGAGTCCGAGTTTTCGAAAATCGGAGTCCGTATGACCAAGATATGGCCTCGCGAAGTTTCATGAAAAATTCAAATTCAAAACAGATTCAAATTTCAGAAAATCAGAAGTGGTGGGAAAATTCCCGCCAGACCCAGGGGGTCGACTGGGGAGTCGACCTCCCCCCCCCCTCCCCCCCAGGTCGACTGGGGAGTCGACCCCAGGGTCGACCTGGGTGTCGACCTACCTGGTCGGCCCAGGCAACCTGGTGCACCCATTTTGGCTATTTTGACCTGTTTTGGAGGCTTGTGTCGGGATTTGATGGCTTGGATTGAATCTAGGGTTAATCCTATGGCTAATACTATCCTAATCTTCTATAAAAAGACCCCTAAACCTAGCCTAAATCACCATTATTCAATCCTACAACTAAACTATGTCAAATTTGTTCCTCTCATGGCCTCCACTCTCATGCTAAAATTTCTAAGTTATTTATATGAGAGATTTTGAGTTCATACAAGTGTATTCAAGCTTGTATGAGTGTTCTTAGCTTGCATTCAAGTCAAGTTGCAACATTTCTATTTCAAAGCAAGGGTTTTTATTGATTTGGCTCAAGAGTTTTTCATTTGTAGCTTGCATATTTGGGATTTTTGGTGATTGCATAAGGGCTTTGTCATAATCTTTTAATAAATATTCATTTGTGTCTTCATAGCATTGTAAGCCCTTTTCTACTTTCATTCTTTGAACTCTAAAGTTAAATGAATGATGCAAGTTTGGTTGATCATTATGATATGCAAGTTTGGTTGATCATTATGATATGCAAGTTTGGTTGATCATTAGATATGCAAGTTTGGGTTGATCATGTTATCATGTTATGCAAGTTGACACATGTTGCTATGTTATGCAAGTTTGGGTCGATCATGTTATCATGTTATGCAAGTTGACACATGTTGCTATGTTATGCAAGTTTGGGTTGATCACGTTATCATGTTATGCAAGTTAAACTTGAGTTTGTAAGCTTAAAGCTTCAAGCTTTATGTTAAAGGTTGCATTTTGGCAACATGGAAGTTATCATATCCTATATGATAATTTGCATGTGAGGCTAAATGCGAACTTCTAGCAACTTCTACATGTCATTTATCACCATGTATCACTTATATGCTATGTTTGGTTTTATGCATACTTTTGAAGCCTAATAATGCAATATGCAAGTATATGAACATATGTACATTTCATATGCCACTATGTTAAACTTGTGGCTTCAACACCTTTTTGTCATGATTATGCCAAGTTCCCTATTTTATCCTTTATGCGTTGTTGCGATTATGTAAACGATGGGAATACGTTGGGGTTGGGTAACATTATGACAAGAACATGGTTTTTATAACATGACGTGATATGTAATTATGTTTTGGAAACATAATGGACATGACACTTAGAAAAGATGAGTGTGGCCAACTCGAGGTTGGGTTGAGTTTGTAGCATAAATCTACCCGGACCCGCCCGGCTTAACTAGTGGCTACAAACAATAGGACCCAATGTGAGAAGTTGGTCACGTTGTGCTCGAACCCGAGGTTAGACCAAGTTGTGGTGTAAAGCTACCCGGACCCGCCCTGCTTAACTAGTAACCACAACAAGGTCTAATGTGAGATGTTAAGGCACATTTAAGTTAATGAATGCTTCCTGATTAGGGTTAAGTCATGGTCCACTTAATACTTAACCAATTCGGGCTTGATGGGTTAATCGGGGTTAAGACATGAACCTTGGGTACACTTAACCAATTTAATCCACGTTTGGATCGGGTTAACCACATTTAACCCGTTAAGGAAACCCTAGTTGCATGGTCCTTTGCAGAAGTAACCCTCTAGATAGTATCATAAGACCCTAGGACTAGGCTAGGGTGGGGGACGATTACTAGGCTGACATGTAAGCGACCAAAACGACGGCTGTGTAGGTACGCCGGTGTAGGTCCAGGCGGACTATGGTCGTGCACATAGTCCAGCGTTGGAGAATCAGGCACGGGTACCAGTAGATCTAGACTGTGCATACTTGATTGGTGTCCGAGGTCTACACCCTAGGACTTGATACACCCTGGTGTGGACCTAGCACAGTTAGCTACATTTCATGTTTGGGCCGTATGACACCGACACTTGATGAGTTAGGCTTATAGGGAGCCGATCAACTAGACCGTGTAGTTGGACCTTGATTTAGGTCACCTAATGATATTGGGCCAAGCGTGGGCCAAGGGATCAATTCTTGTTTTTACTTGACATGTTAGAATGCTAGTACACCCGCGGTGCAAAACTTAACCTTGATCATGCAATGACACCTTTTATCTATCTTGTTAGTTAACCATCATGCCAGTATGTTATCCTTATGTTCATCTCAGCTTCTCATGCCAGTTAACTTTACTAGTTCATGGACTGATAGTAGTTAGGGCTTACCAGTCTTTTTGACTGACCTGTTTTCTTTCGCCTCTTTTCTTCCGTTTCCCCCCCCCCCCCCCTCAGGTCCTCAGGGTGGGAACATTGGAGCTTAGCTTGAATATTTACAGCTTGCTTACTGGATTTGCTCATGTACGGTTTTGGACATTGAGCTAGCTATCGTTTATCACTTCATTTTGGGGATAGTACTTTATGTATTTCAGTTTTCAGTTTATGCTTTTATCTAGACTTTGTGTGTTGGAAAATAACGACCAAGTACTTTGTTGTAACTTAACTATGGTTTTGAAATGCTAGTTTTATCCGCTGCTTTAATATTCTGTTTTACTTATATGTTCTGACTTGTGATATCTGCATGCATGTTTACCACATTTAACGCCCCTCCAAAGCCAATGTACTTGCAAGAGTTACCTTGGCGGAGGTGGGGTGTTACATTTGGTATCAGAGCATACAAGATTTGAGCAAAAGTGTTTTTAAAACTTACCTTTTGGAAAACTATTTTCAAAACCAATTAAGTATTTTCCAAGAAAAGTCTAGTTATTTTAAAAGGCTATTCCCCAAAAGCCGTAGCACTATCCTTCGTTTCTTCGTTCTGAATCTATCTTTTTCTTCGTTTTAGTATGACCGATCGCTTTAACATCCTGGAAGGCGTACGAATACCCGTCTGGTTCTGGAGATTTATGGAGGCAAGGGCAAATGAACCCGGCCCCGCGAACATTCCTCCTCCTTCCGCCGTCGCGAACATCTCTCCTCCTCCCGTAGCTGAGGTTCCTCCTCCCCCTCAGCATCCGCAAGAGGATTTCGCAAAGCGTTGCAGAGACTTTAAGGCGATGGGTTGCAAGAATTTTGTCGGAACAGAGACTTCTGTGGAGGCAAGAAACTGGTTAAAGGAAACTGAAGACCTCTTTGCTATCTTTGATGTGGAAGATCGTAGGAAAGTTCTGTTGGCGGTATGGCTATTGAAAGGGGAAGTTGCTTATTGGTGGGTAGTCACCACCACTACTAGACCAATTGAGACTTGGAATGACTTTAGGAGAAGGTTTGGACTAAAGTTTCTATCATCGACAGAAGAGAACCTTCAAATGGAGTGGTTCCTATCCCTAAAGCAAGGGGACATGACCGTTAGGGAATACGTGGATAAGTTCAATCAACTTGCTCAGTTCGGTCTAGGATTGGTAAACACAGCTCGGAAGAAGGCCCTACACTTTGCTATAGGATTGAATGAGCCATTGCGCAGTTTGGCCATGTCTCATATAACCCTGGGGGCGACCTTCGAGAGTTTGGTTAATATGGCCCTACTTCAAGAGGAAGATAAGAGTGGTAAGAAGGAGGTCAAGGCAAACGAGTCCCAAGGCAAGAAGGAAGATACCGAGAAAACAGACAAGAACAACATGAAGGGGAACAAGGGCAACAACAATCGCAATGACAACAAGACCAGGGAAACAAGGATGTGCAAGTTCTGTCGGATCGTTGGGCACATAGCCAAAGATTGCAGGAAGAAGAAGAGGAGGTTAGGCGAGTGTTTCCATTGCGGAGAATCTGGACATTTTAGCAAGGATTGCCCCTAAGAAGCAAGGACAAGGGCAAGGACGAACTCAGCAAGTAGGACCCTCCGGAGGACAGTTGCAGGCTCTCCTCACTCTTCCAGCTTTTGGTCGACCTAGTGTCATGTTTACATTTCTGATTTCCCTGTTCACACCTTATTTGATTCTGGCACATCGCATTGTTTTATTTCTGATCTTATTAAAAGTTTTGCACCTAAGTACTAGTCTAGTTGAGGTCCCGTTAGTGTTTCAAATCCAATTTGGGGGGGGGGGGGGGGGGTTCCGCCCATCTACCTGTGATTTGTGTGGATTTGAAAATCTCTGTCTTAAGCATAGAATTCATGTGTAATGTTTAGGTTCTCGGGTTTATGGGATACGGGTTGATTTTGGGGGTGGGTTGGTTGTCCAGTTATGGAGCCATTCTTGACTGTGAGCATAGGGTAGTGAGGCTCATGACTCACCTCGGTAATACCCTAGAAATTTCTTGTAACCCTAGAGGTCCCGTCATGTTATGTTATCTTGAATCTCTCGACTCGTCCATCGATGATCTGCAATCTGTAAGGGTGGTCCGAGACTATCCTGATGTCTTTGAAGAAGTTAAGGGGTTACCCCCTAAACGAGAGATAGATTTCCGCATTTATCTAGTTGATAATGCCAAGCCAGTATCATTGCCCGTTAGGCACATGGCCCCTCGTGAGAGAAGGGAGCTCAGTAAGCAAATCAAGGAGCTGCTTGAAAAGAATTTTATTAGACGAAGCATTTCTGAATGGGGTGCTCCGGTGGTATTCGCTACTAAGGCGGATGGCTCACTTCGTCTATGTGTTGATTACCGAGAGTTGAACAAGCTGACAAAGAAGAATAGGCACCTTTTGCCGAGGATTGATGATCTCTTTGATCAGCTTGTAGGTGCTTCTGTTTTCTCTCAGCTCGATCTAGCCACCGCATTCCATCAGCTTAGAGTAGCTGAGGATAGCATTGATAAAACTGCGTTTAGGACTCCAGACGGATTCTTTGAATGGCTTGTCATGCCATTCGGTTTGACCAATGCACCCGCCTACTTCGTAGACTTGAAGAGTAGGGTGTTCAGGGAGTTCCTTAACAAGTTTGTTGTTGTCTTCGTGGATGATATTCTGATCTTCTCAAAGGATGAGGAAGAGCATGCTAGGCATCTCAAGGAAGTGATGGATACGCTTAGGGCGCATCAGTTGAAAGCCAAGTTCTCCAAATGTCATTTTTGGAGAAGGGAGGTTCGGTTTCTTGGACATATAGTTTCTAAGCAAGGCATAGCGGTGGATCCCGCGAAGGTGGTTGTGGTTCAAGACTGGAAGACTCCTAGGAATGCAACCGAAGTAAGAAGCTTTTTCGGTCTAGCGGGCTACTATAGGAAGTTCATCAGGGACTTCGCTAAGATTTCGGCCCCTCTTACTAAGTTGACAAAGAAGAACTTAGTCTTTGCATGGGACTTGGGGTGTGAGCTTGCTTTTCAAAGGCTCAAGAGAGCCCTTACCTCAACTCCAGTTTTGGAATTACCCGATAGTGGTAAGATGTTTACCGTGTACACAGATGCATGTGGCACGGGGTTAGGTGCCGTTTTGATGCAAGAGGGAAGAGTGATATGTTATGGGGGTAGGCAACTTAAAGTTCATGAGAAGAACTATCCCACTCATGATTTGGAGTTAGCGGCGATCATCTTTGCACTCAAATCCTGGCGCCACTATCTTCTAGGCGAAAGGTTTGAGTTGTATACTGATCACAAGTCATTCAAGTACCTCTTCTCGCAAAAAGATCTGAATTTAAGGCAGCAAAGGTGGATGGAATTCTTGGCATCTTATGACTTCAAGATAGCTTATACCCCTGGCAAGGGTATTGTTGTGGCGGGTGCACTAAGCAGAAGGAGGTTGACTTTGAGCCCCTTCTTCATTGAGATGAAGAACCTAGAATTCTTGGTGACCTTTGATTTTAAGACGACTGTTGAGTCGATGACGGGTTCTTTAGCATCCCTTGAGCTTAGACACACACTTCTTGATCAAGTTAGGGCTTCGCAGAAGGAGGATCCACAGATAGTCGAGGTCATGGATAGGTTGATTCGTGGTGAGACGTCTAGTCACCTTGCTAGATATACTATTGATGACAAGGGTCGGCTAATGCGTGATGGAAGGCTATGCGTTCCACAATTAGGGGACTTGGTGCGTAAAGTTCTTGAAGAAGCACATCACTCGAAGATGACTATACATCCGGGAGGAGATAAGATGTATAGAGATATGAAGCGCATTTTCTTTTGGGCCGGAATGAAGAGGGATGTGGCAGAATATGTTTCAAAGTGCAAGGTGTGCCAACAAGTGAAAGCCGAGTCAAAGAAACCAGGTGGGCTATTACATCCATTGGAGGTCCCGCAATGGAAGTGGGAGAGTATTTCTATGGATTTTGTGGATGGATTGCCTAGGTCAAGAAAAGGGAACACAAGCATATGGGTCATAGTTGACAGACTTACGAAGAGTGCTCACTTCAACCCAGTAAAGAGCAACAGGACCGGATCATGGCTAGCATCTATTTACCTTCGAGAGATAGTGCGGTTGCATGGAGTTCCTTCTAGCATAATTAGCGATCGTGACCCAATTTTCACTAGCCAGTTCTGGAATAGTTTGCAAGAAGCAATGGGTACGCGATTGAATCTGAGTACAGCCTATCACCCCCAGACGGATGGCCAAACCGAAAGGGTGAATAGAGTGCTAGAAGATCTCTTGAGACTCTATGTTCTCGACTTCGGTGGTACTTGGGAAGACCACCTTCCTCTTGTAGAGTTTGCTTATAATAATAGCTATCAAGCCAGCATAGGGATGGCACAATTTGAAGCTTTGTATGGGAGACCGTGTAGGTCACCATCTTGTTGGTGGGAGACAACTGATAGACTTATACTTGGGCCCGATATGATACGAGACACATCCGAGAGAGTTGAATTGGTGAGAAGAAGGATGAAAACGGCCCAAGATAGACAGAAATCCTATGCTGACAAGCGAAGGGCAGATTTGGAATTCGAAGTGGGAGACATGGTTTTCGTGAAGGTTTCTCCTTTACATAATGTGGTTCGTTTTGGAGCAGTGGGGAAGCTGGCACCAAGGTTCGTAGGACCCTTCCCTATCATAGGGAGAATTGGAAAGATGGCCTATAAGGTGGAATTGCCCGAAAAGCTAGCCGGAGTGCATAATGTCTTTCATGTCTCACATCTCCGAAAGTGCCTACATGAATCCGCTGAGGTGGTTGAACCAAGCATTCTAGAAGACATTGAGGTAGAGAAAGAGGCAACCTTGAGAAGTGCTCCGATTCGTATATTGGGAACGGAGGTCAAGAAGCTAAGGAATCGAGAGGTCAAGTTGGTGAAAGTTCAGTGGGGTGAAGCCGCGGAAGACGCAACTAGGGAAACCGAGGAGAAGATGCGTGTGCTTTATCCATTCCTTTTTTAGGGTACATTCTCAATCTCTTTTCCTATCTCTCTTTTACTATCCATGTTTATCTTGTTTATCTAGTTATCTCGTTAATCATGTTATGAGGACCTTAGGTAGAAACCCTTTGGATGAAACATGTATTTGAAACACGTAATGCTTGATGGTTGCAAATGGTTGCAAGTGTTTGCACGTGGATACTCGTGGATGCATGGAACACATTAGCCACTAAGATCGGCTCACACACTTTCATGTTGCATATGCATGAGTGCTTATACTTATTCATGGATGAAACTTGTTATGCTATCACGTGGATGTTGCATATGGATGAATGTTATGTGCACTCATGTAGAGATTATAAATTATGTTAGGAATTTGCATACATATGGACTCATTTCACTAACATGTTTTGCATTAAGGGGGTTTACTGGATTAGTAACCTCCTGATTTTCGCATTAGATAAGTACATATACACACACCTTTGCATATGATCATACAACATTTAGAATCCTTTAAGGACAATGACTGCACGTGGATGATGTTTTGAGTAGACGGATGATGGATGGTAGGATACGTTCTTCCTAACTTGGAGATTTCGGGGACGATATCCTTTAAGGAGGGGAGAATGTAACAACCCGTATTTTTGAATAACATGTTATAACACAAATGAAGGCAGAATTAAACTGTAAAATCAGAATCAAGGGAAACGGGCTATGTCATTGTGTTCATCTCGGAAAAATACGCGAAATAGAGTCCGAGTTTTCGAAAATAGGAGTCCGTATGACCAAGATATGGCCTCGCGAAGTTTCACGAAAAATTCAAATTCAAAACAGATTCAAATTTCAGAAAATCAGAAGTGGCGGGAAAATTCCCGCCAGACCCAGGGGGTCGACCTGGGGGTCGACTGTGGAGTCGACCTCCCCCCAAGGTCGACTGGGGAGTCGACCCCAGGGTCGACCTGGGTGTCGACCTGCCTGGTCGGCCCAGGCAACCTGGTGCACCCATTTTGGCTATTTTGACCTGTTTTGGAGGCTTGTGTCGGGATTTGATGGCTTGGATTGAATCTAGGGTTAATCCTATGGCTAATACTATCCTAATCTTCTATAAAAGACCCCTAAAACCTAGCCTAAATCACCATTATTCAATCCTACAACTAAACTATGTCAAATTTGTTCCTCTCATGGCCTCCACTCTCATGCTAAAATTTCTAAGTTATTTATATGAGAGATTTTGAGTTCATACAAGTGTATTCAAGCTTGTATGAGTGTTCTTAGCTTGCATTCAAGTCAAGTTGCAACATTTCTATTTCAAAGCAAGGGTTTTTATTGATTTGGCTCAAGAGTTTTTCATTTGGAGCTTGCATATTTTGGATTTTTGGTGATTGCATAAGGGCTTCGTCTCATTCTTTTAATAAATATTCATTTGTGTCTTCATAGCATTGTAAGCCCTTTTCTACTTTCATTCTTTGAACTCTAAAGTTAAATGAATGATGTAAATTTGGTTGATCATTATGATATGCAAGTTTGGTTGATCATTATGATATGCAAGTTTGGTTGATCATTATGATATGCAAGTTTGGGTTGATCATGTTATCATGTTATGCAAGTTGACACATGTTGCTATATTATGCAAGTTTGGGTTGATCATGTTATCATGTTATGCAAGTTGACACATGTTGCTATGTTATGCAAGTTTGGGTTGATCATGTTATCATGTTATGCAAGTTAAACTTGAGTTTGTGAGCTTAAAGCTTCAAGCTTTATGTTAAAGGTTTCATTTTGGCAACATGGAAGTTATCATATCCCCTATGATAACTTGCATGTGAGGCTAAATGCGAACTTCTAGCAACTTCTACATGTCATTTATCACCATGTATCACTTATATGCTAAGTTTGGTTTTATGCATACTTTTGAAGCCTAATAATGCAATATGCAAGTATATGAACATATGTACATTTCATATGCCACCATGTTAAACTTGTGGCTTCAACACCTTTTTGTCATGATTATGCCAAGTTCCCTATTTCATCCTTTATGCGTTGTTGCGATTATGTAAACGATGGGATTACGTTGGGGTTGGGTAACATTATGACAAGAACATGGTTTTTATAACATGACGTGATATGTAATTATGTTTTGGAAACATAATGGACATGACACTTAGAAAAGATGAGTGTGGCCAACTCGAGGTTGGGTTGAGTTTGTAGCATAAATCTACCCGGACCCGCCCAGCTAAACTAGTGGCTACAAACAATAGGACCCAATGTGAGAAGTTGGTCACGTTGTGCTCGAACCCGAGGTTAGACCAAGTTGTGGTGTAAAGCTACCCGGACCCGCCCGGCTTAACTAGTAACCACAACCAGGTCTAATGTGAGAGGTTAAAGCACATTAAGTTAATGAATGCTTCCTGATTAGGGTTAAGTCATGGTCCACTTAATACTTAACCAATTTGGGCTTGATGGGTTAATCGGGGTTAAGTCATGAACCTTGGGTACACTTAACCAATTTAATCCACGTTTGGATCGGGTTAAACACATTTAACCCGTTAAGGAAACCCTAGTTGCGTGGTCCTATGCAGCAGTAACCCTCTAGATAGTATCATAAGACCCTAGGACTAGGCTAGGGTGGGGCACGATTACTGGGCTGACATGTAAGCGACCAAAACGACGGCTGTGTAGGTACGCCGGTGTAGGTCCAGGCGGACTATGGTTGTGCACATAGTCCGGCGTTGGAGAATCAGGCACGGGTACCAGTAGATCTAGACTGTGCATACTTGATTGGTGTCCGAGGTCTACACCCTAGGACTTGATACACCGTAGGGTGGACCTAGCACAATTAGCTACATTTCATGTTTGGGCCGTATGACATCGACACTTGACGAGTTAGGCTTATAGGGAGCCGATCAACTAGACCGTGTAGTTGGACCTTGATTTAGGTCACCTCATGATATTGGGCCAAGTGTGGGCCAAGGGATCAATTCTTGTTTTTACTTGACATGTTAGAATGCTAGTACACCCGTGGTGCAAAACTTAACCTTGATCATGCGATGACACCTTTTATCTATCTTGTTAGTTAACCATCATACCAGTATGTTATTCTTATGTTCATCTCAGCTTCTCATGCCAATTAACTTTACTAGTTCATGGTCTGATAGTAGTTAGGGCTTACCAGTCTTGTTGACTGACCTGTTTTCTTTCGCCTCTTTTCTTCTGTTTCCCCCCCCCCCTCTGGTCCTCAGGGTGGGAACATTGGAGCTTAGCTTGGATCTTTACAGCTTGCTTACTGGATTTGCTCATGTACGGTTTTGGACATTGAGCTAGCTATGGTTTATCACTTCATTTTGGGGATAGTACTTTATGTATTTCAGTTTTCAGTTTATTCTTTTATCTAGACTTTGTGTGTTGGAAAATAATGACCAAGCACTTTATTGTAACTTAACTATGGTTTTGAAATGCTAGTTTTATCCGCTGCTTTAATACTCTGTTTTACTTATATGTTCTGCCTTGTGATATCTGCACGCATGTTTACCTCATTTAACGCCCCTCCAAAGCCAATGTACTTGCAAGAGTTACCTTGGCGGAGGTGGGGTGTTACTATTCTCCTCTTCTTCTTTCTTTGTTCACAGCCGCCGCCAATTTTTCTGAGAAAAACCCTAACTTTGATTTTCGAATTCCCAACCAATATCAAATTTTAAGAAGGTAATTAAACCGCTTTTCTTTAATTTCTAGCTTGTTCGCACTGATTTATAAAGGGGAGACAGCGGAAATTCGTAGGATTCAACGATAATGAACGCGAGCGTGCCTGGTGCGAAGAGGAGAGTTGAGGAAGAAGAAGGAAGGGATTACCAGGTCGGTTCGTGGAAAGTTGATTTGGCTAGTGGATCGGATCGCGGAAACGACAAAGCTACGATTCGTGGGGAACTAGGCGTAAGTGTCGGATCGCGGAGATACCGGAGCTTCGGATCGTGGAAGATGGGGGGCGATGCGGATCGCCAAGATACCATCGCAATCCGTTCAGGATGAATTGGTGGGCCTCACGATTCGAAGATTTTTCATGACCTAATACCCTTCCACGTATCGAGTCCTTCACCACGATCCGTCCACATGTTGCAATCCGAACCTGTCCTGCGATCCGACTGCTGACTAAATAATATGATGCGACTTTAACAAATCGATGAACAGTTAGGTTAGAGCCCTTGATACGAACATTCCGGATTGAACAAATGCATAATCTATCAATCGAACGATGACCAATGTCTGGATGATTTTATTGACCCTTGTACTTTTCTTTAATGCATGCACAAGCACACACACCGGCACTTGCACACACAGGGGGAACTGGTAGTTTTAATCTCATTTCTCATGTTTTCTCGCCTAAACAGTAATGTCGGATAATCATTCTTCTTCAAGATCCGTTACAGAAACGGAGTCTAAGGTTCCTGAGCGATACAACCCCGAGGTCCCTCCAATTAACCCAAGGGGTGAAGATTCTGGATCCGAATACGAGGCAACTGAATCGGATCCGTCTGAAAGTACCTCACTTAGTGAAGAGTCTAAAGCAGACAGGTGAGCTCCCGATGAGATTCCTGGCGTGCTCGGGATAGAGAAATTTTCTGATTCTTTAGCATCTAAACTCGATGATATAAAGCTTAAAAGAATATGCCTGAGACATGAGATCCCTTGGGATGATGTGAGGACACCCGTTAGCGAAGATAGACCCCACTTAGCTCCGGAAGGGTATATGGCAGTCAGCCGAACCATGTGCTTGGTAGGAGCTATTCCTCCGTTTCCTCCAATCGTCATCGAGACATTAAAACGACTGGGTATCTCTCCGATGCAGCTTCATCCTAACGCCTACGCGTATCTATACACCCTATATATTCCATACGCGGAGATCCTGCATACCGAACTCACATTTAGAGATTTAACATTCTTCTATCTTTTCAAGCATCGCTCCTCGGCAACCCCAAATTTCTCTTTCTTCGAATCGGTGGCGAATAGGAAGGTTCTGTATGACGACTACAGCAATATAGAGGATCCCAAGCCTGATTGGTTCTATATAAAGAAACAGGCCGGTTGCTCAAGAAGATGGCATAAATCAAGTAAACTTTACTCTTTCGACTGAATATCTCGCTTAAGAAACCGAAGCATTAACATCCCCCCTTTTTTTGTTTTAAGCAGATCACGCCTTCCCCAAGACGGAAGGCCCGTTATACAATAATCGACTGTCTATTCTTCTACAAAGCAGATCCGATTTTCTAAGGATCAAGAAGTGCATCACTGACGAGAATCTTCATAAGCATCGCCTTCTGGATATAAGATTTGGACTTGGTGCTGGCGGCAAACTCTACAAATACGTGCCCCCAACGGAGGGAGAGGGAACATCGCAGGCAGCAGAAACAACTAAATTTCGCAAGAGTCCTTCCCCTATAATCATTCAAGACGATGAGGACCTGAACATATACAGAGGGGATGAGGCCCGTGGTGACAAGTCCAAGAAAATCCCAGTTTCTCCGGGGGTTTCCCCTCAAGGGATTCCGTTCCGATTGAACCTGCTGCTCCCGATGATTTGACCGAAGAACAGCTATTCAAAGAGCTGAGCAAATTTCCTCTGCCCGATGATGTATACACAGAGGGGGACTTTGGAGGGGAGCCATTTTTCCCTGCTTCTGAGGAGACCGCCGTTCCAATTAGAGGACAAGAAACTATTCAGATGAGCCTGACTTCAGGCCCGGGTCTGTTAGGGGGAATTATATGGGATGCACAAGTCACACACACTGCCTGAACCCGCACTTTTATATCAACATTATTCAAGGTTTTAATATGCTCTTTTCACTTTTGCAGGAAAGATGTCTCGCAGGCGGTCTTATTCTTATCGTTCTCTTCGTGAGGGCACACCCAGTCTCCATCCGAGTACCGAGCGCTCTTGCGGCCCTTCTCACAAGCCGACTTCTTCGCAACCCCGGTCTCCACCGAAATCAACATATGGCAAGCTTCCCAGTTATCCGGTAGCTCCTGCAGGGGGAAAACAACTTCCTAAAGAGCTAACTCCTCCGAAGAGTGCACCCTCTCACAGCAGGTCGTCAAAAAGACATTACGAGCCTAAGGATAAAAGCAAGGATCCAATCAAAGATTCTGAAAAGGAGAGGAGTGACATTGTCCCTTCCAGCCAGCCAGAGTTGGCTGCCCCCGGGTCACGGGATTACATCCATGGTCCCGAGACTCAAGGTAGGTTGGAAAAGTTGCGGGAACAATTCCCCAACATCTTCTTCGAAAGGATGACGTTTGTTCCAGCCTTGGAGCCAGTCCCTAGGAACTGGGATAATGAAGTTGTCGGGCACATTCGCCATGTAGCCAGGCAGTATGAAATGATGAAGAAACATGCGATTAATCTTTCAGAAGTCATTCGAACGCTCGAAATGGAAGCACATAGATCCAAGGTGAGAATTGATAACAACGAAAGGGCCAGGACAAAGATGGAGAAGGACTTGGAGGACGCTCAATCCCAACTTGCCTTAGCGCGGAGAGATGCTGAAAATTACAAGACCGAATTGGAGAATGCTAAGAAATGCTTTCATTCAGAACTTGACTCAAATAGTCAAGAAAAAATTGCCTTAAAGAAGGAGGTAGAAGATCTCAAAATGGCCAACATTGAGTTGAAGACAGCACAAGGCCATTTTGAAGCTGAGAGAGCTGCTTGGGAGGCAGAAAAAGCAAGTTTGAAAGAAATTTTAGCTTTGGCTGAAGCAAAAAAGGTGATTCTAAATGATCAAGTCACGGATGCGGAGAGGCGCGCGGCTCTTGCAGAAAAGAATGTTGAAAGTGCCATTGAAATGGCTACTACTTCTAACAACAAGCTCCTCGAGAGAGAGAAGGATATATAAGGGTTTGAAGAGATGATTTTTGACTTCCTGGGCCAAGTCCTCAAAACCCGCAACATCTCGTTGATCCCAGACTACCACGTTACTTTAGCCAATTTATGGGATGCCATCGTTGAGGGTGAGAAGCAGAGATTGGGAGTCGAAGAAATTGATGAAGATGAGCTGATGAAGAGCATCCTGAGGGATAACGAGCCCGAGAATCTGGCAGAGGGCGGTCGTCTAATTCAAGCTGAAATGGAAAAGGAGAGGGCCCTGGCTAAGGGCAAAAGCAAGGCTGATGAAGGTTCGAGTTCAGCTATAGAGCCCAAGACCTCCGGAGTTGAGGAATACCATCCTGATGATCCATTAATCCCTTTGGGCCTAACTCCTTTGGTTGTTGGAGTCCTACAGCCAGCCTAGATGGAGGATCGGCGGAAGGTATCTCCCTTTTTTCCCCACAATTTGTCAAAGCAATTCTGAATTGTCGTCGTCTGGTAGAGCAACCAATTGAATTAGTAACATGAGTTCCCCATAATACAGGTGGTGAGCCCGTCGACAAGGGTGTTGAAAAAGGGAAAGAGGCGGAGAAGGATGTCGTCTCGCCAGGTGTCGGTGTTGATATACCGAAGCAGGCTGACGGTGCAACAGCAGAGAAAAGCGTTCTGGCACCCAGTGCTGATGTTCCCAAGGATGATGAAACCATCGAGGCCTTGAAAGATATGGATGGGCGCCTTGTAGAGGACGAGGAGGATATTATTAGCGCCAAAGAAACCGAAGACGATGATGACGAAACTTTGGCCAACAGAAAAGCCAGGCAGGAAAAGGAGATGGCTTCGAAGAAGGAGGGACAAGAGCCTTTGAACATAGTCCCTATCGCAGAATTTGATCCAAAAACTGGGATGATTTTGAAAATCCAGCCCAAATCCTTCAGCAGGCAGCTTCATTTTGCGAATCCTGATGATTTCCCAGCCTCCCTTACTGATAAAAGGAAGAGAAAGGAGGCGGAAGAGGAATCTTCTGAAGAGTCGGATGTTCCTCTCATAGAAAAAAGGAAGAGAAAGAAAGGAGATCAATCTGACGCGGACAAGGCGAAGCTGGAGAAACAGAAGCAGGAGAAGAGGTCAAAGCGTAAATAGGATATTGTCGCTGGTTTATATTTTGTCTTTAGGTTTCCCACTGGCCAGGAAATGTAATTATGAGACTGGCCCTCACTTTTGTTATCTAGGTTATTTTTCATTTTGTAGGCTTGCAGTATATAAATGAAAGTTTATCTCTTTTTGCATCATTGTGTACCTGCATTCAATAAACTTTTCATGCTTAGTGATAGATTGTCTGATTATAACCACAAATCAATCAATCAACAGAAAGAAGAATTTAAAATTTTCAGTGCTGCATCGAAGTTCAGTATATGTATATATGTATATGTGCCTCCAATCAATCGTTAACATAGCGCCTGACTAGGGCTTATTAAGGATTGATTAGCATTGTCGGCACGTTGCCCCCTATTTCTGAATATGGGGGACTTAGAGAATTTAGCAAGATAATTGTCCTTATGGTGCTGAGTTTCTGGCACCTTTCTCAGTGCTTAACCATAGACTCCTTTATACTCTCCTGGCGGCCGCCAAGGTTAGAGTTTGAATTCAGTAGTTCAGTCGTTCCCCGTCCCTTCAGCGGGGAAGGAGTTCTTTCTCTGAGCTCAATCGGAGACGCTTTTATACTCTCTCTCTCTCTCTCTGGAGAGTTAGAGTTCGAGCTCAGCAGTTCAATTGAACCCCGATCCTTCAGCGGGGAAGGAGCTCTTTCTCAGTGCTCAGTCGGAGACGCTTTTATACTCTTTCTCTCTCTGGAGAGTTAGAGTTCAAGCTCAGCAGTTCAATCGCTCCCCGATCCTTCAGCGGGGAAGGAGCTCTTTCTCAGCGCTCAGTCGGAGACGCTTTAATACTCTCTCTCTCTGGAGAGTTAGAGTTCGAGCTCAGCAGTTCAATCGCTCCCCGATCCTTCAACGGGGAAGGAGCTCTTTCTCAGCGCTCAGTCGGAGACGCTTTTATACTCTCCTGGCGGTCACCGAGATTAGAGTTCCGTCAAGGCGGTTCCGATCATGGTACACCGCCATGACTTACGGACATTGACTTCATGTCCGTTATGCTCTCTCTCGGCTCTGGAGAGTTAGAGCGCTATCGACGATATGATTTACTTTATTGCATCCTCGGAATTTTGACTAGTGATTACATTCCATTCTGATGGAAGGCATCTATAATTATATGCTTCTGGGATCGTTGCATAATTCACAGCAATTTCCATATAAATAAAAAGGCAGGTAAATAATGGTGCAATAAAGGTAAATGACACACAATATTTTTATAGTGGTTCGGTCGAATCATGACCTACGTCAACTTTATAATTTTTTGCTTTAAGAAATCAGACTATTCTAGGCAAGTCGTGCCTTATACATGGTTCTCAACAAAGCAAAAGAACATATTTTAAATTTTTATGTTAAGTATGGCCGTAAATGTTGGGCATTCCACACTCTGGGGATTTCCTTTCCATCTACGTTTGCCAGCTTGAAGGTTCCATTATCAAGCTTGCTCAGAATGGAGTACGGTCCTTCCCACTTCGCTCCCATATGAGTTGGGGTGGAAAGACACGCTTCAGAATCAAGTCTCCGGGTTCCAAGGTTTGGGCTCGAACCTTTTTGTTGTAGTATCGAGCGACCTGTTGTTTGCATCTCAAGGCACGCAGGTCTGCTTCATCCCTCTTTTCATCGATCATATCCAGGGATACAAGGAGCAATTCGTTATTAGTCATCGGATCGTAATAAGTCACTCGGTGAGAAGGTACCTTTATCTCAACCGGGATGACTGCTTCCGCTCCAAAAGCAAGGGAGAGGGGGTATGTCCTATTGCCGATTTATACATTGTCCTGTAGGCCCATAGTGCCAAGGGCAATTCATCAGCCCACATGGCTCTGGCTTGCTTCAGTCTTCTTTTCAGAATGGACTTGATCACTTTATTCGCTGCTTCGACTTGTCCGTTCGATTGCGGGTGCGCCACAGACGTGTACCGTTTCTCAATGTGGTATTTCTGGCAGAAGTTTCTGGATTCAATGCTATCGAACTGAGTTCCGTTATCCGTTATCACAATCTTTGGAATCCCGAATCGGCAGTTGATGTTTCTAACGATAAAATTGATCACTCGTTTGGTTGTGATTGTAGTCAGTGGTTCAGCCTCGACCCACTTAGTGAAATAATCTACGGCTACAATAGCGCACTTTGCTCCGCCCCTAGCTATGGGGAAACTTCTGATGATATTAATTCCCCACATAGCGAAAGGCCATGGGCTCGTCGTTGTTTTTAACTGATTAGCAGGTGCTCTAGGTATCTTTGAAAATCTCTGGCACGCATCACACCGTCGTGCGTATTTCGCTGCATCCTTGTTTATGGTAGGCCAGAAATAACCATGCCGCAACACCTTTTTCGCCAATGTTTGCCCTCCAGTGTGATCGCTGCATTCACCTTCGTGTACCTCCTGCAGCACACGCTTGATGAAATCATGGGCTATACACCGAAGAAGGGGAATCGAAAATCCTTGTCTGTAAAGAACTCCGCCTTGCAGAACGTATTGGGCAGCTTTACGAATTACTTTACGCCTCTCACTTTTCTTGGTCGGAAGCGCTCCGTTCATCAAGAAATTCCTTAGAGGGGTCATCCACGACTCCCTTTCTAGTTCCGTCTCTAGTATTGGATCGGTTTTCATTTGATCTATACTAGGGGACCGAAGTACTTCAACGGGGGCTAGCCCGGTCTCTTCAGGATCGTCGGAACTAGCCATCCTTGCCAACTTATCTGCCTGCTGATTCTCTGACCGTGGAATGTGAGATATGCTGTAGCGATCAAAGTCGTTCAGCAACTCCTTCACTTTCTTCAAGTATAAAATCAATCTTGCACTTTTGGCTTGGAATTTTCCAGTAACCTGGTTCACAACTAACTTGGAGTCGCAAAAGATATCTAGCTTTGTGACTTCTAACTCCTTTGCGATCCTTAATCCGGCTATCAGGGCTTCATATTCGGAGTCGTTGTTAGTGGCGTGAAACTCCATCCGGATAGCATAGGATATCAATCGTTTCTCAGGAGTTTCAAGCACTATTCCAGCGCCGGATCTCTCGTCATTCCTAGCGCCATCAGTATACAATCTCCAGGCACTGGGATCGAGAAGTAAATTTGAGGGGTCAACTTCTTCGTTTGTTATATCCTCCTCCGGGACGGTAATCTCTGCTATGAAGTCGGCTATCACTTGCCCCTTATTGACCGTCGGGGCTGAAAGTTCAGATCCAATTGACTTAACTCAATGTTCCATTTGAGTAATCTTCCAGATGCTTCTGGTCTCTGTAGAACTTGCTTGAGTGGGTGATTGGTGTATACGGTAATGGGATGCGCCTGAAAATAATGTCGAAGCTTTCTAGAGGCGATCAGTAAACTATACGCCAACTTTTCTATCCTTGGATAATTACGCTCTGCTGCCGTCAATTTTTTGCCCACGAAATACACAGGTCTTTGGACCTTATCTTCTTCTCTCACCAACGCTGAGCTGATCGCGTGTGATGACACTGCCAAGTACACGAATAAGTCCTCGTGATCCATCGGCTTAGATACTATCGGAGGTTTCTCCAGGTGTCTCAGTAAGTTCTGAAATTCTTCTACGCAGTCAGGCGTCCATTTGAAGTTGCGTTTTCCTCGCTTTATTAATTCGAAGAATGGGATGCATTTGTCCGTAGCCCTGGAGATAAATCTGCATAGTGCGGCTACTTTTCCTGCAAGGCTTTGCACATCCTTAATTTGCCTAGGTTCCTGAATGTCTCTGATTGCGGCGATCTGGTCTTGATTAATCTCAATCCCACGAGAACTGATGATGAACCCCAAGAATTTTCTGGAGGCGACACCGAATGAACATTTTGTTGGGTTGAGTTTCATCCCGTACTTTCAAATAATGCCGAACATCTCTGCCAAGTCCGTAGTGTGATGGGAGGATTGCTTGAACTTAACCAACATGTCGTCGACGTATACTTCCATTGTTTTCTCGATCTGGTTATAGAACATTCTGTTGACTAACCGTTGATATGTAGCGCCTGCGTTCTTCAAGCCAAAGGGCATCACTACATAGCAATATAATCCGACGTATACTTCGATTGTTTTCCCGATCTGGTTATAGAACATTCTGTTGACTAACCGTTGATATGTAGCGCCTGCGTTCTTCAAGCCAAAGGGCATCACTACATAGCAATATATTCCCAGATCCGTGATAAAACTAGTGTGTTCTTGATCTGGAACATGCATTGGAATCTAGTTATATCCTGAATAAGCATCCATAAATGAGAGAAGTTCATGACCCGCCGTCGAGTCCACCAACTGGTCGATCCGGGGTAACGGAAAACTGTCTTTTGGGCAGGCTTTGTTCAAATCCGGGAAATCGATACACGTTCACCACTTCCCGTTGGCCTTTTTTACGAGGACTGGATTTGAAATCCAGTCTGGGTAGATCGAGTCTTTGATAAATCCATTACTTTTTAGCTTTCCAACTTTTTCTTTCAAGGCAGTGGACCTCTCTGGGCCCAGCATTCGCCTTTTTTGTTTTACCGGAGGATGTTTAGGGTTAATGCTTAATGAATGGCTCATGATTGATGGAGATATCCCGCACAAGTCTACGTGGGTCCAAGCAAATACGTCCAAGTTATTTTTTAAGAAATTAGTCAGTTCTTTAGCGAGATTCGGATTTAACTGGGATCCAATCTTAAGGACCTTCTCTGGGTCACTATCATCGATCAGTACATCCACAGTCGTCTCGTTGGGAGTCGCCATTCTGCCCCCAGGTTCTTTGTCCTCTCTGGGATCTATATCCTCGGGCAATTCTCTGGGCGATTCTTCTACGGTTATCCTCTTTAGTTGCTATAATGTCTCCGCCCTTGTGGGGGGAGAGGCGCCTTTGGTTTCTATGTCCCCTCCATTGCGGAGTAACTTTAGCTCTGCGACATAACATGCTCGTGCAGCAACTTGATCTCCTCTGACAATACCAACACCAGCTTCTGTAGGAAATTTCAATAATAAGCACCAGGGGGCTATACAGGCTCTAAACATTGTGAGGGCCGGTTGGCCCAGGAAGGCATTGTAGGGTGATTCAACATCCAAAACCACGAATGGAAGGATTCTCACTCTCTGGCGTTCTCCTTCCCCAAGCGTAACTGGTAACTCTACATAACCCATTGGAGCGGTGGATGCTCCGTTAAATCCACGGATCCATCCCTGACAGGGCTTCAGGTCTTTTATCTCGAGGTTCATCTGGTCGAATGTCCTTTTGAAAAGAATATTGATGGAACTCCCGTTGTCGACCAAAACCTTATGAACAGTGGCTGGTCCAATAGGTACTGTGATTACAAATGGATCTTCAGTTGGAGCATGGACTCCAATGCTTTCTCGTTCGCAGAAAATGACATCGTCGGACATCATCTTTTGTTGCTTTACCAGGATATTATCCTCGGGGTTGCTACACTCCCCTACCTCGAGGTGTTGCTTGGCTGCATTGACATACTGATCCAATGCCTTGGAACTGTGTCCGACGAGATAAAGCCCTCCGATTACGGTATTGATAACGAGGTCTTTTCCCTTTTGCTGGGCAGTTGGCCTGATAGCAAGTTGATTCTGGTTCTGATTTGGGGCCTGTACGGCTTGCCCCCTATATCTGGATGTTACTCTGTATTCATCTAATTTTCCTTCTCGAAGAAGCCTCTCGACTACATCTCTTAGGTAACGGCATTCATTTGTCGAATGGCCATGAATCTGATGAAAGAGAAAAAACTTCCCCGTTTCGCGTTCTTTCACCGTCGATTCTCTGGGAGGTGGCCTCTTATTCTGGAGGACGTTGTACGAATCCATGAAGATATTTTCCAAAGTATCATTTATTTGCGTATAACTCTCAAAAGCCCTGGGACAAGTCCTTCTCTTGGAGTCGTTCCCTCGATTCCTCTCCCGGTTGTTGCCATTACTGTTATTATCATCGTTCCCTGACTGACGACCGCCCTGATTCCAATTTCCGACATTAACTTTGAACTTCCCCGAGCTGTCTCCTGTCTGCTTAATGGCGACATTGCTCTGGATTTTCTCCTTATCGGCCGTTTTTGCCTTTCGGTTAGAATATACTTTTTCCCGGCGTAAATTTTCGTTAGCTTTTTCGTAGAATAACTCTCTAGTATGGGGTGGCATGCCGGCCAGGTATCTCCCAAATTCAGTGTCTTTATCTACTCCGTCAATCAGAGCTGTGACAACGGTTGGCTCATGAGGATCTTTAACTTCAGTAGCGGCCAGGTTGAAACGGTCTAGGTACACCCTCAAACTCTCGCTTGGTCGTTGCTTGACAAGGAATAAGTCAATCACACTCTTTGTGTTTTGTGCGTAGATGCGGAACTGTTCCACGAACCTTTCACTCAACTCCCTTAAGAGAGAAATTGATCTTGCTGGTGAGCGAGTAAACCATAACAATGCTACATCCTCCAAGAATATGGGAAATGCTTTGCACTTGACAGCATCAGAAGCTACGGCAGCGGTCATTGACCAAGAATATCTCATCAGATGCTGGACGGGATAAGATCTACCCACGTAACTGTTCATCTGTGGCATGTTGAAACGCATCGGGAAAGTCACATCTAAAATATCATCAGTGAAAGGGGTATGACTGTGGTCAATTCCCCAATCTTCATTCCATTGTCCACGGCTATCTGCCAGAATTTGATGGATTATAGCTGCAATATTTGCACTAGTCAGCGGAGGTTCGGGGTCAGTGCTTCTTGCTCGGTGGGGTTCTCTAATCTCTCTTACGGGAGCAGTCACAAAATCCGGGGCTTGGATTGGGCTTCGTTGTCCCCTGTTACCATGAGCATTTGCGCGGAGACGGGGCTGAGGTAGTCTGTTCTGTACAGGACTGTCCACACCTCGAGCTCTGGGAGTTGCGGCGTGATCGTTCACATTACGGTTTGAGGGCCCCGCATCCAGTGCTTCTTCTTCCCGTGATGGAAGGGTTCCAAATCGAAGCTGCTCTATGTTTTCGGGTCTCTCGTATGGTCGCTGCAGAGGTCTCGGCGATTCCTCTGACGAATAAGAATATTCTGGGGTGAGCGGACGAACTGGTGGTGTCCTTTGCCTTGCGAGATCAATAAGCCTTCTATCCATAGCAGTCAAATTTTGTCGCAGGATGGAGCTTTCCTGCCTTTGAGCAGCCAATTCATCAAACAATCTTTCCCACATTTTGGAAAAGCGAGAGAGATCCCCCTCAGTAACGGGAGCAGAAGGGTCATACTGATCATCATCACTTTCTCTTATGCGCAAAGAGCTTGAGCCAGGTCGAGAGGAGGGGCCAGGACGGTAGGAGCGAGCCATAGGCTCCTTTCCAGTTCGAGTTGTAGTCCGATCATCAATTCGGATCGCTGTGGATCGAGGATGGTGGCTCGCAGTGCCCCCCTGGGATCGGTCCCTGGTCACGGTATGCGGAGGATTCGACGCGTTATCACGGGATCGAGTAACAACCCCTTCAGCAGTCCGGGTCGCCTCGTCCTCGTCGACTCGGAGCGTGGTACCTTCATCGGATCGGTTCGCCCCTGGCGCTCCGCGATCCAAAGTTCCCTCGTTGCCCAGCTCGTGCAAACTTTCTTCAACTGCTTCATTCACGATTTCATTTGTCCGTGAAGCTCGTACTTCCTTAGACATCTTTCCAGCCATGATATCAGATGTCGCTGGAATCTTCAAAAAGCTGAACAGTGAAGTTTTGGGACTGTTTTCTCGGTGAAAGCACCAAAATGTTAGATCAAAATTTGGACCTAACACCCAAAACGTTATGATTCTTATAGAGTTTTAACTGGAGAATGAAGAAAAAGCTGAAAACACACAGAATTTATAGTGGTTCGGCGTTAACGAGCCTACGTCCACTTTATATGTTATCAATTATACTTTGAATGCTGATACAATCAATGATTTCTCTCTAGCTCACTTTTACAATTGTGATTTCTCTCAGTAATCTCGTAGTCAAACTGACAAGAAATGGTGTTATGACAATAATGGCGGAATCAGTACTCAATATTGCCAAAGGATCCTGAAAAATGCCAAGCTCTGGGCTATTTATAGCTGATTTTGCCAAGCGGATCGCGGTCACACGTGGCACGAATCCCGAGAATATCGGATCGTATCGCAGCCGATGAAGAATTAGTCAAATTAGCCGTTGTGGACAGGTGTTGCGATCCCCTTGAATATTGGATCGAGCAAAGGGGGAGAATCAGTCAAAATGACAGTTGGGGACATGTGTCGCTGGATCTGTGCATCTCGGATCGCCGAAGACTAGCTCGTGCTTGAATGGGTCAGAGGCTTCGCCGCGCATCAGGGGTTCGGATCGGTCTGTACTGGGTAGTAGTGTATGTACGGATCGAGTCGCATAGAAGTGGTCATATCGCTGATATAAATGGGGGCGATCCGTTGAGGGGCGATCCGATAAGGGGCGATTCTCTGGTGCGATCCGTTCCTTCATGTACTTAAGGAACATAGTTTCATACTTTCTTCTTGTGAATGAAACTGGGTGGCTTGGTCAAAAAGCTAGCCAATAGACTTCTATATGAAGTCAACAAGAGTTATATGGAAATCGGAAGGACCAATTTGGTTAAAATAGAAAATGAAAGTAATGAGAAGTGAATCAAGAACTTAATGAAGTAAATATAATATTTAGGAAATCGAATGGATTAAATGGAAATAAGGTTTTGGAAAATAAATAAAGTTTTAAAAGGGGATATTTAATTAGAAAATAAATGGAATTATATAAGTATTTATATGAAATAAATATAGGAAATAGAAAAGGAAGTATTTGTAATTATTTAGAGATAATCGAATATTAGTTAATCGAATATAGAATTGACCAGATAGAGATAATTATACATAGTGAATCGAATCAGGATTTAATTGAATATTTGTTATTCAATTGAGTTGAACAAATATAATTATCTGAGATAGAATTGGACAAACATAGTTATTCAGGATGAGTTGCCATTTCGTATGACTGCTAGCGTAATTCGCAAGGCTACAGATAGCCTACGGCGGTCAGATATTTTCCTGAGGAAATCAGGCGTAACCATTGTGATCGCTGTGATCTATAGTCAAGCGAATGGAGTTAAATCAAATATAAGTTAATCGATAGAAGTTAATAAGTCTAATTAGTCAAGTTGAGTTAAATTAGTCAGTTGGAGTTAACCAGTTAGGGTAAATCAGTTAGGGTTAACCAGTTAATTGGAGTAAATCGATTAGTGCCAAATCGAATTAGAATATTCTAATGGAGTCAATTTAGTTCGAGTTAGTCATGTATGGGTAAATTGAATAGAGTTATTAAAAAGTAATTAATCGAATATCACCTATTCAAAGTAGAGATATCGCACATAGTTTATTCGAGAAGTGAGTTAAATTGAATACAAGTTATTCGAAGGAAAGATAAATCGAATATGGTTATTCGAAAAAGAGGTAAATCGAATATAATTATTTGAAGGAGAGAATTTTCGAATATGGTTTATTCGAAGAGAGATTTTGGATTATAGTTATTCGAAGAAAAGAAATAATCGAATATTAGTTATTCGAACAGAGGAATCGAATATAGTTTATTCGAAAGAGAGTTATCGAATAGTGATTATTCGAGAGTGAATTATACATAGGAATTTGATTATATCGAATTAAGGGGAGTAATGTCTACTTTCCATTTCAAATCAAGTTTTACATATTTGTTAATAAATTAGTTGTTTGTTTATTTATCCAAATTAAGATATAAAAATATATTTAAGTTAGCATATTTCGAAAACATGGAATTATAACATTTATACTTATAATCAAATGATTTTGTAGAGGAAGTGGGTTCGTAAGTAGAATCCGAGAGTTTAGCAAGGAAGTTCCTTAAAGAGTTAAAGTTTGAACTTTGTCTATTTCGAAGTTAGAAATGTCATTCAGTTAAGGTCTGAGAGGTAATTATACCCCAACTTGATTGACTTCAGTTTTAACTAAAAGGTGGATAAGGTTCGATTGTGAAAGTTGGTTAAGTTAATTGAGTTATTGACCGTAATGGGTTAGGTTGGCATAACGATGTTTTTATTTAAAGATCTGTTTAGATCCAGTAAAGGACATTTGGGAATGTTTTCCAAATAAGGATCAGAAATGTTTCCAATATAGGAAATAAGAAATGGAAGGGAATATGGTGACGTCTTCCAAATGATGTATAAAGTATATTTTCTAAATTTAGAAAATTAGAATTTACGAATATATAGAAATGGGGAAATGGATAAATTGAAGATAATTTAAGATAAAGAGATAAATGTTGAATGATGGTTGATCGATAAAATTTCCATCTGGAGATAATATCGTTGTCTGCACACCTGTTTTTCTTTGATAGTTAAATCACCGACTGTCGAAGTTTTTGACCATTTTATGTCGTCAATACGGAGAGACCGGGATCAGATTCATTATCTGAAAACCACTCTGTATAGACGTTAGCGTTGCGATCAAATATTGAAGACGGAGTTATGCAAGGGCTATGCTGTTTACAGAATAGTGCCTTCGGTTTGTCCAGTCCCAGGACAAACGTGAATGGACGAATGTCTGAAAAAGTATATCTAACGAATCGCGTAAGTTGATCTCTTCAAACGTACTTACGTTTGGTGGCGGAGGAATTCGTTTCTCTTAGCTTTATACCCGTGGTAATTTTGGGGAAATCAATTTGTGATTTGGCGGGTATGACAATGTGGCATTCAAAGTGAGTGTTTCAAAAGATATATAATGATCTCAAGCCTCATCAACCGGGAATTTACAGAAATCGGGCAGGCAGCATAGTTATGTGGGTCGCGCCCATTAGGATATGTATCACCTATCTAGAGAAAATCCATTTCATTTTATAGTCTATTTCGATGTTGTACCTTTTCGGGAAGACGGTGGGTTACTCCCAACCGTTGGTGATATACATTCGATACACTCAAGCGAAATGAGTGGTCGGTCATGTGAGGGCCGGGTTGCAAGATGTTCTTGTTGAACCCAGTGTATTTGCCTCTAGAGATACACTATCGGCAGGTGGTCCCATACCTTGTCAAGGTCAGAATCCAATTTCCAATAAGAGCCGCTGATTTTGTTTGTATACTATATATATGGAACGTGAGATGCAAGCGTTCTGCTAAATTCTAATTACTTGTGATTAGACATTATCATAATATCAGAAAAGCATCGATTTCCAAACTGTTTTGGGTTATCGTAAGGTAAAAACCATCCGTGTTTATGTGTGGATCGGTCTTATGATTATCTTTACTTTTGAAAAGGATTTTGAAAAGTTAAACCGATGATTTGAGTTTACTAACACCAGTCCAATGACTGAACCATAGTTTATTTTTTTTTGTTTTCCCTAACTCTTAGGTGCCCAAATTTGTACGGGCAGTAAAGTAGTTCAGGCCTTTACAGATATACTTGGAGGAGCTTGAAGCAGGAGGCTTTAGGATCATATAGCTATTGTTATTT
Organism: Allium sativum; assembly: GCA_030737875.1. Taxonomy (NCBI): domain Eukaryota; kingdom Viridiplantae; phylum Streptophyta; class Magnoliopsida; order Asparagales; family Amaryllidaceae; genus Allium; species Allium sativum. The sequence goes on along the minus strand of JASFAX010000038.1, from coordinate 5,211,894 downwards.
CCTCTGTGTGTAAGTGTTGTACTCCGATAATGGGTTGCATATATATATATATATATATATATATATATATATATATATATATACCGTTTTATTTCAAAGTTATGTTATATATTATATTTTATTCGTTCCGCTGTGAGATTTGTATTACTCTGATTTTGTTCTGTGGTGATCTTCTTTTTCTATTCCAATTTTCTATCTTATCTATTCTCACCCTCTAACTTCTCTCTATTAATGACCACGTATTTTTGATGTTCGAATAGTCAACGTGGTAGTTTTGTGTTGATTTTCGGAGTAGAAAACCCTGGGTCGTTGCAGTGGTATCAGAGCTGGTTTCTTAATTGGTACGGATGATAGGGGGTTCTCGCTTCGCGTTTGGTGGCGAACGGGAGACTCTTACCCCTACATCTCCCGACAATGTGGGTTGGTCGAGTCGAGATGCTGGCCGTAAAAGCAGTTCCGAGGTATCTCTGTAAGCCACGGGGGGAGGTTAGCCCTCTGCCATGGGGGAGGAGAGGATGGTTGAAAATCCTACTCGAATCCCTGGGTCGTTACAGTGGTATCAGAGCTGAGGGTTAACTGATTACCTTGGCTCTGTGGCATGACTCAGTAGAGATGGGGTTAGCAACACCCTAGATTTGGTTTGAGTGTATATATATGAGCGAACGTATTTGTAGATTTTTATAAAAAAAAAATTATTGTGGGGATTTATTGGTTGAGTTGTTTGTGAATTCTGGTCGATCAGTTTGATCCACTATATCGATAGGAGTTTCTAAACACTCAAGTACGATAAACCGACACAGTATGTTTTAAAAGAGGGTAAATGAAATAATTTTACCCAAAATATATTTTGTTATGAAAGAAAGGTATATCTTGGCAATATTATCATATATTGGATGTGTTGGTTGATTATAATTGAAATGGTTATATAAATAACCAATTTGAGTTCGTATAATATAAAAGCAGATTAATTAAATTAAAATTGGAATTAAAATTCTGGAAACTGGGGAAGTGCTCGTAAATGGATTTGAGTTAAAATATAAGGAAATCTAAAGAGCCTGGGAGATTTTAAATTGTTTACAAGTATCGTGAATGATATTTTGGAAAAGATTCCAAAGTGAAAGTGTTTAAAATTTGAGTTTTGAAGTAATATAGTATTAAACTCCCTTTGATAGCTGGGAAGTAACTCTGATGATGCTGGCCACATCATCAGTGTTCATTTCCGAGTTCTGAGTGACGGATTACTACCAAAGGATATTGTTTTTGAATTGTTTGAAAAAAAAAAAGTTGTTTTGAATCCGAAAAGGAATTTGGTTTAGAAAAACTAAACTATTTAAAAACTCCCAGGAGAGATTGTATATCAAAACAAATTAAAGAAATTTGGGAAAGCAAATATGAATTGAATTAAAAATGATTAACTGGAAATTTAATTGGGAGATAAATATATTAAGTGAAATCAGATTTTTAATTATGAGATAAGAATCTGAAATGGTATTGAATTGGTGAGTAGAAGCTTGGAAATCGAGAATGGAACTCGAGTTTGAAATGGAATTTGGCTTTGGATAAGCAATAATTGTGTTGATATTTGATTGATTTAAATTGATTGGAAATCGACTGGTACAGATGGATATATGATCAGCAGGTATTGAGTAGAGGCAAGTACAAAGATATAATGATATGTACGACACAAAGGTACATGTTTAAATTTCCATATGAGGTTTTATGCGCCGAAACGGCAAGCCGCTTGGCTTTTTGATTTTCTTTTTGAAAGGAATGGGCTTAGAAAGGCGAGTTGGGGTTTGAACTATTGACCGGTACAGGGGAGGTGCTGGCGAAATTTTTCGAAAATTTCGGGTGTTAGAAAAATTTCAGGAATTTTGAAAATTTTCGTTAACTAAAATTAATTAATATTTTAATTGAATTAGATTAATTCTGTTAAAACTGAAGTTAAGACGTAAATGAATAATTTTTAACCCAAAGAATAGGGTCTGTCTTCTATCTTAGCAATTTCGAGGACGAAATAATTTTTAGGGGGAAGAATGTAACGTCCCGCATTTTTTACGGCTGAATAATTTATTTATTTAATTATTAAATATCGATTCGGCAATATCGATAACTTGAATTAAATAATATTTATATATAATTAATATAAATAATAGAATAATACATTTATTTTCGAAATGGTCGAAAATAGCTGAATGCCCAATATTGTGTGAATTAGGTAATAAAAGGGATTTGGGTAAGTTTAGATTCGATTTTTAATAACGAATCTATTCTATAAATGACGATGAAACGTATAATTCATATTATAATTATAATCGAGCTCGAAATGGCACGGCAGTTCGTAATTTAGCGATTTGAACTTTAAACGAATATATAGAAGCCGTTTTAAGTTGGATTTATGTGAAACAAGAAACGTTCGGGGCTGGTGGAGTATATTTTTCTAATGAAAGAGAAAAATCAAGATTTCGTTGTATAGATTGCAAAATATGTCCAAATCAAAATTTCAAATAGTCGCTATAAAATCGTTCATCGACCGTAGCAGTTTATTTGAAATAACTGCATATTGGATTCGAATTTAGACAAGGTTCTTTTGAGACGTAGTGATAAATTAAATTTTAGAATTTTACTGTAATTTTTAATTAATTAAATATGCAACTTTTTATTTGGAGTATTTTGCACCCTATATCAATATTTTGGGGTTTCAAAATATAAGTTAACCTACCGGTATTATTATATTTCTGGGATCATGACACGTTGCTCGTTACAACGGTATTTTTAATTTTCTCATTAGCAGTCCGTGAATGAACAAAATTGGATACATCGGGTACATCACCTTTTAATACAAACATGGACACATCGGGCATGCATGCGTTAATGTTAAGGTCAAACTTTAATGTCAATCAAGTTCTCTATTTACTTCATTTTGGTAATACATATATTCCCCTTCTTCCTTGCATGCGTTATTGCAATGTAAGGTACAGATTTGCATGGTTTTGTTTGTAACGTAAGGCAAGAATAAGCTGAAAATACACATAAACGGCAATCCGCAAGTAACTGAAACTATATATTTGTGTTTTTCCATTTTTCTTTCTTTTTGACCACAAGCAGGCACCAAGATAAATGAAAGAGAGTTTATATTATAAATAAATACCTTGGCTACCAAGTTTTTCACAGCGATCAACCTTTCAAGGTACAGTAAAAATGAAAACTGCAGCCTAAACTAATATATAACGTGTATTTTCAAATTCGTAGCCAACCTATACTCTTTCCTTTTCTTTGGCACCTATAGCAAAATTTGATGGAAAAACAGCAAAAACTTGCCGACAAAGTAATTTAAAAACCAACAGACCTAACAACTAAACTGTACCCGACAATATCTCTATTCCTTGCCTGCCACGTAAAAGTTTTCATTATAAATGACAATGCCCCCTTCTAGTTTATTTTCTTCTGCAAAAACCATAAGTAATTTAATGGCGGAAAAAAAAAGAGAAGGTGAACGCAGGCAAGAAATGCGATAGAAGAGACTATCAGTTAGAAGACGCAAAGTAGGGGAAAGGAGCATGTTTGTTTCCCAAGGAGGATGGGCGGTATGTGAAAATGTTTTGGATTTCGGCCCTGTTTTGATTGGAAAAGAAGAAAAAAAATGTAGAGGATCAAAGGGAAGGAAACAAAGAAAGAAAGGATGTTGTTTTTTCATCCTAGCATGCAAAAATGAAGTGGAACCTGGATATTCAAATAGGAAGCATGCGGCATGAATGTTTAGGTGAGGTTACATATTAGCTAAGTTATATAATTATTCAATTTAATTTATAATTTGATGAGTTGATTTAATTTGTTAACTTTAAAAAAAAAGATAACATACTAAAACAAAAATAACGTACCAGTACAGAACCTATCCTATTCGCGGTCTCAGATGTTATAGTCATATCGACAAATAAAACTCGTCAGCTGAACCTGTTTGAATAAACATAAATTATCAGTAAAAAGATAATAGTCGAATTTAACTAATGTTAATGTAATGAAATTACAATATTTATTTATAGTGGCATCTATTAACAGAATTTGATGCCATCAGTTGCGTTGGGTCCGTATGGACGTAGACTACAGAATAAAGCTGGTTTGGATCGATTTAGAGCTCGTTGGAATCTATGGCAAAATAAGACGGTTAATCGAATGAACCGGACCTTAATTGTTATTCAACGATTAACGACCAAGGTGAGTAAATATCACTAACTCTACTCAAGTTCTATTTTCATAAACTATTTTTAGAATTGATAAATAATGGCTTTTTGCTGTGTGTTGGTTGTTTGCTTAAACTGCTAGTTAAATTGGTTAAAAATATCGATTACGATATATATAAATCATATCGAAATATTGATTTTGTTTATCATGATATTTTACCTTCATTTTATTTATGTTGACTGATATCTGTAGATGCATGTAAACAGGTTGGAGGGACTCAACTGGGTTCCTCAACATTTATTTTACTGTTTCTCATATACTGTGATATATGATGTGATTATAAACCGTTGTTGATTTGGTGTGCTGATTGTGGTTATTTGGTAACTTTAAATACCAAAGGAAATAACTAGGATGTGAAAGAGAAATTTCAAACTAAAATTTGTATTAAATTATTTATATAAAATCAAGGATTTTACATAAAAAGGTGTTTTTAAAGTGTGGATTGAAATAAAAATATTCGTATAAAATTAAAGTATTTTATAAAAAAAGAAAATGCATGTGGTGAATATGGGATTTTGGAATTTTATAAAATCAAATGGACTTATTAAAAGAGATATTTGAAAATTTAAGGAAAGACTTCTATATGAAGTCAACAACAGTTATATGGAAATCGGAAGGACCAATTTGGTTAAAATAGAAAATGAATGTAATGAGAAGTGAATCAAGAACTTTATGAAGTAAATATAATATTTAGGAAATCGAATGGATTAAATGGAAATAAGATTTTGGAAAATAAATAAAGTTTTAAAAGGGGATATTTAATTAGAAAATAAATGGAATTATATAAGTATTTATATGAAATAAATATAGGAAACAGAAAAGGAAGTATTTGTAATTAATTAGAGATAATCGAATATTAGTTATTCGAATATAGAATTGACCAGATAGAGTTAATTGTACATAGTGAATCGAATTAGGATTTAATTGAATATTTGTTATTCAATTAGAGTTGATCAAATATAATTATCTGCGATAGAATTGGTCAAACATAGTTATTCAGGATGAGTTGCCATTTCCCACGACTGCTAGCGTAATTCGCAAGGCTACAGATAGCCGGCGGCGGTCAGATGTTTTCCTGAGGGAATCAGGCGTAACCATTGTTATCGCTGTGATCTAGAGTCAAGCGAGTAGAGTTAAATCAAATATCAGTTAATCGATAGAAGTTAATAAGTCTAATTAGTCAAGTTGAGTTAAATTAGTCAGCTGGAGTTAACCAGTTAGAGTAAATCAGTTAGGGTTAACCAGTTATGTATAATCAATTGGAGTAAATCGATTAGAGCCAAATCAAATTAGAGTATTCAAATGGAGTCAATTAAGTTCGAGTTAGTCATGTATGGGTAAATTAAATAGAGTTATTAAAAAGGAATTAATCGAATATCACCTATTTGAAGTAGAGATATCGCACATAGTTTATTCGAGAAGTGAGTTAAGTTGAATACAAGTTATTCGAAGGAAAGATAAATCGAATATGGTTATTCGAAAAATTGGTAAATCGAATATAATTATTCGAAGGAGAGAATTTTCGAATATGGTTTATTCGAAGAGAGATTTTCGAATATAGTTATTCGAAGAAAAGAAATAATCGAATATTAGTTATTCGAACAGAGGAATCGAATATAGTTTATTCGAAAGAGAGTTATCGGATAGTGATTATTCGAGAGTGCATTACACATAGTAATTCGATTATATCGAATTAAGGGGAGTAATGTTTACTTTCCGTTTCAAATCAAGTTTAACTTATTTGTTAATAAATTAGTTGTTTGTTTATTTATCCAAATTAAGATATAAAAATATATTTAAGTTAGCATATTTCGAAAACACGGAATTATAACATTTGTAGTTATAATCAAATGATTTTGTAGAGGAAGTGGGTTCGTAAGTAGAATCCGAGATTTTAGCAAGGAAGTTCCTTAAAGAGTTAAAGTTTGAACTTTGTCTATTTCGAAGTTAGAAATGTCGTTCTGTTAAGGTCTGAGAGGTAATTATACCCCAACTTGATTGACTTCAGTTTTAACTAAAAAGTGGATAAGGTTCGATTGTGAATGTTGGTTAAGTTAGTTGAGTTATTGACCGTAATGGGTTAGGTTGGCATAAGGATGTTTTTATTTAAACATCTGTTTAGATCCAGTAAAGGACATTTGGAAATGTTTTCCAAATAAGGATCAGAAATGTTTCCAATATAGGAAATAAGAAATAGAAGGGAATATGGTGACGTCTTCCAAATGATGTATAAAGTATATTTTCTAAATTTAGAAAATAAGGATTTATGAATATATAGAAATGGGGAAATGGATAAATTGAAGATAATTTAAGACAAAGAGATAAATGTTGAACGATGGTTGATTGATAAAATTTCCATCTGGAGAAAATATCGTTGTCTGCACACCTGTTTTTCTTTGATAGTTAAATCACCGACTATCGAAGTTTTTGACCATTTTATGTCATCAATACGGAGAGACCGGGATCAGATTCATTATATGAAAACCACTCTATATGGACGTTAGCGTTGCGATCAAATATTGAAGACGGAGTTATGCAAGGGCTATCCTGTTTACAGAATAGTGCCTTCGGTTTGTCCAGTCCCAGGACAAACGTGAATGGACGAATGTCTGACAGAGTATATCTAAAGGATCGCGTAAGTTGATCTCTTCAAACGTACTTACGTTTGGTGGCGGAGGTATTCGTTTCTCTTAGCTTTATACCCGTGGTGTTTTTGGGGAAATCAATTTGTGATTTGGCGGGTATGACAATGTGGCATTCAAAGTGAGTGTTTCAAAAGATACGTAATGACCTCAAGCCTCATCAACCGGGAATTTCTAGAAATCGGGCAGGCAGCATGGCTATGTGGGTCGCTCCCATTAGGGTGTATATTACCTATCTAGAGAAAATCCATTTCATTTTATTGTCTATTTCGATGCTGTATCTTTTCGGGAAGATGGTGGGTAGCTCCCAACCGTTGGTGATATACATTCGATACACTCAAGCGAAATGAGTGGTCGGTCATGTGAGGGCCGGGTTGCAAGATGTTCTTGTTAAATCCAGTGTATTTGCCTCTAGAGATACACTATCGGCAGGTGGTCCCATACCTTGTCAAGGTCGGAATCCAATTTCCAATAAGAGCCGAGGATTTTGTTTGTATACTATATATATGGAACGTGAGATGCAAGCGTTCTGCTAAATTCTAATTACTTGTGATTAGACATTATCATAATATCAGAAATGCATCAATTTCCAAACTGTTTTGGGTTATCGTAAGGTAAAAACCATCCGTGTTTATGTGTGGATCGGTCTTACGATTATCTTTTCTTTTGAAAAGGATTTTGAAAAGTTAAACCGATGATTTGAGTTTACTCACACCAGTCCCATGACTGACCCAGAGTTTATTTTGTCTTGTTTTCCCTAACTCTTGGGTGCCTAAATTTGTACGGGCAGTCAAGTAGTTCAGGCCTTTACAGATATACTTGGAGGAGCTTGAAGCAGGGGGCTTCAGGATCATATAGCTATTGTTATTTCCGCTGTGTGTAATTGTTGTACTCCGATAATGGGTTGCATATATATATATATATATACCGTTTTATTTCAAAGTTATGTTATATATTATATTTTATTCGTTCCTCTGTGAGATTCGTATTACTCTGATTCTGTTCTGTGGTGATCTTCTTCTTCTTCTATTCCAATTTTCTATCTTATCTATTCTCACCCTCTAACTTCTCTCTATTAATGACCAGGTATTTTCGATGTTCGAATAGTCAACATGGTAGTTTTGTGTAGATTTTCGGAGTCGAAAACTCCGGGTCGTTACATCTACCCTTCACAGTAGGTAAAAAATAGGGGTAATTATTGGAAGTAAGGGCTATTTAGAGAATTAGGGGTAGGATTAAAAAGAATAGCGATTTTGAAGTATTAAGAGAAGTAGGGTATTTTACGCATTGTACGGGTAGATCGACAAATACGAAAGATGATGAATCATTTGCATTGCGTGCTGCAAAAACCAATCCTTCATAGTAGTTAAAAAATAGGGGTAATTGTTGGAAGTAAGGACTGTTTAGAAAATTTGGGGTAGGATTAAAAAGAAGGGTCGTTTTGAAGTATTAAGAGAAGTATGGGTAGTTTGAGCATACTTAGGGTAGATCAACCAATATGAAAGATTATGAATCGTTTAGATTGGGTGCTGCAAAAACCAACCCTTCATAGTAGTAAAAAGATTGGCTTAATTGTTGGAAGTAAGGGCTATTTAGAGAATTAGGTGTAGGATTAAAAAGAAGGACTATTTTGAAGTATTGAGATAGTAGGGGTAGTTTAAGCATAGTAGGGGTAGATCGACAAATATAAAGATGATGAATCGTATGGATTGGGTGCTGCAGAAATCAACCCCTCAAAGTAGCTTAAAAATAGGGATAATTGTTGGAAGGGCTATTTAGAGAATTAGCGGTTGGATTAAAAATAAGTGTTGTTTTGAAGTAATAATAGAAGTAGGGGCTGTTTAAGCATAGTAGGAGTAGATCGACAAATTTGAAAGGTGATTATTCATTTAATTGGGTGCTGCAAGAACCAACCCTTCATAGTAGTTAAAAAAAGGGTAATTGTTGGAAGTAAGGGCTATTTAGAGAATAAGGGGTAGGATTAAAAAGAAGGGCTGTTTTGAAGAACTAATAGAAGTAGGGATATTTTATGCATAGTATGGGTAGATCGACAAATATGAAAGCTGATGAATCATTTGGATTGCGTGCTCCAAAAACCAACCTTTCACAGAAGTTAAAAAATAGGGGTAATTGTTGGAAGTAACGGCTATTTGGAGAATTAAGGGTGGGATTAAAAAGAATAGATGTTTTGAAATATTAAGAGAATTATGGGTAGTTTTAGCATAGCAGAGGTAGATCAACAAATATGAAAGATAATGAATCGTTTGGATTGGTTGCTGCAAAAACCAACCCTTCACAATAGTTAAAAAATAGGGGTAATTGTTGGAACTAAGGGCTATTTGGAGAATTAGGGGTAGGATTAAAAAGAATGGTTGTTTTAATGTACTAAGAGTAGTAGGGATAGTTTAAGCATAGTAGGAGTAAACCGACAAATATGAAAGATCGTGAGTCATTTGGATTGGGTGCCGCAAAAAACATCCTTTCACAGAAGTTAAAAAATAAGGGTAATTGTTGTAATTATGGGCTATTTAGAGAATTATGGGTAGGATTAAAAAGAATAACTGTTTTTAAGTATTAAGAGAAGAAGGGGTAGTTTAAGCATAGTAGGGTTAAATCGACTAATATGAAAGATTATGAATCGTTTGTATTGGATGCTGCAAAAACCAACCCTTCACGGTAGTTAAAAAATAAGGGTAATTTTTGGTAGTAAGGTCTATTTAGAGATTTAGGGGAAGGATTAAAAAGAATAGTTGTTTTGAAGTATTAAGAGAAGTAGGGATAGTTTAAGAATAGCCTGGGTATATCGACAAATACGAAAGATGATGAATCGTTTGGATTGGTTGCTGCAAAAACCAGCACTTCACAGTAATTAAAAAAAAGGAGTAATTGTTGGATGTAAGGGCTAGTTAGAGAATTAGGGGTAGGATTAAAAAGAAGGCGGCTATGAAGTATTAATAGACGTAAGGGTAGTTTTAGCATAGTAGGGATAGACTGACAAATGTGAAAGATGATGAATCATTTAGAATGGGTGCTGCAAAAACCAACACTTCACGGTAGTTAAAAAATTGGGGTAGTTATTGGAAGTAAGGGCTATTTAGAGAATTTTGGGTAGGATTAAAAAGAAGGGTCGTTTTGAAGTGTTAAGAGAAGTAGGGGTAGTTTAAGCATAGTAGGGGTAGATCGGCAAATATGAAAGATTATGAATCGTTTGCATTGGGTGTCACCGTAGTAAATGATAGGCGTAATTGTTGGAAGTAAGGGCTATTTAGAGAGCAAGGAGTAGTATTAAATATTTTAGTTGTCTTGAAGTATTAAGGGAAGTAGGAGTACTTTAAGCATAGTAGGGGTAGATCGACAAATTTGAAAGATGATGAATCAATTGTATTAGGTGCTGCAAAACTCAACCCTTCACAGTAGGTAAAAAATAGGGGTAACTATTGGAAGTAAGGGCTATTTAGAGAATTAGGGGTAGGATTAAAAAGAATAGCGATTTTGAAGTATTAAGAGAAGTAGGGATATTTTACGCATTGTACGGGTAGAGCGACAAATACGAAAGATGATGAATCGTTTGCATTGCCTGCTGCAAAAACCAATCCTTCATAGTAGTTAAAATAGGGGTAATTGTTGGAAGTAAGGACTATTTAGAAAATTTGGGGTAGGATTAAAAAGAAGGGTCGTTTTGAAGTATTAAGAGAAGTAGGGGTAGTTTGAGCATACTAAGGGTAGATCAACAAATATGAAAGATTATGAATCGTTTAGATTGGGTGCTGCAAAAACCAACCCTTCATAGTAGTAAAAAGATTGGCTTAATTGTTGGAAGTAAGGGATATTTAGAGAATTAGGGGTAGGATTAAAAAGAAGGGCTATTTTGAAGTATTAAGATAGTAGGGGTAGTTTAAACATAGTAGGGGTAGATCGACAAATATAAAGATGATGAATCGTATGGATTGGGTGCTGCAAAAACCAACCCCTCAAAGTAGCTTAAAAATTGGGATAATTGTTGGAAGGTGTGACGACCCGCCCCGCACTAACCGACATTTACTCCAAAGGTGCGCTGTACAGATGTCAAGTTAGCACGGAACGGGTCGTCAGAAGGAAAGGGAAGAAGAAAATGAACATACAAAGAACCTGTAGAATGTCTTACTGCTCATAGAATAAAATATAATAATAACATACTTGACATAAAACAGGAGAGACAGTGCATAAGCTGAAAATCAGAACTAAACGTCATAGCAGCGGAAATCCAAAAATACGGCTTATTACAACTTTTCAAACTGTCTCAAAGAAAAAGTAAGATAAATGAGGTACACTACTAATGCCCAAGTAGTGACCACCAACGACACAGGGAGAATGTGTGTGTGTGTGTGTGTATATATCATACGTGGAAGCCTCCTGCCCGCCTCCGAATCAGCTACTCACGCACCACCAGCTAACCTGTCTCTAGTCGGCTCGTGTGAGCACCCAGAGTAATAAGAGGAGACATAAAACTCTGGGTCAGACATAAAGCCTGGTATGAGCGATAAGCATCTAAAGTGAACAATAACAGGTAGACTAAAACATACCTGAACCTGGACCTGCAACCAAAGAGTTAGCACTACAAACTGTACAACACTCTAAGGTACCATATCAAATGGTGTAAAGATACGGAGGTGGGGGAGGTGTGTATGTCATAATGATGGCAAATAATCAAACATAGCATCCATCCTCACATCTCTCACTCAATGCGTAAAGCATACGATATTCACCACTTCAATCACCCAACATACCATGCTACGATCACTTTGCCCCATGAAGTCATAAATGGCTTCACTGCACTGACAACGTAGCCACGAATCCTTCCCTATGTCCACTTTTCCCCATGGAGTCACAAGAACCCCACTGCACTGGCTCATAGCCTTACTAATACTTACTATGTCCACTCTGCCCCATGGAGTCACAAGAACCCCACTGCACTGGCTCATAGTCTTACTACGCATCACTTTTCCCCTCGAGTCGTAATGACTCTACGGCACTGATAACGTAGTCTTGGTATTATCACCTTGCCCCTCAGGTCATAATGACCCTACTGCACTGATAAGTAGCCCATCATTCCTTTTCAGTGGTGAATCGAAGTTATGAACGTCGACAACTACTTAGCACAAGTCCCGCAGAAAAGTCCAACTCATGAAGTCCACTCATTGGTTCCTATCTGGATACTGAGCCAATACCCTTCGTTCGGACTACCTTTGCATCTCGGGTTATCAGTCTCCTTCGGTTCGGTTCGGCCTTCCATACCCCATTTGGATCAGATCTGCTCTTCAGCCCGCCACGGTTCGGATCGTCATCGCGGTCCTCTTTCTCTTTGCTTCAGATCGTGCTCCTCTCCTCAGTTCGGATCGGAATACCCCATACGGGTCGGATCGCGCTCCTCCAGCTCGTGGCTCCTCCGGTTCGGATCGGTGTCTCGTAGTGCATCGGATCGTGGATGCTGCTTTCCTCTAGTCGGATCGTGATATGAAGCACGAGTGGATCGGATCGGGTAGTAGTTCACAGTTGATGTTCGTGGACCTTGCGCAGATGGTTCAGCTCGGAGGAGATGACTTGACTCGTGGTGATGTCCCACGATCCCATAGGGCGATCCGATTGACCCTCAATCCCCATCCGATCCGAACTCCTGCACCTTGTCCAGCGAGTTGTTTACGCCCCTCGACGGCGTTTTCGACCATTCCAACTATTCTAATCATTCACAAAGCATACCATGCAGTCATAGAAACATATATAGTCAACCACAAACAACAAAACAACAATATGATAGGTTAAAATGGTTCAAACATAGCCAAAACCCCTTATTTTCCCTTAAGCATGTTTAGGTGAAACTTATGATAAGATTAGCAAAACTTAACCAAATTAACCCAAATTCATATCAGAAGTCTAAAACATCATGCCGAATTTTATAAACATTTTTCCAGAATTTTATCACGTTTAAATTCGCTAATTAACATTAATCACACCTAATTAGCCATAATTAGTGCAAAACTATGCAAATCACTCACCTTAGCCACAAATAAACTAAGATATGAAATAAATCTCTGATTTGATGTGAATTTCAATGCTAAACAGCAACTCCAATGTTTCTTTAGGGTAGATCTTCCTTGATTAGAGGTTGCTAAGCCAAATCTTTGACCAAAAGGTGATTTGGAGGTGATTTAGAGGTTGGAGGCCATTTTTAGGGTTTCTTGGTGATAATTGGAGGCTAGAAAACTGAAATGGAATGATCCTCTATCTCATTTCAGCCTCCCCATAACCCTAATCCCGAAATGGGTTATGAGCCTACTCACTAATCACCCGATTTGGCCCGGTTAAGCAGTTTTTCACCCTCCAAACCTTATTTCAGCCATATCTCCCAAACAGTAAGTCCCTTTGGCTATTATGATCACTCTACGGAAAGGTAAACCATCAAACGAATCCAATGGAAGTGGTTTCAGGTCAAAATTCCTTTCCAATCAAAAGTTATGGCCAAAACAGTACCACCTGGGGGCAAAGTGGTCATTTAAAAATCGGCAAAAAATCAAGAACATGGGAAATGACTCTAATGGATGTTTCCCAAAGTTACATGACCATACGACTTCATACGGGAAAGAAATAAATATTCTACGATCCCCCGATGCGTAGAATGCGGGTCATTACACTCTCCCCCTCCTAAGAAATTTCGCCTCCGAAATTCTCTAACCAAAACACACAAATGGGTCCCGCATGCCTATTAATCATAAAACAACAATCAAACATGCAAACAAGCAAAACAAATCTACCCTAGCATGCGGAAAAATAAATTGCAAAATAAATCATACCAGACAAAGAGTTCTGGATATGCCTTCGTAATGCCCTCCTCTGTCTGCCAAGTATAATCATTCTCGTCCTTGCCCCACTGAACCTTGACTAGCTTCACCGCCTTCCTTCGAAGTTGCTTCGTATCGTACCCCACAATACGAATCGGCTTACGGATCCAATCCGACTCGGGTTCTACTTCGAAGTCCTATAACTGATTAGGTGAAATAGTCATATCTGGGTCGTGAACGAACTTCCTTAATTGGGAAACATGAAATACATTGTGAACTCCCGCCATCTTCTCTGGTAAGCCAACTCTATATGCCAAATTCCCGACTAGTTCAAGGACAGGGAATGGGCCAACAAATCTTGGTGCCAGCTTGCCTCTCCTGCCAAATCGTATCACGCTCTTCAACGGAGAGATCTTGACAAACACCAAGTCACCAACGGAGAATTTCAAGTCTCTTCTCCTCTTATCAGCATAACTCTTCTGCCTATCTTGGGCAGCTTTCATTCATTGCTGAATGATCTTAATGTTATCTGAAGTTTCTCTCACCACATCTGGTCCAAGCACAAACTTCTCGCCAGTCTCTATCCAACATGATGGTGAGTTGCACGGTCTTCCGTACAAAGCTTCACATGGAGCCATACCGAGACTGGATTGGTATCTATTATTATATGCAAACTCTACTAGATGCAAATGGTCATCCCATGATCCACCAAAATCCAATATACAAGCTCTCAAGAGGTCTTCCAATATACGATTCACCCTCTCCGTCTGACCGTCGGTCTGAGGATGATATGCAGTACTGAGATGTAATCCTGACCCTAGACCCTCTTGTAAGCTCTTCCAAAACCCACTAGTGAACAACGGGTCTCCGTCACTCACAATGCTTTTGGGTACTCCATGAAATCTCACTACCCACTTCATATACAAATCTGCCAACCTGGCTGCCGTTCTGGTTGATTTGACTGGTATAAATCTTGCACTTTTAGTCAATCGATCCACAATTAACCAAATGCTATCATATCCCGATCTAGTCCTTGGTAAGCCATCGATGAAATCCATCGAGACTTGCTCCCATTTCCATTTGGGAATTTATAATGGTTGCAACAACCCACTAGGCTTCTTTTGCTCGGCTTTAACTAGCTGGCAATTCATGCATTTGGATATAAACCTCCCAACGTCTCTTTTCATCCCTTCCCAGTAGTAGGTCTGCTTCATGTCTCGATACATCTTATTACCACCGGGATGTATAGTCAGTTTTGAGTGATGACATTCTCTAAGCAATTCATCTCTCAAACCATTCACGATGGGCACAACTAGTCTTCCATTCTTTCGAAGCCATCCATCACGATCAAGCCCATACACATTCATCTCCTCACTGTCGATGTTCATCTCTAACTTGGAGATGATTTCCAATAGGTTAGGATCGTCCCTCTGACTAGAGCCGATCCACTCAATCAAAGTGGGTCTGATCGTCAAACTAGCTAACATGACTGGATCCAATTCGCCCCTTGGTCTGAAATCAAACCCCGCGATGTACTCCAGTTGCTTCCACTCAAGAAACATTGCCCCTAAGCTGGCATGTATCCTACTCAAGGCATCGGCTACCGCATTACCTTTCCCGGGTGTATATGCGATATCAAAATCATACGAAGCCAAGAACTCTAACCATCTCTGTTGACGGAGATTCAGATCTTTCTGAGAGAAGAGATACTTAACGATTTATGATCGGTAAACAACTCAAATCTTTCTCCCAAAAGATAGTGTCTCCACATCTTCAGCGCAAACACGATCGCTGCTAATTCCAAATCATGGGTAGGATACTTCTTCTCATGAGGCTTTAGCTGTCGACTAGCATAAGCTACAACCCTACCTCCTTACATCAATACAGCACCTAGTCCGGTACCACAAGCATCCGTGTATACCGTCATCTCTTTATTCCCTTTAGGAATGACTAACACTGGCGCACGCGTCAACTTCTCTTTTACACTCTTGAAGGCATCCTCACACACTCCGTCCCATACGAAGGACTGATTCTTCTTAGTCAACTGAGTCAACGGTGCTGCTATCTTGGAGAAGTCCTGGATAAACTTACGATAATATCTAGCTAATCCCAAGAAACTTCTTACATCGATCGCATTCTTGGGTGTAGGCCAATCCTGTACCGTAGCCACCTTCGCAGGGTCCACGACAATACCACTCTCGGAAACAAGGTGACCTAGAATCTCACTTCCCTTCTCCAAAAATGACACTTAGAGAATTTCGCTTTCAATTGGTGTTTCCTCAACACCTCCATCACTATCCTCAAGTGTCCCTTGTGTTCCTCTTCTGTCCTTGAGTAAACAAGGATATCGTCCACGAACACAAGAACAAACTTATTCAACTGATCCCTGAATACTCGATTCATAAAATCCACAAAGTAGGCTGGTGCATTGGTCAACCCAAATGGCATGACCAACCACTCATAAAATCCAGACGGCGTCCTAAATGCCGTTTTAGGAACACTCTCATCTGCTACTCGTAGCTGATGAAATCCTGTCGCGAGGTCCAACTGGGAGAACACTCTTGCTACTTCCAGTTGATCAAACAAATCATCTATCCGCGGCAGAGAATACTTATTCTTCCTCGTCACCTTATTCAACTCGCGATAGTCCACACACAAACGAAGGGAACCATCTGCCTTAGTGGCAAACACAACTGGTGCTCCCCACTCGGAGACACTCCTTCTAGAAAATCCCTTCTTCAAAAGATTGCTGACTTGCACCCCGAGCTCTCGCTGCTCCCTTGGCGCCATACGACGAAGTGGCATCATTATAGGTCTGGCATTTTTCACTAAATCAATACGGAACTCAATCTCTCGGTGTGGTGGAAGCCCGGTCACCTCCTCGAAGACGTCCGGATACTGGCCAACCACGGGCACATCTGACAACTCATCCTGCGGGATGTCTAGGGAATTTACAAAACTAGCCATAACCCCTTCACTAGGTAGACTACCAAACACTACCCTCCGCCCATCATCCGCCCTCACTGTCACCAAAAAGCCCGAACAGTCTACCAACACCCCGTATCTTTGGAGCCAATCGACTCCCAATATAATGCCATACCCAGTAAAGCCCAAATCAAAGCAATCACATACAAACATACATCCATGACTCGATAAGACCAAATTCCTGCAAATCATACTAAGGCTAGTCAAACCACCAATCGGGTTCGTCACAACCAATGGTCTATCGACTATCTCGGGTTCCAGTCCCAACCTATCTACCAGGTCACTAGATATGAAGGAACGGGAAGCCCCAGTATCAAAAAAAACTCGAACTGGTACATCATAAATAGAAACCATACCTTGAATAACAACATTCTTTCCTTTCTCTGCCGCAGTTGGGGCATTTGACGAAGAAGGAACAACATCAATAGCATATGCTTTCACAATCTTCTTCTCTTTAAGAGGTTGCGGACACTTATCCTTATGATGTCCCACTTGACCACAGCTGTAGCACTTCCTTTCCGCTGGCTTGGCCCGACATTCTTTAGCATAATGGCCCTTCTTACCATAGCTGAAGCACTCAACATCCTTCTTGCTCTTTTTCTGGCCACCTTTTGATTGGTCCTGCTTCCTCTTATTCTAAGAGTTATTCTTGCCTCCACCGCCTGCTTGCGGCTTTGGCCCTTCTGCAGATGCAGCCTCAGTCTTTGACTTAGGGTAAAGACTCTCTGATCTCAAAGCTTTCCCCACGATCGATTCAAAAGTCTCATCGATGTGGTTGATAAGCCTTTCCCCCAAGTACCCATCCAAACCAGTAATGAACTTCTCATTCTACTTCTCAGGAGTATCAATGAGAGACAGTCCATACTTCGACAAAGTGTCGAACTCAGCAATATAGTCAGAAACTGCCCTCCCATTCTGCTTGAGTTCCAAAAACCTCTTGAACAATACTGACTTCTGGGCAGCTGGAATGAACTTCTCGCTAAAGCGAGCCTTGAACTGATCCCAAGTAACCTGATCCTCTGAAGTAGCTGTTCTAATAGCATTCCACCAAATCATCGCTCGCCCTTGCAGTTGACGAGACGCTAGCCTTCTCTTCATCGCATCCTCAAGACCTAAGTCATCAAAGATACGGTCACAGTTATCCATCCATGAGGTTAGTAAACATCGCCCTCATGTCAGCGGCATTCCCTTGGTTGGTCCCTCTACCAGTACCCCTCGTGTCTCGGCTCATCGTCAATCTGAAAAAGGGAAACGATTAACGACCCCATAGTGGTGCTAGTGCAATGCGACTTCATTCTTATACTACCAATAGTATATATATATATAGCTTTTGAAAATCAAAGTAATCACAAATACGCGCTCTCATGTACGTACTATCCCTCTCTGGTGTCTTTCCCTAGGTTAACTACGCAACCTAGAGCTCTGATACCAAGTGTGACGGCCCACCCCGCACCAACCGACATTTACTCCAAAGGTGCGTTGTACACATGTCCAGTTAGCACGGAACGGGTCGGCGGAAGGAAAGGGAAGAAGGAAATGAACATACAAAGAACCTGTAGAATGTCTCACAGCGCATAGAACAAAATATAGTAATAACATACTTGACATAAAACAGGAGAGACAGTGCATAAGCTGAAAATCAGAACTAAACATCATAGCAGCGGAAATCCAAAAATACAGCTTAATACAACTTTTCAAACTGTCTCAAAGCAAAAGTAAGATAAATGAGGTACACTACTAATGCCCAAGTAGCGACCACCAACGACACAGGGAGGATGTATGTATGTATGTATGTATATATATATATATATATATATATATATATATATATATATATCATACGTGGAAGCCTCCTGCCCACCTCCGAATCAGCTACTCCCGCACCACCAGCTAACCTGTCTCTAGTCTGCTCGTGTGAGCACCAAGAGTAATAAGAGGAGACATAAAACTCTGGTTCAGACATAAAGCCTGGTATGAGAGATAAGCATCTAAAGTGAACAATAACAGGTAGACTAAAACATACCTGAACCTGGACCTGCAAACAAAGAGTTAGCACTACATACTATACAACACTCTAAAGTACCATATCAAACGGTGTAAAGATACGGAGGTGGGGGAGGTGTGTATGTCATAATGATGGCAAACAATCAAACATAGCATCCATCCTCACATCTCTCACTCAGTGCGTAAAGCATACGATATTCACCACTTCGATCACCCAACATACCTTTCTACGATCACTTTGCCCCATGAAGTCATAAATGGCTTCACTGCACTGATAACGTAGCCACGAATCCTTCGCTATGTCCACTTTGCCCCATGGAGTCACAAGAACCCCACTGCACTGGCTCATAGCCTTACTAATCCTTACTATGTCCACTCTGCCCCATGGAGTCACAAGAACCCACTGCACTGGTTCATAGTCTTACTACGCATCACTTTGCCCCTCGAGTCGTAATGACTCTACTGCACTGATAACGTAGTCTTGCTACCATCTCCTTGCCCTTCAGGTCATAATGACCCTACTGCACTGATAAGTAGCCCATCATTCCTTTTCAGTGGTGAATCGAAGTTATGAACGTCGACAACTCCTTAGCACACGTCCCGCAGCAAAATCCAACTCATGAAGTCCACTCATTGGTTCATATCTGGATCCTGAGCCAATACCCTTCATTTGGACAACCTTTGCATCTCGGGTTATCAGTCTCCATCAGTTTGGTTCGGCCTTTCATTCCCCATTTGGATCAGATCTTCTCTTCAGCACGCTATGGTTCGGATCGTCATCGCGGTCCTCTTTCTCTTTGCTTCAGATCGTGCTCCTCTCCTCAGTTCGGATCAGAATACCCCATACGGGTCGGATCACGCTCCTCCAGCTCGTTGCTCCCCCGGTTCGGATCGGCGTCTCGTAGTGCATCGGATCGTGGATGCTGCTTTCCTCTAGTCGGATCGTGATACGAAGCACGAGTGGATCGGATCGGGTAGTAGTTCACGGTTGATGTTCGTGGACCTTGCACACATGGTTCGGCTCGGAGGAG
This sequence comes from Allium sativum, assembly GCA_030737875.1. Taxonomy (NCBI): domain Eukaryota; kingdom Viridiplantae; phylum Streptophyta; class Magnoliopsida; order Asparagales; family Amaryllidaceae; genus Allium; species Allium sativum. The sequence goes on along the minus strand of JASFAX010000038.1, from coordinate 5,192,175 downwards.
ATGACTTGACTCGTGGTGATGTCCCACGATCCCATAGGGTGATCCGATCGACCCTCAATCCCGATCAGAATTGCTGCACCTTGTCCAGCGAGTTGTTTACGCCCCTCGACGGCGTTTTCGACCATTCCAACTATTCAAATCAGTCACAAAGCATACCATACATTCATAGAAACATATATGGTCAACCACAAACATCAAAACAATAATATGATAGGTTAAAATGGCTCGAACATAGCCAAAACCCCTTATTTTCTCTTAAGCATGTTTAGGTGAAACTTATGATAAGATTAGCAAAACTTAACCAAATTAACCCAAATTCATATCAGAGGTCTAAAACATCATGCCGAATTTTATAAACATTTTTCCAGATTTTTATCACGTTTAAATTCGCTAATTAACACTAATCACCCCTAATTAGCCATAATTAGTGCAAAACTATGCAAATCACTCACCTTAGCCACAAATAAACTAAGATCTGAAATAAATCTCTAATTTGATGTGAATCTCAATGCTAAACAGCAGCTCCAATGTTGCTTTGGGGTAGATCGTCCTTGATTAGAGGTTGCTAAGCCAAATCCTTGACCAAAAGGTGAGTTTGAGGTGATTTAGAGGTTGGAGGCCATTTTTAGGGTTTCTTGGTGATAAGTGGAGGCTAGAAAACTGAAATGGAATGATACTCTATCTCATTTCAGCCTCCCCATAACCCTAATCCCGAAATGGGTTATGGGCCTACTCACTAATCACCCGATTTGGCCCGGTTAAGCAGTTTTTCACCCTCCAAACCTTATTTCAGCCATATCTCCCAAACGGTAAGTCAGTTTGGCTAATATGACTACTCTACGGAAATGTAAACCATCAAACGAATCAAATAGAAGTGGTTTCAGGTCAAAATTCCTTTCCAATCAAATGTTATGGCCAAAACAGTACCAACTAGGGGCAAAATGGTCATTTAAAAATCGACAAAAATCATGAACATGGGAAATGACTCTAATGGATGTTTCCCAAAGTTACATGACCATACGACTTCATACGGGAAAGAAATAAATATTCTACGATCCCCCGATGCGTAGAATGCACGTCATTACAGAAGGGTTATTTAGAGAATTAGGGGTTGGATTAAAAAGAAGTGTTGTTTTGAAGTATTAAGAGAAGTAGGGGCTGTTTAAGTATAGTAGGAGTAGATCGACAAATTTGAAAGGTGATTATTCATTTAATTGGGTGCTGCAAGAACCAACCCTTCATAGTAGTTAAAAAATAAGGGTAATTGTTGAATGTAAGGGCTATTTAGAGAATAAGGGGTAGGATTAAAAATAAGGGCTATTTTGAAGAACTAATAGAAGTAGTGATATTTTATGCATAGTACGGGTAGATCGACAAATATGAAAGCTGATGAATCATTTGGATTGCGTGCTGCAAAAAACCAACCCTTCACAGAACTCAAAAAATAGGGGTAATTGTTGGAAGTAACGGTTATTTGGAGAATTAGGGGTGGGATTAAAAAGAATAGATGTTTTGAAATATTAAGAGAATTATGGGTAGTTTTAGCATAGTAGATGTAGATCAACAAATATGAAAGATGACGAATCGTTTGGATTGGTTGCTGCAAAAACCAACCCTTCACACTAGTTAAAAAATAGGGGTAATTGTTGGAACTAAGGGCTATTTGGAGAATTAGGGGTAGGATTAAAAAAAATGGTTGTTTTGAAGTACTAAGAGAAGTAGGGATAGTTTAAGCATAGTAGGGGTAAACCGACAAATATGAAAGATCATGAGTCATTTGGATTGGGTGCCGCAAAAACCATCCTTTCACAGAAGTTAAAAAATAAGGGTAATTGTTGGAAGTATGGGCTATTTAGATAATTATGGGTAGGATTAAAAAGAACAATTGTTTTTAAGTATTAAGAGAAGTAGGGGTAGTTTAAGCATAGTAAGGTTAAATCGACAAATATGAAAGATTATGAATCGTTTGTATTGGATGCTGCAAAAACCAACCCTTCACGGTAGTTAAAAAATAAGGGTAATTTTTGAAAGTAAGGTCGATTTAGAGATTTAGGGGAAGGATAAAAAAGAATAGTTGTTTTGAAGTATTAAGAGAATTAGGGATAGTTTAAGCATAGCCCGGGTATATCGACAAATACGAAAGATGATGAATCGTTTGGATTGGTTGCTGCAAAAACCAACAGTTCATAGTAGTTAAAAAATAGGAGTAATTGTTGGATGTAACGGCTAGTTAGAGAATTAGGGGTAGGATTAAAAAGAAGGCTGTTATGAAGTATTAATAGACGTAAGGGTAGTTTTAGCATAGTAGGGATAGACTGACAAATGTGAAAGATGATGAATCATTTAGATTGGGTGCTCTAAAAACCAATACTTCACGGTAGTTAAAAAATTGGGGTAGTTGTTGGAAGTAAGGGCTATTTAGAGAACTTAGGGTAGGATTAAAAAGAAGGGTCATTTTGAAGTGTTAAGAGAAGTAGGGGTAGTTTAAGCATAGTAGGGGTTGATCGGCAAATATGAAAGATTATGAATTGTTTGGATTGGGTGTCACCGTAGTAAATGATAGGCATAATTGTTGGAAGTGAGGTCTATTTAGAGAGTTAGGAGTAGTATATATTATTTTAGTTGTCTTGAAGTATTAAGGGAGGTTTGGGTACTTTAAGCATAGTAGGGGTAGATCGACAAATTTGAAAGATGATGAATCAATTGTATTAGATGCTGCAAAAATCAATCCTTCACAGTAGGTAAAAAATAGGGGTAACTATTGGAAGTAAGGGCTATTTAGAGAATTAATGGTAGGATTAAAAAAAATAGCGATTTTGAAGTATTAAGAGAAGTAGGGATATTTTACGCATTGTACGGGTAGATCGACAAATACGAAAGATGATGAATCGTTTGCACTACGTGCTGCAAAAACCAATCCTTCGTAGTAGTTAAATAATAGGGGTAATTGTTGGAAGTAAGGATTGTTTAGAGAATTTGGGGTAGGATTAAAAAGAATGGTCGTTTTGAAGTATTAAGAGAAGTAGGGTAGTTCGAGCATACTAAGGGTAGATCAACAAATATGAAAGATGATGAATCGTTTAGATTGGGTGCTGCAAAAACCAACCTTTCATAGTAGTAAAAAGATTGGCTTGATTGTTGGAAGTAAGGGATATTTAGAGAATTAGGGGTAGGATTAAAAAGAAGGACTACTTTGAAGTATTAAGAGAGTAGGGGTAGTTTAAGCATAGTAGGGGTAGATCGACAAATATAAAGATGATGAATCGTATGGATTGGGTGCTGCAGAAACCAACCCTTCAAAGTAGTTTAAAAATAGGGATAATTGTTGGAAGGGCTATATAGAGAATTAGGGGTTGGATTGAAAAGAAGGACTACTTTGAAGTATTAAAAAAGTAGGGCTAGTATATGCATAGTAGGAGTAGATCGACAAATTTGAAAGGTGATTATTCTTTTAATTGGGTGCTGCAAGATGATTATTCATTAAATAGGGTAATTGTTTGAAATAAGGGCTATTTAGAGAATTAGGGGTAGGATTAAAAAGAATAGTCGTTTTGAAGTATTAAGAGAAGTAAGGGTAGTTTAAGCATAGTAAGGGTAGATCAACAAATATTAAAGATGATGAATCGTTTGGATTGGGTGCTGCAAAAACCAACCCTTCACAGTAGTCAAAAAAAAGGGGTAATTGTTCGATGTAAGGGCTATTTAGAGAATTAGGTGTAGGATTAAAAAGAAGGTTGTCTTGAAGTATTATGAGAAGTAGAGGTAGTTTAAGCACAATATGGGTAGATCGACAAATATGAAAGATGATGAATCGTTTGGGTTGGGTACAGCAAAAACCAATCTTTCACAGTAGTTAAAAATAGGGATAATTGTTGGAAGTAAGGGCTATTTAGAGAATTAGGGGTTGGATTAAAAAGAATGGTTGTTTTGAAGTGCTAATAGAAGTAGAGGTAGTTTAAGCATAGTAGGGGTAGATCGACAAATATGAAAGATGTTGAATCGTTTGGACTGCATGCTGCAAAAACCAACCCTTCACAGTATTTAGAAAATAGAGTTAACTGTTGGAAGTAACGGCTAATTAGAGAATTTCGGGTAGGATCAAAAAGAAGGGTTGTTTCGAAGTATAAAGAGAGAAGGGGTTGTTTAAGCATAGTAGGGGTAGATCGACAAATATGAATGACTATGAATCGTTGGATTGGGTACTGCTAAAACCAACCCTTCGCAGTACTAGAAGATAGGTGTAATTTTTGGATGTAAGGGCAATTTAGAGAATTAGGGGTAGGATTAAAAAGAATAGTTGTTTTGAAGTATTAAGAGAAGTAGGGATAGTTTAAGCATAGCCCGGGTAGATCGAAAAATACGAAAGATGATGAATCGTTTGAATTGGGTGCTGCAAAAACCAACCCTTCACAGTAGTAAAAAAAATAGGGACAACTGTTGGAAGTAAGGGCTATTTATAGAATTTGGGCTAGGATTAAAAAAAAGGGTCATTTTGAAGTATTAAGTGAAGTAGGGTAGTTTAAGCATAGTAAGGGTAGATCGACAAATATGAAAGATTATGATTCTTTTTGATTGGGTGCTGCATAAACCAACCCTTCACAGTAGTAAAAAGATTGGGTTAATTGTTGGAAGTAAGGGATATTTATAGAATTAGGTGTTGGATAAAAAAGAAGGATTGTTTGAAGTATTGAGAGAAGCAGGGGCGGTTCAAGCATAGTAGGGATAGATCGACTAATATAAAGATAATGAATCATATGGATTGGGTGCTACAAAAACAAACCCTTCAAAGATTTTTAAAAATAGAGGTAATTGTCGGAAGGGATATTTAGAGAATTAAAGGTTGGATTAAAAAGAAGGGTTGTTTTGAAGTATTAAGAGAAGTAAGGGTAGTTTAAGCATAGTAGGAGTAAATCGACAAATTTGAAAGATAACGAATCATTTAGATTGGGTGCTGCAAGTACCAACCCTTCATAGTAGTTAAAAATTAGGGGTAATTGTTGGAAGTAAGGGCTATTTAGAGAATTAAGGGTAGGATTAAAAAGAATAGCTGTTTTGAAGTATTAAGGGAAGTAGGGGTAGTTTAAGCATAGTAGGGGTAGATCGACAAATATGAAAGATAATGAAACGTTTGGATCGGGTGCTGCAAAAACCAATCCTTAACAGTAGTTAAAAAATAGGGGTAGTTGTTGGATGTAAGGGATATTTAGAGAATTAGGGGTAGGATTAAAAAGAAGGCTGTTTTGAAGTATTAAGAGAAGTAGGGGTAGTTTAAGCGTAATAGCGGTAGATCGACAAACATGAAAGATGATGAATCGTTTGGATTGGGTGCAGCAAAAACCAACCCTTCAAAGTACTTTAAAATAAGCGATAATTATTGGAAGTAAGAGCAATTTAGAGAATCAGGAGTATGATTGAACAAAAGGGCTATTTTAAAGTACTAAGAGAAGTAGGGATAGTTTAAGCATAGTAGGGGTAGATCGACAAATATGAAAGATGATGAATCATTTGGATTAGGTGCTGCAAAAACCAACCTTTCACAGAAGCTAAAAAATAGGGGTAATTGTTGGAAATAAGGGCTATTTAGAGAATTATGGGTAGGATTAAAAACAATAGCTATTTTGAAGTATTAAGAGAAGTAGGGCTAATTTAAGCACAGTAGGGGTAGATTGACAAATACGAAAGATGATGAATCCTTTGGATTGGATGATGCAAAAATCAACCCTTCACAATAGTTAAAAATTAGGGGTAATTGTTGGAAGTAAGGGCTATTTAGAGAATTTAGGGGAGGATTAAAAAGAATACTTGTTTTGAAGTATTATGAGAAGTAGGGGTATTTAAGCACAGTAGGGGTATTATGAAAAATATGAAAGATGATGAATCATTTGGATTGGGTGCTGCAAAAACCATCACTTCACAGTTGTTAAAAAATAGGGTAAATGTTGGATGTAAGGACTATTTAGAGAATTAGTGGTAGGATTAAAAAGAAGGTTGTTTTGAAATATTAAGAGAAGTAGGGGTAGTTTAAGCATAATAGGGGTAGATCGACAAATATGAAAAATAATGAATCTTTTGGATTGGGCGCAGCAAAAACCAACCGTTCACAGTAGTTAAAAAATAGGGATAATTGTTGGAAGTAAGGGCTATTTAGAGAATTAGGGGTAGAATTAAAAAGGAGGGCTGTTTTGAAGTACTAAGAGAAGTAGGGATAGTTTAAGCATAGTATGGGTAGATCGACAAATATGAAAGCTGATGAATCATTTGGATTGGGTGTTGCAAAAACCAACCTCTCACAAAAGTTAAAAAATAGGGTTAATTGTTGGAAGTAACGGCTATTTATAGAATTAGGAGTAGGATTAAAAAGAATAGCTGTTTTGAAGTATTAAGAGAAGTAGATTAATTTAAGCATAGTAGGGTTAGACCTACAAATTTGAAAGATGGTGAATCATTTGGATTGGATGCTGCAAAAATAAACCCTTCATACTAGTTAAAAAATAGGGGTAATTTTTGGATGTAAGGGCTATTTAGAGAATAAGGAGGAGGATTAAGAAGAAGGTTGTTTTGAAGTATTACGAGAAGTAGGGGTAGTTTAAGCATAATAGGTGTAGATGGACAAATATGAAAGATGATGAATCGTCTGTATTGAGTGCAGCAAAAACCAACCCTTCACAGTAGTTAAAAAATAGGCATAATTGTTGGAAGTAAGGGCTATTAAGGGAATTAGGGGTAGGATTAAAAAGAAGAACCGTTTTGAAGTACTAAGAGAAGTAGGGATAGTTTAAGCATAGTAGGGGTAGACCGACAAAAAAGAAAGATAACGAATCATTTGGATTGAGTACTGCAAAAACCAACCTTTCACAGAAGTTAAAAAATATGTGTAATTGTTGGAAGCTAGGGCTATTTAGAGAATTAGGGGTAGGATTAAAAACTATAGCTGTTTTGAAGTATTAAGAGAAGTAGAGGTAGTTTAAGCATAGTAGGGGTAGATCGGCAAATATGAAAGACGATGAATCGCTTGGATTGCATGCTGCAAAAACCAACCCTTCACAGTAGTTAAAAAATATGGGTAATCGCTAGAAGTAAGGGATATTTGGAGAATTTGCGGTAGGATTAAAAAGAAGGGTTGTTTTGAAGTATTAAAAGAGTAGGGGTAGTTTAAGCATAGTAGGGGTAGATCGACAAATATGAAAGACTATGAATCATTTGGATTGATTGCTGCAAAAACCAACCCTTCACAGTACTAAAAGATAGGTGTAATTTTTGGAAGTAAGGGCGATATAGAGAATTAGGGGTAGGATTAAAAAGAATAGTTGTTTTGAAGTATTAAGATAAGTAGGGGTAGTTTAAGCAAAGTAGGGGTAGATCGACAAATATGAAAGATTATGATTCGTTTTGATTGGGTGCTGCAAAAACCAACCCTTCACTGTAGTAAAAAGATTGGCTAAATTGTTGGAAGTAAGGCCTATTAGGGTGTATAATCACCTGATCTAGAGTTTCATTTACTTCAAAAAAAATATTGTTGATGTTGTCCCATTCGGGAAACGGTTGCTGATCCCAACCGTTGGTGATATACATTCGATACACTCAAGAGAAATGAGTGGTTGGTCATGTGTGGTCGGGTTGCAAGTTGTTCTTATTGAACCCAGTGTATTCCTTTCTAGAGGTACACTAGCGGAAGGTGGTTCCATACCTTGTCATAGTTGGAAATCCGTTACCCAATACATGCTTGCGGTTTTGATTGTATACTATATATGTAGAACTTGAGATGGAAGCGTTTCTGCTAGATGATTATTATATTGTGGTTGATAGACATTATTATAATATCAAAGGTTTTTGATATAAAGACATTTTGGATTCTCATAAGGGAAAAACCCGTTCTGTTATACGGCGTGGTCTTATGAGATATCGTTTACATGTTCAAACCGTTTAAAACTGTTTTACTCTTACTAGTCCCATGACTGACCCGGAGTTTATTTTGTTTTGTTTTCCCTAAACTCTTGGGTGCCCAATTTTGTACGGGCAGTCAAGTAGTAAGGATTTACAGATATACTGGAAGAGCTTGGAGCAGGAGACTTCAGGATTATATAGCTATAGTTATTTCCGCTGTGTTGTAAGTGTTGTACTTTGATAACGATGTATATTCAAATACAGATTTATATTTCATGTTATGTTATATATATTATATGTTATTCGTTCCGTTGTGAGGTTCGTGTTACTCTGATGTTGTGTTCTTCTTCTTCATCTATTCTAAGTTTCTATCTTATCTTTCCTCACCCTCTAATTTCTTTCATTAATTACCGGGATTTTTTATGTTTGGTTAGTCGTCATCATGTTTATTTCGATAACCAAGATCGTCAAAAACCCGGGTCATTACAGTTGGTATCAGAGCTTCAGTTAAGTGAATTACCTTGGCTCTGTGGCGTGACTCATTAGAGATACGGTTAGTAATACCCTAGATTGAGTTGAGTGTATATATACGAGTGAGCGTATTTGTTATTGATATAAAAATTATTTTATATTGTGGTGATTTATTGGTTGAGTTTTTTATGAGTTCTGGTCGATCAGTTTGATCCACTGTATCCGAAGGAGTTACTAAACACTCGAATACGATAGGTTGACACGATATGTTTTGAAAAGAGGGAAAATTTAAATAAGTTTACCCATGGTATATCTTGATATACAGAAGATATATATATTAAAATTATAATATATTGGATATATTGGTTGTTATTATAATCGAGTAAGATTATAAATTAAATGGTTATGTAAATAACCAATTAGAATTCATATAAGTGAAATACATAAAATCAGATGAGTTAAATATGAAATTTAAACCCGAAATTGAATTAAAATTTTGGAAAATTGGATAAGTGTTTGTAAATGGATTTGGATTAAAAATAAGGAAAATTTAGGATCCTGGGAGATTTTAAATTGTTTTACAAGCAGTGTGAATTATATTTCGAAATGGATTTCAAAGTGGAAATGTTTAGAAATGGTTTTATAGTATTGAACTCATTTCGATCGCTGGAAAATAGATTCTGATGATGACAGCTGCATCATCAGTATTCATTTTCGAGTTGAAAGTGACGAATTACTACCATAGATACTGTTTTGAATTTGTTTTGGTAAAGACAAGTTTTGTAGAATTTCAAAAAGGAAATTTTGATTATTTTCAAAAGAGTAAACTGTTTAAAAACTCCTAGGGAAAGACTGTTTCAATTAAAAACAAATTTAACAGAAATTTGTGAAAGCAAAATTTAATTAAAATAAAGCCAGTAAAGTGGTAACTAAGGTTGAATCAGAATGATATCAAGACAAACTCGATTGTGAGATTCAAATTTGAAGTGTAATGGAGTAATCAAGTTAAGAGTTGGGAATCGAGAAGAAACTCGAGTTAAAATGATATTTGGCTCGGATATAAGCGAATGGTGGTGTTGTGGATAAAAGCAGATTGGAATTTGATTGGGATAACATTGGTATATGCTGAGTTGATAGCATATGGAATTGATAGAGTTGATATGCCGACTAAAGGTACAAGTTTATATTTATATTGGATATAAGATTTACGAGCCGAATTAGCAAGCCGCTTGGCTATTTGATTTTCTTTTGGGTTGGAGATGGCCCAGAGAGGCAAGTTAGAGTTTGAGCTATTAACAAATACAAAGGAGATGCTGGCGAAATTTTTCAAAAAGTAAAGGTGTTAGAAAATTTTCAAGATTTTTGAAAATTTTCGTTGATAAGAATTAATTAATAATTTAATTGAAATTAAATTGGTTCAGTTGAAACTGAATTTAAGAAGTGAATTAATGAGTTCTAACCAGTTAGTAGGGTCGTTCTCTACCTTAGCAATTTCAAGGACGAAATTATTTTAAGTGGGGAAGAATGTAATGACCCGCATTTGCAAAGGTATTATAATTAATTTATTAATTATATAAATAGTGATATAGTGAATTTGATGGTCATGGAATTAAATAATGACGAATATTTAATTAAAATAATAAAATAAATAATATATTTAATTCTGAAATAATCATAATTGGCTGAAATGACGATATGTTGTCAACTGGATCATCTATGATATTTAATTCAGTTTAGAATTGAATTTGAATAATGAATATATTATATAAACGACAGTTTGAACGTTGAGTTATAATATAATTAAAATCGAGCTCGAAATGGCGCTGCAGTTCGTGAATTGGCGATTCGAACTTCAACTAAATGTACATGATTCATTTTAAGTCGGTTTTCTGTGAAACAAGAAACGTGTGGAGCTGGCGGAGTATATCTTTCTAGTGGAAGAGAAAAATCGGGATATCGTTGTGTGGATTTTGATTTACGTTCAAATCAAATTTTAGAAAAGTCGCTGTGGAATTCCTTTATAATTAATAAAGGAATTATTTATATTTTTAAAAGGAATTTCAATATAAATCGAATATCGGGTTGACCAAGATTTGAAATATCAAGTTAGAAATACACAGAGGAATATTCTAGACCTGTATGGTTGAAACGACCCGAACTTCCCCGGTCTCCGAAGAGAAAGAGAAAGAACGAATTGTTTTGAGAACACAACAAATCAGAACGCACACGGAAGAACATTTCATTGTATATTACAACAATGCATCAGATTACAGGAATATACAGAGTATAAATGAATATTACACAGAAATATCATAGATTTAAATTACATAGAAGCGGAAAATAATACAATACACAACTGAAGGAGATATACGGATACAAATCTTTCCGGATATAGTTCCAGCTGTAAACCAGGATCCTGTGAATATAAATCTGCAAAACCAAAACTACTAGCTGCCCGTGTCGAAAATAAGGGCACCCAGAGTTTAGGTTAAAAAAATAAACTCCAGGTCAGTCATGGGACCGGTGTGAGAACTAAAACAGTTATTATTCTTTATTTTAAAGTTAGGTAAATCAAGGGACCACGCCGTATAACACGGAACAGGTTTCCTCCCAAGAATACCAGTGCATAAAACAAACAGCGCAATGCTAAATAAAGAAAGATGAAGCTATTATAAGACCCTGTTCCCATCACACAATGCAACGCAAGCCGGAGGATAGGGTTTTTACCTTATAATAGCCAAGAATGCTTGATACGTTGAAAACAAATCATTTGATACTATAATAAGTGCATAGTGTATAAAACAACTTCAAATCATAAGTATCAATCATAGGCGGCATGAGTACCCCATACCACTATGTCGCCATATGTAGGTTATACAATGAAAATCGCAAAGTCACGTATTTGGAAATTAGGTTTCCATCTATGAACCGAGGCAAAAGATAGTCCTCAACCGATTCGAGATGCTCTAGCCCGTCTCTCAGGAACAGCCGCAACTGCCCCATGGATCGTCAGGGCCCGTCCACCGATGTGGATTATAATGCCTGAACACTACGTTTCTCTGCCCTTTGGGGCGTAAATGAGCCAACGAATGACTCCATCGGACCCGGATCGTCCAATCAAACCGAGGCGCCTCGCAACAGCAACAACCACACAGGTGAAAAGTATATAAATGTCAGGGCTGGTAGGTCACTAACACCACCCTAGCTAGAAAGAAAACGCGTGCCCCCTTGAGGTCCGTCTCCCGTTTTTGGTTCACCACCGGGGTGTGAGGCTCGCGAATTCACGTTACACAAAGCTACGCCACAAAGGCCGTGCTTTGATCATCAACCACAAGACTCTGCTTTTCAACAGAAGCCCTGATCATTTGCATCTTAGCATGCCACACAGGCAAACCACTCTATGCAACCGATATTAGTCACACAGAATGAAATCCAATGTCAGACACACAGTCCATTTACCAGTTCGTTCTGGGTCTGAACGAAACCGGAGGAACCTAGTACCCCGCATATCCATCGATCTCCAAGTACGTCTGGACGATCACCAACTGTTTCCATCTTCTTGGGTGTACAGCCCAATCAAGATCATCAGTACTCACCCAAACGACGTGAAGACCTCCGGTCTTCGACCATCGTCTTCATCTTCGACTTATCATCGTATCAGTTATTCAGAATGGGATAAACCCGGTCTTTCCGAATAAGTCGCATATATTATAAACCAGTGTTACACAAACACAACATATGCCTCATTCCAACTCATCAGTCACTAACCATAAATTAATCAAGTGAATAATTCCCCAAATATTAACCCCGAAGGCCGAAACCAACATCAGATCAATATCCAGAAAACCATTCTGCTTAGCTAACCGACAGTTAGTTTCTAAATTTCACATTGATAGGGAAAGGTTCCCATTAATTTTATCCAAGATAAATCATTAAAATTTATTCTCAAATCTTCTTTTGAATTTCGATTCAACTAGTCGGGGTTAAAGAACCTTACCGAAGTAATCATTTATTTTAATTTCCCAACCCCGGCCTATTAATCCCATGAAGTAAAACTGGTCCTACTTCATATCTAGCACCACGGTGTTATCGGTAAATTCATTTACCATTTCACGTTCAAATCTAATTAAAGATTAAACTATCGCCTGGAGCAAAACTGGTGATACTCCATTCTCGATCATTTCAATCTAATTAAAGATTCATTAAAACTCCACTTAGTTTTAATCTTTAACTGGGTTAAAGAATCGGTGTCATTTAAAACACAGTTCACGACAAAATCACATTCCATTAATTATCAGGTAAAAGAACGAGTGTTATTTAAAACACTGTCCACGGTAAACCCAAAAATCAACATCAATTCAATTCCAATTAAATATTATTTAATTGGTACGCTTCATTAAATCCAAATAAAAAGATTTAATCTTTTCTCAACTGGGTTCAAGAACAGTGTTAGTCAAGACACCATTCACGACAAACCCAAATCACATTTGATATTAAATACAAGGCTCTGAATAGAAAATATATCGGCTTATATTCAATATCAAATTCTACGACCAACAGATATCGTATTGAAAATAACGATATATATCTATATCTTTCAAATTTCTATAACAACATCTGTATAATCACGAAATCCAACATCGAAATATTCCGAAGACAATTTCGATTCAAATCCATTCCAATGCAATCATTGGAAATTATGATTATTTTGAAAACCATTTCAAATTCAATTTATTTATTTAAAAATAAATAGAATTATAATTCTAGTTCAAAAACTAGTTCATTTCGATAAAAATCTATTTTTATCTTTTCAAATATGGAGTTTTTCATCCCAACTCTTTCTAAATCATTTCTTATGATTTTACACAAATTATTACTATTTCTAATAATTTTATCAAGGCCCGTACAGTCGATTTCCATCAACGGCCATTGAACTGCACTTACAACGACCTTTTTCAAATTTGATTTGGACATAATTCCAAATCCAACCGTTAGATTTCTAATTTCTAATATTCGTCTAATATTCGTTAGAAAGCTCTTTTCGATACAAACCCAACGGTTCCGGTTTTAGGAGAATCCGATGGTCGGATCTCCCGCAATATCCGTTCGAAGTCAATGGTCGAAATTCGCGAACTACCGCGGCGCGGCGCGTTCTATTCAGGCCATTATACTATATATAATATATATAATATATACTTCATCGATTTCAATTCAAAACAAGCTATATAAATCGTTTTAAATTCATTTTCAAAACGGTTTCAACTTCATATTCAATTTCAAATCAAAATTGAATATTCCAATTTAAATTCATTTTAAATTCATTTTAAATTGATTTCAATTCAAATTGATTTCTAATTCAATTTCAGTTCGTTTTCAATTCAATTCAATTTGAATTCGAATTCATTTTATTCCATTTCAATTCGAATTCATTTATATTCAATTTCAATTCGAATTCATTTATATTCAATTTAAATTTGAATTCGTTTATATTCAATTTCAATTCGAATTTATTTATATTCAATTTCAATTCGAATTTATCTATATTCAATTTCAATTCGAATTTATTTATATTCAATTCTTTTCAACATATCAGATTTTGAAATCACTTTCGATATTCATTATGAAATGAATAAAATCGATATAAATATCTTTCACGTCAAAATGGCGTCAATCTAATCAATACGGCTTCATATATTCCTATTTTCAAATATTCTATTTCAAATATTTCTTTTTCAAATATTTCTATTTTAAAACTCGAATGAGGCCCAATCAATTACCATATAATGTTAATTATATGGATTTTCTACAATACATGTATATATCAACAACGATGAATAATAAACCATCATCCAAAGTGCATTCTACACTGTGTAAGCATCAAATATAAATATTCAACGCTTATAACAGCCTTTCAATCAATCGATCGACATACAACTAAACAATCGGGATTAGTGTACGTCAAATATCATCCCAATACCCGTGTGGGGTTTCAAGCAATCAAACACAGATTTGTATTTGTGCAGTTGGGCGATGTGTAAAATTTATCTTCCCAATCAATGTCCTTCAAATAGGTCTACATAAACAAACCGTCCGGTTTGTAAATGAATATTTATTTATTCACATTCACGTTAAAAATTATATTTTTACCGATCAAACTATTATATTCAACCTATGAATATTCTATTCGGTTCATTTATTAAATAAAATGTAATATTTATTTTTCTAACTTATTTTTAGAAAATTTCGGCGGCATAACGACACGATACTAGAAACGGGACAAGGCCTAGCCTTATCCCCGGTCTAGTGAAGGCCCACGCCATTCACACATCAATCAAATCAATTTCATTTCACCAAACAATTCAATTTAAACCAAATAATCTAACCAACTACACAACCGAACAATTAAACAAACAAGCCATCCATGGTCTGTGGATGACAGGTGTCGGGTGCTGCTAAGACCGTCTGCATCCTAGTATATATATAACTAGAAAATTTAAATTGAAAGGTGAGAAGTTCTCACTGAATAGCTAAATCCAACGCCTCGGCTCTTCTTATGTAGAAATCTTCGCCGTTCTTGCTTCTTGTCACTTTCTTTGCCCGTATTCTCTACATATATAAAAATCACATTTTTACTTCGCTTTTCAATATAGAAAAATCGAATTTTTACTTCGCTATTCAATATAGAAAAATCGAATTTTTACTTCGCTGTTCAATATAGACAAATCGAATTTTTACTTCGCCATTCAATATAGAAAAATCGAATTTTTACTTTTCTATTGAATATATAAAAATCATTTCTTCCTTTCAACATATATATAATAAAAATCAGATTTTTATTCTGCTATATTTATAAAGATGATATTTTTACAATCTCTACTATATAAAAATTATATTTTTATTATCCGTACTAAATAAAAATTATATTTTTATTATCCCTACTAAATAAAAATTATATTTTTTCATTATGTAAAAATCAAACTTTTATTCTTCTACATTATACAAAAATTATATTCTTACTCTAACAAAAATTCTATCTTTATTCCTATAAAAATTCTACTTTATTCATCATATGAATCCCCTTTTTATTAACATAGAAATCATAAAAATAAATAAACAAAGCTATATAAAAAACAAAAAAGAAAGAAAAAGATACTTACAGGTTTTAGCGAGAGGGAGGGGGGTGCGGATCTTCGATGCAGGCGGAGGAGGGTCGGTGAACGGAGGTGGAGGCCATCGCGGTGGGGTGTTTGGTGGAGGGCGCGGTTGGTTGAAAGGCAGTGGAAAGGGGGCGGCGGAGGTTAAGATGGGTAAGGAGAGAGGCGCGAGAGTGAGAAGGGGATAGGGGAACGAGGAGGAGGGGGGGACCGCACCTCGGCGGCAGCGCGTCGGCAGTTGTCGCTGCTACTTTTTTTTTCAATCGATTGATTCGATAAGGTAACGGGGGGGGACTGAGATAATAGAAGGAGGGGTGTTTATTTATTTATTTTTATTTTATTTTATTTCAAAAAGTAACTTTTTATCTCGACCTCAAAACGGGACCCACCGCCTTTCGTCCATAGCTAATTACCCCTATTCCGAACACAATGGGATACGTATCGTAAGATGATTCGATCGTTTCAATTTGCTTTCGTCAAAATCAACATATAACTCTATATATTGAATTTGAACGCGCATTTCAATTTACTGGGGCCACATGCTAACTTTAAAAATTCCCAAAAAATATTTTCTAGCTTCGTATTGACGATACGGTCCTAACAAAACTAGTTTCGTCAAATTCTGAGACCGTTTGAAAAATGGCCATTTTCCAGACGATAAAATCATTTTCATTGGTCAAACGCATTTTCCTTTGCCACACCCACATATTGAATCGAAAAATTGTGAAATTTGAAACTTAGCAATAACATAACACTACAGATCCAACAAAAGTGGTTTCATCGAAATCCGAGGTCGTTTGCAAAATGTCTATTTTTAAGGGCCTGAATTCCATAACGACTATTCAGAATTTTCAGCTGGACATATCTTTTGATTCCCGCTATGAAATTTCGATTTTTCGGATTCATTAGAAAGATAGTCACAATTAGATTCCATTATTTTTGGTTTCACTAAAATCCGGTTTGTTTTGCACCCGGTACATTCATTTGAAGTTTGAAATCGAATTATCGAACTACCGCGCCATTTTCAATTCTATTTATAATTATATATAATTATTATATTCTAACGACGACGTATATAATATATACGATCGAATTCTATTCAAAACATTTTTCTCGCCGATATTATTTAAAATGATTCATTTTAAATAATCAAAATTCGCTAAAATTGCCAAAATAAAAATTTTAAACTGCCCCAGATTTTCGGGTTGTTACAATGGTATTCCACTGTGAATATATACAATAATATAAATTTATTTATATTTAATTTAATTACATTTAAATATATTTATATATTTAAATGGGTCATTCAGAGCTTTAAAATTAGCCACTTTTGCAAACGAAGTCGGAATTCGACGAAACTAATTTGGTTGGATCCGCAATATTAAATTATTGCTAGAATACAATTTCCGTGATTTTTGAAGTCAGTATATGGCTGTACGGATTTTTAATGTGAATAACAATTAGTATTTTGACGGTTAAAAATACGCTGTGTGAGCATACGAAGTCGGAATTCGACGAAAGCAGTTTCGTTGGGACCGTAATGTCGTACTCTAGCTGCATGTCCAGTTTGGTGATTTTTGGGTATCGTGTGCGGTCAGAGGAATTTTTAAGGACCATTACAAATAGCAGTTGCTTACAAATAAATTAAATAATCAAAGAAAAAAAATATCCTAACATTTTTCTGTTCACAAACAGGCCACACCTTCCTCTTCTCAACCACTTATTTCTCCCCTCAAAACAACAGCCATGATTCATTTCTAAAACAATTCATATGGCCTCATAAAATCCTCACAAAATCAAAGAAAATCCTATATATAACGAAACATATGTATGTGAATTCCTTGATGGATTTTCTTTAATCCTGTATCATTTTTATATCGTTCGACGTCAGCTGGGAGCTCCAGGTTTTTGCACAACAAAGCCTTGGGCATGGTCTTTCTTGAATTTGTTGTGTCGATGGAGGAAACGATTTGTTGATTTGAGATCGTGAAGGAATTTAGCACCTTGGTGAAGTTTTTGGTGAGATTCGACGTTGGGTTGTGTCGCTACCTGTTGGTGATGAACGGTGTCGCAACCGGTTAGAGGACGGCGAGTCATACGAGGAGCTGAGGAAGATGACGAGTTCGGAAGGGAGAGTTCGATGGTGGTTGTCTCGGTTGATTCGGTGAAGGGGTTGTGGAGAAAGAGGGGATTAAATAGAAGATCACGGCTAATTTTGCTGAAGCAGGATTCGGTGTTTGAAGAGGTAGAAAGTAAAAAAGGGGAGATGGGTTAGTTTTCAACAGTGGATGGGTATGGGCCGAATTGATTGAGTAAAGCCCATTGAATTCAAATCTATGTTTTAATTTGTTTAAAAATGTACGTTAACTTTAAAAATGCATAATTCTCTCGTATGATATCGAAACTCGGTAAACCAAGATCCGTTGGGATCGTATGGACGGACACTACACGATCGAACTGACCGGAAGTCTATTGGAGCTAGTTACAATTTATAGCAAAATAAATTGTCCGTCTGAACCAAATCGATCGATGGTTATCGTTATCAATGATGATCGTCCAATGTGAGTAAAACTCTCCAACTCAAAACAGTTATATTTTTCTAACGTATATTTAGAACAATTAATCATCTATTGATTGATGTGTGTTAACTATTTGGTTGAATTGCTTGTGTACTGGTTGAAATTATAGATAACGATATATATATATATAAATCTTTAATCAAATGTCGATTTTGTTTATTAGAATATTTCATATCGAAGTGAAATCAATGTTATTATATTGTTTAACATATGTGATGCAGGGAAACAGGTTAGAGGAATCCAACTGGATTCCTCAACATTTATTTTACTGTTTTTCATATATTGTGATATATGATGTGATAAATAATCTGTTGTCAATTATATGTGTTTGGACGATATTTATTGGGAAAATAAATAGGATTATAAAAGGAAATTAACGAGATAGAAAAGAGTAACTCGATTAGAGTTATCAAATAGAGTCATCAAATAGGAGTCAAATTGAATATAGTTATTCGAAAGGAGCAAATTGAACATAGTTATTTAAAAGAAGTTAATCGAACATAGTTAAAAGAAATAGAGTTAAACAAGATTAGAAACTGACTAGAGATTAGTTAAGTCGAATAGTTTTCTAAGTGTCGATGTGATGTTGGTTTCGGCCTACGGGGTTTATACTTAGAGAATTGTTCTCCTACTAGTTTACAGTCAGGGACGGATAGTTGTGAAATGATAGTGATATGTAAATAACAATGGAAATGATTTCCAGTGTTAATAACGTATATTTTCTAAACATAGAAAATAAGGAAATATGAATATATATATATATATATATATATATGATTGATGATTGATTGATAGAATTTCCATCTGGAAATAATATCGTTGTTTGCACACGTATTTTTCTTTGATAGTTAACTCACCGACTATCGAAGTTTTTGACCATTTTAACGTTGTTAATATGGAGAGACCGGTTGGATTATTATCCAAAGAACCACTCTGTATGGGCATAAGCGTTGCGAATCATATATGCCAAGGATAATTGAAGACGGAGTAAAGTGCAAGGGCTATTGTATAAGTATTAGATAACAATGTGTAAGATGAATTTACTGAAGAGTGCCTTTGGTTCATCCTTTTCCTGGATGACTTGTATGGATGAATGTCCGGAAGAGTATTTCCAGAAAGGTCACGTACATTGATTACTTCGACTGTACCAAGAGTGGAAGCGGAGAAGGAAACTTCTTTAGCTCACATAATGTACTGTTGTAGACGTAAATTAACTGATTTTCGATGGATCTGACAATGTGGCATTCGAAGTGAATCTGATATGATGATAAAGCGTAACCTCAAGCCTCAACAACTGGTAAATGATAGAAACCAGGTAGATAGCATGGCTATGTAGGTCGCACCTATTAGGGTGTATAATCACCTGATCTACAGTTTCATTTACTTCAAAAAATCTATTGTTGATGCTGTCCCATTCATGAAACGATTGCTGATCCCAACCGTTGGTGATATACATTCGATACACTCAAGCGAAATGAGTGGTCGGTCATGTGTGGCCGGGTTGCAAGATGTTCTTGTTGAACCCAGTGTATTCCTTTCTAGAGGTACACTATAGGAAGGTGGTTTCATACCTTGTCATAGTTGGAAATTCATTACCCAATACGTGCTTGCGGTTTTGATTGTATATTATATATGTAGAACGTGAGATGGAAGCGTTTCTGCTTGATGATTATTATATTGTGGTTGATAAACATTATTATAATATCAAAGGTTTTTGATATAAAGATATTTTGCATTCTCATAAGGGAAAAACCCGTTCCGTTATACGTCGTGGTCTTATGAGATATCGTTTACTTGTTCAAACCGTTTAAAACAGTTTTACTCATACCAGTCCCATGACTGACCCGGAGTTTATTTTGTTTTGTTTTCCCTAAACTCTTAGGTGCCTAATTTTGTATGGGCAGTCAAGTAGTCAGGATTTACTGATATACTAGAAGAGCGTGGAGCAGGAGGCTTCAGGATTATATAGCTATAGTTATTTCCGCTGTGTTGTAAGTGTTGTACTTAGATAATGATTTATATGCAAGTACAGATGTATATTTCAAGTTATGTTTTATATATTATATGTTATTCGTTTCGCTGTGAGGTTCGTGTTACTCTGATGTTGTGTTCTTCTTCTTCTTCTATTCTAAGTTTCTATCTTATCTTTCCTCACCCTCTAATTTCTTTCATTAATTACCGGGATTTTTTGATGTTTGGTTAGTTGTCAGCATGCTTATGTCGATAACCAAGATCGTCAAAAACCCGGGTCATTACATATGGGCTATTTAGAGAATTAGGGGTAGGATTAAAAAGAATAGTTGTTTTGAGGTAATATGAGAAGTAGGGGTAGTTTAAGCATAGTAGGGGTAGATCGACAAATATTAAAGATGATGAATCATTTGGATTGGGTGCTACACAAACCAACCGTTCACAGTAGTTAAAAAATAGAGGTAGTTGTTGGATGTAAGGACTATTTAGATAATTAGTGGAAGGATTAAAAATAAGGCTGTTTTGAAGTATTAAGAGAATTAGGGGTAGTTTAAGCGTAATAAGGATACATCGACAAATATGAAAAATGATGAATCGTTTGGATTGGGCGCAGCAAAAACCAACCATTCACAGCAGTTAAAAAATAGGGATAATTGTTGGAAGTAAGAGCTATTTAGAGAATTAGGGGTAGGATTAAAAATAAGGGTTGTTTTGAAGTACAAAGAGAAGTAGAGATAGTTTAAGCATAGTATGGGTAGATCGACAAATATGAAAGTTGATGAATCATTTGGATTGGGTGCTGCAAAAACCAACCTTTCATAGAATTTAAAAAATAGGGGTAATTGTTGGATGTAACGACTATTTAGAGAATTAGGGGTAGGATTAAAAAGAATAGCTATTTTGAAGTATTAAGAGAAGTAGGGGTAGTTTAAGCATAGTAGGGGTAGATCGACAAATATAAAGGATGATGAATGGTTTGGATGCTGCAAAAACCATCCCTTCATAGTAGTTAAAAAAAATAGGGCTAATTGTTGGAAGTAAGGGCTATTTGGAGAATTAGGGGTAGGATTAAAAAGATGGGTTGTTTTGAAGTACTAAGAGAAGTGGGGATGGTTTTAGCATAATAGGGGTAGATCGACAAATATGAAAGATAACGAATCATTTGGATTGGGTGCTGCTAAAACTAACCTTTCACAGTAGTTAAAAAATAGGGGTAATTGTTGGATGTATGGGATATTTAGGGAATTAGGGGTAGGATTAAAAAGAATAGTTGTTCTGAAGTATTAAGAGAAGTAGGGTAGTTTAAGCATAGCAGGGGTTGATCGACAAATATGGAAGATGATGAATCGTTTGGATTGGGTGCTGCAGAAACCAACCCTACACAGTAGTTAAAAAATATGGGTAATTGTTGGATGTAAGGGCTACTTATAGAATTAGGAGTAGGATTAAAAAGAAGGTTGTTTGAAGTATTAAGAGAAGTAGGGATAGTTTAATCATAATAGCGGTAGATCGACAAATACGAAAGATGATGAATCGTTTTGATTGGGTGCAGCAAAAACCAACCCTTCATAGTAGTTACAAAATAGGGATAATTGTTGGAAGTAAGGGCTATGGAGAGAATTAGGGGTAGGATTAAAAAGAAGGGTTGTTTATAAGTAGAAAGAGAAGTTGGGATAGTTTAAGCATAGCAGGGGTAGACCGTTAAATATGAAAGATGATGAATCATTTGGACTTGGTGCTGCAAAAACCAACCTTTCACAGAAGTTAAAAAATAAGG
This sequence comes from Allium sativum, assembly GCA_030737875.1. Lineage (NCBI taxonomy): Eukaryota > Viridiplantae > Streptophyta > Magnoliopsida > Asparagales > Amaryllidaceae > Allium > Allium sativum. The sequence continues at coordinate 5,170,339 of JASFAX010000038.1, read as the reverse complement.
GTAATTTTTGGAAGTAAGGGCTATTTAGAGAATTATGGGTAGGATTAAAAATAATAACTTTTTTGAAGTATTAAGACAAGTAGGGGTAGTTTAAGCATAGTAGGGTTAGATCGAAAAATATGAAAGATGATGAATCATTTGGATTGGATGCTGCAAAAACCAACCCTTCACGGTAGTTAAAAAATAGGGATAATTTTTGGAAGTAAGGTCGATTTAGAGATTTAGGGGAAGGATTAAAAAGAATAGTTTTTTTAAAGTGTTAAGAGAAGTAGGGATAGTTTAAGCATAGCCCGGGTAGATCAACAAATACGAAAGATGATGAATCGTTTGGATTGGTGTTGCAAAAACCAACACTTCATAGTAGTTAAAAAATAGGAGTAATTGTTGGATGTAAGGGCTATTTAGAGACTTAAGTGTAGGATTAAAAAGAAGGCTGTTATGTAGTATTAATAGAAGTAGGGGTAGTTTAAGCATAGTAGGGGTAGATCGACAAATGTGAAAGATGATGAATCATTTAGATTGGGTGCTGCAAAAACCAACACTTCACGGTAATTAAAAAATTGGGTAATTGTTGGAAGTAAGGGCTATTTAGTGAATTGTGGGTAGGATTAAAAGGAAGGGTCGTTTTGAAGTATTAAGAGAAGTAAGGGTAGTTTATGCATAGTAGGCATCGATCAGCAAATATGAAAGATTATGAATCGTTTGGATTGGGTGTTACAATAGTAAAATATAGGCGTAATTGTTGGAAGTGAGGTCCATTTAGGGAATTAGGGGTAGGATTAAAAATATTAGTTGTCTTGAAGTATTAAGGGAAGTAGGTGTACTTTAAGCATAGTAGGGGCAAATCGACAAATATAAAAGATGATGAATCATTTGTATTAGGTGTTGCAAAAATCAACCCTTCACAGTTGGTAAAAAATAGGGTTAACTATAGGAAGTAAGAGCTATTTAGAGAAATAGGTGTAGGATTAAAAAGAATAGCGATTTTGAAGTATTAAGAGATGTAGGGATATTTTAAGCATAGTACGGGTAGATCGACAAATACGAAAGATGATGAATCATTTGGATTGCGTGCTGCAAAAACCAATCCTTCATAGTAGTTTAAAAATAGGGGTAATTGTTGGAAGTAAAGGCTATTTAGATAATTTGGGGTAGGATTAAAAAAAAGGGTCGTTTTGAAGTATTAAGAGAAGTAGGGGTAATTCGACCATACTAAGGGTAGATCGATAAATATGAACGATTATGATTCATTTGGATTGGGTGCTGCAAAAACCAACCCTTCAGAGTAGTAAAAAGACTGGCTTAATTGTTGGAAGTAAGGGCTATTTAGAGAATTAGGGGTAGGATTAAAAAGAAGGACGGTTTTGAAGTATTAAGTGAGTAGTGGTAGTTTAAGCATAGTAGGGGTAGATCGACGAATATAAAAGATGATGAATCATATGGATTGGGTGCTGCAGAAACCAACCTTTCAAAGTAGTTTAAAAATAGGGATAATTATTGGATGGGCTATTTAGAGAATTAGGGGTTGGATTAAAAAGAAGGGTTGTTTTGAAGTATCAAGAGAAGTAGGGGTAGTTTAAGCATAGTAGGAGTAGATCGACAAATTTGAAAGATGATTATCATTAAATTGGTTGCTGAAAAAACCAACCCTTAATAGTAGTTAAAAAATAGTGGTAATTGTTGGAAGTAAGGGCTATTTAGATAATTAGCAGTAGGATTAAAAAGAATAGCTATTTTGATGTATTAAGAGAAGTAAGGGTAGTTTAAGCATAGTAGGGGTAGATCGACAAATATTAAAGATGATGAATCGTTTGGATTGGGTGCTGCAAAATCCAACCCTTCACAGTAGTTAAAAAATAGGGGTAATTGTTCGATGTAAGGGCTATTTAGAGAATTAGCGGTAGGATTAAAAAGAAGGTTGTTTTGAAATATTATGAGAAGTAGAGGTAGTTTAAGCATAATATGGGTAGATCGACAAATATGAAAGATGACGAATCGTTTTGGATTGGGTGCAGCAAAAACCAACCCTTCACAGTAGTTAAAAATGGGGATAATTGTTGGAAGTTGCTATTTAGAGAATTAGGGGTTGGATTAAAAAGAAGGGATGTTTTGAAGTACTAAGGGAAGTAATGATAGTTTAAGCATAGTGAAGGTTGATCGACAAATATGAAAAATGATGAATCGTTTGGATTGGGTGCTGCAAAAACCAACCTTTCTTAGAAGTTAAAAAATAGGGGTAATTGCTGGAAGTAAGGGCTATTTAGAGAATTAGGGGTTGGATTAAAAGTATATTTTGTTTTGAAGTGTTATTAGAAGTAGAGGCAGTTTAAGAATAGTTGGGGTAGGTCGACAAATATGAAAGATGATGAATCGTTTGATTGCATGCTGCAAAAACCAACCCTTCATAGTAGTTAAAAAATATGGGTTATTATTGGAAGTAATGGCTATTTAGAGAATTTGGGGTAGGATTAAAAAGAAGGGTTGTTTTGAAGTATTAAGAGAGCAGGGGTAGTTTAAGCATAGTAGGGGTAGATCGACAAATATGAAAGACTATGAATCATTGGATTGGGTGCTGCAAAATCCAACCCTTCACAGTACTAAAAGATAGGTGTAATTTTTGGAAGCAAGGGAGATTTAGAGAATTAGGGGTAGGATTAAAAATAATAGTTGTTTTGAAGTATTAAGAGAAGTAGGGATAGTTTAAGCATTGCCCGGGTAGATCGACAAATACGAAAGATGATGAATCGTTTGAATTGGGTGCTGCAAAAACCAACCCTTCACAGTAGTAGAAAAATAGGGGTAGCTGTTGGAAGTAAGTGCTATTTATAGAATTTGGGCTAGGATTAAAAAGAAGGGTTGTTTTGAAGTATTAAGATAAGTAGGGGTAGTTTAAGCATAGTAGGGGTAGATCAACAAATATGGAAGATTATGATTCGTTTTGATTGAGTGCTGCAAAAACCAACCCTTCACAGTAGTAAAAATATTGGCTTAATTTTTGGAATTGAGGGCTATTTAGAGAATTAGGGGTAGGATTTAAAAGAAGGTTTGTTTTGAAGTATTAAGAGAAGTAGGGGTAGTTTAAGCATATTAGGGGTAGATCGACAAATATAAAGATGATGAATCATTTGGATTGGGTGCTACAAAAACCAACCCTTCAAAGAAGTTTAAAAATAAGGGTAGTTGTTCGAAGGGATATTTAGAGAATTAGGGGTTGGATTAAAAAGAAGGGTTGTTTTGATGTATTAAGAGAAGTAGGAGTAGTTTAAGCATAGTAGGAGTAGATCGAAAAATTTGAAAGATAATGAATCATTTAGATTGGGTGCTGCAAAAACCAACCCTTCATAGTAGTTAAAAAATAGGCGTAATTGTTGGAAGTAAGCGCTATTTAGAGAATTAAGGGTAGGATTAAAAAGAATAGTTGTTTTGAAGTATTAAGGGAAGTAGGGGTAGATTAAGCATAGTAGGAGTAGATCGACAAATATGAAAGATGATGAATCTTTTGGATCGGGTGCTGCAAAAACCAACCTTTTACAGTAGTTAAAAATTAGGGGTAATTGTTGGATGTAAGGGCTATTTAGAGAATTAGGGGTAGGATTAAAAAGAAGGTTGTTTTGAAGTATTAAGAGAAGAAGGGGTAGTTTAAGCGTAATAGGGGTAGATCGACAAACATGAAAGATGATGAATCGTTTGGATTGGCTCCTGCAAAAACCAACCCTTCACAGTAGTTAAAAAATTTGGGTAATTGTTTGAAGTAATGGCTATTTTGAGAATTTGCGGTAGGATTAAAAAGAAGGGTTGTTTTGAAGTATTAAGAGAGCAGGGGTAGTTTAAGCATAGTAGGGGTAGATCGACAAATATGAAAGATTATGAATCATTGGATTGGGTGCTGCAAAAACCAACCCTTCACAGTACTAAAAGATAAGTGTAATTTTTGGAAGTATGGGCGATTTAGAGAATTAGGGGTAGGATTAAAAGGAATAGTTGTTTTGAAGTATTAAAAGAAGTAGGGATAGTTTAAGCATTGCCCGGGTAGATCGACAAATACAAAAGATGATGAATCGTTTGAATTGGGTGCTGCAAAAACCAACCCTTCAAAGTAGTAAAAATATAGGGGTAACTGTTGGAAGTAAGGGCTATTTATAGAATTTGGGCTAGGATTAAAAAGAAGGTTTGTTTTGAAGTATTAAGAGAAGTAGGTGTAGCTTGAGCATAGTAGGCGTAGATCAACAAATATGAAAGATTATGATTCGTTTTGATTGAGTGCTGCAAAAACCAACCCTTCACAGTAGTAAAAATATTGGCTTAATTGTTGGAAGTAAGGGCTATTTAGAGAAATAGGGGTAGGATTAAAAAGAAGGTTTGTTTTGAAGTATTAAGAGAAGTAGGGGTAGTTTAAGCGTATTAGGGGTAGATCGACAAATATAAAGATGATGAATCATATGGATTGGGTGCTACGAAAACCAACCCTTCAAAGAAGTTTAAAAATAAGGGTAATTGTTGGAAGGGATATTTAGAGAATTAGGGGTTGGATTGAAAAGAAGGGTTGTTTTGATGTATTAAGTGAAGTAGGAGTAGTTTAAGCATAGTAGGAGTAGATCGACAAATTTGAAAGATAATGAATCATTTAGATTGGGTGCTACAAAAACCAACCCTTCGTAGTAGTTAAAAAATAGGGGTAATTGTTGGAAGTAAGGGCATTTTAGAGAATTAAGGGTAGGATTAAAAAGAACAGCTGTTTTGAAGTATTAAAGGAAGTAGGGGTAGATTAAGCATAGTAGAGGTAGATCGACAAATATAAAAGATGATGAATCGTTTGGATCGGGTGCTGCAAAAACCAACCTTTAACAGTAGTTAAGAAATAGAGGTAATTGTTGGATGTAAGGTCTATTTAGAGAATTAGGGGTAGGATTAAAAGGAATAGTTGTTTTGAAGTATTAAGAGAAGTAGGGATAGTTTAAGCATTGCCCGGGTAGATCTTCAAATACGAAAGATGATGAATCGTCTGAATTGGGTGCTGCAAAAACCAACCCTTCGCAGTAGTAAAAATATAAGGGTATCTGTTGGAAGTAAGGGCTATTTATAGAATTCGGGCTAGGATTAAAAAGAAGGGTTGTTTTGAAGTATTAAGAGAAGTAGGGGTAGTTTAAGCATAGTAGGCGTAGATCAACAAATATGAAAGATTATGATTCATTTTGATTGAGTGCTGCAAAAACCAACCCTTCACAGTAGTAAAAATATTTGCTTAATTGTTGGAAGTAAGGGCTATTTAGAGAATTAGGGGTAGGATTAAAAAGAAGGTTTTTTTTGAAGTATTAAGAGAAGTAGGGGTAGTTTAAGCGTATTAGGGGTAGATCGACAAATATAAAGATGATGAATCATATGGATTGGGTGCTACAAAAATCAACCTTTCAAAGAAGTTTAAAAATAGGGGTAGTTGTTGGAAGGGATTTAGAGAATTAGGGGTTGGATTTAAAAGAAGGGTTGTTTTGAAGTATTAAGAGAAGTAAGGGTAGTTTAAGCATAGTAGGAGTAGATCGACAAATTTGAAAGATAATGAATCATTTAGATTGGGTGCTGCAAAATCCAACCCATCATAGTTGTTAAAAAGTAGGGGTAATTATTGGAAGTAAGGGCTATTTAGAGAATTAAAGGTAGGATTAAAAAGAATAGCTGTTTTGAAGTATTAAGGGAAGTAGGGGTAGATTAAGCATAGTAGTGGTAGATCGACAAATATGAAAGATGATGAATCGTTTGGATCGGGTGCTGCAAAAACCATCCTTTAACAGTAGTTAAAAAAATAGGGGGTAATTGTTGGATGTAAGGGCTATTTAGAGAATTAGGGGTAGGATTAAAAAGAAGGTTGTTTTGAAGTATTAAGAGAAGTAGGGGTAGTTTAAGCGTAATAGGGGTAGATCAACAAACATGAAAGATGATGAATCATTTGGATTGGCTCCTGCAAAAACCAACCCTTCACAGTAGTTAAAAAAGAGATAATTGTCGGAAGTAAGGGTAATTTAGAGAACCAGGGGTAGGATTAAAAAGAAGGGTTGTTTTAAAGTACTAAGAGAAGTAGGGATAGTTTCATCATAGTAGGGGTAGATCGAACAATATGAAAGATGACGAGTCATTTGGATTGGGTGCTGCAAAAACCAACCTTTCACAGAAGTTAAAAAATAGGGATAATAGTTGGAAATAATGGCTATTTAGAGAATTTAAGGTAGGAATAAGAAGAATAGTTGTTTTGAAGTATTAAGAGAAGTAGGGCTAGTTTAAGCATAGTAGTTGTAGATCGAAAAATATCGAAGATGATGAATTATTTGGATTGGATGCTGCAAAAACCAACCCTTCATATTAGTTAAAAAATAGGGGTAATTGTTGGAAGTAAGGGCTATTTAGAGAATTTGGGGGAGGATTAAAAAGAATAGCTGTTTTGAAGTATTATGAGAAGTAGTGGAAGTTTAAGCATAGTAGGGGTAGATCGAAAAATATGAAAGATGATGAATCGTTTGGATTGGGTGCTGCAAAAACCATCCTTTCATAGTAGTTAAAAAATAGGGGTACTTGTCGGATGTAAGGACTATTTAGAGGATCAGTGGTAGGATTAAAAAGAAGGTTGTTTTGTAGTATTAAGAGAAGTAGGGGTAGTTTAAGCATAATAGGGTTAGATCGACAAATATGAAAAATGATGAATCGTTTGGATTGGGCGCAGCAAAAACCAATCCTTCACAGTAGTTAAAAAATAGGGATAATTGTTGGAAGTAAGGGCTATTTAGAGAATTAGGGGTAGGACTAAAAACAAGGGCTGTTTTGAAGTACTTAGAGAAGTAGCGATAGTTTAAGCATAGTATGGGTAGATCTACAAATATGAAAGCTGATGAATCATTTGGATTGGGTGCTGCAAAAACCAACCTTTCACAGAAGTTAAAAAAATTGGGGTAATTGTTGGAAGTAACGAATATTTACAGAATTAGGAGTAGGATTAAAAAGAATAGATGTTTTGAAGTATTAAGAGAAGTAGATTAATTTAAGCATAGTAGGGGTAGATCGACAAATATGAAAGATGATGAATCGTTTTGATTGGATGCTACAAAAACCAACCCTTCACAGTTGTTAAAAAATAGGGGTAATTGTTGGATGTAAGGGCTATTTAGAGAATTAGGAGTAGGATTAAGAAGAAGGCTGTTTTGAAGTATTAAGAGAAGTAGGCGTAGTTTAAGCATAATAGGGGTAGATCGACAAATATGAAAGATGATGAATCGTCTGGATTGGGTGCAGCAAAAACCAACCCTTCACAGTAGTTAAAAAATAGGGACAATTGTTGGAGGTAAGAACTACTGATAGAATTACGGGTAGGATTAAAAAGAAGGCTGTTTTGAAGTACTAAGAGAAGTAGGGATAGTTTAAGCATAGTAGGGGTAGACCGAAAAAAATGAAAGATAATGAATCATTTGGATTGGGTGTTGCAAAAACCAACCTTTCACAGAAGATAAAAAATAGGGGTAATTGTTGGAAGTAAGGGCTATTTAGAGAAATAGTGGTAGGATTAAATAGTATAGCTATTTTGATGTATTAACAGAAGTAGAGGTAGTTTAAGCATAGTAGGGGTAGATCGGCAAATATGAAAGATGATGAATCTCTTGGATTGCATGCTACAAAATCCAACCCTTTACAACAGTTAAAAAATATGGGTGATTGTTGGACGTAATGGATATTTATAGAATTTGGGGTGGGAATAAAAAGAAGGGTTATTTTGAAGTATTAATAGAAGTAGGGGTAGTTTAAGCATAGTAGGGGTAGATCGACAATTATGATAGACTATGATTCGTTTGGATTGATTTCTGCAAAACACAACCCTTCACAGTACTAAAAGATAGGTGTAATTTTTGGAAGTAAGTTCGATTTAGAGAATTAGTGGTAGGATTAAAAAGAATAGTTGTTTTGAAGTATTAAGAGAAGTAGGGATAGTTTAAGCATAGGCCGAGTAGATCGACAAATACGAAAGATGATGAATCGTTTGGATTGGGTGCTACAAAAACCAACCGTTCACAATAGTTAAATAATAGGGGTAATTGTTGGAAGTAAGGGCTATTTATAGAATTCGGGCTAGGATTAAAAAGAAGGGTCGTTTTGAAGTATTAAGAGAAGTAGGGGTAGTTTTAGCATAGTAGGGGTAGATCGACAAATATGAAAGATTTTGATTCGTTTTGATTGGGTGCTGCTAAAACCAACCCTTCACAGTAGTAAAAAGATTGGCTTAATTGTTGGAAGTAAGGGCTATTTAGAGAACTTGGGGTAGGATTTAAAAGAAGGATTTTTTTGAAGTATTAAGAGAAGTAGGGGTAGTTTAAGCATAGTAGGTGCAGATCGACAAATATAAAGATAATGAATCATATGGATTGGGTGCTGCAAAAACCAATCACTAAAAGAAGTTTAAAAATAAGGGTAATTGTTGGAAGGGATATTTAGAGATTTAGGGGTTGGATTAAAAAGAAGGGTTGTTTTGAAGTATTAAGAGAAGTAGGGGTAGTTTAAGAATAGTAGGAGTAGATCGACAAATTTGAAAGATAATGAATCATTTAGATTGGGTGTTGCAAAAACCAACCCTGCATAGTAGTTAAAAAATAGGGGTAATTGTTGGCAGTAAGGGTTATTTAGAGAATTAAGGGTAGGATTAAAAAGAATAGTTGTTTTGAAGTAATAAGGGAAGTAGGGGTAGTTTAAGCATAGTAGGGGTAGATCGACAAATATGAAAGATGATGAATCGTTTGGATTGGGTGCTGCAAAAACCAACCCTTCACATAGTAAAAAAGAGATAATTGTCGGAAGTAAGGGTTATTTAGAGAATTAGGGGTAGGATTAAAAAGAAGGGTTGTTTTAAAGTACTAAGAGAAGTAGGGATATTTTAAGCATAGTATGGGTAAATCGACAAACATGAAAGATGATGAATCATTTGGATTGGGTGCTGCAAAAACCAACCTTTAACAGAAGTTAAAAAATAGGGATAATAGTTGGAAGTAAGGGCTATTTAGATAATTAGATGTAGGAATAAAAAGCATAGCTGTTTTGAAGTATTAAGAGAAGTAGGTCTAGTTTAAGCATAGTAGGGGTAGATCGACAAATATTAAAGATGATGAATTGTTTGGATTGGATGATGCAAAATCCTACCCTTCACATTAGTTAAAAAATAGGGGTAATTGTTGGAAGTAAGGGCTATTTAGAGAATTTGGGGGAGGATTAAAAAGAATAGTTGATTTGAAGTATTATGAGTAGTAGTGGAAGTTTAAGCATAGTAGGGGTAGATCGAAAAATATGAAAGATGATGAATCGTTTGGATTGGGTGCTGCAAAAACCATCCCTTCACAGTAGTTAAAAAATAAGGGTACTTTTTGGATGTAAGGAATATTTAGAGGATTAGTGGTAGGATTAAAAAGAAGGCTATTTTGAAGTATTTAGAGAAGTAGGGGTAGTTTAAGCATAATAGGGGTAGATCGACAAATATGAAAAATGATGAATCGTTTGGATTGGGCACAGCAAAAACAAACCCTTCACAGTAGTTAAAAAATAGGGATAATTGTTGGAAGTAAGGGCTATTTATAGAATTAGGGGTAGGATTAAAAAGAAGGGCTGTTTTGAAGTACTAAGAGAAGTAGGGATAGTTTAAGCATAGTACGGGTAGATCGACAAATACGAATGCTGATGAATCATTTGGATTGGGTGCTGCAAAAACCAACCTTTCACAAAAGTTAAAAAATTGGGGTAATTGTTGGAAGTAATGAATATTTATAGAATTAGGAGTAGGGTTAAAAAGAATAGCTGTTTTGAAGTATTAAGAGAAGTAGATTAATTTAAGCATAGTAGGGGTAGATCGACAAATATGAAAGATGATGAATCGTTTGGATTGGATGCTGCAAAAATCAACCCTTCACAGTCGTTAAAAAATATGAGTAATTGTTGGACATAAGGGCTATTTATAGAATTAGGAGCAGGATTAAGAAGAAGGCTATTTTGAAGTATTAAGAGAAGTATGCGTAGTTGAAGCATAATAGGGGTAGATCGACAAATATGAAAGATGATGAATCGTCTGGATTGGGTGCAGCAAAAACCAACCCTTCACAGTAGTTAAAAAATAGGGATAATTGTTGGAGGTAAGAATTATTGAGAGAATTAGGGGTAGGATTAAAAAGAAGGGCTGTGTTGAAGTACTAAGAGAAATAGTGATAGTTTAAGCATAGTAGGGGTAGACCGAAAAAAATGAAAGATAATGAATCATTTGGATTGGGTTCTTCAAAATCCAACCATTCATAGAAGATAAAAAATAGGGGTAATTGTTGTAAGTAAGGGCTATTTAGAGAAATAGGGGTAGGATTAAAAAGTAAAGCTGTTTTGATGTATTGAGTGAAGTAGAGGTAGTTTAAGCATAGTAGGTGTAGATCGACAATTATGAAAGATGATGAATCGCTTGGATTGCATGCTACAAAAACCAAACCTCCGCAGTAGTTAAAAAATATGGGTAATTGTTGGAAGTAAGGGATATTTAGAGAATTTGGGGTAGGAATAAAAAGAAGGGTTATTTTGAAGTATTAAGAGAGTAGGGGTAGTTTAAGCATAGCAGGAGTAGATCGGCCAATATGATAGACTATGAATCGTTTGGATTGATTTCTGCAAAAACCAACCCTGCACAGTATTAAAAGATAGATGTAATTTTTGGAAGTAAGGTCTATTTAGAGAATTATTGGTAGGATTAAAAAGAATAGTTGTTTTGAAGTATTAAGAGAAGTAGGGATAGTTTAAGTATAGGCCGAGTAGATTGACAAATACGAAAGATGATGAATCGTTTGGATTGGGTGCTACAAAAACCAACCTTTCACAATAGTTAAAAAATAGGGGTAATTTTTGGAAGTAAGGGATATTTATAAAATTCGGGCTAGGATTAAAAAGAAGGGTCGTTTTGAAGTATTAAGAGAAGTAGGGGTAGTTTAAGCATAGTAGGGGTAGATCGACAAATTTGAATGATTATGATTCGTTTTGATTTGGTACTGCAAAAAGCACCCCTTCACAGTAGTAAAAAGATTGGCTTAATTGTTGGAAGTAAGGGCTATTTTGAGAACTTGGGTTAGGATTAAAAAGAAGGACTTTTTTGAAGTATTAAGAGAAGTAGTGGTAGTTTAAGCATAGTAGGTGTAGATCGACAAATATAAAGATGATAAATCATATGGATTGGGTGCTGCAAAAACCAACCCTTAAAAGAAGTTTAAAAAATAAGGGTAATTGTTGGAAGGGCTATTTAGAGAATTAAGGGTTGGATTAAAAAAAAGGGTTGTTTTGAATTATTAAGAGAAGTAGGGGTAGTTTAAGAATAGTAGGGGTAGATCGACAAAATTGAAAGATAATTGACCATTTAGATTGGGTGCTGCAAAAACCAACCCTTCATAGTAGTTAAAAATAGTGGTAATTGTTAGTAGTAATGGCTATTTAGAGAATTAAGGGTAGGATTAAAAACAATGGTTGTTTTGATGTATTAAGGGAAGTATGGGTAGTTTAAGCATAGTAGGGGTAGATCAACAAATATGAAAGATGATGAATCGTTTGGACTGGGTGCTGCAAAAACCAACCCTTTATAGTAGTAAAAAAATAGGGGTAATTGTTGGATGTATGGGCTATTTAGAGAATTAGGGGTAGGATTAAAAAGAAGGTTGTTTTGAAGTATTAAGAGAAGTAGGTGTAGTTTAAGCGTAATAGGGGTAGATCGACAAACATGAAAGATGATGAATCGTTTGGATTGGGTGCAGCGAAAACAAACCATTCATATTAGTAAAAAAATAGGGACAATTGTTGGAAGTAAGGGCTATTTTGAGAATTAGGGGTAGGATTAAAACGAAGGGTTGTTTTGAAGTACTAAAAGAAGTAGGGATAGTTTAAGCATAGTAGGAGTAGATCGACAAATATGAAAGATGACGAATCATTTGGATTGGGTGCTGCAAAAACCAACCTTTCACAGAAGTTAAAAAATCGGGGTAATTGTTGGAAGTAAGGGCTATTTAGAGAATTAGGGGTAGGATTAAAAAGAATAGCTGTTTTGAAGTGTTAAGCGAAGTAGGGCTAGTTTAAGCATAGTAGGGGTAGAACGACAAATATGAAAGATGATGAATCTTTTGGATTGGATGCTGCAAAAACCAACCCTTCACGGTATTTAAAAAAGAGGGGTAATTTTTGGAAGTAAGAGCGATTTAGAGATTTACTGGTTGGATTAAAAAGAATAGTTGTTTTGAAGTATTAAGAGAAGTAGGAATAGTTTAAGCATAGCCTGGGTAGATCGACAAATACGAAATATGATGATTAGTTTGGATTGGGTGCTGCAAAAACCAACACTTCATAGTAGTTAAAAAATAGGAGTAATTTTTGGATGTAAGGGATATTTGGAGAATTAGGGGTAGGATTAAAAGAAGGATGTTTTGAAGTATTAAGAGAAGTACGGGTAGTTTAAGCATAGTAGGGGTAGATCGACTAATGTGAAAGATGATTTATCATTTAGATTGGGTGCTGCATAAACCAACCCTTCACGGTAGTTAAAAAATAGGGGTAATTGTTGGAAGCAAGGGCTATTTAGAGAATCGTGGGTAGGACTAAAAAGAAGGGCCGTTTTGAAGTATTAAGAGAAGTAGGGGTGGTTTAAGCATAGTAGCGTTAGATCGACAAATATGAAAGATTATGAATCGTTAAGATTGGGTGTCACAGTAGTAAAAGATTGGCATAATTGTTGGAAGTAAGGGCTATTTAGAGAATTATTGGTAGGATTAAAAAGAATAGTTGTTTTGAAGTACTAAGAGAAGTAGGGATAGTTTAAGCATAGTACGGGTAGATCGACAAATACGAAAGATGATGAATCGTTTGGATTTGGTGCTGCAAAAACCAATCCTTCAGAGTAGTTAAAAAACAAGGGTCATTGTTGGAAGTAAGGGCTATTTAGAGAATTTGGGGTAGGATTAAAAAAAGGTCGTTTTCAAGTATTAAGAGAAGTAGGGGTAGTTTAAGCATAGTAGGGGTAGATCGACAAATATGAAAGATTGTGAATCGTTTGGATTGGGTGCTGCAAATACCAACCCTTCACAGTAGTAAAAAGATTGGCATAATTGCTGGAAGTAAGGGTAATTTAGAGAATTAGGGGTAGGATTAAAAAGAAGGACTGTTCTGAAGTATTAAGTGAAGTTGGGGTAGTTTAAACATAGTAGGGGTAGATCGACAAATATAATGATGAAGAATCGATTGGATTGGGTGCTGCAAAAACAAACCCATCAAAGTAGTTTTGAAATAGGGGTAATTGTTGGAAGGGATATTTAGAGAATTAGGGGTTGGATTAAAAAGAAGGGTTGTTTTGAAGTATTAAGAGAAGTAGGGGTAGTTTAAGCATAGTAGGGGCAGATCGACAAATTTGAAAGTTGATGAATCATTTAGACTGGCTACTACAAAAACCAACCCTTCATAGTAGTTAAAAAATAGGGTTAATTGTTGGAAGTATGGGCTATTTAGAGAATTAGGGGTTGGATTAAAAAGAATAGCTGTTTTGATGTATTAAGAGAAGTAAAGGCAGTTTAAGCATTATAGGGGTAGATCGACAAATATTAAAGATGATGAATCGTTTGGATTGGGTGTTGCAAAAACCAACCCTTCACAGTAGTTAAAAAATAGGGGTAATTGTTGGATGTAAGGGCTGTTTAGAGAATTAGGGGTAGGATTAAAAAGAAGGCTGTTTTGAAGTATTAAGAGAAGTAGGAGTAGTTTAAGCATAATACGGGTAGATCGACAAATTTGAAAGATGATGAATCGTTTGGATTGGGTGTAGCAAAAAGGAACCCTTCACAGTAGTTAAAAAACAGGGGTAATTATTGGATGTAAGGGCTGTTTAGACAATTAGGGGTAGGATTAAAAAGAAGACTGTTTTGAAGTACCAAGAGAAGCAAGGGTAGTTTAAGCATAGTAGGGGTAAATCGACAAATATGAAAGATTGTTTCGTTTTGATTGGGTGCCGCAAAACCAACCCTTCATAGTAGTAAAAATATTGGCTTAATTGTTGGTAGTAAGGGCTATTTAGAGAATTAGGGGTAGGATTAAAAAGATGGACTGTTTTGAAGTATCAAGAGAAGCAGGGGTAGTTTAAGCATATTAGGGGTAGATTGAAAAATATAAAGATGATGAATCATATGGATAGGGTGCTGCAAAAAGAAACCCTTCAAAGAAGTTTAAAAATAGGGGTAATTGTTGGAAGGGCTATTTAGAGAATTAGGGGTTGGGTTAAAAAGAAGGGTTGTTTTGAAGTATTAAGAGAAGTAGGGGTAGTTTAAGCATAGTAGGAGTAGATCGACAAATTTGAAAGATAATGAATCATTTAGATTGGGTGCTGCAAAAACCAACCCTTCACAGTAGTTAAAAAATAGGGGTAATTGTTGGAAGTAAGTTCTATTTAGAGAATTAATAGTAGGATTAAAAAGAATAGATGTTTTGAAATATTAAGGGAAGTAGTGGTAGTTTGAGCGTAATTGGGGTAGATCGACATACATGAATGATGATGAATCGTTTGGATTGGGTGCAGCAAAAACCAACCCTTCACGGTAGTTAAAAAATAGGGATAATTGTTGGAAGTAAGGGCTATTTAGAAAATTAGGGGTAGGATTAAAAAGAAGGGCAGTTTTGAAGTACTAAGAGAAGTAGGATAGTTTTAGCATAGTAGGGGTAGATCGACAAATATGAAAGATGATGAATCGTTTGGATTGGGTGCTGCAAAAAACAACCTTTCACAGAAGTTAAAAAATAGGGGTAATTGTTGGAAGTAAGGGCTATTTAGAGAATTAGGGGTAGGATTAAAAAGAATAGCTGTTTTGAAGCACTAAGAGAAGTAGGGCTTGTTTAAGCATAGTTGAGGTAATCAACAAATATGAAAGATGATGAATCGTTGGGATTGGATGCTGCAAAAACCAACCCTTCACACTGGTTAAAAAATAGGTGTAATTGTTGGAAGTAAGGGCTAATTTGGGAATTTAGGGGGAGGATTAAATAGAATAGTTGTTTTGAGGTATTATGAGAAGTAGGGGTAGTTTAAGCATAGTAGGGATAGATCGACAAATATATAAGATAACGAATCATTTGGATTGGGTGCTGCAAAAACCAACTCTTAATAGTAGTTAAAAAATAGGGGTAATTGTTGGATGTAAGGGCTATTTAGAGAATTAGTGGAAGGATTAAAAATAAGGCTGTTTTGAAGTATTAAGAGAAGTAGGTGTAGTTTAATCTTAATTAGGGTATATCGACAAATATGAAAAATGATGAATCGTTTGGATTGGGCGCAGCAAAAACCAAACCTTCACAGTTGTTAAAAAATAGGGGTAATTGTTGGAAATAAGGGATATTTAGAGAATTAGGGATAGGATTAAAAAGAAGGGCTGTTTTGAAGTACTAAGAGAAGTAGGAATAGTTTAAGCATAGTATGTGTATATCAACAAATATGAAAGCTGATGAATTTTTTGGATTGGGTGCTGCAAAAACCAACCTTTCACAGAAGTTAAAAATAGGGGTAATTGTGGTATGTAACTGATATTTAGAGAATTAGGGGTGCGATTAAAAAGAATAACTGTTTTGAAGTATTAAGAGAAGTATGGGTAGTTTAAGCATAGTAGGGGTAGGTCGACAAATATGAAAGATGATAAATCGTTTGGATTGGATGCTGCAAAAACCAACCCTTCACAGTAGTTAAAAAATAGGCGTAATTGTTGGAAGTAAGGACTATTTGGAGAATTAGGGTAGGATTAAATAGAAGGGCTGTTTTAAAATATTAAGAGAAGTGTAGAAAGTTTAAGCACAGTAGGGGTAGATCGACAAATATGAAAGATGATGAATCATTTGGATTGGGTGCTGCAAAAACCAACCTTTCACAGTAGTTAAAAAATAGGGGTAATTGTTGGAAGTAAGCGCTATATAGAGAATTAGGGGTAGGATTAAAAAGAATAGTTTTTTTGAAGTATTAAGAGAAGTAGGGGTAGTTTAAGCATAGTAGGGGTTGTTCAGCAAATATGAAAGATGATGAATCGTTTGGATTGGGTGCTGCAAAAACCAACCCTTCACAGTAGTTAAAAAATAGGGGTGATTGTTGGATGTAAGGGCTATTCAGAGAATTAGGATTAGGATTAAGAAGAAGGCTATTTTTAAGTATTAAGAGAAGTAGGGGTAGTTTAAGCATAATAGGGGTGGATCGACAAATACGAAAGATGATGAATCTTTTGGATTGGGTGCAGCAAAAACCAACCCTTCACAGTAGTTAAAAATTAGGGATAATTGTTGGAAGTAAATGCTACTGAGAGAATTAGGTGTAGGATTAAAAAGTAGGGCTGTTTTGAAGTACTAAGATAAGTAGGGATAGTTTAAGCATAGTAGGTGTAAACCTACAAAAATGAAAGATAATGAATCATTTGGTTTGGTTGCTGCAAAAACCAACCTTTCACAGAAGTTAAAAGATAGGGGTAATTGTTGGAAGTAAGGGCTATTTAGAGAATGTGGGGTAGGATTAAAAAAAATGGCTGTTTTGAAGTACTAAGATAAGTAGGAATAGTTTAGGCATAGTCGGGGTAGATCGACAAATATGGAAGATGATTAATCATTTGGATTGGGTGCTGCAAAAACCAACCTTTCACAGAAGTTAAAAAATAGGGGTAATTGTTGGAAGTAAGGGCTATTTAGAGAATTAGGGGTAGGATTAAAAAGATTAGCTGTTTTGAATTATTAAGAGAAGTAGGGGAAGTTTAAGCATAGTAGGGGTAGTTCGACAAATATGAAAGATGATGAATCGTTTGGATTGGATGCTGCAAAAACTAACCCTTCACAGTAGTTTAAAAATAGGGGTAATTTTTAGAAGTAAGGGCGATTTAGAGATTTAGGGGTAGGATTAAAAAGAATAGCTGTATTGAAGTATTAAGAAAAGTAGGGATAGTTTAAGCACATCCCGGGTCGATCGACAAATACGAAAAATGATGAATCGTTTGGATTGGGTGCTTCAAAAACCAACACCTCAAAGTAGTGAAAAAATAGGAGTAATTGTTGGATGTAAGGGCTATTTAGAGAATTAGGGGGAGGATTAAAAAGAAGGTTGTTTTGAAGTATTAGGAGAAGTAGGGGTAGTTTAAGCACAATAGGGGTAGATCAACAAATGTGAAAGATGATTTATCATTTAGATTGGGTGCTGCAAAAACCATCCCTTCACGGTAGTTAAAAAATAGGGGTATTTGTTGGAAGTAAGGGCTATTTAGAGAATTGTGGATAGGATTAATGAAGGGTTGTTTTGAAGTAGTAAGAGAAGTAGGGGTAGTTTAAGCATAGTAGGGCTAGATCGACAAATATGAATGATTATGAGTCATTTGGATTGGGTGTCATAGTAGTAAAAGATTGGCGTAATTATTGGTAGTAAGGGAAATTTAGAGAATTAGGGGTAGGATTAAAAATATTAGTTGTCTTGAAGTATTATGAGAAGTAGGGGTACTTTATGAATAGTAGGGTAAGGTCGACAAATATGAATGATGATGAATCATTTGTGTTGGATGTTGTAAAAACCAACCCTTCACAGTAGCTAAAAAATAGGGGTAATTTTTGGAAGTAAGGGCTAATTTGGGGATTTGGGGGAGGATTAAAAAGAATAGTTGTTTTGAGGTATTATGAGAAGTTGGGGTAGTTTAGGCATAGCAGGGATAGATCGATAAATATGAAAGATGACGAAACGTTTAGATTGGGTGCTGCAAAAACCAACACTTCACAGTAGTTAAAAAATAGGGGTAATTGTTGGATGTAAGGACTATTTAGATAATTAGTGGAAGGATTAAAAATAAGGCTGTTTTGAAGTATTAAGAGAATTTGGGGTAGTTTAAGCGTAATAAGGGTAGATCGACAAATATGAAAAATGATGAATCGTTTGGATTGGGCACAGCAAAAACCAACCCTTCATAGTTGTTAAAAAATAAGGATAATTGTTGGAAATAAGGGCTATTTAGAGAATTAGGGGTAGGATTAAAAAGAATGGTTGTTTTGAAGTACTAAGAGAAGTAGTAATAGTTTAAGCATAGTATGGGTATATCGACAAATATGAAAGCTGGTGAATCATTTGGATTGGGTGCTGCAAAAACGAACCTTTCACAGAAGTTAAAAAATAGGGGTAATTGTTGTAAGTAACGGATATTTAGAGAATTAGGAGTGGGATTAAAAATAATAACTGTTTTGAAGTATTAAGAGAAGTAGGGGTAGTTTAAGCATAGTAGCGGTAGATCGACAAATATGAAAGATGATAAATCGTTTGGATTGGATGCTGCAAAAACCAACCTTTCACAGTAGTTAAAAAATAGAGGTATTTGTTGGAAATAAGGAATATTTGGAGAATTAGGGTAGGATTAAATAGAAGGGCTGTTTTAAAGTACTAAGAGAAGTAGAGATAGTTTAAGCACAGTAGGGGTAGATCGACAAATATGAAAGATGATGAATCATTTGGATTGGGTGCTGCAAAAACCAACCTTTCACAGTAGTTAAAAAATAGGGGTAATTTTTGGAACTAAGCGCTATTTAGAGAATTGGGGGTAGGATTAAAAAGAACAGTTGTTTTGAAGTATTAAGAGAAGCAGGGGTAGTTTAAGCATAGTAGGGGTTGATCGACAAATATGAAAGATGATGAATCGTTTGGATTGGGTGCTGCAAAAACCAACCCTTCACAGTAGTTAAAAAATTGGGCTAATTGTTGGATGTTATGTCTATTCATAGAATTAGGATTAGGATTAAAAATAAGGCTGTTTTGAAGTATTAAGAGAAGTAAGGGTAGTTTAAGCATAATAGGGGTAGATCGACAAATATGAAAGATGATGAATCTTTTGGATTGGGTGCAGCAAAAACCAACCCTTCACAGTAGTTAAAAAATAGGGATAATTGTTGGAAGTAAGCGCTACTGAGGGAATTAAGGGTAGGATTAAAAAGAAGAGCTGTTTTGAAGTACTAAGAGAAGTAGGGATAGTTTAAGCATAGTAGGGGCAAACCGACAAAAGTGAAAGATAATGAATCATTTGGATTGGTTGCTGCAAAAACCAACCTTTCATAGAAGTTAAAAGATAGGGGTAATTGTTGGAAGTAATGGCTATTTAGAGAATGTGGGTAGGATTAAAAAGAAGGGTTGTTTTGAAGTACTAAGATAAGTAGGGATAGTTTAGGCATAGTAGGGGTAGATCGATAAATATGAAAGATGATGAATCATTTGTATTGGGTGCTGCAAAAACCAACCTTTAACAGAAGTTAAAAAATAGGGGTGATTGTTGGAAGTAAGGGCTATTTAGAGAATTAGGGGTAGGATTAAAAAGATTAGCTGTTTTGAATTATTAAGAGAAGTAGGGGTAGTTTAAGCATAGTAGGGGTAGATCGACAAATATGAAAGATGATGAATCGTTTGGATTGGACGCTGCAAAATCCAACCCTTCACAGTAGTTAAAAAATAGGGGTAATTGTTAGATGTAATGTCTATTCAGAGAATTAAGATTAGGATTAGGATTAAGAAGAAGGCTGTTTTGTAGTACTAAGAGAAGTAAGAGTAGTTTAAGCATAGTAGGGGTAGATCGACAAATATGAAAGATGATGAATCTTTTGGATTGGGTGCAGCAAAAACCAACCCTTCACAGTAGTTAAAAAATTGGGATAATTGTTGGAAGTATGTGCTACTGAGAGAATTAGGGGTAGGATTAAAAAGAAGGGCTGTTTTGAAGTACTAAGAGAAGTAGGGATAGTTTAAGCATAGTATGGGTAAACCGACAAAAATGAAGGATAATGAATCATTTGGATTGGTTGCTGCAAAAACCAACCTTTCATAAAAGTTAAAAGATAGGGGTAATTATTGGAAGTAAGGGCAATTTAGAGAATGTGGGGTAGGATTAAAAAGAAGGGCTGTTTTGAAGTACTAAGATAAGTAGGGATAGTTTAGGCATAGTAGGGGTAGATCGACAAATATGAAAGACGATGAATCATTTGGATTGGGTGCTGCAAAAACCAACCTTTCATAGAAGTTAAAAAATAGGGGTTATTGTTGGAAGTAAGGGTATTTAGAGAATTAGGGGTTGGATTAAAAAGATTAGCTGTTTTGAATTATTAAGAGAAGTAGGGGTAGTTTAAGCATAGTAGTGGTAGATCGAGAAATATGAGAGATGATGAATCTTTTAGATTGGATGCTGCAAAAACCAACCCTTCACAGTAGTTAAAAAATAGTGGTAATTTTTAGAAGTAAGGGCGATTTAGAGATTTAGGGGTAGGATTAAAAAGAATAGTTGTTTTGAAGTATTAAGAGAAGTATTGATAGTTTAAGCACATCCCGGGTAGATCGACAAATATGAAAGATGATGAATCGTTTGGATTGTGTGCTGCAAAAGCCAACACTTCACAGTAGTTAAAAAATAGGAGTAATTGTTGGATGTAAGGGCTATTTAGAGAATTAGGGGTAGGATTAAAAAGAAGGCTGTTTTGAAGTATTAAGAGAAGTAGGGTTAGTTTAAGCACAGTAGGGGTAGATCGACAAATGTGAAAGATGATTTATCATTTAGATTGGTTGCTGCAAAAACCATCCCTTCACGGTAGTTAAAAAATAGGGGTATTTGTTGGAAGTAAGGGCTATTTAGAGAATTGTGGGTAGGATTAATGAAGGGTCGTTTTGAAGTATTAAAAGAAGTCGGGTTGTTTAAGCAAAGTAGGGTTAGATCGACAAATATGAATGATTATGAATCGTTTGGATTGGGTGTCACAGTAGTAAAAGATTGGCGTAATCGTTGGTAGTAAGGGAAATTTAGAGAATTAGGGGTAGGATTAAAAATATTAGTTGTCTTGAAGTATTAAGAGAAGTAGGGGTACTTTAAGAATAGTAGGGGTAGATCGACAAATATAAATGATGATGAATCATTTGTATTGGGTGCTATAAAAACCAACCCTTCACTATAGCTAAAAAATAGGGGTAATTGTTGGAAGTTAGGGATAATTTGGGGATTTGGGGGAGGATTAAAAAGTATAGTTGTTTTGAGGTATTATGAGAAGTAGGGGTAGTTTAAGCATAGTAGGGATAGATCGACAAATATGAAAGATGACGAATCGTTTGGATTGAGTGCTACAAAAACCAACCCTTCACAGTAGTTAAAAAATAGGGGTAATTGTTAGATGTAAGGGCTATTTAGAGAATAAGTGGAAGGAAAAAAATAAGGCTATTTTGAAGTATTAAGAGAAGTAGGGGTAGTTTAAGCATAATAAGGGTAGATCGACAAATATGAAAAATGATGAATCATTTGGATTGGGCGCAGCAAAATCCAACCCTTCACAGTAGTTAAACAATAGGGATAATTGTTGGAAGTAAGGGCTATTTAGAGAATTAGGGGTAGGATTAAAAAGAAGGGCGGTTTTGAAGTACTAAGAGAAGTAGGAATAGTTGAATCATAGTATGGGTATATTTGACAAATATGAAAGCTGATGAATCATTCGGATTGGGTGCTGCAAAAAACAATCTTTCACAGAAGTTAAAAAATAGGGGTAATTGTTGAAGCAACGACTATTTAGAGAATTAGGAGTGGATTTAAAAGAATAATTGTTTTGAAGTATTAAGAGAAGTAGGGGTAGTTTAAGCATAGTAGGGGTAGATCGACAAATATGAAAGATGATGAATCATTTGGATTTGGTGCTACAAAAACCAACCGTTCACAAAAGTTAAAAAATAGGGGTAATTGTTGGAAGTAAGGGCTATTTAGAGAATTAGTTGTAGGATTAAAAAGAAGGGCTGTTTTGAAGTTCTAAGAGAAGTAGGGATAGTTTAAGCATAGTAGGGGTATATCGACAAATATGAAAGATTATGAACCATTTGGATTGGGTGCTGCAAAAACAAACTTTTCACATTAGATAAAAAATAGGGGTAATTGTTGGAAGTAAGTGCTATTTAGAGAATTAGGGGTAGGATTAAAAAGAATAGTTGTTTTGAAGTATTAAGAGAAGTAGGGTTAGTTTAAGCATAGTAGGGATTGATCGGCAAATATGAAAGATGATGAATCGTTTGGATTGGGTGCTGCAAAAACCAACCCTTCACAGTAGTTAAAAAATAGGGGTAATAGTTGGATGTAAGGGCTATTTAGAGAATTAGGAGTAGGATGAAGAAGAAGGTTGTTTTGAAGTATTAAGAGGAGTGGTAATTTAAGCATAATAGGGGTAGATCAACAAATATGAAAGATGATGAATCTTTTGGATTGGGTGTAGCAAAAACCAACCCTTCACAGTAGTTAAAAAATAGGGATAATTAATGGAAGTAAGGGCTATTGGGAGAATTATTGGTAGGATTAAAAAGAAGGGCTGTTTTGAAGTACTAAGAGAAGTAGGGATAGTTTAAACATAGTAGGGGTAGACCGACAAAAATGAAAGATAATGAATCATTTGTATTGGTTGCTGCAAAAACCAACCTTTCACGGAAGTTGAAAAATAGGGGTAATTGTTGGAAGTAAGGGTTATTTAGAGAATTTGGGGTAGGATTAAAAAGAAGGGCTGTTTTGAAGTACTAAGATAAGTAGGGATAGTTTAAGCATTGTAGGGGTAGATCGACAAATATGAAAGATGTTGAATCATTTGGATTGAGTGCTGCAAAAACCAACCTTTCACAGAAGTTAAAAAATAGGGGTAATTGTTGGAAGTAAGGGCTATTTAGAGAATCAGGGGTAGGATTAAAAAGATTAGCTGTTTTGAATTATTAAGAGAAGTAGGGGTAGTTTCAGCATAGTAGGGGTAGATCGACAAATATGAAAGATGATGAATCGTTTGGATTGTATGCTGCAAAAACCAACCCTTCACAGTAGTTAAAAAATAAGGGTAATTTTTAGAAGTAAGGGCGATTTAGAGATTTAGGGGTAGGATTAAAAAGAATTGTTTTTTTGAAGTATTAAGAGAAGTAGGGATAGTTTAAGCACATCCCGGGTAGATCAACAAATACGAAAGATGATGAATCATTTGGATTGGGTGCTGCAAAAACCAACACTTCACAGTAGTTAAAAATAGGAGTAATTATTGGATGTAACGGCTATTTAGAGAATTAGGGGTAGGATTAAAAAGAAGGTTGTTTTGAAGTATTAAGAGAAGTAGGGGTAGTTAAAGCACAGTAGGGGTAGATCGACAAATGTGAAAGATGATTTATCATTTAGATTGGGTGCGGCAAAAACCATCCCTTCACGGTAGTTAAAAAATAGGGATAATTGTTGGAAGTAAGGGCTATTAAGAGAATTGTGGGTAGGATTAATGAAGGGTCGTTTTGAAGTATTAAGAGAAGTAGGGGTAGTTTAAGCGTAGTCGGGTTAGATCGACAAATATGAATGATTATGAATCGTTTGGATTGGGTGTCACAGTAGTAAAAGATTGGCGTAATTGTTGGTAGTAAGGGCTATTTAGAGAATTAGGAGTAGGGTTAAATATTTTTATTAGTTGTCTTGAAGTATTAAGAGAAGAAGGGGTACTTTAAGCATAGTAGGGGTAGATCGACAAATATGAATGATGAAGAATCATTTGTATTGGGTGTTGTAAAAACCAACCTGTCACAGTAGCTAAAAAATAGGTGTAACTATTGGAAGTAAGGGATATTAGAGAATTAGGGGTAGGATTTAAAAGAATAGTTGTTTGAAGTATTAAGAGAAGCAGGGATAGTTTAAGCATAGTACGGGTGGATCGACAAATACGAAAGATGATGAATCGTTTGGATTGGGTGCTGCAAAAACCAATCCTTCACAGTAGTTAAAAAATAGTGGTGATTGTTGGAAGTAAGGGCTATTTAGAAAATTTAGGGTAGGATTAAAAAGAAGGGTCGTTTTGAAGTATTAAAAGAAGTAGGGGTAGTTTATGCATAGTACGGGTAGATCGACAAATATGAAAGATTATGAAACGTTTGGATTGGGTGCTGCAAAAACCAACCATTCATAGTAGTAAAAAGATTGGCTAAATTGTTGGAAGTAAGGGATATCTAGAGAATTGGGGGTAGGACTAAAAAGAAGGACTGTTTTGTAGTATTAAGAGAAGCAGGGGCAGTTTAAGCATAGTAGGGGTAGATCGACAAAATAAAGATGATGAATCATATGGATTGGGTGCTGCAAAAACAAACCCATCAAAGTAGTTTAAAAATAGGGGTAATTGTTGGAAGGGCTATTTAGAGAATTGGGGCTTGGATTAAAAAGAAGGGTTGTTATTTAGTATTAAGAGAATTAAGGTTAGTTTAAGCATAGTAGGAGTAGATCGACAAATGTGAAAGATGATTAATCATTTAGATTGGGTGCTGCAAAAACCAACCCTTCATAGTAGTTAAAAAATGTGAAAGATGATGAATCATTTAGATTGGTTGCTGCAAAAATCAACCCTTTATAGTAGTTAAAAAACAGGGGTAATTGTTGGAAGTAATGGATATTTAGAGAATTTGGTGTAGGACTTAAAAGAAGGGTCGTTTAGAAGTATTAAGAGAAGTAAGGGTAGTTTAAGCATCTTAGGAGTAGATCGACAAATATGAAAGATTATGAATCGTTTTGATTGGGTGCTGGAAAAACCAACCCATCACAGTAGCAAAAGATAGGCGCGATTGTTGGAAGTAAGGGATATTCAGAGTATTAGGGGTAGGATTAAATAGAATAGTTGTTTTGAAGTATTAAGAGAAGTATGGGTACTTTAAGCATAGTAGGGGTAGATCGACAAATATGAAAATGATGTGTGACGAACCAGAATTTTGTCGTTTGAAATATAAATTTAATTATCATCAAATTATTTATGGTTGTGTTTGATATATAAATTGAAAATATCATTTATTCTTGAACATCGTCGAATATATTTATATTTGGATTTGACTTATATTTTGTTTTGAATGTATAAAGAGAATTCCTTGGTAGATTGAAATTTTTATATGAGTGTTCGTTAAAAAGAAATGTATTAACATTTGTTAGATAATTTAAATTTATTAGAATACTTAATTTTGAATTAAGTTTTAATGTTGGAATAAATATTTATATTTTACATAAAATTTGGAATTTATCTATTTGAGTACAATCTGAGTTTACCTCTAATTTAATCCTTTTGTAAATTTATAAATGTTTTGACATTATTAACAAATTTGTGCATGTATCCTTGTATTCTTTCCATTTAATCTAAATATAAATGGTTGTCAAAATTTAAAGTTGATTTTAATCTATCTACGGTTTTATTTGCACATATTGTGTTCTTTGTTGAGTTAACCTAACCACTCCCATCAGTTTAGTTAACATGTTGCATTGGTTAAGTGTTGCCTTAGTTAACTTAAACCTACCATTCCTGACTTAGCTTTAATTCATTTATTAAACACCAACCACTCACATTAGACAGGTATTGTTGCGATTACTGAATATGCCGGTCGGGTCCGGGCAGTTTTACACCGCACCTCAGTCTAACCTCGGGTTCTTTTGGGCTCGATGCACTAACCTCCCACATTAGATATATATTGTTACGGTTGCTGGATGTGCTGGGCGGTTCCGGGCAGTCTTACACCGTAACTCAATCTAACCTCAGGTTAGGCATATTCGTCTTTTCTAAATTTACATATTTACCTCTTTATATTTATATGTAAATTATTTTCATTCAAGTCAAGCCCCACTTTCCTTTTAAATCAAGTTCATAATTTCACGTATAAATTTTATACCACTTTATGCCATAAAACATTTACATGTTTATGAGCCAAATATGTCAATTATACGTAATTTCATATTTTTTTGCCCAACGTTACCCCCGTTGAACGTTCGTATAAATCACATAAAATGTTAGGCTCGATACATAGCCTAACTTATACATAAAAGGGGAAAAAGAGGAACATGTAATAATTCCAACATCATAAAAATATGGATCTAACTACACATGCATCATATGAACTTAGCATAGAACAATATACATGAACTTGCAAAATTTAGATCTACTCAACATGAATGATGAAATAGGGGTTTTACATAGAACTACATAAACTTAAAATTAGGCATGTAGTTGTGTACTTTGCAAATTGGTTGGATCGAATCTAACATGAACCTAATCATAATAGCATGTAGTTTTGTCATATATGTGAACATGGTTGAACTTGCTTAAACATAGCAAAATTTCCAAGTTGTCATATAACATATAGGTGTTATTACCAAATCATGCGACATGAAATGTCATCGCCAAATTATACACAATACGATATCTATCGCCAAATTATACAATATTGTATGTCATCGCCAAATTAAACAATATGATATGCCATTGCCAAATTATAATATGTCATCGCCAAATTATGTCATCACCAAGTATACAACATAATATGCCATCTTCAATTTATTCAACATGATATGTCTTTGCCAAAACAAAATATGTCATCGCTAAATTACACAACATATATGTCATCGGCAAATTATACAACATATGGATCCCAAGCATTTAAAGTTTACCATCAAATTACATACAACATGATCACAACTTAGCATGATAAGAATCATAATCTCAATCGATTCAGTTTTAACAAAAAGGATAGGCATAGATTTACATTAGGCGATGTTCTATATCCAGTTATTTAGTCACAATTTTAACATCGTTTAGATCTAAATGATAACTGGACTTACAAAAAGGAGGCTAGTCTTGAGTTCTGGGATCTGTATTCTTGATTTGAATAGCTCTCCTTTGTTGTAGACGTTGAATTCTCTTAGTTGAATTAGATTTGATTTGCAATTCCTACTTGCTTTCTAGTTGAATGAGAATGGCGGCTATTCTAGGCTAAGTACTGACAGCATGACGGTCATAGGAATATTTTTGTGTGGCTTTAGGGTTTAGATTTAGGTTGCTTATATAGAAGTTTGATTTAATAGGAGCCATCAGATTAACCTAGAGCAAATCAAAGCCATTCAAATCTAAGAGAACCAACCAGAACTTGCCACGCAAGCCCTAATGACACAGCAATTCGTCACAGGAGAAAACAGGTCAGATTTCAGATCTGACCCGAGGGTGAGGTCGACCCCCTGGTCGAACTGTATGGGGGGAGGTCGACACCCTGGTCGATCTCCTGGTCGACCTGGCCTTGGGCGGGAAATTACCCGCCCAGTCCGCTTCTGTTTTTGAATTTGAATTTTAAATTTTCTGAATTTTAATCTGAGTTGTTTATTTAAATTACTTAAACTTGTGAAGGCCATAACTGCTTCATATGGATTCCGATTTATGCAAATTCGGACTCTATTTCAAGCATAATTCTGAGACGAACGCAATGACGTAACCCGTTTCCCTTAATTCTCAAGATTGTAATTAATTATTGTTTAATTCTTAACTTTATTGTTTACAGAAACCTCGGTCTGAAACTTGAAGAGATGATCCGAGAATTAGCATGAATAATGGATCAGAAATGACAGAGTTCCATATTTACAGAAACACCAAAGTTATAAAATGCTACTTCTTGCAGGAGGTTTTAAGACTTACTTGGCGATTTGATAGCAATCTCCGGAATTCAAAAGATGAGAATCATTCGATGAGCAGAAAAATGACTGATGATACAATCCAATATTTATACCGATCAAAGAACGCAACTTCTTGAAGCAGTACGACATTTCAGACAAACACGACCACTGATTCATATCCCTTTGTGAAAAGATAGCTCTAAAATTTTGAAGCATGTCCCGTTTCGGATATGACATACTTCGAGGGGGCAAAATGTTGGCTAGCTTTTGAACCCAGCCACTTAGACACATGTACAAGTCCAACGTGAAGCATCCTTTGAGAAGTCATCTGGATTCAGACCTGATTTCCTCTTCGTAGTCAATTCGTGGTCCCCCTATTCCTTACGGTTCGTTGAGTTACCACCTCGATCCAGTTCGTGGTCCTTCATCGCGACCCGATCCGTCCTCAATTGGACCATGGCCACGATTCGGCTACAGAAGACAAGGAATGGAAGCAACGAGCTGGTCTATCATGACCCGAAAGGCCTGGATCTCGCGATACCTCCCCACAACTATCATATTGACCATTTCTTCATCAAGCTACGAACCAGTCTGAGATTCTCGGGATTTGTGCCATGTATGAGTACGAACCGTCTGTAGATATCAGCTATAAATAAGCCCAGACTTGACATTTTTTAGGATCTTTTGGCAGTTCTGAGTGTTGTTCCTACCATTAATGTCCCTGCATTATTTCTTATCAATATTAATTCGAGAATCATTGAGTGAATCAACATTGTAAAAGTGAGATTAAGAGAGAAATCGCTGATTGTACTCGAATCTTTCGTATAATCATAGATATAAAGTCGACGTAGGCTCATTACCGCTGAACCACTTTAAATCTTTTGTTTTTTCTTTGTTTTTTCTTGCATTTATAGATATAAATCTCTGCATATTCAGATAATTTGGGTGTTATAGCCAAATCTTAGTCTAACATTTTGCTGCTTTCACCGAGAACGAAGTCTCAGCATTTCGGATTGTTGTTCTATTGTTTGGATAGTCCAGTCCGAAGAAAACAGTCCAAAACTTCACTATTTTGATTTTTGAAGATTTCAGCATATCCATAGTATTATGGTTGGAAAGAAGTCCAAAGAATTATGAGCTTCACAGGCCGACGAAGCTAAGAACGAAGCTCATGAAGACAACGTTCAGGAGCAGGTCGAGGTTGAACTTGAGTCATCGGATCGTGGAGATGGGGGAACGATCCGAACTGGAGCGGGTGCCACGACCTGTGTAGTTGAAGGCGTAACGACCCGTTCCCAAGATAACTCCACCCTCCTTCCAGCTAATGCTCCAACGATCCGAACCCAGGAGACCACCACGAACCGACGCCAAGAGGGTACCACGAGCCGGCAGCCTAGGAGGACCGCGATCTGAAATGACAAACAGACTACTACCCGACCAGGGAAGGAGATTATGGCTCGTTCCGCTCGTGCTGGTACTTCTGTTCACCCTGGTTCGAGTTCCTTGTGTATAAGAGAAGATGAAAATGACCAGTTTGACCCTTCTGATCAAGTTGTCGAAGGACATCTGACTCGCATACTTGAAGCTTTGGATAGGCAAACAGCTGAATTGGCCGCTCAAAGGAAGGAGAGTTCGTTGCTACGTCAGAATATTATTTCCCTAGGCTGACAAATTGATGATATTCAAAGGCAGGTTTCACTACCTCCAGCTCACCCTTTATCCCCAGAACACACATCCTCGTCTGAAGAACCTCGAAGAAACCAGCGATAGCCTCCGTTAGTAAGTGTTGAGAATATAGAGGCGCTTAATCTGGAAGCCAATAACCATAACTTAAATGAGCCCGTCCTACCTCCTAGGAATGGAGATGTTGTTGACCCTTCCCAGAATCGACACATTCCTCCAGCTTATCGCGTGACTGATCGCGACAGTAGGGGGCAATGGAATTCTGCTCAGGACCTGGACCTTGCAGCAGCACGTCAAAGAAATGCTGGAGAGGCTCGCAGGGCAAAAGTGCTGACCCCGAATCCACCCTGACCCGTGCAGATGTCGAAGCCATGATTGGGCAAACGATGGTGGAAATTCGCGGACAAAGAATTTAAGATTGGGGTAAAGGCCGCAGTCATTGACCCTTGACCAATGAAATTTTAGATGTTTGATTCCCAAGGAAATTCAACATTCCATTAATGAACCGTTATGCAGGAAGGTTTGATCTAGTCCAGCACTTGATGAGATATTCATGGTACACGAATGCAGTTGCCGCTTCCGACGCCGTGAAGTGTAAGGCATTCCCGATATTCCTGGAGGATTCGATGTTAATATGTTTCACTTGTTTGCCAGCGCGATCGATCTCTAGTTTCAGGGAATTAAGTGAACAATTTGTAAATCAGTTCCGGCTACATACCCATAGATCTAAGAATGTCATTGAGTTATCCCTCACTAAGCAACGTCTAGACGAATCTTTGAGGTCCTATCTAAAGCGCTTCAATTTTGCAGTCACAGAAGTTAGAGGTCCCTATGAACAAACTGTTTTGATGGCTTTGATTAACGGAGCAGATAAGGATACTGAATTTGGATGATACCTGGCCGGTAAACCACCGCTAACCAGAGAAATATTTTACGAAAAGGCCAGCATCCGCCTACGTGAGAAGAAATTTACGCCAACCGAAAGATGAAGGTAGCCGATAAGGAGGATATCCAAAGTAATGTGGCCATCAAGAAGACGGGAGATAGCTTAGGAAAAGTTGAAGTTAATGTCGGGAACAAGAATCAAGGCAATGGTCGCCAATCGGGGAATAATAATAATAACAATAATCGAAAGAGAAACCGAGGAAATGACTCTCAGAGAAGATCCTGTCCTAGGCCATTTGAGAGTTTTACACCATTAAACGATACTTTGGAGAATACCTTTCTGGATACGTACAATTTTTTCTAGTATAAGAGGCCTCCTCCAAGTGATTCGATGGAGAAGGAACGTGAGACTGGGAAATTTTGTCTTTGTCACCAAACTCATGGTCACAACACAAATGAATGTCGTCATCTGAGAGATGTTGGCGAAAATCTACTCTGGGAAGGAAAGCTTGATGAATATAAGGTGACTCCTAGGGATAGGGGGCAAGCCGCACAAGCCCCGAACCAAAGCCAACCTACTGCCAGACCAATGGCTCAACAAAAAGGAAAAAATATCGTTATCAATACCATAGTAGGTGGTCTTCATATGGCAAGGCATAGTTTCAGCGCCATGGATCAGCACGTGAATGCGGCTAAGCAACACTTTAAAGTTGGAGAATGTAGCCATCCCGAGGATAATGCCCCGATTAAGCAACAGAAGACGATGTCTGATGATGTCATATTCCGTGACTGAGAGAATATTGGAGTCCACTCCCCAACCGAAGACCCATTAGTGATTACTGTTGCCATCGGTCTAGCTATAGTCCATAAAGTCCTAGTGGACAACGGGAACTCAGTTAATATTTTGTTTAAGAAAACATTCGACAAAATGAAACTCGAGCAAAAGGATTTGAAACCATGCGAGGGTTGGATACGTGGATTCAATGGGGCTTCAACCGCTCTGATGGGATACGTGGAACAGTCAGTGACTCTTGGGGAAGGAGAATGCCAGAGAGTGAGGATACTCCCATTCGTAGTCCTGGATATTGAATCGCCGTACAATGCCTTTTTGGGCCGACCGCCCCTAGCCAAATTCAGGGCCTTTATCGCACCCTAGTTCTTATTGTTGAAGTTCCCGACGGATGCCGGTGTAGATATAGTTAGAGGACATCATGTTGTTGCACGAGCATGCTACATAGCGGAGCTGAAGATGCTCCATAAAGGAAGCGATGTAGAACCAAAGGGCGATTCTTCCACTCCAAGGGAGGAAACGTCGTAGAAACTAAAGAAAATATCTCCGGGAGGGTCGCCTAGAGAGTTGCCCGAGGATATAGATCCCATAGAGGATAAAGAGCCTAGGAGAAGAATGGCGACTCCCATTGAAGCGGCTATGGACGTACCAATCAATGATAGTGACCCAGAGAAGGTCCTGAAGGTTGGATCCTAGTTGGATCCTGTCCGAGCCCAAGAATTAACAAATTTCCTGAAGGCTAACTTGGATAATTAATGGTAACTCCCAATTAAGCATCAACTCGAAGCATCTACACATAAAACAGAAAAAGCGAATGCTTGGCCCAAAGAGGTCTACTGCCTTGAAGGAAGAAATCGAAAACTGAGAAGTAACAGGTTTATTAAAGATTCAACATACCCTGTTTGGATTTCAAACCCGGTTTTGGTGAAGAAGGCCAATGGAAAGTGGCGCACATGCATCGACTTCTCAGAACTAAACAGAGCCTGCGCAAAAGGCAACTTTCCGTTACCTAGAATCGATCAGCTGGTGGATTCGACGGTGGGTCATGAGCTTCTTTCTTTTATGGATGCCTACTCAGGGTATAACCAAATCCCCATGCACGTCCCGGACCAAGAGCATATCGGCTTCATTATAGATCTGGGATTATACTGTTCGCCAACAACCAAATCCTTTGAAGAATGCTGGTGCTACATATCATCGATTGGTGAATAGGATATTCTACAACCAAATCGGGAAAACGATGGAGGTATATATCGACGACAAGTTGGTAAAGTTTAGACAATCATCCGACCATACTGCCGATTTAGCAGAGATGTTTGAGATTCTCCAGAAATACGGGATGAAACTAAATCCTTTGAAATGCTCATTTGGGGTAGCATCCGGAAAATTCCTAGGATTCACCGTCAGCTCGCGTGGAATTAAAATCAATCCAGATCAAATTACAGCAATCCGAAATATTCAAGAACCAAAGCAGATTAAATATATGAAAAGCCTCGCT
Organism: Allium sativum; assembly: GCA_030737875.1. Lineage (NCBI taxonomy): Eukaryota > Viridiplantae > Streptophyta > Magnoliopsida > Asparagales > Amaryllidaceae > Allium > Allium sativum. Next base: position 5,138,001 of record JASFAX010000038.1, on the reverse strand, counting down.
GGAAAAGTGGCAGCGCTGAGTAGATTTATCTCCAAAGCGACAGATAAATGCATCCCGTTTTTCGAGCTGATATAGCGAGGTAAGCGCAACTTTAAATGTACTCCTGATTGTATAGAAGCGTTCCAGAATCTAATGAAGCATCTGGAAAGATCCCCCAGTACTGTCTAAGCCCGTGGATCACGAGGATTTATTTGTGTACTTGGAAGTGTCATCCCACGCGGTCAGTTCGGCTTTGGTAAGAGAGGAAGATAAGGTGCAAAGACCGGTGTATTATGTGAGTAAGAAATTAGCGGTCGTAGAGCGAAATTATCCAAAGATAGGAAAGCTTGCGTATAGCTTTCTGATCGCATCTAGAAAACTTCGCCACTACTTCCAGGCTCATCCAATTACTATGTATACTGATCACCCACTCAGACAAGTTCTGCAAAGGCCAGAAGCATCTGGAAGATTGATCAAGTGGAACATTGAGTTAAGTCAGTTAAATTTGAACTTCCATCCCTGAAGGGCGATAAGAGGGTAGGTACTTGCAGACTTCATAGCAGAGTTTACTATCCCAGAAGGAGATGTAATAAACCAAGAAACCGATCCATCGAAGCTACTCCTTGACCCCAGCGCCTGGAAATTGTACACTGTCGTAGCTAAGAACAACAGATGATCTGGTGCCGGAGTGGTGCTTGAAACTCCAGAGAAACGTCTAATATACTATACTCTTAGATTGGAGTTCCACGCCACTAATAACGACTCCGAGTATGAAGCTTTAATTGCTGGGCTGAAGCTCGCAAAGGAGTTGGGAATCACGAAGCTGGACATCTTTTGCGATTCCAAGATAGTCGTGAACTAGGTCACTGGAGAGTTTCAGGCCAAGAGTCCAAGGCTGATGTAATATTTGGAAAAAGTGAAGAAGTCGCTAGACGGTTTGGATCACACTAGCATATCTCATATTCCTCGAATGGAGAATCAAATGGTAGACAAGTTAGCGAAAATGGGAAGTTCTGATAATCCTCTAGATACAGAGCTAGTCCCGATTGAAGTACAACAATCTCCTAGTATAGATCAGATGGAAATTGATCTGGTACTAGAGATTGAACATGAGAGGGAATCGTGGATGACTCCTCTAAAGAATGTTTTGATGAATGGAACGCTTCCAACAAAGAAATGTGAGAGGCGTGCAGTTATCCGAAAGGCTTCCCAATATGTGTTGCACGGTAAAGTCCTGTACAAACAAGGTTTCTCAATGCCCCTCCTCCGGTGCATCGCCGATGACGAAATCAAGCGTGTAGTGAAAGAGGTCCACGAAGGTGAATGTGGCGACTACACTGGAGGTCAAATATTGGCAAATAAGATATTGCGATACGGCTATTTCTGGCCCAGTGTAAACAAGGATGCACCCAAGAATGCACGACGTTGTGATGCATGTCAGAAGTTTTCCAAGATTCCTAAGGCACCTCCTAACAAGTTGAAGACAATATTGAGCCCGTGGCCCTTTGCTGTTTTGGGAATTGATATTATTGGAAGCCTCCCCATAGCTAAGGGCGGAGCAAAATTCGCCATTGTGGCCGTGGATTAGTTCACCAAATGGGTCGAGGCTGAGCCATTGACCACGATCACAACCAAGCGAGTGATCAACTTTGTCGTCCGGAACATTATATGTCAGTGTTGGAGACCAAAAGTCATCATAACTGACAATGGAATCCATTTTGATAGCATCGAGTTTCGAAATTTCTGCCAGAAGTATCATATCGAGAAAATACACACCTCCGTAGCACATCCGCAGTCGAATGGACAGGTCGAAGCGGCGAACAAAGTGATTTAATCTATTCTGAAGAAAAGATTGAAGCGGGCCAATGCCATGTGGGTTGAAGAATTATCCTTGGCACTATGGGCCTACAGGACAACACACAACTCGGCAACAGGTCACACCCCCTTTTCCCTCGCTTTTGGAGCCGAAGCGGTCATCCCGGTCGAGTTAGAAGCACCATCCCATCGAACCACTTATTATGATCCGATGACCAACAATGAACTGCTCCTTGAGTCTCTACATATGGTTGAAGAAAAGAGGGATGAAGTCGATCTACGCGCCTTGAGGCACAAGCAACTGGTTGCTCGGTATTACAACAAGAATATCCGAGCTCGAACCTTTGAACCTGGAGACTTGGTTTTGAAACGCGTCTTTCCACCCCCAGTACATATGGGCCCGGAATGGGAAGGACCGTACTCCATTTTACGAAGGCTTGATAATGGAACCTTAAAGCTAGCAACCGTGAATGGAGATGAAATTCCCAGAGTGTGGAATGCAAAGCAATTGCGGCCTTATTTGACGTGAAATTGTCAGTTTTACTCTTTTGTTTTTAGGACTATGTAAAAAGCCCTGACTTGCCTAGACCATTATCGTTACTGGAACAAAAGATTATAAAGTGGATATAGGTCATGATTCTACCGAACCACTATAAAAATATCACGTGTCATTTACCTTTACTGCACTGTTTCTTGTCTGCTCTTTTATTTTAATTAACATAAATCATTACCATTTTGAGGTTTGTTTTAAACTATGCAGCGATCTCGAAACACCTAATTCAAAATGCCATCTATCGGATCGGAAGGCTAACAGTAACTAAAGCTCCAAAAGATGCAGCGAGGTAAATCATACTACTACTTGCACTCTAATTCTTGAGATTAGGGAAAGAGTATAAAGGATGCGAATATAATGTCCCAAAGGCGTGAAGGTTCACCATGATAAAACCGCCTTGATAACACTCTACCCTGCTGAAGGATCGGGAGAGTATAAAGGCGCTAGAGACTTAGCGCCCCCAGAACTTCTACCCTGCTAAAGGATCGGTGAGTAGACCAAGAACCAAGCTCGAACTCTAACCCGCTGAAGGATCGGGAGAGTATAAAGGCGCTAGAGACTTAGCGCCACAAGAATTTCTATCCCAACCAAAGTTTCGGGAAAGTATAAAGGTGCAGCAATGTACGCTGCCAAATGACACAAACCCCTCATTTCCGGACTTGGGGGGCAGTACGAACGTCTCCCTAATCAATCGTCAATAAGCCCTAGCCAGGCATCATAATGACGATTGATTGGGGGCATATACATACGACACTTTGCATTTGTGAACACTACGCGTTTACTTAGCACACGAACTTTTCAATGATTATCATTCATGACTTCAGTATTTAGTTACGATTGTTTCAGTTATGATTACTTTTATGTACTGTGGTTCAGAATAGTAAACTCTGCAGACACGGTAAACTTGCAGGTATGCAATGGTGCAAAAGAAATAGATTTTCATTCACTAAAAGCATGTTTGCAAGACTGAGAAGCTAAACAAAAGTGAGGGCCATTCTCACAACTACATTTTTTGGCCAGTGGAAAGCTTAAAAGAAACAATATGAGCTAATAAGTGCATCCTATTTACGTTTGGGAGACGATTTTAATTTCTTCTCCTTCTTCTTTTTCTCCAACTCCTCCTTGTCAACATCAGTGCGGTCACCCTTCTTCCTCTTCCTCTTATCGACAAGAGACTCCGGGGGAGAATTAGAAGGCTGGGAGGCAAGCTGTAAAGTTGTAGATCTAGAGGAGAACTTTATGATCAACCCAGTTTTGGGGTCAACCTCCGAAATTGGAGGAAACATACAGAGGGTCCTGCTCCTCCTTCTTCAAACCAATTGTTTCTCTTTTCTAGCCTACATATCAGCCAAGGTCTTGGTATCGTCATTCTTGATTTCTTCTGTGATGACTGCATCATCCTCTTCATCTCCATGACCACCGTCGACGTCTTGCAAATCCCCAATAACTTCGGCATCCACAGGAGCATCAGTGCTAGGTGCCACAATAACCTTCTCTCTTGTTACGTCCTCGGTTTGCTTTGCAACCTCAGAGACTCCGACACTAGTACTTGAAGGGACACTAGCTTTCTATGCTTTTGATTTCTCTTCCGTATCCATCTCGATCGGCTGGCCTCCTATGTCATGAGAAGTAAATATTTGTGATTTGGAGATAATGTGGTCATCTCAGTTGTCTGTATTGCGGTATAACGACAAGTTATAACTTCTTTGACGAACTGTGGAGAGAATATGGAGATACCTTCAGCCGACTCCTCGCCTAGATTTAAAATAGCAGCACTGGCAAATGAAGGGATTGGAGCCAAGGGAATCAACGATCATCATGGTTGTATTCCTCGATTTCGGAGGCCTTGTGATCCACAAACAAGTTAGAGCATTCGTCAATTTTATCCTTGCCCTTGGGCTTTGTTCTTTTTTTCTCAATCTCCTCTTGGATCAGACGTCTGCCTATCTTCAAAGCCTCAGCCTCTTCACCTTTGAGATAGGTCTGTATGAGCTGCTTTTCACCAATTTCCCCGGTTTTCAATCGACACTTTTCTCCCTTAACGATCATATCCCACACATTGGACAAAGTAATGTGATAATATCGAATCCACGAGATGTCTCGGGTCTTAATAACTTGGCCAAAGAAGTCGAATAGCGGTTCTTCGAAGCCCTCTATCTCTTTTTTGGTTGTAGCAAGCTCAACAGCAGTGGTGGAGGCCGATTCAAGAGCACTATTAGCGTTACTTTCAGCAAGAGCTGCACGTTCCTCGGCAAGGATAAGCCGATCATTCAAAGATGCATTCTATTTTTCAGCAAGAGCGAGACTGTCCTTTAAGCTCGCTTTCTCTTTCTCCTAGGCAGCCTTCTCAACAGCAAAACGTTCCTGCGTTGTTTTCAGTTCAGTGTTGATTGACCTGAGATCCTCCGCTTCTTTTTTCAAAGCGAAACGCTCTTGGCTATTTTAGTTGAGCTCAATGTGAAAGCGCTTTCTAGCTCTCTGAAGCTCTGATTTTTAATTTTCTACATCCCGCCCAGCCAAAGCGAGTTGAGCTTGTGTATCCTCTAGTTCCTTTTCCACTTTGCTCCTGGCCCTACCGTCGTTGTCAATATTCACTATGGTTCTGGCTGCTTCCCTCTCTAGGTGGCGGATGGCAACAGAAAGAGTGGTGGCATGCTTCTTCATCGCCCTGTATTGTTTGGCTACATGACTCACTCGTCATATGACCTCCACATCCCAGTCCTCGGGAACTGGTCTAAGGTCTGGAATGAACACCATTCTTTCGAAGAAGATGTCGGGAAACTGCTTCCGCAAACGCTCCAACTTGACTTGATTCTCGGAAGTGTAAACAACATCTGCAGCGATAGTCTCTAAATCACGCTGGTTATAGGGGACAATAGCTATTTTCTCCTTTTCTAAACCCTTGCTTGGATCTTTGTTTTTATCTTTTGGTTCGTGCTGTTTCTGGGAAGGTTTTCTATAAGAAGGTGTGCTTTTGGGAGGAGTCAAGTCTTTGGGAAGTTGCTTACCCCCTGACGGTGGCACTGGACGACCAAGGGACCTCACAGGATATTGTTTCGACGGAGAACGAGATCGTGTAGTGTGAGATCGATAAGAGTCACGAGGTCAATGACTGTCCCTCCCCCGGTTATCACTACGAGCATGCTCGGGATCAGAAAGGAGCCTCGGTGTGCTTGCTCGGAGAGAGCGATGGGAATAGGATTGTTTACGAGGCATTTTCCCTGCAAAGAAAACAAATGAGTATCAGAGTCATGAATACTGGTGATACAGAAGTGTTATGAAAAGTGGTGCAAGTGATTTGTGTGTCCCGTGTAGTCCCCCCTAACGGACAAAGGCCCGGAGTCTGGCTTGTCTATTTATTTTCTTTTTCCTCAACTGGAACATTCACTTCCTTAGAGATGGGAAAGCATGGTTCCCCTTCGAAGTGTTCCTGTGTGTAAATGTCGTATGGTAGAGGAATCCTGCTCAGTTTTCTGAATATCTGTTCCTCTGTTAGTTCATCATGAACGAGAGGCTAAGGGGGTGATGAAGTCCTTGAGGGAGATTGTCCCCTGGATACCGAAACTTCCTTTGGCTCATCAACTGGAACCTCACCTCCCTTATATACATTCAAATCCTCATCATCCTGATTGATCATTGGTGAGGGGCTCTTACGAAGTTCAGTGGTTTTCGTGACCCCTGAGGTCCCTTCCCCCTCAGTCGGGGCACGTATTTGTAAGGAATACCGCCCGCACCAAGTCCGAACCTTATATCTAGGAGACGGTGCTTGTGAAGATTCTCGTCAGTGATACATTTCTTGATTTTCAAGAAGTCTGATTTTCTCATGAGAAGGCGGGACAGCCGATCATCATACACCGAGCCTTCTGATTTTATGAAGCTATGATCTATATAGAGAAAAGAAACATGTTAGCGCTTCGGTTACGTAATCGAATCACGCGCCTAGAGGTTTAAAGCTTACTTGATTTTACCCATTTCCTTGCACATCCGGCTTGGTGTTTTATATAGAACCAATCAGTTTTGGGATCCCCTATGCTACTGTGACCCTCCGATAAAACCTTCCTGTTGGATATTGATTCAAAGAAAGAAAAGTTTGGAGTCGATGTGGAATGATGTTTGAAGAGATAATAGAATTTCAAATCTTTGAAGGTGAGCTCAGTCTGCAGAATCTCCGCATACGCAACGCACAGAGTATACAGGGCTATGTAAGCATTGGGATGAAGCTTCATAAGGGCAATGCCCAAACGTCTTAGGGTCTCAACGACGATTGGTGGAAATGGAAGAATAGCGCCTACCTAGCACATTAGTCTACTAACAGTCATGTATCCTGGCGTGGCAGAATGGGTTCTATCCTCACTTCCTGAAATCTTAACATCGTCCTAGGGGATCTCGTGTCTTAAGCATATTTTCTTAAGCTTTATGTCATCTAACTTGGAAGCTAGAGAATCAGTGAGTTTCTTTTCCTCAACTTCCTCAACACCTGGAATCTCGTCGGGAGCGCGATTATCTTCTTCTTATTCGACTTCGAGAGATGTACTTTCAGAAGTCGTCGATTCAATATCGGTGTCGGTCTCATAATCGGGGTCAGAATCTTCCCAATCTGAATCTGTGGGAAGCACATCGGGATCAAAATGATTTGTTGACTTTGATTCTGTATCTTTTTTTGACATTTGGGTTGACTGCTTATCCGACATGGCTGTATTGGCGAGAAAACATGAGGTGTTAGAACACAATTACCCGTTCCCCATGTGTGTAAGTGCAAGTGTGTGCATGTGCATACAGTAAGGAAATCGTGAAGTTAATCAGATAAATGGATATCAGTTGTCGTTCGCTGCTGGGTCATGCTGTTGTTCGGTTTAAAAGACTTGAAGGATCTAATCTAACTGTCCAATATATTGATATTGCTATGCATTGCTTAAGTTAAATATGTGTTTGATATCGTCGACAAAGATGGATTTGTTGAAGTTTTGGGGATCGGATCGCAGTATAAATGCCAATGCAGAGAACTGGGACCGGATCGTGGATGTCGGATCGCTGACAAGCTACGCTGGTAAGAGAGCATCGACTTGTGATGTAGGCTCCGGATTGCAGAACGATCCAGCCCGTGACAACTCTCCCTTACCCGAACGGATCGTGAGAGGGACACCCCGATCCGTTCCACTCCATGTCTCCATCAGCCAGTGCTCCCCCAATATATATTATGATCCAGTCCATTGCTGTGTTAAAACACAAACTCCATCTCGCTTTCCTCCATCCCACTGCTATTGCGATCCGAACCCGAACCAAACCTACAATCCGACCTGGCTTGCTCTTCCTCTCTAACTTAATTCTCCTAGGTCCACTATGCAATAGCAAACCCATTAAAGATCAGAGAATCGTCGCATAATCGCAAGCCATTGAAGAAAAACCCCATGGAAATCGAACTCGAATCGATATCAAAAAGAAGAGAAGAGATACAAGCGAAATTATCATTATTATTACCTTTTTTAATGAAAAAAAATTTCGATTTTTGTTGAAAACCAAATTAGGGTTTTGAAGGTAAAAGGTAAGAAGAGTGGCGGCTGGTAAAAGAGGAAGTAAAAAGTGAAAGAAGGAGAGTAAACCCGTTTATATAGCCAGAAAGAAGACCCTTAATATTCCCTTCTTAGTCCTATATTGTAACGTCCCACATTCTACGTATCGAAGGATCGTAGAATATTTATTTCTTTCACATACGAAGTCGTATGGTCATGTAACTTTGGGAGACAACTAATGGGGTAATTTCCCATGTTCATGATTTTTGCTGATTTTTAAATGAACGTTTTGCCCCTAGCTGACCTTGTTTCGTCCATAACTTTTGATTGGTAACGAGTTTTCACCTAAAACCACTTCCATTAGATCCGGATGATGGTTTACCTTTCCGTAGAGTGGTCACGTTATCCAATCAGACTCACCGTTTGGGAGATATGGCTAAAACAATTTTCATATGGTGAAAAAAGCTTAATTTGGCGTAACCGGGTGATTAACCGCTAGGCCCATTGGGGAATTTCGGGATTAGAAGTATTTATATGCTGCTAGGGTTAGGAATTTCAGTTTTTAGTCATTTTCCAGCCGCCACAAACATATCTTTAACCCTAGCCATGGCCTCCACTTTCTAAAAACACCCCAAATCACCTTCTAATCACTAATTAAGAAGATCTACACCAAATCAAGGAAGAATATTGTCAAATCAGAGTTGGAGTTGCTGCTAAGCATTGGGATTCGACCCAAAATAGAGAATATTTCAGATCAATAGTTTAATTTGTGTCAAAGATGAGTGATTAGCATCTTTTTACACTAATTACGACTAATTAGGGGTGATTATTGATAATTAACGAAATTATAACTCAGAAAAATCTCGAAAAATTTGTAAAATTCTAAAATATTATTTTAGGGCTCTGATAGAAATCTGAGTTAGTTTGGTTAAGTTTTGCTAATCCTATCACTAGTTATGCTTAAACATGATTAAGGGAAAATATGGGGTTTTTGGGTATGTTTAATCCATTTTAACATATCATATTGTTGTTTTGCTGGTTATGGATGTTTATACAAGTTGCTATGACTGTATAGTATGTTTTGTGATTGATTAGAAAAGTTAGATTGGTTGAAAACGCCGTCGAATGGCATAATACAGTCGTTGGAAAGAAGTGCAGAAAATTAGCCGAACTGGATCAGATCGAAGAATCGGAGCACGAACTGAACCATGGAGCACCATGCTGCTCCGACCCGACCCGATCGTGGAGCACTACCTGACCCTGAACCAATCATGACAAGGACACCACAAACCGATGAGGACTCGATCGTGAGCAAGTGGAGGACCCCGATCCGAAGAGAGCATCCGATCCGAACCGCTCCATCTTGGCGGACCACGAACCGGAGCACGAGTCGATCACGAACAAGAATGCTACTCCGAACCGAACCGTTGGAAGAACGATGTCACGACCCGAACCGTTGGAGGAAGGAGCACGAGCCGAACCGGGGTACACACCACGAACCGACTTGGAGCAAGCATGACCGATCCGAACCGAGGAGCCTGGACTTGAGGTGTGGACTACGAACTGAACCGGAAGTACGATCTGAATTGAAGAACCGAATCGATCCGGGGAAGACCAAACCCGAGATGCAAAGGTAGTCCAAATGAGAAGTTAGAACTCAGGATCCAGTTGGGAACTAACGAGTTAACTTCACGATTGGACTTTGCGGCGGGACGTGTGCAAAGGGGTTATCGGTATCCGTAACTTTGGTTCACTACCGAGAGACAGATGGTGGGCTTGTAGTAATAGTTGTATGGGGTTGGACTCCGTCATGGCCCAAAGAATTAGGTGACCAAAGTAACGGGTATCGTATGCTTTACGTACTGAGTGAGATGCCTGAGGAATGACTGCTATGTTTGATTGTTTACTATCACCTTGACATGCACACCCCCTCCCCCGTTATCTTTACACCCTATGCTAGTGTTACATTACAGTATTGTACGGTATGTTGTGCTGACTCTTTGGTTGCAGGTTCAGGTATGATTGGATTATACCTGTTATTGTTTTGTTTTGATGCTTATCGCTCATACCAGACTTTTGTCTGACCCAGAGTTTTATGTCTCTTCTTATTACTCTGGATACTCTTATACGGGCAGACTAAAGACAGGTTAGGTGGTATGCACGAGTAGCTGTACCGGAGACGAGCAGGAGGCTCCCACGTATGATATATATAAATATTCTCCTTGTGTTGTTGTGGTTCACTACTTTGGGCATTAGTAGTGTACCTTTTCCTTTGCTTTGTGTTAGAGACAGTTTTGAAAAGTTGTAATAATGATGATGTGGAACATAACCTGTATTTGGATTTTCGCTGCTATGATGTTTAGTTCTAGTTTTCAGCTTATGCACTGTCTCACCAGTTTTATGTCAAGTATGTTGTTATTATATTTTGTTACATGCGCTGTGAGACATTCTACAGGTTCTTTGTTAGTTCATTCTCTTCTTTCCTTTCTTTGGCGACTGTCTCGTGCTAGTTGTACATTAGCATAGCGCACTTTCCTTGAAAATGTCGGCTGGTGCAGAGCGGGCCGTCACACTTTGTATCAGAGCTCTAGGTTGTGTAGTTAACCTAGGGAAAGACACCAGGGAGAGATAGTATACGTATATGAGAGCGCGTATTTGTGATTATTTTGGTTTTCAAAAGCTATATATATAGTATTAGTAGATCTAAGGATGGAGTCGCACTGCACTGACACCACAAAGAGGATGGTTAATCGTTTCTCTTTACAGATTGAAGGATGAGCCGACATACGAGGGGTGCTGGTAGAGGTGACAATAATGGGAATGCTCGTGATATGAGGACGCTGTTCACTGACTTCATGAGAGAGATGCTTAGGGATGCTCGGGGAGCAGTTCCTAATGCTGCTAACGGTGGTGGTCCAGTAGTGCAGGAGCCTTTGGCTGATTTCGCCAAGATGTGCAAGGATTACCGTAGTCTTGGTGGGAAGTCGTTCCACGGAATGGAGTCGGCTAGATAAGTCCAAGATTGGCTAGATAATTGTGAGCTCATCGTCGAGGATCTGCAATCAAGGACGCAATGAAGAAGAAGCTAGCATCGCATCAACTGCAAGGACGGGCTATAAATTGGTTGAATGCTATTAAGGTAGCTATTCCTGAGGATCAGGTTACTTGGAATCAGTTTAAGACTCGCTTTTGCGATAAGTTTATCCCAGATGCTCAGAAATCATAATTGTTCAGGAAGTTCTTGGAGCTTAAGAAGAATGGCAGGGCGGTCTCGAAACACATCGCTGAATTCGATACTTTGTCGAAATATGGATTGTCCCTCATCGATACAGTGGAGAAGAAAAACGAGAAGTTCATAACTGGCTTGGATGGGTACTTGGGGGAAAGACTTATAATCCATATCGATGAGACGTTCGAGTCTATTGTAGGAAAGGCATTAAGGTCAGAGAGCCTTTTTCCTAAGTCGAAGACTGAGGTTGCTATTGCATCTACAGAGGAGCCAAAGCCACAAGGAGGCGGTGAAGGCAAGAAGAATTCTCAGAATAAGAGGAAGCAGAACACGACCAAGGATGGTCAGAATAAGAAGAATAAGAATTGTGGCGAGTGCTTTAGTTGTGGCAAGAAGGGCCACTATGCCAGAGATTGTCGAGAAAAGCCTGGTGAAAGGAAGTGCTTTAACTGCAGCCAGGCGGGACATCAAAAGGATGATTGTCCACAACCCACTAAATGAAGCAGATTATGAAAGCATATGCTATCAACGCTGTTCCTTCTTCGTCGAATGCTCCAACTGCGGCACAGAAAGGAAAGGGAGTTGTTATCGAAGGTATGCTTTCTATTTAAGGTGTTTCTGTTCGATTATTGTTTGACAAACTCGAGATAGTCGATAGACCTCTAGTTGTGACGAACCCGATAGGTGGTTCGATTGATCTTAGTATGATTTGTAGTCGTTTGGTCTTATCGAGACATGGATGTATGTTTGCTTGTTATTGCTTTGTTTAGGCTTTACTGGGTTTAGCGTTATTTTGGGGAGACGATCTACTCCAAAGGTATAGGGTGGTATTAGGTACCTACCTAGTGATGGCGATAGTAACTGGAGTTAAGGAAGCTGAGAGGTTATCGTTGTAATAAGTTCTAGTTGTCACTGGGAGGCAAATGAGTGCTGTAACGACACGGATTTTGTCGACTTTGGTTATCTCCATAAATTCAATGATGACTAACCAAACATCGAAAAATACCGGAAAGTTAATGAAAGAAATTAGAGGGTGAGGAAAGATAAGATAGAAACTTAGAATAGAAGAAGAAGAACAAAACAACATCAGAGTAACACGAACCTAACAGTGGAACAAACAACATAAAATAGATAACATATCCTTGAAATAAAATCATTATATGTATACAATAACATTATCAGAGTACAACACTTATAACACAGCGGAAATAAATAATAGCTATATGATCCTGAAGCCTCCTGCTCCAAGCTCTCCTGGTATATCTGTAAAACCCTGACTACTTGACTTCCCGTACAAAATTGGGCACCCAAGAGTTTAGGGAAAACAAAATAAACTTCGGGTCAGTCATGGGACTGGTGTGAGTAAAACAGTATATAATAGTTTGAACATGTCAATGATATCTCATAAGACCACGCCGTATAACGGAACAGGTTTTTCCCTTATGAGAATCGACAAAAATCTTTATATCAAAAAACTTTTGATAATATAATAATGTCTATCAACCACAATATAATAATCATCTAGCAGAAACACTTTCATCTCACGTTCTACATATATAGTATACAATCAAAACCGCAAGCACGTATTGGGTAATGGATTTCCAACTATGACAAGGTATGGAACCACCTTTCGCTAGTGTACCTCTAGAGAGGAATCCACTGGATTCAACAAGAACATCTTGCAACCCGGCCACACATGACCGACCACTCATTTTCCTTGAGTGTATCGAATGTATATCACCAACGGTTGGGATCAGCAACCGTTTCCCGAATGGGACAGCATCAACAATAGATTTTTAGAAGTAAATGAAACTATAGATCAGGTGATTATACACCCTAATAGTTGCGACCTACATATCCATGCTACCTGCCTGATTTCTGTCATTTACCGGTTGATAAGGCTTGAGGTTACGCTTTATCATCACATCAGATTCAATTCGAATGCCACATTGTCAGATCCATCGAAAATCACTAATTTACGTCTACAACAGTATATTACGTGTTAGCTAAAGAAGTTTCCTTCTCCGCTTCCACTCTTGGTATGGTTGAAGAAATCAATGTACGTGACCCTTCTAGAAATACTTTGCCAAACATTCATCCATACAAGTCATCCAGGAACAGGATGAACCGAAGAAACTATTCAGTATATCCATCTTAAGCACTGTTATCTAAGATTTATACAACAACCCTTGCACTTTACTCTATCTTCAATTATCTTTCGCATATATGATTCGCAACGCTTATGCCAAAACAGAGTGGTTCTTTGGATAATAATGCAACCGGTGTCTCCATATTAACAACATTAAAATGGTCAAAATCTTCGATAGTCGGTGAGTTAACTATCAAGGAAAAACACGTGTGCAAACAACGATATTATAATTGGAAAAACTTCGATGGAAATTATACCGATCAACCATCATATACGTATATATGTATATACTCATATTTCCTTATTTTCTATATTTAGAAAATACACGTTATTATCATTGGAAAACATTTCCATAGTTTATTTACGTATCACTATCCTTCCACAGCTATCAGTCCCTAACTATAAACTACTAAGAATATAATTATCTAAGTATTAATCCCGAAGGCCGAAACCAACATCAGATAGACACTTAGAAAACCATTCAACTTAACTAATCTCTAGTCATATTCTAATCTTGTTTAACTCTATTTCTATTAACTCTAATTGATTTACTCACTGGTTAACTCTAACTGATTAACTCTAAATGATTAACTCTAACTGATTAACTCTAAATGGTTAACTCTAGCTGATTAACTCTAACTAATTAACTCTAATTCTAATAACTAATACTCGAATAACCCCTTTTAACTCTATTTATTTAACAAATAAATATCTCCTTATCTCATCTTATTTATTTAACAAATAAATAATCCATTATCTTATCTTATTTATTTACTAAATAAATAATTCACTTTATAAATATTCCATTTATAAAGATTTCCCCTCCTAATATTTCTACTTAAACATATTTCCTATTTATAAATATCCCATTAATAAAATCTTATTTATAAATATTCTATTTATAAATATTTCTTTATAAATATTCTCTTTTATAAAATCCTCTGATTTTATAAATATTCTCTTTTCAATATTCCGGTATGTTATGGTGTTTAACATATCAAGTTACGATGTCCAATATCGTCCATACATATATAATCAACAACAGATTATAAATCACATCATATATCACAATACATGAAAACAATAAAATAACTGTTGAGGAATCCAGTCGGATTCCCCCAACCTGTTTCCCTGCATCCACAAATGTTACGCAACATGATTATCATCACTTTCAGTTCGATATGTATTATTCTGATAACAGAATAAATATTTCAATATTTAACGGTTTTTATATATATATTTATATATATAAAATTTTCCACTAACTGACTAGCAGTTCAATCAAACAGTCAACACACAGTTAATCAGCGAATATTTAACAGTTCTAAAAATACAACATGAAAATATAAACTGTTCAGATTTAGTGAGATTTACTTACATTGGACTGTTATCGTTAAAAACGATTAACTGTCTTTGATTCAGACGGACAATTTATTTCTGCGAAATTCCAGCATCTCAGATTCCATTTGCATCAACTTCCAAGCGACGGTCTCCTTGTTACGGTCCCAACGATTTCAGTCGCGTTTGATTCAAGCATTAAACCAGCTCAATATCTGTTGTAAAGCCCACGCCCATTCTTTCTAACTTCAGCCTATTCGGGAAATGATCAGTTTACATGAGCGTCACCTACTTCCCAATAAGACAATTCCTTGCTCCTCTGTAACACCCCACCTCCGCCAGGGTGTCTCTTGCAAGCACTCTGACTTTGGAGGGGCGTTTGAATCAGGTAAACATGCATAATGATATATCAAGGCAGAACAAGAACATATGTATATATGTAAACAGAGTAAATAACATAGATAAAACAGCGGAAGATTTCAAACCATTTCAAAACCAGTCTGGTACAACATAATGTCAACTTTCCAAATAAACAAGTCTAGATAAAACAACATCAACTGAAAAACTGAAATACATAAATACTAATCCCCAAAATAAGTGATAGCCATAGCTAGCTTCATGCCGAACCGTACATGAGCTAAATCCCACAAGCAAGCGGTCAGAAATACAGCTGAGCTCCAATATTCCCTCCCTGAGAACCTGGGGGGGGGAAACGGAAGAAAAGAGGCGAAAGAAAACAGGTCAGTCAAAAAGACTGAGTAAGCCCTACTACAATCAATGTAAACTGATAAAGTTAACTGGCATGAGCAGCAGGGATGAACATAAGGATAACAACATACTAGCATGATGATTAACTAACAAGGTAGATAAAGGTGTCATCGCATAATCAGGATTAAGGTTTTGCACCACAGGTGTACTAGCAAACTAACATGACTTGAATAAACAAGTATTGATCCCTTGGCCCAAGCTTTGGCCCAATAACATGAAGTGACCCTAACCCGCGGTCCAATAACATGAAATGACCCTAATACAAGGTCCAACCAAACGGTCTAGTCGATCGGCTCCCTAAGCCTAACTCGTCACGTGTTGGTGTCAATACGGCCCAAACATAATTGTAGTCGAACTGTGTCGGGTCCACCCTTCGGGTGTATCAAGCCCTAGGGTGCCAACCCCTGGACACCATAAACATGAGTGCATAGTCTCGATCTACTGGTACCCATGGGTGACTTCTCCAAATACGGACTGCGTGGACGACCATAGTCCGTCCGGAACTACATCGGCGTACCACTCGGCCGTCGTTTATTGGATCGCTTACCTCCAGGCCAGTAATTGTGCCCCCTCCCTAGCCTAGTCCCTAGGGCCTTAATGATACCAATTTTTGGGGATTTACTGCGGAGTGGGCCCGCCATTGCTAGGATTTTCTAGTGGGTTAAGTACGGATTAACCCTCTTGCTAATCATGGATTAACTTGGTTAAGTGTAACGATGAGTTCACGACTTAACCCCGATTAATCTACCAAGCCCAAGTTGGTTAAGTATTTAGTGGACCATGACTTAACCCTAATCACGAGGCATTAATTAATTTAATGCTCCTTAACCTCTCACATTAGACCTTGTTGTGGTTACTAGTTAAGCCGGGCGGGTCCGGGTAGCTTTACACCACAACTTGGTCTAACCTCGGGTCCAAGGTACAACATGACCAACTTCTCACATTGGGTCCTATTGTTTGTAGCAACTAGTTAAGCCGGTCGGTTCCGGGTAGGTTTACGCTACAAACTCAACCGAACCTCGAGTTGGCCACACTTATCTTTTCTAAGTGTCATGTCCACCATGTTTCCAAAACATGTTACAAGTTTTCAAGCAATTGGGTAGACCTAACTTAATAGGTAAATTCCCAATGGGTAGACCTAACTTAATAGGTAAATTCCCAAGCTTATGTTTTTATGTCTTTTAAGTTACCCAACCCCAAACGCAATCCCATCGCTTACATATCGCAATAGCGCATAAAGGATAGAAAGAGGGAACTTGGCATAATTATGACATAAAGGTGTTCAAGCCACAAGTTCAACATGGTGGCATATGAAATGTTCATGTGTTCATATACTTGCATATTACATATTTTGGCCTCAAAAGCATGCATAAAACCAAACTTAGCATATTGGTGATACATGGTGATAAATGACATGTAGAAATGGCCATAAGTTCGCATTTAGCCTCACATGCAAGTTATCATAAGGGATATGGTAACTTACATGTTGCCAAAATGCAACCTTTGGCATAAAGCTTGAAGCTTTATGTTCACAAACCCAAGATAAGCTTGCATAACGTGATAGCATGAACAAAATGCTCAACCCAAACTTGCATAGCATAACTTGCATATCATATGACAACTTGCATATCAAACTTGCATAACATAACATGATGAACTTGCATATCATATCATAGCATACTTGCATAACATGATAAACTTGCATATTACATCATAGAAAACTTGCATAACATGATAAACTTGCATATCATACATTTAACTTTAGAGTTTAAGTATGAAAGTAGAATAAGGCTTACAATGCTTAAGAAGTCACAAAAATATGACAAAGCCCTTATGAAATCAATTAAACCCAAAATGTAAGCAAAACCCTTGAACCAAAATGATCAAGACTCTTTCTTTATGATGCAAATATAAAAACTTGACTTGAATGCAAGCTAATGATGCTCATACAAGTTTGAAAAAACTTGTATGCATGGAAAATCACTTAGGAATTTATTTAGGAATTTTATGAAGAGAGTGGAGGCCATGAGAGGATTGATTTTGCCATAGTTTAGTTGTATGAATGAATAATGATGATTTAGGGTAGGTTAGGGTCTTATTTATAGATTAGGCAAGTGTTTTAGGCCATAGGATTAAACCCTAGTTCCAATCTCAGCCCTCAAAACCGAATCTGGCCCCCAAGCTCAACACAATCTCAAAATGGTGCACCAGGCTAAACAGCCCGGTTGGACCAAGTCGACAGCCAAGTCGACAGGGCTATCGACTTGGGTCCAACCAAGTCGACCCCCAAGTCGACAGGGCTGTCGACTTGGGTGTTCTGGCAGGAATTCTCCCGCCTGGCCCAAACTTTCAAATTCAAACTTGAATTTGAAATCTGTTTTTGCTTTGGAATTTTCTGAAAACTTCGTTGGGCCTTAATCGGGTCATACGGACTCCGATTTTCGAAAACTCGGACTCTATTTCGCGTATTTTGCCGAGACGAACGCAACGGCATAGCCCGTTTCCCTTGATTCAGATTTTAGAATTTAATTCTGCCTCGATTTATGTTATAACAGGTTATTGAAAATACGGGTTGTTACATCCTCCTTTTTCTTATTCCACTACCGAACGCTTTTATCTTTTCTTTTCAAAACTGGGCTACCCCAAAACCCCGGCCCAAATACTCAACTCCAAGAACAAAAACCCAGCCCTCGAATACTTTCTTCTCTACCAATTGTTGACTACAGGCCACGAACATACTTGTCAAATTTCTTGAATCCCCAATTAAAACTAATATCATCATTTAACTTCTCCCTCGTGGGCCGTACTTCCTTTTCTTTTTTGGCATGCCGCCTTATTTGCCAAAGCCCACTCAAACAAATACCCACCTTCGTTGTTTCACCTAACCCCTGACCACCTTCACTCTTCTTGCTTTGTGATTAACGCAACCACCAACCAGCCTCTACTTTCTCCTTCCAAATATCGTCGCCTCCATACATTTCAGACAACTCGCGTTTCACTTTCTCATGCCTACGGTTTCCGGTTCGAAGCCCATATAAGCCAAAACAAACGAACTTCAATTGCTCCACTTCCACCTCGCTGGTGACGACCGGACCACCTCTATTCCCAGCGCCTCCATCTCTTCCATCCCCCTTTAAACACCATAGACCGACATCCCTTATCTCGTCGCCAATGGCCAGCCCTAGCCGGTGCTGCGACTAAAAGTGGGCGAACCAAACATCATCGAAGCCGTGGATCTTTATGCCAAATCGAAGCTCACAAGCAGACAAACCCAAATACACACTCCATATCTCGAATTGATGTTTAAATCACAAGAATTGTTCAACCCTACTGAACAGACGCAGTATATAGCATCGAACAAAACTGTGTTCGAACACGTCAGAAGTTATACCAGATCAACGCAATTGAGTAGACGGTTGTAAATATATAAGTGTTGATATTTGTAGGAATTTATATGATTTCTATGGATTTCCCTTTTAATTGTCTTTGAGGATTCAAACTCACGGTTCTCGTTTGTATTTATTTTGTGGCATCTCACAAAGGAGATAAAAATTTGAGGGTTAGAATGTTGAGTGATATTTATAGGATTCCTTTCTTATAGTCAGGGGAGTATGGGTGGTAGTGGTACACGTAGGCACTGCATTGGTTTAGGTAGGTTCTGTGGTTATAGGGTAGGACAGCGAGAATGGGTTTAGTGAAAATATCTGTACAGGTTACTTAGGTTTTAATGTATGATATTAATATTAAGTCATTTTATACTTATTTTTAGTGGATTGTTAAAGTCGTATACATGCTGTAATGGATTCCAATCTCAACCCTATGTATGTTCTTAATACCAGTGCACCTCACCTTTGCTAGACTGACCCATCTACAGCCAGCATTGACTATGTTCAACCAGACCAATTTCAACGATCATGGTTAATAACCAAGCAAACTCCACTCGCACTATTTCTACATGATTCCCCGACCTAACTAGACAAACAAATAAAGATTTTGCTCAACTATTTTGCTCAGCTAATAACCAAGCTACTGTATGTCTATTCTTTTCTGAAAACAGAAATTTAAATCACTATTTTTATAATTAAATAAATTAACTATTATATCACTGAAAAATGCGGGTCATTACATTCTTCCCCACTTAAAAATAATTTCGTCCTTGAAATTGCTAAGGTAGAAATCAAACCGTATTAACTGGTTAGAACTTATTTGTCCACTTCTTAACTTCAGTTTCCACTGAACTAATTTAATTTCAATTAAATTATTAATTAATTCTTATCAACGAAAATTTTCAAAAATCCTGAAAATATTCTAACACCATAACTTTTTTGAAAAAATTCGCCAGCACCTCCTTTGTACTGGTCAATCGGTTAAACTCCAACTTGCCTCTCTGGGCCATCTCCAACCCAAAAGAAAATCAAACAGCCAAGCAGCATGTCAATTCGGCTCATAAATCTCATAACCATACAAAATATAAACTTGTACCTTTTTGTCGAGCATATCAACTCTATCACTTCCATATGCTATCAACTCAGCATATACCAATGTTTTCCCAACCAAATTTTGAAATTACTTTTATCTCCAACACAACCATTCGCTTATATCTGAGCAAGATATCACTTCAACTCAAGTATCTTCTTGATTCCCAACTCTTAACTTGATTATCACATTACACTTCAAATTTGTATCTCACAACCCAATTGGTCTTGATATCATTCTAATTCAGTCTCAGTTACTACTCTACTGGCTTTACTTTAATTCAAATTTGCTTTCACAAATTTCTGTTAAATTTGTTTTTAATTCAAACAGTCTTTCCCTGGGAGTTTCTAAACAGTTCACCCTTTTCAAAAATCAAATTTTCCTTTTTGAAATCCAAAACAACTTGTCTTTCCCAAATTAAATTCAAAACAGTATCTCTGGTAGTAATTCGTCACTTACAACTCCAAAACGAATACTGATGATGCAACTTTCATCATCGGAATCTATTTTCCAGTGATCGAAGTGAGTTCAATACTATAAAACAATTTCTAAACATTTCCACTTTGAAATTCATTTCAAAATATAATTCACACGGCTTGTAAAACAATTTAAAATCTCCCAAGATCTTTAATTTTCCTTATTTTTAGTCCAATTCCATTTACAAACACTTATCCAATTTTTCTAGAATTTTAATTCAATTCCTGGTTTAAACTTTAGATTTAACTCATCTGATTTCACGTATTTCACATATATGAATTCTGATTGGTTATTTACATAACCATTTAATTTATAATCTTTACTCGATTATAATAACAATCAATATATCCACTATATTGAAATTTTGATATATATATCTTCTCTATATCAAGATATACCTTGGGTAAACTTATTTTAATTTGCCCTATTTTCAAAACATATCGTGTCAACCCATCGTATTCGAGTGTTTATAAACTCCTACCGATACAGTGGATCAAACTGATCGACCAGAACTCATAAATTACTCAACCAATAAATCTTCACAATATAAAATTATTTTTATATCATCTACAAATACGTTCACTCGTATATATACACTCTAACTCAATCTAGGGTATTACTAACCCCATCTCTACTGAGTCACGCCACAGAGCCAAGGTAATTACTTAACTTAAGCTTTGAAACCAACTGTAATGACCCGGATTTGGTCGACTTTGGTTATCGCCATAAACTCAATGATAACTAACCAAACATCGAAAAATACCGGAAAGTTAACGAAAGAAATTAGAGGGTGAGGAAAGATAAGATAGAAACATAGAATAGAAGAAGAAGAACATCACAAAATCAGAGTAACACGAAACTCACAGCGGAACGAACAACATATAATAGATAACATATCCTTGAAATAAAATCATTATATGTATACAATAACATTATCAGAGTACAACACTTACAACACAATGGAAAAAAATAATAGCTATATGATCCTGAAGCCTCCTGCTCCAAGCTCTCCTGGTATATCTGTAAAATCCTGACTACTTGACTGCTCATACAAAATTGGGCACCCAAGAGTTTAGGGAAAACAAAATAAACTCCGGGTCAGTCATGGGACTGGTGTGAGTAAAACAGTTTAAAACAGTTCGAACAGGTCAACGATATCTAATAAGACCACGCCGTATAACGGAACGGGTTTTTCACTTATGAGAATCCACCAAAATATTTATATCAAAAACCTTTTGATATTATAATAATGTCTATCAACCACAATATAATAATCATCTAGCAGAAACGCTTTCATCTCACGTTCTACATATATAGTATACAATGAAAACCACAAGCACGTATTGAGTAATGGATTTCCAACTATGACAAGGTATGGAACCACCTTTCGCTAGTGTACCTCTAGAGAGGAATACACGGGATTTAACAAGAACATCTTGCAACCCGGCCACACATGACAGACCACTCATTTCGCTTGAGTGCATCGAATGTATATCACCAACAGTTGGGATCAGCAACCGTTTCCTGAATGGGACAGCATCAACAATAGATTTTTAGAAGTAAATGAAACTCTAGATCAGGTGATTATACACCCTAATAGGTGCGACCTACATAGCCATGCTACCTAGCCGATTTCTGTCATTTACCGGTTGATGAGGCTTGAGGTTACGCTTTATCATCACATCAGATTCACTTCGAATGCCACATCGTCAGATACATCGAAAATCACTAATTTACGTCTACAATGGTACATTACGTGTTAGCTAAAGAAGTTTCCTTCTCCTCTTCCACACTTGGTACGGTTGAATAAATCAATGTACGTGACCTTTCTGGAAATACTATGTCAGACATTCATCCATACAAGTCATCCAGGAACAGGATGAACCGAAGGTACTATTCAGTATATCCATCTTAGGCACTGTTATCTAAGATTTATACAACAGCCCTTGCACTTTACTCTGTCTTCAATTATCTTTGGCATATATGATTCGCAACGCTTATGCCAATACAAAGTGGTTCATTGGATAATAATCCAACCGGTCTCTCCATATTAACAACATTAAAATGGTCAAAAACTTCGATAGTCGATGAGTTACCTATCAAAGAAAAACATGTGCGCAAACAACGATATTATTTCCAAATTGAAATTATATCGATCAATCATCATATACGTATATACTCATATTTCCTTATTTTCTTTATTTAGAAAATATACGTTATTAACATTGGAAAACATTTCCATAGTTTATTTATGTATCACTATCCTTCCACAACTATCAGTCCCTAACTATAAACTAGTAAGAGAACAATTCTCTAAATATTAATCCCGAAGGCCGAAACCAACATCAGATAGACACTTAGAAAACCATTCAACTTAACTAATCTCTAGTCAGTTTCTAATCTTGTTTAACTCTATTTCTATTAACTCTAATTGATTTACTCACTGGTTAAATCTAACTGATTAACCCTAACTGATTAACTATAAATGATTAACTCTAACTGATTAACTCTAAATGATTAACTCTAACTGATTAACCCTAAATGGCTAACTCTAACTGATTAACTCTAGTTCGAATAACTAATATTCGAATAACCCCTTTTAACTCTATTTATTTAATAATAAATATCTCCTTATCTTATTCTATTTATTTAACAAATAAATAATCCATTATCTTATCATATTTATTTACTAAATAAATAATTCACTTTATAAATATTCCATTTATAAAGATTTCCCCTCCTAATATTTCTACTTAAACATATTTCCTATTTATAAATATCCCGTTTATAAAATCTTATTTATAAATATTCTATTTATAAATATTCTATTTTATAAAATCCTCTGATTTTATAAATATTCTATTTTCAATATTCCGGTATGTTATAGTGTTTAACATATCAAGTTACGATGTCCAATATCGTCCATACACATATAATCAACAACAGATTATAAATCACGTTATATATCACAATATATGAAAATAGTAAAATAATTGTTGAGGAATCTAGTCGGATTCCTCCAACCTGTTTCCCTGCATCCACAGATGTTACACAACATGATTATCATCAGTTCCAGTTCGATATGAATTATTCTGATAACAGAATAAATATCTGAATATTTAATGGTTTATATATATAGTTACATATATATATATATAATTTTCCACTAACTGACTAGCAGTTCAATCGAACAGTCAACACACAGTCAATCGGCCAATATTTAACAGTTCTAAAAATACAACATGAAAATATAAACTGTTCAGAGTTAGTTAGATTTACTCACATTGGACTGTTATCGTTAAAAACGATTAATTGTTATTGATTCAGACGGACAATTTATTTCTACGAAATTCCAGTATCTCAGATTCCAGTCGCATCAATTTCCAAGCGACGGACTCCTCGTTACGGTCCCAACGGTTTCAGTCGCATCTGATTCAAGCAATAAACCGGCTGAATATCTGCTGTAAAGCCCATGCCCATTCTTTCTAACTTTAGCCTATTCGGGAAATGATCGGTTTACATGAACAGCACCTACTTCCCAATAAGACAATTCCTTCTCCTCCTTTTTCTTATCCCACTACCGAACGATTTTCTCTTTTCTTTTCGAAACTGGGCTACCCCAAACCCCGGCCCAAATACTCAACTCCAAGAACAAAAACCCAGCCCTCGAATACTTTCTTCCCTACCAATTGTTGACTACAGGCGACGAACATACATGTCAAATTTCTTGAATCCCCAATTAAAACTAATATCATCATTTAACTTCTCCCTCGTGGGTCGTACTTCCTTTTCTTTTCTGGCATGCCGCCCTTTTTGCCAAAGCCCACTCAAACAAATACCCACCTTCGTTGTTTCACCAAACCCCTGACCACCTTCACTCTTCTTGCTTTGTGATTCACGCAACCACTTAACAGCCTCTACTTTCTACTTCAAAATCTCATCGCCTCCATACATTTCAGACATCTCTTGTTTCACTTTCTCACACCTACGGTTTCCAGTTCGAAACCCATATAAGCCAAAACAAACAAACTTCAATTGCTCCACTTCCACCTCGCTGGTGACTACCGGACCACCTCTATTCCCAGTGCATCCTTCTTCTCTTCCATCCGCCTTTAAACACCATAGCCCGACATCCCTTATCTCGTCGCCAATGGCCAGCCCTAGCCGGCGCTGCCATTAAAAGTGAGCGAACCAAACATCATCAAAGCCGTGGATCTTTATGCAAAATCGAAGCTCACAAGCAGACAATCCCAAATTCACACTCCATATCTTGAATTGATGTTTAAATCGCAAGAATTCTTCAAACCTACTGAACAGACGCAATATATAGCATCGAACAAAACTGTGTTCGAATGCGTTAGAAGTTATACCAGATCAAAGTAATTGAGTAGAGGGTTGTAAAATATAAGTGTTGATATTTGTAGGAATTTATATGATTTCTATGGATTTCTCTTTTGATTTCCTTTGAGGATTCAAACTCACGGTTCTCGTTTGTTTTTATTTTGTGGCGGCTCACAAGGGAGATAAAAATCTGAGGGTTAGAATGTTGAGTGATATTTATAGGATTCCTTTCTTATAGTCAGAGGAGTATGGGTGGTAGTGGTACACGTAGGCACTATGTTGGTTTAGGTAGGTTCTGTGGTTATAGGGTAGGACAGCGAGAATGGGTTTAGTGAAAATATCTGTACAGGTTACTTAGGTGTTAATGTATGATATTAATATTAAGTCATTTTATACTTATTTTTAGAGGATTGTTAAAGTCGTATACATGCTGTAATGAATTCCAATCTCAACCCTATGTATGTTCTTAATACCAGTGCACCTCACCTTCGCTAGACTGACTTATCTACAACCAGCATTGACTATGTTCAACCAGACCAATTTCAACGATCATGGTTAATAACCAAGCAAACTCCACTCGCAATATTTCTACATGATTCCCTGACCTAACCAGACAAACAAATAAATATTTTGCTCAACTATTTTCCTCGGCTAATAACCAAGCTACTATATGTCTATTCTTTTCTGAAAACAGAAATTTAAATCACTATTTAAATAATTAAACAAATTAACTATTATATCATTGAAAAATGCGGGTCATTACAAGTGCTCCAGTGCTTGGTTGTTTTGCTAGTATCACCTCACGTGGATTGTCCGAATTCGGAGGAGATGTTCCTTGGGTGCTCGTCTAATATTGGTTTAGGCCTTTGTGGCTTGTGCTTGGGGAATGTTGAGTTCGATTAGAATGGTTCGCGTGAGAGATAAATAGTTTTTGCGATTTTTCATTGGATCATATCTTGATCTACTTGAGGAGTGATGGGCAGCCATGACATGATAGGACTATTCGATGGTATGGACTGCCCCGAGTTAGACTCGATAGGGTTATGAGATGGCTCGACTAGGACTCGAGAAAGATGCAAAGTAATCGATTTTTTAGGACCCTATGTTGGTATTCTCTTTGATAGTAGAACTTTGAAGGAATAGGATGTGTTCGTTGATCATGGAAGATGCAACGAAGATTAGGACGAGTCAAGTTGGACTTGAACTCGTAAATGAAATGGGTGTTCGTTGATCTTGGATATGCAACGGATAGGGTGACGACTCACATTGGACTAGGGTTTGTTGGTAATGGATACTCAAGACTGGGTCTGAGTTATACGTTGACTCGAGTTAGACTTGAGAAGGCTGCAAGGAATTGGATTTGGCTCGAGTTGGACTCGACAAGGCAGCAAGATAATGGATAGACTTGGGTTGGACTCAAGTATTTTAGGCGGACTTAAAGCAGGAGTATCTGGGGACGCCCGTTACCTTGGATCCGTTGGACGTGATCTAGTTATCCTTTGAGGATAAACGTGCGTTGGACGTACGGTAGTCCGTTTGGAGGCCGCGCTTCCATTTGTTATTGATGTTAGTTGGACCAGACATACAAGAATCAAAGTATTGGGATTGGTTATACCAGTCATGTAGGCATCGACATGTTTATGACTTTAGCAGGTGATAGATAGGACTTGTTTGATGGATGTTATGGTTGCTATGTTTGTTCCTATCTTTCTTCTCTTGTGTAGACTATCATCTGTAGGATTCTAGCAATTAGGAACAAAAAGGTGGTGCTATATACAGACATTAGGCTACGTATCAGTCCAGTGGGGTAGTCATTACTCCATGGGGCAGAGTGATCATAGCAACGCTATGAGCCAGTGCAGTGAAGTTGTCATGACTTATGGGGCAGAGTGGACATAGCAAAGGATTTAGGTGCGGTAACAGTTGCATTGAGTAGGAGACATTCCATTTTAGGGGTTATGTTTCTGGGATGGAAGCCATTAGAGTATATTGCGTGATATGATTTTAGACCTAAGTATGGATTGGATCCAGAAATGTTAGCAAGTTTGACGGTTAGATCGATTTTAATTGAGTGGATTGGTTCCAGTTAGAGGAACGATCCTAACCTACTAGAAACCCCCTCTAAGGTAGAGATGGATATCGATAGCGAGAGATTGTTCAAGTAAGGACTTGATCGGGAAGGATGGCTTCAAAAGAATGAAAGGCTGGTTGTATCCAACGAAAAAGGGTTGAGTGATAGAGAGAGACGTTGGGAAGTTATCTCTAAGTGCATGGATTTCTTGTTAGTTAAAGCTGAGCAAAGGAAGCCAAGTGGTTTGTCACAACCATTGGATACAAGTCTCAATGTATTTCGTTGATGGTTTACCAAGAATTAGATCAGGTTGTGGTGGTATTTGGGTGAATCGTGTATTAGAGGATCTTTTGAGGATTTGTATATTAGATCTTGGAGGGTCATAGGATGACCATTTGCATTTGGTTGAGTTTGCATATAACAATAGTTATTAATCCAGTATTGGTATGGTTCCGTTTGAATCTTTGTACGGAAGACCGTGCAACTCACCATCATGTTGGTTGGAGACTGGTGAGAAGTTTACGCTTGGACCAGGTATGAAAAGTGAAACTTCAGATAAGATCAAGATTATCCAACAACGAATGAAGGTCGCTCAAGATTTGTTGGTCCATTTCCAGTTCTCGAACGAGTTGGAAATTTGGCATATAAAGTTGAGTAACAAACAAGATGGCGGGAGTTCACAACGTATTTCAAGTTTCCCAGTTAAGAAAGTTTGTGCACGACCCTAGTGTGACTATTTCACCATATCAGTTGGATGATGTCGAGGTTGAACCTGAGGCGGTTGGGAACCGCAAGTCTATGCGTATTGTTGGGAACGATACGAAGCAGCTTCGAAGGAAGGTGGTTGAGACGACCCGATTTCCCGTTCTCACGGAAACAAGGTTATCTTTTGGAATATAACACAGAAACATATAATAGCAGAACAGAATTAAATAAATACACCAGAATGAACAACAAAATATACTGGATAAAAGTAATCATCAGAGTTACATAGTATACAGGATCTTACTTAGAACAAATACAGTTCAGCTATACATAAGTGTCTACAGCGGAAATAAACAAAATATGTACAATAGGAGCTGAACAGCATAAAAAGAAATAAATGATAGAATCCATCTTCAGCTCCAGCTATCCAGAAAGAACCAGCTAAACCTGAATACAAGGCTGCCCGTGTAGAAAAAGGGGCACCCGAGTTTGAGAGTGAAACAAACTACGAGTCAGTCATGGGACTGGTATGAGAAATCCACTCAACACATATATAATTGGCTAATCACAGTACCACGCCACTTTCGTGGAACGGGTTTACTCCATTGGATTGCCAGTGCTATAAAACAAATCTTTCTTTTAAACATCGCTATGCTTTTTATAAAAATGAAGCCGTTATAAGACTCAGTTCCCATCACACAATGCAACGCAAACCGGAGGATAGAGTTTTTACCTTATAACGGCCAAGATATGTTTGATACGAATAAAACAAAGGCATTTGATATTATTGCTAGTGTTGATATAATTTGAAAACAATTTCAAATCATAACTATCAATCATAGACGGCATTAATGCCCCATACCACTATGTCGCCATATATAGGTATACAATCAAAATCGCATCGTCACGTATTTGGAAATTGGATTTCCGTCATGAACCAAGGCAAAAGATAGTCCTTACCGAATTCGAGACGCTCTAGCCCGTGTCTCAGGATCAGAGCTCGAGTGACCCTAGAATCGTCAGGGCCGGTCCACCGATGTGGATTAAAATTCCTGAACAATACGTTTCCCCGCCCTTTGGGGCGTCAACGAGCCAACGAATGACTCCATCGGACCGGGATCGTCCGATCAAACCGAGGCGCCTCGCAACAGCAACAACCACATAGGTGAAAAGTATATAAATGTCAGGGCTGGTAGGTCACTGACACCACCCTAGCTAGAAGAAAACGCATGTCCTCCCTGAGGTCCTTTCTCCCATTTTAGGTTCATACCGGGGTGTGAGGCTCGCGAATTTACGTTATACACAAAGCTACGCCACACAGGCGGTGCTTTGATCATCATCACAAGACTTTGCTTTTCAACAGAAGCCCTGATCACTGCATCTTAGCATGCCACACAGGCAATTCACACCGTGCAACTGATGGCTATCAATCACACAAAACAAATTCCAATGTCGGACACACAGTCCATTTACAAGTCCGTTCTGGGTCTGAACGAAACCGGAGGCACTAAATACCTCGCAAACCCATCGATCACCACGTATGTCTGAACGATCACCACTCATTATCCATATTTCGGGATGCCTCCCAATCAGGACCTCGGTTACCATCCAAACGAGGTGAAGATCTCCGGTCTTCGACCACCGTCTTTATCTTCGACTTTCAATCGTCGGTCAATTATTTGAAATGAGAATTAACTCGGCCTTCTAAAATAATTCACGTATATTTAGAATTTCAATTCAATTTATTTCAATGGTTAAATTATTCGACAACACCAATTTTGTCCTTTAATGTAATTTTCACACCAAACACATTCAACCATCAAACATCACATAAATCAAGCAAATTCAGTTTATTTCCATTCCATATTGCTTATGATATTTTATAACTATTTATCGCTATTTTTATTTATTTTAAAATAGCCATTTTATTCAAAACGACGCTTCGGGCCATAAGGCGGTCGTGGCGCTGTTTTTCTTCAGATTTGATTTACACTTATCTGAAAATCTAACCGTTGGATCTTCACAAAATTTACATCGTTAGAAAGGACTTTTCAAAACGAATCCAACGGTTCCAGTTTCGGGAAAATCCGACGGTCGGATCTCCCGGTACAATCGTTTGAAATTTCGATTTCAAAATACGAACTGCAGCGTCGTTATTCGATTAAATATATAATTATATTTATATATATATAAATATAATCGTTTCTGGCGCTGTTTTTCTTCAGATTTGAATTAAACATTCCAGACAATCCAACCGTTGGATTTTCATAAGGTTGGTGCCGTTGGGAAGATATTTCCAAGGCGAACCCGACGGTTGAGGTTTCGGGAAAATCCAATGGTCGGATTTCCCGCACTAGTCGTTTGAAATCACGGTTTCAAAATACGAACTGCACAGCCTCGTTTCGTTTTAATTTTATTTATATTTATATATTTATATAAATATAGTTCATTCAACAATTTCAATATCGTTTTCACTTCAAAAAAATTTCTAACACCTTAAATTTTGGAAAAATTTCGCCATAACCTCCCCTGCACCGGGAGCGTCGGGAAATCGCAAATAGCGTCCCGGTCCTTCTAATCTCAAAAAGAAAAAGAAAAAGGCAACAGGCTCAAAATCATCACCCAAACAAATCAGTAAATGTGTACCTATTTGTCGGGCACAAATTTTATTCCACTTCTCTAGCCCCTTTGCTATAACCTGTTCAATGAATATTGCATGTACATATATATACAGTTCTTATCATTTATCAATTTCTATTCGACTTCATATTTGTTTTCTATTTGGTTTAAAAACTCCATTCGTTCTAATGTTACATAAATAGGTGCAAATCATTTCATTAGCTAATTAATGAATATTTCATCTCATATATGTTTATTTTGAACAAGTGGCTATTTTTAACATTTCACATTTCAACGATTTATGCATACAATAAAAATGTGATTTTTATTGTAAAACGATTTATTTCAAAACATTATTTTTCTATATAGTTCATATAGTCGATAAAAAGGGATTTTTATTATCAAACAATTTATTTCAAAATATGTATACCATTCAACACATGAATTTCTAAACAACGAATGAATATCAATTCAACACATGAATGTTTTCTATAGTTTCTATATATAAATAAAAATGTAATTTTTATTATCGAACAATTTATTTCAAAATATGAATACCATTCAACACATGAATTTCTAAACAACGAATGAATATCAATTCAACACATGAATGTTTTCTATGGTTTTTATATATAGATAAAAATGTGATTTTTATTATCGAACAATTTATTTCAAAATATGAATACCATTCAACACATGAATTTCTAAACAACGAATGAATATCAATTCAACACATGAATGTTTTCTATAGTTTCTATATATAGATAAAAATGTGATTTTTATTATCGAACAATTTATTTCAAAATATGAATACCATTCAACACATGAATTTCTAAACAACGAATGAATATCAATTCAACACATGAATGTTTTCAATAGTTTTTATATATAAATAAAAATGTGATTTTTATTATCGAACAATTTATTTCAAAATATGAATACCATTCAACACATGAATTTCTAAACAACGAATGAATATCAATTCAACACATGAATGTTTTCAATAGTTTTTATATATAGATAAAAATGTGATTTTTATTATCGAACAATTTATTTCAAAATATGAATACCATTCAACACATGAATTTCTAAACAACGAATGAATATCAATTCAACACATGAATGTTTTCTATACAATGAATAAATATAATTTAAGCATATGAAAATAATTCAAACACACAAATATTATTCAAAATTTCGGCAGCATAACGGCAGGGTAGTTACACCGGCACCGTCCCTAGTACGGCTCCTCGCTCTACCTTAAAACCTCGCGGTTTTTGACAATGGGGATCATGCATCTAGTTCGCACGCAGGCGGCATGTATATATTTATTTCATTTCCACAAACTAATCCTATGTGGTTTCAACCAAATATTTCACAACCACAAATGGGTATTTTTCAACCACCATCAACCAATATCAATCACAAAACAATCCCAAACAATCATTCGCTATCAACCAATTATCACAACAATTTCAGTCAATAAATATCGTCCATGGTTTGTGGACGAGGGGCGTATATATATATATATATATATAGCAATTCACTTTCATTTTCAACACATATATAATTTTTAAATCAGAAATCTCACCAATAGCTATTCAACTGCATGACACTTCCTTGTATAAAATCTTCGCCTTTTGTCGCTTTCGCCCGTATTCTCTACACATGTAAAAATCGAATTTTTACGATGCTATTCAATATATAAATATATGATTTTTACTTCGACTTTCACTAAATAAAAATATGATTTTTACTTTGACTTTCACTAAATAAAAATATGATTTTTACTTTGACTTTCACTAAATAAAAATATGATTTTTACTTTGACTTTCACTAAATAAAAATATGATTTTTACTTTTCTACAAATCTGATCTTTTTAAAGTTTAAACCTTTTTCTTTTAACTTAAAATTAAAATCAGTTTTTAACTTTTAATAAAATCAGTTTTTAACTTTTAAAAACCAAATCAGTTTTAATTTCTAAAATAAAATGAGTTTTAATTTCTTTTATAAAATCAGTTTTTAACCTATTTCAAAAATCATTTTTATCCTAAAAAAGAAAATCAGTTTTTAACTTTTAAAAATCCAGTTTTATACTTTTAAAAAAAATCCATTCAGTTTTTAAAATCTCAGAAAAATCAGTTTTTATATTTTTATAAATCAGGTTTTAAAATTCTTTCTTTACAAAAATCAGTTTAAAAATTCCTTTATAAAAATCTGTTTTTACTTTCTCAAAAAAAAACAGTTTTATGCTTTTAAAAATTTCAGTTTTAAACTACTTTTAAAAATTCAGTTTTAACTTTAAAAAAATTCAGTTTTAACTTTAAAAAAAATTCAGTTTTAACTTTATAAAAATTCCAGTTTTTAAAAACTTAAAAATCAGTTTTTTTCTTTTATCTAAAAATCAGTTTTTAACCTATTTCAAAAATCATTTTTATCCTAAAAAAGAAAATCAGTATTAAAACAAAAATAAACTAAATAAATAAAATGAAAGAAAACGTACTGAGGGGGGGGGGGGGTTTCTCGCAGATCGACGGCGGCAAGGTGGCAAGGCGGCAAGGCGACAAGGCTTCGAGGTAAGGCGGAGGCTGCGGGGTTTCTGCCGTTCGTCGGAGGCTTCTCGAGGGCGGCGGCTTCGATTCGAACGGTGGTGACATGCGTCGATGACTTCAGGGCGGACGCGATGGGTTCGAGGTAAGGCGGTTGGTCGGTCGGTCTTCGACGAGGGATTTCCTTCTTTTTTTTTTTTAATTTCTGTTAACTGAAATAAAAGTGAAAAGGGGGGGGGCAATGAAGATAAAAGGGGGGGGGGGGAGAAAATAAAAATTATTTTTTTTTATTATTTTATTATTTAAATTTGCAAAAGGGTTGACTTTTACATACGAGCTCGAAACGAGGCCCACCGCCTGTCGTCCATAGCGTTTAACCCCCATTCCGAACACAATGGGATATGTATCGCAAGCTGATTTGATCGTAACAATCAGTTTCCTTTTGAATTTTCATTTAAATCATTATATTGAATTTTAAACGCACCTTTCAAATTACCGGGGTCACATACTAACTAGAAAAATTCCAGAAAAATATTTTCTAGCTTCGTATTGACGATACGGTCCTAACAAAACTAGTTTCGTCGAATTCTGAGACCGTTTGTAAAATGGCCAATTTCCAGTCGATTAAAATCAACTAAAACTGGTCAAACGCGTTTTCCTTTGCCACGCTCACATATTGATTCGAAAAATTATGAAATTTGAAACCTAGCAATAACTTGACACTACGGATCCAACAAAAGTGGTTTCGTCGAAATCCGAGGTCGTTTGCAAAATGTCCATTTTTAAGGGCCTGAATTCCATAGCGACTATTCAGAATTTTCAACTGGACATATCTTTTGATTCCCGCTATCAAGTTTTGATTGGTCGGATTCGTTAGAAAGATATTATCAATTAGATTCCATTATTTTTGGTTTCACTAAAATCCGGATTGTTTTGCACCCGGTATATTCAATTGAAGTTTGAAATCGAATTATCGAACTACCGCGCCATTTTCAATTCTATATATAATTATAATTAATTATATTGGTTTTCAAATGTCGATTTCAACTCAGTTTTCCTCGCCATTATTTAAAATATTTATTTTAAATATTTAAAATCCATTATTTTAGCCAATTTAAAAATTTTAAATTGGTTCAGATTTTCTGGGTCGTTACAATCTCCCCCACTTAAAACTTTTCGTCCCCGAAAAGGAACAAAGTCGAAAGTGGTTTGATAAATCAACAACCCCACAATACAACAACCAATTTGTTTCTAATATTCCGGGTATAGAATAAACAATGCACATCCATGGGAAGAAAATAGCAACAGAATAGAGAATTAAATGGTAATGCAAAGTATGGTAAATGTACCTTGCACCCGGGTCAATCAGAGATATCTACTCGGCATCTAGGATAAGCTTTCTGAATGCTCTCCTCAGTTTCCCAAGTACAATCTCGCGGATCTCCACTCCATTGCACTTTGACTAAGCGAACCTTCTTGTTCCTCAGCTCTTTGGTTTCCTTGCCGATAATCTTTAGCTGCTCACGCCTCACAGCTAGCTCTGGAGTAATTTCAATATCCTGCTGAGCTGCTTCTTCCACGACCAAGTCTGGATCATGGACGTGCTTTCGAAGTTGAGATATGCGAAATACATCATGAACTCCAGGCAACCAGTCAGGCAGTTTGACCCTATAAGCGAGAGTCCCAATCCGTTCCAGAATAGGAAACGGACCAATGAATTTGGGTGCCAATTTTCCAGTTTTACCGAACCGGATAACTCCTCTCATCGGCGATACTTTCAAATATACATAGTCGCCAACTTCAAAGGATATATCTCTTCTTCTTTTATCGGCATAGCTCTTTTGTCGGCTTTGAGCGGCGAGTAATCGCTTCTTAATAAAATCGACTTTGTCGGCAGCTTCCCGAATCATATCAGGCCCTAACACAAGTCTATTCCCAGGCTCGACCCAACAAGCAGGAGATCGGCACGGTCTACCATACAATGCTTCGAATGGCGACATTGTCAGGCTTGCCTGATAGCTGTTGTTATAAGAGAATTCAGCCAAATGCAGATGGTCTTCCCATGATCCACCGAGATCTATAATACAAGCCCGCAATAGATCTTCTAAAATGTGATTAACCCTCTCGGTCTGACCGTCTGTCTGAGGATGATAAGCGGTGCTCATGTTTAACTTCGTTCCTAGCTCGACTTGAAATGCTTCCCAGAATTTGCTAGTGAATATTGTATCTCTATCACTTACTATACTGAGCGGCACTCCATGCAGTCTAACTATCTCCCTGAAGTATATCTGCGCCAGACTCTGAGCGGTTCTATTTGATTTGACAGGTATAAAATGGGCGGTCTTCGTGAAACGATCTACGATCACCCAAATACTGTCATTTCCTTTTCTGGTCCTGGGCAGACCATCAATGAAATCCATAGAAATATGTTCCCACTTCCAGCCAGGAACTTCTAGTGGTTGCAATAGTCCAGCCAATTTCTGTTGGTCGCTTTTAACTAGCTGGCAAGTAGGGCATCGACTAACATATATCGAAACGTCTCTTTTCATAGCCTTCCACCAGAAAGTTCTTTTGAGATCGTTATACATTTTGGCCACACCAGGATGGATACTCAGCTTGGACTTGTGACACTCGTCTAACACTTCCCTTTTTAGCTCAGGAACGTCAGGAACACAAATCCTTCCTTTTAACCTCAAGGTCTCGTCGTTATCTATTTGAAAACACGAGGGTTCGCCTTTCCGAATCCTTTTGATCATATCTTTTATAAAGTTATCCTCCTTCTGAAGAATACATATTTTGTCAATCAAGGAAGTTGTGATAATAAAGCTGGCGATCATTACGTTCTTTCTGCTTAACGCATCAGCCACGACATTGGCTTTTCCTGGAGTGTATATAATTTCAAAGTCATATGCTGCAAGAAACTCCAGCCAACGTTGCTGCCTCAAGTTCAGGTCTTTCTGAGTGAACAGATACTTTAACGACTGGTGATCTGTAAACAGTTCAAACCTCTCGCCCAGAAGATAGTGTCTCCAGATTTTCAAAGAGAATATGATAGCCAATAACTCAAGATCATGAGTTACGTAGTTTTTCTCGTGTGGCTTAAGTTGACGGCTAGCGTAAGCAATAACTTGACCTCTTTGCATTAACACTGCGCCAAGGCCTTCTCTAGAAGCATCAGTCCAGACTTTCAAATCCTGGTTGCCATCGATGATGGTTAACACTGGAGCTGTAGTTAATCTCAACTTTAGCTCTTCGAAAGCCTCCTCACTCTCTTGAGTCCATTTGAATTTAGAATGCTTCTTTGTAAGCTTCGTTAAGTGGCCAGATATCTTCGAAAAGTCTTTAACGAACTTTCGGTAATAGCTAGCCAATCCGAGAAAACTGCGGACTTCAGTGGGAGTACTGGGCTGTTTCCAATTCTGAATAGCTGTGATTTTGCTTGGATCCACAGCAATTCCTTCTTTCGATACAACATGGCCCAGAAATTTCACTTCATCTTGCCAGAATATACATTTGGAAAACTTGGCTTTCAATACATTCCTTCTGAGGATTTCTAGAACCTGTTCCAGATGCTTTTCATGTTCGGCCTTTGATTTAGAGAAGATTAGAATATCATCAATAAAAACCAAAACAAATTTATTCAATACTCCTCTGAATACTCTATTCATTAGATCGACAAAGTAAGCGGGAGCGTTACATAAGCCGAACGGCATTACTAACCACTCGTAGAATAAGTCGGGGCCTCTGAACGCTGTCATTGGAACACACTCTTCGGCAATTCGAAGTTGATGGAAACCTGTAGCTAGGTCCATTCGTGAGAATACTTGTGCTCCATTTAATCGATCCAACAAATCATCTATTCGCGGCAATGGATATTTGTTCTTTATCGTCTGTTTGTTCAGATCACGATAATCCACACATAGCCGTAGAGTACCGTCAGATTTTGGGACAAATACCACTGCTGCACCCCAATCAGAGAAACTAGGCCTGATCAGACCTTTCCATACCAGCTGTCGTGTTTGATTGTCTAATTCCTCCTTCTCTTTCAAGGACATTCTTCGAATAGCGTGAACTACCGGCCTTGCATTGGGAACTAAAGCAATCTTGAAATCTATTTCTCTCTGCGGAGGTAAGCGAACAACTTCCTCGAACACATCCGCATAGTTCTCGACGACAGGGATATCTTTGATGAGGTCAGGAATATTCTCTATGATTTCAGGGACATTTTCAATTTGGGCTGGAGAAACATTCAAAGCTGCCCAGAAGTCTTTTCTATTTGCATTCTGACCTTCACAGGGAATGGTTATATAATCACCTGATTTAATCTTCGCCTTAACGACTCTATCGGCGCATTTAACTTCAGCTTCATATTTGGTCAACCAGTCTAACCCCAAGATAAGATCAAACTCTTTGAAATTCATGACGACTGCGATGGTAGGAAACCGATAACGAGAGAAAGAAACCGGCACTCCGCAAACCCAACTGAGATCAATGGAACCCCCAACCGGATTCTGGACAGTCATTGGTTCCTTGAGCTTTTTCAAATTCAAATCCAGTTTCTTAGCTGCATCTTTGGCAATGAAGCTTCTTGACGCGCCTGTGTCAAACTGTACTTTAACTGGGATGTCTTTGATAGTTAGCGTGCCTTCTAAAACATCTGGTCTTTCTTGGCCAGCTGAGGGCTCAGACGCTTCTGCTACTTCATTTATATGTACTGTTTTAGGCTTTCTGAATAGCGGGCAGGCCTTTGAAAGATGACCGGACTGATGGCATTGACTGCACTTTCTATTCTCTTGAAATCCCTTCTTGGATTGAAACCCGCCTCTTAATCGCTTCATTAAGGGTCCGCAGTTAATTGACAAATGCCCGGGCTTCTTACAGTTACTGCATATGGTAGTCGTTCCCTGCCCTTTCTCAGATTCAGCCCTTTTGCGATTGGCAGCGGGCTTTTTACGGATCTCAGACGTCGTAATAGCTTCAGGAGTATCAGTTTCCGACTCTGCTATGTCACTAGAACTGACTTCTTCTTCGTTACGTAACATTCCTTTCTTATGGAGATCTTCATACTGATAAGCCATATAAATCATTTCTGGAAAAGGAAGCTTCACATGCCCCAATACTTTATTCTGGTATTTCCTTTGAAGTCCGTGAATAAATCTCAGATTTTTCCTCTTCGGATTTTCAATTAGATGAGGGGCAAAGTGAGAAAGTTCATTGAATTTCTTATGATATTCGGGAATGGTCATATCACCTTGTATTAGATAAGAAAATTCATCACACAATCTCTCGGTTGCTTCGGGAGGAGTAAACCTTTCTAGGAAAATCACTTTAAATCTGTCCCAGGTGATATCACCTTCTGGATTATCTTTGATGATTGTTTCCCACCAGATTAAAGCTTCCTCTTTGAGGGCCCAAGATGCTACTAACCGTTTCTGGTCATCTCTCAGCTGGATATGCTCAAAGATTTTTCGACAGAACTCATCCAAGCTTGAGTTTGAATAATAGATTCATTGCCCGAGAATTTTTCTCCACCCAGATTTCGATATCTCTTGAATAGAGCCTCTAGATCGGGTTCTGCATTCCTTCTGTTTCTGACACTCATTGTTCTAGTACTTCTGCAAATGGCAGATCAAGTGTCAGGTCACAGAAAAGGTATTTTAAAACATAGAAACATATACTACAAGTGTAAATATGTCTATCGAGGTGTAATTTCATTCTGCTTTACTCATACTAGGATATTACTAATCCTATCTGTATAGAGTTACCCGTCCTAGAACACTACTGGTTCTATTTCTGACGAGTTCGTTCAAATGTTATATTCCAGAACTAAGCTTAACCAAAGCTCTGATACCACGATGAGACGACCCGATTTCCCGTTCTCACGGAAACAAGGTTATCTTTTGGAATATAACACAGAAACATATAATAGCAGAACAGAATTAAATAAATACACCAGAATGAACAACAAAATATACTGGATAAAAGTAATCATCAGAGTTACATAGTATACAGGATCTTACTTAGAACAAATACAGTTCAGCTATACATAAATGTCTACAGCGGAAATAAACAAAATATGTACAATAGGAGCTGAACAGCATAAAAAGAAATAAATGATAGAATCCATCTTCAGCTCCAGCTATCCAGAAAGAACCAGCTAAACCTGAATACAAGGCTGCCCGTGTAGAAAAAGGGGCACCCGAGTTTGAGAGTGAAACAAACTACGAGTCAGTCATGGGACTGGTATGAGAAATCCACTCAACACATATATAATTGGCTAATCACAGGACCACGCCACTTTCGTGGAACGGGTTTACTCCATTGGATTGCCAGTGCTATAAAACAAATCTTTCTTTTAAACATCGCTATGCTTTTTATAAAAATGAAGCCGTTATAAGACTCAGTTCCCATCACACAATGCAACGCAAACCGGAGGATAGAGTTTTTACCTTATAACGGCCAAGATATGCTTGATACGAATAAAACAAAGGCATTTGATATTATTGCTAGTGTTTATATGTTTTGAAAACAATTTCAAATCATAACTATCAATCATAGACGGCATTAATGCCCCATACCACTATGTCGCCATATATAGGTATACAATCAAAATCGCATCGTCACGTATTTGGAAATTGGATTTCCGTCATGAACCAAGGCAAAAGATAGTCCTTACCGAATTCGAGACGCTCTAGCCCGTGTCTCAGGATCAGAGCTCGAGTGACCCTAGAATCGTCAGGGCCGGTCCACCGATGTGGATTAAAATTCCTGAACAATACGTTTCCCCGCCCTTTGGGGCGTCAACGAGCCAACGAATGACTCCATCGGACCCGGATCGTCCGATCAAACCGAGGCGCCTCGCAACAGCAACAACCACATAGGTGAAAAGTATATAAATGTCAGGGCTGGTAGGTCACTGACACCACCCTAGCTAGAAGAAAACGCATGTCCTCCCTGAGGTCCTTTCTCCCGTTTTAGGTTCATACCGGGGTGTGAGGCTCGTGAATTTACGTTATACACAAAGCTACGCCACACAGGCGGTGCTTTGATCATCATCACAAGACTTTGCTTTTCAACAGAAGCCCTGATCACTGCATCTTAGCATGCCACACAGGCAATTCACACCGTGCAACTGATGGCTATCAATCACACAAAACAAATTCCAATGTCGGACACACAGTCCATTTACAAGTCCGTTCTGGGTCTGAACGAAACCGGAGGCACTAAATACCTCGCAAACCCATCGATCACCACGTACGTCTGAACGATCACCACTCATTATCCATATTTCGGGATGCCTCCCAATCAGGACCTCGGTTACCATCCAAACGAGGTGAAGATCTCCGGTCTTCGACCACCGTCTTTATCTTCGACTTTCAATCGTCGGTCAATTATTTGAAATGAGAATTAACTCGGCCTTCTCAAATAATTCACGTATATTTAGAATTTCAATTCAATTTATTTCAATGGTTAAATTATTCGACAACACCAATTTTGTCCTTTAATGTAATTTTCACACCAAACACATTCAACCATCAAACATCACATAAATCAAGCAAATTCAGTTTATTTCCATTCCATGTTGCTTATGATATTTTATAACTATTTATCGCTATTTTTATTTATTTTAAAATAGCCATTTTATTCAAAACGACGCTTCGGGCCATAAGGCGGTCGTGGCGCTGTTTTTCTTCAGATTTGATTTACACTTATCTGAAAATCTAACCGTTGGATCTTCACAAAATTTACATCATTAGAAAGGTCTTTTCAAAACGAATCCAACGGTTCCAGTTTCGGGAAAATCCGACGGTCGGATCTCCTGGTACAATCGTTTGAAATTTCGATTTCAAAATACGAACTGCAGCGTCGTTATTCGATTAAATATATAATTATATTTATATATATATAAATATAATCGTTTCTGGCGCTGTTTTTCTTCAGATTTGAATTAAACATTCCAGACAATCCAACCGTTGGATTTTCATAAGGTTGGTGCCGTTGGGAAGATATTTCCAAGGCGAACCCGACGGTTGAGGTTTCGGGAAAATCCAATGGTCGGATTTCCCGCACTAGTCGTTTGAAATCACGGTTTCAAAATACGAACTGCACAGCCTCGTTTCGTTTTAATTTTATTTATATTTATATATTTATATAAATATAGTTCATTCAACAATTTCAATATCGTTTTCACTTCAAAAAATTTTCTAACACCTTAAATTTTGGAAAAATTTCGCCATAACCTCCCCTGCACCGGGAGCGTCGGGAAATCGCAAATAGCGTCCCGGTCCTTCTAATCTCAAAAAGAAAAAGAAAAAGCCAAGCGGCTAGCCAACAGGCTCAAAATCATCACCCAAACAAATCAGTAAATGTGTACCTATTTGTCGGGCACAAATTTTATTGCTCTTCTCTAGCCCCTTTGCTATAACCTGTTCAATGAATATTGCATGTACATATATATACAGTTCTTATCATTTATCAATTTCTATTCGACTTCATATTTGTTTTCTATTTGGTTTAAAAACACCATTCGTTCTAATGTTACATAAATAGGTGCAAATCATTTCATTAGCTAATTAATGAATATTTCATCTCATATATGTTTATTTTGAACAAGTGGCTATTTTTAACACTTCACATTTCAACGATTTATGCATACAATAAAAATGTGATTTTTATTGTAAAACGATTTATTTCAAAACATTATTTTTCTATATAGTTCATATAGTCGATAAAAAGGGATTTTTATTATCAAACAATTTATTTCAAAATATGAATACCATTCAACACATGAATTTCTAAAAAACGAATGAATATCAATTCAACACATGAATGTTTTCTATAGTTTCTATATATAGATAAAAATGTGATTTTTATTATCGAACAATTTATTTCAAAATATGAATACCATTCAACACATGAATTTCTAAACAACGAATGAATATCAATTCAACACATGAATGTTTTCTATGGTTTTTATATATAGATAAAAATGTGATTTTTATTATCGAACAATTTATTTCAAAATATGAATACCATTCAACACATGAATTTCTAAACAACGAATGAATATCAATTCAACACATGAATGTTTTCTATAGTTTCTATATATAGATAAAAATGTGATTTTTATTATCGAACAATTTATTTCAAAATATGAATACCATTCAACACATGAATTTCTAAACAACGAATGAATATCAATTCAACACATGAATGTTTTCAATAGTTTTTATATATAGATAAAAATGTGATTTTTATTATCGAACAATTTATTTCAAAATATGAATACCATTCAACACATGAATTTCTAAACAACGAATGAATATCAATTCAACACATGAATGTTTTCAATAGTTTTTATATATAGATAAAAATGTGATTTTTATTATCGAACAATTTTTTTCAAAATATGAATACCATTCAACACATGAATTTCTAAACAACGAATGAATATCAATTCAACA
Organism: Allium sativum; assembly: GCA_030737875.1. NCBI lineage: Eukaryota > Viridiplantae > Streptophyta > Magnoliopsida > Asparagales > Amaryllidaceae > Allium > Allium sativum. The sequence goes on along the minus strand of JASFAX010000038.1, from coordinate 5,095,957 downwards.
CATGAATGTTTTCTATACAATGAATAAATATAATTTAAGCATATGAAAATAATTCAATCACACAAATATTATTCAAAATTTCGGCAGCATAACGGCAGGGTGGTTACACCGGCACCGTCCCTAGTACGGCTCCTCGCTCTACCTTAAAACATCGCGGTTTTTGACAATGGGGATCATGCATCTAGTTCGCACGCAGGCGGCATGTATATATTTATTTCATTTCCACAAACTAATCCTATGTGGTTTCAACCAAATATTTCACAACCACAAATGGGTATTTTTCAACCACCATCAACCAATATCAATCACAAAACAATCCCAAACAATCATTCGCTATCAACCAATTATCACAACAATTTCAGTCAATAAATATCGTCCATGGTTTGTGGACGAGGGGCGTATATATATATATATATTTATATATAGCAATTCACTTTCATTTTCAACACATATATATAATTTTTAAATCATAAATCTCACCAATAGCTATTCAACTGCACGACACTTCCTTGTATAAAATCTTCGCCTTTTGTCGCTTTCGCCCGTATTCTCTACACATGTAAAAATCGAATTTTTACGATGTTATTCAATATATAAATATATGATTTTTACTTCGACTTTCACTAAATAAAAATATGATTTTTACTTTGACTTTCACTAAATAAAAATATGATTTTTACTTTGACTTTCACTAAATAAAAATATGATTTTTACTTTGACTTTCACTAAATAAAAATATGATTTTTACTTTGACTTTCACTAAATAAAAATATGATTTTTACTTTTCTACAAATCTGATCTTTTTAAAGTTTAAACCTTTTTCTTTTAACTTAAAATTAAAATCAGTTTTTAACTTTTAATAAAATCAGTTTTTAACTTTTAAAAACCAAATCTGTTTTAATTTCTAAAATAAAATCAGTTTTAATTTCTTTTATAAAATCAGTTTTTAACCTATTTCAAAAATCATTTTTATCCTAAAAAAGAAAATCAGTTTTTAACTTTTAAAAATCCAGTTTTATACTTTTAAAAAAAATCCATTCAGTTTTTAAAATCTCAGAAAAATCAGTTTTTATATTTTTATAAATCAGGTTTTAAAATTCTTTCTTTACAAAAATCAGTTTAAAAATTCCTTTATAAAAATCTGTTTTTACTTTCTCAAAAAAAAACAGTTTTATGCTTTTAAAAATTTCAGTTTTAAACTACTTTTAAAAATTCAGTTTTAACTTTAAAAAAATTCAGTTTTAACTTTAAAAAAAATTCAGTTTTAACTTTATAAAAATTCCAGTTTTTAAAAACTTAAAAAACAGTTTTTTCTTTTATCTAAAAATCAGTTTTTAACCTATTTCAAAAATCATTTTTATCCTAAAAAAGAAAATCAGTATTAAAACAAAAATAAACTAAATAAATAAAATGAAAGAAAACGTACTGAGGGGGGGTTTCTCGCAGATCGACGGCGGCAAGGTGGCAAGGCGGCAAGGCGGCAAGGCTTCGAGGTAAGGCGGAGGCTGCGGGGTTTCTGCCGTTCGTCGGAGGCTTCTCGAGGGCGGCGGCTTCGATTCGAACGGTGGTGACAGGCGTCGATGTCTTCAGGGCGGACGCGATGGGTTCGAGGTAAGGCGGTTGGTCGGTCGGTCTTCGACGAGGGTTTTCCTTCTTTTTTTTTTTTTTTTTAATTTCTGTTAACTGAAATAAAAGTGAAAAGGGGGGGGGGGCAATGAAGATAAAAGGGGGGGGGGAGAAATTAAATTTTTTTTTTTTTTATTATTTTATTATTTAAATTTGCAAAAGGGTTGACTTTTACATACGAGCTCGAAACGAGGCCCACCGCCTGTCGTCCATAGCGTTTAACCCCCATTCCGAACACAATGGGATATGTATCGCAAGCTGATTTGATCGTTACAATCAGTTTCCTTTTGAATTTTCATTTAAATCATTATATTGAATTTTAAACGCACCTTTCAAATTACCGGGGCCACATACTAACTAGAAAAATTCCAGAAAAATATTTTCTAGCTTCGTATTGACGATACGGTCCTAACAAAACTAGTTTCGTCGAATTTTGAGACCGTTTGTAAAATGGCCAATTTCCAGTCGATTAAAATCAACTAAAACTGGTCAAACGCGTTTTCCTTTGCCACGCTCACATATTGATTCGAAAAATTATGAAATTTGAAACCTAGCAATAACTTGACACTACGGATCCAACAAAAGAGGTTTCGTCGAAATCCGAGGTCGTTTGCAAAATGTCCATTTTTAAGGGCCTGAATTCCATAGCGACTATTCAGAATTTTCAACTGGACATATCTTTTGATTCCCGCTATCAAGTTTTGATTGGTCGGATTCGTTAGAAAGATATTATCAATTAGATTCCATTATTTTTGGTTTCACTAAAATCCGGATTGTTTTGCACCCGGTATATTCAATTGAAGTTTGAAATCGAATTATCGAACTACCGCGCCATTTTCAATTCTATATATAATTATAATTAATTATATTGGTTTTCAAATGTCTATTTCAACTCAGTTTTCATCGCCATTATTTAAAATATTTATTTTAAATATTCAAAATCCATTATTTTAGCCAATTTAAAAATTTTAAATTGGTTCAGATTTTCTGGGTCGTTACAATCTCCCCCACTTAAAACTTTTCGTCCCCGAAAAGGAACAAAGTCGAAAGTGGTTTGATAAATCAACAACCCCACAATACAACAACCAATTTGTTTCTAATATTCAGGGTATAGAATAAACAATGCACATCCATGGGAAGAAAATAGCAACAGAATAGAGAATTAAATGGTAATCCAAAGTATGGTAAATGTACCTTGCACCCGGGTCAATCAGAGATATCTACTCGGCATCTAGGATAAGCTTTCTAAATGCTCTCCTCAGTTTCCCAAGTACAATCTCGCGGATCTCCACTCCATTGCACTTTGACTAAGCGAACCTTCTTGTTCCTCAGCTCTTTGGTTTCCTTGCCGATAATCTTTAGCGGCTCACGCCTCACAGCTAGCTCTGGAGTAATTTCAATATCCTGCTGAGCTGCTTCTTCCACGACCAAGTCTGGATCATGGACGTGCTTTCGAAGTTGAGATATGTGAAATACATCATGAACTCCAGGCAACCAGTCAGGCAGTTTGACCCTATAAGCGAGAGTCCCAATCCGTTCCAGAATAGGAAACGGACCAATGAATTTGGGTGCCAATTTTCCAGTTTTACCGAACCGGATAACTCCTCTCATCGGCGATACTTTCAAATATACATAGTCGCCAACTTCAAAGGATATATCTCTTCTTCTTTTATCGGCATAGCTCTTTTGTCGGCTTTGAGCGGCGAGTAATCGCTTCTTAATAAAATCGACTTTGTCGGCAGCTTCTCGAATCATATCAGGCTCTAACACAAGTCTATTCCCAGGCTCGACCCAACAAGCAGGAGATCGGCACGGTCTACCATACAATGCTTCGAATGGCGACATTGTCAGGCTTGCCTGATAGCTGTTGTTATAAGAGAATTCAGCCAAATGCAGATGGTCTTCCCATGATCCACCGAAATCTATAATACAAGCCCGCAATAGATCTTCTAAAATGCGATTAACCCTCTCAGTCTGACCGTCTGTCTGAGGATGATAAGCGGTGCTCATGTTTAACTTCGTTCCTAGCTCGACTTGAAATGCTTCCCAGAATTTGCTAGTGAATATTGTATCTCTATCACTTACTATACTGAGCGGCACTCCATGCAGTCTAACTATCTCCCTAAAGTATATCTGCGCCAGACTCTGAGCGGTTCTATTTGATTTGACAGGTATAAAATGGGCGGTCTTCGTGAAACGATCTACGATCACCCAAATACTGTCATTTCCTTTTCTGGTCCTGGGCAGACCATCAATGAAATCCATAGAAATATGTTCCCACTTCCAGCCAGGAACTTCTAGTGGTTGCAATAGTCCAGCCAATTTCTGTTGGTCGCTTTTAACTAGCTGGCAAGTAGGGCATCGACTAACATATATCGAAACGTCTCTTTTCATAGCCTTCCACCAGAAAGTTCTTTTGAGATCGTTATACATTTTGGCCACACCAGGATGGATACTCAGCTTGGACTTGTGACACTCGTCTAACACTTCCCTTTTTAGCTCAGGAACGTCAGGAACACAAATCCTTCCTTTTAACCTCAAGGTCTCGTCGTTATCTATTTGAAAACACGAGGGTTCGCCTTTCCGAATCCTTTTGATCATATCTTTTATAAAGTTATCCTCCTTCTGAAGAATACATATTTTGTCAATCAAGGAAGTTGTGATAATAAAACTGGCGATCATTACGTTCTTTCTGCTTAACGCATCAGCCACGACATTGGCTTTTCCTGGAGTGTATATAATTTCAAAGTCATATGCTGCAAGAAACTCCAGCCAACGTTGCTGCCTCAAGTTCAGGTCTTTCTGAGTGAACAGATACTTTAACGACTGGTGATCTGTAAACAGTTCAAACCTCTCGCCCAGAAGATAGTGTCTCCAGATTTTCAAAGAGAATATGATAGCCAATAACTCAAGATCATGAGTTACGTAGTTTTTCTCGTGTGGCTTAAGTTGACGGCTAGCATAAGCAATAACTTGACCTCTTTGCATTAACACTGCGCCAAGGCCTTCTCTAGAAGCATCAGTCCAGACTTTCAAATCCTGGTTGCCATCGATGATGGTTAACACTGGAGCTGTAGTTAATCTCAACTTTAGCTCTTCGAAAGCCTCCTCACTCTCTTGAGTCCATTTGAATTTAGAATGCTTCTTTGTAAGCTTCGTTAAGTGGCCAGATATCTTCGAAAAGTCTTTAACGAACTTTCGGTAATAGCTAGCCAATCCGAGAAAACTGCGGACTTCAGTGGGAGTACTGGGCTGTTTCCAATTCTGAATAGCTGTGATTTTGCTTGGATCCACAGCAATTCCTTCTTTCGATACAACATGGCCCAGAAATTTCACTTCATCTTGCCAGAATATACATTTGGAAAACTTGGCTTTCAATACATTCCTTCTGAGGATTTCTAGAACCTGTTCCAGATGCTTTTCATGTTCGGCCTTTGATTTAGAGAAGATTAGAATATCATCAATAAAAACCAAAACAAATTTATTCAATACTCCTCTGAATACTCTATTCATTAGATCGACAAAGTAAGCGGGAGCGTTACATAAGCCGAACGGCATTACTAACCACTCGTAGAATAAGTCGGGGCCTCTGAACGCTGTCATTGGAACACACTCTTCGGCAATTCGAAGTTGATGGAAACCTGTAGCTAGGTCCATTCGTGAGAATACTTGTGCTCCATTTAATCGATCCAACAAATCATCTATTCGCGGCAATGGATATTTGTTCTTTATCGTCTGTTTGTTCAGATCACGATAATCCACACATAGCCGTAGAGTACCGTCAGATTTTGGGACAAATACCACTGCTGCACCCCAATCAGAGAAACTAGGCCTGATCAGACCTTTCCATACCAGGTGTCGTGTTTGATTGTCTAATTCCTCCTTCTCTTTCAAGGACATTCCTCGAATAGCGTGAACTACCGGCCTTGCATTGGGAACTAAAGCAATCTTGAAATCTATTTCTCTCTGCGGAGGTAAGCGAACAACTTCCTCGAACACATCCGCATAGTTCTCGACGACAGGGATATCTTTGATGAGGTCAGGAATATTCTCTATGATTTCAGGGACATTTTCAATTTAGGCTGGAGAAACATTCAAAGCTGCCCAGAAGTCTTTTCTATTTGCATTCTGACCTTCACAGGGAATGGTTATATAATCACCTGATTTAATCTTCGCCTTAACGACTCTATCGGCGCATTTAACTTCAGCTTCATATTTGGTCAACCAGTCTAACCCCAAGATAAGATCAAACTCTTTGAAATTCATGACGACTGCGATGGTAGGAAACCGATAACGAGAGAAAGAAACCGGCACTCCACAAACCCAACTGAGATCAATGGAACCCCCAACCGGATTCTGGACAGTCATTGGTTCCTTGAGCTTTTTCAAATTCAAATCCAGTTTCTTAGCTGCATCTTTGGCAATGAAGCTTCTTGACGCGCCTGTGTCAAACAGTACTTTAACTGGGATGTCTTTGATGGTTAGCGTGCCTTCTAAAACATCTGGTCTTTCTTGGCCAGCTGAGGGCCCAGACGCTTCTGCTACTTCATTTATATGTACTGTTTTAGGCTTTCTGAATAGCGGGCAGGCCTTTAAAAGATGACCGGACTGATGGCATTGACTGCACTTTCTATTCTCTTGAAATCCCTTCTTGGATTGAAACCCGCCTCTTAATCGCTTCATTAAGGGTCCGCAGTTAATCGACAAATGCCCGGGCTTCTTACAGTTACTGCATATGGTAGTCGTTCCCTGCCCTTTCTCAGATTCAGCCCTTTTGCGATTGGCAGCGGGCTTTTTACGGATCTCAGACGTCGTAATAGCTTCAGGAGTATCAGTTTCCGACTCTGCTATGTCACTAGAACTGACTTCTTCTTCGTCACGTAACATTCCTTTCTTATGGAGATCTTCATACTGATAAGCCATATAAATCATTTCTGGAAAAGGAAGCTTCACATGCCCCAATACTTTATTCTGGTATTTCCTTTGAAGTCCGTGAATAAATCTCATATTTTTCCTCTTCGGATTTTCAATTAGATGAGGGGCAAAGTGAGAAAGTTCATTGAATTTCTTATGATATTCGGGAATGGTCATATCACCTTGTATTAGATAAGAAAATTCATCACACAATCTCTCGGTTGCTTCGGGAGGAGTAAACCTTTCTAGGAAAATCACTTTAAATCTGTCCCAGGTGATATCACCTTCTGGATTATCTTTGATGATTGTTTCCCACCAGATTAAAGCTTCCTCTTTGAGGGCCCAAGATGCTACTAACCGTTTCTGGTCATCTCTCAGCTGGATATGCTCAAAGATTTTTTCGACAGAACTCATCCAAGCTTGAGTTTGAATAATAGATTCATTGCCCGAGAATTTTTCTCCACCCAGATTTCGATATCTCTTGAATAGAGCCTCTAGATCGGGTTCTGCATTCCTTCTGTTTCTGACACTCATTTTTCTAGTACTGCTACAAATGGCAGATCAAGTGTCAGGTCACAGAAAAGGTATTTTAAAACATAGAAACATATACTTCAAGTGTAAATGTGTCTATCGAGGTGTAATTTCATTCTGCTTTACTCATACTAGGATATTACTAATCCTATCTGTATAGAGTTACCCGTCCTAGAACACTACTGGTTCTATTTCTGACGAGTTCGTTCAAATGTTATATTCCAGAACTAAGCTTAACCAAAGCTCTGATACCACGATGAGACGACCCGATTTCCCGTTCTCACGGAAACAAGGTTATCTTTTGGAATATAACACAGAAACATATAATAGCAGAACAGAATTAAATAAATACACCAGAATGAACAACAAAATATACTGGATAAAAGTAATCATCAGAGTTACATAGTATACAGGATCTTACTTAGAACAAATACAGTTCAGCCATACATAAATGTCAACAGCGGAAATAAACAAAATATGTACAATAGGAGCTGAACAGCATAAAAAGAAATAAATGATAGAATCCATCTTCAGCTCCAGCTATCCAGAAAGAACCAGCTAAACCTGAATACAAGGCTGCCCGTGTAGAAAAAGGGGCACCCGAGTTTGAGAGTGAAACAAACTACGAGTCAGTCATGGGACTGGTATGAGAAATCCACTCAACACATATATAATTGGCTAATCACAGGACCACGCCACTTTCGTGGAACGGGTTTACTCCATTGGATTGCCAGTGCTATAAAACAAATCTTTCTTTTAAACATCGCTATGCTTTTTATAAAAATGAAGCCGTTATAAGACTCAGTTCCCATCACACAATGCAACGCAAACCGGAGGATAGAGTTTTTACCTTATAACGGCCAAGATATGCTTGATACGAATAAAACAAAGGCATTTGATATTATTGCTAGTGTTTATATGTTTTGAAAACAATTTCAAATCATAACTATCAATCATAGACGGCATTAATGCCCCATACCACTATGTCGCCATATATAGGTATACAATCAAAATCGCATCGTCACGTATTTGGAAATTGGATTTCCGTCATGAACCAAGGCAAAAGATAGTCCTTACCGAATTCGAGACGCTCTAGCCCGTGTCTCAGGATCAGAGCTCGAGTGACCCTAGAATCGTCAGGGCCGGTCCACCGATGTGGATTAAAATTCCTGAACAATACGTTTCCCCGCCCTTTGGGGCGTCAACGAGCCAACGAATGACTCCATCGGACCCGGATCGTCCGATCAAACCGAGGCGCCTCGCAACAGCAACAACCACATAGGTGAAAAGTATATAAATGTCAGGGCTGGTAGGTCACTGACACCACCCTAGCTAGAAGAAAACGCATGTCCTCCCTGAGGTCCTTTCTCCCGTTTTAGGTTCATACCGGGGTGTGAGGCTCGCGAATTTACGTTATACACAAAGCTACGCCACACAGGCGGTGCTTTGATCATCATCACAAGACTTTGCTTTTCAACAGAAGCCCTGATCACTGCATCTTAGCATGCCACACAGGCAATTCACACCGTGCAACTTATGGCTATCAATCACACAAAACAAATTCCAATGTCGGACACACAGTCCATTTACAAGTCCGTTCTGGGTCTGAACGAAACCGGAGGCACTAAATACCTCGCAAACCCATCGATCACCACGTACGTCTGAACGATCACCACTCATTATCCATATTTCGGGATGCCTCCCAATCAGGACCTCGGTTACCATCCAAACGAGGTGAAGATCTCCGGTCTTCGACCACCGTCTTTATCTTCGACTTTCAATCGTCGGTCAATTATTTGAAATGAGAATTAACTCGGCCTTCTCAAATAATTCACGTATATTTAGAATTTCAATTCAATTTATTTCAATGGTTAAATTATTCGACAACACCAATTTTGTCCTTTAATGTAATTTTCACACCAAACACATTCAACCATCAAACATCACATAAATCAAGCAAATTCAGTTTATTTCCATTCCATATTGCTTATGATATTTTATAACTATTTATCGCTATTTTTATTTATTTTAAAATAGCCATTTTATTCAAAACGACGCTTCGGGCCATAAGGCGGTCGTGGCGCTGTTTTTCTTCAGATTTGATTTACACTTATCTGAAAATCTAACCGTTGGATCTTCACAAAATTTACATCATTAGAAAGGTCTTTTCAAAACGAATCCAACGGTTCCAGTTTCGGGAAAATCCGACGGTCGGATCTCCCGGTACAATCGTTTGAAATTTCGATTTCAAAATACGAACTGCAGCGTCGTTATTCGATTAAATATATAATTATATTTATATATATATAAATATAATCGTTTCTGGCGCTGTTTTTCTTCAGATTTGAATTAAACATTCCAGACAATCCAACCGTTGGATTTTCATAAGGTTGGTGCCGTTGGGAAGATATTTCCAAGGCGAACCCGACGGTTGAGGTTTCGGGAAAATCCAATGGTCGGATTTCGCGCACTAGTCGTTTGAAATCACGGTTTCAAAATACGAACTGCACAGCCTCGTTTCGTTTTAATTTTATTTATATTTATATATTTATATAAATATAGTTCATTCAACAATTTCAATATCGTTTTCACTTCAAAAAAATTTCTAACACCTTAAATTTTGGAAAAATTTCGCCATAACCTCCCCTGCACCGGGAGCGTCGGGAAATCGCAAATAGCGTCCCGGTCCTTCTAATCTCAAAAAGAAAAAGAAAAAGCCAAGCGGCTAGCCAACAGGCTCAAAATCACCACCCAAACAAATCAGTAAATGTGTACCTATTTGTCGGGCACAAATTTTATTCCTCTTCTCTAGCCCCTTTGCTATAACCTGTTCAATGAATATTGCATGTACATATATATACAGTTCTTATCATTTATCAATTTCTATTCGACTTCATATTTGTTTTCTATTTGGTTTAAAAACTCCATTCGTTCTAATGTTACATAAATAGGTGCAAATCATTTCATTAGCCAATTAATGAATATTTCATCTCATATATGTTTATTTTGAACAAGTGGCTATTTTTAACACTTCACATTTCAACGATTTATGCATACAATAAAAATGTGATTTTTATTGTAAAACGATTTATTTCAAAACATTATTTTTCTATATAGTTCATATAGTCGATAAAAAGGGATTTTTATTATCAAACAATTTATTTCAAAATATGAATACCATTCAACACATGAATTTCTAAACAACGAATGAATATCAAGTCAACACATGAATGTTTTCTATAGTTTCTATATATAGATAAAAATGTGATTTTTATTATCGAACAATTTATTTCAAAATATGAATACGATTCAACACATGAATTTCTAAACAACGAATGAATATCAATTCAACACATGAATGTTTTCTATGGTTTTTATATATAGATAAAAATGTGATTTTTATTATCGAACAATTTATTTCAAAATATGAATACCATTCAACACATGAATTTCTAAACAACGAATGAATATCAATTCAACACATGAATGTTTTCTATAGTTTCTATATATAGATAAAAATGTGATTTTTATTATCGAAAAATTTATTTCAAAATATGAATACCATTCAACACATGAATTTCTAAACAACGAATGAATATCAATTCAACACATGAATGTTTTCAATAGTTTTTATATATAGATAAAAATGTGATTTTTATTATCGAACAATTTATTTCAAAATATGAATACCATTCAACACATGAATTTCTAAACAACGAATGAATATCAATTCAACACATGAATGTTTTCAATAGTTTTTATATATAGATAAAAATGTGATTTTTATTATCGAACAATTTATTTCAAAATATGAATACCATTCAACACATGAATTTCTAAACAACGAATGAATATCAATTCAACACATGAATGTTTTCTATACAATGAATAAATATAATTTAAGCATATGAAAATAATTCAAACACACAAATATTATTCAAAATTTCGGCAGCATAACGGCAGGGTAGTTACACCGGCACCGTCCCTAGTACGGCTCCTCGCTCTACCTTAAAACCTCGCGGTTTTTGACAATGGGGATCATGCATCTAGTTCGCACGCAGGCGGCATGTATATATTTATTTCATTTCCACAAACTAATCCTATGTGGTTTCAACCAAATATTTCACAACCACAAATGGGTATTTTTCAACCACCATCAACCAATATCAATCACAAAACAATCCCAAACAATCATTCGCTATCAACCAATTATCACAACAATTTCAGTCAATAAATATCGTCCATGGTTTGTGGACGAGGGGCGTATATATATATATATATATATATATATATATATATATATATATATAGCAATTCACTTTCATTTTCAACACATATATATAATTTTTAAATCAGAAATCTCACCAATAGCTATTCAACTGCACGACACTTCCTTGTATAAAATCTTCGCCTTTTGTCGCTTTCGCCCGTATTCTCTACACATGTAAAAATCGAATTTTTACGATGCTATTCAATATATAAATATATGATTTTTACTTCGACTTTCACTAAATAAAAATATGATTTTTACTTTGACTTTCACTAAATAAAAATATGATTTTTACTTTGACTTTCACTAAATAAAAATATGATTTTTACTTTGACTTTCACTAAATAAAAATATGATTTTTACTTTGACTTTCACTAAATAAAAATATGATTTTTACTTTTCTACAAATCTGATCTTTTTAAAGTTTAAACCTTTTTCTTTTAACTTAAAATTAAAATCAGTTTTTAACTTTTAATAAAATCAGTTTTTAACTTTTAAAAACCAAATCAGTTTTAATTTCTAAAATAAAATCAGTTTTAATTTCTTTTATAAAATCAGTTTTTAACCTATTTCAAAAATCATTTTTATCCTAAAAAAGAAAATCAGTTTTTAACTTTTAAAAATCCAGTTTTATACTTTTAAAAAAAATCCATTCAGTTTTTAAAATCTCAGAAAAAGCAGTTTTTATATTTTTATAAATCAGGTTTTAAAATTCTTTCTTTACAAAAATCAGTTTAAAAATTCCTTTATAAAAATCTGTTTTTACTTTCTCAAAAAAAAACAGTTTTATGCTTTTAAAAATTTCAGTTTTAAACTACTTTTAAAAATTCAGTATTAACTTTAAAAAAATTCAGTTTTAACTTTAAAAAAAATTCAGTTTTAACTTTATAAAAATTCCAGTTTTTAAAAACTTAAAAATCAGTTTTTTTCTTTTATCTAAAAATCAGTTTTTAACCTATTTCAAAAATCATTTTTATCCTAAAAAAGAAAATCAGTATTAAAACAAAAATAAACTAAATAAATAAAATGAAAGAAAACGTACTGAGGGGGGGGGGGTTTCTCGCAGATCGACGGCGGCAAGGTGGCAAGGCGGCAAGGCGGCAAGGCTTCGAGGTAAGGCGGAGGCTGCGGGGTTTCTGCCGTTCGTCGGAGGCTTCTCGAGGGCGGCGGCTTCGATTCGAACGGTGGTGACAGGCGTCGATGTCTTCAGGGCGGACGCGATGGGTTCGAGGTAAGGCGGTTGGTCGGTCGGTCTTCGACGAGGGTTTTCCTTCTTTTTTTTTTTTTTAATTTCTGTTAACTGAAATAAAAGTGAAAAGGGGGGGGGGCCAATGAAGATAAAAGGGGGGGGAGAAATTAAAAATTATTTTTTTTTTATTATTTTATTATTTAAATTTGCAAAAGGGTTGACTTTTACATACGACCTCGAAACGAGGCCCACCGCCTGTCGTCCATAGCGTTTAACCCCCATTCCGAACACAATGGGATATGTATCGCAAGCTGATTTGATCGTTACAATCAGTTTCCTTTTGAATTTTCATTTAAATCATTATATTGAATTTTAAACGTACCTTTCAAATTACCGGGGTCACATACTAACTAGAAAAATTCCAGAAAAATATTTTCTAGCTTCGTATTGACGATACGGTCCTAACAAAACTAGTTTCGTCGAATTCTGGGACCGTTTGTAAAATGGCCAATTTCCAGTCGATTAAAATCAACTGAAACTGGTCAAACGCGTTTTCCTTTGCCACGCTCACATATTGATTCGAAAAATTATGAAATTTGAAACCTAGCAATAACTTGACACTACGGATCCAACAAAAGTGGTTTCGTCGAAATCCGAGGTCGTTTGCAAAATGTCCATTTTTAAGGGCCTGAATTCCATAGCGACTATTCAGAATTTTCAACTGGACATATCTTTTGATTCCCGCTATCAAGTTTTGATTGGTCGGATTCGTTAGAAAGATATTATCAATTAGATTCCATTATTTTTGGTTTCACTAAAATCCGGATTGTTTTGCACCCGGTATATTCAATTGAAGTTTGAAATCGAATTATCGAACTACCGCGCCATTTTCAATTCTATATATAATTATAATTAATTATATTGGTTTTCAAATGTCGATTTCAACTCAGTTTTCATCGCCATTATTTAAAATATTTATTTTAAATATTTAAAATCCATTATTTTAGCCAATTTAAAAATTTTAAATTGGTTCAGATTTTCTGGGTCGTTACAGTGGTGAGACTAGTCAAAGTCCAGTGCGGTGATAATGAGACAGACTGTACTTGGGAAACAGAGGAGGACATAAGGAAGAACTATCCAGAACTCTTTGCCTGGTAAGGTTTTATGTATCGGTATAGTACTCCCTTGTTAGTGAACCGCATGCTAGGATAGGCTTGTTGTGTTGTTTTGTATCCTTTATTGTTCTATTAATGATTGGTAGGCATGCGGGATCCTTTGTATGTTTTGGGTCAACGAATTTCGGGGAGGAAATTTCTTAAGGGGGGGGGGGGGAGGGAGAATGTAATGACCCGCATTCTATGCATCGGAGGATCGTAGAATATTTAATTCTTCCACATACGAAGTCGTATAGTCATGTAATTTTGGGAGACGACTAATGGGGTAATTTCCCATGTTCATGATTTTTGTAGATTTTTAAATGACCGTTTTGCCCCTAGATGACCTTGTTTCGTCCATAACTTTTGATTGGTAAGGAGTTTTGACCTGAAACAACTTCCATTAGATTCGGATGGTGGTTTAGTTTTCCGTAGAGTGGTCACATTAGCCAAACGGACTCACCGTTTGGGAGATATGGCTGAAACAAGTTTCATATAGTGAAAAACAACTTAATTGGGCATAACCGGGTGATTAACAGCTTGGTCCATTGGGGAATTTCGGGATTAGAAGTATTTAAAGGCTGCTAGGGTTAGGAATTTCGGTTTTTAGTCATTTTTCAGCCGCCACAAAATATCTTTAACCCTAGCCATGGCCTCCACTTTCTAAAAACACCCCAAATCAGCTTCTAATCAGTAATTGAGAAGATCTACACCAAATCAAGGAAGATTAGGGTCAAATCAGAGTTGGAGCTGGTGCTAAGCATTGGGATTCGACCCAAAACAAAGGATATTTCAGATCTATAGTTTAATTTGTGCCAAAGGTTAGTGATTAGCATCTTTTTACACTAATTACGGCTAATTAGGGTTGATTAGTGATAATTAGCTAAATTATAACTCCGAAAAATCTGGAAAAATTTGTAAAATTCTAAAATATTATTTTTGGGCACTGATAGAAATTTGAGTTAGTTTGGTTAAGTTTTGCTAATCCTATTATTAGTTATACTTAAACATGATTAAGGGAAAATATGGGGTTTTTCGGTATGTTTGATCCATTTTAACACATCATATTGTTGTTTTGTTGGTTGTGGATGTTTATACATGTGACGACCGCCCATAACCCCTGCACTAAACAAGAGGAATAATGCTCTGAAAGGCGTGCCAGGCTGCTATGGACGATCATCATAGTAAGTGAACACATCGAAACCTGTCGTAGAACTCACAGCGCAAGGATAAAATATAATAGAACATATACAACAGGTGATAGTAATGAGGTATCATATAGCAAACTTTTGAAACTCTTTCAACATCCAGAAAGATTATCCAACTGATATCCAAGTTTGTACATAAGGCCTCACTACAACTCTCAAGCAACTCAAACAGCGGAAACAAAAATACTAGATAGAATAAAACTGGTACGCTAGCCTCCTGCTCGTCATCGCTCAACTTCCTCGTATCACTAAGCTCCATTACCTGTAACCTGCTACTTAGTCTGCCCATCCACAACCGGATGAACAGCCCAAGGTAATAAGAGGAGACATAAAACCTTGAGTCAGACAATAGTCTTTGTGAGCGATAATACAGCTAACAAACTTCAACAAGAAAGCATATGAGAATGGGTAAATGAACAACTTATCTACCCACATCACCAGAGAAGAACTCAACCTTATCTTCCCCACATCGGACAGTGATAGCCTTTACACCAAGCATTTCAACCATTCATCCATAGAAACCAGAACACCCATTCAATCATAGAGAACACACATAACATCCAGATTATATAAGTCTCACACAGACAACCCTAATCGAGTTTCACATTCCTCAAGTACCCTCGCCAGAGGCCTAAACCAATATCACTTAAGCACTCAAAGAACATCTCCCTCGACTTTGGATAATCTATGTGAGATAGTACAAACAGAACAAACAATCATCCATGACTGACTCTGGCTATCACTGCCAATCCTGCTTCGAAACCATCATTATCGTATGACGGCTAACCTTGCCATATGTCAAGGGCTTATGATAACCCCAGTTCTAGCATGAACTCCATATGCCCAACCTTGGCAATGTCCAACCTTGACACTAGGCCTTTCCCCAACCAGAAAGACCCAGGGTACTCGAACAACAACCGGCCTTTTGGGCCTTTCAACGATACCTATCGTACCCCTGCTTTGAGCCTGGTAGAACTTACGACAACGATGACTTCTCGGCCTTCGCATCTCTAATCGTCCAACCTTGACGATGTTTCATAGCTCAAGCAACCTTCTCGAGCAGCCATTATCCACCAACTCACGACCTTTGAGTTGTCTCCGCATTCGTTGTTCCACCTTAATCAACGAACACATTCATCACTTCGAGTCTTCCTACTTGAATCACCTCGAAGTCACGCCATCACCGAACCAAAACACATCACTGCGCTGCGGCTAGGGTTCGGGGGCAGCTTTGGATCGACTTATTTGGTTCGTACCCGAGTCGTACCCGAAAACATACTTTTTCAGAAAACGACCATGCCAAAACCGACCAGAACCTTGCTCCAGAATGACCAGCCAAAAACCGACCAGCCTTGCTCCAGAACGACCCGCCAAAAACCGACCAGCCTTGCTCCAGGACGACCCGCCTCCATGCAGCTTTGGATCGACTCGACCTCCTTGGGACCGAGCAGCTTTGGATCGACCCCGTCAAGACCGACCAGATTTTGCTCCACCTGACCGACTAGCTCCTCCAGAGCGACCAGGATTTGCTTCCAGTAAAAACCCAACCAGAATGCCACCATCTGAAACCGACCAGAATGCCACCATCTGAAACCGACCAGAAACACTTCTGCTCCTTCTGGACCGACCAGAAACACTTCTGCTCCTTCTGGACCGACCAGCTTAAACCGACCAGCTCCCTGACTTGCTTCCCAAGCCATACTATGACCGACCATCTCATTCCAGACCGACCTGACCGACCCCAGGACGACCAGAAACCTGCACATCTCCAATTCGACTCCGATTTCAACCAAAACTTCGCCAAACGGCGAATCTGATGAAACCAGCTTATCCGATTCATCCAAACGCAATCACAAACATGTTATGCAACCAACAATATCATCAATCTAACAATTTCCATCAAAACGCATAAATGTCCCAAAACATGATAAGTGAATCATATGAACATAAAAACGGATCTAACTTGCATAATCTTGAGAAAAATCATAAAATTAACCATTTAGATTATATAGATCAGATCCTAAGGTGATTCATATATAAAATGGACTTAGCATGGTGTGGATCTAAGGAAAATAACATGGAAATGATGAAATTAACATCCTAAAACCCATAAACTTGCATGAATCCGAATGAGAGATGTAAATCACTCACCAATTATCCAAATCTAAGCAAAAGCAATGAAAACGCAATCCGGACAGCGAACACTTCGAATCAAACTCTTCAATCCGATGAATTCGCCCTTGAGATGATGTAGATCTAGCCTCTTATGGTGTAGATCTTCGATTTCCCTCCTTGGATTTTGGAATTTTAATGGTGGAAAGATGTTAGAGGAAGGAGGAGATCAAATCCTCCCCATAAGAGATTGGAAAATGCCAACCTTTCTCCATACCCCTTACCCCCTTATTTATAGTCTCCACCCACCCTCTAATGGGCCTTCTCCAAATCAGCCCATTAGCCTTCCAAAACCTGAACAGCCAACTGAAAAACCTTAAAACAGCGATTTCTCCCAAACCGCTGAACCAAATCCTTAATGTAACCACTCTACGGAAAGGGAATCATCAATTCCTTTCCAATGGCACAGGTCTCACCCTCTGATTCGACCTGAGTCAAAAGTTATGCCCAGTACAAGACTGACAGGGGCAAAATGGTCACAAACAAAATCGGTAAAATTTATGGACATGTCTCACATCCCCATAAGCAACATACTAAAAGATGAGAATGATCCAACCCTCAGGGGATAAAATAAAATTATTTTATGATCTTCCAATACATAAAATGCGGGCTGTTACAATACATGTTGCTATGATTGTATGGTATGTTTTGTGATTGATTAGAAAAGTTAGATTGGTCGAAAACGCCGTCGAATGGCGTAAAACAGTCGCTAGAAAGAAGTGCAGGAAATTAGACGAACCAGATCGGATCTGAGAAGGGGAGCACGAACCGAACCGTGGAGCACCATGCAGCTCTGACCCGACCCGATCGTGGAGCACTACCCGACCCCGAACCGATCATGACAAGGACACCAAGAACCGATGTGGACTCGATTGTGAGCAAGTGGAGGACCCCGATCCGAAGAGAGCACCCGATCCGAACAGCTCCAGCTTGGTGGACCATGAACCGGAGCATGAGTCGATCACGAACGAGAATGCTACTCCGAACCGAACCGTTGGAGGAAGGATTTCACGACCCGAACCGTTGGAGGAAGGAGCACGAACCGAATCGGGGTACACACCACGAACCGACTTGGAGCAAGCATGACCGATCCGAACCGAGGAGCCTGGACTTGAGGTGTGGACTACGAACTGAACTGGAAGTACGATCTGAAGTGAAGAACCGAACTGATCCGGGGAAGACCAAACCGGAGATGCAAAGGTAGTCCAAATGAGAAGTTAGAACTCAGGATCCAGTTGGGAACCAACCAGTTAACTTCACGATTGGACTTTGCTGCGGGACGTGTGCAAATGGTTTCTTGGTATCCGTAACTTTGGTTCACTACTGAGATACAGTTGGTGGGCTTGTAGTAATAGTTGTATGGGGTCGACTACGTCATGGTCCAAAGAATTAGGTGACCAAAGTAAGGGGTATCGTATGCTTTACGCACTCAGTGAGAGGCCTGAGGATTGACTGCTGTGTTTGATTGTTTGCTATCACCTTGACGTGCACACCCCCTCCCCCGTTATCTTTACACCCTATGCTAGTGTTACCTTACAAAATTGTACGGTATGTTGTGCTGACTCTTTGGTTGCAGGTCCCGGATCAGGTATGATTGGATTATACCTGTTATTGTTTTATTTTGATGCTTATCGCTCATACCGGACTTCTGTCTGACCCGGAGTTTTATGTCTCTTCTTATTACTCTGGGTGCTCTTAAATGGTCAGACTAGAGACAGGTTAGGTGGTATGCATGAGTAGATGTACGGGAGACGAGCAGGAGGCTCCCACGTATGATATATATAGATATTCTCCCTGTGTCACTGCGGGTCACTACTTTGGGCATTAGTAGTGTACCTTTTCCTTTTCTTTGTGTTAGAGATAGTTTTGAAAAGTTGTAATAATGATGATGTGGAACATAAGTTGTATTTGGATTTCCGCTGCTATGATGTTTAGTTCTAGTTTTGAGCTTATGCATTGTCTCACCTGTTTTATGTCAAGTATGTTGTTATTATATTTTGTTCCATGCGATGTGAGACAATCTACAGGTTCTTTGTTAGTTCATTCTCTTCTTTCCTTTCTTTGGCGACCATCTCGTGCTAGTTGGACATTGGCACAACACAATTTCCTTGGAAATGTTGGCTGGTGCGGGGCGGGCCGTCACATATATGGTTCGCCAGGCCACTATGGGCCACGAGTAGGCGGAAAGCCCACTGGGGGTCATTCATGGGCCCTTAAGACCACGGTCCGAAGCCTGTTGGACGACACTAACCGAAGTTTTGGAATAGCCCACCACGATATGAAACTTGAAGAGACGATCCGAGCATTAGCATGACTAATGGATCGGAAATGACAGAGTTCCATATTTGTAGAAATACAAAAGTTATAAAATGCTACTTGTTACAGGAGGTTTTAAAACTTACTTGGCGATTTGATAGCAATATCTCCGAAATTCAAAAGATGAAAATCATTCGATGAGCAGAAAAATGTCTGATGATACAATCCAATATTTAAACCGTCAAAGAACGCAACTTCGTGAAGCAGTACGACATTTCAGACAGACACGACCACTGATTCATATCCCTTTGTGAAAAGATAGCTCGAAAATTTCGAAGCATGTCCCGTCCCGATAAGACATGTCCCGTCCCCGATAAGTGGGTGGCTTGGGTGGCATGTGGAATTACTAATGGTAACTTCTAGTGAAAATTATTGGATTTAATTATTTATTTTAATAGTTACGGTACATTGACTTTCTTAGGTTTATATTCTTATTATATTTATTTCGACTTATTTATTTTATACTAGAAGTATTTATTTTATTTTGACTGCCTTACCTTAAATATGTTTTCTAAATAATTTTATTTGGACTTGCTAAAATACTAAAATTTTGTGTTTAGCTTTTACATAATATATTCTTTGCATAAATTCTATTTTGACTAAATGATTTGCATTTAGTATCTTAACTCGTGTCGTACATAATGAATTTAGACTGGAATTTCTTTCCATGAACTGTTTCAAGTATGAACGAAATATATTACAAATTTTTGATTTTATGATCGTTGTAATTCAAGAACTAAAATTAATTTATTTTAAATTATTGATAAATTTGGTGCGATTATTTCATCGTTGAACAAATTTATGTCCAAGGGTTAAGAACATTCGATATGGGCAAAACGGAAAGAAATAGATTTTTGAGAACATTTCATTGATAACATTTTCAAGTTTAAATCATGAAAAAAATTAGTAACATTGTTGTACATTTGGGTTAACAAATTATGGAACTTTATACACTTGAAAACATTCTTATTCAAACTGAATCATATCTACCAAAAATATTTTCTAAGGATTTGGCTACAACACTCAAAGATTTTGTGTTGAAGTCTTCTTCCACGTGTCATTACTTCTCTGTGAATGAATTTTACATTGAGATTTTTCCAGATACTGGTTCCCTGAGTTTCATTATAAAATGGTGCATACCCTTTTCTGTTCGTTCACCACAAACGCTTACTCCTCTTCGTATTTCAACAGCCATTTATTATTCCTCTCAAACGATTTCCTTTCCCCAAATGTTTATTCTTCCATAATCAAAATCGTTCTCCCCAAATTCACTCTCCAAATGATCACCGCTGGCCTTTTCCCATCCATTCGCCGCTGCTGACGATCATCGCTCTACCATCCCCTTGATTTAACCACGACGCAACCACTGAACTGAAAGTCATTGTCTTTCTCTCCTACCCTCATCTACTCTGCACGCAAATAATTCGATCAGTCACAGAAGCCACCTGAAAACCATGAGCTACCATAATCCGCGCTCTCTTCAAAATCAGAACCTCATCCGCCTTTAATGGTTGAATCCGTACCAAGGACTGAGACCCGCCTTCCTGTCGGGGTCACCAGATGTTGCTCCACCGTAAAACTGCTAATGCGCCACGGCTCTCAGCCTTTTTTTCTAAGTCTTCTTATGATTAAATTTCTTACAAGTAAAAAATTTCAGCACTCAACAATTGAGAAATGAAATAGCAGCCATGGCTGCCAGGTCTGATCCTAACCCTATTTTCGACGACAACCCCAATCAGAAAGGAGATCCTTCTTCCCTCCCTCAACCTCCTTCTAGTTCTTCTCCTGGCCCTCCTCTCTCTTCCCCCGATTTTCTGGTGGACAAGGACAGTTTTACTAGGGTTCTCAATCGGAAGAAGAACCCTAAATCTTTCGCCAATCCTAACGTTTCTACAAAATTTCGTAGAGGGGCGAACAAGTCAAGCGTCCATATGAGACAAGGGGCGGGAAAAGCTAGCGAGTATCCAATGAATTCAAGGCAAAAACCATTTCTAGCATCTAACGGTGACAGATTTCATTCAAGAAACGAAGCCCAACCAATAAAAACGGTCAATAATAATCAATAAACAGTGCAACAGGTTAATAATAAAATAAATAAGAATCTGAAGGCCTCTTCTTAGGCGGACATGGTCAAAATTGGGGGGCAAGACTCGAAATTTGACCTGGAATACATTGAGCCTGTGGAGACAATCGGGGAGAAGATCATTGTTGTAATGGAGGAGACCAGTTTAAGAACAGAAGGTAAATGGGGTATGTCAGTTGTCACCTACGTGTTTGGCAAGCGCCCTCCATATCATCATTTTGGGGCCTTCGTCGTCCGCACATGGAACCCCATAGGATCTTTCGAGATTTTCACTCGAGAGAACGGATTCTTTATAATGAGGTTTACAACCGTGGAAGACTGCGAAAAACTTTTACAGGGGGGTCCGTACTTCATCAACGGCAAACTGATCATCTTAAAAAGATGGTCCAAAAAGTAAATCTTGGATAGAGACTTGCTAAATACCATGCCAATTTGGATACGTCTTCCAGAACTGAACCTCAGACTATGGGATAAGGAAGTATTCAACACAATAGCAAGCCTAGTTGGCAATCCACTGAAAATGGATGAGCAAACAACCAAAGAAACTCGGTTGAGCAACGCCAGAATACTCGTTGAGATAAAAGCAGATGCTGATCTACCTAATGAAGCTTCGGTGTACATGCCTCATGGCGAATTGATTTCTTAGCAAATAATGTATGAGTTAATGCCAGACAGGTGCAAAACATGTAAGTGTTTTGGTCATTCGTTTGAAAACTGCATCTACAATCCAGATTCAAGACGGGTTTCAGAAACCGCGAATCTTGAACTTGAAAAGGATGGCAGTGATCCTGGAGTCAACTCAAACGTTATCACTCAAAACAATAACAATCAAGAATGTACACCGACCGCCATAAAATTGGATGAAATGACAATTAATAAAGTTTCATTCATTGAAAAAGAAGCCATTATTTATTTCAGTACTTTATATAATACATCTAGTTATCCCAAAAAAATTCTTGATATTGTTTTTAAATATACTATAAATAGCAATAGCAATGAGATTCTTCTGGCTCACATTAATCAGAATGAGATTAGGAACATCATTTTTAATGCTAATAACGGTAAAAGTCCTAGGCCAGATGGGTTTGGTGCTAAATTTTATAAAACCCACTGGGATGATTTGAAATTAGGTTTACTTAATTTTGTTGCTGAATTTTTTAATTCTGGCAAGCTTTTAAAGAACACTAGTCACAGTTTCATCTCTTTGATCCCTAAAGTGGAAAACCCTTCTGGCCTAGATGAGTATAGGCCTATTGCATGTTGCAACTTTGTGTATAAAATCATTTCTTTCTATTCTGTGTAATAGATTAAAATGCTTTCTTAAATTCATTATTTCTGAAAACCAGAGTGCATTTATACCTGGTAGATTAATTTCTGAAAACTCTCTATTAGCTCATGAGCTTATCAGAAATTTCAACATGAAGAGCAGCAATCTTATGTGTATCAAAATAGTCTTGCACAAAGCTTTTGATAAAATCAATAGGAGTTTCATAAAATGGGTTCTGACTATAAATTTTTTGCTTTAATTGAAGAGTGCATTAACAATGTGACCTATTCTATTATGGTTAATGGCTCCCCTAAAGGTTTCATACACAGCAATAGAGGAATAAGGCAGGGTGACCCCTTGTCACCATACCTTTTCTCTATTGTAATGGAATATTTTTCATTGCAATTAGAAAATGAAGTCCTTAAGGGGAAAATTAAACCCAAAAATAGATTTAAGCCACATATAACTCATTTGCCTTATGAAGATGATATGCTTTTATTCTTAAAAGCTGAAATGAAAAGTGCTATTGCTATTTGTAGTATTTTGAAAAACATGGAAAGATATACTGGACTAGCAGTCAATCCCTGTAAGTGTAAAATCTATTTTAGCAAGGGTGTTTCTATAAAAGAAAATATCCTTAAGATTTTGAATTTCAAAGAGGGCAACCTACCAGTTAAATACCTTGGCTTGCTATTAAGCATTAATCAAATCAAAGATAAAGATTGTGATAAGCTTGTTGACATGGTTCAGGGTAGGCTTGAGGGTTGGTCCTGCAAACTTCTATCTCTAGCTGGTAGACTAGAATTAACTCACACTGTTATTACTGCCTTGATAATGTACTGGGTTCAATCTTATAGCATACCTACTAGTGTCATTAATAAAATTGAGAAATCATACTCTAATTTTATTTGGAGAGGTAAATATCATAAAGTTGGTTGGGATAAGATATGCAAACCCAAAAAATTTGGTGGACTTGGGATAAGAAATATCAGGGATATTGCTGAAGTCTGTAAATATAAACTTTTTTGGAAATTTCTTGAGGGTAGATCTCTTTGGGCCTGGTGGATGAATGCTAGATATTTGAAAAATAAAATTTTTTGGCTGGCCAGAAAAGAAAACCACCACTCTTCTATTTAAAAAAGTATTTTAGACCGTAGAGACACAGGTAGAAAGTTACTATTAAGGAAGATTAAAGATGGTAGTCAAACCAGTTTATGGTTTGACCCATGGATTAATGGTAATTCTCTTATTAATCTTCTTGGGTGGAACAACCTATATGTTTTAAGCGGGGTTAATAATATTGTCTATAATATTATTTCTAACAATTGTTGGAGCTTTCTTAATAACCCTGCTGCTCTGATCTTTAAAAATGCTATCTTAAAAATTCATATTGATCAGAGCTGCTTTAAAGATCATTGGACTTGGACTTTAAGTTCAAAGGATAAATTTTCTTTTAAAAAAGTTTGGGAGTTTTTACAAGGGAAGAGGTAGAAGTGGACTGGCATAAAATCATTTGGTGCAAATCAAATTGTCCTAAAATGGCTTACTGTGCCTATTCTACTCTTTTAAACAAACTCCCATCTAGAGAAAATTGCTGCAAATGGAACCCAAATTCTGAAAACATTTGTTTGCTTTGTAAAAATGAGGTTGAAAGCTCCAGCCACTTATTTTTTGATTGTATTTACTCCAAGTACATCTGGATTAATGCCAAAAGTACTTTGGGTTTCAATCAAACCTATGTTGATTTTAATATTATAGACAGTATTGAGTATATCCTGAAATTTTTTAAACCCAAATCCACCAAATTTAATAGAGCTTGTGTCATATTAACTGCTTCTATTTATTATATTTGTAGAGAGAGAAACCAAAAACTTCACACTGGTAAAGAAGCAAATTGTACTCAAATTTTGAACACAATAATTCATGACAGTGAGATTGTTATGAAGAAAGCTAACAGGTATAGAAATGATAACATGCATAGCAAAGCTTATCATAACAATAATACAGATGGAGATAAGCTAGTTGAAGATTTCTTACTCAATGGAAAGCAACCATAGCAAGAGATCCACTGACATTCATGCTGGAGACAGCAACCTCTGCCATGACAATAGTTACCAGTTCTGCAAAGGGACTAATAATGTCACTCAAGAGCACAATGCTATTTTAACTAATGGTAAGAATAGTAATGCCCTTTTTATACCTATTGCAGGTAGCAGTGATCACACATCAACCAGTGAGTCAACAGTGAGTCATCACAGTGTTTTGAGCGGATCTGACTTCCTAACTAGGGAAATCATCAACTATCATAACAATCCAACTATTAGAAAGGGAAGTGGAACGCATACTGACTCTAAAGTGCGTAATTATTTTTCATATCCAAACTGTAACACCTTGATTTTACCTGAACGAGAGGATGGAAACACTAGCAATGATCCAAACCAAAGAAGACACATGGATAAGAGAAATTCTGACTTCCTAACTGAGGCAACCATCAACTATCATAACAAATCTAAAATTAGAAAGGGAAGTGGAAAGCATTCTGACTCTAAAGTGCGTAATTATTTACCATATTCAAACTGTAACGCTTTGATTTTATCTGAATCAGAGGATGGGAACCCTAGCAGTGATCCAGACCGACGTAATCCCATGGATAAGTGAAATTCAGATAACAAGTTAATTTTTTTGCATAGAATTAGGGAGAAGTTCTACAAAAGTAAGCTGAATAACCAGATATATCACTTATCCGGCTGTTCTAATGGCGAGAGTAGTAGAGGCAACACTCTACAGCACAACGAGGATCCAACAAGTACGAAGAGAAGCTACGAGAGCATGAGAAGTTCAGATCTGAAAGATAAGAACTCCAATTCCTCCATCGAGATTCAAAAAGCCCACTTAGATAACCAGAGCTCGCACTTGAATGTTGATAAGCTATATCGCAAGTCAAATAGTGACGAGAAGAGAGGAGACATCAATGAGGATAAAGTATGGAAACCGCCTTGAAGACGATGGGCTTTTTTCCACTCACAAGAAGCTCGCCATTATTTAGAGCTAAGCTTTAGGGTTTCATTTGTGTTGAGTAACTGACGGCTAGGGTTTCAAACCTTTTTGTGTTGTTATGTGGTATTGGGTTCGGGTTTGTTCCCATTATTATGGGCCTTGGCCCATCTCTTTTTACTATTTCAAAAAAAAAATTGTTACAAGTTCATCACTTGAAGTACTAAGCATAATTGTTGAGGTCTGTTCGGATTGATTATCTCCGTCCAAGTTAATAGTTTGCTGCTGCGTTTCACCTCTGATTAGCTGTCTTGATTGATTGTTTTGAGTAATGTGCGTGCTTGGCTCTAAGATTCCGCCTTCTTCATATATTTTTTGTTTGTTCGTGCAAAATAAAGGAATTTGCATGTTTAAGGAGTCCTATTTTCCCGTGCATGTCACTGTTTATACTATAAACTGGGTGTAGAATTTAATTCACACAAGCGTACCACCAATGTAAGCATAATATCTTTGTCAGCAACTATTTCTCTCACCGCTATTTTAGTCTTTTCTACCATTTTACAAGCTGGTCATTCTAGTTACTGAACAACCCGGAGAGAAGAAAGTATATCTGGGATGGTTACAGTCAAAGTTTACTGTTAACTATCATGGTGTTGTTTACATTCTATTTTTCTATAAATAAGACTTTACTTCTCAGTATAAAGCACTAGTATAAAACTGTGAGGCAAACGGTTTGCAATCACTTTTTTTTATGTTAATTGGATTGACTTGATGACCAGTTATAACTTACATGTCAGAGGGTTCGAAATTTTTCAAACCAATTATACCCATGAGTCATTAAATAGTTTGAAAATTTAATTACATACTTCTTATTTAACACATATATGTTGTGTATTGAAAGTTCTTGGTTAAACTTGCTCTAATTCCTAAGTTCCTATGAGGTGGGTCTGACTTTTGGTTTAAGTAAGAATACTTTGCCTAAGATTTCCATTAAATTAGTTGAACCTGAGTTGCCTTTTGTGTGGTTGTGTATAAGTTAGGTCCCTGTTGCCACCTTGCTGAGTGGCTTTCCAATGGACCCATTGAGCTTTGCTTAAACCCTCGTGTACTCGAATGACTTATATCATTATGGTCTATAAAAATAATAATAATGATAACTTGACAATTAAGGAAGCATACTTCCGGAACCCTTAACTAAATTTCCTACATACATTGCTTGAAATGATAGTATTATTTTGGTTTAGTTAGTTTATTTTTATTTAATTTAAATGTAGTCCTTTTTTTCATTCCTTGTTGTTACCCTTTTGCTAAGTACATTTCATGTTGCAGACTGATTGCGTTGAACACTATAAATCATTTCAATGTGTGTGCACTTTACTACCATACGAGTTTAACACTTTAACATATCTGCATGTTTTCCTATCCTCATGTTTTAATAGAAATTTTCCTGATATTTTGTCCCTAGACCCCTTTATGCTGATACTTGTGCAGATGGTCATGGTGGCACACACATTTGGACCACTATTTAACTTACATGATCGATTGTAACTAGGCATAATCAAATAATTATATTTGTTGATCTCAGCCAACTAACACTGCTGAAATAGTAGCTGTTTGTTTTTTCAGTACCTGCTTGAGTCCATATATGTTGTTACGTTTTTACGCCCATGCTACCTACATGAACCACTGTCTTGTTTTAAATCATGAATGTATTGCCGCCATGCCTTGTCCATGATATTGACTGGTCGATCTATACGTTCGGTAGTTCACTAGTTTACTCTAATTATTATATTCGAATTTGTAAGATTAAACAATTATATTTATGGATTTGTTTCTAAGTGACTTACTTGAAATAAGTTTAATCCAGACACGGGTGTTTTGTTTATTTTGCGTGGGACACTCGGGTCAGGCCTTAAGTGTTCCAGGTTATAGATATCAACTCACAAACTGGAGAGGACGTGGAGATTTGAAAACACTCACGCACGCTAAGTTCGACAAATGTAAATTATTGAAAATTCATGTATACATTATATATATATATATATATATTCCGCTGTGCAAATATTGTCAACTCTGATATTTATATAAAATTTTATTCTGCTACAAATTATTGTACTCTGTGGTTCTGTACTAATTCTGTTTAAATCGTGTAAGCTAATAACAATCTATCGTTTTGAACGTTTCAAGTTCGTTTAATTACCGATTTGAGACGAGCAAAATGCCAGGTCGTTACATCATGTATCAGATCTTTGGTTCATACAAATCTTGGCTTATTCGATTTAAAAACTCATCAGAGAAAAGGTAGAAGTACCTTAGAATGAGTGGAATTGATGCTAGAATCAGCGGATTTTGAACACACAAAATTTTGGAATAGATTTCTAAAATAAAATATTTTTGAAGAAGATTTGGAAATCGAATGTTTTGAAGGAAATTATTTTCGAAATCAATAACTTCGTAAATGCACTTTTACGGTAAAATTTTTTTTCGAAAAGCATTATCGAGATATTTGAAATTTTTAAAGAAAATAAGCAATTATATGAATTGTGTTTTCCAAGTGTATGAAATTTTTCATGTGATTTTTGAAAGAGACTTTGTAAAAAAAATTCCAAGATGAGTACGGATTTTCGAAAAATAACTTGATGAAGCGGATTTTTGACGATACTCAAATTGAGGAACGATCAACGAAAAGTGAGCAGAAGCAGTATCGGATTGGATTTAAACTAGTGTTAATTATTTAAACTACTTGTTTTTTAGCTAATACTACTTAACTACTAATTGTTTTACTTACATTACTTTACTGAAATTATTCATTTTCTACTTAGCTCGGTACTTCTGACTAAATTATTTGTAATTTTATAATATTACAGCTTTGGTCTTAATCGTTTTATATTGCATTTAGTTATTTAGTTTCGGTTTTATCTAAATTATTTGTACTTAACATTTTGTAAATGTAGTATTTAAAACTTTTTCACTTGATTATTTTATCTTGTACTACATTATTTATATGTAGCTTGTATATATTACATTATTCGTTCTTCTAGATTCTTTGTATTTATCGTTAACATTTTACTTTTAACCTAGTTACTGGTATTTAACAATTCATAGTCCCATAATCTAACCTACTTATTATTTTCAATTAAAGTTAATTTCTTTTCAACTAGTATATTTCCTTATTGTATACTAAACATAATATATTTTGCTTTACGGTTTTATTTAAACTATTTTACCAAAATTATCTTATATGAAACTATTTTATAATATTTGAAGTTTTATCTTATTTTTTTACTAAAATCTGTATTATTATATGCGTCTATCTTACTTAAACTAATTGGAAGTATATACTATTTGATGCGAGAAATTTCGGTCCAAGTAAATTGAGTACGAAGATTCGATCGAAGGGCGATATGCGCGACATAAATGCGTATCAAATATGATTCTTCGGTAACAAATTTGATCATGCAATTGGACTTGAAATTGTATTGATTTAGAAAAATTATTTTGGAACTGAATGGAATTTTCCAAGCCTCGAAACTTATAAGAAATATAAGAAAGGTAAAATTTTGACGATGCGCGTAAATGAACATATGTATTAAGTAATTGTAATTAAGATACGCTGAGAATACCACACGGTATTTCAGATCTTGATAATTGCAATTTATTAAAATTATAATAAATGCTAAAGTGGTGGAGAAAATGGCTTTCCCCTATTGAAATTGTATGAATAAATTGAATAGAAATTACTTGACAAATAATCAATATGATATCAAGGAAAATAAATTGAAGTAAGAATTACTCGAGAGAGAAACTAATCGAGTATCCCATGATTGAACTGCTGAAATTTGTATCCTTGTGTGCATTTGACTTTTCAATATTTGTCAAGGATAATGATTTAAACTCGGACCGTTCACCCATGAGTAATGTCTTCCATACCTTTTATCTTATGAATTTGGCCAAGTGTTTTGATTTAAGCCATCATACCTCATGATACTCGTTTGATGTTGAACTTCTATTTTGAGCCCGTGGAATTTGAATTGATCCATGCACGAATACCCCTTCTAGGTTGTGTGTCGAATGAAACCAAGTTGAAATCAAACTAGATAACTTTGATTTTGTCAAAGATGTTATGTAACGGAACCTTAATGAGCTTTTGATTGTAATTAAAAGTGTTGAAATATAGAATCCAACTTATGCAAGACAATTCGACTTTTGAAAATATTTATTTTGAGAATCTGGTTCCAAAATTTTTTGAAATAAATGTTTTGGAACATTTTACCAATACTAGTTTGAATATGTATACGCATTACAAAAGTGCAGCGAAAGCGTGACGGTTTTTTTCAATAAAAATATTGGCTTAAGAGGTTTTCCAACTAAATTGAATAGTGCAAACTTTTCAACAAGATTTGACATTGAAATTTGAAAGAAATGGTTATTTGACTATCTAATTTGTAAATCATTTCTAAGGTATTGATTTGAAACTCTTGAACATCTTATATTATGAGAATATGAAATTTATTTGGAAATCCGGAAATATTCAAGCTAGTTAAATGAAATTTGATCTAAGGAAAAGTTGATACGATTTGTTTATATATTTTAAACGATTTTACGTAGCTTTCAAAATTTGAAATGCTTACTTTGTTTGAAAGAACGATAAGAAAATCGCATTGATCAAATTTGATTTCCAATTGTTGAAAGGATTTTTTTTATGGAAAAACGTATCTCTTAGAAGATATCAACTTATGTATAATTTTTGAAAGTGTTATTTCGAAATAAATTGAAATTTATGAAGCTTGATAGGATTTTAATGATTTTTAAAAGTCTTTGATTTAGACTTGAAATGTTGAAATAAGATCATTGATTTCGAAATATGAAACATAAGTTGTATTATGTACTTCCAATTGATTGAATTACCTTTCAAGTATGGTTCGAAAATTGTTTTCTAAGTTGTTTTGGGATACGATAAATAGTTTATAAATTGATTTATGAACTAAGAAAATTTCGACGACTTGAATCCCGATATTTGAAATGTTTGAAAGACAACAATACTATGATTAAAGCATTCATGAATTATTATTGTGAAATGATTTATGGCTTCGGGATATGGAATGATTTGATATGTTTGATGGATTTGGTGGACCCGTGGCTAAAAGAAGTACGTGTGTGATTTAGAGTGAGAAACCTAAGCATCTACGGTATCCGTAACTGAATGAAAAACCGAGTTATATGTGCTCCGCGATTTTGTACTTGGAGTTCCAAGACTGGACGAAAGCCTTGAGATACAGTTTGCTTGGGATCCCTCGATTTTGGTATTTGGGAAGCGCAACCTAGGCATATACGGTATCCGTCTGGATGAAAAACCGAGATATATGTGTTCCACGATTTTGTGCTTGGGTGTCCGTGTCTGGATGAAAACCGTGATGTACAGTTCGCTTGAGAACCCTCGACGATGGTCTGCTTTAGGTATCCGGAGCGACCTTAATTATCTATATAATTGCGTACGATGGGCTGCCCTTATGCCTTGTCATGGGAAACTTGAGGAAATGAACAGAATTTTTTACGACAAGATGAAACAAGTATATTTAGTACTAGTATATTTTAGTCACGCGCCTGATCAACAAATGTCTAAAGTTTGCAAGGACGATGATGGACTTGTTAGGCTTCGAGTCATCATATATATTCGAAGTTTTTAAAGCGATTTTGGTTTTGAAATCTCGAAGTGAAGTATGATTCTATATAAAAAGAAATGTATAGTACTTCAAATGGTTTCAAATGGAAAATGGGATTCTAAGTTCGGAGGAAACATTTTTGAAGCTTTCAATTTATTTGAGATCTATGATTTAAGATGTAGTAACTTATATAGTATTTTAATTTAACTTATTTAACTTATTCATTTACTTAACCTATCATCTCGTTTAAACTATTATATTTCGCATTTGTACCTACGATTTATCCATTTCAAGTTCTTTTACTTACATTATTTTACTACTTTCTAACATTATCTATTTTCTACCAAGTTTTCTAAAAATTGCTTATATTTGATCATTTTATTGTAGCTTTGAAAACTATCTTATATTAAACCCTTTTCATTTTTATTAAATCTACCTTTATTTCAAAGTAACTTTATCATTTTAAACTACTTCCCCTCAAATTATCTTGTACTTTGAACATAGTCTTCTTCAACATTATATAGAAAATTCCTTTGTTTATACAATGGTTTATGTTTTGATATAAGCAGTGTCAAATTTAGTTATATGATAAAATTTTGTTAATCTATTAAGAACGTTTCTATAAATCTCAATCTTACTAGAAATTGTAAATATTGTGATTTGATAACTTTTATTTGTATTTGGTTTTAATAAATTCTATAAATAAGATTTGTTTTACTTAAGTACAAATCCTACAACTCCCCTTTTCGTGGATGAAAAGTTTTAAGTGAGGGAGGCTGTAATGAACCAGAATTTTGACGTTTGAAATATAAATTTAATTATCATTAAAATATTTACAGTTGGGTTTGATATACAAATTGAAAATATCATTTATTCTCGAACATCATCGAATATATTTATATTTGGATTTGACTTATATTTTGTTTTGAATGTATAAAGAGAATTCCTATGTCTATTGATTTCTTTTTATGAATGTTCATTATAAAGAAATGTATTAACGTTTGTTAGATAATTTAAATTTATTAGAATACTTAATTTTGAATTAAGTTTTAATGTTGTAGTAAAAATTTACATTTTACATAAAATTGGGAATTAATCTATTTGAGTACATTCTGAGTTTACCTCTAATTTATTCCTTTTGTAAATTTATAAATGTTTTGACATTATTAACAAATTTGTGCCTGTATCCTTGTATTCTTTCCATTTAATCTTAATATAAATAGTTGTCAAAATTTAAAGTTTGATTTAATCGGTCTACAGTTTTATTTGCATATATTGTGTTCTTCGTTTGTATTGTAGCACTTTTGCATCTATAATATTCTACTTTTGGATTTAATTATTTATTTTAATAGTTACGGTACGTTGACTTTCTTTGGTTTATATTCTTATTATATTTATTTCGACTTATCTATTTTATACTAGAAGTATTTATTCTATTTTTACTGCCTTACCTTAAATATGTTTTCTGAATCATTTTATTTGAACTTGCTAAAATACTAAAATTTTGTGTTTAGCTTTTATATAATATATTATTTGCATAAATTCTATTTTGACTAAATGATTTTCATTTAGTATTCTAACTTGTGTCTTACGTAACCAATTTAGACTGGAATTTCTTTCCATGAATTGTTTCAAGTATGAACGATATATGTAACAAAATTTTGATTTTATAAACGTTATAATTCGAGAACTAAAATTAATTTATTTTAAATAGTTGATAAATATGGTGCGATTATTTCATCGTTTAACAAATTTAAGTCCAAGGGTTAAGAACGTTCGATATGGGTAAAACGGAAAGAAATATATTTTTGAGAACATCTCATTGATAACCTGTTCAAGTTTAAATCATGAAAGTATTTAGTAACATTGTTGTACATTTGGGTTAACAAATTATGGAATTTCATGCACTTGAAAACATTTTTATTCAAACTAAACCATATTTATCAAAAATATTTTCTAAAGGTTTGGCTACAACACTAAAAGATTTTGTGCTGAAGATTTCTTCCACTTCTCTGTGAATGAATTTTACATTGAGATTTTGCCCGATACTGGCTCCCTGGGTTTCCTTATAAAATGGTGCGTACCCTTTTATGTTTGTTCAAAACAAATGCTTCCTTCTTCTCGTTGTATTTCAACAGCCAGCTATTATTCCTCTCAAATGATTTCCTTTCACCAAATGTTTATTCTGCCCAAATCAAAATCGTTCTCCCCAAATTCACTCTCCAAATGATCGCTGCTAGCCTTTTCCCATCCATTCGCCACTACTGACAGTCACCGCACCGCTATCCCCTTGATTTAACCACGTCGCAACCAGTGAACCGCAAGTCATCGTCTTTCTCTCCTACCCTCATCTACTCTGCGCGCAAACAATTCCACCAGTCACCGATGCCACCAGAAACCATGAGCTGCCATAGTCCGCGCTCTCTTCAAAATCAGAACCTCTTCCGCCTACAACGGTTGAATACATACCTAGGCCAGAGTGTGCCGCGTTCCTGTCGGTTTCACCGGAAGTTGCTCCACCATAAAACTGCTGATGAACCATCTCTCTCAGCCTTTTTTTGTAAGTCTTCATAAGATTAAATTTGTTACAAGTTTATCACTTCATTTACTAACTAAGTATAATTGTTGTGGTCTGTTCGGATTGATTATCTCCATCCAAGATAGTAGTTTGCTGCTGCGTTTCACCTCTGGTTAGCTGCCTTGGTTGATTGTTTTGAGTAATGTGTGTGCTTGGCTCTAAGATTCCGCCATCTTCATATATTTTTTGTTTGTTCCAGCAAAATAAAGAAATTTGCATGTTTAAAGAGTCCCATTTTCCCGTGCATGTCACTGTTTATACTACAACATGGATGTAGAATTTAATTCACACAAGCACACCACCATTGTGAGTGTAATATCTTTGTCAGCCACTATTTCTCTCACTGCTATTTTAGTCCTTTCAACCATTTTACAAGCTGGTCATTCTAGTTACTGAACAAACCAAAGAGAGGAAAGTATATCTGGGATGGTTATCATCAAAGTTTACTATTAACTGTCATGGTGTTGTTTACATTCTATTTTCATATAAATAAGACTATATTTCTCAGTATAAAGCACTAGTATAAAACTATGACCCAAAAGGTTTATAATCACTTTTGTTTTATGTTATTTGGATTGACTTGATGACCAGTTATAACTTACATGTTAGTGGGTTCGAAATTTTCAAACCAATTATAGCAATGAGTCATTAAATAGTTCGAATATTTTATTACATACTTCTTATTTAACACATGTATATGTTGTGTATTGAAAGCTCTTTGTTAAACTTGCTTTAATTCCTAAGTGCCTATGAGGTGGGTCTGAATTTTGGTTTAAGTAAGAATACTTTGCCTAAGATTTCCTTTAAATTATTCGAACCTGAGTTGCCTTTCGAGTTGCTGTGTATAAGTTTGGTCCTTATTGCCAACTTGCTGAGTGACTTTCCAATGGACCCATTGAGCTTTGCTTAAACACTCCTATACTCGCATGACCTGTATCATTATGGTCTATAAAAATAATAATAATGATAACCTGACAATTATGAAAGCATACTTCCAGAACCCTCTAATTTCCTGCATACATTGCCTGAAATGTTAGTAATATTTGGGGTTAGTTAGTTTATATTTTTGTAATTTGAATGTAGTCCTTTTTTCATTCCTTATTGTTACCCTTTTGCTTAGCATATTTCATGCTACAGGTTGCATGCGCTGAACAGTAGAAATCATTTCAATGAGTGTGCACTATGCTACCAAAGGAGTTTAAGACATTAACATACCTGCATGTTTTTCTGTCCTCAAGTTTTAATATAAATTTGCCTGATATTTTATCCCAAACCCTTTTATGCTGAGACTTGTTCAGATGGTCACGATGGCACACACATCTGGACCTACTATTTAACTTACATGATCGATTGTTACTAGGCTTAGTCAAGTAATTATAAATGTTGATATCAGCCAACTAACACTGCTGAAATAGTGACTGTTTGTTTTTTCAGTACTTGCTTGAGTCCATGTATACTGTTACCTTTACGCTTGTGCTGCGTATATGAACCACTGTCTTGTTTTAAATAATGCATGTATTGCCTCTATGCCTTGTCCATGACATTGACTGGTCAATCTATACGTTCGGTAGTTCACTAGTTTACTCGAATTATTATACTCGAATTTGTAGGATTAAACAATTATATTTATGGGTTTGTTTCGTAGTGACTTACTTGAAATAGGTTTAATCCTAACTCGGAAGTTTTGTGTATTTTGCATGGGACACTCGAGTCAGGACTTAAGTGTTCCAGGTTATAGATATCAGCTCGCAAACTAGAGAGGACGTGAACACGAGAAAACGCTCACGCACGCTAAGTTCGACAAATGTAAATTTTTAATAATTCATGTATACATTATACATATATTTACCGTTGTGCAAATATTTTATCAACTATGATATTTATAAAATTTTATTCAGCAACAAATTATTGTACTCTATGATTCTATATTAATTTTGTTTAAACCGTGTAAGCCAATAACAATCTGTCGTTTTGAACGTTTCGAGTTGGTTTAATTACTGATTTGAGTCGGATAAAATGTCAGGTCATTACATGATGAATCATTTGGATTGGGTGCTGCAAAAACCAACCCTTCAAAGTAGTTAAAAAATAGAGGTAATTGTTGGAAATAAAGGCTATTTAGAGAATTAGGGGTAGAATTAAAAAGAATTGCTATTTTGAAGCATAAAGAGAAGTAGGGATAATTAAAGCATAGTACGGGTAGATCGACCAATACGAAAGATGATGAATCGTTTGGATTGGGTGCTGCAAAAATCAACCCTTCACAATAGTTAAAAAATAGGGGTAATTGTTGGACGTAAGGGCTATTTACAGAATTAGGGGTAGGATTAAAAAGAATGTTGTTTTGAAGTATTAAGAGAAGCAGGGGTAGTTTAAGCATAGTTGGGGCAGATCGACAAATGTGAAAGATGATGAATCATTTAGATTGCGTGCTGCAAAAACCAACTCTTCACATTGGTTAAAAAATAGGTTTAATTGTTGGAAGTGTGGGCTATTTAGAGAATTAGGGGAAGTATTAAAAAGAAGGGTTGTTCTGAAGTATTAAGAGAAGTATGGGTAGTTTAAGCATAGTATGGGTAGATCGACAAATATGAAAGATTTTGAATCGTTTGGACTTGGTGCTTCAAAAACCAACCCTTCACATTAGTGAAAAGAATGGATTTAATTGTTGGAAGTAAGGGCTATTTAGAGAATTATGAGTAGGATTAAAAAGAAGGACTGCTTTGAAGTATTAAGAGAAGTAGGGGTAGTTTAATAATACTAGGGGTAGATCGACAAATATAAAGATGATGAATCATATGGATTGTGCGCTGCAAAAACCAACCCTTTCACAGAAGTATAAAAATATGGGTAATTGTTGGACGGGCTACATAGAGAAATAGCGGTTGGATTAAAAAGAAGGATTGTTTTGAAGTATTAAGAGAAGTAGGGGTAGTTTAAGCATAGTAGGGGTAGATCGACAAATATGAAAGATGATGAATAATTTAGATTGGGTGCTGTAAAAACCAACCCTTCACAGTAGTTAAAAGATAGGGGTAATTATTGGAAGTAAGGGCTATTTAGAGAATTAGGGGTAGGATTAAAAAGAATAGTTGTTTTGATTAATTAAGAGAATTATGGGTAGTTTAAGCATAGTAGGGGTAGATCGAAAAATATGAAAGATGATGAATCATTTGGATTGGGTTCTGCAAAAACCAATACTTCACAGTAGTTAAAAAATAGTGTTAATTGTTGTATATAAGGGCTATTTAGAGAATTAGTTGTAGGATTAAAAAGAAGGCTGTTTTGAAGTATTAAGAGAAGTAAGGGTATTTTCAGCATAATAGGGGTAGATCGACAAATATGAAAGATGATGAATCGTTTTTATTGGTTGCAGAAAAAACCAACCCTTCACAGTAGTTAAAAAATAGGGATAATTGTTAGAAGTAAGGGGTTTAGAGAATTAGGGGTAGAATTAAAAAGAAGTGTTGTTTTGAAGTACTAAGAGAAGTAGGTATAGTTTAAGCATAGTAGGGGTAGATCGAAAAATATGAAAGATGATGAATCATTTGGACTGGGTGCTGCAAAAACCAACCCTTCACAGAAGTTAAAAAATAGGGGTAATTATTGGAAGTAAGGGGTATTTAGAGAGTTATGGGTAGGATTAAAAAGAATAGCTGTTTTGAAGTATTAAGTGAAGTAGGGGTAGTTTAAGCCTAGTAGGGGTAGATCGACAAATATGCAAGATAATGAATCATTTGGATTGGATGCTGGAAAAACCAACCCTTCACAGTAGTTAAAAAATAGGGGTAATTGTTGGATGTAAGGGTTATTTAGAGAATTTGGGGTAGGATTAAAATAAAGGGTTGTTTGAAGTATTAAGAAGTAGGGGTAGTTTAAGCATAGCGGGGGCAGATCGACAAATATGAAAGACTATGAATCATTTGGATTGGGTGCTGCAAAAACATACCCTACACATATGTAAAAGATAGGCGTGATTGTTGGAAGTAAGGGCGATTTGGAGAATTAGGGGTAGGATTTGAAAGATTAGTTGTTTTGATATATAAAGAGAAGTAGGGGTACTTTAAGCATTGTAGGGGTAGATCGACAAATATGAAAGATGATGAATCATTTAGATTGGGTGCTGCAAAAACCAACCCTTCACAGTAGTTAAAAAATAGGGGTAATTGTTGGAAGTAAGGGCTATTTAGAGAATTAGGGGTAGGATTAAAAATAAGGGTTGTTTTGAAGTATTAAGAGAAGTATGGGTAGTTTAAGCTTATTAGGGTTAGATCGACAAATATTAAAGATTATGAATCATTCGGATTGGATGCTGCAAAAACCAACCCTTCATAGAAATAAAAAGATAGGCGTAATTGTTGGATGTATTAAGAGAAGTTGGGGTAGTTTAATCATAGTTGGGGTGGATCGGCAAGAATGAAAGATGATGAATCATTTAGATTGGGTGCTGCAAAAACCAACCCTTCACACTAGTTAAAAATAAGGGTAATTGTTGGAAGTAAGCGCTATTTCGAGAATTAGGGGTAGGATTAAAAAGAATAGTTGTTTTGAAGTATCAAGAGAAGTAGGGGTAGTTAAGCATAGTTGGGTTTGGTCGACAAATATGAAAGATGACAAATCGTTTGGATTGGGTGCTGCAAAAACCAACCCTTCACAGTTTAAAAAAATAGGCGTCATTATTGGATGTAAGTGCTATTTAGAGAAATAGGGGTAGGAATAAAAAGAAGGCTGTTTTGAAGTATTAAGAGAAGTAGGGGTAGTTTGAGCATAATAGGGGTATATCGACAAAAATGAAGATGATGAATCGTTCGAATTGGGTGCTGCCAAAACCTGCCCTTCACAGTAGTTAAAAAATAGAGATAATTGTTGGAAGTAAAGGCTATTTAGAGAATTAGGGGTATGATTAAAAAGAAGAGTTGTTTTGAAGTACTGGGAGAAGTAGGTATAGATTAAGCATAGTAGGGGTAGACCGACAAATATGAAAGATGATGAATCTTTTGGACTGGGTGCTGCAAAAACCAATCCTTTACAAAATTTAGAAAATAGGGTTAATTGTTGGAAGTAAGGGCTATTTAGAGAACTAGGGGTAGGATTAAAAAGAATAGCTATTTTGAAGTGTTAAGAGAAGAAGGGGAAGTTTAAACATCGTAGGGGTAGATCGACAAATATGAAAGATGATAAATCGTTTGGATTGGATGTTGCAAAAACCAACATTTCGCAGTAGTTAAAAATTGGGTAATAGTTGTAAGTAAGGGCTATTTAGAGAATTTGGGGTAGGATTAAAAGGAATGGTTGTTTTGAAAAATTAAGAGAAGTAGTGGTAGTTTAAGCATAGTAGGGGTAGATCAACAAATACGAAAGAATATGAATCGTTTGGATTGGGTTCTGCAAAAATAGCCCTTCGCAGTATTTATAAAA
Source organism: Allium sativum (assembly GCA_030737875.1). Classification (NCBI taxonomy): domain Eukaryota; kingdom Viridiplantae; phylum Streptophyta; class Magnoliopsida; order Asparagales; family Amaryllidaceae; genus Allium; species Allium sativum. Next base: position 5,056,574 of record JASFAX010000038.1, on the reverse strand, counting down.
TAGGGTAACTGTTGGAAGTAAGGGATATTTAGAGAATTAGGTGTAGTATTATAAAGAATAGCTGTTTTGTAGTTTTAGAAGAAGTAGTGGGAGTTTTAAGCTTAGTACGGGTAAATCGACAAATATGAAAGATGATGAATCAATTGGATTGGGTGCTGCAAAAACCAACCCTTCACAGTAGCTAAAAAATAGGGTTAATTGTTGGATGTAAGGGATATCTAGAGAATTAGGGTAGGATTAAACAGAAGGTTGTTTTGAAGTATTAAGATAAGTAGGGGTATTTTAAGCAAAATAGAGGTAGATCGACTAATATGAAAGATTACGAATCGTTTGGATTGGGTGCTGCAAAAACTAACCCTTCACAGCAGTTAAAAAATAGGGATAATTGTTGGAAGTAAGGGATATTTAGAGAATTAGGGGTACGATTAAAAAGAAGGGCTGTTTTGAAGTACTAAGAGAAGTAGGGATAGTTTAAGCATAGTAGGGGTAGATCGACAAATATGAAAGATCATGAATCGTTTGGATTGGGAGCTGCAAAAACCAACCCTTCACAGAAATAAAAAAATAGGGGTAATTTTTGGAAGGAATGGCTATTTAGTGAATTAGGAGTAGGATTAAAAAAAAAGAACTGTTTTGAAGTATTAAGAGAAGTAGGGGTAGTTTGAGCATAGTAGGGGTAGATCAACAAATATGAAAGATGATGAATCATTTGGATTGGGTGCTGCAAAAACCAACCCTTCACAGAAATTAAAAAATAGGGGTAATTGTTGGAAGTAAGGGATATTTATAGAATTAGGGGTAGGATTAAAAAGAATAGCTATTTTGAAGTTTTAAGAGAAGTAAGGGTATTTTAAGCATTGTAGGGGTAGATCGACAAATATGAAAGATGATGAAACGTTAGGAATGGATGCTGCAAAAACCAACCCTTCACAGTTGTTGAAAAATATGGTTAATTGTTGAAAGTAAGGGCTATTTATAGAATTTGGGGTAGGATTAAAAATAATGGTTGTTTTGAAGTATTAAGAGAAATAGGGCTAGTTTAAGCATAGTAGGTGTAGATCGACAAATATGAAAGATTACGAATCGTTTGGATGGAGTTCTGCCAAAAATAAACATTCATAGTAGTAAAAGATATGCGTAATTATTTGAAGTAAGGGCTATTTACAGAATTAAGGGTAGGATTAAAAAGAATAGTTGTTTTTAAGTATTAAGAGAAGTAAGGGATGTTTAAGCATAGTTGGGGTATATCGATAAATATGAAAGATGATGAATCACTTGTGTTTACACCAAAAATGGTCTAAACACCCAAGGTACTAAACTGTACTTCACCAATTCAGTAAGAAATAAGTGGAACCGTGTTTAATCGGTAATCAAAAGTAAAAAATGCGGGAAAAGTAAAGTAGAGATGAAATTTAGAGTGGTTCAGCCGTTAATGAGGCCTACGTCCACTATGAAGGTGATTTCCTGTCTTATAATGAGGATTACAAAATACACCAAAACTCTCTTTTCATACATCTCTGTATCAACTCACTTTACCCTCGTTTATATATTTCAATCTGATGAATTATACAAGAGAATGGTAAAATTTGAGGAGAAGAAGGATGGATGAACGATTGAGAAGGAGGATGTCTTCGTATTTCTTCACTATAAGATTGAACTTGATGCCATGGCCGAATCTATAGTTGAGGATGGAATTTAGTAGCACTTTGTGGTTTCAAAGATTGGATTCCCTTTATGTTGGCAGTACTCCTGTATTTATAGGTGAACTCCCCTTGATAAATGATCTGGAATCCGCTTACGCAGGCTGTGGATCGTTCACTATGTTAATTACAATCATGCCATTGGCTAGCTGTAGCCAGCTGTCCGTGGCTGTATCCAATTATCATGTGTGGACGACTCGTCGGGGCGAGTGTCTCGTATAGCTGATCGGGTCCATACAAGTGGGTGTTCATGTGAGAGTGAATTCTTTGGGGAATCCTACAAGGGCAGAATGCAGGGCTGGAGTCGATACTCCTTTGTTCCTTACACGACCGTCCTTCTTGGTTCAAGGGCACTCGTCTTCTTGTTGCCTTTATGTGGTGCTATTTGTTCATATAGCTACGCTACAAGGTTTCTCCCGCCTATGTTGAATGGGCACTTGTTTTATTTCGGTGTTTGAGCGGTTCACGGGATATGCGTCCTTCATCTTTATCGGGTCGCACTCTTCATAGCATGTCATGTCGTTTTCTCCAGTTGCACTGGTTGACTTGACCTGCCTTGGGTTTATATTTGATCATTTAGGTGCCTCAGATAACCTTTCGCATGACCGACCCCGATGATGTCCGCTCCGTATTCTCTACTCAATGTGCGTATTGATTTTTTAGGGATTAACACTTGCCCCACGAAGTCTGTGATTTCTTTTTAGTAAAGAATTATTGGTTTTGACATTTTTGGTCACACATTATATGGTAGTATTTATCAAGGGGTCGGTCGTGCAAGGACCAAGGTTGCTTTGTTGTAGCTGATTGGTATCTCTACCTTTGGGCGAGGCGTTTGGACTGCTTTTTCTTTATTGTAAATAGCTAAATTATGGGGATGTGAACACGCCAACTTCTCTTCTAATGGGACACCTGTTTCAGTACTCAAGTGTAAGGCTGACGTGGCGAAGAGTACCATTGAGGTGTGCCTTTTAATTCCCCCTTCATTCTCTTACTTCTCATTCGATTTTGCTCTCATCTATCTTTCAAGAGGGTCTCTCAAATCTCGAATAAAAACTCCATATCTCTTTTCACTGCTACTCAGGTTTGTTGGTCCTCTCTCGTGTTCTTTTTTCCTTTGAGCCTTACAACTATTCCCTGGTACGTTTGCAGGATGGTATCATCTCCAGGACAATGCCAAAAGGGGACTTTTGTCGATTTGAGTGTCTCAAGAGATGAGATTTAGTCAGCCGGTCAACCGTTTGTAAATTCTCCTTCCGGACCCTCATACGTAGAACTTCAAACTATCATCATTAAGCCTCGTCATGCTCCAGGGCCTTGCAGTCACAGGTTTGCTAAACGATTTCGGGGATGGAGTTTACAGGGGGTTCCTTCGAATGTGGATGTATCTCTAGCTGACTCTCTAAATTTCTCTAACGATATGGCTGCAGCGAAGGGTCAGATGTTGGCTCGCCTCGAGACTGCTGTGCATCAATTTGGAAAACAGATAGACTTGCTGATAAAACATTTTGCGAAGCGGATGATCGGCTAGCATACATTGGCTTCCGACCTCCAAAAACTTCACAAGGACAACCTTGAGCGCATCTCGGTTCTGGAAAATGATAAGGTGAAGTTGATCCAGGCCCTTAGGTCCAAGGATAGCATAGTCGCTTCCTTCACCCTTGGGGATGTTGAGTCAGTGGTTTCTGTACGTGCTGAGGGGCCTTCATCCTGTTTGTCTACGGCTAAGAGGAAAGTAGGTAGGCCAAGGAAGGTTAGAGATCTTTTATCTCCTTTCTCTTGGGTTTTTGCTTTTTGAACTTTAAGACTGGTTGTGTAAGCGGATGCCGGTCCTCGCCCATGACATCATGTTGATTGTTGTTTGTGAACTATGTTTGATCTGTGACACTCTCTGTGATCTTGATGAATGGTAGTTTGGTTGGTTTTGCGATGCTTTTCATGTCTGTGCTATGTCACATCTCTTTGCCCTGCTTTAACAATACACACACATTTTTTGTCAAAAGCTTTTTGCAGCTACCGTGCGTTAGTGTCGTATTATGAGGCGTTCATACGTACGTTAGTATCGTATCACGAGGCGATTGCTCATTAATATCGTATCACGGTTAGTCTTATAATGCTCTTATTAGGCTGGGTTCACCCAGCTATTAGTGTTTGGCTTGATTGGTAAGTCTTTAGTTGTTTTAACTCTGGCAAGTTAGCCATTTATATTTTTTATTAAATACCCTACTTATTTGTTTAGGGTATCTTCGTGATGCATTTTTATGTGTGCCCCCATGAGAGGACTTTGGCTCCAATGTAGAATCCGATCTTGGCTACATTTGACTTGGTTAATTATAAAGAACAAGAATGGACACCCCATACGCCTAGGATTTCTATTTTTGTAATCCAACCTTGGCTTTGTTTGACTTGGTTGACAATAAGGAACAAGAGTGGACACCCCCTTTCGGCTAGGATTTCTGTTTGGCGCTAGTCCTTCCAGTATGTTTACTCCTTCCCCATTTTATGCTTCATCCGATGAGCGAACACTAATTCATCCCATCGAGCTTTAACTCAGAAGGGAAAAATTCTTGTCCTTTACATACCCTGGTTGGTGCTCCTTGTGATTGGCATTTTTTCCGTTTTCGGTACATGTCGGTTTTTCCGACTTCGTGCTTGGAGCTAGGACACAGACGTTTGTTCGCCTCATTGAGTTTCTTTTTCTCAAGTTGGAAACCCGTGTCCAGCAACTAGAAAGGTCACCTAAGAAGGTGCTTCTTTGGTGGACTCAGCAATTTTATCCATGGGACTTTTGAGCTGCTTTTACTCCAGCCTTGACTCCTTTGATCTGGCAGCAAGCTTTTGTTGGTCCTTTTTTGAGAGATCCAGAGTTTCCTGATGGAAGTTGGAAATCTTCGAGTTGATGCTCCCTAGTCGCTCGTTTGCCTACAAAAGGAAGTCAACTTTTAGTAGGGGCTTGCGGATGAGTGACCTGTACATGTAATTATAACTCCATATTCAGTCACTTCATGTACATCATTAAAGATGCGAAAATTTCATGAATCTTTATAGCATTTTCTATGTGTTTGAATAACATGCTATAAGAAATAACAACGAATATGCTCATTGGTCCATGCTCGTGGAATCTGGTTCCTATCTGTGGTGGCCAATTTTAAAGTTCCGTCCTAGAGTTTCTGACTTATAACATAAGGTCCTTCCCAATTGGGCCCGAATACTCCAGTACCAGTCATTATTTTTTTCAGAACGAGGTCTCCAATTTCAAAAGTTATGTGTTTGACTTTTGAATTGAAGTGCCTGACCACCCTCCTTTGGTGTGCGGCTACTCTGAGTTCCGCTTCTTTTCTTCTTTTGTAACACCCCACCTCTGTTAATGTCACTCACAAAGGGAATGCCTTAACTTTGGTGGGGCATTTTAGGGAACAGAACCGAAACTTACAAGACAGATAAAACAGTACTTGAAAAATTTTAACTTTATTTCAGCGGAAACAGAAATCAATATGGTTACATCCTTTCAAATCTCAGAATTCAAGTACAAAATATCAGTCTTGTACAAAAGCCTTCAAAATGCATGGTTTAAAATCATAATCCCCATAGAAGAAGACGAGCCATACTTTAAGCACTGCAACCGGAAGAAATCTGGATCAAGCTAGAGTATTCCCTTCTACAAAACCTGGGGGGAACGGAAGAAAAGGAGGCGAAACGACAAGGGTCAGACATAATGTCTGGCAATTCCAGTGACTTTCAGTTATGAACAGATAATAATAACATGACATGAACATAAAACTGGATGAGAGATAACTGTAACAGGTGTAACAGATATAACAAAAGAACAGAATGACATAAGCTATTTCTTTACACTTCTCTGCACTAATACTAGTTTAACAGGATTAGGTGACACCCTAATATCTAAACTAAAACAGAAACGGGTACAGAATAATTTCCACAGAAGACAATGCTAGTAATGGGCCTTTACCACCCGAACAGAAACAGACAGAAGCAGAAACAGATTAATTCCTACGGAAACAGAATGTAGAATTATGTATACAATAGTAATTGGGCCTTTACCACCCGAACAGACGGTACCACGCAGAAACAGACAGGTGTTGCCACCCAACAGAAACAGACGGTTCCAACAGAAACAGACAGAACTATGTGTACCCTAAAACCCTACCCCAAGCGATCGGCTCCCTAATGCATAAATATCCTGTGTCGGCCCCACAGTAGGGTGTATCATTCCCTAAAGTGACAACCAATTGGCACAGACCTATTTACAGATGTCACGGCGTCTTACATCCTCAGAGGCAGACTGGGATCCATGCACGCACATGACCCGGTTGGAACGCACCATCAATACCCCTCGCCATTATCAGAATGAACCGCTTATAATTAGTTCAGTAAGCGTGCCCGAACCCTACCTACTGTTGGGTCAAAGTTTTGATACCAGAAAGGGTTACTGACGAATATAGGTCCCAAACAACAGATGACACAAGTAATTCCCCTCCTAACCTTGTGTCCCCAGACTAACGGATTTCAGATTAACTTGTTTACAAGTTCAGACATACAGAATTCAGATCAACTAGTTCACAGACAAGTTTTCAGACTAACGGATCAGATTATACAGATTTAACAAACTTACGGATTAACTGGTTACAGATTATCTAACTTTGTATTGGGCCCACAGATTCACGAAACGGGTTTATCAGATTCATTGGTCCAATTGGTTCAACCTTACCCAACACATTTTAGACATCATAATTATCTCAGATTTTCATTTATTAAATATTAATGCCCAAACCTCTCACATTAGACTGACAGTTTGCGGCTACTGGTTAGGCCAGCAGGTTCCGGGCAGGTTTCTGTCGCAAACTGAGTCTAACCTCGGGTTTCAAGCACGTTAGGGCTAACTTCTCACATTATAACCTATTGTTTGCGACCACTGGAATATGCCGGGCGGTTCCGGGCAGAATTACGCCGCAAACTCATTCTAACCTCGAGTTAGCCATGTTTATTTTTGCGGCCAATTAATTAATGATTTACCATTTATACCCACGCCTAATATACATGTCAATTATTTATAACTATAGACAATTCAGATTATGTCAATAGCGGACTAATTATATCAACTCACCAGATATAGCAGATAACAGATTTCTCAGATTAGGTGACTTAACGGATTTAGCAGATTAAGCAAACTAGCAGATTTAGCATTTTCAACAGACTTAGCAGAAGACAGATTTGGCAGATGAACGAATCTAGCAGACTAGGCAGTAGAGCAGAACTAGCAGTTTAAGCAATATAACAGAACTAGCAGATTAGGCAATGTAACAAAACTAGCAAATTAGCAAATATAACAGATTTAATCATTTCTTAAATTTTCATATCTTGCCTAATTATAAATCTTGCCTAAGTTCGCATGCATAAATAATTGTCATGATTCACACTATGATCATATACCAAATATAACCATCGATTACTATGCATGTCATATACCCCAAAGATCCCTTCCTTAGGTGTTTATTTACATTAATTGATGCCTACTCTCATGTAAATCTTTACACCTAAGCCATATTCTTCTTATAACAAATCATATGTTCAATACCAATTTATGTTATAAATACAACATGTCCAGTCATATGTCTCAAATTTATGTTCTAACTACAGTCCATGTTCTTTCCTCAAATCAGTCACCTATTGGTCATGCCCAATTTATGCATCCTTCATTTTACTGTTCCAAACAATTTAGCGTAGGTTAATCCCTTATGAGATTGGCTCAGGCTTTTGGTAGCCTGCCTATAGAACAGAAAGAGGAAAGAGATACAAAATAAGATAGATCTAAATAGAACAGAACAGATATAACCTCAGATTCAGATTTATAATTCATGTCACAATCAGAATTAACGTTTATATCGGAAAATAACTGCACTTGCCTTGATTGGATTAAAGAAAGAACTTTAGTTGTTGTAGAATTGTTGCAGAAGCTTTAATCTCTAATTTGAATTGAGTTACTTAGGTTGATGTTGATTAGCTTCTAATTTTGATTCCAGCAAAATAGCGACGCCATTTTTATTTTTATTTAGAACAGAGGCAGAGAAGAAGAAGAATAGAATTGTGTGTAGAGGGGGCTAGGTCTTAGGATGTATTTGTAGGCGTAGCAATTAATTTCAATCATCAGATTAACCCTAAAACAAATCCGGACCATCAAAAATCATCACAGGGCTTCAAAAACGTGTTCTGGACCGAAATAGGCTGACCAGGTCGACCTGCAGGGGGGATGTCTACACTATAGTTTACCCCCTCGGGGGAGGTCGACTCCCAGGTCGACCTGGCCCCAGGTCGACCCCCAGGTCGACCTGCCCAGTTATGTGGTGACCGAAACCTTCTGAATCTTCTACAGGCCATAACTTCTTCATCCGCACTCCGATTTTCGAAAACTCGGACTCTATTTCATGTAAAATTTCGAGAGGAACGCAATGGTGATGTCCATTTTACCTAGTTCCTTATTCTTAAATTAATTATCCTCATTTTACTATCTTTTCCGTTACACACACCGTTATCGAATTAATCTTTCTTCTCTTTCATGTATTAATTAATTCTTCTTATGCATCACCATTATTTACCTATCATAAGCATATTTTCATATATTTTATTTTTAATTATACTTAAAAATGCAGGGTGTTACATTCTCTACTCCTTAAAGGATTTCGTCCCCGAGATCTTCAAGTTAGGAAGAATGTGTCCTACCATCCAATCATCCATCTACTCAATCACCAATCACAGGCATTCATTGTCCTTAAGAGATTTCTAATGCTGTATGAAAATATGCAAGAAGTGTGTGTATATGTTCCTTGTCTAATGCAAATATCAGGCGGTCCACTGATTCAGTTGACCGCCTTATTGCGAATTATGCCAGTGCCATGAGTCCAACATGTATGCAATTTTCCTACTCGATACATATCATTTCTATATGGGTGCACAACCATTCAGTCATGTGCAACATCCATGTGCTTAGTCAATCATTTTGCATCCACAAAAATAAAAAAAATGCTCACACATCCATAAGCAGTATGAGAGTGTTTTCAAGCCGATCTAGTGACTAGAGTGTGTATATGCATCCACGGGCAACCACTAGCAACCACTTGCATCCACTTGCAACCATCAAACATAACATGTCTCAAACACATGTTTACACCCATTAGTTTCTACCTAAAGTTCGAAGATTCGATCGATAGGATACAGTCGAATGATGGAAGCGAGTACAGATAGAACAAAAAATTGGTTCCCATTAGGCATGGGTCCTAAGTATCGGCCCCGAAGACCGAAACCAACATCAAATTGACACCCAGAGGATTACCCTCTTTAGACAATGTCAAAACTGGAAATCTTATCAGAAGTATTCAGATATTTACAGACTACTGGTACAGATCAGGTTCCCTAATGATTCTTTGGAAGCTAAGCATGGTAAAATCATGCCACAAAAACTCAAAATGTATGCGTCATACTTGACGCCTAACACAGATGTCTCTCAAACCCAATCTATCACAACAGATGAGTCATAACCCTTATGGGTCTGAGTCTACAGCGGAATTCAGAAATAATACTAGTATTAAAGTGTAGAGTATCGATTACAAAATCAAAATACCAGAATTAGAAAAAGTCATAACTCTATAATCAGATAAGGAAATTAAACCTACTATAGAAATTTTCCAATTTCTATCCTAGCCACTAGCCTCAAGAGTGTTCGGCTGCCCTCCTTGTCCTCGTCTCTTCGGGCAGTCCCTAGTGAAGTGTCCCATCTCTCCACAGTTGAAGCAAGTGCCCTTCCTTTTTCTGCAATCCTTGTTCAGATGAGGCAAGCTTGTGAAGACCCGCAACTTCCCCGTAAAGGAAAGCGTCGGATAGTTCGAGAACAAACCACAACAGAACGCATATAAAAGAACATTTCACTGTATATTACAACAATGCATCAGATTACAAGAATATACAGAGTATAAAAGAATATAACACAGAAATAACAGAGATTTAAATTACATTTAAATACAACGCAGCGGAAAATAATACCATACACAACTAGAAGAGATATACGGATACAAAGCTTTCCGGATATCGTTCCAGCTGTAAACCAGGATCCTGTGAATATAAATCTGCAAAACCAAAACTACTAGCTGCCCGTGTCGAAAATAAGGGCACCCAGAGTTTAGGTTAAAACAATAAACTCCAGGTCAGTCATGTGACTGGTGTGAGAACTAAAACAGTTATTAATCTTTATTTTTAAAGGTAAATCAAGGGACCACGCCGTATAACACGGAACGGGTTTCCTCCCAAGAATACCAGTGCATAAAACAAATAGCGCAATGCTAAATAAAGAAAAATGAAGCTGTTATAAGACCCAGGTCCTATCACACAATGCAATCGCAAGCCGGGGGATAGGGTTTTCCCTTATAACAGCCAAAGCATGCTTGATACGTCTAAAACAAATCATTTGATACTATTATAAGTGCATAGTGTATAAAACAACTTCAAATCATAAGTATCAATCATAGGCGACATGAGCGTCCCATGCCACTATGTCGCCATGTATAGGTTTACAAATAAAACCGCAAATGTCACGTATTTGGAAATTGGGTTTCCAACTATGAACCGAGGCTAGGGGCAAGATCCTCTACCGATTCGAGACGCTCTAGCCCGTGTCTCAGGACCCAGACACAGGTGGGCCCTTGGATCCTCAGGGCCGGTCCACCGATGTGGATTAAAATGCCTGAACATGCGTCTCCCCACCCTATGGGGTGTAAGTCTGGTCCGTCAGCCGACCAGAATGCATTCGGCCGAAACCGATATAACCGAGGCGCCTCGCAACAGCAACAACCACATAAGTCAAACTCGTCAGGGCGTGTAAAACCACTGACGCCACTTCTAGCTAGAAAGAAACGCATGCCCTCCCTGACGTCCGTCTCCCGTTTTTGGTTCATACCTGGTGTGAAACACGCGAGGTAAACGTTACACAAAGCTACGCCACAAAGGCCGTGCTTTGATCATCACCACAAGACTTTGCTTTTCAACAGAAGCCTTGATCATTTGCATCTTAGCATGCCACACAGGCAAACCATCATATGCAACCGATATCAGTCACACAGAATGAAATCCGATGTCAGACACACAGTCCATTTACAAGTCCGTTCTGGGTCTGAACGAAACCGGAGGCACCTAGTACCCCGCATATCCATCGATCTCCAAGTACGTCTGGACGATCACTAACTGTTTCCATCTTCTTGGGTGTACAGCCCAATCAAGATCATCAGTAATTACCCAAACGACGTGAAGACCTCCGGTCTTCGACTATCGTCTTCATCTTCGACTTATCGTCGTATCAGTTACTCAGAATGGGATAAACCCGGTCTTTCCGAATAACTCGCGTATATTTTAAATAAGTGTTACACAAACACAACATACGCCTCATTCCAATTCATTAGTCACTAACCGTAAATTAATCAAGAGAATAATTCCCCAAATATTAATCCCGAAGGCCGAAACCAACATCAGATCAATATCCAGAAAACCATTCTGCTTGGCTAACCGCCAGTTAGTTTCTAAATTTCACGTTCAAATCTAATTAAAGATTCATTAAAACTCCACTTAGTTTTAATCTGTGACTGGGTTAAAGAATCAGTGTCATTTAAAACACGGTTCACGATAAACCCAAAGTCACATCCCATTAATTATCGGGTTAAAGAACTAGTGTTATTTAAAACACTGTTCACGATAAACCCAAAAATCAATATCCATTCAATTCCAATTAAATATTATTTAATTGGTACACTTCATTAAATCTAAATAAAAAGATTTAATCTTTTCTCAACTGGGTTCAAGAACAGTGTTAGTGAAGACACCATTCACGACAAACCCAAATCACATTCATTAATTATCGGGTTAAAGAACAAGTGTTATTTAAAACACTGTTCACGATAAACCCAAAAATCAATATCAATTCAATTCCAATTAAATATTATTTAATTGGTACTCTTCATTAAATCTAAATCAAAAGATTTAATCTTTTCTCAGCTGGGTTCAAGAACAGTGTTAATGAAGACACCATTCACGACAAACCCAAATCACATTCATTAATTATCGGGTTAAAGAACAAGTGTTATTTAAAACACTGTTCACGATAAACCCAAAAATCAATATCAATTCAATTCCAATTAAATATTATTTAATTGGTACACTTCATTAAATCTAAATAAAAAGATTTAATCTTTTCTCAACTGGGTTCAAGAACAGTGTTAATGAAGACACCATTCACGACAAACCCTAATCCCATTCATTAATTATCGGGTTAAAGAACAAGTGTTATTTAAAACACTGTTCACGATAAACCCAAAAATCAATATCAATTCAATTCCAATTAAATATTATTTAATTGGTACACTTCATTAAATCTAAATCAAAAGATTTAATCTTTTCTCAGCTGGGTTCAAGAACAGTGTTAATGAAGACACCATTCACGACAAACCCAAATCCCATTTGATATTCAATATAAGGCTCTGAATAGAAAATATATCGACTTATATTCAATATCAAATTCTACGATTAACAAATGTCGTATTGGAAATAACGATATAAATATATATCTTTCAAATTTCCGTAACAACATCCGTATAATCACAAATTCCAACATCGAAATATTCCGAAGACAATTTCGATTCAAATCCACTCCAATGCAATCATTGGAAATTTTGGTTATTTTCAAAACCCTTTTCAAATTCAATTTATTTATTTAAAAATAAATAGGATTATAATTCTAGTTCAAAACTAGTTCATTTCGATAAAAATCTATTTTTATCTTTTCAAATAGGGAGTTTTTCATCCCAATTCTTTCTAAATCATTTCTTATGATTTTACACAAATTATTACTATTTTTAATAATTTTATCAAGGCCCGTACAGCCGATTTCCAACAACGGTAATCGAACTGCACTTACAGCGACCTTTTTCGAATTTGATTTGGACGTATCTCCAAATCCAACCGTTAGATTTCAAATTTCTAATATTCGTTAGAAAGCTCTTTTCGATACGAACCCAACGGTTCCGGTTTTAGGAGAATCCGACGGTCGGATCTCCCGTAATGTCCGTTTGAAATAAATGGTCGAAATTCACGAACTGCCGCGGCGCGGCGCGTTCTATTCAGGCCATTATATTATATATATAATATATATAATATATATTTCGTCGATTTCTATTTAAAACGAATTATATAAATAGTTTTAAAATCGTTTCAAAAGCTATTTCAACTTCTATATCAATTCAAATCAAAATTGAATTCTTCTTTATAAATTCGTTTTAAAATTCATTTCTATTCAATTGAAATTTCAATTCAATTTGAATTCATTTCAATTCGTTTTCAATTCCATTTGAATTCGTTTTCAATTCAATTCATTTCGAAATCGTTTTCAATTCATTTCGAATTCGTTTTCAATTCAATTCATTTCGAAATCGTTTTCAATTCAATTCATTTCGAAATCGTTTTCAATTCAATTCATTTCGAAATCGTTTTCAATTCAATTCATTTCGAAATCGTTTTCAATTCAATTCATTTCGAAATCGTTTTCAATTCAATTCATTTCGAAATCGTTTTAAAATCGATATAAATATCGTTCACGTCAAAATGGCGTCAATCTAATCAACACGGCTTCATATACTCCTTTATTTTCAAATATTCTATTTCAAATATTTCTTTTTCAAATATTTCTTTTTCAAATATTTCTTTTTCAAAACTGGAATGAGGCCCAATTAATTACCATATAATGTTAATTATATGGATTTTCTACAACACATGTATATATCAACAACGATGAATAATCAACCATCAACCAAAGTGCACTACACTGTATAAGCATCAAATATAGACATTTAACGCTTATAGCAGCTTGTCAATCAATCGATCGACATATTTAATCAATCAGGATGAGTGAACTTCAAATTTCATCCTAACACCCGTGTGGGGTTTCAAACAATTCAAGCACATATTTTATTTGTGCAGTTAGGCGATGTGTAAAATTTATCGACCCAATCAACGTCATTCAAATAGGTGTACATAAACAAACCGTCTGGTTTGTAAATGAATATTTATTTATTCACATTCACGTTAAAAATTATATTTTTAACGATAACACATTTTATTTTAATATATGAATTTCTATTCAGTTCATTCGTTAAATAAAATGCTATTTTTATCTTTCTAACTTATTTTAGAAAATTTCGGCGGCATAACGGCACGATACTAGAAACGGGACAAGGCCTAGCCTAATCCCCGGTCTAGTGAAGGCCCACGCCATTCACACATCAATTAAATCATTCAATTTCACTCAAACAATTCAATTCAATCACATAATCAAACTAATCTATGCAACCAAACAAACAAGTCCATGGTTTGTGGACGATTGTGTCGGGTGCTACTAAGCACCGTCTGCATCCTAGTATATATATATATATAACTAGAAAAGAAATTGAAAGGTGAGAAATTCTCACCTATAGCTATCCTAGCTCCACGGCTCTTCATTTGCAGAAGATCTCGTCGTTTCGCCTTTTTGTCACCTTCGTTGCTCGCTTTCACTACATATATAAAAATCGAATTTTTACTTCAAAGTTCAATATATAAAAATCGAATTTTTATTTCAAAGTTCAATATATAAAAATCGAATTTTTATTTCAAAGTTCAATATATAAAAATCGAATTTTTATTTCAAAGTTCAATATATAAAAATCGAATTTTTATTTCAAAGTTCAATAGATAAAAAATCACATTTTTATTTCAAAGTTCAATAGATAAAAAATCACATTTTTATTTCGAATGACCATCCTATAAAGATTTAACCTTTTATAAGTTAAAAATATCGCCTTTTTATAATATATAAATCGAACCTTTATATTTTCAAAACAAAGAGGTTTATCTTTTCAAATCAAAGAAATGTATAATTTTACTTTTCTAAACGGAGTATATTTTATTTTAAAACTTCATGAATTTTATTTTCAAAAATAATGTTCCTTTCTATTTTCATTTTCAAAATAAAAATCAGTTTTGAATTCTAAGAAAATAAAACAGTTTTAAATCCTTATCAACATTAAGTTTTTAATCCCTAAAAAAAACAGTATTAAACCTAATTAAAATTCAGTTATAATTCTAATTAAAATAAAACAGTTTTTAAATCATTAAAATAAAATAACCAGGAAAAAAACTTACAGAGGGGGGGGGGGGTTTTCTGGTGGCGGTGGACTTCTCATCGGGCTCTGGTGTAGGCGGAGGGGATGCGGGGTGGTGGATCGCGAGGGGGGGGGGTCTTCCAGGCGACTTCGATTCGGGTCTGGAGGACGGCGCGGGTGTTGGCGTCGCGGGGGAGGCGAGCGGCGCGTTGGCCAGGCGAGGCGTGGCGCGGGCGGAGCTCGGCGATGGGGGACTCCGTCCGTCTCTCTTTTCCCTTTTTTTTTTTTCTGATATTATCGATTTGGAAATAATAAAAGGGGGGGGGAGGGCCAGAACGAAATAAAGGGGGAGAAAGAGTTTTTTTTTTTTTTTTTTTTTTTTTTATTTAATTAATTTAAAAAGTTGACTTTTACAAACGAACTCGAAACGAGGGCCACCGCATGTCGTCCATAACGTTTCACCCCCATTCCGAACACAATGGAATATGTATCGTAGGCTGATTCGATCGTTACAATCAGTTTCCGTTGAATTTACATTTAAATCTCTATACTGAATTTTAAACGTACATTTCAAATTACCGGGGTCACATACGAACTTTAAAAATTCCAGAAAAATATTTTCTAGCTTCGTATTGACGATACGGTCCTAACAAAACTGGTTTCGTCGAATTCTGAGACCGTTGGAAAAATGGCCATTTTTCAGTCGATTAAAATCAACTGAAACTGGTCAAACGCTTTTTCCTTTGCTACGCTCACATATTGATTCGAAAAATTATGAAATTTGGAATCTAGCAATAACTTGACACTGCGGATCCAACAAAACTGGTTTCGTCGAAATCCGAGGTCATTTGCAAAATGTCCATTTTTAAGGGCCTGAATTCCATAGCGACTATTCAGAATTTTCAACTGGACATATCTTTTGACTCCCGCTACGAACTTTTGATTTTTCGGATTCGTTGGAAAGATATTCACTATTAGATTCCATTATTTTTGGTTTCACTAAAATCCGGATTGTTTTGCACCCGGTACATTCAATTGAAGTTTGAAATCGAATTATCGAACTACCGCTCCATTTTCAATTCTATTTATAATTATATATAAATATTTATATTCTAACGACGACGCGTATAATATATACGTTCGATTTATATTCTAAATAAATTTCTCGTCGATATTATTTAAAATAATTCATTTTAAATAATCAAAATTCACTAAAATTGCCAAAATAAAAATTTTAAACTGGCCCAGATTTTCCGGGTTGTTACAATCTCCCCCACTTAAAACTTTTCGTCCCCGAAAAGGAACAAAGTCGAAAGTGGTTTGATTATTCAGCTCTACGCTTGATCTGGCTTCCATTCTCCAACTCTTTAGTTTCTGAGAATTTTTAAAACTTCAAAAATTTGGCTAACACCCTAAATTTTTGAAAAATTTCGCCATAACCTCCCCTGCACCGGGAGCATCGGGGAATTTCAAATAGCTTCCCCGGTCCTTCAGATCTCAAAAAGAAAAAGAAAAAGCCAAGCGGCTAGCCAATAGGCTCACAAAATCATCATCACCCAAACAAAACAGGAAATTATGTAGTAAACATGTACCTATTTGTCGGGCAAACAAATTTTATTCTCTGGCTCTAGCCTCCTTGCTATGACCTGTTCAATGATATATATGTATATGCAAGCAAATGCGACCAATTTTCAATATCGTTCAATATTTGATATAATTAGGCTAAATGGTTAAAAATTAGCAAACAACTAAACAAACAACACAAACATCAATCAATTAGTGAATTAGAGTTTTCAAATTCATAACTTTGATACATATATAGAAAATCACGTTTTTGATGCCAATTCACAACAATGTATTCTACCTATATTAGTTTTGGTTCTCACACCAGTCTAATGGAAATATATAGATATCACACATTCGTCACTCGAAAATAAATACTGGTAACGCTGCAGCATTATCAGAATCATCCCCGGGCAACTAGAATGTGATTCTATATCTACCCAATATATTAAAACTTTGAATATACGTTTGCAAGGCGTATATGCAAATTCTTTATATACTGAATTGTCCAAAATCAATATAAACAAATAATCAAATACGAATAGTTGATTTTAATTTTCAAAACAAAAATGTTTTCATTTGAAAAATATACTCTTCACACCCGTTCTAGGATGCTACTGATCCTATCTCTAACGAGTCATTCCCATTGGATATTACTAATCCAATATCTGATGAATTCTTTCGTGAGGTTCTAATGTGTCTTGTTCTCTGAGCTTTGTAAACCAAAGCTCTGATACCAACTGTGAAGACCCGCAACTTCCCCGTAAAGGAAAGCGTCGGATAGTTCGAGAACAAACCACAACAGAACGCATATAAAAGAACATTTCACTGTATATTACAACAATGCATCAGATTACAAGAATATACAGAGTATAAAAGAATATAACACAGAAATAACAGAGATTTAAATTACATTTAAATACAACGCAGCGGAAAATAATACCATACACAACTAGAAGAGATATACGGATACAAAGCTTTCCGGATATCGTTCCAGCTGTAAACCAGGATCCTGTGAATATAAATCTGCAAAACCAAAACTACTAGCTGCCCGTGTCGAAAATAAGGGCACCCAGAGTTTAGGTTAAAACAATAAACTCCAGGTCAGTCATGTGACTGGTGTGAGAACTAAAACAGTTATTAATCTTTATTTTTAAAGGTAAATCAAGGGACCACGCCGTATAACACGGAACGGGTTTCCTCCCAAGAATACCAGTGCATAAAACAAATAGCGCAATGCTAAATAAAGAAAAATGAAGCTGTTATAAGACCCAGGTCCTATCACACAATGCAATCGCAAGCCGGGGGATAGGGTTTTCCCTTATAACAGCCAAAGCATGCTTGATACGTCTAAAACAAATCATTTGATACTATTATAAGTGCATAGTGTATAAAACAACTTCAAATCATAAGTATCAATCATAGGCGACATGAGCGTCCCATGCCACTATGTCGCCATGTATAGGTTTACAAATAAAACCGCAAATGTCACGTATTTGGAAATTGGGTTTCCAACTATGAACCGAGGCTAGGGGCAAGATCCTCTACCGATTCGAGACGCTCTAGCCCGTGTCTCAGGACCCAGACACAGGTGGGCCCTTGGATCCTCAGGGCCGGTCCACCGATGTGGATTAAAATGCCTGAACATGCGTCTCCCCACCCTATGGGGTGTAAGTCTGGTCCGTCAGCCGACCAGAATGCATTCGGCCGAAACCGATATAACCGAGGCGCCTCGCAACAGCAACAACCACATAAGTCAAACTCGTCAGGGCGTGTAAAACCACTGACGCCACTTCTAGCTAGAAAGAAACGCATGCCCTCCCTGACGTCCGTCTCCCGTTTTTGGTTCATACCTGGTGTGAAACACGCGAGGTAAACGTTACACAAAGCTACGCCACAAAGGCCGTGCTTTGATCATCACCACAAGACTTTGCTTTTCAACAGAAGCCTTGATCATTTGCATCTTAGCATGCCACACAGGCAAACCATCATATGCAACCGATATCAGTCACACAGAATGAAATCCGATGTCAGACACACAGTCCATTTACAAGTCCGTTCTGGGTCTGAACGAAACCGGAGGCACCTAGTACCCCGCATATCCATCGATCTCCAAGTACGTCTGGACGATCACTAACTGTTTCCATCTTCTTGGGTGTACAGCCCAATCAAGATCATCAGTAATTACCCAAACGACGTGAAGACCTCCGGTCTTCGACTATCGTCTTCATCTTCGACTTATCGTCGTATCAGTTACTCAGAATGGGATAAACCCGGTCTTTCCGAATAACTCGCGTATATTTTAAATAAGTGTTACACAAACACAACATACGCCTCATTCCAATTCATTAGTCACTAACCGTAAATTAATCAAGAGAATAATTCCCCAAATATTAATCCCGAAGGCCGAAACCAACATCAGATCAATATCCAGAAAACCATTCTGCTTGGCTAACCGCCAGTTAGTTTCTAAATTTCACGTTCAAATCTAATTAAAGATTCATTAAAACTCCACTTAGTTTTAATCTGTGACTGGGTTAAAGAATCAGTGTCATTTAAAACACGGTTCACGATAAACCCAAAGTCACATCCCATTAATTATCGGGTTAAAGAACTAGTGTTATTTAAAACACTGTTCACGATAAACCCAAAAATCAATATCCATTCAATTCCAATTAAATATTATTTAATTGGTACACTTCATTAAATCTAAATAAAAAGATTTAATCTTTTCTCAACTGGGTTCAAGAACAGTGTTAGTGAAGACACCATTCACGACAAACCCAAATCACATTCATTAATTATCGGGTTAAAGAACAAGTGTTATTTAAAACACTGTTCACGATAAACCCAAAAATCAATATCAATTCAATTCCAATTAAATATTATTTAATTGGTACTCTTCATTAAATCTAAATCAAAAGATTTAATCTTTTCTCAGCTGGGTTCAAGAACAGTGTTAATGAAGACACCATTCACGACAAACCCAAATCACATTCATTAATTATCGGGTTAAAGAACAAGTGTTATTTAAAACACTGTTCACGATAAACCCAAAAATCAATATCAATTCAATTCCAATTAAATATTATTTAATTGGTACACTTCATTAAATCTAAATAAAAAGATTTAATCTTTTCTCAACTGGGTTCAAGAACAGTGTTAATGAAGACACCATTCACGACAAACCCTAATCCCATTCATTAATTATCGGGTTAAAGAACAAGTGTTATTTAAAACACTGTTCACGATAAACCCAAAAATCAATATCAATTCAATTCCAATTAAATATTATTTAATTGGTACACTTCATTAAATCTAAATCAAAAGATTTAATCTTTTCTCAGCTGGGTTCAAGAACAGTGTTAATGAAGACACCATTCACGACAAACCCAAATCCCATTTGATATTCAATATAAGGCTCTGAATAGAAAATATATCGACTTATATTCAATATCAAATTCTACGATTAACAAATGTCGTATTGGAAATAACGATATAAATATATATCTTTCAAATTTCCGTAACAACATCCGTATAATCACAAATTCCAACATCGAAATATTCCGAAGACAATTTCGATTCAAATCCACTCCAATGCAATCATTGGAAATTTTGGTTATTTTCAAAACCCTTTTCAAATTCAATTTATTTATTTAAAAATAAATAGGATTATAATTCTAGTTCAAAACTAGTTCATTTCGATAAAAATCTATTTTTATCTTTTCAAATAGGGAGTTTTTCATCCCAATTCTTTCTAAATCATTTCTTATGATTTTACACAAATTATTACTATTTTTAATAATTTTATCAAGGCCCGTACAGCCGATTTCCAACAACGGTAATCGAACTGCACTTACAGCGACCTTTTTCGAATTTGATTTGGACGTATCTCCAAATCCAACCGTTAGATTTCAAATTTCTAATATTCGTTAGAAAGCTCTTTTCGATACGAACCCAACGGTTCCGGTTTTAGGAGAATCCGACGGTCGGATCTCCCGTAATGTCCGTTTGAAATAAATGGTCGAAATTCACGAACTGCCGCGGCGCGGCGCGTTCTATTCAGGCCATTATATTATATATATAATATATATAATATATATTTCGTCGATTTCTATTTAAAACGAATTATATAAATAGTTTTAAAATCGTTTCAAAAGCTATTTCAACTTCTATATCAATTCAAATCAAAATTGAATTCTTCTTTATAAATTCGTTTTAAAATTCATTTCTATTCAATTCAAATTTCAATTCAATTTGAATTCATTTCAATTCGTTTTCAATTCCATTTGAATTCGTTTTCAATTCAATTCATTTCGAAATCGTTTTCAATTCATTTCGAATTCGTTTTCAATTCAATTCATTTCGAAATCGTTTTCAATTCAATTCATTTCGAAATCGTTTTCAATTCAATTCATTTCGAAATCGTTTTCAATTCAATTCATTTCGAAATCGTTTTCAATTCAATTCATTTCGAAATCGTTTTCAATTCAATTCATTTCGAAATCGTTTTAAAATCGATATAAATATCGTTCACGTCAAAATGGCGTCAATCTAATCAACACGGCTTCATATACTCCTTTATTTTCAAATATTCTATTTCAAATATTTCTTTTTCAAATATTTCTTTTTCAAATATTTCTTTTTCAAAACTGGAATGAGGCCCAATTAATTACCATATAATGTTAATTATATGGATTTTCTACAACACATGTATATATCAACAACGATGAATAATCAACCATCAACCAAAGTGCACTACACTGTATAAGCATCAAATATAGACATTTAACGCTTATAGCAGCTTGTCAATCAATCGATCGACATATTTAATCAATCAGGATGAGTGAACTTCAAATTTCATCCTAACACCCGTGTGGGGTTTCAAACAATTCAAGCACATATTTTATTTGTGCAGTTAGGCGATGTGTAAAATTTATCGACCCAATCAACGTCATTCAAATAGGTGTACATAAACAAACCGTCTGGTTTGTAAATGAATATTTATTTATTCACATTCACGTTAAAAATTATATTTTTAACGATAACACATTTTATTTTAATATATGAATTTCTATTCAGTTCATTCGTTAAATAAAATGCTATTTTTATCTTTCTAACTTATTTTAGAAAATTTCGGCGGCATAACGGCACGATACTAGAAACGGGACAAGGCCTAGCCTAATCCCCGGTCTAGTGAAGGCCCACGCCATTCACACATCAATTAAATCATTCAATTTCACTCAAACAATTCAATTCAATCACATAATCAAACTAATCTATGCAACCAAACAAACAAGTCCATGGTTTGTGGACGATTGTGTCGGGTGCTACTAAGCACCGTCTGCATCCTAGTATATATATATATAACTAGAAAAGAAATTGAAAGGTGAGAAATTCTCACCTATAGCTATCCTAGCTCCACGGCTCTTCATTTGCAGAAGATCTCGTCGTTTCGCCTTTTTGTCACCTTCGTTGCTCGCTTTCACTACATATATAAAAATCGAATTTTTACTTCAAAGTTCAATATATAAAAATCGAATTTTTATTTCAAAGTTCAATATATAAAAATCGAATTTTTATTTCAAAGTTCAATATATAAAAATCGAATTTTTATTTCAAAGTTCAATATATAAAAATCGAATTTTTATTTCAAAGTTCAATAGATAAAAAATCACATTTTTATTTCAAAGTTCAATAGATAAAAAATCACATTTTTATTTCGAATGACCATCCTATAAAGATTTAACCTTTTATAAGTTAAAAATATCGCCGTTTTATAATATATAAATCGAACCTTTATATTTTCAAAACAAAGAGGTTTATCTTTTCAAATCAAAGAAATGTATAATTTTACTTTTCTAAACGGAGTATATTTTATTTTAAAACTTCATGAATTTTATTTTCAAAAATAATGTTCCTTTCTATTTTCATTTTCAAAATAAAAATCAGTTTTGAATTCTAAGAAAATAAAACAGTTTTAAATCCTTATCAACATTAAGTTTTTAATCCCTAAAAAAAACAGTATTAAACCTAATTAAAATTCAGTTATAATTCTAATTAAAATAAAACAGTTTTTAAATCATTAAAATAAAATAACCAGGAAAAAAACTTACAGAGGGGGGGGGGGGTTTTCTGGTGGCGGTGGACTTCTCATCGGGCTCTGGTGTAGGCGGAGGGGATGCGGGGTGGTGGATCGCGAGGGGGGGGGGTCTTCCTGGCGACTTCGATTCGGGTCTGGAGGACGGCGCGGGTGTTGGCGTCGCGGGGGAGGCGAGCGGCGCGTTGGCCAGGCGAGGCGTGGCGCGGGCGGAGCTCGGCGATGGGGGACTCCGTCCGTCTCTCTTTTCCCTTTTTTTTTTTCTGATATTATCGATTTGGAAATAATAAAAGGGGGGGGGGGAGGGCCAGAACGAAATAAAGGGGGAGAAAGAGTTTTTTTTTTTTTTTTTTTTTTTTTATTTAATTAATTTAAAAAGTTGACTTTTACAAACGAACTCGAAACGAGGGCCACCGCATGTCGTCCATAACGTTTCACCCCCATTCCGAACACAATGGAATATGTATCGTAGGCTGATTCGATCGTTACAATCAGTTTCCGTTGAATTTACATTTAAATCTCTATACTGAATTTTAAACGTACATTTCAAATTACCGGGGTCACATACGAACTTTAAAAATTCCAGAAAAATATTTTCTAGCTTCGTATTGACGATACGGTCCTAACAAAACTGGTTTCGTCGAATTCTGAGACCGTTGGAAAAATGGCCATTTTTCAGTCGATTAAAATCAACTGAAACTGGTCAAACGCTTTTTCCTTTGCTACGCTCACATATTGATTCGAAAAATTATGAAATTTGGAATCTAGCAATAACTTGACACTGCGGATCCAACAAAACTGGTTTC
The DNA here is from genome assembly GCA_030737875.1 of Allium sativum. Taxonomy (NCBI): domain Eukaryota; kingdom Viridiplantae; phylum Streptophyta; class Magnoliopsida; order Asparagales; family Amaryllidaceae; genus Allium; species Allium sativum. The sequence continues at coordinate 5,033,218 of JASFAX010000038.1, read as the reverse complement.
GTCGAAATCCGAGGTCATTTGCAAAATGTCCATTTTTAAGGGCCTGAATTCCATAGCGACTATTCAGAATTTTCAACTGGACATATCTTTTGACTCCCGCTACGAACTTTTGATTTTTCGGATTCGTTGGAAAGATATTCACTATTAGATTCCATTATTTTTGGTTTCACTAAAATCCGGATTGTTTTGCACCCGGTACATTCAATTGAAGTTTGAAATCGAATTATCGAACTACCGCTCCATTTTCAATTCTATTTATAATTATATATAAATATTTATATTCTAACGACGACGCGTATAATATATACGTTCGATTTATATTCTAAATAAATTTCTCGTCGATATTATTTAAAATAATTCATTTTAAATAATCAAAATTCACTAAAATTGCCAAAATAAAAATTTTAAACTGGCCCAGATTTTCCGGGTTGTTACAAAGCTCCCACAAGTAAAGCACTTTTTCCCCTTCTTATCCTCATTCTTCTCATCCTTCTTTTGTGTTTCCTTTTTGGGCCCCGCTTTCTTATTCTGTGGTTCTTCCTTCTTTGTCTCTTTCGGGCCCTTGTCTTCCTCGTGCAGTAGTGCCATGTCTAATAATTTCTCGTAAGTCGCTCCCATGGGTACGTGGGTCATGGCTAGGCTGTGCGGTGGCTCATTCAATCCTTTAACAAAGCGGAGAGCCTTTTTATGCTGAGTGTTGACTAAATCCAATCCGAACCTAGCTAGTTTGTTGAACTGGTTGACGTATTCCTTGACCGTCATACTTCCTTGCTTAAGAGATAAGAACTTTTCCAGTTGTAAACTCAGTTCAGCTTGCGAAAGAAATTTTGTCCCAAACCTTGTTCTGAAATCCATCCATGTCTCAACCGGCCTGTTGGCGTTAGTGACTTCCCACCAGTAGGAGGCTTCGTCTTTGTGCAGCCAAACCGCCAACTATACCTTCTGCCTTTCGTCCACCTCGAAGATAACGAATAGATCCTCAGTTTCTTTGAGCCAGTTCCTCGCTTCGACGAATGATTCAGTTCCCTTGAAATCCTTTCCACCCATGGCCCTATAATCTCTACAGATCTTTGAGAAAGCAATTGCACGAGGAGGGGGCGGAAGAGGAGGGGGATCATTTGCTGGACCTGCGGTGGCGGTCCTAGCCTCAAGATATTGACGAAACCAACAGGGTACATGAACACCCTCTGGTATCTCAGATGCTTTATACATGCTGAAACGGAAAAAAAGGAAAGATTCAACACAAAAAGGACTGAAGGAAAGATATATGGCTCATGGGGATCATGTTTTTCAAAATAAGCTTTATTTTTGAATATACTTCCTTTCAAAACCTTTTTGAAAATAGTTTTCCAAAAACTTTAAACAATCTGGTAACCTTCAGCTCTGATACCAAGTGTAACACCGCACCTCTGTTAAGGTCACTCGCAAAGGGAATGCCTTAACTTTGGTGAGGCATTTTAGGGAACAGAACAGAAACTTACAAGACAAATAAAACAGTACTTGAAAATTTTTAACTTTATTTCAGCGGAAACAAAAGTCAATATGGTTACATCCTTTCAAATCTCAGAATTCAAGTACAAAATATCAGTCTTGTACAAAAGCCTTCAAAATGCATGGTTTAAAATCATAATACCCACAGAAGAAGACGAGCCATACTTTAAGCACTGCAAGCGGAAGAAATCTGGATCAAGCTAGCGTATTCCCTTCTATAAAACCTAGGGGAACGGAAGAAAAGGAGGCAAAACAACAAGGGTCAGACATAAAGTCTGGCCAGTCCAGTGACTTTCAGTTATGAACAGATAATAATAACATGACTTGAACATAAAACTGGATGAGAGATAACTGTAACAGGTGTAACAGATATAACAGAAGAACATAATGACATAAGCTATTTCTTTACACTTCTCTGCACTAATACTAGTTTAATAGGATTAGGTTTCACCCTAATATCTAAACTAAAACAGAAACGGGTACAGAATAATTTCCACGGAAGAGAATGCTAGTAATGGGCCTTTACCACCCGAACAGAAACAGACAGAAGCAGAAACAGATTAATTCCTACGGAAACAGAATGTAGAATTAGGTGTACACTAGTAATTGGGCCTTTACCACCCGAACAGACGGTACCATGCAGAAACAGACAGGTGTTTCCACCCAACAGAAACAGACGGTACCAACAGAAACAGACAGAACTAAGTGTACCCTAAAACCCTACCCCAAGCGATCGGTTCCCTAATACATAAATATCCTGTGTCGGCCCCCCAATAGGGTGTATCATTCCCTAAAGGGACAACCAATTGGCACAGACCTATATACAGATGTCACGGCGTCTTACTTCCTCAGAGGAAGACTGGGATCCATGCACGCACATGACCCGGTTGGAACGCACCATCAACACCCCTCGCCACTATCAGAATGAACCGCATATAATTAGTTCAGTAAGCGTGCCCGGACCCTACCTACTATTGGGTCAAAGTTTTGATACCAGAAAGGGTTAATGACTAATATGGGTCCCAAACAACAGATGACACAAGTAATTCCCCTCCTAACCTTGTGTCCACAGACTAACAGATTTCAGATTAACTTGTTTACAAGTTCAGACATACAGAATTCAGACATACAGAATTCAGATATACACAATTTCAGATTAACTAGTTCACATAAAAGTTTTCAGACTAACGGATCAGATTATACAGATTTAACAAACTTACAGATTAACTGGTTACAGATTATCTAACTTTGTATTGGGTCCACGGATTCACGAAACGGGTTTATCAGATTCATTGGTCCAATTGGTTCAACCTTACCCAACACATTTTAGACATCATAATTATCTTAGATTTTCATTAATTAAATATTAATGCCCAAACCCCTCACATTAGACTGACAGTTTGCGGCTAATAGTTAGGCCGGTTGGTTCCGGGCAGGTTTCTGTCGCAAACTTAGTGTAACCTCAGGTTTCAAGCACGTTATGGCTAACTTCTCACATTAGAACCTATTGTTTGTGACCACTGGAATATGCCGGGCAGTTCCGGACAGAATTATGCCGCAAACTCATTCTAACCTCGAGTTAGCCATGTTTATCTTTGCGGCCAATTAATTAATGATTTACCATTTATACCCACGCCTAATATACATGTCAATTATTCATAACTATAGCCAATTCAGATTATGTCATTAGCAGACTAATTATATCAACTCAACAGATATAGAAGATAACAGATTTCTCAGATTAGGCGACTTAACGGATTTAGCAGATTAAGCTAACTAGCAGATTTAGCATTTTCAATAGACTTAGCAGATGACAGATTTGGCAGATGAACGAATCTAGCAGACTAGGCCGTAGAACAGAACTAGCAGATTAAGCAATATAACAGAACTAGCAGATTAGGCAATGTAACAAAACTAGCAAATTAGGCAAATATAACAGATTTAATCATTTCTTTAAGTTTCATACCTTGCCTAATTATAAATCTTGCCTAAGTTCACATGCATAAATAATTGTCATGATTCACACTATGATCATATACCAAATATAACCATCGATTACTATGCATGTCATATACCTCAAAGATCCCTTCCTTAGGTGTTTATTTACATTAATAGATACCTACTCACACGTAAATATTTATACCTAAGCCATATTCTTCTTATCACAAATCATATGTTCAATACACATTTATGTTATAAATACAACATGTCCAGTCATATGTCTCAAATTTATGTTCTAACTACAGTCCATGTTCTTTCCTGAAATCAGTCACCTATTGGTCATGCCCAATTTATGCATCCTTGATTTTACTGTTCCAAACAATTTAGCGTAGGTCAATCTCTTATGAGATTGGCTCAGGCTCGTGGTAGCCTGGCTATAGAACAGAAAGAGGAAAGAGATACAAAATAAGATAAATCTAAAAAGAACAGAACAGATATAACCTCAGATTCAGATTTATAATTCTTGTCACAATCAGAATTAACGTTTTTATCGGAAAATAACTGCACTTGCCTTGATTGGATTAAAGAAAGAACTTTAGTTGTTGCAGAATTGTTGCAGAAGCTTTAATCTCTAATTTGAATTGAGTTGCTTAGGTTGATGTTGATTAGCTTCTAATCTTCATTCCAGCAGAGTAGCGATGCCATTTTTATTTTTATTTAGAACAAAGGCAGAGAAGAAGAAGAATAGAATTGTGTGTAGAGGAGGCTGTAACAACTCGTATTTCGATAACATGTTAAAACGAGAATCAAGGCAGAATTTAATTTTAAATTCTGAATCAAGTAAAACGTGCTATGCCATTGCGTTCGTCTCGGAAAAATACGCGAAATAGAGTCCGAAATTTTATGAATCGGAGTCCGTATGACCCGGTTAAGGCCCAAAGAAGTTTTCGGGAAATTTGAATTTCGAAACATGCAGAGATGGGGCCAGGCGGGAAAATTCCCGCCCAGACAAGTCGACTTGGCTGTCGACAGGGCTGTCGACTTGCAAGTCGACAGGCATGTCGACAGGCAAGTCGACAGGGCTGTCGACTTGCCCTGTCGGCTGATTCTGGCCTGGTGCACCTATTTTCTATCTTGGCTAGGTTTTTGGGCCTGGTTTGAAATCTGACGGTTCAGGTTGGTCCTAGGGTTAATCTAAGGGTCCTAACTAGCCTAATCTTCTATAAATAAACCCCTAACCTACCCCTAAACCCTCATTATTCACTCATGTAACTAAACTATGGCCAAATTTCTACTCTCATGGCCTCCACTCAACTATCCTAGCCTCCACTTCATTTCTATGAGAGGTTTCATAATCATGAGAGTATTAGAGAGTCCCTATATTAGTATGAGAGCTCCTCAAGTTGATTTCAAGGCAAAAGTTTTGGTCTTTGTTCATAAAGATGGTGTATTTGTTGATTTGGAGCATCCATCTTTGGGTTTTTGGATGATGGCATGCATAAGCTTCATCACAAGCTTTAGTTTAATCGATTTAGGCCTTCATAGCAAGGTAAGCCCTTCCCTACTCTTAGATATTAACCATGAAGTTAAATGTTCATGTTGAAAATTTGGGTTTGATTAATTAGAATGATGCATGCTATCATGTTATGCAAGTTTATGAAGTCATTATCTTGATCTTATGAGCTAAAAGCCACAACCTTTATGTTGAAATGTTGCATTATGCAACATGAGAACCTTCATAATCATTATGTCAACTTGCATATGAAGTCATAATCCTTATATGATGATATATGCGAGTTTCTAGCCATCATTCCATGTCTTTTGTCACCGTGATTCGCTTATGTACCAAGTTTGGGTTGATGCATGTTTTTGAGGCTTAAGAATGTAACATGCAAGCTAATGAACACATTTGTGCCTCATTTGCCACCATGATTAACTTGTGGCTTAATACCCATTTTTGTCATTCCTTTGCCAAGTCTCTTCTTTTAATCCATCACGTTGTTGCAAACGTATATGCTAGTTTAAAAAGCGTTGGGGTCACATTATGGGGAAACATAATGACATGAATATGACTTGGGTAAATGGGTATAAACATGACAACATGTAACGTTAAATATGACATGTGTTTATACTTGAAAACATGACTTGAAATATAACATGGAAGTTGACATGTAAGTATGCATAAAAACATAAGCTTGAGAATTTACCTATTAAGTTAGGTCTACCCATTGGGAATTTACCTATTAAGTTAGGTCTACCCAATTGCTTGAAAACTTGACTATGAACATGACACTAGACTAAACATGAAAGTGGCCAACTCGAGGTTGGGTTGAGTTTGCAACGTAAAACTACCCGAAACCGACCGGCCTAACTAGTAGTTGCAAACAATAAGACCCAATGTGAGAAGTTGGTCATGTTGTGCTTGAACCCGAGGTTAGACCAAGTTGTGGTGTAAAGCTACCCGGAACCGACCGGCTTAACTAGTAACCACAACAAAGTCTAATGTGAGAGGTTGGGGTGCATTAAGTAATTAATGCCACATGATAGGGTTAAGTTAATTTGATTAATGACTCTTAACCAAATATGACATGGGTAAATGGGTTAAGTAAATTGGTTAGGCTAATGATACTTAACAAAACATGACAAGGTTGGGTAGGTTAAGTGATTTGATTTGCCTAATGACGCTTAACCATTTTTATACGACTAGTGGACTGGGATTAAGTTAACCAACACTTAATCAATCCAACATGATAATTTGGCAAGGTTAAGTAAGTTTTCTTAATGACACTTAACCATACAAGATGATTAGGGGATGGGGTTAAGTAATTTACGCTTAACTAATCCGACACGGTAATTAGATGGGGTTAAGTAATCCACACTTAACTAATCTAAACACGGTAATTCGATGGGGTTAAGTTAAACACTTAACCAATTTAAACTCGGTAATTCAATGAGGTTAAGTAACCAATACTTAACCAACTTAACGTGATAGTTTAATGGGGTTAAGCAACTTATACTTAACCAATTATACATGATGATTTGATGGGGTTAAGTAACTTACACTTAACCAATCTAATACGCGGACCTGATAAGGTTAAGTCACAAGACCTTTTTAGAATATACTTAACCATTGTAGTACGATTAGAGGATGGGGTTAAGCCAACCTATACTTAACCAATCCGACTCGATAATTTGATGGGATTAAGATAATCTATGCTTAATCGATCTAGCAAGATAATCCGATAGGATTAAGGTAAGCTAGTACTTGACCAATTTGACTTGATAGGGTTAAGTCATGAGCCTCTGGGTACACTTAACCAACTTGTGGGACTAAGTCTTGAACTTAAATACTTAGCCAATCTTTGACGTGATTCGTGGGCGGGTTAAGTCATGGACTTCAATGATAACACTTAACCCAATAGACAAACCCTAGCTAGAAGAACTAGGTAGAAAACCGTGGTTAATCAAGGATAACGGGAAAGGAAGCTAAGTGGTAAACCTTAGTTAAGGGTAACTAAGTAATAATTCTTAGCTAAGGACATAGGACTAATTCTCAAAACGACGAGTAACCTGATACGGTAGGTCATCGCTTAGTATACGAGGGGGAGCAAGTTATCTGACTTGGATAAAAGCTCCAGCGCACTGGGTGCCGAAGTGGAAGCTTCGGGGGACGTGAGGATATTCTTGGGATCACTCTGTGGGCTGCCAGGTAATTATACTAGGCCCATGAGAGGTTAAGGTCTGCGTTAGAAGGACCAAGAGTATGCCTTGGTTGCTATGCGAGCAAACTAAAGACTGGGATGGATTAGCGTGGAGTCGACGATTCATGTTTTTGCCCTGGATAGCGCATCGTCGACTACCTACCATCTTTAGTCAATCGTGTACGTGCGGAAAGGCAGGGAACCCCCAACAGACCATGTGCTTGCTATCGAGTCATGGGTGAGGTTGGCCCGTAGGAAAGTGGGCTATAGTGGGGCCGTGGAGTGGTTCTTATACATGATTTTTCTTGGATTGCCTTTCAGTAGTTGAGGGAGGGGTCACGTGGGACCATAGCCACGGGTACAAAAACAGACCTTGATATCTGCATCGGCAGACGATTTAAAGCTCCCGACCGAGTTCCGTATTTCTTGATTTGCCCTGGCACGGAACTCGGATGGCACATTGGGGAACATGTGCATCTAGACATGGAAAACGATTCACGATACATACGTGGGATCAAGGGCGCGGTTGACGGGTGGCGTAATCCCTAGTGGTCCTAGGTGGCCAAAACCCAAACCGAGACACGGAAACGTTCATTAGGTAGCATAATCCCTAGCGGTCCTAGGTGGCATAAATCCTAAGTGGACGCGCGATAGTTCATGGTAAGGAAACACAACTAGATCAAGGGTTGCAGTCCAAAACAACTTCAAGGATAAACCGTTTACATGGGAAAGCCCGTACAGCCTACGGCAAAGAACTGAACTTATACATGGAAAGAAACATATGAGTTTAGTAACCTATATATGCGGCATATTAGGTTGACAGGGACCATTACATGACTTTTGAGTAAGGGTCATTCACGGATAACACGTAATACAGTTGGGATACTAGTACGGTAGGTGCAGAGCAGATATACAGGATAGATACCATGGGACGTTATACGTGATAGATATCTTGGGATATTATATTTGATAGGAACCTGACGATGTGATACCTTGTTTTGTCTTGACATCGTAATTTATCATGACATCTTAGTTTATCTGAGTTCAGTAGTTCATCCTGTTATTTTGATTTAGCTTATCTATCTTGTTATCATGCTTATGTTCATCTCAGTTTCTCATGTCAGTTAACTTTACTAGTTTTTATACTAATAGTAGATAGGGCTTACTCAGTCTTTTTGACTGACCCGTTTTGTTTCGCCTCTTTTCTTCCGTTTCCCCCCCCCCCCCATGTTACAGGGAGGAAACACTGCTGTTTAATTCGGACTTCTTCTGCTTGAAGGTCATCATGGATGGCTTGGACTTTTCCTGGCTATGGCTATTTTACTGTTTTTACTTGGGGAATAATTTATGAAAAAGTCTTTATGCTTCTTTACTATTGCAAGACAGGTTTTGATGTACTCTGATGTAAAAGGCTGTAGACCTTATGTATTCATGTTTATGAAAGTTCGATTTTACTTCCGCTATTTTATATGTTCTGTCTTGTGATATTTCTGTGCATGTTTACCAATAATGCCCCTCTAAAGCTAGTGCATTCCTTTGCGAGTGACCCTAGCGGAGGCGGGGTGTTACATTTGGTATAAGAGCAGAAGGTTACCAGACTGGGCAAAAGCTTTTAAAACCTTCTGAAAACTATTTGGAAAACCGTTTATAAAGAAGCATTTTTCAAGAAAAGTTTGTTTTAAAAAGGCTATTCCCCAAAAGCCATTAGCACCATTCTTTGATTCCTTGATTGAATCTCATTTCCTTTCTTTCCTCCATCCGTGGTCACAGTAGTTCTCACTGTGACTAATCTTTGTCTAGCCACGTAGGTGTTTCCTGTACGATGGAGGTGGTTCTCGAGAGACCCATTGTCGTGTTACAAGAAAGGATAATAAAGAGCAAGGGTAAAGGATAAGAGTTTAAGGATGAACAACTTGTTGGTATGGCTCAACCCAGAATGAGAGAGAAAGATGAACAATGAAACCCATGACGAGAGAGTACCTTTGGCATGATGGAACGGGACGGATAGTTGAGTATCATAGGACAAGGACAAGATCATCGGGAGGGCAGTAGTATGCTCTCATTTCTAGAGTACCTCGGAAGGAGGGTAACGATCTTGTTAAAAGTTTAGCTTTTCTTCTCTATCATCCCGTTAGGACTTCGTTGTTCGTATCATTTAAGTCTGCTTCGATAGTTGAGTCTCTGCACCTTAAGTACTAGCGTAATAGAGAATCCCATTTTTGTCTCAAGTCCTGTGGAGAATCGGTCCATTTATTCATGACTTGTTTTGGATTTGAGAATGACATGCCTCGGTTATGGATGGATTCTAGGGATGAAGTGGTTATCCAGTAAGGGGTGCCACTCTCGGTTTTGATAGGAGGGTAGTTAGACTCTTGACTAGCCTTGGTAATACCCTCGAAGTCTCGTGAAACCTTTTGGGTTTGGTCATGATTAGTTACCTAGAATCCCTTGATACCTTTATTGGAAATTTGAAGCCCGATCGAGTGGTGTTCGCCGATAAGACGGATGGTTTATTTCACTTATGCATGGGTTATGGAAATCACCCTAGTAAGTACACTTGATAACCCGGTTGGCATCTGTTTACTTTCAAGAGAAAGTTCTACTACGTGGAATACCTTATGGTACGAGGTCCGAGATTCACTAGTGAATTTTGGAAAGCTTGCATGAGATCATGAGTACGCAGTCAGGGTTGCGCTAAGTGTGCGAGTGGAACGAGAGGCGACAAAGAAATGAGTTCCAGCTCATGTTATGGGAAACAGGAAATAAGAAGCTACGAAATCGCAAAGTTAAAAGACGGTCAAGGCACAATGGAATTGAGCTCAAGGAAGTACGACTTTGATGGTCAAAGACTAGATACGCGCATGATATCTCTTTTTGGGAGTATCTCCTTGATCCCTGTTTCTGTAGAGCTTACTTGTAGGCTATCTTTTGTGGACACCCTCTCGGTCCTATTTTCTGTTACAAACCCCGTAAGGAGTTTGCCTTGTTTATCTTCTCGACCCTGTTTCAGGGAATCCTCGGTAGAACCCTATGGATGCAAACATGTATTTGAAACATGTTATGATTGATATGGTTGCAAGTGGTTGCAAGTGGTTGCTCGTGGATGCGCGAATACACATTAGATGCTAGCTCGACTCGGTCACGTTTCATATTGCATATGCACGAGTGTTTATGCTTGTTTATGGATGAAATTGAATGTGTTATCATGCGGTTGTTGCATATGAGTGAATGATTGTGCACGCATATAGTATCTATATGACTAGGACTATTTGCATACATGTTGGATTCATGGCACTATACATATCTTTGCATTAGAAAGATTATTCAGGCCTGATCATTAGCATTAGCTAAGGAACATGTACACACACGTTTTGCATATATTCATATAGCATTAGAAATCATCTAAGGACAATGATTGCTTGTGGATGATGTTTTGAGTAGATGGATGATGGATGGTAGGATATGTTCTTCCTAACTTGGAGATTTCGGGGACGAAATCCTAAAAGGTGGGGAGAATGTAACAACTCGTATTTCGGTAACATGTTAAAACGAGAATCCAGGCAGAATTTAATTTTAAATTCTGAATCAAGTAAAACGGGCTATGCCATTGCGTTCGTCTCGGAAAAATACGCGAAATAGAGTCCGAAATTTTATGAATCGGAGTCCGTATGACCCGGTTAAGGCCCAAAGAAGTTTTCGGGAAATTTGAATTTCGAAACATGCAGAGATGGGGTCAGGCGGGAAAATTCCCGCCCAGACAAGTCGACTTGGCTGTCGACAGGGCTGTCGACTTGCAAGTCGACAGGCATGTCGACAGGCAAGTCGACAGGGCTGTCGACTTGCCCTGTCGGCTGATTCTGGCCTGGTGCACCTATTTTCTATCTTGGCTAGGTTTTTGGGCCTAGTTTGAAATCTGACGGTTCAGGTTGGTCCTAGGGTTAATCTAAGGGTCCTAACTAGCCTAATCTTCTATAAATAAACCCCTAACCTACCCCTAAACCCTCATTATTCACTCATGTAACTAAACTATGGCCAAATTTCTATTCTCATGGCCTCCACTCAACTATCCTAGCCTCCACTTCATTTCTATGAGAGGTTTCATGATCATGAGAGTATTAGAGAGTCCCTATGTTAGTATGAGAGCTCCTCAAGTTGATTTCAAGGCAAAAGTTTTGGTCTTTGTTCATAAAGATGGTGTATTTGTTGATTTGGAGCATCCATCTTTGGGTTTTTGGATGATGGCATGCATAAGCTTCATCACAAGCTTTAGTTTAATCGATTTAGGCCTTCATAGCAAGGTAAGCCCTTCCCTACTCTTAGATATTAACCATGAAGTTAAATGTTCATGTTGAAAGTTTGGGTTTGATTAATTAGTATGATGCATGCTATCATGTTATGCAAGTTTATGAAGTCATTATCTTGATCTTATGAGCTAAAAGCCACAACCTTTATGTTGAAATGTTGCATTATGCAACATGAGAACCTTCATAATCATTATGTCAACTTGCATATGAAGTCATAATCCTTATATGATGATATATGCGAGTTTCTAGCCATCATTCCATGTCTTTTGTCACCGTGATTCGCTTATGTACCAAGTTTGGGTTGATGCATGTTTTTGAGGCTTAAGAATGTAACATGCAAGCTAATGAACACATTTGTGCCTCATTTGCCACCATGATTAACTTGTGGCTTAATACCCATTTTTGTCATTCCTTTGCCAAGTCTCTTCTTTTAATCCATCACGTTGTTGCAAACGTATATGCTAGTTTAAAAAGCGTTGGGGTCACATTATGGGGAAACATAATGACATGAATATGACTTGGGTAAATAGGTATAAACATGACAACATGTAACGTTAAATATGATATGTGTTTATACTTGAAAACATGACTTGAAATATAACATGGAAGTTGACATGTAAGTATGCATAAAAACATAAGCTTGGGAATTTACCTATTAAGTTAGGTCTACCCATTGGGAATTTACCTATTAAGTTAGGTCTACCCAATTGCTTGAAAACTTGACTATGAACATGACACTAGACTAAACATGAAAGTGGCCAACTCGAGGTTGGGTTGAGTTTGCAACGTAAAACTACCCGGAACCGACCGGCCTAACTAGTAGTTGCAAACAATAAGACCCAATGTGAGAAGTTGGTCATGTTGTGCTTGAACCCGAGGTTAGACCAAGTTGTGGTGTAAAGCTACCCGGAACCGACCGGCTTAACTAGTAACCACAACAAAGTCTAATGTGAGAGGTTGGGGTGCATTAAGTAATTAATGCCACATGATAGGGTTAAGTTAATTTGATTAATGACTCTTAACCAAATATGACATGGGTAAATGGGTTAAGTAAATTGGTTAGGCTAATGATACTTAACAAAACATGACAAGGTTGGGTAGGTTAAGTGATTTGATTTGCCTAATGACGCTTAACCATTTTTATACGACTAGTGGACGGGGATTAAGTTAACCAACACTTAATCAATCCAACATGATAATTTGGCAAGGTTAAGTAAGTTTTCTTAATGACACTTAACCATACAAGATGATTAGGGGATGGGGTTAAGTAATTTACGCTTAACTAATCCGACACGGTAATTAGATGGGGTTAAGTAATCCACACTTAACTAATCTAAACACGGTAATTCGATGGGGTTAAGTTAAACACTTAACCAATTTAAACTCGGTAATTCAATGAGGTTAAGTAACCAATACTTAACCAACTTAACGTGATAGTTTAATGGGGTTAAGCAACTTATACTTAACCGATTATACATGATGATTTGATGGGGTTAAGTAACTTACACTTAACCAATCTAATACGCGGACCTGATAAGGTTAAGTCACAAGACCTTTTTAGAATATACTTAACCATTGTAGTACGATTAGAGGATGGGGTTAAGCCAACCTATACTTAACCAATCCGACTCGATAATTTGATGGGATTAAGATAATCTATGCTTAATCGATCTAGCAAGATAATCCGATAGGATTAAGGTAAGCTAGTACTTGACCAATTTAACTTGATAGGGTTAAGTCATGAGCCTCTGGGTACACTTAACCAACTTGTGGGACTAAGTCTTGAACTTAAATAATTAGCCAATCTTTGACGTGATTCGTGGGCGGGTTAAGTCATGGACTTCAATGATAACACTTAACCCAATAGACAAACCCTAGCTAGAAGAACTAGGTAGAAAACCGTGGTTAATCAAGGATAACGGGAAAGGAAGCTAAGTGGTAAACCTTAGTTAAGGGTAACTAAGTAATAATTCTTAGCTAAGGACATAGGACTAATTCTCAAAACGATGAGTAACCTGATACGGTAGGTCATCGCATATTATACGAGGGGGACCAAGTTATCTGACTTGGATAAAAGCTCCAGCGCACTGGGTGCCGAAGTGGAAGCTTCGGGGGACGTGAGGATATTCTTGGGATCCCTCTGTGGGCTGCCAGGTAATTATACTAGGCCAATGAGAGGTTAAGGTCTACGTTAGAAGGACCAAGAGTATGCCTTGGTTGCTATGCGAGCAACCTAAAGACTGGGATGGATTAGCGTGGAGTCGACGATTCTTGTTTTTTCCCTGGATAGCGCATCGTCGACTACCTACCATCTTTAGTCAATCGTGCACGTGCGGAAAGGCAGGGAACCCCCAACAGACCATGTGCTTGCTATCGAGTCATGGGTGAGGTTGGCCCGTAGGAAAGTGGGCTATAGCGGGGCCGTGGAGTGGTTCTTATACATGATTTTTCTTGGATTGCCTTTCAGTAGTTGAGGGAGGGGTCACGTGGGACCATAGCCATGGGTACAAAAATAGACCTTGATATCTGCATCGGCAGACGATTTAAAGCTCCCGACCGAGTTCCGTATTTCTTGATTTGCCCTGGCACGGAACTCGGATGGCACATTGGGGAACATGTGCATCTAGACATGGAAAACGATTCACGATACATACGTGGGATCAAGGGCGCGGTTGACGGGTGGCGTAATCCCTAGTGGTCCTAGGTGGCCAAAACCCAAACCGAGACACGGAAACGTTCATTAGGTAGCATAATCCCTAGCGGTCCTAGGTGGCATAAATCCTAAGTGGACGCGCGATAGTTCATGGTAAGGAAACACAACTAGATCAAGGGTTGCAGTCCAAAACAACTTCAAGGATAAACCGTATACATGGGAAAGCCCGTACAGCCTATGGCAAAGAACTGAACTTATACATGGAAAGAAACATATGAGTTGAGTAACCTATATATGCGGCATATTAGGTTGACAGGGACCATTACACGACTTTTGAGTAAGGGTCATTCACGGATAACACGTAATACAGTTGGGATACTAGTACGGTAGGTGCAGAGCAGATATAGAGGATAGATACCATGGGACGTTATACGTGATAGATATCTTGGGATATTATATTTGATAGGAACCTGACGATGTGATACCTTGTTTTGTCTTGACATCGTAATTTATCATGACATCTTAGTTTATCTGAGTTCAGTAGTTCATCCTGTTATTTTGATTTAGCTTATATATCTTGTTATCATGCTTATGTTCATCTCAGTTTCTCATGTCAGTTAACTTTACTAGTTTTTATACTAATAGTAGATAGGGCTTACTCAGTCTTTTTGACTGACCCGTTTTGTTTCGCCTCTTTTCTTCCGTTTCCCCCTCCCCCCCAGGTTACAGGGAGGAAACACTGCTGTTTAGTTCGGACTTCTTCTGCTTGAAGGTCATCATGGATGGCTTGGACTTTTCCTGGCTATGGCTACTTTACTGTTTTTACTTGGGGAATAATTTATGGAAAAAGTCTTTATGCTTCTTTACTATTGCAAGACAGGTTTTGATGTACTCTGATGTAAAAGGCTGTAGACCTTATGTATTCATGTTTATGAAAGTTCGATTTTACTTCCGCTATTTTATATGTTCTGTCTTGTGATATTTCTGTGCATGTTTACCAATAATGCCCCTCTAAAGCTAGTGCATTCCTTTGCGAGTGACCCTAGCGGAGGCGGGGTGTTACAGAGGCTAGGTCTTAGGATGTATTTATAGGTGTAGCAATTCATTTCAGCCAACAGATTAACCCTAAAACCAATCCGGACCATCAAAAATCATCCCAGGGCTTCAAAAACGTATTCTGGACCGAAACAGGATGACCAAGTCGACCTGCAGTGGGGGAGGTCGACACTATAGTCGACCCCCATGGGGGAGGTCGACTCCCAGGTCGACCCCCTGGTCGGCCTGGCCCCAGTTCTGTGTTGACTGAAACCTTCTGAATCTTCTACAGGCCATAACTTCTTCATCCGTACTCCGATTTTCGAAAACTCAGACTCTATTTCATGTAAAATTTCGAGAGGAACACAATGGTGATGTCCATTTTACTAATTCCTGATTCTTAAATTAATTGTCCTCATTTTACTATCCTTTCCGTTACACACAACGTTATCGAACTAATCTTTCTTCTCTTTCATGTATTAATTAATTCTTCTTATGCATCACCATTATTTACCTATCATAAGCATATTTTCATATATTTTTATTTCATTTTTAATTATACGGGGTGTTACATCTTTCCTCAAGTTGGTCGAGGGCTTCGAGCTGTAGCTTCTCATTCTCTTTGGGGTCAAAATGTAGTAGGGACTTCCAACTCCACTTGTATCATAGCTTCAGAGCCATAGGATAAAGAAAAGGGAGTATGCCCTGTTGCAGTTTTGTGCGTGGTGCGATATGCCCATAATGCCAGCGGGAGTTCATCTACCCATCCACACTTAGCCTTATCTAGTCGCTTCTTGATGGTAGTCTTGATGATTTTATTTACTGCCTCCACCTGCCCGTTCGCTTGTGGATGAGCGACCGCTGAAAAGCTTTTTTGGATTTTATACTTGGCGCAAAAGCTTTGGAACTCTTCACTTTCAAATTGGGTTACGTTGTCCGTGATTATCTTTTGTGGTACTCCAAACCTACATATGATATTTTTTAAGACAAAGTTAATAACTTTCTTTGAAGTTATGGTGGCCAATGGTTCTGGTTCAGCCCATTTTGTAATGTAATCAACGACAACGATTGCGTATTTGAAACCGGATTTTGTTGTGGGAAGGGTTCCTATAAGGTCGATACCCCAGATAGCAAATGGCCATGGGCTGAGCATGAGGGTTATGGTTGTGGATGGCATTCTTGGGAACATGGCAAACCTTTGGCACCTGTCACACTTTTTAGTGTAGGCCGCGGAATCTTTATTGATATCCGGCCAGAAGTAACCATAACGTAGGATCTTCTTAGCCAAAGTTTGTCCACCGGTATGACCTCCGCATTCCCCTTCGTGTAGTTCTTCCATAATTGCCTTAGACTCCTTCTCTGTAACACAATGAAGTAAAGGTGTAGAAAATCCGCGTCTATACAGTCGTCCATCTTGAATAAGGTATAAAGGAGCTTTTCGTAAAATCTTTCTTCGGTGTTTGGTTTCAACCGGGAGTGCCCCAGTTGCAAGGTATTCTTCAATGGGTGACATCCATGAATTTTATTCATCAGTTGTTTCCATGATCCAATCCATTTCGGTCTACTTTGTGCTTGGACTGGAAAGCACTTCCACTGGGACTAATCCCATTAACTGTTCATCTCCAGTGCTCGCGTGTTTGGCAAATGAATCATCTTTATTATTTTCTTCTCTAGGAATATGAGATATGGTGTAATGCTCGAAAGCTTCCAACAATTCCAAGGTTTTGGTAAGATAATCTGGCAAGTTAACCATTTTTGCTTGGAATTCTCCCAGAATCTGGCATACTACGAGCTGGGAGTCGCTGAAGATCTGTATAGTTTTTATTTGCAACTCTTTCGCTTGCTTCATTCCTGCGATAAGGGCTTCGTACTCGGCCTCGTTGTTGGTTGATGTGAATTCTAACCTTAATGCATAACATGAGGATCTTCCCATTCTAACCTTAATGCATAACATGAGGATCTTCCCTTAGTGGTTTCGAGAACTGCCCCTGCCCCAGAACAGCGGTCGTTCGACGCCCCATCTACATATAGTTTCCGGTAGGTATTAGTTTCAATATCATCTTCCTCTTTTACTTCCCCTCGGTCGGTAAATTCTGCAATGAAGTCAGCAAGCGCTTGTCCATTGATCGCTTTTCCAGGGTGATACGTGATGTCGTACTGGCTAAGCTCTATATACCATTTTAATAATCTCCCGGAGGATTCCGGTCAGGACAAGACTTGCCTCAGAGGTTGGTCTATGAGCAACTTGATGGGATGAGCTTGGAAGTAGGTACGAAGCTTCTTTGATGCAATGAGCAAACAATAAGCAAGTTTTTCAAGTTTTGGATAATTAAGCTCCGCTCCGGATAACCTTTTACCTATGTAATAGACTGGTTTTGGTACATTCAAATCTTCTTTGATTAGTGTTGCGCTTAGAGCATGGGCAGAGACTGCCATGTATAGGAACAAGTCTTCCCCGTCACTAGGCTTTGATAGCATAGGTGGTGTTTCCAGATGTTGGATCAGCTCTTCGAAGGCTTTCTGGCACTCAGGGGTCCACTGTATCTCCTTCTTTCCTTTCCTGAGGGCATCGAAGAATAGAAGACATCTGTCAATTGCCCTGGATATGAAACGACTTAAGGCTGCAATCTTCCCATTTAAACACTAAAGCTCCTTCTTGGTTCCTGGGGCAAGCATTTCTCTTAGAGCTGATATTTTGGTTGGATTAGCTTCTATACCTCTAGCGTTAACCATGTACCCAAGGAACTTGCCTGAGCCAACACCAAAACTACATTTCAAAGGGTTCAACTCCATGCCATATTGTCGTAAGATATCGAACATTCAGGATAGGTCCTCCAAATGGTCTATTGATCTCTTTGACTTAACCAACATGTCATCGATATGGACTTCCATCGTCATACCAATTTGTTTCTTGAACATAGCATTTACCAGTCGTTGTTTAGTCGCTCCTGCGTGTTGAAGGCAAAATGGAATCACCTTATAGTAATATAGGCCGAGATCAGTAATAAAGCTGGTGTTTTCCTGGTCTGGACCATACATCATAATTTGATTATAGCCGGAATATGCATCCATGGAAGAAAGCAATTCATAGACGGCCGTGGAATCCACCAGTTGGTCGATTCTGGGGAGAGGGAAACTTTCTTTTGGGCAAGCTTTATTTAGTTCTGAATAATCAACACATACGCGCCATTTACTGTTTGATTTCTTTACGAGCACCGGGTTGGATACCCATTTCGGATATGTAGACTCTCTAGTAACACCATTCTCTATTAATCAGTTGAATTCTTCTTTTAAGGCGCACGATCTCTCCGGCCCCTAGGCTATACTTTTTTTGTTTGACAGCCGGAATGCGCGGGTCAATGTTTAGCTTATGGACTACAACGTCCGGAGATATCCCGCACTTGTCAGAATGGTTCCACGCGAACACATATAAGTTAGCTCTCAAAAAGGCAATCAATTGGTTTTTCAATACAGGGCTCAACTGAGACCCCATATTCAACATACGGTTTGATTCTTTAGGAATTACAGCTATAGGAATTATGTCTTCGGCCGAGGTTGTTGTTTCGTCCTCTGCACTGGCTTCTCTACGATCGATCTCTTTTTGCATTCTGCTATGCTCGGCCGAGGGCAATCAATTGGTTTGATTCTTTAGGACCCTTCTTTTGTTGATATAAGGGGGAGTTCTGGATGCGGGTGAGAGCCTCCGCATCCTTTCCTGATTCTTTTTTCTTAGCCTCTTTCAATTATGTCACATAGCAGTCCCTCGCGGCAATTTGATCGCCCTTGGTTACACTAATTCCCATTTCAGTTGGAAACTTCATGATCAAACGCCAAGGAGCTAAAGCAATCTTGAAACCCGAAAGAGTCGGCCTCCCAGGAAATGCATTGTAAGACGAAAACTCGTCCATTATGACAAAGGTCTATACCATGGAAACCCGGCGCTCCCATCTGCTAATTCCACAGGCAAATTTATCATTCCGACGGGTTGAGTAGGTTGACCTATAAAACCGTGGAACTTATATGGGTACGCACGCACCTCTATCATGTAGAGATTCATTTTTTGGAAAGTGTTTATAAAGATCACATTGATTGATGCCCCTGTGTCGACTAGGACCCTTTTTACCACCGCAGGTCCGAGACTAATTGTGATCACGATGGCGTCAATAGTTGGCGTAATCTATCCTTCTTCATCCTTTTCTTTGAATATCACATCCTCGATTGAGGTTTTGTGCATTTTTGTCGGAATCTCGTTGTCCAAGATCATGCATCCTTCCTCTTCCGTGACATGTTTCAATTCATTAGTGTATCTTTCCATATCTGCCCAACTGTTCCCGGCTGGGTGGGGACCTCCAAATATCATATTGATTACTGGCCTCAAGTCGACTGGCATTGGGCCTCTTCACTCGAGTTGGGCTGGCTAGCCGCATTGCTATGCCCCAGCGCAGCTGGAGAACTTTTGGGATTTTGAAACGCCCCACCTCCGTTAAGGTCACTCACAAAGGGAATGCCTTAATTATGGTGGAGCATTAGAGGTAAAAGACACAGATTATTTACAAGACAGATATATATATATAAGCCGCGGAAAAAAAACTAACTTTATTTCAAATGTAGTTCATAACAAAACATTTCAGCAAACTGTTTTAAATCATTACATCAAAATCTCTGTCTTGATTATTACATACAGAAGCATAAAACAAAATAAAACTTCATAAATCCCCAAGTAGTAGTGTGTCCAAAGCCATAGCCAAAGGTAAGAGGTTCCAAGCTATACATCACAGAGTCTTCAAGCTTGGAAAGACGAACGGTACAAATTAAGCCGAGCTATTCCCTCCCTAGGTACTTGGGGGGGGGGGGATGGAAGAAAAAAGAGCGAAAGAAAATGGGTCAGACTTAAGTCTGGTAAGTCCAGTGATTATTCACCATGTAAACTGATAAGAGAACCATGACTTGAATAAGTTGGACACAAGACAATAACAATTAAATAAGGTAACATAGGGTAAGGTAAGATAAACAGGGCAAGATAAACAAGGCAAGATAAACTAATCATATTATCGCACTAATGTCCATATTCTCTGCACCAACTAGATATTTCAACATCATCATGAGTTCAAACCCAGTGGTCCCTTTTCATTGATTAGCTCCTACTCGCATGCATTTACTACTTATGTCCTACGGCCCCGCTCAATTATAGATACCTGTGTTTGTCCCACTATGGGATGTATCAAATCCTATAGTGGCAACCCGACACGATTCAAGATGCACAGTGTACAACTACTGATGCTCAGTGCCAGCTTTTTCCACTCCAGAGTACGTGCACATCCGTACTCCGTCGGAACCTACACTGACGTACCAACCGCTGTTATTTTGACCACTTATAATCAGCCTCGTAATTGTGCCCCACCCTGCCTAGTTCAGGGTATCATGATACATCTATGTGGTTTACTACTGAAATGGGTCGCCGTTACTAGGGTTTCCTAGTCAGCATGTTAAATTTGTTAAGTGTTAAAGAGAGGGCATAAGGTCAGCTTCTTTCTACTTAAAGCGTCTGCTACTACATTGCCCTTTCTAGGGGTATAGGAAATCTCGAAATCGTAGGATGCCAAGAATTCCATCCACCTTTGTTGCCTCAAGTTAAGATCTTTCTGCGAGAAAAGTTACTTCAATGATTTAGGGTCAGTATACAATTCAATTTTCTCACCTAGGAGATAGCGGCGCCAAGACTTAAGCGCAAAGACGATGGCAGCCAATTCTAGATCGTGGATTGGGTAGTGTTTCTTATGTACTTTCAACTGTCTGCCTCCATAAGCTACTACCTTCCCCTCTTGCATTAAGAAAGCACCTAGTCCCGTACCATAGGCGTCCGTGTATACGATAAACATCTTGCTCCCGTTCGGCAATGTCAGAACTGGGGCTGTTGTTAGAGCCCTCTTTAATTGTTGGAAAGCAATATCGCAATCCAAATACCAATTGAAAGTTAGGTTTTTCTTCGTCAACTTTGTAAGCGGAGCTGAGATTTTCACAAAGTCTTTGATGAACTTTCGGTAAAAGCCTACTAGCCCAAGGAAGCTTCGGACTTTGGTCGCATTCCGTTGAACCTTCCAATCTTGCACCGCAACTACCTTCGCGGGGTCCACAGCTAACCCTTCCTTGGATAACACATGTCCATGAAATCTCACTTCTTCTCTCCAAAAATGACATTTGGAGAATTTGGCTTTCAACTGATGTGCTTGAAGAGTGTCCCTGACTTCTTTCAAATGCTGAGCATGCTCTTCCTCACTCTTTGAGAAAATCAAAATGTCATCTACGAAGACCACCACAAACTTGTCGAGGAACTCCCTGAACACCCTGCTCAACAAGTCAACGAAATAAGCGGGTGCGTTTGTCAAGCCGAAAGGCATGACAATCCACTAAAAGAAACCGTCCGGGATTCTGATTGCGGTCTTATCAATACTGTCTTCAGCCACTCTTAGCTGATGAAACCCGGTAGCTGGATCTAGTTGGGAGAAAACCAATGCACCTACAAGCTGATCGAACAAATCATCTATTCTTGGGAGTGAGTGCCTATTCTTCTTGGTCAGCTTGTTTAGCTCCCTATAATCAACGCATAGGTGAAGCGAACCGTCCGCTTTAGTTGTGAACACTACTGGAGCACCCCATTCAGAAATACTTCACCTTATAAACCCCTTCTCAAGTAACTCTTTAACTTGCTTTCTGAGTTCTTTCCTCTCCCTTGAAGCCATGTGTCTAATGGGTAAAGCAAGAGGTTTTGCATTATCAACGAGGTATATGCGGAAGTCTATCTCCCGCTTCGGAGGTAACCCCTTCACCTCTTTAATGTCATCCGAGTATTCAGGGACTACTCTAACATACTGCAAATTCTCAATAGACGCATCAAGAGATTCTAGATAGCTAAGCATAACAGAGTTCATGGGATTACAAGAAATTTCGAGAGTGTTACCGAGGCGAGTCATGAGTCTAACCACTCTCTTTTCACAATTGAGGACGTCACCATTACTGATAGCCAACCCATGCCTTGAATCGACCCTTAGCCCGTGGATCCCAAAACATAGGCATTGCATCTAAACCCCACACTTAGTATAGAAATTTCCAAATCCAAACAAATCATTGACAAATAAGTTGAGTCCCCAGTTAGATTTGAAACAACCAAGGGATCCTCTACTAAACTGGTGTCTAGGTGTAGAGATTCAACTAAGGCAGTAGATATAAAAGAGTGCGATGCGCCAGAATCAAAGAGTGTACGAACAAGATGATCAAAAAGATAAACTAAACTCTCAACAGAAACATTTTTACCTCGTTCTTGCGGAGGTGCCATGAGAGCATGAACCTTCCCTCTAGAAGTAGATCCAGCTCTCTGCCCTTACACTTGCTTTCTTGGGCAGTCCATAGCCATCTGTCCTGTCTCGCTGCAAGGAAAACAGCCACCCATCTTCCTTTTCTTCTTTCTGCAGTCCTTAACCATATGTCCAGCAATGCCACAAAAATTACACTTTCTCTTGTCATGGGGTTTGTTGTTCTTCCCGCCCTTCTTGGAATCTGTCTTCTTGCTATGTGATCCTTCCCCTTTCTTCTCTTGAGGTACTTCCACCTTTGTCTCTTTCTTGCCAGCCTTTTCTTCTTCTTGTAACAATGTCATGTCCACTAGCCTCTCGTAAGTCGCACCCATAGGTATATGGGACGTAGCTACACTGTGCAGTGACTCATTCAATCCTTTAACAAAACGTAGAGCCTTCTTGTGTGGGGTGCTCACTAACTCCAATCTGAACCTAGCCAGCTGATTGAATTGGTTAACGTAATCCTTGACTAACATACTCCCTGTTTGAGAGCTAAGAACTTCTCCATCTGTAGGCTCCATTCAGCTTGTGAGAGGAATTTCATTTCAAACCTCATTCGGAAATCCACACAAATTTCAATTGGTCTTTCAGCGTTAGTAAATTCCCACTAATAGGAAGCTTCCTCTTTGAGCAACCATACGACCAACTGTTTCTTCCGTCTATCATCTACTTCGAAGATATCAAACAAATTCTCAGTTTCTTTGAGCCAGTTTCTTGCTTCCACGAAGGATTCATTCCCATTGAAGTTCTTTCCACCCATGGCACGAAGGTCCCTACATATTTTTGAGAAAGCATTTGCACGCGGAGGAGGAGGAGGAGGAACCATTGCAGCTGAGGTAGGAGGAACGTCTGCTGGGCCTGAGGCATTGGCCCTAGCCTCTAGGTACCTTCCGAACCAGCCAGGTAACGGCACGCCCTCTGGAAGGTTAAGATCCCCAGACATGCTAAAACAAAAAGGGAAAGATTTAAAAAAAAAGAATAGAAAGATAGTGCATATGGATTTGGGGGATTATGTCTTTCTCAAAATAAAACACATTTTCTTGAAAATTGCTTCTTGATATCTCTTTTTGAAAAATAGTTTTCAAAATTTTTATCTGATTTGGTAAACCATTGTTCTGATACCAAGTGAAACACCCCACCTCCATTAAGGTCACTCACAAAGGGAATGCCTTAATTATGGTGGAGCATTATAGGTAAAAGACACAGATAATTTACAAGACAGATATATATATATAAGTAGCGGAAAAATAACTAACTTTATTTCGAACGTGGTTCATAACAAAACATTTCAGCAATGTGTTTCAAATCATTACATCAAAATATTTGTCTTGATTATTACATAAAGAAGCATAAAACAAAATAAAACTGCATAAATCCCCAAGTAGTAGTGTGTCCAAAGCCATAGCCAAAGGTAAGAGGTTCCAAGCTATACATCACAGAGTCTTCAAACTTGGAAAGATGAATGGTCCAAATTAAGCCGAGCTATTCCCTCCCTGGGTAACTGGGGGGGGGGGGGGTAACAGAAGAAAAGAGAGCAAAAGAAAATAGGTCAGACGTAAGTCTAGTAAGACCAGTGATTATTCAACATGTAAACTGACAAGAGAACCAAGACTTGAATAAGCTGGACACAGGACAATAACAAGGAAATAATCTAGCATTTGGTAAGGTAAGATAAACAGGGTAAGAAAAACTAATCATACTATCGCACTCATGTCCATATTCTCTGCGCCTACTATATATTTCAACCATCATCATGAGTTCAAACCCAGTGATCACTTTTCATTGATCGGCTCCTACTCGTACGCATTTACTACTTGTGTCCTATGGCCCCGCTCGATTGTAGACACCTGTGCTGGTCCCACTATAGGGTGTATCTAATCCTATAGTGGCAACCCGACACGATTCAAGATGCACAGTGTATAACTATTGATGCCCAGTGCCTGCTTTTTCAACTCCGGAGTACGTGCACGCCCGTACTCCGTCGGAACCTACACTGATGCACCAACCGTCATTATTTTAACCGCTTATAATCAGCCTAGTAATCGTGCCCTACCCTGCCTAGTTCAGGGTACCATGATACATCTATGTGGGTTACTGCTGAAATGGGTCCCCGTTACTAGGGTTTCCTAGTCAATATGTTAAATTGGTTTAGTGTCCAAGTTAACCTAACCCCACCCATCAGTTTAGTTAACATGTTGCATTGGTTAAGTGTTGCCTTAACTAACTTAAACCTACCATTCCTGACTTGGCTTTAATTCATTTATTAAAGCATCAACCACTCACATTAGATAGGTATTGTTGCGGTTACTGGATATGCCAGTCGGGTCCGGGCAGTTTTACACCGCAACTCAGTCTAACCTCGAGTTCTTTTGGGCTCGATGCACTAAGCTCCCACATTAGATATATATTGTTATGGTTGCTGGATGTGCCGGGCGGTTCCGGGCAGTCTTACACCGTAACTCAATCATGCGACATGAAATGTCATCGCCAAATAATACACAATATGATATCTATTGCCAAATTATATAATATGGTTTGTCATCGCCAAATTACACAATATGATATGCCATTGACAAACTATAATAAGTCATCGCCAATTTATATCATCACCAAGTGTAACACCCCGTGTATTCTATAACTGTGGAATTAACAAATTAAAGTATAATTAATTTGAAATCAAAGAACTAAGGGAAACGGGATACGCCATTGCATTCGTCTCGGAAAAATACGCGAAACAGAGTCCGAGTTTTCGAAAAACGGAGTCCGTATGAAGAAGATATAGCCTCCGGAAGTTTCTGAATTAAGTTTAAAATTCAAACAGAATAAAATAAGGTCAGAAAAATAAGTTTACATTTGAAAATGGGGCCCAATTGGACAGGGCGGAAAAAGGCCCGCCTGATGCAACCAAGTCGACTGGGCTGTCGACCTGGTCTAACCAGGTCGACAGGGCTGTCGACAGGGCTGTCGACAGGGCTGTCGACCTGGTCCAGAGCCAGGTCGAACCCAGCCCAACCTGGCTGGCCTATTCTATGTTGGTCGATTTTCAGAAGTCTGCTTTGTCATTAGGGCTAGGTGGCAAGCTCTAATTGGTCCCTCTTTCGAATGAATGGCTACGATCAATCCAAGCAACATCGATGGCCCTAATCAGTTCATAAACAATATAAAATGACCCTAGACTCTACCTAGGTTTCTTACACAATTCTCTAGCCTCCATTGCTCTCTTCTTCTAATAAAAAATAAAAATGGCGTCGCTGCTCTGCTGGAATTAAAACTAGAAGATAATCAACATCAGCCTAAGCAACTCAATTCAAACTAGAGATTAAGGTTTCTGCAAAGATTCTACAACAAGTTAAAGTTCTTTCTTTAATCCAATCAAGGCAAGTACAGTTATTTTCCGCTATAAACGTTAATTATAATTTTGATATGTTTTTAATTCTGAATCTGAGATTGTATATATATTCTCTTCTGTCAGATTTTTTTTTCTGTGACTGTTCTGTATCCCTTTTCTTCTTTTCTGTTTTTATAGCCAGGCTACCACGAGCCTGTGCCTAATCTCATAAGAGATGAACGTATGAACGCAAATTTTGGGATAAATAATGAATGATGCGAAATTTGACAAGACTAAATTGAATGTATGACTTTAGGTCTGAGGCATAAAATATATTGGACATATGCATAAATTTGACTATGAACATATAATTTATGCATGTTGTATGCATAGTTATGTTGTAATTTAGAACTGTAATTAATGAGCATATGTTGTAAACTAGATTTGGATCTATGCATATTCTATGATAGAAGAAAAGAGGAACCATTGTAGGATTACATATGATTTGAGACTTTGGACAAAATGCATATAAAAGTCAAGATATGATTTTTAGAAGATATGATTTAAAGATTTATATTGTTGGGTATAGTTTGCATAATGATTCATGACTCAAAAAGAAGAAAATATGGAAACTTAGGTGTAAAGATTTACATTAATTAGGATATCTATTATTGTGATTACACCTAAATAGGGATTTTTGGATATATGGCATGCATTGAAATTAATGGTTATATTTGGTATAATTTATATGTGAATCTGCTGTAAAATGCTAGTTTAACAAAAAATTGGAACATATGTTATATGGCAAATTATGTCCATATTTTGCGCTTATGCAAACATGGAGTATATGTTGTGAATCATGACAATTATGTAAGCATATGAATTTAGGCCAATTTATGATTGGGCAAAGCATGTAAATAGAACTTTTAGAAATATTAAATTTGCTAAATCTGCTAATTTGTCAAGTTGCCTAAACAACTAGTTTTGTTATATTGCCTAGACTGCTAATTAGATTGAAATGCCTAATCTGTTAAATTTGTCGGTTGAAATGCCTAACCTGTTATATGCCAAAATCTGCTAAGTTGCTAAATCTGTTAAATCCGTTAAGTCATATAAAATCTGTTATCTGCTATGTTGATATAATCATCCTGTTATTGATATAATCTGA
Organism: Allium sativum; assembly: GCA_030737875.1. Taxonomy (NCBI): domain Eukaryota; kingdom Viridiplantae; phylum Streptophyta; class Magnoliopsida; order Asparagales; family Amaryllidaceae; genus Allium; species Allium sativum. The sequence goes on along the minus strand of JASFAX010000038.1, from coordinate 5,006,245 downwards.
ATTGGCATATATATTGGGCGTGCGCATAAACGGTAAATTATTAATTAATTGGCCGCAAAGATAAACATGGCTAACTCCAGGTTAGAATGAGTTTGCGGCATAAATCTGCCCGGAACCGCCCGGCACATCCAGTGGCCGCAAACAATAGGTTCTAATGTGAGAAGTTAGTCATAACATGCGTAAGACACGAGGTTAGGTCTGGCTTGTGGCAGAAGTCTGCCCGGAACCGCCCGGCACATCCAGCGGCCACAAGCTACCGACCTAATGTGAGAGGTCTGTGCATTAATAATTAATTAATGCAAATCTAAGATAAGAATGACGTCTAAAACGTATTGGGGAAAAATAGGGTTAAACCAAAGGGATTAATAGATGTAGTAAAACCCGTCCATGAATCTGTAGGCCCAATACAAAGTTAGACAAATCTGAAAAATCTGTACATCTGATCCGTTAGTCTGAAAACTTGTTAACTTAATTTGTGAATTAGTAAATCTGAATTCTGTATGTCTGAACTTGTAAACAAGTTAATCTGAAATCTGTTAGTCTGGGGACACAAGGTTAGGAGGGGAATTACTTGTGTTATCTGTTGTTTGGGACCCATATTAGTCAGTAACCCTTTCTGGTATCAAAACTTTGACCCAACAGTAAGTAGGGTCCGGGCACGCTTACTGAACTAATTATAAGAGGTTCATTCTGATAATGGCGAGGGGTGTTGATGGTGCGTTCCAACCGGGTCATGTGCGTGCATGGATCCCGGTCTGCCTCTGAGGATGTAAGACGCCGTGACATCTGTAAATAGGTCTGTGCCAATTGGTTGTCACTTTAGGGAGTGATACACCCTACTGTGGGGCCGACACAGGATATTTATGTATTAGGGAGCCGATCGCTTGGGGTAGGGTTTTAGGGTACGCTTAGTTTTGTCTGTTTCTGTTGGTACCGTCTGTTTCTGTTGGGTGGTAACACCTGTCTGTTTCTGTGTGGTACCGTCTGTTCGGGTGGTAAAGGCCCATTACTAGTGTACACCTAATTCCACATTCTGTTTCCATAGGGATAAATATGTTTCTTCTTCTGTCTGTTTCTGATCGGGTAGTAAAGGCCCATTATTAGCATTCTGTTTCTGTTAAAGTATTCTGTACCCGTTCCTGCTTCAATTTAGACATTAGGGTGACACCTAATTTTGCTATACTATTATTAGTGCAGAGAAGTGTAAAACAATAGTTTATATCATTCTGTTTTTCTGTTATATCTGCTACACCTATTATAGTTATCTCACATCCAGTTTTATGTTCATATCATATTATTATTATCTGTTCATATGCTGAAAGTCACTGGACTTGCCAGACTTTTTGTCTGACCCTTGTTGTTTCGCCTCCCTTCTTCCGTTCCCCCCCAGGTTATCCAAGGAGGCAAATACTTTAGCTTGATCCGGATTTCTCTTTGCTTGAAGTGCTTAAAGTATGGCTTGGCTCTGTATAGCTTCCGTTCCATGGGGATTATGATTTTAAACTATGCATTTTGAAGGCTTTTTTACAAGACTGATATTTTGTACTTGAATTCTGAAATTGAAAGGATGTAACCATATTAATTTCTGTTTCCGCTGTAATAAAGTTAAAAATTTTCAAGTACTGTTTTATTTGTCTTGTAAGTTTCTGTTCTGTTTACTAAAATGCTCCACCAAAGTTAAGGCATTCCCTTTGTGAGTGACCTCAACGGAGGTGGTGTGTTACAATTGGTATCAGAGCTGAAGGTTACCAGATTGGGTAAAGTTTTTGAAAACTGTTTTCAAAAAGGTTTTGGAAGGAAGTATTTTCAAAAAAGAAAATAAAGCTTATTTTGGAAAACATGATCCCCAAGAGCCATATATCTTTCTTTCAGTCCTTTTTGTATTGAACCTTTCCTTTTTCGTTCCAGCATGTCTGAAGCATCTGAGATACCAGAGGGTGTTCATGTACCCGGTTGGTTTCGTCAATATCTTGAGGCTAGGACCGCCGCTGCAGGTCCAGCAAATGATCCCCCTCCTCCACCCCTTCCTCGTGCAATTGCTTTCTCACAGATCTGTAGAGATTTTAGGGCTATGGGTGGGAAGGATTTCAAAGGAACTGAATCATTTGTAGAAGCAAGGAATTGGCTCAAAGAAACTGAGGATCTATTCGTTATCTTCGAGGTGGACGATAGGCAGAAGGTACAGTTGGCAGTATGGCTGCTCAAAGACGAAGCTTCCTACTGGTGGGAAGTCACTAACGCCGAGAGGCCGGTTGAGACATGGATGGATTTCAGAACAAGGTTTGAGACAAAATTCCTCTCGCAAGCTGAACGAAGTTTACAATTGGAAAAGTTCTTGTCTCTTAAGCAAGGAAGTATGACGGTCAAGGAATACGTCAACCAGTTCAACCAACTAGCAAGATTCGGATTGGATTTAGTCAACACTCAGCATAAAAAGGCTCTTCGCTTTGTTAAAGGATTGAATGAGCCACTGCACAGCCTAGCCATGACCCATGTACCCATGGGAGCAACTTACGAGAAATTGGTGGATATGGCACTACTGCACGAGGAAGACAAGGGCCCGAAAGAGACAAAGAAGGGAGAACCACAGAATAAGAAAGCGGGGCCCAAAAAGGAAACACAAAAGAAGGATGAGAAGTCTGAAGATAAGAAGGGGAAAAAGTGCTTTACTTGTGGGAGCTCAACTCATCTGAACAAGGATTGCAGAAAAAGGAAGGGCGCTTGCTTCAATTGTGGGGAGATCGGACACTTCACTAGGGACTGCCCGAAGAGACGAGGACAAGGAGGGCAGGCGAACACTCTTGAGGCTAGTGGCTAGGATAGAAATAGGAAAATCTCTATAGTAGGTTTAATTTCTTTATCTGATTATGGAGTTAAGACTTTTTCTGATTCTGGTATTTTGATTTTGTAATCGATACTCTGCACTTTAATACTAGTATTATTTCTGAATTCCGCTATAGACTCAGACCCATAATGGTTATGGATCATCTGTTTGAGATTGGGGTTTGAGGGATATCTGTGTTAGGCGTCAAGTATGACGCATACATTCTGAGTTTTCGTGGGGTATGATTTTATCATGCTTAGCTTCCTAAGAATCATTAGGGAACCTGATCTGTACCAGTAGTCTGTAAATATCTACATACTTTTTATAGGATTTCCAGTTTTGACATTGTCTAAAGAAGGTAATCCTCTGGGTGTCAATTTGATGTTGGTTTCGGTCTTTGGGGCCGATACTTAGGACCCATGTCTAATGGGAACCAAATTTTCGTTCTATCTGTACTCGCTTCCATCATTCGACTGTATCCTATCGATCGAATATTTGAACTTTAGGTAGAAACTAATGGGTGTAAACATGTGTTTGAGACATGTTATGTTTGTTGGTTGCAAGTGGATGCAAGTGGTTGCTAGTGGTTGCCCGTGGATGCATATACACACACTAGGCACTAGATCGGCTCGAAAACACTCTCATACTGCATATGGATGGGTGAGCATTTTTCAATTCTTGTGGATGCAAATTGGTTGATTCAGCACATGGATGTTGCATTTGAGTGAATGGTTGTGCACTCATATAGAAATAATATATATCATCAGAATTCTATTGCATACATGTTGGACTCATGGCACTGACATAATTCGCATTAAGGAGGTCAATTGAATCAGTAGACCGCCTGATCTTTGCATTAGGTAAGGAACATATACACACACTTTTGCATATGTTCATACAACATTAGAAGTTTTCTAAGGACAATGGATGCTTGTGGATGATGGTTGAGTAGATGGGTGATTGGATGGTAGGACACATTCTTCTTAACTTGAAGATTTCGGGGACGAAATCCTTTTAAGTGGGGGAGAATGTAACACCCCGTGTATTCTATAACTGTGGAATTAACAAATTAAAGTATAATTAATTTGAAATCAAAGAACTAAGGGAAACAGGATACGCCATTGCATTCGTCTCGGAAAAATACGCGAAATAGAGTCCGAGTTTTCGAAAAACGGAGTCCGTATGAAGAAGATATAGCCTCCGGAAGTTTCTGAATTAAGTTTAAAATTCAAACAGAATAAAATAAGGTCAGAAAAATAAGTTTAAATTTGAAAATGGGGCCCAATTGGCCAGGGCGGAAAAAGGCCCGCCTGATGCAACCAAGTCGACTGGGTTGTCGACCTGGTCTAACCAGGTCGACAGGGCTGTCGACAGGGCTGTCGACCTGGTCCAGAGCCAGGTCGAACCCAGCCCAACCTGGCTGGCCTATTCTATGTTGGTCGATTTTCAGAAGTCTGCTTTGTCATTAGGGCTAGGTGGCAAGCTCTAATTGGTCCCTCTTTCGAATGAATGGCTACGATCAATCCAAGCAACATCGATGGCCCTAATCAGTTCATAAACTCTATAAAATGACCCTAGACTCTACCTAGGTTTCTTACACAATTCTCTAGCCTCCATTGCTCTCTTCTTCTAATAAAAAATAAAAATGGCGTCGCTGCTCTGCTGGAATTAAAACTAGAAGATAATCAACATCAGCCTAAGCAACTCAATTCAAACTAGAGATTAAGGTTTCTGCAAAGATTCTACAACAAGTTAAAGTTCTTTCTTTAATCCAATCAAGGCAAGTACAGTTATTTTCCGCTATAAACGTTAATTATAATTTTGATATGTTTTTAATTCTGAATCTGAGATTGTATATATATTCTCTTCTGTCAGATTTGTTTTTCTGTGACTGTTCTGTATCCCTTTTCTTCTTTTCTGTTTTTATAGCCAGGCTACCACGAGCCTGTGCCTAATCTCATAAGAGATGAACGTATGAACGCAAATTTTGGGATAAATAATGAATGATGCGAAATTTGACAAGACTAAATTGAATGTATGACTTTAGGTCTGAGGCATAAAATATATTGGACATATGCATAAATTTGACTATGAACATATAATTTATGCATGTTGTATGCATAGTTATGTTGTAATTTAGAACTGTAATTAATGAGCATATGTTGTAAACTAGATTTGGATCTATGCATATTCTATGATAGAAGAAAAGAGGAACCATTGTAGGATTACATATGATTTGAGACTTTGGACAAAACGCATATAAAAGTCAAGATATGATTTTTAGAAGATATGATTTAAAGATTTATATTGTTGGGTATAGTTTGCATAATGATTCATGACTCAAAAAGAAGAAAATATGGAAACTTAGGTGTAAAGATTTACATTAATTAGGATATCTATTATTGTGATTACACCTAAATAGGGATTTTTGGATATATGGCATGCATTGAAATTAATGGTTATATTTGGTATAATTTATATGTGAATCTGCTGTAAAATGCTAGTTTAACAAAAAATTGGAACATATGTTATATGGCAAATTATGTCCATATTTTGCGCTTATGCAAACATGGAGTATATGTTGTGAATCATGACAATTATGTAAGCATATGAATTTAGGCCAATTTATGATTGGGCAAAGCATGTAAATAGAACTTTTAGAAATATTAAATTTGCTAAATCTGCTAATTTGTCAAGTTGCCTAAACAACTAGTTTTGTTATATTGCCTAGACTGCTAATTAGATTGAAATGCCTAATCTGTTAAATTTGTCGGTTGAAATGCCTAACCTGTTATATGCCAAAATCTGCTAAGTTGCTAAATCTGTTAAATCCGTTAAGTCATATAAAATCTGTTATCTGCTATGTTGATATAATCATCCTGTTATTGATATAATCTGAATTGGCATATATATTGGGCGTGCGCATAAACGGTAAATTATTAATTAATTGGCCGCAAAGATAAACATGGCTAACTCCAGGTTAGAATGAGTTTGCGGCATAAATCTGCCCGGAACCGCCCGGCACATCCAGTGGCCGCAAACAATAGGTTCTAATGTGAGAAGTTAGTCATAACATGCGTAAGACACGAGGTTAGGTCTGGCTTGTGGCAGAAGTCTGCCCGGAACCGCCCGGCACATCCAGCGGCCACAAGCTACCGACCTAATGTGAGAGGTCTGTGCATTAATAATTAATTAATGCAAATCTAAGATAAGAATGACGTCTAAAACGTATTGGGGAAAAATAGGGTTAAACCAAAGGGATTAATAGATGTAGTAAAACCCGTCCATGAATCTGTAGGCCCAATACAAAGTTAGACAAATCTGAAAAATCTGTACATCTGATCCGTTAGTCTGAAAACTTGTTAACTTAATTTGTGAATTAGTAAATCTGAATTCTGTATGTCTGAACTTGTAAACAAGTTAATCTGAAATCTGTTAGTCTGGGGACACAAGGTTAGGAGGGGAATTACTTGTGTTATCTGTTGTTTGGGACCCATATTAGTCAGTAACCCTTTCTGGTATCAAAACTTTGACCCAACAGTAAGTAGGGTCCGGGCACGCTTACTGAACTAATTATAAGAGGTTCATTCTGATAATGGCGAGGGGTGTTGATGGTGCGTTCCAACCGGGTCATGTGCATGCATGGATCCCGGTCTGCCTCTGAGGATGTAAGACGCCGTGACATCTGTAAATAGGTCTGTGCCAATTGGTTGTCACTTTAGGGAGTGATACACCCTACTGTGGGGCCGACACAGGATATTTATGTATTAGGGAGCCGATCGCTTGGGGTAGGGTTTTAGGGTACGCTTAGTTTTGTCTGTTTCTGTTGGTACCGTCTGTTTCTGTTGGGTGGTAACACCTGTCTGTTTCTGTGTGGTACCGTCTGTTCGGGTGGTAAAGGCCCATTACTAGTGTACACCTAATTCCACATTCTGTTTCCATAGGGATAAATATGTTTCTTCTTCTGTCTGTTTCTGATCGGGTAGTAAAGGCCCATTATTAGCATTCTGTTTCTGTTAAAGTATTCTGTACCCGTTCCTGCTTCAATTTAGACATTAGGGTGACACCTAATTTTGCTATACTATTATTAGTGCAGAGAAGTGTAAAACAATAGTTTATATCATTCTGTTTTTCTGTTATATCTGCTACACCTATTATAGTTATCTCACATCCAGTTTTATGTTCATATCATATTATTATTATCTGTTCATATGCTGAAAGTCACTGGACTTGCCAGACTTTTTGTCTGACCCTTGTTGTTTCGCCTCCCTTCTTCCGTTCCCCCCCAGGTTATCCAAGGAGGCAAATACTTTAGCTTGATCCGGATTTCTCTTTGCTTGAAGTGCTTAAAGTATGGCTTGGCTCTGTATAGCTTCCGTTCCATGGGGATTATGATTTTAAACTATGCATTTTGAAGGCTTTTTTACAAGACTGATATTTTGTACTTGAATTCTGAAATTGAAAGGATGTAACCATATTAATTTCTGTTTCCGCTGTAATAAAGTTAAAAATTTTCAAGTACTGTTTTATTTGTCTTGTAAGTTTCTGTTCTGTTTACTAAAATGCTCCACCAAAGTTAAGGCATTCCCTTTGTGAGTGACCTCAACGGAGGTGGTGTGTTACAATTGGTATCAGAGCTGAAGGTTACCAGATTGGGTAAAGTTTTTGAAAACTGTTTTCAAAAAGGTTTTGGAAGGAAGTATTTTCAAAAAAGAAAATAAAGCTTATTTTGGAAAACATGATCCCCAAGAGCCATATATCTTTCTTTCAGTCCTTTTTGTATTGAACCTTTCCTTTTTCGTTCCAGCATGTCTGAAGCATCTGAGATACCAGAGGGTGTTCATGTACCCGGTTGGTTTCGTCAATATCTTGAGGCTAGGACCGCCGCTGCAGGTCCAGCAAATGATCCCCCTCCTCCACCCCTTCCTCGTGCAATTGCTTTCTCACAGATCTGTAGAGATTTTAGGGCTATGGGTGGGAAGGATTTCAAAGGAACTGAATCATTTGTAGAAGCAAGGAATTGGCTCAAAGAAACTGAGGATCTATTCGTTATCTTCGAGGTGGACGATAGGCAGAAGGTACAGTTGGCAGTATGGCTGCTCAAAGACGAAGCTTCCTACTGGTGGGAAGTCACTAACGCCGAGAGGCCGGTTGAGACATGGATGGATTTCAGAACAAGGTTTGAGACAAAATTCCTCTCGCAAGCTGAACGAAGTTTACAATTGGAAAAGTTCTTGTCTCTTAAGCAAGGAAGTATGACGGTCAAGGAATACGTCAACCAGTTCAACCAACTAGCAAGATTCGGATTGGATTTAGTCAACACTCAGCATAAAAAGGCTCTTCGCTTTGTTAAAGGATTGAATGAGCCACTGCACAGCCTAGCCATGACCCATGTACCCATGGGAGCAACTTACGAGAAATTGGTGGATATGGCACTACTGCACGAGGAAGACAAGGGCCCGAAAGAGACAAAGAAGGGAGAACCACAGAATAAGAAAGCGGGGCCCAAAAAGGAAACACAAAAGAAGGATGAGAAGTCTGAAGATAAGAAGGGGAAAAAGTGCTTTACTTGTGGGAGCTCAACTCATCTGAACAAGGATTGCAGAAAAAGGAAGGGCGCTTGCTTCAATTGTGGGGAGATCGGACACTTCACTAGGGACTGCCCGAAGAGACGATGACAAGGAGGGCAGGCGAACACTCTTGAGGCTAGTGGCTAGGATAGAAATAGGAAAATCTCTATAGTAGGTTTAATTTCTTTATCTGATTATGGAGTTAAGACTTTTTCTGATTCTGGTATTTTGATTTTGTAATCGATACTCTGCACTTTAATACTAGTATTATTTCTGAATTCCGCTATAGACTCAGACCCATAATGGTTATGGATCATCTGTTTGAGATTGGGGTTTGAGGGATATCTGTGTTAGGCGTCAAGTATGACGCATACATTCTGAGTTTTCGTGGGGTATGATTTTATCATGCTTAGCTTCCTAAGAATCATTAGGGAACCTGATCTGTACCAGTAGTCTGTAAATATCTACATACTTTTTATAGGATTTCCAGTTTTGACATTGTCTAAAGAAGGTAATCCTCTGGGTGTCAATTTGATGTTGGTTTCGGTCTTTGGGGCCGATACTTAGGACCCATGTCTAATGGGAACCAAATTTTCGTTCTATCTGTACTCGCTTCCATCATTCGACTGTATCCTATCGATCGAATATTTGAACTTTAGGTAGAAACTAATGGGTGTAAAAATGTGTTTGAGACATGTTATGTTTGATGGTTGCAAGTGGATGCAAGTGGTTGCTAGTGGTTGCCCGTGGATGCATATACACACACTAGGCACTAGATCGGCTCGAAAACACTCTCATACTGCATATGGATGGGTGAGCATTTTTCAATTCTTGTGGATGCAAATTGGTTGATTCAGCACATGGATGTTGCATTTGAGTGAATGGTTGTGCACTCATATAGAAATAATATATATCATCAGAATTCTATTGCATACATGTTGGACTCATGCCACTGACATAATTCGCATTAAGGAGGTCAATTGAATCAGTAGACCGCCTGATCTTTGCATTAGGTAAGGAACATATACACACACTTTTGCATATGTTCATACAACATTAGAAGTTTTCTAAGGACAATGGATGCTTGTGGATGATGGTTGAGTAGATGGGTGATTGGATGGTAGGACACATTCTTCTTAACTTGAAGATTTCGGGGACGAAATCCTTTTAAGTGGGGGAGAATGTAACACCCCGTGTATTCTATAACTGTGGAATTAACAAATTAAAGTATAATTAATTTGAAATCAAAGAACTAAGGGAAACAGGATACGCCATTGCATTCGTCTCGGAAAAATACGCGAAATAGAGTCCGAGTTTTCGAAAAACGGAGTCCGTATGAAGAAGATATAGCCTCCGGAAGTTTCTGAATTAAGTTTAAAATTCAAACAGAATAAAATAAGGTCAGAAAAATAAGTTTAAATTTGAAAATGGGGCCCAATTGGCCAGGGCGGAAAAAGGCCCGCCTGATGCAACCAAGTCGACTGGGTTGTCGACCTGGTCTAACCAGGTCGACAGGGCTGTCGACAGGGCTGTCGACCTGGTCCAGAGCCAGGTCGAACCCAGCCCAACCTGGCTGGCCTATTCTATGTTGGTCGATTTTCAGAAGTCTGCTTTGTCATTAGGGCTAGGTGGCAAGCTCTAATTGGTCCCTCTTTCGAATGAATGGCTACGATCAATCCAAGCAACATCGATGGCCCTAATCAGTTCATAAACTCTATAAAATGACCCTAGACTCTACCTAGGTTTCTTACACAATTCTCTAGCCTCCATTGCTCTCTTCTTCTAATAAAAAATAAAAATGGCGTCGCTGCTCTGCTGGAATTAAAACTAGAAGATAATCAACATCAGCCTAAGCAACTCAATTCAAACTAGAGATTAAGGTTTCTGCAAAGATTCTACAACAAGTTAAAGTTCTTTCTTTAATCCAATCAAGGCAAGTACAGTTATTTTCCGCTATAAACGTTAATTATAATTTTGATATGTTTTTAATTCTGAATCTGAGATTGTATATATATTCTCTTCTGTCAGATTTGTTTTTCTGTGACTGTTCTGTATCCCTTTTCTTCTTTTCTGTTTTTATAGCCAGGCTACCACGAGCCTGTGCCTAATCTCATAAGAGATGAACGTATGAACGCAAATTTTGGGATAAATAATGAATGATGCGAAATTTGACAAGACTAAATTGAATGTATGACTTTAGGTCTGAGGCATAAAATATATTGGACATATGCATAAATTTGACTATGAACATATAATTTATGCATGTTGTATGCATAGTTATGTTGTAATTTAGAACTGTAATTAATGAGCATATGTTGTAAACTAGATTTGGATCTATGCATATTCTATGATAGAAGAAAAGAGGAACCATTGTAGGATTACATATGATTTGAGACTTTGGACAAAACGCATATAAAAGTCAAGATATGATTTTTAGAAGATATGATTTAAAGATTTATATTGTTGGGTATAGTTTGCATAATGATTCATGACTCAAAAAGAAGAAAATATGGAAACTTAGGTGTAAAGATTTACATTAATTAGGATATCTATTATTGTGATTACACCTAAATAGGGATTTTTGGATATATGGCATGCATTGAAATTAATGGTTATATTTGGTATAATTTATATGTGAATCTGCTGTAAAATGCTAGTTTAACAAAAAATTGGAACATATGTTATATGGCAAATTATGTCCATATTTTGCGCTTATGCAAACATGGAGTATATGTTGTGAATCATGACAATTATGTAAGCATATGAATTTAGGCCAATTTATGATTGGGCAAAGCATGTAAATAGAACTTTTAGAAATATTAAATTTGCTAAATCTGCTAATTTGTCAAGTTGCCTAAACAACTAGTTATGTTATATTGCCTAGACTGCTAATTAGATTGAAATGCCTAATCTGTTAAATTTGTCGGTTGAAATGCCTAACCTGTTATATGCCAAAATCTGCTAAGTTGCTAAATCTGTTAAATCCGTTAAGTCATATAAAATCTGTTATCTGCTATGTTGATATAATCATCCTGTTATTGATATAATCTGAATTGGCATATATATTGGGCGTGCGCATAAACTGTAAATTATTAATTAATTGGCCGCAAAGATAAACATGGCTAACTCGAGGTTAGAATGAGTTTGCGGCATAAATCTGCCCGGAACCGCCCGGCACATCCAGTGGCCGCAAACAATAGGTTCTAATGTGAGAAGTTAGTCATAACATGCGTAAGACACGAGGTTAGGTCTGGCTTGTGGCAGAAGTCTGCCCGGAACCGCCCGACACATCCAGCGGCCACAAGCTACCGACCTAATGTGAGAGGTCTGTGCATTAATAATTAATTAATGCAAATCTAAGATAAGAATGACGTCTAAAACGTATTGGGGAAAAATAGGGTTAAACCAAAGGGATTAATAGATGTAGTAAAACCCGTCCATGAATCTGTAGGCCCAATACAAAGTTAGACAAATCTGAAAAATCTGTACATCTGATCCGTTAGTCTGAAAACTTGTTAACTTAATTTGCGAATTAGTTAATCTGAATTCTGTATGTCTGAACTTGTAAACAAGTTAATCTGAAATCTGTTAGTCTGGGGACACAAGGTTAGGAGGGGAATTACTTGTGTCATCTGATGTTTGGGACCCATATTAGTCAGTAACCCTTTCTGGTATCAAAACTTTGACCCAACAGTAAGTAGGGTCCGGGCACGCTTACTGAACTAATTATAAGAGGTTCATTCTGATAATGGCGAGGGGTGTTGATGGTGCGTTCCAACCGGGTCATGTGCGTGCATGGATCCCGGTCTGCCTCTGAGGATGTAAGACGCCGTGACATCTGTAAATAGGTCTGTGCCAATTGGTTGTCACTTTAGGGAGTGATACACCCTACTGTGGGGCCGACACAGGATATTTATGTATTAGGGAGCCGATCGCTTGGGGTAGGGTTTTAGGGTACGCTTAGTTCTGTCTGTTTCTGTTGGTACCGTCTGTTTCTGTTGGGTGGTAACACCTGTCTGTTTCTATGTGGTACCGTCTGTTCGGGTGGTAAAGGCCCATTACTAGTGTACACATAATTCCACATTCTGTTTCCATAGGGATAAATATGTTTCTTCTTCTGTCTGTTTCTGATCGGGTAGTAAAGGCCCATTATTAGCATTTTGTTTCTGTTAAAGTATTCTGTACCCGTTCCTGCTTCAATTTAGACATTAGGGTGACACCTAATTTTGCTATACTATTATTAGTGCAGAGAAGTGTAAAACAATAGTTTATATCATTCTGTTTTTCTGTTATATCTGCTACACCTGTTATAGTTATCTCACATCCAGTTTTATGTTCATATCATATTATTATTACTTGTTCATATGCTGAAAGTCACTGGACTTGCCAGACTTTTTGTTTGACCCTTGTTGTTTCGCCTCCCTTCTTCCGTTTCCCCCCCCCCCCCCAGGTTATCCAAGGAGGGAAATACTTTAGCTTGATCCGGATTTCTCTTTGCTTGAAGTGCTTAAAGTATGGCTTGGCTCTGTATAGCTTCCGTTCCATGGGGATTATGATTTTAAACTATGCATTTTGAAGGCTTTTGTACAAGACTGATATTTTGTACTTGAATTCTGAAATTGAAAGGATGTAACCATATTAATTTCTGTTTCCGCTGTAATAAAGTTAAAAATTTTCAAGTACTGTTTTATCTGTCTTGTAAGTTTCTGTTCTGTTTACTAAAATGCTCCACCAAAGTTAAGGCATTCCCTTTGTGAGTGACCTCAACGGAGGTGGGGTGTTACACCAAGTATACAACATAATATGTCATCTCCAATTTATTCAACATGATACGGCTTTGTCAAAATAAAATATGTCATCGCAAAATTACACAACATATATGTCATCAGCAAACTATACAACATATGGATCCAAAGCATTTAAACTTTATCATCCAATTACATACAACATGATCACAACTTAGCATGATAAGAATCATAATCTCAATTGATTCAATTTTAACAAAAAAGATAGGCATAGATTTACATTAGGCGATGTTCTGTATCCAGTTATTTAGTCCAAATTCTAACATCGTTTAGATCTAAATGATAACTGGACTTACAAAAAGGAGGCTAGTCTTGAGTTCTGGTATCTGTATTCTAGATTTGAATAGCTCTCCGTTGTTGTAGACGTTGAATTCTATTAGTTGAATTAGATTTGATTTGCAATTCCTACTTGCTTTCTAGTTGAATGAGAATGGCGACTATTCTAGGCTAAGTACTAACAGCATGACGGTCTTAGGAATATTTTTGTGTGGTTTTAGGGTTTAGATTTAGGTTGCTTATATAGAAGTTTGATTTAATAGGAGCTGTTAGATTAACCTAGAGCAAATCAAACCCGTTCAAATCTAAGAGAACAAACCAGAACTTGCCACGCAAGCCCTAATGACACAACAATTCGTCACAGGAGAAAACAGGTCAGATTTCAGATATGACCCGAGGGGGAGGTCGACCGCCTAGTCGACCTGGCCTTGGGCGGGAAATTTCCTGCCCAGCCAGCTTCTGTGTTTGAATTTGAATTTCAAATTTCCTGAACTTTAATCTGAGCTATTTATTTAAACTACTGAAACTTCTAAAGGCCGTAACTCCTTCATACGGTTTCCGATTTACGCAAACTCGGACTCTATTTCAAGCAAAATTTCGAGACGAACGCAATGAAGTAAACCGTTTCCATTAATTCTCAAGTTTGTAATTAATTATTCTTTAATTATTAACTTTAATGTTTACAGAAAATACGGGGTGTTACAGATTTTTCACGTACTGCTGGAGTCGGTTCTTCCTGATGAGCTCCTCGATCAAACTCTTAAGGTGCCGACATTCATTAATGTCGTTCCCTGGCTGGCTATGGAAATGGCAGAATTTCCCGGAATTTTCCTGCTGCTCATTTACCTTCTGTTGCTTCATCCGACCAAAAAGGCCCGAGTCCTTTGCAGCTTAGTAAATTCTTTATGGGGTTTCGTTCAGGAGGGTTAGCTCAGATGATTTGTATGTCCGCGTCATCTTATAAGCTTTTCTATTCCTCTCGTCATTTCCCCTCCTTTGTCCTACATCGCTCTTTTGCTCAACCCTGGACTCATCGCCCTTTCCTTCTCTGGCAGCATCACTTTCTATAGTATTCTGGACACCCGGAGCTTCTTCTTCGACATTCATGTATTCCTCGACTTTCTTGTAGAAATTTTTTTGAAGTCTTTGGTTTCTTCATCTTAAACCACTTTCCAAATTCTGATTTCTTATCGATAGCCCCTCTTAGAGTTGCCAACAAGTACCAAGGCTATGGATCTATGACCTCCGCTGCTGCAGCATTGAAGCGTGTAAGGAAAGCTCTGATGGTTTCCCCATGCTTCTGTTCCATTTCGCTGAGTGACGTCACATCACTTGCCTTGGTTGTCTGTAATCGGAATTGATCCTAAAACCTCCTTGCCAAATCAGCAAACTGGACGATACATCTAGGTGGAAGTCTGGTGAAGCATAGCGAGGCCACACCTTCTAGGCACACAGGAAAGTATAAGCACTTAATTTCATAAGTGGCCCTAGCACAATTCCCGGGGTATAAATTTCTTCGGGAATTTCGCTTGACAAATTTCCTCTATGAATGGATTTTTGTTAGGCGAAAACTCCCGTTCTTTCTCCTCGTCTTCTCGAGTTGCCTTCTCCTTCATTACTCGCTGGATTATGTCTGTGATGCGCCTTTCGTCACTTGCTTGTTTATCAGGATTGGTCCCTATGTTCTTATTAGTGAGACCATAGTTTAAGCTTCGGAGCCTCGCATCCTTCCTGAGGGATGTTAAGTTGGTAAGACTTGTCGCACGTTATTCTTTGCGCTGTGGAGATCTGGCCTTAGGATCCTCAACGCCGGCCCCTCCCCTGTCTCTCACTGGGTTGTGAGGTCGCCCAGGGTCCGAGGCTGATGAGTGTCCTTTTTCACCAGTACTAGCCACAGTGTTTGGTTGTAACAAGTTGGTTTGAGCATTGGTCAGGACATCAAATCATTCCATTAACATCTTCGCTGTATTATCCATTTTTTCGTTCAAGCTGGTTACAACCACATTCAATTCATCCGCATTACAGATGGCCTAGGTGTGTCCCCAGCCCCTTGATTCAAGATCTGAGGTGTAGCATTATCGGCATTAACATCCTCATTGATCGTAGCGACTTTAGTAGATTTCCCGCTTTTCTTCGATCCAACCATGGTTTCAAAGGAGAAAGCGCTATTGAGAATTTTTATTTTTTTTAGATTGCCGAACTATGGAAGGAAATTATGAACACGGTGTAACGACCCTGAATTTTGGGGCCAAGTTAAAATTTATTTTAAGTAATTTTAAATGAGTTTTGATATTTAAAATAATCTATTTTAAATAATAAGGATCACAAATTTGGTTCAAATCGAAGTTAGAATGAATAAATTAATTTTAAATATAAAAAGAGCTAGAAATGGCGCGGTAGTTTGAAAAGTCAAACTTGAACTTTGACTAACCATATAGGATGCAAAATTTAACGGATTTTAGTGAAACCAAAAATATTAGAATCTATTTAAAAATATCTTTCCAACGAATCCGAAGAATCGAAATTTCATAACGGGAATCAAAAGTTATGGCCAATTCAATATTTAGAAAGGTCGCTATGAAATTTATAAGGGCCAAAATGCTACATTTTGCAGAATAAGGAATTAGGACCCGAAACCATCTCCATTGGTTTTAGAATGTTGTTTACATATAATAATGACTATAAGAACTTATATTTTTGAGTTTCGGAAAAATTCCACTATTTTTGGTATTTTTAAATATTAAAATATACACCTGAAAAATAGAATTTTTGCAAACGAACTCCGAATTCGACGAAACCAGTTTCTATGGATTCGGAATATTAAATTAAGGTTAAATTATAAAATTTATAATTTTTGGAATTATTTTGTGGCCTGTATAATTTTTACAGTGGAAATACAGCCTATTTTCAGACTTCGGAAATTTATAATAAATTCATACGGAATCGGAAAATTACGAAATTAGGTTCGTTGGTTTCGTAATGACCTGAAATAATTATGTTTAAAATTTTATTAATTTTGAAATCAGCATGTATTTATAAGAATTTCTGAATTGAAGAAAACAGTTGAAAATTGAGTAATTGGGCACGTAATGATATTTGGGCCCAAACCAAAATTAAACCCATGGTATATATTATCTTTTTTCTGAGATTTAGGGCTGAAATTCGAAATACACAGCAGTCATTCTCTCTTCCATCGTTTTTTCTCAATTTCCATGGCGGCTCTCTCTTCCTCTAAAATTTGTCAAAAATAAAATCTCTTCAAACCATAGCAAATTATATGTTTTAACGAAGGTCTCGACGATACGAAGCTAATGGTGTAGTCGGTTTTGTCAAACAGCGCTCGGATTCGCCGGAATCTCGTCTTAAAGCTCGCTGTTTTCGAAATTCAGCAGCTCAAAACGTAAATCAAGAAATTCCCGTGAATCGAGGAAGAATTGGACGAAGTCACGAACACGGAAGTTCTTCGTCTACGCAAGACGAAGATGCTCAGAAAATTTCAGGTCGTTTGGAGATGTGAGGCGGCCTGTGGGACCCGCGAGGCGAAATCCTTTCTAGGCGATTTCCCGATGATCGGAGAAGCTTTAGGGGCGGCTCTTTCTGATGGTGGTGCGTCTCGCCAAGACGAAGACATTGGCGGTGGTCCCGTGGCGTCAGGTGGCCCGAGGCAGCGGCAACGTGCGGTCAAAGTTCGGCGGTGAACAGTGTTTTTCGGTCAATGGGCTGAGGGTATTTTCTATTTTATTTTTAAATTATTTAATTAATTTCCAGAACTTTAAAATTGCATAACTCACTCATACGAAGTCGAAAATCGACGATTTCAGGTGCGTTGGGATCGTGGCGACGAGATGGACGCGTGGACACTAATTTTGTCCAATTCTGAGACGGTGAAATTTTTAGGTATTTTCACGAATATTAATTAATTATTTAATTACCCGATCTTTAAAAATTCATAACTCTTTCATACGAGGTCCGTTTGACGAACCGTAAATTGCGTTGGAATCACAAAATTAAGAGCTTTGCGATGGCGCAGACCGCAGCTGAAAAGGAGACAGTAAAATTTTGGCCAAAAATTCAAGGTGAGAGTTCACTTCTATTTTAATTATTTTAATTTAATTCATACTATGCGATGTGAACCTGCTATGAACAAATGCGATGTGAATCAGCTATGACCAAACCTCTGTATGTATGCTAGATCTAATGTTGTGAGTATTCACTTTATTTAAATTAATTATAGATCTATTATTTGATGTATGAAGTATGATGTTTGAATTGTATGGTTGATGTTTTGAATGATTAGAAATAGTAGATCTGAAATTTAGCATCGATGAATATATTTGCTGTTGTTATGTTTCATGGAAAAATAAGATTAGCGATGTGTGTATGACATGAAAACTTGAATCACTGTAGAGGTAGGAAATTTAAGTTGGACGATGTTAATATGACATGAAACAAAAGTTAGAGATTTTATTGTTTTTATAAAAAGATTATATTTTTATTGATTATATAAAAAGTTATATATTTTGTTTGTTATAAACAAAAGACCACATTTTTATTGCAAACATATAAAAGTATATGTTTTGTTGATTTAATAAGATGGATAGATTTTACATTTGAAATTTGTAAATATAGTTGCAATGAAAAACGGTGTTTAATTTTACATTAGAAATATGTAAATATGAAAATGCATTGATATGAAGAATAACATTTTTGCCATGTGATAAATATAAAATGCACTGTAAGGAAAATAACATTTTTGTTTAAATGTTAAAAATAGAAATTTCATCATATGAAATTATTCACCGTATGATGATTGACATTTTTTGTCAATGTTTATATAAGAAAATAAACACCGTATGATGATTGACATTTTTGTCAATGTTTATATAAGAAAATAAACACCGTATATTGATTGACATTTTTGTCAATATTTTAAAATAGAATTTGTCGCCATTTGAGATAAGTATATTTTTGTTCATTTACAAAATAGAATTGGCCGCTATATGTAATGAACTAATATTTTGTTCATTATCAAAATAAGAAAACACCGTATGTAATTGAATATATTTTGTTCATTATCAAAATAAAGAGCACCGTATGTTGAATGAACAAATTTGTGTTAAAATAGAAATTTGCATTGCATAAAATGGTATTTTGTCATGATAGAAAAATGGAAATTTGCTTTGCATAAAATAGTATTTTGACATGATAGAAAAATAGAAATTTGCTTTGCATAAAATAGTATTTTGTCATGTTAGAATAAGTAAATAATGCATTGTATGTAAAATAATGCATTGTATGTATAGCATAGTATTTTGTCCAAGTTAGAAAATAATGCATTGTATGTAAAATAATGCATTGTATGTATAGCATAGTATTTTGTCCAAGTTAGAAAATAATGCATTGTATGTAAAATATGAAAATAATGCATTGTATGTGAATAGTATTTTTGTCATTTTTATTTAATGTTTAACATATAAGAATGCATTGTATGTGAATAGTATTTTTGCCATTTTTATTTAATGTTATAAAAATATAAGTTTGCATTGTATGTTAAATAACATTTTTGGTCATGTTATAAAAATATAAGTTTGCATTGTATGTTAAATAACATTTTTGGTCATGTTATAAAAATATAAGTTTGCATTGTATGTTAAATAACATTTTTGGGCATGTTATAAAAATATAAATTTGCATCGTATGATAAAATAGCATTTTGTAAAAAATGAAAATATTTACCGTATGATTGATGGATACTTATTTTGTTAAATATGAAAATGTCACCGTATGATTCATTAACATTATTTTTAATGTTATGTACTAAGAAAATGAACCGTATGAGATTAACATTCATTTGTGTTAATATTAGAATTAAAAAAAAAAAATCACCGTATGTTGAATGGAAATTTTTTTTGTTAATGTTATATAGAAAATTTCACCATATGATAATTTAACATTTTTGTCTATATTAAAAATATAGAAAATGCATTGTATGATTCATTAACATTTATTTCTAATGTTAATGGAATGGAAAATAAAAGAGAAAAACTCACTATATGGTTCATTAACATTTATTGTATGTACATGTAACATTATTTTAAATGTTAATAAAAAGTTATTTCTATCGTAGGAAGAGTACATTATTTTTAATGTTAAAAATAAGTAATTTACAAGGCATGGGAAATCGACATTAGTTATAATGGTAATTTAAAGAGGATTAACTGTAGGAAAGAGATTACATTTTATTTATGCATTATATTATAAGAATAACACCATGGTATGTAGTTAACATTATTTTTAATGTTAATATAAGAGAAAATTTCATCGTATGTCAAGTTAACATTTAATTTTAATGTTAACACATAAGAATTTATACCGTATGGTATTAACATTATTTTATAATGTATATAAAAAGAGAATTCACCCCGTAGGAAGAATTAACATTATTTATAATGTTAAATAAAAGAAAAGAAACTGTATGGAAGAATTAACATTATTTATAATGTAAATAAAAGGAATGAAACGTATGCAAGAATAACATTATTTATAATGTTAAATGAAAGATAAGGAACTGTATTGGAACATTAACATTATTTATAATGTAGGTAAAAGGGAACTTACACCATAGGAAAATGTTCATTGTTCATAATGAAATTGGAAAAGATATATATAAAGAAATGAATGGGATGGCACATTATAATTTACATTCTTAAATGAAAATTATAAAGTATAAAATAAATAATAATGAATTAAAAAGGGAAGAATTATCGTCTAATCCTAAACTACATTGTCAGGTAAGTAGAAAGGTGAAAGTTAAGAGAAACGTAAGCTGCACGTAGGGACAACAAACTAAACGAATTATATACATATATATATATATATTTATATATATAATTAAAATAACGATATGAAATATGTTTTTCTCAAAATATATGAATGCGAGATTATTTGGAAAGTCCGGGTTAATCCCATTCCAAATGATCGTACGATTCCAAGAATTCAAGTATGAAGACGGCGCATGAAGACCGTAAATCTCCCCTCGAATGGACAACGATCAAGATTCTGAATTGGTTTGCTCCCAATTCAAGGGTCGGGGTAATTGCCCAAACGTACGTGTTGATTTCACGGGTTTGACCCTAGTTCAGACCTAGAGCATGGGTATAAATGGATAGTGTGTCTGACATCGTACCCCACAAAATATTATGTTGTTGATATTCAGTTAATATATAAACGATTGGTGGTAGAGAATTTATTCTCTACTTAACACCCGTTTATATAGTGACGGAAGATCAATAGTACGGTATGGAGTGACGGTGTGGCATACTAAGATGCAATGATCAGGGTTTCTTGTTGAAAAGCAGAACCTTGTGGTATGAAGAACATGACTTCACGAGCCTCACAAACCGGTAGAGTCTAAAAAGGGGGAAGGGAACGCAGGGAAAGTAGCACGTTTCTTTCTAGTTAGTAGTCATTTTACTTTTGGAGGATGATGAAATGAGGCGCCTCGGATAGGTCCTATAGGACCGGGGAACGTGTACTTAGGGTTAACTAATCCTCTAAGCTGTATGTGAGGACCGGCCCTGCCATTTCCAAGGGTTAACTGCGGGTAATCCTGAGGCATTAACTAGAGTGTCTCGAATCGGTAAGGAGTCCTCCCTAGCCTGGACTCATGATGGAAACCCAAATTTCCAATACGACCCCGACGGATTTGATTGTATTACTAGTATCGGAGGCATAATATATGGTACCTATGCTTCCTAGGATTAATACATTTATTTTGAAATGTTTTCATATACACTAATAATAGTAGTAGTTACGTATTTGGCGTATTTAGCATGTTTAACCACCATAAGGTAAAACTCTATCCTCTTGGTGTGCGTTGCATTGTGTGATGGGACCTGAGTCTTATGGTGGTTCCATTTTTCAAAAGACATTGCGTTGTTGACGACTTATTTAATCATTTATTATGACACTTTAAATTATGCACGGCAGTCCCTTAGAGTAAACCCGTTCCGCGTTAGCGGCGTGGTCTTTTGGATTTGCCTTATTTTTATTAGTTACTGTAGTTAAGAACTCTCACACCAGTCCCACGACTGACCCATAGTTTGTTTCACCTTTTTGCAAACTTGGGTGCCCTCTCTTCTACACGGGCAGCCAAGTAGACAGGTTCATTCTTTGCTTGGAGCTTTTCTTTGTAGCTGCTTATTTTCTCTCTCTTGGATTCTGCTTGGGAGAAGAGGTGATGACTTGGAGCTTGAAGACTTTTTGTTTCTATTGGCATCTTTTCTTTTCTTTTTAGACATCAAACTTATTTCTTTTCTGCAAACTTGTTGTAATAATCTTAGTTCTGTGACTGTGGAATTTCTGTGATTGATGACATTATATTTTTCCGCTGCTATAATGTTATTACTCTATGAATCTCCTTTGCTATATTGTATCTGTGTTCTGTTTTATTGTATTTATGTTGTATTCCAAAAATGATTTCTCCTGCTTTCACTTGTGGAAGTTTGGGGCCATCACACACGGCCCCACGGTGGGCGCCAAAATGTTTACACCAAAAATGGTTTGAACACCCAAGGTACTAAACTGTGCTTCACCAATTCGGTAGGAAATAAGTGGAACTGTGATTAATTAGTAATTGAAAGTAAAAAATGCGAGAAAAGTAAAGTAGAGACAAAATTTAGAGTGGTTCAGCCGTTAAACGAGGCCTACGTCCACTGTGAAGGTGATTTCTTGTCTTATAATGAGGATTACAAAATACACCAACTCTCTCTTTTTATACATCTCTATATCCACTCACTATACCCTCGTTTATATATTTCAATCTGAGGAATTATAAAAGAGAATAGTAAATTTTGAGGAGAAGAAGGATGGATGAATGATTGAGAAGGAGGATGTCTTCGTTTTTCTTGACTATAAGATTGAACTTGACGCCATGGCCGAATCTATAGTCGAGGATGGAATTTAGCAGCACTTCGTGGTTTCAAAGACCGGATCCCCTTTATGTTGGTAGTCCTCCCGTATTTATAGGTGAACTCCCCTTGGTAAATGATCTGGAATTCGCTTACGCAGGCTGCAGATCGTTCATTCTGTTAATTACAATCATGCCATTGGCAAGCTGTAGCCAGCTGTCCGTGGCTGTATCCAATTATCATGTGCAGACGACTCGTCGGGGCGAGTGTCTCGTATAGCTGAGTGGGTCCATACAATCGGGTGTTCCTGTGAGAGTGAATGCTTTGAGGAATCCTACAAGGGTAGAATTCGGGGCTGGAGTCGATCCTCCTTTGCTCCTTGCACGACCGTCCTTCTTGGTTCAAGGGCGCTCGTCTTCATGCTGCCTTTTTATGGCACTATTTTTTCATACAGCTAGGCTACAAGGTTGCTCCCGCCTGTGTTGAATGGGCGACTTATTTTATTTCAGTGTTTGAGCGGTTCACGTGATATGCGACCTTCATCTTTACCGGGTCGCAGTCTTCATAGCATGTTAAGCCGTTATCTCTGGTCGCACTGGTTGACTTGACCTGCCTTAGGTTTGATATTTTAACATTTAGGTGCCTCAGATAACCTTTCGCATGAACGACCCCGATGATGTATGCTCGATATTTTTTACTCAATGTAAGTATGGATTTTTTAGGGTTTAACAACTTGGATTGGGTGCTGCAAAAACCAACCCTTTACAGTAGTTAAAAAAAGGCATAATTGTTGGATGTAATGTATATTTAGAGAATTAGGGGTAGTTTAAGCATAGTAGGGGTAGATCAACAAATATAAAATATGATGAATCATTTGGATTGAGTGCTGCAATAACCAATCCTTCACATTAGTAAAAAGATTGGTGTAATTGTTGGAAGTAAGGGCTATTTAGAAAATTAGGGGTAGGATTAAAAAGAAGACCTGTTTTGAAGTACTAAGAAATGTAGGGGTAGTATAAGCATAGTAGGGGTAGATCGACAAATACGAAAGTTGATGAATCATTTAGATTGGGTGCTACAAAAACCAAACCTTCACCCAAGTTAAAAAATACGGGTAATTGTTGGAAGTAAGGGCTATTTGAGAATTAGGAGTTGGATTAAAAAGAAGGACTATTTTGAAGTATTAAGAGAAGTGTGAGTAGTTTAAGCATAGTAGGGGTAGATCGACAAATATGAAAGATGATGAATCATTTGGATTGGGTGCTGCTAAAACCAACCCTTCACAGTAGTTAAAAAGTAGGAGAAATTGTTGTAAGTAAAGTCTATTTAGAGATTTAGGGGTAGGATTAAAAAGATGGGCTATTTTGAAGTATTAAAAGAAGTAGGGGTAGTTTAAGCATAGAAGGGGTAGATCGACAAATATGAAAGATGATTAATCATCTCTTGATACTTCAAAATAGTCTACTTTTACGTATAAAGAATTAAAGGTAGGATTAATAAGAATGGCTATTTTGAAGTAATATGAGAAGTAGGGGTAGTTTAAGCATAATAGGCTTAGATCGACAAATATGAAAGATATGAAGAATTGTGTGGATTGGGTGCTACGGGTAGATCGACCAAACCTTCTTTTTAATCCTACCACTAATTCTTTAAATATCCCTTACTTCAAACAATCACCCCTATTTTTCAAATACTATGAAGGGTTGGTTTTTGTAGCGCCCAATCTAAATGATTCATCATCTTTCATATTTGTCGATCTACCCCTATTATGCTTAAACTACCCCTACTTCTCTTAATAATTCAAAACAGATCTTCTTTTTAATCCTACCCCTAATTCTCTAAATAGCCCACACTTCAAACAATTACCCCTATTTTTTGACTACTGTGAAGGGTTGTTCCCAATCCAAACGATTCGTCATCTTACATATTTGTCGATCTACCCCTACTATGCTTAAACAACCCCTACTTCTCTTAATACTTCAAAACAACACTTCTTTTTAATCCTAACCCCAATTCTCTAAACAGCCCTTCCAACAATTACCCCAATTTTTTAACTTTTATGAAGGGTTGGTTTTTGCAGCACCCAATCCATATGATTCATCATCTTTTATATTTGTCAATCTACCCCTACTATGCCTAAACTACCCCTACTTCTACTAATACATCAAAACAGTCCTTCGTTTTAATCCTACCCCTAATTCTATAAATAGCCCTTACTTCCAATAATTACCCCTATCTTTTTACTACTATGAAGGGTTGGTTTTTGCCAGATCCGATCTAAATGATTCATCATCTTTCATATTTGTCAATCTACCCCTACTATGGTTTAACTACCCCTACTTCTCTTAATACTTCAAAACAATCCTTCTTTTTAATCCTACCCCTAATTCTCTAAATATCCATTACTTCCAACAATTACACCCATTTTTTAACTTATGTGAAGGGTTTGTTTTTGCAGAACACAATCCAAACGATTCATCATCTTTTCTGTTGGTCGATCTACCCCTACTATGCTTAAACAACCCCTACTTCTCTTAATTCTTCAAAACAATACTTCTTTTTAATACTTCCCCTAATTCTTTAAATAGCCCTTACTTCCAACAATTACCTCTGTTTTTTAACTTCTATGATGGGTTGGTTTATGCAGCACCCAATCCAAATGATTCATCATCTTTCATATTTGTCGATCTAGCAGTATTATCCTTAAACTACCACTACTACTCTTTATACTTCAAAACATTCCATCATTTTAATCCTACCCCTAAATCTCTAAATGGCTGTTCTTCCAACAATTACCCCTATTTTTTAATTTCTGTAAAGGGTTGGTTTTTGCAACACCTATTCCAAAAGATTCATCATCTTTCATATTTGTTGACCTACCCCAACTATGATTATACAACCCCTACATCTCTTTGTACGTCAAAATAGTACTTCTCTAAATAGCCCATACTTCCAACATTTACCATCATTTTTTAACTACTATGTAGGGCTGGTGTTTGCTGCACCCAATCCTAACGATTCATCATCTTTCTTATTTGACGATCTACCAATACTATGCTTAAGTAACCCCTACTTCTCTTAATACTACAAAAAATTCCTTCTTTTTAATCCTACCGCTAATTCTCTAAATAGCCTTTACTTCAAACAATTACCCCTATTTTTTACCTTCTGTGAAGGGTTGGTTTTTGCAGCACCTAATCCAAATGATTCATCATCACTCATACTTTTCGATCTACCCCAACAATGCATAAACTACTCTACTCCTCTTAATACTTCAAAACAATCCTTACTTTTAATCCTACCCATAATTCTATAAATAGCCCTTCCTTCCAACAAGTACCTTTATATTTTAACTCTTGTGAAGGATTGGTTTTTCCAGCACGCAATCCAAACGATTCATCATCTTTCATATTTATCGATCTACCCCTACTATGCTTAAACAACCCATACTTCTCTTAATACATCAAAACAGTCCTTCTTTTTAATCCTTCCCTTAATTCTCTAAATAGCCCTCACTTCCAGCAAATACCGCTATTTTTTAACTATTTTGAAGGGTTGGTTTTTGAAGTAACCAATCTAAATGATTCATTATCTTTCATATTTGTCGATCTACCCCTACTTCTCTTAATACTTACAAACAACCCTTCTTTTTAATTCTACAACTAATTCTCTAAATAGCCCTTACTTCCAACAATTAAGCCAATCTTTTTACTACTGTGCATGGTTAGTTTTTGCAGCACCCAATCAAAAAGATTCAAAATCTTACATATTTGTCGATCTACCCCTACTATGCTTAAACTACCCCTACTTCTCTTAATACTTCAAAACGGCCCTTCTTTTTAATACTGCCCCAAATTCTCTAAATAGCCCTTACTTCTAACAATTTCCTCTATTTTTTAACTACTATGAAGGATTGGTTTTTGCAGCACCCAATCCAAATGATTCACCATTTTCGTATTTGTCGATCTACCCGTACTATGCTTAAACTATCCCTACTTCTCTTAATACTTCATAACAATTATTCGTTTTAATCCTACCCATAATTCTCTAAATAGCCCTTACTTCCAATAATTACCGCTATTTTTTAACTTTTGTGAAGGGTTGGTTTTTGCAGCACCCAATCCAATCGATTCATCATCTCTACATTTTTGTCGATCTACACCTACTACGCTTAAACTACCCCAACTTCTCTTAATACTTCAAAATAGTACTTCTTTTTAATACTACTCCTAATTCTCTAAACGGCCCTTACTTCCAACAATTACCCCTATTTTTTAACTTCTGTGAAGGGTTGGTTTTTGCAGCACCCAATCCAAATGATTCATCATTTTTCATATTCGTCGATCTACCCCTACTGTGCTTAAACTGCCCCTAATTCTCTTAGTACTTCAAAAAAGTCCTTTTTTTTAATCTTACCCCTAATTATCTAAATATTCATTCCTTCCAATAATTACCCCAATTTTTTAACTTCTGTGAAGGGTTGGTTTTTGCAGCACCCATTCCAAACGACTCATCATCTTTCATATTTGTCGATCTACCCCTACTATGGTTAAACAACCCTTACTTCTCCTAATACTTCTATAAAGTCCTTCTCTAAATAGCCCTTACTTCCAACAATTACCCTTATTTTTTAACTATTACGAAGGGTTGGTTTTAGTAGCACCCAATCCAAATGATTCATCATCTTTCATATATGTCGATCTACCCCTACTATGCTTAAACTACCCCTACTTCTCTTAATACTTCAAAATAGTCCTTCTTTTTAATCCTACCCCCAATTCTATAAATATCCCTTACTTCAAACAATTACCTCTATTTCTTAACTTCTAGGAAGGGTTGCTTTTTGCAGCACCCAATCAAAATGATTCATCATCATTCATATTTTTCGATCTACCCCTACTATGCTTAAACTACCCCTACTTCTCTTAATACTTCAAAACAATCCTTTTTTTATTCCTACACCTAATTCTCTAAATAATCCTTACTTCCAACAATTACCCCTTTTTTAACTACTATGAAGAGTGGGTTTTTTCAGCACTCAATCCCAACAATTCATAGTCTTTCATATTTGTCGATCTACCTCTACTATGCCTAAACTACCCATACTTCTCTTAATAATTGTTGGAAGTAAGGGCTATTTAGTGAATTAGGGCTAAGATTAAAAAGAAGGGTTATTTAGAGAATTAGGGGTATGATTGGGTGCTGCAAAAACCAACCCTTCACAGTAGTAAAAAGATTGGCTTAATTGTTGGACGTAAGGGCTATTTAGAGAATTAGGGGTATGATTAAAAAGAAGGACTGTTTTGAAGTATTAAGAGAAGTAGGGGTAGTTTAAGCATAGTAGGGGTAGATCGACAAATATAAAGATGATGAATCATATGGATTGGGAGCTGCAAAAACAAACCCTTCAAAGAAGTTTAAAAATAGGGGTAACTGTTGGAAGGGCTGTTTAGAGAATTAGGGGTTGGATTAAAAACAAGGGTTGTTTTGAAGTATTAAGAGAAGTAGGGGTAGTTTAAGCATATTAGGAGTAGATCGACAAATTTGAAAGATGATGAATCATTTAGATTGGGTGCTGCAAAAACCAACCCTTCACAGTAGTTAAAAAATAGGGGTATGTGTCGGAAGCAAGGTCTATTTAGACAATTAGGGCTAGGATTAAAAAGAATAGCTGTTTTGAAGTATTAAGAGAAGTAGGGGTAGTTTAAGCATAGTAGGGATAGATTGACAAATATGAAAGATGATAAATCGTTTGGATTGGGTGCTGCAAATAACAACCGTTTGCAGAAGTTAAAAAATAGAGATAATTGCTAGAAGGAATGGATATTTAGAGAATTAGGGGTAGGATTCAAAAGTAGGACTGTTTTGAAGTATTAAGAGAAGAAGTAGTTGTTTAAGCATAGTAGGGATATATGGAGAAATATGAAAGATGACGAATCATTTGGATTGGGTGCTGCAAAAACCAACCCTTCATAGAAAATAAAAAATAGGGGTAATTGTTGGAAATTAGGGCTATTTAGAGAATTAGGGGTAGGAATCAAAAGATTGCCTTTTTTGAAGTATTTAGAGAAGTATGGGTAATTTAAGAATAGTTGGTGTAGATCGACAAATATGAAAGATGATGAATAATTAGGATTGGGTGCTGCAAAAACCAACCCTTCACAATAGTTTAAAAATAGGGGTAATTGTTGGTAGGAAGGTTTTTTTAGAGAATTAGGGGTAGGATTAAAAAGAAGGGTTGTTTTGAAGCATTAAGAGAAATAGGGGTAATTTAAGCATAGTAGGGTTAGATCGATAAATATGAAAGATTATGAATCGTTTGGATTAGGTGTTGCGAAAACCAACCCTTCACAGTAGTAAAAAGATTGGCATAATTGTTGGAAGTAAGAGTTATTTAGAGAATTAGGGGTAGGATTAAAAAGAAGGACTGTTTTGAAGTATTAAGAGAAGCAGGTGTAGTTTAAGCATAGTAGGGGTAGATCGACAAAGTTGAAAGATAAGGAATCGATTGGATTGGGTGTTGCAAAAACAAACCCCTCATAGTAGTAAAAAGATAGGCATATTTGTTGGAAGTAAGAAATATTTAGAGAATTAGGGGTAGGATTAGAAAGAAGGGTTGTTTTGAAGTATTAAGAGAAGTAGGGGTGGTTAAAGCATAGTACGGGTAGATAGACTAAAATGAAAGATTGTGAATCGTTTGGATTGGGTGCCGCAAAAACCAATCCTTCATAGTAGTAAAAAGATAGGAATAATTGTTGGAAATAAGGGTTATTAGCGAATTAGGGGTAGGATTAACAAAAGAATTGTTTTGAAGTATTAAGAGAAGTAGGGGTAGATCGACAAATATTAAAGATGATGAATCATTTGGATTGGGTGCTGCAAAAACAAAACCTTCACAGAAGTTAAAAAATAGTGATAATTGTTGGAAGGGCTATTTTGAGAATAAGGGGTAGGATTAAAAAGAAGGGTCGTTTTGAAGTTTTAAAAGAAGTAGGGGTTGTTTAAGAATAGTAGGGGTAGATCGACAAATTTGAAACATGATGAATCGTTTGGATTGGGTGCTGCAAAAACCAATTGCAACACCCCACCTCCGTTAAGGTCACTCACAAAGGGAATGCCTTAACTTTGGTGGAGCATTTTAGTAAACAGAACAGAAACTTACAAGACAGATAAAACAGTACTTGAAAAATTTTAACTTTATTACAGCGGAAACAGAAATTAATATGGTTACATCCTTTCAATTTCAGAATTCAAGTACAAAATATCAGTCTTGTACAAAAGCCTTCAAAATCCATAGTTTAAAATCATAATCCCCATGGAACGGAAGCTATACAGAGCCAAGCCATACTTTAAGCACTTCAAGCAAAGAGAAATCCGGATCAAGCTAAAGTATTTCCCTCCTTGGATAACCTGGGGGGGGGGGAAACGGAAGAAAGGAGGCGAAACAACAAGGGTCAGACAAAAAGTCTGGCAAGTCCAGTGACTTTCAGCATATGAACAGATAATAATAATATGATATGAACATAAAACTGGATGTGAGATAACTATAACAGGTGTAGCAGATATAACAGAAAAACAGAATGATATAAACTATTGTTTTACACTTCTCTGCACTAATAATAGTATAGCAAAATTAGGTGTCACCCTAATGTCTAAATTGAAGCAGGAACGGGTACAGAATACTTTAACAGAAACAGAATGCTAATAATGGGCCTTTACTACCCGATCAGAAACAGACAGAAGAAGAAACATATTTATCCCTATGGAAACAGAATGTGGAATTAGGTGTACACTAGTAATGGGCCTTTACCACCCGAACAGACGGTACCACACAGAAACAGACAGGTGTTACCACCCAACAGAAACAGACGGTACCAACAGAAACAAACAGAACTAAGCGTACCCTAAAACCCTACCCCAAGTGATCGGCTCCCTAATACATAAATATCCTGTGTCGGCCCCACAGTAGGGTGTATCACTCCCTAAAGTGACAACCAATTGGCACAGACCTATTTACAGATGTCACGGCGTCTTACATCCTCAGAGGCAGACCGGGATCCATGCACGCACATGACCCGGTGGGAACGCACCATCAACACCCCTCGCCATTATCAGAATGAACCTCTTATAATTAGTTCAGTAAGCGTGCCCGGACCCTACTTACTGTTGGGTCAAAGTTTTGATACCAAAAAGGGTTACTGACTAATATGGGTCCCAAACAACAGATGACACAAGTAATTCCCCTCCTAACCTTGTGTCCCCAGACTAACAGATTTCAGATTAACTTGTTTACAAGTTCAGACATACAGAATTCAGATTTACTAATTCACAAATTAAGTTAACAAGTTTTCAGACTAACGGATCAGATGTACAGATTTTTCAGATTTGTCTAACTTTGTATTGGGCCTACAGATTCATGGACGGGTTTTACTACATCTATTAATCCCTTTGGTTTAACCCTATTTTTCCCCAATACGTTTTAGACGTCATTCTTATCTTAGATTTGCATTAATTAATTATTAATGCACAGACCTCTCACATTAGGTCGGTAGCTTGAGGCCGCTGGATATGCCGGGCGGTTCCGGGCAGACTTCTGCCACAAGCCAGACCTAACCTCGTGTCTTACGCATGTTATGACTAACTTCTCACATTAGAACCTATTGTTTGCGGCCACTGGATGTGCCGGGCGGTTCCGGGCAGATTTACGCCGCAAACTCATTCTAACCTCGAGTTAGCCATGTTTATCTTTGCGGCCAATTAATTAATAATTTACCGTTTATGCGCACGCCCAATATATATGCCAATTCAGATTATATCAATAACAGGATGATTATATCAACATAGCAGATAACAGATTTTATATGACTTAACGGATTTAACAGATTTAGCAACTTAGCAGATTTTGGCATATAACAGGTTAGGCATTTCAACCGACAAATTTAACAGATTAGGCATTTCAATCTAATTAGCAGTCTAGGCAATATAACAAAACTAGTAGTTTAGGCAACTTGACAAATTAGCAGATTTAGCAAATTTAATATTTCTAAAAGTTCTATTTACATGCCTTGCCCAATCATAAATTGGCCTAAATTCATATGCTTACATAATTGTCATGATTCACAACATATACTCCATGTTTGCATAAGCGCAGAATATGGACATAATTTGCCATATAACATATGTTCCAATTTTTGTTAAACTAGCATTTTACAGCAGATTCACATATAAATTATACCAAATATAACCATTAATTTCAATGCATGCCATATATCCAAAAATCCCTATTTAGGTGTAATCACAATAATAGATATCCTAATTAATGTAAATCTTTACACCTAAGTTTCCATATTTTCTTCTTTTTGAGTCATGAATCATTATGCAAACTATACCCAACAATATAAATCTTTAAATCATATCTTCTAAAAATCATATCTTGACTTTTATATGCATTTTGTCCAAAGTCTCAAATCATATGTAATCTTACAATGGTTCCTCTTTTCTTCTATCATAGAATATGCATAGATCCAAATCTAGTTTACAACATATGCTCATTAATTACAGTTCTAAATTACAACATAACTATGCATACAACATGCATAAATTATATGTTCATAGTCAAATTTATGCATATGTCCAATATATTTTATGCCTCAGACCTAAAGTCATACATTCAATTTAGTCTTGTCAAATTTCGCATCATTCATTATTTATCCCAAAATTTGCGTTCATACGTTCATCTCTTATGAGATTAGGCACAGGCTCGTGGTAGCCTGGCTATAAAAACAGAAAAGAAGAAAAGGGATACAGAACAGTCACAGAAAAACAAATCTGACAGAAGAGAATATATATACAATCTCAGATTCAGAATTAAAAACATATCAAAACTATAATTAACGTTTATAGCGGAAAATAACTGTACTTGCCTTGATTGGATTAAAGAAAGAACTTTAACTTGTTGTAGAATCTTTGCAGAAACTTTAATCTTTAGTTTGAATTGAGTTGCTTAGGCTGATGTTGATTATCTTCTAGTTTTAATTCCAGCAGAGCAGCGACGCCATTTTTATTTTTTTATTAGAAGAAGAGAGCAATGGAGGCTAGAGAATTGTGTAAGAAACCTAGGTAGAGTCTAGGGTCATTTTATAGAGTTTATGAACTGATTAGGGCCATCGATGTTGCTTGGATTGATCGTAGCCATTCATTCGAAAGAGGGACCAATTAGAGCTTGCCACCTAGCCCTAATGACAAAGCAGACTTCTGAAAATCGACCAACATAGAATAGGCCAGCCAGGTTGGGCTGGGTTCGACCTGGCTCTGGACCAGGTCGACAGCCCTGTCGACAGCCATGTCGACAGCCCTGTCGACCTGGTTAGACCAGGTCGACAGCCCAGTCGACTTGGTTGCATCAGGCGGGCCTTTTTCCGCCCTGGCCAATTGGGCCCCATTTTCAAATTTAAACTTATTTTTCTGACCTTATTTTATTCTGTTTGAATTTTAAACTTAATTCAGAAACTTCCGGAGGCTATATCTTCTTCATACGGACTCCGTTTTTCGAAAACTCGGATTCTATTTCGCGTATTTTTCCGAGACGAATGCAATGGCGTATCCCGTTTCCTTTAGTTCTTTGATTTCAAATTAATTATACTTTAATTTGTTAATTCCACAGTTATAGAATACACGGGGTGTTACATTCTCCCCCACTTAAAAGGATTTCGTCCCCGAATTCTTCAAGTTAAGAAGAATGTGTCCTACCATCCAATCACCCATCTACTCAACCATCATCCACAAGCATCCATTGTCCTTAGAAAACTTCTAATGTTGTATGAACATATGCAAAAGTGTGTGTATATGTTCCTTACCTAATGCAAAGATCAGGCGGTCTACTGTTCAGTTGACCTCCTTAAGGCGAATTATGTCAGTGCCATGAGTCCAACATGTATGCAATAGAATTCTGATGATATATATTATTTCTATATGAGTGCACAACCATTCACTCAAATGCAACATCCATGTGCTGAATCAACCAATTTGCATCCACAAGAATTGAAAAATGCTCACCCATCCATATGCAGTATGAGAGTGTTTTCGAGCCGATCTAGTGCCTAGTGTGTGTATATGCATCCACGGGCAACCACTAGCAACCACTTGCATCCACTTGCAACCATCAAACATAACATGTCTCAAACACATTTTTACACCCATTAGTTTCTACCTAAAGTTCAAATATTCGATCGATAGGATACAGTCGAATGATGGAAGCGAGTACAGATAGAACGAAAATTTGGTTCCCATTAGACATGGGTCCTAAGTATCGGCCCCAAAGACCGAAACCAACATCAAATTGACACCCAGAGGATTACCTTCTTTAGACAATGTCAAAACTGGAAATCCTATAAAAAGTATTTAGATATTTATAGACTACTGGTACAGATCAGGTTCCCTAATGATTCTTAGGAAGCTAAGCATGATAAAATCATACCCCACGAATACTCAGAATGTATGCGTCATACTTGACGCCTAACACAGATATCCCTCAAACCCCAATCTCAAACAGATGATCCATAACCATTATGGGTCTGAGTCTATAGCGGAATTCAGAAATAATACTAGTATTAAAGTGCAGAGTATCGATTACAAAATCAAAATACCAGAATCAGAAAAAGTCTTAACTCCATAATCAGATAAAGAAATTAAACCTACTATAGAGATTTTACTATTTCTATCCTAGCCACTAGCCTCAAGAGTGTTCGCCTGCCCTCCTTGTCCTCGTCTCTTCGGGCAGTCCCTAGTGAAGTGTCCCATCTCCCCACAGTTGAAGCAAGCGCCCTTCCTTTTTCTGCAATCCTTGTTCAGATGAGTTGAGCTCCCACAAGTAAAGCACTTTTTCCCCTTCTTATCTTCAGACTTCTCATCCTTCTTTTGTGTTTCCTTTTTGGGCCCCGCTTTCTTATTCTGTGGTTCTTCCTTCTTTGTCTCTTTCGGGCCCTTGTCTTCCTCGTGCAGTAGTGACATATCCACCAATTTCTCGTAAGTTGCTCCCATGGGTACATGGGTCATGGCTAGGCTGTGCAGTGGCTCATTCAATCCTTTAACAAAGCGAAGAGCCTTTTTATGCTGAGTGTTGACTAAATCCAATCCGAATCTTGCTAGTTGGTTGAACTGGTTGACGTATTCCTTGACCGTCATACTTCCTTGCTTAAGAGACAAGAACCTTTCCAATTGTAAATTTCGTTTAGCTTGCGAGAGGAATTTTGTCTCAAACCTTGTTCTGAAATCCATCCATGTCTCAACCGGCCTCTCGGCGTTAGTGACTTCCCACCAGTAGGAAGCTTCGTCTTTGAGCAGCCATACTGCCAACTGTACCTTCTGCCTATGGTCCACCTCGAAGATAACGAATAGATCCTCAGTTTCTTTGAGCCAATTCCTTGCTTCTACGAATGATTCAGTTCCTTTGAAATCCTTCCCACCCATGGCCCTAAAATCTCTACAGATCTGTGAGAAAGCAATTGCACGAGGAGGGGGTGGAGGAGGGGGATCATTTGCTGGACCTGCAGCGGCGGTCCTAGCCTCAAGATATTGACGAAACCAACCGGGTACATGAACACCCTCTGGTATCTCAGATGCTTCAGACATGCTGGAACGAAAAAGGAAAGGTTCAATACAAAAAGGACTGAAAGAAAGATATATGGCTCTTGGGGATCATGTTTTCCAAAATAAGCTTTATTTTCTTTTTTGAAAATACTTCCTTCCAAAACCTTTTTGAAAACAGTTTTCAAAATCTTTACCCAATCTGGTAACCTTCAGCTCTGATACCAATTGTAACACACCACCTCCGTTGAGGTCACTCACAAAGGGAATGCCTTAACTTTGGTGGAGCATTTTAGTAAACAGAACAGAAACTTACAAGACAGATAAAACAGTACTTGAAAATTTTTAACTTTATTACAGCGGAAACATAAATTAATATGGTTACATCCTTTCAATTTCAGAATTCAAGTACAAAATATCAGTCTTGTACAAAAGCCTTCAAAATGCATAGTTTAAAATCATAATCCCCATGGAACGGAAGCTATACAGAGCCAAGCCATACTTTAAGCACTTCAAGCAAAGAGAAATCCGGATCAAGCTAAAGTATTTCCCTCCTTGGATAACCTGGGGGGGGGGGGAAACGGAAGAAAGGAGGCGAAACAACAAGGGTCAGACAAAAAGTCTGGCAAGTCAAGTGATTTCAGCATATGAACAGATAATAATAATATGATATGAACATAAAACTGGATGTGAGATAACTATAACAGGTGTAGCAGATATAACAGAAAAACAGAATGATATAAACTATTGTTTTACACTTCTCTGCACTAATAATAGTATAGCAAAATTAGGTGTCACCCTAATGTCTAAATTGAAGCAGGAACGGGTACAGAATACTTTAACAGAAACAGAATGCTAATAATGGGCCTTTACTACCCGATCAGAAACAGACAGAAGAAGAAACATATTTATCCCTATGGAAACAGAATGTGGAATTAGGTGTACACTAGTAATGGGCCTTTACCACCCGAACAGACGGTACCACACAGAAACAGACAGGTGTTACCACCCAACAGAAACAGACGGTACCAACAGAAACAAACAGAACTAAGCGTACCCTAAAACCCTACCCCAAGCGATCGGCTCCCTAATACATAAATATCCTGTGTCGGCCCCACGGTAGGGTGTATCACTCCCTAAAGTGACAACCAATTGGCACAGACCTATTTACAGATGTCACGGCGTCTTACATCCTCAGAGGCAGACCGGGATCCATGCACGCACATGACCCGGTGGGAACGCACCATCAACACCCCTCGCCATTATCAGAATGAACCTCTTATAATTAGTTCAGTAAGCGTGCCCGGACCCTACTTACTGTTGGGTCAAAGTTTTGATACCAGAAAGGGTTACTGACTAATATGGGTCCCAAACAACAGATGACACTAGTAATTCCCCTCCTAACCTTGTGTCCCCAGACTAACAGATTTCAGATTAACTTGTTTACAAGTTCAGACATACAGAATTCAGATTTACTAATTCACAAATTAAGTTAACAAGTTTTCAGACTAACGGATCAGATGTACAGATTTTTCAGATTTGTCTAACTTTGTATTGGGCCTACAGATTCATGGACGGGTTTTACTACATCTATTAATCCCTTTGGTTTAACCCTATTTTTCCCCAATACGTTTTAGACGTCATTCTTATCTTAGATTTGCATTAATTAATTATTAATGCACAGACCTCTCACATTAGGTCGGTAGCTTGAGGCCGCTGGATATGCCGGGCGGTTCCGGGCAGACTTCTGCCACAAGCCAGACCTAACCTCGTGTCTTACGCATGTTATGACTAACTTCTCACATTAGAACCTATTGTTTGCGGCCACTGGATGTGCCGGGCGGTTCCGGGCAGATTTACGCCGCAAACTCATTCTAACCTCGAGTTAGCCATGTTTATCTTTGCGGCCAATTAATTAATAATTTACCGTTTATGCGCACGCCCAATATATATGCCAATTCAGATTATATCAATAACAGGATGATTATATCAACATAGCAGATAACAGATTTTATATGACTTAACGGATTTAACAGATTTAGCAACTTAGCAGATTTTGGCATATAACAGGTTAGGCATTTCAACCGACAAATTTAACAGATTAGGCATTTCAATCTAATTAGCAGTCTAGGCAATATAACAAAACTAGTAGTTTAGGCAACTTGACAAATTAGCAGATTTAGCAAATTTAATATTTCTAAAAGTTCTATTTACATGCCTTGCCCAATCATAAATTGGCCTAAATTCATATGCTTACATAATTGTCATGATTCACAACATATACTCCATGTTTGCATAAGCGCAGAATATGGACATAATTTGCCATATAACATATGTTCCAATTTTTGTTAAACTAGCATTTTACAGCAGATTCACATATAAATTATACCAAATATAACCATTAATTTCAATGCATGCCATATATCCAAAAATCCCTATTTAGGTGTAATCACAATAATAGATATCCTAATTAATGTAAATCTTTACACCTAAGTTTCCATATTTTCTTCTTTTTGAGTCATGAATCATTATGCAAACTATACCCAACAATATAAATCTTTAAATCATATCTTCTAAAAATCATATCTTGACTTTTATATGCATTTTGTCCAAAGTCTCAAATCATATGTAATCTTACAATGGTTCCTCTTTTCTTCTATCATAGAATATGCATAGATCCAAATCAAGTTTACAACATATGTTCATTAAATACAGTTCTAAATTACAACATAACTATGCATACAACATGCATAAATTATATGTTCATAGTCAAATTTATGCATATGTCCAATATATTTTATGCCTCAGACCTAAAGTCATACATTCAATTTAGTCTTGTCAAATTTCGCATCATTCATTATTTATGCCAAAATTTGCGTTCATACGTTCATCTCTTATGAGATTAGGCACAGGCTCGTGGTAGCCTGGCTATAAATACAGAAAAGAAGAAAAGGGATACAGAACAGTCACAGAAAAACAAATCTGACAGAAGAGAATATATATACAATCTCAGATTCAGAATTAAAAACATATCAAAATTATAATTAACGTTTATAGCGGAAAATAACTGTACTTGCCTTGATTGGATTAAAGAAAGAACTTTAACTTGTTGTAGAATCTTTGCAGAAACTTTAATCTTTAGTTTGAATTGAGTTGCTTAGGCTGATGTTGATTATCTTCTAGTTTTAATTCCAGCAGAGCAGCGACGCCATTTTTATTTTTTTATTAGAAGAAGAGAGCAATGGAGGCTAGAGAATTGTGTAAGAAACCTAGGTAGAGTCTAGGGTCATTTTATAGAGTTTATGAACTGATTAGGGCCATCGATGTTGCTTGGATTGATCGTAGCCATTCATTCGAAAGAGGGACCAATCAGAGCTTGCCAGCTAGCCCTAATGACAAAGCAGACTTCTGAAAATCGACCAACATAGAATAGGCCAGCCAGGTTGGGCTGGGTTCGACCTGGCTCTGGACCAGGTTGACAGCCCTATCGACAGCCCTGTCGACCTGGTTAGACCAGGTCGACAGCCCAGTTGACTTGGTTGCATCAGGCGGGCCTTTTTCCGCCCTGGCCAATTGGGCCCCATTTTCAAATTTAAACTTATTTTTCTGACCTTATTTTATTCTGTTTGAATTTTAAACTTAATTCAGAAACTTCCGGAGGCTATATCTTCTTCATACGGACTCCGTTTTTCGAAAACTCGGATTCTATTTCGCGTATTTTTCCGAGACGAATGCAATGGCGTATCCCTTTTCCCTTAGTTCTTTGATTTCAAATTAATTATACTTTAATTTGTTAATTCCACAGTTATAGAATACACGGGGTGTTACACCAATCCTTCACAATATTTAAAAAATAGGGGTAATTGTTGGAAGGAAGGGTTATTTAAAGAACTAGGGGTAGGATTAAAAAGAAGAGACGTTTTGAAGTATTAAGAGAAGTAGTGGTAGTTTAAGCATAGTAGGGATGGATCGAAAAATATGAAAGATTATGATTCATTTGGATTGCCGCAAAAACCAACCTTTCATAGAAGTCAAAAAATAGAGGTAATTATTGGAAGTAAGGGCTATTTAGAGAATTGGGGGTAGCATTAAAAAGAATAAATGTTTTGTAGTACTAAGAGAAGTAGGGGTAATTTAAACATAGTAGGGGTAGATCGACAAATATGAAAGATGATGAATCGTTTGGATTGGGTGCTGCAAAAAACAATCCTATATAGTAGTTAATATATCGGGGTAATTGTTGGATGTAAGGTCTATTTAGAGAATTAGGGGAAGGATTAAAAAGAAGGGTTGTTTTGATGTATTAAGTGAAGTAGGGGTAGTTTAAGCATAGTACGGGTAGATCGACGAATATGAATGGTGATTAATCGTTTGGATTGGGTTCTACAATAACCAACCCTTCACAGTAGTTAAAGGGATAATTGTTGGAAGTATGGGCTATATAGAGAATTAGGGGCATGACTAAAAAGAAGACTATTTTGATGTATTAAGAGAATTATGGGTAGTTTAAGCATAGTAGGGGTAGATCAAAAAATATGAAAGATGATGAATCATTTAGACTGAAAACTGCAAAAATCAACCCTTCACAGAAGTTAAAAAATAAGGGTAATTGTTGGTAGGGAAATTTGTAGAATTAGGGGTAGGATTAAAAAGAAGATATGTTTTGAAGTATTAAGAGAAGTAGGGGTTGTTTAAGCATAGTAGGGGTAGATCGACAAATATGAAAGATGATGAATCGTTTGGACTGGGTGCTGCAAAAACCAATCCTTCACAATAGTTAAAAAATAGGGGTAATTGTGGGAAGGAAGTACTATTTAGAAAATTAGGTGTAGGATTCAAAAAAAAGGGTTGTTTTGAACTATTAAGAGAAGTAGGGGTTGCTTAAGCAAAGTGGGGGTTGATCAAGAAATATGGAAGATTATCAATCGTTTGGATTGGGTGCTACAAAAACCAATCCTTCACAGTAGTAGAAAGATAGGCGTAATTGTTGGAAGTAAGGGCTATACAAGAGAATTAGGGTATTAAGAGAAGTAGGGGTAGATCGACAAATGTGAAAGGTGATGAATTGTTTAGATTGGGTGCTGCAAAAATTAACCCTTCACAGAGGTTAAAAAATAGGGGTAATTGTTGGTAGGGCTATTTTGAGAATTAGGAGCAGGATTAAAAAGAATTGTTGTTTTGAAGTACTAAGAGAAGGAGGGGTTGTTTAAGCAGAGTAGGGGTAGATCTACAAATATGAAAAATGATGAATCGTTTGGATTGGGTGCTGCAAAAACCAATCCTTCACAATAGTTAAAAAATAGGGGTAATTGTTTGAAGGAAGGGCTATTTAGAGAATTAGGGGTAGGATTAAAAATAAGGGTTGTTTTGAAGTTTTAATAGAAGTAGGGGTAGTTTAAGCATAGCAGGTGTAGACTGACAAATATGAAAGATTTTGACTCGTTTGGAAGTAAGGGCTATTCAAGATAGGCGTAATTGTTGGAAGTAAGGGCTATTC
The DNA here is from genome assembly GCA_030737875.1 of Allium sativum. Classification (NCBI taxonomy): domain Eukaryota; kingdom Viridiplantae; phylum Streptophyta; class Magnoliopsida; order Asparagales; family Amaryllidaceae; genus Allium; species Allium sativum. The sequence goes on along the minus strand of JASFAX010000038.1, from coordinate 4,965,779 downwards.
AAGAGAATTATGGGTTGGATTAAAAAGAGGACCTGATTTGAAGTATTAAAAGAAGTAGGGGTAGATCGACAAATATGAAAGATGATGAATCATTTGAATTGGGTGATGCAAAAACCAACCCTTCACGGAAATTAAAAAATAGGTGTAAATGTTGGAAGGGCGATTTAGAGAATTAGGGGTAGGATTAAAAGAATGGATGCTTTGAAGTATTAAGAGAAGTTGGGATTGTTGAAGCATAGTAGGGGTCGATCTACAAATATGAAAGATGATGAATCGTTTTGATTGGGTGCTGCAAAAAGCAATCTTTCACAATAGTTAAAAAACAGGGGTAATTGTTGGAAGGAAGGGTTATTTACAGAATTAGGGGTAGGATTAAAAAGAAGAGTTGTTTCGAAGTATTAAGAGAAATAGGGGTAGTTTAAGCTCAGTAGGGGTGGATTGACAAATATGAAAAATTATGAATCATTTGGATTGAGTGCCGCAAAAACCAACCTTTCATAGAAGTTAAAAAATAGTGGTAATTTTTGGAAGTAAGGGCTATTTAGAGAATTAGGGGTAGGATTAAAAAGAATAGATGTTTTGGAGTATTAAGAGTAGTAGGGGTAATTTAAGCATAGTAGAGGTAGATCGACAAATATGAAAGATGATGAATCGTTTGGATTGGGTGCTGCAAAAACCAACCTTTCACAGTAGTTAAAAAATCTAGGTAATTGTTGGAAGTAAGGGCTATTTAGAGAATTAAGGGTAGGATTAAAAAGAATGGATGTTTTGAAGTATTAAGAGAAGCAGTGGTAGTTTAAGCATAGTAGGGTAAGATCGACAAATATGAAATATGATGAATCATTTAGATTGGGAGCTACAAAAACCAATCCTCCACAATAGTTAAAAAATAGGGCTAATTGTTGGGAGGAAGCACTATTTAGAGAATTAGGGGTAGGATTAAAAAGAAGGACTGTTTGAAAGTATTAAGAGAAATAGGGGTAGCTTAAGCATAGTAGGGGCAGATCAATAAATATGAAAGACTATGAATCAGCTGGATTGGGTGCGGCAAAAACAAACCCTATACAGTTGTAAAAAGATAGGCGTAATTGTTGGAAGTAAGGGATATTAAGAGAATTAGGGGTAGGATTAAAAAGAAGGAGTGTTTTGAAGTATTAGGAGATGTAGAGGTAGTTTAAACATAGAAATGGGTAGATCGATAAAAATGAAAGATTATGAATCACTTGGATTGGGTGCTGCAAAAACCAAGCCTTCACAGTAGTAAAAAGATAGGCGTAATTGTTGGAAGTAAGGGCTATTTAGAGAATTAGGGGTATGATTAAAAAGAAGGATTGTTTTCAAGTATTAGGAGAAGTAGGGTTAGGTCGACAAATTTGAAAGATGATGAATCATTCGGATTGGGGGATGCAAAAACCAACCTTTCATAGAAGTTAAAAAATAAGGGTAATTGTTGGGAGGGCTATTTAGAGAATTAGCAGTAGGATTAAAAAGAAGGGTTGTTTTGAAGTATTAAGAGAAGTTGGGGTTATTTAAGCATAGTAGGGGGAGATCAACAAATATGAAAGATGATGAATCATTTGGATTGGGTGCTGCAAAAACCAATCCTTCATAGTAGTTAAAAAACAATGGTAATTGTCGGAAGGAAAGGATATTTAGAGAATTAGGGGTCGGATTAAAAAGAAGAGTTGTTCTGAAGTATTAAGAGAAGTAGGAGTAGTTTAAGCATAGTAGGGGTAGATCGACAAATATGAAAGATTATGAATCATTCAGATTGAGGCTGTAACAACCAACCTTCAATAGAAGTTAAAAAATAGGGGTAATTGTTGGAAGTAAGGGCTATTCAGAGTATTAAGGTTAGGATTAAAAATAATAGTTGTTTTGAAGTATTAAGGGAAGTAGGGGTAATTTAAGCATATTAGGGGTAGATCGACAAATACGAAAGATGATGACTCGTCTGGGTTGGGTGCTGTAAAACCCAACCCTTCACAGTAGTTAAAAAATCTGGGTAATTGTTGGATGTATGGGCAATTAAGAGAATTAGTGGTAGAATTAGAAAGAAGGGTTGTTTTGAAGTATTAAGAGAAGTAGGGGTAGATTAAGCATAGTAGGGGTAGATCAACAAATATGAAAGATGATTAATCGTTTGGATTGGGTTTTGCAAAAACCAACCCTTCACAATATTTAAAAAAAGGGGAAATTGTTGGAAGTAAGGGCTACAAAGAGAATTAGGGGTAGGATTAAAATGAAGGACTGTTTCGAATTATTAAGAGAAGTATGAGTAGTATAAGCATAGTAGGGATAGATCGACAAATATGAAAGATGGTGAATCATTTAGATTGGGAGCTGCAAAAACCAACCCTTCACAGAAGTTAAAAAATAGGGGTAACTGTTGGAAGTAATGGCTATTTAGAGAATTAAGGGTAGAATTAAAAAAAAGGTTGTTTTGAAGTATTAAGAGAAGTAGGGGTAGTTTAAGCATAGTAGGGGTAGAGCGACAAATATGATATATGATGAATCATTTAGATTGGGTGCTACAAAAGCCAATCCTTCACCATAGTTAAAAAATAGGGCTAATTGTTGGAAGGATGCAATATTTAGAGAATTAGGGGTAGGAATAAAAAGAAGGACTGGTTTGAAGTATAAAGAGAAGTATGGGTAGTTTAAGCACAGTAGGGGTAGATCGATAAATATGAAAGATTATTGATCAGTTGGATTCAGTGCGGGAAAAAAAAAACCTTCACAGTAGTAAAAACATAGGCGTAATTGTTGGAAGTAAGGGCTATTTAGAGAATTAGGGGTAAAATTAAAAAGAAGGGTTATTGTGAAGTATTAAGAGATGTAGAGGTCATTTAAGCATAGTAGGGGTTGATCGACAAATATGAAAGATTATGAATCGTTTGGATTGGGTGCTACAAAAACCAACCATCCACAGTAGTAAAAAGAAAGGCGTAATTGTTGGAAGTAAGGACTATTTACAGAATTAGGGGTAGGTTTAAAAAGATGGACTGTTTTGAAGTATTAAGAGAAAGAGGGGTAGATCGACAAATATGAAAGATGATGTATCATTTGGATTGGGTGCGGCAAAAACCAACCCTTCACAGAAGTTAAAAAATAGGGGTAATTGTTGGAAGGGGTATTTAGAGAATTAGGGGTAGGATTAAAAAGGAAGGTTGTTTTGAAGTATTAGGAGAAGTAGAGGTTTTTTATGCATAGTAGGGGTAGACCGACAAATAAGAATGTTGATGAATCGTTTGGATTGGGTTTTGCAAAAAACCAATCCTTCACAATAGTAAAAAAATAGGGGTAATTGTTGTAAGGAAGGGCTAAATAGAGAATTAGGGGTAGGATTAAAAAATAGGGCTGTTTGAAGTATTAAGAGAAGTAGGGTTAGTTTAAGCATAGTAGGGGTACAATGACAAATATGAAGGATTATGAATCATTTGGATTGATTGTTGCAAAAACCAACCTTTCATAAAAGTTAAAAAATAGGGGTAACTGTTGGAAGTAAGGGCTATTTAGAGAATTCGATGTAGGATTCAAAATAAGGGTTGTTTTGAAGTATTAAGAGAAGTAAGGGTAGTTGTAACATAGTAGGGATAGATCGACAAATATGAAAGATGATTAATCGTTTGGGTTGGGTTCTGCAAAAAAAAAAAAAAAACCTTCACAATAGTTAAAAAAAGGGTAATTGTTGGAAGTAAGGGCTATATAGTGAATTAGGGGTAGGATTAAAAAGAACGACTGTTTTGAAATATTAAGAGAAGTATGGGTAATTTAAGCATAGTAGGGTTATATCCACAAATATGAAAGACGATGAATCATTTAAGATTGGGAGCTACAAAAACCAACCCTTCATAGAAGTTATAAAATATGGATAATTGTTGGAAGTCAGCGCTATTTAGAGAATTAGGGGTAGGATTAAAAAGAAGGGCTATTTTGAAGTATTAAGAGAAGTAGGGGTAGTTTAAACGTAGTAGGGGTAGATCGACAAATATGAAAGATAATGAATCATTCAGATTGGGAGCTGCAAAAACCAACCCTTCACAGAACTTAAAAAATAGGAGTAATTTTTGGAAGTAAGGGCTATTTAGCGAATTAAGGGTAGGATTAAAAAGGACTATTTTGAAGTATTAAGAGAAGTAGGGGTAGTTTTAGCATAGTAGGGGTAGATCGACAAATATGAAATATGATAAATCATTTAGAATGGGTGCTGCAAAAATCAATCCTTCACAATAGTTAAAAAAAGGGCAAATTTTTGGAAGGAAGCACTATTTAGAGAACTAGGGTTAGGATTAAAAAGAAGGACTGTTTTGAAGTATTAAGAGAAGTAGTGGTAGTTTAAGCATGGTAGGGGTAGACCGATAAATATGAAAGATTATGAATCAGTTGGATTGGGTGCAGCAAAAAAAAAAACACTTCACAGTAGTTTAAAAGGATAGGCGTAATTGTTGGAAGTAAGGGTTATTTAGAGAATTAGGTGTAGGATTAAAAAGAAGGGCTTTTTTGAAGTATTAAGATAAGTAGAGGTAGTTTAAACATAGTAGGGGTAGATTGACAAATATGAAAGATTATGAATCGTTTGGATTGGGTGCTGCAAAAACCAACCCTTCACAGTAGTAAAAAGATAGGCGTAATTGTTGGTAGTATGGGCTATTTATAGAATTGGAGGTAGAATTAAAAAGAAGGGTTGTTTTGAAGTATTAAGAGAAGTAGGGGTAGATCGACAAATATGAAAGATGATTAACCATTTGGATTGGGTGCTGCAAAAACCAACCTTTCATAGAAGTTAAAAAATAGGGGTAATTTTTGGAAGGGCTATTTAGAGAATTTGGGGTAGGATTAAAAAGAAGGGCTGCTTTGAAGTATTAAGAGAAGTTGGGGTTGTTTAAGCATAGTAGGGGTAGATCGACATATATGAAAGATGATGAATCATTTGGATTGGGTGTTGCAAAAACCAATCCTTCACAGTAGTTAAAAAATAGGGGTAACTATTAGGAGGAAGGGGTATTTAGAGAATTAGGGGTAGGATTAAAAAGAAGGGTTGTTTTGAAGTATTAAGAGAAGTAGGTGTAGTTTAAGCATAGTAGGGGTAGATCGACAAATATGAAAGGTTATGTGTAACGATTCGCCTTTTTGCCCAGTTCTTGGCGGTAATTAAACAAAGTCAAACCATTCATAAAGACAAATTGTTATGGGTACATACATATATTGAACAAAACAATCGAACTTTTCATTTCGAAATACAATGTTACATCAGAGTAACATAGAATATCAGAGTTACGACACATACAGCGGAAGAAAAGAAAATATACTCTCAGCGGAAGAAACCGTATGATATTGGGGAAGCTCCAAACTCTAGAGTGGACTCCAACTATAAAAGCGCTCTGAATCCCGCTCCAACGATCTATAACTGCAAAACTAAACTACCAGCTGCCCTTGTGGAAATTAGTGGGCACCCACAGTTTAGAAAGGAACAATAAACTCCAGGTCAGTCGTGGGACTGGTGTGAGAACTCAAAAACAGCGATTTATAGGTTTTATTTTAAAGTTGGGTAATTCAACGGACCACGCCGCTAACGCGGGACGGTTAACCCCATATGAATTCCCGTGCATAGAAATTCGCTATGACTTTTGAAAGTGACGCTATCATAAGCTCATCCCATATCACACAATGCAAATGCACACCAGATGGGCGTGTTTTACCATATGATAACCAATACGCTTTCATACGTGAAAATGCTCTTTTAATATTATCATATAGTGTGGAAAACAATTTTGCAAACAAATGTATTAATCGTAGACGGCATAATACCCATAATATTATGTCGCCATATATATACACAATCAAAACCGTATGGCTCATATTGGAGATTGGGTTTCCAACTTGATGATTCCTGGCACGAAAGATCAATCAGGATTACAAACCGAAGTGCCTCACGACTTTTTCATCCATCACGGACATAAACTACACATCGTCAGGGAAAATCAACGGTTTTCGACCAGACACGGCCCCCCCGAACATGCCCAACTTCCCCAGGTTCCTAAGTGGTTTCCCACTGCAGCACAACTTCATAGTCAATTCATATATAAGTATAAAAACTAACCGCCAGTATCTCATCAATCCGGGGTGTGAGGTTTGTCGATTTCACGACATACACAAAGCTATGCCTCGATAAGCCATTCTTTGATCATCACTAGCTCGTTTCATAACTTGGGTATGCCACATTGACAATTCACGATATGTCACTGATTTCAACCCATGCATACCCTCTAAGTTCATATGACTTAGAGATGAGGAAAATATATTGCCACAAATCCGATATACATTAACTGAAATCAGTGCTATGATGTCAATTTCAACGTCAGACACACCATCCATACAAGTCCGTTCTGGTTCTGAACGGAACAACAACCCGGAAAGACATAAACATGTTCAGGTCTCATGCAACTCATACCTCGTATCTGGTGTCCTACACAACTGAGACATCAATCAACAATTAATCTAAACAATTCAATTATTTCCGGTCTTCATATGTCTTTTACCAAGTCTTGAATTGCTTCATAACGTCGTATTATTACCTGGAATGGTTTTCGAACATATACTCGGTCTCGGTCTTTCCAAGTAATAACGGCACTTAAAACAGTAGCTATGGTTTACACAGGCTTTCAATTCAATTCTCCTTCCAAATAGTTATCAATTCATTTTCCGACTTAAGATTTGAATTACTATAAATTTCATACATCTCGTTATCATCTTAACTCTTCTTTGAAATCAAAGACTATTCCTTCGCTTAATTTTTTATTTTATTTTTTACTTTTAAATCCCTAGAATCAAATATTTTGATTAAATCCCCAATTACGATCTGAATTTCCACCATTCAATCTCATCAGGTTTCAAGAATGATATTATCAAAGATAATATTCATGACAAAACCAAAATCAATCGATATTGAATCATAAATTAGGCAGAAATTGTATCCACTTATATTTCAATCAGGTGGAGAAACCCATACCTTAATTAAAAGATTTATTCAACTCTTTGATATTTGATCTGAATAGAAATACCATCAACTTATCTTCAATACTAATCTCTGTATCCAACTCATACTATAAGCGGAAAAACGGTGAATTACCTTTTAAATTCCTCAGATAATAAGAGTTTTCATTTACCAAATTAATATCAAACATCCAAAGATTTATCTCCAACCGTATCCAATTTTTTTTAAATTTGGAAAACCCATTTCAATTCCATATAAATATTTCCAATACTTTAATAATATTCGAAATCATTCTTATAATAGTTCACGCTTATAAATTTCAAAACCAATAACAACATTTGGAATTGTTATCAAAGGTACTGCTATTAAAATAGCCATTTAAATCAAATAGATTTGAAATTGTCTGAAATTCAATTTTACCAATGATTTTCAAAACTGTTATCATTTGTAAATCAACGTTCTTATTTCAAGTCAAATGAATTTCAAATAATCAAGTTAAAAGCATTCAAATCTTGAAATCAATATTTACGAATTGTTGCACCAAAGTGCGTTCAATTCAAAACCATATAATGATTTAAATATAAATTATTCAAATCCTTTTCAAATTAAATTTATATTTCCAAAACATCGCTAACTCAAAACCCTATTCTAATCTACATACCTGATAAAATTGAATACTTAACAAATATGTTTCCCAAAACTCATTCTATATAACGGCTTAAAAATCATGTTAAATACATGATTCAAATCTTATTCTAAAAATCGTCTAATGTTATACGAATACTGTTTATTTAGTTTATCAGTTGAAATTAAATTTTCTAATGATTTAGTATATTTCCCCCAAATTTGTTCAATCATTTCAAAATTTAATGGATAATCGTTATAAATGATAAGATCAGCTACTTATATAAAATAAATGTTTGAATATCTAATTCAAATAAATTTTCGAAATAAATTTCAATTCAAAGGTTAATAACTTATAAATAGTTGAAAATATTTTCTAATCCATCTTCATTTTTGCGATTATCAATTTTTTAATTATCTCAATTTTCAAACAGTTTTGATATTGAAATTCAAAACTTAATTTATTATTTAATAATTAAATAATAAAATCATATATATATAGGAAGGAGATTTAAAATCGATCACCCATAATTTCCACAACCACGGTGTGTGTAGTAATATCACGCAATGCAATCATATTTATCCAAATGAACCATATGATCAGATGGATACAAATTCATTGATCACAAACAACATTTAACTGTGCACAAGCGTTAAGATCAATAACGCTTACCAGTGTTCATTGTATTATCTAATTCATGAACAACCATTCAAACACCAACATCCATCACAATTAACTAACTTAAATGAATATTTAAATTAGAAGTTCTCACCGTTCGAGCTTCAAAATCTTCATTACCAGAGCGAACAGATCAAAGAACACTGCCACCGCTACTTGTACTGTTCCCTCAATCCATTTTGATTAGCAGTTGATGATTTTCTGCTAATTTATATATTGGAATTTAATAAATAACGATGTTCATTATATATTTTTACATATATATATAAGGCCAATTTTTTTTATTATGAATTTATAATTAACAAAAATTACAAATACTATATAGCATTGCGTTCTACTTTCTAATACGATTCTAACGCCTCTGACTGCGAGTAAATCCGATTTAAAACGAACGTTCTATGAGTGTTTAAAGTTTTGAGTGCACTTAAATTTAGAAATAAATTAAATCATAGTCAAGCACCAAATGAGCCCAACCCAATCTTTCTATACCTATCCAAATGCTCCAAACCGGCCCGCACCCTTTCCCGCTTCTTCTTCCTCCTCCTATCTTCATGTATAGGAATCCAAAGTTGTGCACGCTCTAGCACGGTGCACGCTCCAACACTTCACCGAACTTCAATCCAAAAGCGCACACAGATTTCTGTCCATCTCCTCGTTCGAACGCACCCACTCGCCCGAACTCCGGTCTACCAAATCGAAATGCGCACCTTCCACAGTCAAAAATCTGACAAAACCCGTATGCCCCATACAAATGTAACACCTCCATAACATGCACCGATCTTCACAAAAATTACACCACATCGAAGCCTGCTCCGTCCTCATCTCCACTCCATACTCGAATTCGCCTATCATCCTACGTTTCTCCAGCAATCCTCAACCCTAGTCTCGAACAATTCCAATCATCGACGCGGAATCGAACCAAATTCGCACCAAAAATACTAAGCTCCCTCACGATCACAATGGTGAAGACGGCACGAGCTAATTCTTCGTGGTTTTTGAGATATGATTTTTCGAACATCTCTACACAAATTTTCCATTTTACTATAAATCTGAGATTCCTCCATTGTTACTTGATGAAATTTCGATACGTCAGTTTTTAAAATCGTAAAAGATGATCTGAACAACAACTGTGCAGATCATATTAGCTAAAACCAAACGGATTGAGAGATTTGGATTTTTGAATGGATAGAATTGGGAATTTTCATGTACAGAAAGTTTAAAAACAAAGAAAAGAAGAGAATGACGTAAGGAATTCATATGAAGTGGATAATGGCTGAAGTGTGAAGGGAAAATGGAGCTATGGTCCTCTTTATATAGGGATGATTCAAGGGTATTTAATCAATTTAAAGAAGGACACATGTTCTCATCTTATATTTGACGACATGGATGCCTTACACATAAGTGACTGCATGGCTCTACAACATGAATCTCTCCATGCATGAATACACATAATTGGACACCTAATTATCAAAGCCTTAATTAATTAATTTAAATTGGTTACATCTTTGTAGCACTTATAAATGTATTCAAAACGTAACCATCATATTACTTAAGATAAATCAAAACATAACTTAAAAAAAATTATCTATATTATTCAGCAAATATATTTATGTATATATATGCTTTACCAAAAATCTATACAAAAATGGTTTAAAATAAATGCTTAATATATTTTATAAAAATTATTAAAGAAAATAAAAATCAATCTTATGAAATCTTTTAAAAATAAAGTATCCTTTACCAAATTCTTATAAATCAATGTTATCAAAATTAGAAAATATTATTACTAAAAAAATCTTATAAATTAAATATGCAAAAATCATATAAAATAAAACAAGACACTTATTCAAAATTAAAATCTATATTCAAACCTTATAAAAATCCTTTATATTCAGAAAATCAAAAAATTATATAAATAAAAATCCAAATCAAACTTAGTAAAAATTCTGGGATATTACACTCAACCCCCTAGAAACTTTTCGTCCTCGAAAAGAAAGTCGTGTAATTTAAGCTCCTTAACCAATTTTAACTTCCCATTTCTCTCTTAATATATCGGAAATGTAATGGTCATAATCACGGCTCATATCATTCTCAGGGTACTCTGTCTATTTCTCGCTAAAGGTAAAGTCAAAGGAAACTTCTATGATCTTGTGATTACTGGGGTCGTCACTTGTCTTGTTTTTAATTGAATTATCTGAGTTAGACTCCGAGCTGCTACCACTAAGGAGAAACTGGGAAAGATACAGTCTAATACTTAGAGGTCTATGATACTAAGAAAATCTTAAAGTTTGGAAATTGTCTTTCTAACTTGCTCTTACGGAACCCATGGTTCCTTATCAATTAAGTGCTTAAATTAGAAATTTAAATCCAAGTTCTCAAATAAAGTTTTCTTTCTAATCATTCAATTATCTTACAAAATAACATCTTGGCTAAATTCGGTATTTTATTGCGCTCAATACAAATTCAAATTCAATTTAAGAGATAATTCAAAATACTGGTTTCAAATCCAAATTAATTCACTTGTTCAAGGCTTTATCATAGCAGGGCAAAAGGAAGAATTCAGAAATTAAGTTGGACAGTTAAAATTTCAAGCATAACAATTTGGGGTGATAATCAAAATATGACAATAGGTCGAGCAAAACTAGCGACATGGAAGAGGTAGAGTTATATTTCTGAAATACTTATTCTATTTCCATTCCAATCGTTTCCAATTTCATATTAACCCATTTATAAGTTAAATTTATACTCATTTAATACCCATAATTTAGTTGCCATATTCACCTAGTCGAATAACATTTTTTATAAACTCAAAATATAAGTAATCCTTTTTTCATTCTTGTTTAAATATCAAATCTTGTTCAGAAAAATTTTCTTACTCAACTAGCCGGAAAATCTCTTAAAATAGTTTTATTTAAAAAAATACCATCACGCTTCCTCTGGGCACTCTGATTATGCGTACACATGTTCAAGCTAGGGTTGTTTCAAATATATATCTTAAAATTTTCAGTACTCACTTCATCAAATTTGATATTTCAAGGATCCAAATTTTCCTACCTCGATATTTGTTATGATTTAAATTAATTTTTTGAACTCATTTCTAACTTAAGTCAAAATCACCTCTTTAAACAAATTCTTAACTTAAGTCTAAATCATCTTCAGATTCCTTAAGGGGTGGAATTGATATGATTTTTTTTTTACACTTACGTTTTCTTTCTAATTCTTAAGTATAGTTTACTTCTATAATATCCCTTTTTGTTATTATCAAAATAGTTTGTTTTGCATCAATGACATATTATCCCTACATTATATTCCCTTTTAATAATTCTAACATATCGAAATGGTTCAAGTATTCCTCGACGTCTTAATTGGAACCATATAGTCATCCCACTTTCGAAACTCGAAAATAACTACTGAAGGTGCCATGGTCATCAGTAAAATCATCCTCGAGCGATTAGAGTGTGATTCTACACCTACCTAGTATATGTTGGACTTCTTATATACATTGATCAGACGTATATTCAAAATCCTTACGTACTCGATAGTCCAATTGTGACATCGAATAAAACACTCGAAATCCTTATTTCTAATTATATTTAAAAATATATTTCAAATAATCATTGTTTTCAAAATGATTTACTTGTAAAAAAAAACCTTATATAGGTTTCAAAAATACGCTCTCTCGTCATAATATTCCAAAATCTCATTCTACGGTATTTCTAACCCTATCTCTAATGAGATACTATAGCTCTGATGAGTTTTATCCTTTGTTCAAATTACGTCATACCCCATAGCTTTGTATACCAAATCTCTGATACCAACTGTAATGACCCGCCTTTTTTCTCAGTTCTTGTCGGTAATTAAACATACTCAAACCATTCATAAAGACGAATTGTCATGGGTACATACATATATTTAACAAAAAAATCGAACTTTTCATTGAAAAATTCAATGTTACATCAGAGTTACATAGAATATCAGAGTTACAACACATACAGCGGAAGAAAAGAAAATATACTCTCCACGGAAGAAACCGTATGATATAGCAGAAGCTCCAAACTCTAGCATGGACTCCAACTCTAAAAGCACTCTGAATCTTGCTCCAACGATCTATAACTGCAAAACTAAACTACCAGCTGCCCGTGTGGAAATTAATGGGCACCCAGAGTTTAGAAAGGAACAATATACTCCAGGTCTGTTGTGGGACTGGTGTGAGAACTCTAAAACAATTATTTTTAGGTTTTATTTTAATGTTGGGTAATTCAACGGACCACGCCGCTAACGCGGGACGGTTAACCCCATATGAATTCCTGTGCATAGAAATTCGCTATGACTTTTGAAAGTGAAGCTATCATAAGCTCATCCCATATCACACAATGCAAACGCACACCAGATGGGCGAGTTTTACCTTATGATAACCCGCATGCTTTTATACGTGAAAATCCTCTTCAAATATTATCATATAGTGCGGAAAACAATTTCGCAAATAAATGTATTACTCCTAGACGGCACAATACCCATAATATTATGTTGCCATATATATATATATATATATATATATATATATATATACACACACACACAATCAAAACTATATGGCTCGTATTGGAGAATGGGTTTCCAACTTGATGATTCCTGGCACGAAAGATCAATCGGGGATACAAAACAAAGTGCCTCACGGCTTTTTCATCCATCATGGACACCAACTACACATCGTCAGGGCAGATCAACGGTTTTTGACCAGACACGGCCCCCCGAACATACCCAACTTCCCCAGGTTCAAAAGTGGTTTCCCACCGCTGCACAACTTCATCATCAATTCATATATAAGTATAAAACCTAACCGCCAGTTTCTCATCAATCCGGGGTATGAGGCTTGTCAATGTCACGTCATACACAAAGCTATGATTCGTTAAGCCATTCTTTGATCATCACTAGCTCGTTTCATAACATGGATATGCCACATTGGCAATTCACGACATATCACTGATTTCAACGCATACATACCCTCTAAGTTCATATGACTTAGAGATGAGGAAAATATATTGCCACAATTCCGATATACATTAACTGAAATCAGTGCTATGTGGTCAATTTCAATATTAGACACAACATCCATTTTGGGTCTGAACGGAACAACAACCCAGAAATACTTAAATATGTTCAGGTCTCATGCAACTCGTACCGCGTATAGGGTGGCCTACCAAATCGAGACTTCAATCAACAATCAATCTAAACAATTCAATTATTTTCGGTCTTCATCCGTCATTTACCAAGTCTTGAATTGCTTCGTAACGTCGTATTATTACTTGGAATGGTTTTCGAACATATACTCGGTCCCGGTCTATCCAAGTAATATGCGCACTTAAAACAGTAGCTATGGTTTACACAGGCTTTCCATTCAAATATCCTTCCAACTAGTTATCAATTCATTTTACGACTTAAGATTTAAATTACTATCAATTTCATACATCTCGTTATCATCTTAACTCTTCTTTGAAATCAAAGATTATACCTTCGCTTAAATATATATATATATATATATATATATATATATACTTCTAATTCCCTCGAATCAAAGATTTTGATTAAATCCCGAATTACGATCTGAATTTCCAACATTCAATCTCATCGGGTTTCAAGAATGATATTATCGAAGATATGATTCATGACAAAACAAAAATCAATGATATTGAACCATAAATTACGCAGAAATTTTATCCATTTATATGCGATATAAATTGTAAAATCAACGAATACTATCAGTGGAATAATTATATAATAAAATCTTCCAGATTCCCCAGATAATATTCATTTACACCATGAATTTTTTTACCAAATATCGAAGATTATTTCTATCTAACTTATTTCAATCAGGTGGAGAAACCCATACCTTAATAAAAAGATTTTATCAACTCTTTGATATTTGATCTGAATAGAAATACTATCAACTTTTTTTCAACACTAATCTCCGTATCCAACTCATATTATAAGCGGAATAACGGTGAATTACCTTTTAAATTCCTCAGATAATAAGATTTTTCATTGTAACACCCCGTATTTTAAATATAATTAAAAATAAAATAAAATATATAAAAATATGCTTATGATGGGTAAATAATGGTGATGCATAAGAAGAATTAATTAATACATGGAAGAGAAGAAAAATCAGTTCGATAACGATGTATGTAACGGAAAAGATAGTAAAATAAGGATAACTAGTTCAAGAATCAGGAATTAGGTAAAAAGGACATAAACATTGCGTTCCGCTCGGAAAAATACACGAAATAGAGTCCGAGTTTTCGAAAATCGGAGTCCGTATGACCAAGATATGGCCAAAGCAAGATTTCAGTAGACTTTCTGGCAGACTGACCCAGGTCGACCATAGTGTCGACACTATAGTCGACCTGCCCCCCCTGGTCGACTATAGTGTCGACCCCCCCTCTGTACAGGTCGACCTAGTCGGCCTGGGGTGGCCCAGAACCCATTTTTGAAGCCCTATGATGATTTTTGATGGTCCGGATTGGTTTTAGGGTTAATCTGATGACTGAAATGAGTTCCTACACCTATAAATACAGCCTAAGACATAGCCTCCTCTACACACAATTATATTCTTCTTCTTCTCTGCCTCTGTTCTAAATAAAAATAAAAATGGCGTCGCTACTCTGCTGGAATCAAAACTAGAAGCTAATCAACATCAATCTAAGCAACTCAATTCAAATCAGAGATTAAAGCTTCTGCAATGATTCTACAACAACTAAAGTTCTTTCTTTAATCCAACCAAGGCAAGTGCAGTTATTTTCCGATATAAACTTTAATTAAAATTGTGACAAGATTGTAAATCTGAATTTGAGATTGTATATGTTCTGTTCTGATTTATTTTATTCTGTATCTCTTTTTCTTTCTGTTCTATAGCCAGGCTACTACGAGCCTGCGCCAATCTCCTAAGAGATTAACATACGCTAAAATATTTGGGACAATAAAATGAATAATGCATGAAATGGGCATGACCGATATGTGACTGAGTTGAGGAAAGAACATAGGTTGAACTTGGAACTTAGGACATAAATCTAAGGCATATAATTGAACCTATGACTTGAGTTTGTGGCATAAAGAATATTGAACATACGACTTGAGAAGTTGGTTAATCTGTGACTGATTTAAGAAAAAGGACATAGGTTGTAAACTAGATTTAGATCTATGCATATTCTGTGAATTGGAAGAAGAGGAACCATGGTATGTTAACATATGACTTGAGACAAAGAAAATATGGTTTAGGTATAAAGATTTACATTAAAGTAGGATATCTATCAAATGTGAATAATAACTAAGTAGGAGATTTTTGTCAATAGCTATATTTGGTATAATTTATATGTGAATCTTTTGTACTAGGCAAGTTGAACTAAATTGGGACGTGTAAATTATGACCTTAATCTGTGACACGCAAATTTAATGCAAACATGGGGTATATGATCATATTGTGAATCATGACTATTATTTATGCATGTGAACTTAGGCAAGATTCATAATTAGGAAAGATATGTTGTGAAACTTTAAGGAATAATTAAATCTGTTATATTTGCCTAATTTGCTAGTTCTGCTATATTTGCCTAATCTGCTAGTTCTGTTATATTGCTTATTCTGCTAGTTCTGCACTACTGCCTAGTCTGCTAGATCTGTTCATCTTCCAAATCTGTCATCTGCTAATTCTGTTAAGAATGCCAACCTAAATCTGTTGAGATGCCTAATCTGTTATCTGCTAAATCTGCTAGTTGCTTAATCTGCTGAATCCGTTAAGTCGCCAAAACCTGTTATCTGCTATGTCTGTTAAGTTGATATATTCAGTCTGTTATTGACATAATCTGAATTAGCTATGAATAATTGACATGTATATTAGGCGTGGGTATAAATGGTAAATCATTAATTAATTGGCCGCAAAGATAAACATGGCTAACTCGAGGTTAGAATGAGTTTGCGGCGTAATTCTGCCTGGAACCGCCCGACATATTCCATTGGCCGCAAACAATAGGTTCTAATGTGAGAAGTTAGTCATAACGTGCTTGAAACCCGAGGTTAGACTCAGTTTGCGACAGAAATCTGCCCGGAACCAACCGGCCTAACGAGTAGCCGCAAACTGTCGGTCTAATGTGAGAGGTCTGGGCATTAATAATTAATTAATGAAAATCTGAGATAAACATGATGTCTAAAACGTGTTGGGTGGATAGGATTAAACCCACTAGACTGATGAATTTAATAAATCTGTTCCGTGAATCTGTAGGCCCAATTACAAAGTTAGACAAATCTGTAAGTCTGTTAATTTGTAACTGGTTAATCGGTAAGTCTGTTAAATCGGTATATCTGATCCGTTAGTCTGAAAACTTGTCTGTGAACTGGTTGATCTGAATTCTGTATGTCTGAACTTGTAAACAAGTTAATCTGAAACATGTTAGTCTGCGAACACAAGGTTAGGAGGGGAATTACTTGTGTCATCTGTTGTTTGGGACCCATATTAGTCAGTAACCCTTTCTGGTATCAAAACTTTGACCCAACAGTAAGTAGGGTCCGGGCACGCTTACTGAACTAATTATAAGCGGTTCATTCTGATAATGGCGAGGGGTGTTGATGGTGCGTTCCAACCGGGTAATGTGCGTGCATGGATCCCGGTCTGCCTCTGAGGATGTAAGACGTCGTGACATCTATAAATAGGTTTGTGCCAATTGGTTGTCACTTTAAGGAGTGATACACCCTACTGTGGGGCCGACATAGGATATTTATGTATTAGGGAGCTGATCGCTTGGGGTAGGGTTTTAGGGTACACTTAGTTCAGTCTGTTTCTGTTGGTACCGTCTGTTTCTGTTGGGTGGTAACACCTGTCTGTTTCTACGTGGTACCGTCTATTCGGGTGGTAAAAGCTCATTACTAGTGTACACCTAATTCTACATTCTGTTTCCGTAGGGATTAATCTGTTTCTGCTTCTGTCTGTTTTGATCGGGTAGTAAAGGCCCATTATTAGCATCCTGTCTCTGCTAAATTATTCTGTACATGTTTCTGTTTCAGTTTAGACATTAGGGTGACACCTAATTCTGTTATACTAGTATTAGTGCAGAGAAGTGTAAAGAAATAGCTTATGTCATTCTGTTCTTCTGTTATATCTGCTACACCTGTTACAGATATCTCTCATCCAGTTTTATGTTCATGTCATGTTATTATTATTTGTTCATAACTGAAAATCACTGGACTTGCCAGACTTTTTGTCTGACCCTTGTTGTTTCGCCTCCTTTCTTCCGTTTCCCCCCCAGGTTATCCAAGGAGGGAATACTTTAGCTTGATCAAGATTTCTCTCTACTTGAAGTGCTTAAAGTATGGCTTGGCTCTGTATAGCTTCCGTTCTATGGGGATTATGATTTTATACTATGCATTCTAAAGGCTTTTGTACAAGACTGATATTTTGTACTTGAATTCTGATAATGTAATTTGAAAGGATGTAACCATATTGATTTATGTTTCTGCTATAATAATGATAAATTTTTCAAGTACTATTCTATCTGTCTTGTAAGTTTCTGTTCATTTTACTAAAATGCTCCACCAAAGTCAAGGCATTCCCTTTGTGAGTGACCTTAACGGAGGTGGGGTGTTACACTTGGTATCAGAGCTGAAGGTTACCAGATTTGATAAAAAGTTTTTGAAAACTATGTTTTAAAAAGGAGGTATTTTCAAAAGTAAAGCTTATTTTAAAAAAAAAACCTAATGCCCAAAAGCCATATATCTTTCTTTCGATTCTTTGTTTTGAGTTACTTCATCTTTCCCTTTTGAATCTCTTCCTCCGCGTATAGATGCTTTTTCTAAGATATGTAAGAACTTCCGTGCGATGGGCGGAAAACCGCTTTATGAGACTGAGACGTTGTCGAGGCTAGAGGTTGGCTGAACGAAGTGGAGGACTTGTTGGTACCTTTGAGATAGACGATGGGAGGAAGGTTCAACCAGCTGCTTGGTTAATGAAGGATGAAGCTTCATTTTGGTAGAAGGTCACGAATGGAGAACGTACATGGGAGACATGGATAGGACACACGATAAGAAAGTGGATCCAAAGAAGGCCGCTTGCTTCAACTGTGGTGAGATGCGACACTTCACTAGGGATTGCCCGAAGAAACGAGCGCAAGGGCAGAAGATAGGACCTACTTCTGGAGGGCAGGCGAACACTCTCGAGGCTAGTGGATAGGATAGAATTAGGAAAACTTTCTGTGAGAAGTTTAATTTCTTTATCTGATTGTTGAGTTAAAACTCTTTCTGATTCTGGCATTTTGATTCTGTAATCGATACTCTGCACTTTAATACTAGTATTGTTTCTGATTCCGCTGTAGACTCAAACCCATAAGGGTTAAGATTAATCTGTTTGTGATAGATTGGGGTTTGAGAGATATCTGTGTTAGGCGTCAAGTATGACGCATATATTCTGAGGTTTTGTGGGATATGATTTTATCATGCTTAGCTTCCTAAGAATCATTAGGGAACCTGATCTGTATCAGTAGTCTATAAATATGTAATAATTCTGATTTCCAGTTCTGACATTGTCTAAAGAGGGTAATCCTATGAGTGTCAATCTGATATTGATTTCGGTCTTTGGGGTTGATACTTAGGGGAATTATTTTCTCAACCAAAGTCTAATGGGAACCAGGTCTTCGTTCTATCTGTACTCGCTTCCATCATTCGACTGTATCCTATCGATCGAATCTTCGAACTTTAGGTAGAAACTAATGGGTGTAAACATGTGTTTGAGACGTGTTATGTTTGATGGTTGCAAGTGGTTGCTAGTGGTTTCCCGTGGATGCATATACACACACTGGGCACTAGATCGGCTCGAAAACACTCTCATACTGCATATGGATGTGTGAGCATTTTTAATTTTTGTGGATGCGAAATGGTTGACTCAGCACATGGATTTTGCATATGACTGAATGGTTGTGCACTCACATAGGAATGATATGTATCGAGTAGGAAAATTGCATACATGTTGGACTCATGGCACTGGCATAATTCGCATTAAGGAGGTCAACTGAATCAGTGGACCGCCTGATCTTTGCATTAGACAAGGAACATATACACACACTTCTTGCATATGTTCATACAGCATTAGAAATCTATTAAGGACAATGAATGCCTGTGATTGGTGATTGAGTACATGGATGATTGGATGGTAGGAAACATTCTTCTTAACTTGAAGATTTCGGGGAAGAAATCCTTTAAGGAGGGGAGAATGTAACACCACGTATTTTAAATATAATCAAAAATAAAATAAAATATATAAAAATATGCTTATGATGGGTAAATAATGGTGATGCATAAGAAGAATTAATTAATACATGGAAGAGAAGAAAAATTAGTTCGATAACGATGTATGTAACAGAAAAGATAGTAAAATAAGGATAACTAATTCAAGAATCAGGAATTAGGTAAAAAGGATACCACCATTGCGTTCCTCTCGGAAAAATACGCGAAATAGAGTCCGAGTTTTCGAAAATCGGAGTCCGTATGACCAAGATATGGCCAAAACAAGATTTCAGCAGACTTTCTGGCAGACTGACCAAAGTCGACCATAGTGTCGACACTATAGTCGACCTGCACCCCTAGGTCGACTATAGTGTCGACCCCCATCTGTACAGGTCGACCTGGTCGGCCTGGGGTGGCCCAGAATCCATTTTTGAAGCCCTAGGATGATTTTTGATGGTCCGGATTGGTTTTAGGGTTAATCTAATGGCTGAAATGAGTTCCTACATCTATAAATACAACCAAAGACCTAGCCTCCTCTACACACAATTCTATTCTTCTTCTTCTCTGCCTGTGTTCTAAATAAAAATAAAAATGGCGTCGCTACTCTGCTGGAATCAAAACTAGAGGCTAATCAACATCAACCTAAGCAACTCAATTCAAATTAGAGATTAAAGCTTCTGCAACGATTCTACAAAAACTAAAGTTCTTTCTTTAATCCAACCAAGGCAAGTGCAGTTATTTTCCGATATAAACTTTAATCATAATTGTGACATGATTGTAAATCTGAATTTGAGATTGTGTATGTTCTGTTTTATTTTATTCTGTATCTCTTCTTCTTTCTGTTCTATAGCCAGGCTACTACGAGCCTGCGCCAATCTCCTAAGAGATTAACATACGCTAAAATATTTGGGACAATAAAATAAATAATGCATGAAATGGGCATGACCGATATGTGACTGAGTTTAGGAAAGAACATAGGTTGAACTTGGAACTTAGGACATAAATCTAAGGCATATAATTGAACCTATGACTTGAGTTTGTGGCATAAAGAATATTGAACATACGACTTGAGAAGTTGGTTAATCTGTGACTGATTTAAGAAAAAGGACATAGGTTGTAAACTAGATTTAGATCTATGCATATTCTGTGAATTGGAAGAAGAGGAACCATGGTATGTTAACATATGACTTGAGACAAAGAAAATATGGTTTAGGTATAAAGATTTACATTAAAGTAGGATATCTATCAAATGTGAATAATACCTAAGTAGGAGATTTTTGTCAATAGATATATTTGGTATAATTTATATGTGAATCTTTTGTACTAGGCAAGTTGAACTAAATTGGGACGTGTAAATTATGACCTTAATCTTTGACATGCAAATTTAATGCAAACATGGGGTATATGATCATATTGTGAATCATGACTATTATTTATGCATGTGAACTTAGGCAAGATTTATAATTAGGCAAGATATGTTGTGAAACTTTAAGGAATGATTAAATCTGTTATATTTGCCTAATTTGCTAGTTCTGCTATATTTGCCTAATCTGTTTGTTCTGTTATATTGCTTAATCTGCTAGTTCTGCCCAACTGCCTAGTCTGCTAGATCTGTTCATCTACCAAATATGTCATCTGCTAATTCTGTTAAGAATGCCAACCTAAATCTGTTGAGATGCCTAATCTGTTATCTGCTAAATCTGCTAGTTGCTTAATCTGCTGAATCCGTTAAGTCGCCTAAACCTGTTATCTGCTATGTCTGTTAAGTTGATATATTCAGCCTGTTATTGACATAATCTGAATTAGCTATGAATAATTGACATGTATATTAGGCGTGGGTATAAATGGTAAATCATTAATTAATTGGCCGCAAAGATAAACATGGCTAACTCGAGGTTAGAATGAGTTTGCGGCGTAATTTTGCCAGGAACCGCCCGGCATATTCCAGTGGCCGCAAACAATAGGTTCTAATGTGAGAAGTTAGTCATAACATGCTTGAAACCCGAGGTTAGACTCAGTTTGCGACTGAAATCTGCCCGGAACCAACCGGCCTAACCAGTAGCCGCAAACTGTCAGTCTAATGTGAGAGGTCTGGGCATTAATAATTAATTAATGAAAATCTGAGATAAACATGATGTCAAAAACGTGTTGGGGGACAGGATTAAACCCACTAGACTGATGAATTTAATAAATCTGTTCCGTGAATCTGTAGGCCCAATTACAAAGTTAGACAAATCTGTAAGTCTGTTAATCTGTAACTGGTTAATCGGTAAGTCTGTTAAATCTGTATATATGATCCATTAGTCTGAAAACTTGTCTGTGAACTGGTTGATCTGAATTCTGTATGTCTGAACTTGTAAACAAGTTAATCCGAAATGTGTTAGTCTGGGGACACAAGGTTAGGAGGGGAATCACTTGTGTCATCTGTTGTTTGGGACCCATATTAGTCAGTAAACCTTTCTGGTATCAAAACTTTGACCCAATAGTAAGTAGGGTCCGGGCACGCTTAATGAACTAATCATAAGAGGTTCATTCTGATAATGGCGAGGGGTGTTGATGGTGCGTTCCAACCGGGTCATGTGCGTGCATGGATCCCGGTCTGCCTCTGAGGATGTAAGACGCCGTGACATCTGTAAATAGGTCTGTGCCAATTGGTTGTCACTTTAGGGAGTGATACACCCTACTGTGGAGCCGACACAGGATATTTATGTATTAGGGAGCCGATCGCTTGGGGTTGGGTTTTAGGGTACACTTAGTTCTCTCTGTTTCTGTTGGTACCGTCTGTTTCTGTTGGGTGGTAACACCTATCTGTTTCTGCGTGGTACCGTCTGTTCGAGTGGTAAAGGCCCATTACTAGTTTACACCTAATTCTACATTCTGTTTCCATAGGGATTAATCTGTTTCTGCTTCTGTCTGTTCTGATCGGGTAGTAAAGGCCCATTATTAGCAACCTGTTTCTGCTAAATTATTCTGTACCCGTTTCTGTTTTAGTTTAGACATTAGGGGGACACCTAATTCTGTTATACTAGTATTAGTGTAGAGAAGTGTAAAGAAATAGCTTATGTCATTCCGTTCTTCTATTATATCTGCTACACCTGTTACAGATATCTCTCATCCAGTTTTATGTTCATGTCATGTTATTATTATCTGTTCATAACTGAAAATCACTGGACTTGCCAGACTTTTTGTCTGACCCGTGTTGTTTCGCCTCCCTTCTTCCGTTTTCCCCCCAGGTTATCCAAGGAGGGAATACTTTAGCTTGATCCAGATTTCTCTCTACTTGAAGTGCTTAAAGTATGGCTTGGCTCTGTATAGCTTCCGTTCTATGGGGATTATGATTTTAAACTATGCATTCTGAAGGCTTTTGTACAAGACTGATATTTTGTACTTGAATTCTGATAATGTAATTTGAAAGGATGTAACCATATTGATTTCTGTTTCCATTGTAATAATGATAAAAATTTTCAAGTACTATTCTATCTGTCTTGTAAGTTTCTGTTCAGTTTACTAAAATGCTCCACCAAAGTTAAGGCATTCCCTTTGTGATTGACCTTAACGGAGGTGGGGTGTTACATTCATTTACTAAATTAATATCAAACATCCAAATATTTATCTCCAAACATATCCAAAAATTTTTAAATGTGAAAAACCCATTTCAATTCCATATAAATATTACCAATACTTTAATAATCTTTGAAATCATTCTTTTAATAGTTCACGCTTATAAATTTCAAAGCCAATAACAACATTTGGAATTGTTATCAAAGGTACTGCTATTAAAATAGCCATTTAACTCAAATAGATTTAAAATTGTTCGAAATTCAAATATTCTAGTTCTTTTCAAAACTGTTATCATTTGCAATTCAACGTTCTTATTTCACATCAAATTAATTTCAAATAATCAAGTTACAACAATTCAAAACTTGAAATCAATATTTATGAATTGTTCAATCATAGTGCGTTCTATTCAAACCATATAATGATTTAAATATAAATTATTCAAATCCTTTTCAAATTAAAATTATATTTCCAAAACATCGCTATCTCAAAACCCTATGCAAATCTTCATACCTGATTAAATTGAATACTTAACAAATATGTTTCCCAAAACTCATTCTATATAACGGTTTGAAAATCATGTTAAATACATGATTCAAATCTTATTCCAAAAACCGCCTCATGTTATACGAATATTGTTTATTCAATTTATCAGTTCAAATTAAATTTTATAATGATTTAATATATTTCTCCCAAATTTGATCAATCATTTCAAAATTTAATGGATAACCGTTATCAATGTTAAGACCAACTACTTATATAAAATAAATGTTTGAATATCTAATTCAAATCAATTTTCAAAATAAATTTCAATTCAAAGGTTAATGACTTATAAATAATTGAAAATATTTTCTAAACCGTCTTCATTTTTGCGAATTTCAATTTTTTAATTATCTCAAATTTCAAACAGTTTTGATATCGCAATTCAAAACTTAATTTACTATTTAATAATTAAATAATAAAATCATATATATATATATATAGTAAGGAGATTTAAAATCGATCACCCATAATTTCCACAAGCACGGTGTGTGTTGTAATATCATGCAATGCTATCATATTTATCCAAATGAACCATATGATCAAATGGATATGAATTCATTCATCTCAAACAACATTTACCTGTGCACAAGAGTTACGATCAATAACGCTTACCAGTGTTCAGTGTATTATCTAATTCATGAACAACCATTCAAACATCAACATCCATCACACAATTATAATTAACTAATTATAATTATCTCATCTACTCATAATTAAATAACTTAAATAAATATTTATATTAGAAGTTTTCACCATTCGAGCATCAAAATCTTCATTACCAGAGCGAACAGATCAACGATCATTGCCACCGCTACTTATATTGTTCTCGATCCATTTTGATTAGTAGTTGATGATTTTCTGCTAATTTATACATTGCAATTAAATAAATAACAATGTTCATTATATTTTATTACATATATATAAGGTCATTTATTTTTATTTTATTATGAATTTATACTTAACAAAAATTATCAATACTATATACCACTGCGTTCTACATTCTAATACGATTCTAACGCCTCTGACGGCGAGTAAATCCAATTTAAAACGAACGTTTTATGAGTGTTTAAAATTTTAACTACACTTAAATTTAGAAATAAATTAAATCATACTCAAGCACCAAATGAGCCCGGTCCAATATTTCTATACCCGTCCAAATGCTCCTAACCGACCCACACCCTTTCCCTCTTCTTCTTCCTCCTCCAATCTTCATGTACAGGAACCCAAAGTTGTGCACGCTTGAGGGGACTGCACGCTCCAACACTTCACCGACCTTCAATCCAAAAGCGCACAGAGATTTCTCTCCATCTCCTCGTTCGAACGCACCCACTCGCCCGAACTCCGGTCTACCAAATCGAAATGCGCACCATCCACGGTCAAAAATCTGACCAAACCCGTACGCCCCATACAAATGTCGCACTTCTATAACATGCACCGATATTCACAAAAATTACACCACATCAAATCCTGCTCCGTCCTCATCGCCACTACATACTCGAATTCGCCTATCATCCCTCGTTTCTCCAATAATCCTCAACCCTAGTCTCGAACAGTTCAATCATCAACGCGGAATCGAACCAAAATCGCACCCAAAATACTAAGCTCCCTCACGATCAGAATGGTGCAAACGGCACGAGCTAATTCTTCCTGGTTTTTGAGATATGATTTTTCGAACATCTCTACACAAATTTTCCATTTTACTGTAAATCTGAGATTCCTCCATCGTTACTTGATGAAATTTCGGTAACGTCCCAAGAATTTCGACAATTGTGATATGAAATTAATTGAAGATTTATTAATGATCAATTTTATATTGATATTGGTATTAGAAATTTAAAATGTTATTGTGTGAATTGAATTCAATAATTAATTCAGGATGAATGGTTGATAATCAAATATTTTTGAATATTCGAATTGAAGTCGGATTGGAATTCAATTGAGAATATAAACGATTGAATTAGAAATTTAACATTGTTGAGGTTAAATAAATTGGAGTTTTATGTGTAAAATATATGAAAAATTGGCTTTGATATGTGTGTGTTCGTGTATATAAAGAAATTGAAATTTTAACATTGGAACAGAATGGAGTTATTGGTCGTAAAATAAAATGAAATCGGTGAACCATTAAATAATTTAAAAATTAAAATAACATCGTATACAGACGAAGTCGGATTTCAACCGGAATTATTTTATCGGATTCAGAATGTAAAAATGAAGGGGTACGTATAACTTTTGTCGTATTTGGAGATTTTGTTTATGGTACGAATATTGAGCATTCAGCGTCAGTTTAGGGTATAGTTAAATATTAAATTATATGTAAATAAAAACCTACCTCAATATTTTACTAAACCGGTTATAACCTATCTTATATAAACGGATGCATACCTATCTTCTGATTCACACGGCTACCATAAGTCCTATGACAATACTTTGTTCTTATCTTCTTCTTTTCAGCCTTTATAAATCACGTATTTCTTCACAAGTTGATTCAGAGAAAAAAATGTCTTCCTTCCTCATTTTTAATGGTTTCCACCGAAACCCTTTCCCCCTAAATTCCAACAGCCGTTGTTTCCTCAAAATCAAATCGCCTCTCGTTCCTTTCTTCTTCAAGAAAATCATTCCTCCTCGTTTTAAGGGAGTCCACCCAAGTTGTTTTTCCCCAGCCGTAATCAGACTCGTTGTCCTCGATTCAAAGCAAAATCATGAGCCATCCGAGCCACGTCAGCAACATCGCACCCAGTTGAAGGCCACCACCACCTATCGAAGCCGTGGGTCACTCTCGAGAGCACCAAAAAAATCAATCTTTCTTCTCAAATTTTTCACCATCAGAGAAGCTAGCGCACCACTGTTGCAACAGAGTTTCAACTGTCAGAAAGTCGTGTAGTCCCCCTTTCCCTTTCACCATTGTTGCAGGTGAGAAATCACTCACGATCAATCCTATGTTTCAACTAGATTTTAACTCAATTCTAATTGGAATATAACGTTTGATTTCGATTTTGTTGGATTGCCTTGTGGATTGGCTCGAATTAGTTCAGATCTATTGTTACATTGACATAACTGTTGACCAACATGCCTTACGTGTATATATGTATTTTGGGTCGTGTTGAGTCTATGCCACTCAATCGATCTTGAATCCCCTATTTAATGGTCTACTATGCATGCATATATATACAGCTGCTTATATGTATATGTTTATAGAGTAGAGCTATTGAATCGAATATTAGATTTGGATACTGTTGTAACCCCTGTGCTGAGTATTATCAGATGTATACGGTCCCATGTTTTGTCGGAAACAAATTTTAAATTGAGCCCTTGTGAGCATATGTATTTCAGGTCTGTAACCACTGATTGTATGATTTTCCCTTGGTAAAATAAAACACAATAAATAAATAAAAGTGAAACCCTTAAACATTTTATCTGGTTTTAGAATCAAATGTACACTGGAATTGATGGAGTTTAATTGCTGGAATTTTTAGAGAAAAACAGATATACACTTATCCATATTTGTGCATAAGAGTTCACACATGTTTATGTTATTTCTGTAACCTAAAACACATGATGTCTTTCCCATTGCAATGTGTTACTGGAGTATGTTTATCACCCACTTGACTGTGATATTTAGCATGATGTCTTTCCCCATTAAAAGGTGTTATATGAAAATAGAATTAAACTGTTCGGCTACCATGTCTTTCCCCATTAAAAGGTGTTATCTAGAAAACAGAATTAAACTGTTCTGCTACCATGTTTTGGATACGATGAGGATAATAGAGAATTTATTAACATGTCACATGAACATTTAAAACTCACGGCTAGATGGTTATGCGTTGAACGTAACAAACTTGCTTTTTTCCATCAGTTGGTTATAGTTGAATCATATGCAAGTATTTTACCTGGCTTGTAGTGGTTGGCCTCGGTCTTGATATCATCCTATGAGATGATTGTGTTTCTTGAAGCACGGATTAGTGGTCTGTTAGTAATATATATATATATATATATGTGTGTGTGTGTGTGTGTGTGTGTGTGTGTGTATACACACACACACATATACATACACATATATACATACACATAGGCTTGTTAATATGTTACCCATGTTCACTATTTCACCACCAGATGAGTTTGTTGTTTATTGTCTGTTCCAATAGATTTCCATTGACATACTTGAGATGTATTTGTCGATTTCGCCAAAAATGTGCAGTATACATGTAGTAGACCATTAGTTTTATGTTATGGGATTTTGGTTGGAAGTTTCATGTCATGAACAGATCTTTAAATAATAGTATGTTAAACAGATCACTATATGTTATATGCTTACATGTTAAACAGATCACCATATGTTATATTCTTACATGTTAAACTGATATCCATATGTTATATGCTTACATCTTAAATTGATACTATTTGGTCTTCTAAAGACCTGATGCTATATTGATCTTTTAATGACTTAATGCATAATTAAACTGATACTACTGTGGGTTGCTAAAAACCTGATGCTATATTTAATCTGATGCTACTTTTGTTTATTCGAAATTTGATATTACATTTGAAAACCTGGAGGCTTGAACCTGTTTGCTTACATATTATTCTTGTTCATCTGAAAATCATTTATACAAAAATTGTTGCTTCCACCTTTATTCAATTAGCTTGACATGTGCTGGTGCACAACTACACACTTGAAACGTCCATGATTTGGTCCATTGTATTTGTATCTTAGCTATTGGACTTGACTCTTGCTGCATATTTATCACCATGCCGAAATTACATGTAACCAGGCTTATACTTGTACACTTGCCACTTGTGTATATTGCCTCGACCTTTGACATTGACCTGTTGTGTTCGGTTTCATTCCATTCTTGTCGCCCTGGTTCACTGCATATTTGTGTACACCCATGAGTTTCATTGCACCAGTTATTTATTGTTGCAGGATGCGGAGGCAGTCAACACACGTACTTGTACATGTGTGTGTATATGCAGGCTTCCATGACAACTTGGCATTGAAATAAATACCGATGTAGCACAGGCTGATGTGAGGATTAAATATTGTATTTCAGTTTCTATCAAAGTTAATTTACTTGAACCAAAGATTAATCCTGACTCGAGTATTTTATGTTTTTGCATGGAAAGCTCGGGTCAGATTCGAGCATTTCAGAATTAAAGATTTCAGCTCAGTGTTCGGGGATTGACGAAGCTGGGGATTCCAAAGACAGCGCACTCTGAAAATATTAACAGTAAAGATTTTTATTGTATTAACGTATTTTTTAGATATTCCGCTGTATAGAAAGAAATCTTGTATCAAACTTTGATTAATATATCAAACATTATTTCGCTATTCACCACTCTGTTATTATATTATTCTGTGTTTTCTTTGTTGATTTTGTTTTTTTAAACTCTATAAGCTAAATACGCTCCGTCGATTTGGACGTTTTAAGTTGGTTTAATTACCAATTTGAAATGGTAAAAAGGCGGTACGTTACAGGTGGTATCAAAGCTTTGGTTTATTCAAAGCATAGCTTATCGGGTTTAAAAAGAATAGAATCGACATTAGAAAAAAAATGGTTTTTGAAAATAAAAGGTTTTGAAATATAAATTTTGGAAGTATAAATAATTTTATAATGAATTTTAAAAGGTAAATGTTTTTGGAAATATCAAGTATTTTGAAATTTGTGTTTTGAAATTAGTACAGTTGAAACAAAAATTTACTTTGATATTTAAAATTTTGTTCGTAATCCCCTGTTTTTGGATCCATGCTTGGAAGAGTTATTCTTCGATAAAATCCTCTTAGACTTGAATTTCGAGTCCATCGATGAATGGTATCATAGGAAAATTAGTAGAAGAGAATCAATGAATTGATCTCTCTAGTTTTGTGTTTTAGCAATCCTAGACGACTGAAAATTATTGAAAATAAGAATTTAGATGGGGAAAAAGTGAAATTGTTCCAAAGATGAACGATGAATGTTATTTCGATGTTCGGAATATAAATAAAATCAAAAAGGGTATAATTAGAATTTAATTGTGGAAAATTGTATTATTAATTTATTTGAGTTATTCAGAACTCGGTAAGATAAATTATAATTGGTTTCAAACCGATAATGTCTAATCGAATATATGAATTCGATAACAAGTATAATCTTGTTAACTGATTAATAAGAAGAGAACCGTTAACGAGAACTATAAATGGAGCGAGAAATGAATAAAAATTGTGATGAGATTTGAATCAATATATAAATAATATCAAAAATAATTGGCTATGATGAGTCCATATTCCGGTAAAGGGAATAATGTTTACTTTTTAGAAGTAAAGAACGTGTGAAAGCAAGAAGGTTGAAAGTGAAATTTTGGGATAGAGGAAATGGAGTCCACCGGTACGGTAAGATTATTCTGAAGCTCAGAATATAAATTAAGTGAGATTATCCCAAGTTCGGAATATATTATCGGAAAAGAGATTATCCGAAAGACAGTTATTTATGAAATTCGACTATGTCTAATTTTAGGGAAATCGTATTTACTTTATGTTTTAAATTAAAAATTTAATATATTATTAATAAATTGTTTATTCTGATTAATGAATAAAGTATCATTTTAAAATATTCGAAAGCATGAACTATCATTATAATCAACAATCTTCATAAGAGATGTAAATCCTTAAGTCGAGTTCTAGAATTACGAGAATGAATGTTTTGTAGGTATTCGAAGTGGTGAATTTTATCTGCTTTGAGGTTAATAATGTTGTTCAGTTAAGGTCTGATTTGTAAATATGCCCCAACTTGATTGACTTCATTGTTGACTAAGAAATGGTTAAGGTTCAATAGCATGAGTGGTTAAATGAAGTAAATGAGTGTTAACAGTTAAGTGAAAATAGCGGTGTTTATTTAATATCTGTTTTAATTCAAATAACGAATTTATAAATATATTCCCCTAGGAATAAATGGTATTTTTTATAGAAAAATAAAGATTTGGAAATATTTGGAAATGTTTTCCAATGATAATAAGTGATTTTCTAGAATTATAGAAGATAAATATAATATTTTTTTTTTTAAATGATCGGGAGAGACTAAAGGGTTTTGATGAATTAGAATGGCAAAAACTGAAGAACAAAAAGCCGCATGTCGAGAACGAAGGGCAGGAGAACGTAAAAGAAGGGAAGAATTAATGTTGGAATACGAGGAGAGGATTAAGGAAAAACAGACAGCTGGCCCTTATAACAATGTTGTCTGTTACCAGAAAATAGGACATTACGCGGCTACGTGCGAAGAGAGCGATAAGGGAAAGAAGAAAGAAAAAATTTCCGATTCGAGATTTTCTGTTTTAAATGTCGAGAGAGGGGACATTTCCACAGTCATTGTCTTAAGGTGAAAAAGAAAAAGCCTGCCACCTCAGAGAAGCCCGATGAACCAATCGTTTGTTATCATTGTAATCAAGTAGGACACATAGCTCAGAACTATTCCGAGAGACAACAAGGAAGACGGGCAGTGTTGCGCCCCGCTAAACAGAAAACAGTGAAGTACGTAGATGAAGATGGATCCATCTCGTTTTATTGTAAAAACTGCAAGGACTGGGGTCATTTGGATGAGGAATGTGCTAATCCTTGTGTGGAGATTCCAGAATGATTAATATGTGAAGCAGTCGATTATGGATTGAAAGACAGACAATCATCGATGATTGTGGATCCTAATTAAATTAACGTTGTACTGTCCTTTGTTATCTCCTAAGTACAGATTTTGAATAAGTTGAGATTGTGTAATTATTTAAAAAAAATGGGCACGTAAAATTCTGATCCGTGTTTTAATCGCATTATATGAAGATATTCGTGGATCTTGAATAAGGAAGACCATTGTTTGTTAGATAAACCAAGTTGGTAAAAAAGTTAATATTGATGTGATGAGTTTGTATTTAAATTTAAATTTTTATATATAAAATAAATAAAAAGGAATTAAGGAAATTAAGAATGAGGAAGGAATTTAGAAACTGACTGGAGATTAGTTAAGTTGAATAATTTCTTAAATGTTCGTCTGATGTTGGTTTCGGCCTTCAGGTTTGATACTTAGGGAGTTGTTAGATTACTAATTTACAGTCATGTATTTGATGAATATGGAAGGATAGAAATGTGTGATAATGCGAGTAACCATTTGGTTAATTATATATATAGTGACATTTTCAATAAATGAAAATAATCTAAAGAGAATTGGGAAAAGATAATGGCATGAGAAGATTGGTTGAAGATTGTAAAATTTCGGAAATTACGATAAATGAGGATGATGAATGCCATGGAGATGGTGATATATGAAGACAATAATTGATTGTTGTAGACCCCAACTAATTAATTATAAAAAAATTGGAATCTCTATTTTAGAAGTGCAAATAATTTTATAGAATGATTGTTGGAATTTAAAGCAATGATATAGTGGAAATCACATGAATGGTAATTAAGTCTTTGCAATAAAGATTTAGATTTTAAGTTAAAATAAATTGGTCGACTATTTTAAAAGGGCTAAATAAATAAATAAATAAGAGAAAGATTTAAATAGGAATTGAATTGGAATTCGAGTTTATTAATACAAGGATGTATGGAATCAGATAGTCAATAGATTTGAATGAAAATGTTAAATCAGCAAGGTTAGAATTAAGTAATGAACTTTATAATTGGAATTTGGAAGAGAATTTGGTTTGTAACAAATAAATTCGATAATCGGAGTTGGAAAAAATAGCAAGATATCTTAGTTGACTAAGAGATCGAAATTTCGAAATTTGAATGGAAATTTGAGGATATTCGATTTTGGAACTGGATGTAGAAGTTCTGAAATTTATATGAAAAGTGTATAAAAATATAGTAAATTCGGAGACTACTGATTTGGAAGGTAAACGAATTGAAATGAAATCTTATATGACAAAATTTATATAAGAATGATTTATTTGAGAAAATGATTTGAAAAGAAATTTATGTATGACTTATGAGGAGTATGGAATGAAATACTATACGTACATAGTATTATATGTTTTTCAAAGCAAAATAAGGAAAGTACCTTCCTTCTTCTTTGAATCTCGAGCTTAGTTGAGATGTTTTGTTGGTGGTAATAGGTTGTCCGGACATAAAACTCGAGTTGTCCGAAAGAACACGACCGTGTAGCGTAATTCGCAGGGCTGAAGATGGCCTATGGAGGATGGATGTTTCTTGGGGGAACCAAGAGTAACCATTGTGTCTGCTGCGATCTAAAGTCGTGATAAGGGCGTAATCCGCAAAGCTGTGAAAGCTTGGGGGTATGATTGTTTCCTGAGGGAATCAGGCGTAACCATTGTATACCTGCGGTCCACATGGCATATCTACAAGTGAAAGAGATGTAACCACTAGAGTTACTAAAGGTAGAATGGAGCCATGCAATGTGTGAAATATTTTAGTGATGTTGAGGTGCCTGTTTGATGCAGCACCGTGTCTTCGTGACTTGATTCGTCTTTGTGACGTGAATTGTCCATGTGACTTGATTCATCGTCGTGTCTTGATTTATTTTTCATAATTTGTTCCGTGACCCTGAGATAGATTAGTCAACGCTTAGTGGCCTCAGATTTTCTTTTGATTGTAAAATATCTTCCGTTGATATGTCCATGACGAAATTCGCAGGGCAGTGATTTCGTACGGATACAAATCTTTTCTGGTGGATCTAGACAAAACCATTGTGTATCTGCAATTCATAAACAATCAACGTATCATTATCACATTGCGACTTCCCGTATTTGTTTTTAGAAAGAATTTTGAAATATTTTCCACTGGGAATTGAAACATGGATATTTAGTGCTTGAAGATTTTAGTCGTGCGTCTGGCTAGCGTATGCCTAACATCTGTGAGAACGACAATGGACTTGTTAAACTTTGAGTTATAAAATATTTTTAATAAATAATTTGAAATTTAAATGTAACTAACTTAATATGTTAAGAAAAAGAATCTCAGAGTGATAATACAAATATTTTTGTATAGAAGTTATAAAGATTTCGGATTTTAAATTTCAAGTCAACAATTTGTGACTTGAAAAGAAAATGATAATCACACTCTTCAGTGAGTGTTGGGGAAGATTAAATGGATTGAATATCTGGTGATATGGTTGAACTTAGGGAACGATTGATAAGTAAATATTGACGGATGAATGAAAGAAATTTGTAATGATTGGAGATGCGTAAATCCAACGTGTCCAGAATTTGAAATTTGAGGAATGGTTTCAGTAAGAAATTTTGTTTTTTCAAGATAATTGAATATGATGGGTAACAAAGAGGATCGATGACTTAAATATCGGTATTTAAATTGGTTGTGGAAAAGTTTCACACAGGTATGAAAATTTGGAGTATACATTATTGTAACCCTAATGGTCTTTCCTTTTCGAGGACGAAAAAGTTTTAAAGGGGGGAAGATTGTAACGTCCCAAGAATTTCAACAACTACGATATGAAATTAATTTAAGATTTATTAATGATCAATTTTATATTGATATTGGAATTAGAAATTTAAAATGTTATTGTATGAATTGAATTCAATAATTAATTCAGGATGATTGGTTGGTAATCAAATATTTTTGAATATTCGAATTTAAGTCAGATTGAAATTCAATTGAGAATATAAACGATTGAATTTGAAATTTTAACGTTGTTGACGTTAAATAAATTGGAGTTTTATTTGTAAAATATATGAAAAATTGGCTTTGATATGTGTGTGTTCGTGTATATAAAGAAATTGAAATCTTAACATTGGAAGCGAACAGAGTTATTGGTCGACAAACAAAATAAAATCGGTGAACCATTAAATATTTTAAAAATTAAAATAACATCGTATACAGACGAAGTTGGATTTCAACCGGAATAATTTTATCGGATTCAGAATGTAAAAATGAAGGGGTACGTATAATTTTTGTCGTATTTGGAGATTTTGTTTATAGTACGAATATTGAGCATTCAGCGTTAGTTTAGGGTATAGTTAAATATTAAATTATATGTAAATAAAAACCTGCCTCAATATTTTACTAAACCATTTATAACCTACCGTATATAAACGAACGCAGACTTATCTTCTGATTCACACGGCTACCCTAAGTCCTATGACAATACTTTGTTCTTCCTTCCTCATTTTTAATGGTTTCCACCGAAACCCTTTCCCCCTAAATTCCAACAACCATTGTTTCCTCAAAATAAAATCTCCTCTCGTTCCATTCTTCTTCAATAAAATCATTCCTCCTCATTTTAAGGGCGTCCACCTGAGTTGTTTTCCCCCAACCCTAATCAAACTCGTTGTCCTCGATTCGAAGCAAAATCGCAAGCCATCTGAGCCACTTCAGCACCATCGCACGCAGCTGAAGGCCTCCGCCACCTATCGAAGCCGTGGGTCACTCTGAAGAGCACCATAAAGTCAAATCTTTCTTCCCAAATTTTGCACCATCAGAGAAGCTAGCGCGCCACTGTTGCAACGGAGTTTCAACGATCAGAAAGTCATGTAGTCGCCCTTTCCATTTCACCATGGTCGGAGGTGAGAAATCACTCAGGATTAATTGTATGTTTCAAGTTAAAATACTCGATTCTAATTGTAATATAACAGTTGATTTCGATTTTGTTGGATTGCCTTGTGGATTGGCTCGAATTAGTTCAGATCTATTGTTACATTGACATAACTGCTGACCAATATGCCTTACTATAAGTGTATTTTCGTATGTTTTATACGTGTATATATGTATTTTGGGTCGTGTTGAGTCTCTGCCACTCAATCGATGTTGAATCCCCTCTCTAATGGTCTACTATGCATGTATATATATATATATACAGCTGCGTATATGTTAATGTGTATAGAGTTGAGCAATTGAATCGAATATTAGATTTGGATATTGTTGTAACCCCGGTGCTGAGTATTATTAGATGCATATGGTCCCATGTTTTGTCGGAAACACATATTACATTGAGTCCTTGTGAGCATATGTATTTCAGGTCCATAACCTCTGATTATATGACTTGCCCTTGGTAAACTAAAATAAAATAAATAAATAAAAGTGAAACCCTTAAATATTTTATTTGGTTTTAGAATCAAATGTACATTGGAGTTGATGGAGTTTAATTGCTTGAATTTTTAGAGAAAAACAGATATACACTTATCCATATTTGTTCATAAGAGTTCACACATGTTTATGTTATTTCTGTAACCTGAAATGCAGGAAGTCTTTCCCACTGCAATGTGTTACTGAAGTATGTTTATCCCCCACTCGAATGTGTTATTTAGAATGATGTCTTTCCCCATTAAAAGGTGCTATCTTAAAACAGAATTAAACTGTTCTGCTACCATGTCTTTCCCCATTAAAAGGTTTTATCTGGAAAACAGAATTACACTGTTCTGCTACCATGTTTTGGATAAGATGAGGATAATAGTGAATTTATTAACATGTCACATGAACATTTAAAACTGACGGCTAGATGGTTATACATTGAATGTAACAAACTTGCTTTTATCCATTTGTTTGTTATAGTTGAATCATATGCATGTATTTTACCTGGCTTGTAGTGGTTGGCCTCATTCTTGATATCATCCTATGACATGATTGTGTTTCTTGAAGCACGGATTAGTGGTCTGTTAGTAATATATATATATATATATGTATGTATGTATGTATGTGTGTGTGTGTATACACACACACGCACACATACATATACATATATACATACCCATAGGCATGTTAATATGCTGCCCATGATCACTATTTCACCACCAGCTGAGTTTGTTGTTCACTGTTGTTCCAACGAATTTTCATTGACATACTTGAGATGTATTTGTCGGTTTCGCCATAAATGTGCAGTATACATGTAGTAGACCATTAGTGTTATGTTATGGGATTTTCGTTGGAAGTTTCATGTCAAGACCTGATCTTTGAATACTGGTATGTTAAAGAGATCACCATATGTTATATGCTTACATGTTAAACATAACACCATATGTTATATTCTTACATGTTAAACTGATATCCATATGTTATATGCTTACATGTTAAACTGATATTTTTTGGTCTGCTAAAGACCTGATGCTATATTGATCTTTTAACGACTTGATGCATAACTAAACTGATACTATTGTGGGTTTCTTAAAACCAGATGCTATTTTTAATCTGATGCTACTTTTGTTTATTAGAAAGTTGATATTACCTTTGAAAACTTGGAGGCTTGAACCTGTTTTCTTACATTTTATTCTTGTTCATCTGAAAATCCTTGGTACAAAAATTGTTGCTTCCACCTTTATTCAATTGGCTTGACATGTGCTGGTGCACTACTGCACACTTGAAATAGCCATGATTCTGTACATGTATTTGTATCTTAGCTATTGGACTTAATTCTTGCTGCATATTTATAACAATGCAGAAATTACATGTAACCTGGCTTATACTTGTACACTTGCCACTTGTGTATATTGCCTCGACCTTTAACATTGACCTGTTGTGTTCGGTTTCATTCCATTCTTGCCACCCCGGTACACTGCATATTTTTGTACACTGATGAGTTTAATTGCACCGGTAATTTATTGTTGCAGTATGCTGAGGCAGTGCACACACGTACTTGTACGTGTGTGTATACACATGCTTCCATGACAAATTGGCACTAAAATAAATAACAATGTAGCACAGGCTGATGTGAGGATTAACTATTGTATTTTAGTTTCTGTCAAAGTTAATTTACTTGAACAAAAGATTAATCATGACTCCAGTGTTTTATGTTTTTGCATGGAAAGCTCGGGTCAGATTCGAGCATTTCAGATTTAAAGATTTCAGCTCAGGGTTTGGGGACTGACGAAGCTGGGGATTCCAAAGACGGCGCACTCGGAAGATTTTAACAGTAAAGATATTTATTGTATTAACGTATTTTTTATATATTCCGCTGTATAGAAAGAAATCTTGTATCAAACTTTGGTTAATATATAAAACATTATTTTGCTGTTCACTACTCTGTTATTTACTTATTCTGTGTTTTCTATGTTGATTCTGTTTTTTTTAAACTCTATAAGCTAAATCACTCCGTCGATTTGGACGTTTTAAGTAGGTTTAATTACCAATTTGAAACGGTAAAAAGGCGGGACGTTACAATTTCGATCCGTCAGTTTCTAATAATCGTAAACGATGATCTGAACAACAACTATGCAGATCATATTAGTTAAAACCCAATGAATTGAGAGATTTGGATTTTTGAATGGATAGAATTGTGAATTTTCATGTACAGAAAGTTTAGAAATAAAGAACAGAAGAGAATGACGTTGAGGAATTCATCTGAAGTGGATAATGGCTGAAGTGTGTGGGGAAAATGGAGCTATGGTCCTCTTTATATAGGGATGATTCAAGGGTATTTTAGTCAATTTAAAGAAGGACACATGTTCTAATCTTATATTTGACTACATGCATGCCTTACACATAAGTGACTACATGGCTCTACAACATGAATCTCTCCATGCATGAAATCATATAAGTGGACACCAAATTATCAAAGCCTTAATTAATTTATTTAAATTGGTTACGTCTTTGTAACACTTAAAAATGTAGTCAAAACGTAACCATCATATTACTTAAGATAAATCTAAAAATAAATTTAAAAAAAAAATATTTATCTATATTATTCAGCATATATATATATACACTTCACAAAAAATCTATACAAAAATGGTTTAAAATAAATGCTTAATACATTTTATAAACATTATTAAAGAAAATAAAAATCAATCTTGTGAAATCTTTTAAAAATAAAGTATCCTTTACCAAATTCATATAAATCAATATTATCAAAATTAGAAAATATTATTACTAAAAAAAATCTTACAAATTAAATATAACTTTTAAAATAATTTCTCTTATGCAAAAATCATATAAAATAAAATAAGATACTTATTCAAAATAAAAATTTATATTCAAACCTTATATAAATCCTTTATATTCAGAAAATCCAAAAATTATCTAAATAAAAATCCAAATCAAACTTAGTAAAAATTCTGGGATGTTGCACTCACGCCCATTAGAAAAATTTTGTCCTCAAAAAGGAAGTCGAGTAATTTAAGCTCCTTAACCTATTTTAAATTCCCATTTCCCTCTTAATATATCGGAAATGTAATGGTCAGAATCACGGCTCATATCATTCTCAGGGTACTCTATCTAATTCTCACTAAAGGTAGAGTCAAAGGAAACTTCTATGATCTTGTGATTACTGGGGTCATCACTAGTCTTGTTTATAATTGAATTGTCTGAGTTAGACTCAGAGATGCTACCATTAAGGAGAAACTGGGAAAGGTACGGTCTAATACTTAGAGGTCTATGACCCTAAGAAAATCTTAAAGTTGGGAAATTATCTTTCTAACTTACTCTTACGGAACCCATGCTTCCTTATCAATTAAGTGCTTAAATTAGAAATTTAAATCCAAGTTCTCAAATAAATTTTTCTTTCTAATCATTCAATTATCTTGCAAAATAACATCTTGTCTAAATTCGGTATTCTATTGCTCTCAATACAAACTCAAATTCAATTTAAGAGATTATTCAAATTACTGGTTTTAAAACCAAATTAATTCACTTGTTCAAGGCATTATCAGAGCAGGGCAAAAGGAAGAATTCAGAAATAAAGTTGGACAGTTAAAATTTCAAGCACGACAATTTGGGGTGATAATCAAAATATGACAATGGGTCGAGCAAAACTAGTGACAAGGAAGAGGTAGAGTTATATTTCTAAAATACTTATTCTATTTCCATTCTAATTGTTTCCAATTTCATATTAACCCATTTATAAGTTAAATTTATACTCATTTAATACTCATAATTTAATTGTCATATTCACCTAATCGAATAACATTTTTTCTATAAGTAATCCTTTTTTCATTCTTGTTTAAATATCAAATCTTGTTTATAAAAAATTTCTTACTCAACTAGCTGGAAAATCTCTAAAAACATTTTTATTTAAAAAAAAATACCATCACGCTTCCTCTGCGCACTCTGATTATGCGTACACATGTTCAAGCTAGGGTTGTTTCAAATATTAATCTTGACATTTTCATAACTCCCTTCTGCAAATTTAATATTTCAAAGATCCAAATTTTCCTACCTCGATGTTTGTTACGATTTAAATTCACTTTTTAAACTCATTTCTAACTTAAGTCAAAATCATCTCTTTAAACAAATTCTTAAATTAAGTCTAAATCATCTTCAGATTCCTTAAGGGGTGGAATTGATATGATTATTTTTTTACACTTACGTGTTCTTTCTAATTCTTAAGTATAGTTTACTTCTACAATATCCCTTTTTTTATTATCAAAATAGTTTGTTTTGCATCAATAACCTATTATCCTTACATTATATTCCCTTTTAATAATTCTAACATATCGAAATGGTTCAAGTATTCCTCGACGTGTTAATTGGGACCATACAGACATCACACTTTCGAAACTCGAAAATAACTACTGATGGTGCCATGGTCATCAGTAAAATCATCCTCGAGAGACTACGGTGTGATTCTACATCTACCTAGCATATGTTGGACTTCGTATATACGTTGATCAGACGTATATTCAAAATCCTTACATACTCGATAGTCCAATTGTGACGTCGAATAAAACACTCGAAATCCTTATTTCCATTTATATTTCAAAATATATTTCAATTAATCATCATTTTCAAAATGATTTACCTGTACAAAAATACCTTATATAGGTTTCAAAAATACGCTCTTTCGTCATAATACTCCAAAATTTCATTCTAGGGAATTTCTAACCCTATCTCTAATGAGATACTATAGCTCTGAAGAGTCTTATCCTTTGTTCAAAATACGTCGTATCCCATAGATTTGTATAACCAAAGCTCTGATACCAACAGTAACGACCCACCTTTTTGTGCAGTTCTTGTCGGTAATTAAACCCACGCAAACCATTCATAAAGACGAATTGTTATGGGTACATACATATATTGAAGAAAACAGTAGAACTTTTCATTGCAAAATGCAATGTTACATCAGAGTTACATGGAATATCAGAGTTACAACGCATACAACGGAAGAAAAGAAAATATACTCTCAGCGGAAGAAATCGTATGACATAGCGGAAGCTCCAAACTCTAGCGTGGACTCCAACTCTAAAAGCGCTCTGAATCTTGCTCCAATGATTTATAACTGTAAAACTAAACTACTAGCTACTTGTGTGGAAATTAATGGGCACCCAGAGTTTAGAAAGGAACAATAAACTCCAGGTCAGTCGCGGGACTGGAGTGAGAACTCAAAAACAATTATTTTTAGGTTTCATTTTAAAGTTGGGTAATTCAACGGACCACGCCGCTAACGCAGGACGTTTAACTCCATATGAATTCCCGTGGATAGAAATTCGCTATGACTTTTGAAAGTGAATGCAAAAGCACAATAGATGGGCAAGTTTTACCTTATGATTACCAATATCCTTTCATACGTGAAAATCCTCTTCTAGTGTTATCATATAGTGTGGAAAATAATTTCTTAAATCCTAGACGGCATAATACCCATAATATTATGTCGCCATATATATATATATATATATATATATATATATATATATATATATATACACACACACACACAATCAAAACCGTATGGCTCGTATTAGAGATTGGGTTTCCAACTTGATGATTCCTGGCACGAAATATCAATCAGGGATACAAAACGAAGTGCCTCACGACATTTTCATCCATCACGGACACCAACTACACATCGTCAGGGCAGATCAACAGTTTTCGACCAGACACGGCCCACCAAACATACCCAACTTCCCCAGGTTCATAAGTGGTTTCCCACTGCTGCAGAGCTTCATTATTAATTCATATATAAGTATAAAACCTAATAGCTAGTTTCTCATCAATCTGGGGTGTGAGGTTTGTCGATGTCATGTCATACACAAAGCTATGCTTCGATAAGCCATTCTTTGATCATCACTAGCTTTTTTTATAACTTAGGTATGCCACATTGACAATTCACGACATATCACTGATTTCAACCCATGCATACCCACTAAGCTCATATTACTTAGAGATGAGGAAAATATATTGCCACAAATCCGATATACATTAACTAAAATCAGTGCTATACGGTCAATTTCAACGTCAGACACACCATCCATACAAGTCCTTTCTGGGTCTGAATGGAACAACAACCCGGATATACTTAATTATGTTCAGGTCTCATGCAACTCATACCTCATATATGGTGGCCTACCCAACCGAGATATCAATCAACAATCAATCTAAACAATTCAAATATTTTCGGTCTTCATCCATTGTTTACCAAGTCTTGAATTGCTTCATAACGTTGTATTATTACTTGGAATGGTTTTCGAACATACACTCGGTCCCGGTCTTTCCAAGTAATAAGCAAACTTAAAACAGTAGCTATGGTTTACGCAGGCTTTCCATTCAAATCTCCTTCCAAATAGTTATCAATTCATTTTATGACTTAAGATTTGAATTACTATAAATTTCATACATCTCGTTATCATCTTAACTCTTCTTTGAAATCAAAGATTATACCTTCGCTTAATTTTTTATTTTATTTTACTTTTAATTCCCTTGAATTAAAGATTTTGATTAAATCCCCGAATACGATCTGAATTTCCACCATTCAATCTCATCTGGTTTCAAGAATGATAATATCGAAGATATGATCCATGACAAAAACCGAATCAATCGACATTGAATCATAAATTACGTGTAACGGTAAGGAATTTCGCTCAATCCGAATCGATCGTTAAACCGACCAAGACCGTTCGAAACCCCTGACCGTCTTGAGAACAGGACAAATTGGAACGCAAACATAATAACATTTCATTGTTAATTACAACAATTCCATCAGATACAAGAATATACAGAGTATAAATGAATATCATACATTCGATAAATATCAGAGATTACAATAAATTACAAAACAGAGGAAAAATGATAAACATACAACTGAAAGTAATGCACGGATACAGAGCTTTTCGAGCATCCTTCTAGCTGCAAATCAGGATCCTGTGAATATAAATCTGCAAAACCAAAAATACTAGCTGCCCATGTCGAAAATAGAAGCACCCAGAGTTTAGGTTAAAACAATAATGTAACACCCCACATCCGTTAGTGTCACTCACAATGGGAATGCACTAAGTTCTGTGGAGCATTTAGGGTAAAAGATGCAGATAAATTACAAGACAGACAGAAATTAAACAACGGAAAATAAAACTTTGCTTTATTGATAAAATAGTTTGTACAATGATTTCTTTACAATATCAGAGTATCATCTGTCATACAAAATAAAGAAGCATAAAACAACATTTATATTCCCCAATTTTAGCAAGAGCCAGCCATAGCATTTGAAAAGAGAATCCAAGCAAAACTTCGACAAATCTTCAAGCTGGGAAAGAGTGACAGTCCAACTTAACCTGAGCTATACTATTCCCTCCTTTACTACCTGGGGGGGGGGGAACGGAAGAAAAGAAGACGAAAGAAAAACAGAGTCAGACATAAAGCCTGAGTAAGTTCAGTAACTTCTAGCATGTGAACATGGAAAAACAAAACGACATAAATTAACTGAATACAAGATAACACCATGACGATAGGGTCAGCAAGATTAGACAAGATAAGCACAAGATATGCTAAGCTAAGATAAACTGGATAAGCTCTAATACTTTCGCCGCTTCGCTATTTCCTTATTATACTGGTTTCTATATCTATGCACCACCTACCACCTAGCTAGTGTCCCAACTAGTAACGATAACGTGATCCCAATCCCTGTAGTTTCCATTGCCTTCAGGCATACATTTATTATTTATTACCTAGATCTAATCTAGGGTTTTCTATCAAGTGCTTTCTAGATTCAACTAGAGTTTACACTATCTACTGAACGCTTCTCGGATTCAGGGTTTATGCCACCTAGTCCAACTAGGGATTATGCTACCTGTCGAACGATGCCCCCAAGCCTAGGACACATTACCTAGAGTGGTATGTGTTCCTATACTTCCCCACGCATGTATAGCGAATCATTATCGCTTGTCTCGATGCACAT
Organism: Allium sativum; assembly: GCA_030737875.1. Classification (NCBI taxonomy): domain Eukaryota; kingdom Viridiplantae; phylum Streptophyta; class Magnoliopsida; order Asparagales; family Amaryllidaceae; genus Allium; species Allium sativum. Next base: position 4,922,086 of record JASFAX010000038.1, on the reverse strand, counting down.
GTCCTGTAATGTGCGACCCGAGTCCTGTGACAGGGCAAATCAAGGAACACAGAACTCGGTCGGGAGCTTTCAGATATCTACCGATGCAGATGCTAAGGTCTGTTTTTGTTCCAGTGTCTATGGTCCCACCTGACCCCTCCCTCAACTAATGAAAGGCAAACCTTGAAAAATGAGAACTATACGCAGGCCCCCGGTATCCCACTATCCTATAGCCATCCTCGCCCATAACTAGATAGCAAGTGTATGGTCTTTTGGAGTTCTCCGCCTTCCCGCTTCACGTATATCGACTGACTCAAGATGGCTGGTAGACGACGAGTTGCTATCACAGGGCTACCGTATTCTCGCAGAATCACGCCGGTCCATCCTATTCTTTAGGTTGCCATATATTGCAACCAAGGCATACCCGTGGTCCTTCTAACGCAGACCTTAACCTCTGTGAGCCCAGGAGGATCATCTATAGCCTCACAGAGGGATACCAAGAGTGCCCTCACGTCCCCTCGAAGCCTCGGGCTTCGTAACCCAATTCGTTGGAGCCTTCTTTTTACTCAGACAGACATTCGCTCCATCCCGTGTTATACTAAGAATTACTACTTAGTTCTACTAACTAAGGTTTACCACTTAGTTTCCAGAATCGTTGTTTTCTTAACTAAGGTTTACTACTTAGCTCCTTTTAACTAAAGTTTACTACTTAGTTCTCTTTCATGTCAATTTGGATTGGTTAAGTGTCATTAGTCAATTCAAGCTAACTTAACCCTCTTCATTTATCCTGTTAAACTGGTTAAGTGTCATCAGTAATTCATGTTGACTTAACCCTTCCACAAACCAACTTATATTGGTTAAGCATTTCTTATTACTTAACCCTACCCCTTTCATCCTGTATTGGTTAAGTGTTCCCTGCCCGTCTGTTTTAACTAACATGTTATTTGTGGTTAAGTATTATCCCTTCATGTTTTACACTTAACCCTATTCCTTTATCACAATCTGATGGTTAAGTGTTCAAGTTTACTTAACCCTACGGTCTAGCCCAGATAACATATCAAATTGGCTAATGTAATAGATTTTACTTAACCTCAACCTCTAGTCTGGTTAACATGTTAATTTAGCTAAGTGTTTTCTTAGTTACTTAACCCTTAAAAATCTTGTTTTGTTACCATGTTAAGTTGGTTTAGTGTCCCTATGGACTTAGCCCTCCCATTCTAGCTTAACTGTGTTAAGTGTCTGTATGAACCTAACCCCACCCACTGGTTTGGTTATCATGTTGAATTTGTTAAGTGTCTTAGTTATCTTAACCCTACCATTATTGTTCTATCTTTAACTAAATAAATTAAAGCCAATACCACTCACATTAGGCATATATTGTTGCGATTACTGGATGTGTCGGTTGGTTCCGGGCAGGTTTACATCGCAACTCAGTCTAACCTCGGGTTAGGCATATTCGTGTTTTCTAAGTTCAAAGGGTTTTGATTAATTTTCAAATAAGGTTTTGAAAGTAACCATCCCGTACGTCGGATCAGTTAGGGATAGCCAGGGAGACCAGGAAACTTGTATTTTCCAAACTCAAGCCTAGACACTATCCTCTCTTCACCCTAGAACTTTCTGGCGTGTTATTAAAAGAGATGTTGATAAACCTTTAATTTGTCTAAATTTAAATTTTCTCATTTAGAACAAATTCTATAAGTAAATTATTCCTAATTTACTTATTTCCTAATTACTCTTTTAATGTAAATTGTCAACATTCATTCTTATGGCCCATTTCCCCCTCTAAATCATATTTATGCTTTTTGGTATGTAAACTATACCAAATTAAGTATCACTAACCATGATTTTGCTAAACCTGACAATTATTCCCAATTATGGCCAATTTCAAATTTATGCCAATGTACTTATCATGCCAAATTAGCTAATCCAATTCTGATTTAACATTCTAATTACAGTTCATGTCAAACTAGACCTATTATTCTAGTTCACAATTCATGTAAATGCTAGATTTACACGTCAATACTAGATTCAAATTACACATCCTATAATTCATGTCAAATTTATCCAATTTGCCTTTCTATGAACATGCCATAATACATGTTCCCAATTTATGCCAATTTCCAAGTTTATAACTATGTTTTTAGTAAATTTCATATTTTGCCCAAATCGCATTCCCACCGTTCACATAATCGTGATTCAATCTAGAATATAGATAAATCTAGATTCGTAGATAAAAAGGGAATGAACCAAAGATGCTTTGAAAGATAGACATAATAACTTGCATAAAATGATAATTTACTAATTACAGACCTAACGAATTTCACTGAAATTGATCTAAAACATCGATGGCCTATAGGTCTGAAAATCCATTGATATAAAAAGGGTTGGATAACGACGTCGGTTCAAAAACATGGGTAGACCTAACTTAATAGGTAAATTCGGAAGGTCTAAAACCAAAGAAAACCAAGAATACACAGAATAGAGACGTAGGTTCAAGAACATGTGAAACACCCCACCTCCGTTAGGGTCACTCTCAAAGGGAAAGCCCAAATTTTGGTGGAGGTTTATAAGTATAAGTCAAAGATATACAAGACAGATATAAGAACACATATTTTTGAACAACGGAAAACATCAACAACTTTTATTTCAACAAAATACGTGTTACACAAACCATGTCGTAATTTGTTTTACAATAATTCCCAAAACATATCATCTCCATAACTGTCTTGATTACATTATTAAAAGAAGCATAAATAAAACATAAATAAACTGCAAAAGTCCCATAATTGCTGCCAAAGCCATAGTCCAAAACGGAAAAGATCCAAGCAATACATTCTTTCTCTTCAAGCTGGATGTGAAAACAGGTCAAGCTGCGGTATTCCCTCCCCGTGGACCTGGGGGGGAACGAAAGAAAAGAAGGCGAAAGAAAAGTAGAGTGAGACATAAAGCCTGAGTAAGTCTAGGACTATTCAGTCTATGAATAAAGAATTTGGTATGATAAGTATAAACTGGAAATGAGAAAGCACCGTAAACTAAGTTAAGTTGTCTAGGCTCGAATACCCTATCGTACCCCATATTAATCTCTGTACCCATATAAACTAGTTCCCAACAGGCACCCTGTAATCAGGGTGAAGTGATCCATTTCTGATGATCGGCTCCTACTCGCATAGTAACATGTGTCATACGGCCCCCGTTGTTGTAGTTACCTATGCTGGTCCCACTATGGGGTGTATCAAGTCCCATGGTGGTAGCCCGACACAATTCTAGAATGCATAGGTATGCTACTGGTGCCCAGTGCGTTATTTTTCTGCGTCGGAGTATGTGCACGCCCGCACCCCGTTAGAACCTACACTGTTGCACCACCGCCGTCGATTTGACCTCTTACAGTCAGCCCAGTAATCATGCCCCACCCTGCCTATTTCAGGGTATCCTGATACACCTTGTAGGGTTACTGCTGAAAAGGGTCCCCCGCTACTAGGTTTTCTATTTCTAGCCAACATGCTAAGTTGGTTAAGTGTTTTATAAACCTAACCCCCAATCAGTCTGTTTATTTTAGCATGTTCCATTTTGATTAAGTATTAATTTAATTTACTTAATCCTATCAATCCTGACTCAACCTTAATTGTCTTATTAAAGCCTCGACCTCTCACATTAGACAGGTATTGTTATGGCTGCCTGTTGCCGGTTGGGTCCGGGCAGTCTTACGCCATAACTCAGTCTAACCTCGGGTGCTTATTGGGCTCCGTTTTTAACCACCCATATTGGATAGGTATTGTTGTGACTACTGGACAGCCGGGCGGTTCCGAGCAGGTTTACATCACAACTCAATCCAACCTCGGGTTAAACACATCGTATTTTCTACATTTACATATTTTGTCTCTTTTCTTTTTATATGTAAATATTTGCGGCCCATTATTCAAATTTATCTTTATTGGTTAAAATTTATTTATGCCACTTAATTGTTTTTCAAGGTTGTTGGCATGCGTCAAACATGCCAACACATATGTTCTATATTTTAACCCAAACGTCATTACACCCGTTTTACACGTTCGCTACAATGTAAGATGTGTTGGGTTTAATATTTAAACCCAACTTAGCCGTATGAAAAGGTGAGGCTTATAACATGGTGTTTATAAGGTAACATGAAAAAGGGGAGTGTGAACGCATGAACTTGCAACATAACGATTCAATTAACATGAATTAGGCACATGTGAACTTGCATTGTAATAGCATATAATCATGGCATAAACAATACTTAAACATGAGTCATTCTATTCATATAATCATGGCATAAACAATACTTAAATATGAATCATTCTTTTCATATAATCATGGCATAAACAATACTTAAATATGAATCATTCTATTCCTGTAAACTTGCAATTGGAATGTAAATCTAACTTAATTGTGTCACATATATCACCATATGGTTTTGATAACAACTTTGGCCTAAAACATGTTTTCAACTAGGCATAATACCAAACATAGTTTAGTCATGTTCATAAAGATGCTTACTTTTGTTTCTAATACAAAAGTATGATTTGCCAATTTCAACATAGATTCATATAAATCATAGTACTTAGTCGAGTCCAATTACACACTAAAAGTGATCATAAAATTATGTACATCATATTGGCATAATAATGAATCATATACTTGCATGAATCCCAATTAAAATTCCACAACATATGGTTGTCAACATAAATCATATACTTGTATGAATCCCAAATAAAATACCACAACATATGGTTGTTAACTTCCAACATAAATCACATACTTGCAAATATCCAATCGTATAACATTTCCAATAAATTTAGAATCAAAATAACATAGAAATATAGATCATTATCGCCACAATTCCATTTTTTTGTTAACTTCCAACGTAAATCACATATTTGCAAATATCCAATCATATACCACAACATTCCCAAATCGTTTAGAATCAAAATAACATACAAATATAGATTATTATCGCCACAATTCCATTTCGCATTTTACACAAATCAAACGCGATTAATTATTCACACCGAAATAGCACTCTACTTACAACGTATGACGAATCTTCAATTCAGGAATCTGAATTCTGAATTCGGAGATGCTATCCTTTGTTGTAGGCATTGTTTTGATATGACTTACGTTGCTTTAAGCTTTCAAATTATCTCCTAATTGTCTCTCAATTTCTGACGGCTATTCTTAGTCTCCCCTCAGCAGCATGACGGTCTCATCTCCATTTTTGTTTGTGTGAATTAGGGTGAGTCTTAGGCCCTTTTTATAGAGTTTTTGAGTTGATTTAGACCGTCGATAGAGCTGGGTTTAATAACAACCGTTCGTTTGAAAGAGAGACCAACCAGGAGTTGACACCTAGCCCTAGTGACAAGGCAAGGCTCAGAAAATCGACCAAACACAGACCAGGCCAGCCAGGTGGGGCTGGATTCGACCTGGCTCAGGGGCCAGGTCGACACCCCAGTCGACACCGTGTCGACTTGGCAGTCGACACGGGTGACCCAGGTCGACTGCCCAGTCGACCTGGGTAGCCCTAGGTCGACTGCCAAGTCGACCTGGGTGCTTTGGGCCGGAATTTTCCCGCCCTGGCCAATCCGGCCCGATTTTGAATTTTGAATTGGTTTTTCTGAGCTGTTTTGGTCTGTTTGAATTTTAAACTGAATTATGTAACTTCCGGAGGCCATATTTTCTTTATACGGACTCCGTTTTATGCAAACTCGGACTCTATTTCAAGCAGAATTCCGAGACGAACGCAATACCATATCCCGTTTCCCTTAATTCTTTGATTTGAAATTAATTATACTTTAATTTGTGAATTTCACTGTTATAGAATACACGGGGTGTTACATTCTCCCCCACTTAAAAGGATTTCGTCCCCGAAATCTTCATGTTCAGGAAGAATGTACATCCTAACATCCAAACATCCATCTACTCATCCATCAAACACGGGCATCCATTGTCCTTAAAAGACTTCTAATGCTTCATGATCATATGCGAAGTGTGTGTGTGTACATGTACTTATCTAATGCAAAATCAGGCGGTCTACTGATTCAGTTGACCTCCTTAATGCAAATTATGTAAGTGCTATGAATCCATTATGTATGCAAATTTTCCTATTCATGATTCTACATGAGTGCACAATCATTCACACAAATGCTACATCCATATGACAACACATTAAATTTCAACCATATACGAATATAAATACATTTATGCATATGTAATATGAAGTGACTGAGCTGATCTAAAACCTTGTTTGAGTGTGTATATGCAACCACGAGCAACCACTAGCAATCACTTGCAACCACTTGAAACCATCATCCATAACATGTTTCAATCACATGTTTTCATCCAAGGGTTTCTTCCTAAAAGATAAGGTCGAGGAGATATACCTAAAAAGATAGATAAAAGCGCAACTTAAGGAAAAAGGAAAGATCAAAGATGTACCCTCGAAAAGAAAAGGGTAGGCTGCGCGTATTCTAGCTTCAGTTTCCCAAGTTGCATCTTCTTCGGCGTCGCTCCACTGAAATTTGACGAGCTTGACTTCGCGGTTGCGTAGCTTCTTCACTTCCGTTCCTAATATGCGGGTTGGAACTTTCCTTACGGTTTCTTCGCGTTCCACTTCAACTTCTTCTAGGATATTTGGCTCTACCACTTCAGCAAACTCATGTAGACATTTTCGGAGATGTGAAATGTGAAAGACGTTGTGAACTCCGGCCAATTTTTAGGGTAGCTCTAATCTATAGGCCATTTTCCCAATTTTCTCGATGATAGGGAATGGCCCTACGAACCTTGGTGCTAGCTTTCCTGTGGTTCCAAAATGAACAACGTTCCTTAGCGGAGATACCTTAAGAAAAACTCTGTCCCCAACCTCAAATTCAAGGTCGGTCCTCCTCTTGTCGGCGTAGGACTTTTGTCTGTCTTGGGCCGTCTTCATCCTTCTTCGTATTAAGTCTACTTTCTCTGAAGTCTGTCGGATCATATCTTTTCCAGGTATGAGCTCATCAGTAGACTCCCACCAAAAAGTGGGTGATCGGCACGGTCTTCCATATAAAGCTTCGAAGGGCGCCATTCCATTGGTTGCTTGATAGCTGTTGTTGTAGGAAAATTCCACCAAAGGAAGATGGTCTTCCCATGTCCCTCCGAAATCAAGGACGCACAGTCTTAAAAGGTCCACCAAAACTCTGTTCACTCTTTCTGTTTGGCCGTCGGTTTGGGGATGATAGGCTGTGCTCAAGCATAACTGTGTGCCTACCGCTTCTTGCAGACTCCTCCAAAACTCACTTGTGAAGATAGGGTCTCGGTCACTAACAATGTTGGATGGTATTCCATGGAGTCGAACAATTTCCTTGAGGTAAAGAGATGCTAGGGATGAGGTAGTTCTTTTACTCTTGACAGGTAGAAAGTGGGCGCTTTCAGTAAGCCTATCCACTATTACCCAAATGCTAGTGTTGCCTCTCCTAGACCTAGGCAGCCCATCAATGAAGTCCATTGAGATGCTATCCCACTTCCACTGCGGGACCTCTAGAGGATGGAGCAGACCGCCAGGCTTTTTCTATTCCGCCTAAACCTGTTGGCACACCATACACTTAGAAACGAAATCTGCCACGTCCTTCTTCATGCCGTTCCAAAATAAAGTTCTCTTTATGTCCTTGTAAATTTTATCCCCGCCCGGATGTATCATAATCTTGGAGTGGTGTGCTTCCTCGAGAACCTTCTTTACTAAATCCCTTGTCTGTGGGACGCATGGTCTTCCGTCTTGCCTTAGCCAACCCTTATCGTCGATGGAGTATCTGTTGAGGTGACTTGAAGTCTCACCCCTAATTAGTCTATCAATCATCTTTACAAGCTGAGGGTCTTCGCGTTGTGCCGTCCCTATTGAGTCCACTAAAGTCGGGCGTACTTCGAGAGATGCTAGCAAGCCTGGTACAAAATCGGAGGAGGGCATAAAGTCAAAGCTGGCTATAATCTCTAGGCTTTTTCTTTCAACAAACAGCGGGCTTAAGGTCAGTTTCTTTCGGCTCAACGCGTTTGCCACTACGTTGCCTTTGCCCGGAGTATAGGAGATCTCGAAATCATACGAGGCAAGAAACTCCATCCATCTATGTTTCCTCAAGTTAAGATCTTTCTGCGAGAAAAGATATTTCAACGATTTATGGTCAGTGTAAAGTTCGAACTTCTCACCTAGGAGATAGTGTCGCCAAGACTTGAGTGCAAAGACGATGGCAGCTAACTCAAGATCGTGGGTCGGGTAGTTCTTTTCATGCACTTTCAATTGTTTCCCGCCATAAGCTACTACCCTTCCTTCATGCATTAAGACAGCGCCTAGCCCTGTCCCACATGCACCTGTATAAACTGTGAACATCTTGCTTCCATCTGGCAGGGTTAAAACTGGGGCTGTTGTAAGAGCCCTTTTCAGTCATTGGAAAGCAAACTCGCAATCCAAGTCCCAATTGAACACTAGATTCTTCTTGGTCAACTTTGTGAGCGGAGCTGATATCTTAGCAAAGTCTCTGATGAATTTTCCATAGAAGCCTGCTAGCCCGAGATAGCTTCGAACCTCTGTTGCGTTCTTTGGTGTCTTCCAATCCTGCACCGCTACTACCTTAGCCGGGTCTACAGCTAACCCTTCCTTGGACACTATGTGCCCAAGAAATCTTACTTCCTCTCTCCAAAAGTGGCATTTGGAGAATTTGGCTTTTAGATGATGGACTCGCAGAGTTTCCATGATTGCCCTTAAGTGCTGAGCATGTTCCTCTTCACTCTTTGAGAAGATAAGGATATCGTCTACGAAGACCACTACGAACTTATTGAGGAAATCTCTGAACACCCTACTCATTAGGTCCACGAAGTAAGCAGGTGCGTTTGTCAAGCCGAAAGGCATGCCAAGCCATTCAAAGAAGTCGTCTGGGGTTCTGAATGCCGTTTTATCGATGCTATCTTCAGCCACCCTTAGCTGATGAAAACCGGTCGCTAAATCGAGTTGGGAGAAAACAGACGCTCCTACAAGCTGATCAAACAGATCGACAATTCTGGGGAGAGGGTGCCTATTCTTTTTCGTTAGCTTGTTGAGCTCCCTATAGTCAACACATAGACGGAGTGAACCATCCACCTTTGTAGCGAACACCACTGGAGCGCCCCATTCTGAAATGGTTCTTCTAATGAACCCCTTCTCTAGGAGCTCTTTAATCTGTTTACTGAGCTCTTTCCTTTCCCGTGGAGCCATGTGTCTAATGGGCAACGCAACGGGCTTTGTATTATCTACAAGATATATGTGGAAGTCTATCTCCCGCTTCGGAGGCAAGCCCTTCACCTCTTCGAAGACATCCGGATATTCCCGGACCACACTAACTGATTGCAAATTGTCGACAGAGGAATCTAGCGATTCAAGATAACTAAGAATAACCACATACGAGGGATTACAAGTAATTTCCAAAGTGTTACCGAGCTGGGTCAGGAGCCTAACAACCCTTTTCTCACAATCAAGGATGGCCCCATTACTGGATAGCCAATCCATGCCCAAAATCAAACCATATCCCGAAAAGCCCAAAACAAAGGCACTACATTTAAATTCAACGCTTAGAATAGAAATTTTCAATCCCACACAGATCATGGACAAATGAGCCGGGCCCCCAATTAGGTTTGAAACAATTAAGGGGTCCTCTACCATACTAGTTTCTAGGTGCAGAGATTCTACTAAAGCAGACGAGATAAAGGAGTGTGATGCACCATAATCAAATAAAGTGCGAACGGGGTGATCATAAAGAAAAACTACACTTTCTACAGAAGTATTTATACCTCGCTGTTGCAGAGGTGGCGCCTCTAGCACATGAACCTGCGCCCCTGAGGTGGATCCAGCCCTCTGCCCCTGTCCTCGTTTCTTTGGGCAGTCCTTAGCCATGTGGCCTGTCTCATCGCAAGAAAAGCACCCGCCATTCATCTTGGCCTTCTTTTTCCAGAAATCTTTCACTAAGTGCCCCACTTTGCCACAAAAACTACACTTCCTCTTCTCTTTGTTGTCTTTCCCGCCATTCTTAAAGTCTATCTTCTTAGGCTGTAAACCCTCTTTCTTCCCTTGAGAGCTTTCTGCCTTTGTCTCCTTCTTGCCCTTATCCTCTTCGTTCATCAATGCCATCTGTACCAACCTTTCATATGTAGCTCCCATGGGTATATGGGTCATGGCCAAACTGTGTAATGGCTCATTCAACCCTTTGACAAAACGGAGAGCCTTCTTGTGCGGGGTGTTGACTAGGTCCAGTCCGAACCTAGCCAGCTTATCGAACTGATTAACATACTCTTTGACTATCTTGTTCCCTTGCTTAAGAAATAAGAATTTTTCCAACTGCAAACTCCTTTCCGCGTCTAAGAGAAATTTAGCCTCAAACCTTGCCCTAAAGTCCTCCCATGTTTCCACTGGTCTTTCTGCATTAGTGACTTCGCACCAGTAGGAAGCCTCACCTTTTAGTAGCCACACTGCTAGTTGTACCTTCTGCCTATCTTCTACCTCAAAAATGACGAATAAGTCCTCAGTTTCCTTTAGCCAATTCCTGGCTACCATGAAGGATTCGGTTCCATGAAAGTCCTTTCCTCCCATAGCCTTAAAATCTTTACATATCTTAGCAAAAGTGTTTCCCCACAGAGGAGGTGGAGGAAGAGGTGCTGCTGCAGCCGGATGATTCCCTGCAGCTGGGGGAGGAGGAACGGTAGGGCTTGGCTGAGTGGCCCTTGCTTCTAAGAATCGTCTAAACCAACCAGGTATTGGTACACCCTCTGGCAAATTAAGTTCTTCGGACATGCTGAAACAAAAAGGATAGATTCAAAACGAAGGGTAAGAGATAGTACCTATGGCTTTTGGGGGACTTTGCCTTTTTAAAATATAATATTTTATCTTTAAAAATGCTTCTTTAAATTTTCCTTTGAAAATAAATTTTTAAAACTTTTCATCTTATCTGGCAAACCTATGCTCTAATACCAAGTGAAACACCCCACCTTCGTTAGGGTCACTCTCAAAGGGAATGCCCTAATTTTGGTGGAGGTTTATAAGTATAAGTCACAGATATACAAGACAGATATAAGAACACATATTTTTGAACAGCGGAAAACATCAACAACTTTTATTTCAACAAAATACGTGTTACACAAACCATGTCGTAATTTGTTTTACAATACTTCCCAAAACATAACATCTCCATAACTGTCTTGATTACATTATTTAAAGAAGCATAAAGAAAACATAAATAAACTGCAAAAGTCCCATAATTGCTGTCCAAAGCCATAGTCCAAAACGGAAAAGATCCATGCAATACATTCTTTCTCTTCAAGCTGGATGTGAAAACTGGTCAAGCTGCGGTATTCCCTCCCTGTGGACCAGGGAGAGGGGACAAAAGAAAAGAAAGCGAAAGAAAAGTAGAGTCAGACATAAATCCTGAGTAAGTCTAGGACTATTCAGTCTATGAATAAAGAACTGGGTATGATAAGTATAAACTGGAAATGAGAAAGCACCGTTAACTAAGTTAAGTTGTCTAGGGTCGAATATCCTATCATACCCCCTATTAATCTTTGTACCCATATAAACTAGTTCCCAACCGGCACCCCATAATCAGGGTGAAGTGATCCATTTCTTATGATCGTCTCCTACTCGCATAGTTACATGTGTCTTACAGCCCCCGTTGTTGTAGTTACCTATGCTGGTCCCACCATGGGGTGTATCAAGTCCCATTGTGGCGGCCCGACACAATTGTAGAATGCACAGGTATGCTACTGGTGCCCAGTGCCTTATTTTTCTGCGCTGGAGTGTGTGCACGCCCGCACCCCGTTAGAACCTACACTGCTGCACCACCGCCATCGATTTGACCTCTTACAGTCAGCCCAGTAATCGTGCCCCACCCTGCCTAGTTCAGGGTATCCCGATACACCTTGTAGGGTTACTGCTGAAAAGGGTCCCCCGCTACTAGGTTTTCTATTTCTAGCCAACATGCTAAGTTGGTTAAGTGTTTTATAAACCTAACCCCCAATCAGTCTGTTTAGTTTAGCATGTTCCATTTTGATTAAGTATTAATTTAATTTACTTAATCCTATCAATCCTGACTCAGCCTTAATTGTCTTATTAAAGCCTCGACCTCTCACATTAGACAGGTATTGTTGTGGCTGCCTGTTGTCGGTTGGGTCTGGGCAGCCTTACGCCACAACTCAGTCTAACCTCGGGTCCTTATTGGGCTCCGTGTTTAACCACCCACATTGGATATGTATTGTTGTGACTACTGGCCAGCCGGGCGGTTCCGGGCAGGTTTACATCACAACTCAATCCAACCTCGGGTTAAACACGTCGTATTTTCTACATTTACATATTTTGTCTCTTTTCTTTTTATATGTAAATATTTGGGCCCATTATTCAAATTTATCTTTATTGGTTAAAATTTATTTATGCCACTTAATTGTTTTTCAAGGTTGTTGGCATGCATCAAACATGCCAACACATATGTTCTGTATTTTAACCCAAACGTCATAACCCCCGTTTTACACGTTCGCTGCAATGTAAGATGTGTTGGGTTTAATATTTAAACCCAACTTAGCCATTTGAAAAGGGGAGGCTTATAACATGGTGTTTATAAGGTAACTTGAATAAGGGGAGTGTGAACGCATGAACTTGCAACATAACGATTCAATTAACATGAGTTAGGCACATGTGAACTTGCATTGTAATAGCATATAATCATGGCATAAACAATACTTAAACATGAGTCATTCTATTCATATAATCATGGCATAAACAATACTTAAACATGAATCATTCTTTTCATATAATCATGGCATGAACAATACTTTAATATGAATCATCCTATTCATGTAAACTTGCAATTGGAATGTAAATCTAACTTAATTGTGTCACATATATCACCATATGGTTTTGATAACAACTTAGGCCTAAAACATGTTTTCCACTAGGCATAATACCAAACATAGTTTAGTCATGTTCATAAAGATTCTTACTTTTGTTTCTAATACAAAAGTATGATTTGCCAATTTCAACATAGATTCATATAAATCTTAGTACTTAGTCGAGTCCAATTACACACTAAAAGTGATCATAAAAGTATGTACATCATATTGGCATAATAATGAATCATATACTTGCATGAATCCCAATTAAAATTCCACAACATATGGTTGTCAACATAAATCATATACTTGTATGAATCCCAAATAAAATACCACAACATATGGTTGTTAACTTCCAACATAAATCACATACATGCAAATATCCAATCGTATAACATTTCCAAAACGTTTAGAATCAAAATAGCATACAAATATAGATTATTATCGCCTCAATTCCATTTCGTTGTTAACTTCCAACGTAAATCACATACTTGCAAATATCCAATCATATATCACAACATTCCCAAATCGTTTAGAATCAAAATAACATACAAATATAGATTATTATCGCCACAATTCCATTTCGCATTTTACACAAATCAAACGAGATTAATTATTCACATCGGAATAGCACTCTACTTACAACGTATGACGAATCTTCAATTCAGGAATCTGAATTCTGAATTTGGAGATGCCATCCTTTATTGTAGGCGTTGTTTTGATTTGATTGACGTTGCTTTAAGATTTCAAATTTTCTCCTAATTGTCTCTCAATTTCTGACGGCTATTCTTAATCTCTCCTCAGCAGCATGACGGTCTCATCTGCATTTTTGTTTGTGTGAATTAGGGTGAGTCTTAGGCCCTTTTTATAGAGTTTGTGAGTTGATTTAGACCGTCGATGGAGCTTGGTTTAATAACAGCCGTTCGTTTGAAAGAGAGACCAACCAGAAGCTGACACCTAGCCCTAGTGACAAGACAAGGCTCAGAAAATCGACCAAACACAGACCAGGCCAACCAGGGGGGCTGGGTTCGACCTGGCTCAGGGGCCAGGTCGACACCCCAGTCGACACCGTGTCGACTTGGCAGTCGACACGGGTGACCCAGGTCGACTGCCCAGTTGACCTGGGTAGCCCCAGGTCGATTGCCAAGTCGACCTGGGTGCTTTGGGCGGGAATTTTCCCGCCCTGGCCAATCCGGCCCGATTTTGAATTTTGAATTGGTTTTTCTGAGCTGTTTTGGTCTGTTTGAATTTTAAACTGAATTCTGAAACTTCCGGAGGCCATATTTTCTTCATACGGAGTCCGTTTTACGCAAACTCAGACACTATTTCAAGAAGAATTCCGAGACGAACGCAATAGCGTATCCCGTTTCCCTTAATTCTTTGATTTGAACTTAATTATACTTTAATTTGTGAATTTCACTGTTATAGAATACACGGGGTGTTATAACATGGGTAGACCTAACTTAATAGGTAAATTCCCAAGGTCCAAAAACAAAGAAAACCAAGAATAGACAGAATAGAAAATCAGATTTAGACCCAATTTCACAATCACAAAATTTAAGCAACACTATCCTAGTCATGAATCATAGGTGCTCAATCACAGCTGTTCGTGTTATGTCATAGGCAATAGTTTATATTTTCCTAATCAGAGGCATAGGCTAGTGTTCACAGTCAAGGAGATAATTCCCGTAGTCACAGTCACAGTCATAGGCAGTGTTCATAGTCATAGGCAATGTTCATAGTCATAGGCAATTTTCATAGTCATAGGCAATGTACATAGTCAAAGAGGCATATGGTTCTAAGGTCCATAGTTTCACAGTCACAGTCTTATTTGTCATCGAATCATAACAGTTCTTAATTAGGTACAAAGATATAGGCACAGATTCGAATAGAAAGATTTGGCATATTCTTTTATTCCTTTAATTTCATGTCACGAATAGAGAAAGCGTTCAAATCTAAAAAGTAACTAACTCACAGAGATTAGATTAGAATAGAAAGATGGCGTTGCTATGATTCGTGCGACGTTGCTTGAAACCATTTGAGTTAGCCTTTGATTCTTATCTTGAAACTTTAACCATCATTCGAATCTCTTCTTGACAACTTGAGCAGCATAACCTTGTCTTGGATTTTCGTATTATCTTCTTATTTTTATTTATTTATATATTTTCTCAGAGGTAGCATAAGGATAGAAAAGATTTTTGAATAGAGAAGCAGACTAGGGCTGTTTATATAGTGTTAGGCGGACGAACATAGGCAGAAAACGGGACCAAATACATCAGAATGAACTAGGTGCAGAAAACTGGAAAAAGCGGGGAGGTCGACCCCCAAGTCGACTACCCAGTCTACCTGGGTGTCCCAGGTCGACTACCCAGTCGACCTGGGTGCCTTGCATGGGAAAATTCCCGCCCAGCCCAATATTGGTCCGATTTTGAATTTGAATTCGCTTTTCTGAACTGTTTTGAAATTTAAACTTCGCTGAATCTTCCGGAGGTCGTATCTCCTTCACACGGACTCCGATTCTCGCAAATTCGGACTCGTTTTCATGCAAAATTCCGAGACGAACGCAATGGCGCAGCCCGTTTCCCTTGATTTTGACTTTAAAATTTAATTCTGCCTTGATTTTTGAATCTTAGTGTTACAGAATTACGGGATGTTACATTCTCCCCAACTTAAAAGGATTTCATCCCCGAAATCTTCGAGTTAGGAAGAATGTGTCCTACCATCCAATCACCCATCTAATCAACCATTCAATCGCAGACATTAATTGTCCTTAAAGATTCCTAATGCTTTCATGTTCAGATGCATAGTGTGTGTATATGTCTTTATCTAATGCAAAATCAGGCGGTCTACTGATTCAGTTGACCTTCTTAATGCGAATCATGTCAGTGCCATGCGTCCAATCATGTACGCAAGCATCCCTAGTTATGTAAATTCTACATGCATGCACAACCATTCATCCTCATGCAACATCCATATGATAACATATCAAGTTCAACTTACAAACAAATACATATCTGTAAATGCAATATGAAAGCGTCTGAACTGATCTAGTGTCTAATACGTATGCATATGCATCCACGAGCAACCATTAGCAACCACTTGCAACCAGTAACCATAAAATGTTTCAAATACATGTTTACATCCATTGGCTTCTATCTAAGGATCGAAGATACGACCTAGAGGATATACTTTGGAAAAAGAGAAACAATTATACATAAAGCTCCTACAAAAGAAAGAAATCAAGGATGCACCCTTAAGGGAAAGGGTATGATGCTAGTATCTAGCCTTCTTGAGATTTACTCCACTGTATCTTAACTTATTTAACTTCACGATTGTGAAGTTCCTGATATCTATTTCCAAAATTAACAGATGTTAACTATGACACCAAGTGTACATACCAAGATGGTTTGAGGTCTCTCCACTTAGCTTATCCATCACGCCATAACTATGAGGGTCAAAAGGTCACTACGTGCTTTTTAGAGTGCCTGCCCCAACTATTCATCTCTCACGCAAACCATCCTAATCGAACTCGACATTCCTCAAGTACAAGCCCCAAAGGCCTAAACCAATATCAGACAAGCACCCAAGGAATATCTCCTCCGAATTTAGACGATCTATGTGAGATGATATGTGCAAACTCGATAGCTATTCTCAAATCCCTACTAACCAAAAATAAACTGGTCGGACCACCAATTGGACTCTAATGGGATCTTTCTACAATACAAGTACTATGGTGCAGAGACTCAACTATGGAAGTGGATATGAACAAATGCGAAGTGCTAAAACGAACAGCAAAACTAGATTCTTCCAACAGGAATTCACTACCTTTCCGCTAGTTACGCTTGGTGGTGAAAGTATGTACTTGCCCTTCTGAAAATCTTGTTCCTCGTTCTTGCCCTTGTCCTTAATTTTATGCCCTATTATACCCTAGTAAAGATACTTCCTATTATCTTAAGTTTTATAATTCCTTCCTTCATTGTGAGCTAAATCTACGTCCATGAATTCCTCATCCTCTTCCGTGTGTAGTCATGTTGACAAATCTCTCGAAAACTGTCTTCATCGTACGGGAAACCCTATAAGCTTGAAAGAAAACTGGCCGTAGGTGAAACAACTACGGCTGTGGATGGAAGCCGGGGCATGACTTCGCCCATCGATGAGATTACCTCCCAGAAAACCAGGAGCCCCAGAGACTCAAGAAAGAAGGAGACAAGAATTCAAACAGAGGAAGTGAAGATAGTGCGTATGGCTTTGGGGAATATGCCTTTAAAACAAATCTTTTCATTTAAAAATGCTTCTTTTAAAACCGTTTTGAAAATAATTTTTCAAATCCTTTATCTGATCTGTTAACCTTTAGCTCTGATTCCACGTGTAACACCCCACATCCGTTAGTGTCACTCACAAAGGGAATGCACTAAGTTCTGTGGAGCATTTAGGGTAAAAGATGCAGATAAATTACAAGTCAGACAGAAATTAAACAGCGGAAAATAAAACTTTGCTTTATTGATAAAATAGTTTGTACAATGATTTCTTTACAATATCAGAGTATCATTTGTCTTACCAAATAAAGAAGCATAAAACAACATTTATATTCCCCAATTTTAGCAAGAGCCAGCCATAGCATCTGAAAAGAGAATCCAAGCAAAACTTCAACAAATCTTCAAGCTGGGAAAGAGTGACAGTCCAACTTAACCTAAGCTATACTATTCCCTCCTTTACTACCTGGGGGGGAATGGAAGAAGAGAAGACGAAAGAAAAACAGAGTCAGACACAAAGCCTGTGTAAGTTCAGTAACTTCTAGCATGTGAACATGGAAAAACAAAACGACATGAATTAACTGAATACAAGATAACACCATGACGATAGGGTCAGCAAGATTAGACAAGATAAGCACAAGATATGCTAAGCTAAGATAAACTGGATAAGCTCTAATACTTTCGCCGCTTCGCTATTTCCTTATTGTACTGGTTTCTTTATCTCTGCAACACCTACCACCTAGCTAGTGTGCCAACTAGTAACGATAACGTGATCCCAATCCCTGTAGTTTCCATTGCCTTCAGGCATACATTTATTATTTATTACCTAGATCTAATCTAGGGTTTTCTATCAAGTGCTTTCTAGATTTAACTAGAGTTTACGCTATCTGCTGAACGCTTCTCGGATTCAGGGTTTATGCCACCTAGTCCAACTAGGGATTATGCTACCTATTGAACGATGCCCCCAAGTCCAGGAAACATTACCTAGAGTGGTATGTGTTCCTATAATTACCCACGCATGTATCGCGAATTGTTATCGCTTGTCTAGATGCACATGTCCTATAATGTGCGACCCGAGTCCTGTGACAGGGCAAAACAAGGAACACAGAACTCGGTCGGAAGCTTTCAGATATCTGCCGATGCAGATGCTAAGGTCTGTTTTTGTTCCAGTGACTATGGTCCCACCTGATCCCTCCCTCAACTAATGAAAGGCACACCTTGAAAAATGAGAACTATAAGCAGGCCCCTGGTGCCCCACTATCCTATGGCCATCCTCACCCATAACTAGATTGCAAGTGTATGGTCTTTTGGAGTTCTCCGCCTTTCCGCTTCACATATCTCGACTGACTCAAGATGAATGGTAGACGACGAGTTGCTATCATAGGGCTACCGTTTTCTCGCCGAATCATGCCGGTCCATCCTAGTCTTTAGTTTGCCATATATTGCAACCAAGGCATGCCCCTGGTTCTTCTAACACAGACCTTAACCTCTGTGAGCCCAGGAGGATCATCTGCAGGCTCACAGAGGGATACCACGAGTACCCTCACGTCCCCCAATTCGTTGGAGCCTTCTTTTTACTCAGACGGACATTCACTCCTTCCCGTGTTATACTAAGAATTACTACTTAGTTCAACTAACTAAGGTTTACCGCTTAGTTTCCAGAATCGTTGATTTCTTAACTAAGGTTTACTACTTAGCTCCTTTTAACTAAGGTTTACTACTTAGTTCTCTTTCCTGTCAATTTGGATTGGTTAAGTGTCATTAGTCAGTTCAACCTAACTTAACCCTCTTCATTTATCCTGTTAAATTGGTTAAGTGTCATCAGTAATTCATGTTGACTTAACCCTACCACAAACCAAGTTATATTGGTTAAGCATTTCTTATTACTTAACCCTACCCTTTTCATCCTGTATTGGTTAAGTGTTCCCTGCCCGTCTGTTTTAACTAACATGTTATTTGTGGTTAAGTATTATCCCTTCATGTTTAAGACTTAACCCTATTCCTTTATCACAATCTGATGGTTAAGTGTTCAAGTTTACTTAACCCTACGGTCTAGCCCAGCTAACACATCAAATTGGCTAAGTGTATTAGATTTTACTTAACCCCAACCTCTAGTCTGGTTAACATGTTAATTTTGCTAAGTGTTTTCTTAGTTACTTAACCCTTACAAATCTTGTCTTGTTACCATGTTAAGTTGGTTAAGTGTCCCTATGGACTTAGCCCTCCCATTCTAGCTTAACTGTGTTAAGTGTCTGTATGAACCTAACCCCACCCACCGGTCTGGTTATCTTGTTGAATTGGTTAAGTGTCTGAAGTATCTTAACCCTACCATTCTTATTCTAGCTTTAACTAAATAAATTAAAGCCGCTACCACTCACATTAGACAGATATTGTTGTGATTACTGGATGTGTCTGTTGGTTCCGGGCAGGTTTACATCGCAACTCAGTCTAACCTCGGGTTAGGCATATTCGTGTTTTCTAAGTTCAAAGAGTTTTGATTAATTTTCAAATCCGGTTTTGAAAGTAACCATCCCATCCGTCGGATCCATTAGGGATAGCTAGGGAGAGCAGGAAACTTGTATTTTCCAAACTCAAGCCTAGACACTACCCTCTCTGTCACCCTAGAACTTTCTGGCGTGTTATTAAAAGAGATGTCGTTAATAAACCATTAATTTGTCTAAATTTACATTTTCTCATTTAGGACAAATTATATAAGTAAATTATTCCTAATTTACTTATTTCCTAATTACTCTTTTAATGTAAATTGTCAACATTCATTCTTATAGCCCATTTCCCCCTCTAAATCATATTTATGCTTTTTGGTATGTAAACTATACCAAATTAAGTGTCACTAACCATGATTTTGCTAAACCTGACAATTATTCCCAATTATGGCCAATTTCAAATTAATGCCAGTGTACTTATCATGCCAAATTAGCTAATCCAATTCTGATTTGACATTCTAATTACAGTTCATGTCAAACTAGACCTATTATTCTAGTTCACAATTCATGTAAATGCTAGATTTACACGTCAATACTAGATTCAAATTATACATCCTATAATTCATGTCAAATTTATCCAATTTGCCTTTCTATGAACATGCCATAATACATGTTCCCAATTTATGCCAATTTCCAAGTTTATAACTATGTTTTTATTAAATTTCATATTTTTCCCAAATCGCATTCTCACCTTTCGCATAATCGTGATTCAATCTAGATTCGTAGATAAAAAGGGAGTGAACCAAAGATGCTATGAAAGATAGACATAATAACTGGCATAAAATGATAATTTACTAATTACAGACCTAACGAATTTCACTGAAATTGATCTAAAACATCGAAAGCCTATATGTCTGAAAATCCATTGACATAAAAAGGGTTGGATAACGACGTCGGTTGAAGAACATGGGTAGACCTAACTAATAGGTAAATTCCCAAGGTCTAAAACAAAAGAAAACCAAGAATAGACAGAATAGAGACGTAGGTTCAAGAGCATGGGTAGACCTAACTTAATAAGTAAATTCCCAAGGTCTAAAACCAAAGAAAACCAAGAATAGACAGAATAGAAAATCAGATTTAGACCCAATTTCACAATCACAAAATTTAAGCAACACTTTCCTAGTCATGAATCATATGTGCTTAATCACAGCTGTTTATGTTATGTCATAGCAATAGTTTATGTTTTCCTAATCAAAGGCATAGGCTGGTGTTCACAGTCAAGGAGATAATTCCCATAGTCACAGTCACAGTCAAAGGCAGTGTTTATAGTCATAGGCAATGTTCATAGTCATAGGCAATGTTCATAGTCAAAGATGCATATGGTTCTAAGGTCCATAGTTTCACAGTCACAGTCTTATTTGTCATCGAATCATAACAGGTCTTAATTAGGTCCAAAGATATTGGCACAGATTCGAATAGAAAGATTTGGCATATTATTTTATTCCTTTAATTTCATGTCATGAACAGAGAAAGTGTTCAAATCTAAAAAGTAACTGACTTACAGAGATTAGATTAGAATAGAAAGATGGCGTTGCTATGATTCGTGCGACGTTGCTTGAAACCATTTGAGTTAGCCTTTGATTCTTATCTTGAAACTTTAACCTAGATTCGAATCTCTTCTTGACAACTTGAGCAGCATAACCTTGTCTTGGATTTTCGTATTATCTTCTTATTTGTATTTATTTATATATTTTCTCAGAGGCAGCATAAGGATAGAAAAGAATTGTGAATAGAGAAGGAGACTAGGGCTGTTTATATAGTGTTAGGCGGACGAACCTAGGCAGAAAACGGGACCAAATACATCAGAATGAACCAGGTGCAGAAAACTGGAAAAAGCGGGGAGGTCGACCCCCAGGTCGACTACCCAGTCGACCTGGGTGCCCCAGGTCGACTACCCAGTCGACCTGGGTTCCTTGGGTGCGAAAATTCCCGCCTAGCCCAATCTGGGTCCGATTTTGAATTTGAATTCGCTTTTCTGAACTGTTTTAAAATTTAAACTTCGCTGAATCTTCCGGAGGTCATATCTCCTTCATATGGACTCCGATTCTCGCAAACTCGGACTCATTTTCATGCAGAATTCCGAGACGAACGCAATGGCGTAGCCCATTTCCCTTGATTTTAATTTTAAAATTTAATTCTGCCTTGATTTGTGAATCTTAGTGTTATAGAATTATGGGGTGTTACAAATAAACTCCAGGTCAGTCATGTGACTGGTGTGAGAACTAAAACAGTTATTAATCTTTACTGTAAAAGAGAGTAATTGAAGGGACCACGCCGTATAACATGGAATGGGTTTCCTCCCAAGAATACCAGTGCTTAGAATAAACAATGCAATGCTTTTTCGAAAATTGAAGCTATTATAAGACCCAGGTCCCATCACACAATGCAATGCAAGCCGGAGGATAGGGTTTTTCCTTATAATAGCCATACATACTTGGTATATTTAAAACAAATCATTTGATACTATTATAAGTGTATAGTTTCAAAACAATTTCAATCATAAATATCAATCATGGGCGGCATGAATGACCCATACCACTATGTCTCCATACTAGGTTCTACAATTAAAACCGAAATATCTCGTATTGGAAATTGGATTTCCAACATGACTCAAGGCAAGGGGCAAGCTCCTCTCTGCTTCGAGATACTCTAGCAAACGCCTCAGGGATACTCTCTCTAGGCAACCACTTGGATCTTCAGGGCCGGTCCTCCCTTACATTTGAGGATTAATTATTCCTGAACAAACGTTTCCCGGTCCTAACAGACCTAAAATCGAGGCGCCTCGTTCCAACAACCACAAAGGTGAAAATAATATAAATGTCAGCCAGTTTAAGCACTGACACCACCCATAGCTAGAAAGAAACGCCGTGCTCTCCCTGTAGTCCTTATCCGGTTTTTGACTCATACCGAGATGTGAGGCTCGCGAATTCACGTTATACATAAAGATATGCCACGTAGGCTGTGCTTTGATAATCGAGCACAAGACTTTTCTTTTCAACAGAGGTCTTGATCATTTGCCACTTAAGCGTGCCACACTGGAAATTCATGTCATGCGACTGATGTCCATCGATATACAACCTCTGAGCTCGTACGTCTCAGAGAAGGGCGTTAAGCAAGAGAATAAATTCTCCACCGCCAAACAGATGTATATTTAATAGAGATCAATCAGCACAGAATAAAATCCAGTGTCAGACACACAGTCCATTTACAAGTTCATTTTGGGTCTGAACGAAACCGGAGGCACTTTCCTCGCATATCCATCGATCTCCAAGTACGTCTGGATGATCACCAACTGATTCCCTCATCTTGGGTGTACAGCCCAATCAAGATCATCAGTAATCACCCAAACGATGTGAAGACTTCCGGTCTTCAACCACCGTTTTCTTCTTCGACTTATCGTCGAATCAGTTATTCTGAATGGGAGAAACACGGTCTTTCTGAATAACTCGCATATATAATAAATACGCGTTACACAAACACAACATGCGCCTCATTCCAGTTCATCAGTGACTAACCGTAAATTAGCAAGAGAACAATTCCCCAAATATTAACCCCAAAGGCCGAAACCAACATCAGATCAATATCCAGGAAACTATTCTTCTTAGCTAACCTGCAGTTAATTTCTAAATTTCACATTCTTAGGGAAAAGTTCCCATTAATTTTATCAAATATAAATTCCATGAAATTTATTCTTTAATCTTCCTTTGGATGTCAATTCAAACTAGTCGGGATTAGCGAACCACACCGAAGTAATTATTTATTTTATTTCCCAATCCCAACCTATTTATCCCATGAAGCAAAACTAGTAATACTCTATATCTAACACCACGGTGTTATCGGTAAAATTAATTACCATTTCACGTTCAAATATATTTAAAGATTTAACTATCGCTTTGGAGCAAAACGGGTGATACTCTGTTCTCGATTATTTCAATCTAATTAAAGATTCATTAAAATTCCACTTAGTTTTAATCTTTAACTGGGTTAAAGAATCCGTGTCATTTAAAACACGGTTCAAGATAAACCCAAAGTCACATTCCATTCTATCAGCCCTTAACCGTAAAATAGCAAGCGAGCAATTCCCTAAATATCAATCCCGAAGGCCGAAACCAACATCAGATCAATACCCAAGAAACCATTCAGCTTAACTAATCTCTGGTTAGTTTCTGATTGTCTTAACTCAGTCGGGTCTAAGAACAGTATTATTGAAGATACCGTTCATGACAACCCAAAATCACATTGCTTTAATTATCGGGTTAAAGAACAAGTGTTATTCAAAACACAGCTCAGGATAAACCCAGAAACCAATTCAAATTCAATTTATTTGTTTCAAAAATGAATTGAATTTAATCCTAGTTCAAAACTAGTTCATTTCGATAAAAATCTATTTTTATCTTTACAAATTTTGGATTTTTCACCCCAGTTCTTCACAAATCATTTCTTATGATTTTACACAAATTATTGATATTTTTGATAATTTTATCAAGGCCCGTACAATCGATTTCCAACAACGACCATCGAACTGCACTTACATCGACCTTTTCTGAAATCCATTTGGACATATCTCCAAATGCAACCATTAGATTTAAAATTTCTAATATTCGTTAGAAAGCCCTTTTCGATTCGAACCCAACGGTTCCGGTTTTAGGAGAATCTGACGGTCGGATCTCCCGTAATGTCCGTTTGAAATTAATGGTCAAAATTCACGAACTGCCGCAGCGCGGCGCGTTCTATTCAGGCCATCATATTATATATATAATATATATTTCGTCGATTTCCCTTTTAAAATGAATTTATTAAATCGTTTTAAATTCGTTTCAAAACAATTTCAACTTCCATTTCAAATTCAAATTAAATTTGAATTTTTCCTTATCAATTCGTTTTAAATTCATTTCAAATCGATTTTTAATTCAATTTCAGTTCAATGCGAATTTCTAATTTATTCAATTCAATTCGAATCCATTTTCTATTCAATTCAATCCGAATTCGTCTTGTATTCAATTTAGTTCGAATTCATTTTGTATTCAATTCAGTTCGAATTGCTTTTATATTCAATTCAATTCGAATTTCTTTTATATTCAATTCAATTCGAATTTCTGTTATAAATATTCGGTTTTTATCTCTTCTCAATATTCATTGTAAAAACGAATATAATCGATATAAATATCGTTCGCGTTAAAATAGCGCATCTCTAATCAACACGACTTTATATTTTTCAATAACCTTGTTATTTTATTCAATAAATGAATATTTATTCAATTCAACAAATGAATCTGTATTTTCACCAAATGACTAATCTCAACAAATGAGTATTGTCAACACGTGACTATTTTTGTTATTTAATAAAATTTATAAAATTTATGGTATCTATCGTTTGATTTGAAATCAGACTCCAACCGTAAATTAGTAAGAGAACGATCCCCTAAATATTAACCTCGAAGGCCGAAACCAACATCAGATCAATATCCAGGAGACCACTCATCTTATCTATTTTCCAGTTAGTTTCTAATTTTATGTATGATAAAGATGTAAATTTTATTGTTAAAATATTTCGTTCAACACATGAATAATCTCAACGAATGAGTACGGTCAACACAAGAACCTATATTTTATAATATTCTTTATTTTCTAAATTGGAATGAGGCCCAATCAATTACCGTATAATGTTAAATACATGGATTCCATACAACACATGTATATAATAGCAACGACAAATAATCATCCATCATCCAAAGTGCACTACACAACTGCATAAGCATCAAATATAAATAATTAACGCTTACACAGTCTGTCAATCAATCGATCGGCATACAGCTAATTATTGAGATTAATGTATGTTATATATTATCCCAATACCTGTGTGGGGTTTCAAACAATCAAACATAGATTTTATTTGTGCAGTTGGGCGATGTGTAAAATTTATCGTCCCAATCAATATCCTTCAAATAGGTGTACATAAACAAACCGTCCGGTTTGTAAATGAATATTTATTTATTCACATTCACGTTAAAAATTATATTTTTAACGATAATTTATTTATTTCAACACATGAGTATTTTATTATCGATTTCACATCAACATCACAAACAAATTTCACAACACATCAAACAAGCATACAAGCCGTCCATGGTCTGTGGATGAGGTGTTTCGGGTGCTACTAAACACCGTCTACATCCTAGTATATATAATAATATAACTAGAAAAAGAAAATTAAAAGGTGAGAAGTTCTCTGTGAGGGTTCCACTCCGCCGTGCTTTGCTTTCGAACTGCTGAACCGTCTGGATCGGTTGAAATTCCTATGAAGTTCTTTTCACGCTGTTCAAATAAAAAAAAAATTACCACTTCATTTCTATAATTAGAAATCATATTTTTATAATCACGCTATATTGATAAAAATTCTATTTTTATTTCGCTGGTATATAGATAAAATTCAATTTTTATATCGTTGTACATATAATAAAGATCAAATCTTTACTATCTATATAATATAAAAATCGTATTTTTATTCTTTCTATAATATAATAATCATATTTTTAACCTTTCTATAATACAAAAATTATATTTTGCTTACAATAAAAATCAATTCTTTTCTTCGCTACTTATATAACGATAATATTTTTATATTCTCTACTATATAAATATCATATTTTTAATACTTGTACTTTATAAAAATTATATTTTTATTAGTTCTAATTTATAAAAATTATATTTTTATTACTTCTACATAATAAAGATCGAATTTTTATTATCTATATTATAAAAATTATACTTTTAATCTTCTACTATAATAAAAATTATATCTTTAATCTTCTACTATAATAAAAATTATATCTTTAATCTTCTACTATAATAAAAATTATATCTTTATTCTTCCTATAATATAAAAATCATATTTTTATTTCAATACCTATATAAAAATCATATTTTTACAATGCTCTTATATATATAAATAAAGATCATATATTTATAACATAAAACAAAAAGAAATTATATTTTTTTCTTCCTTGCCTAAGCTAAAAATCAGATTTTTCCTAACCTAAATATAAAATAAAACAAAATAAACAAGTAAAATCGGAGAAACTTACATTCAAAAACTAGGGTTTCGGTTGCTAGAGACGTGGTGGCTCGACTGGAGGAGGGAGGAGGTCGCAAGCGGGTGTGGGGCCCGGCCTAGGGATGGCCGGTGGTGGCGCTCGGCGCTATAGGTCAGGAAATGGGTGCGGTTAGGGCTTTATTCGGATTTGGTCAAAGTAAAGGGGGGGAGCAGAGGGGCGGAGGAGGAGATTGGCTCGTCGGTGGGGACGCCTGAGGTGCAGCGACGCGATGGCGGCGCCTCCAGCAACGAGCAGCGGTGGCAACTCCAGTGGGCGACGTCCAGGCTGAGGCGTTTGAGTTGTTTTTTCTTCTTTCATTTTAATTTCAAAACCGACGGAGGAAGGAATGAGGAGAGAGAGGGTGAGTCAACGCCAGATATAAATATATATATTAATTAATTTTATTTTATTTTAATCCAAAAAGTAATTTTTATTTTCGAACTCGAAATCAAGCCCACAGCCTGTCGTCCATAGCTAATTACCCCCATTCCGAACACAATGGGATATGTATCGTAGGCTGATTTGATCGTTTTCGATCAGTTTTCGTCAAAATCAACATGTAACTTTATATATTGAATTTGAACGCGCATTTCAATTTACCGGGGTCATGCACTAACTCGAAAAATTCCAGAAAAATATTTTCTAGCTTCGTATTGATGATACGGTCCTAACAAAACTAGTTTCATCGAATTCTGAGACCGTTTGAAAAGTGGCTATTTTCCAGTCGATTAAAATTAACTGAAACTGGTCAAACGCGTTTTCCTTCGCCACGCTTACATATTGATTCGAAAAATTATGAAAATTGGAATCTAGCAATAACTTGACATCACGGATCCAACAAAAGTGGATTCGTCGAAATATGAGGTCGTTTGCAAAATGGCTATTTTCAAGGGTCGAAATTCCATAGCGACTATTCTGAAATTTCAACTGGACATAAATTTTTATCCCCGCTATGAAATTTCAATTTTTCAGATTTGTTGGAAAGATATTCACAATTAGATTCTATTATTTTTAGTTTTACTAAAATCTGGTTTATTTTGAATCCTGTACACTCATTTGAATTTTGAAATCGAATTATCGAACTACCGTGCCATTTTCAATTCCTTTTATAATTTAAAATAATATTTTATATTCTAACGACGACGTATATAAAATATATATGTTTAATTCCATTCAAATTTCTTGTCGATACTATTTAAATTAATCTATTTTAAATATTCAAAATTCATTAAAATTGCCAAAATAAAAATTTTAAACTGGCCCGGATTTTCGGGTTGTTACAATCTCCCCCACTTAAAACTTTTCGTCCCTAAAAAGGAACGAAGCCGAAAGTTGTTTAACTAATCAACTCAACTTCTATTATTTTCGTTACGGCTTAAGTTCTTCAACTTTTCAGTTTCTAAGAACTTTTCAAATTTTTCAAAAATTTGGCTAACACCCTAAGTTTTCGAAAAATTTCGCCATTACCCCCCTGCACCGGGGACTTCGGGATATTTCATATAGCCTCCCATGGCCTTCTTCAATCAAAAAGAAAAAGCCAAGCGGCTAGCCAATCGGCTCACAAAATCACCCAAAACTCAAGAAATACAATAAAAATGTTCCTATTTGTCGGGCAAACAATTTTATTCCTCTGCTCTAGCCTCTTTCCTATGACCTGTTCAATGTAAGCACATGTATGTGCATGCAATTGCGATAAATTTTCCAATACAATTCGCTATTTGGTTCAATTAGGCTAAATGGTTCGAAATTATCAAACAAATAAACAAACAACCCAACCATCAATCAATTAGTGGATTATCGTTTCAAATTCATAATTTTGATACATATAGAGAAAATCATGTTTTTGATGCCAAATCACGAAATAAATCTATGTAAGTTTTGGTTCTCACACCGGTCTAATGGAAATATATAGATACCACACATTCGAAACACGAACAAAAATATTGATAATGCGGCCGCATTACCAGAATTTTCTCCGGGAGACTAGAATGTGATTCTTTATCTATCCAGTATATTAATACTTCGAATATACGTTCATCACACGTATATGAAAAACCTTTATATACTAGATTGTCCAAATCAATAAAAATAAATTATTCAAATACGTATAAACGATTTAAATTTCAAAACACAATTGCTTTCATTTAAAAATATACTCTTCACACTCGTTCTATGATACTGCTGATCCTATCTCGAACGAGTCATTCTAATTGGATATTACTAATCCAATATCTGATGAATTCTTTCGTTCGGTTCTAACGTGTCTTGTTCTCGAGCTCTGTAAACCAAAGCTCTGATACCAACTGTAACGGTAAGGAATTTCGCTCGATCTGAATCGATCGTTAAACCGACCAAGACCATTCGAAACCCCTGATCGTCTTGAGAACAGGACAAATTAGAACGCAAACAAAAAAACATTTCATTGTTAATTACAACAATTCCATCAGATACAAGAATATACAGAGTATAAATGAATATCACACATTCGATAAATATCAGAGATTACAATAAATTACAAAACAGAGGGAAAACGATAAACATACAACTGAAAGTAATGCACGGATACAGAGCTTTCCAAGCATCGTTCCAGCTGCAAATCAGGATCCTGTGAATATAAATCTGCAAAACCAAAACTACTAGCTGCCCGTGTCGAAAGTAGGAGCACCCAGAGTTTGGGTTAAAACAATAAACTCCAGGTCAGTCATGTGACTGGTGTGAGAACTAAAACAGTTATTAATCTTTACTTTAAAAGAGAGTAATTCCAGGGACCACGCCGTATAACACGGAACGGGTTTCCTCCCAAGAATACCAGTGCTTAGAATAAACAACGCAATGCTTTTTCGAAAAATGAAGCTATTATAAGACCCAGGTCCCATCACACAATGCAACGCAAGCCGAAGGATAGGGTTTTCCCTTATAATAGCTAAACATGCTTGGTACGTTTAAAATAAATCATTCGATACTATTATAAGTGTATAGTGTCAAAACAATTTCAATCATAAATATCAATCATAGGCGGAATGAATGACCCATACCACTATGTCGCCATACTAGGTTCTACAATTAAAACCGAAATATCTCGTATTGGAATTTGGATTTCCATCATGAGTCGAGGCAAGGGGCAAGCTCCTCTCCTCTTCGAGACACTCTAGCAAATGTCTCAGGGCTATTCTCTCTGGGCAACCACTTGGATCTTCCAGGACGGTCCTCCATTACGTTTGAGGATTAATTATTCCTGAACACACGTTTCCTGGTCCTAACATACTTAAAATCGAGGCGCCTCGTTCCAACAACCACAAAGGTGAAAATAATATAAATGTCAGCCAGTTTAAGCACTGACACCACCAATAGCTAGGAAGAAACGTCGTGCTCTCCTTGCAGTCCTTATCCCGTGTTTGACTCATACCGAGATGTGAGGCTGGCGAATTCACGTTATACACAAAGCTACGCCACGTAGGCCGTGCTTTGATCATCAACCACAAGACTTTGCTTTTTAACAGAGGTCTTGATCATTTGCCACTTAAGCGTGCCACACTGGCAATTCATGCCATGCGACTGATGTCCATCGATATACAACCTCTGAGCTCGTACATCACAGAGAAGGGCGTTAAGCAAGATAATAAATTCTCTGCCGCCAAACAGATGTATATTTAATAGAGATCAATCAACACAGAATAAAATCCAATGTCAGACACACAGTCCATTTACAAGTTCGTTCTGGGTTTGAACGAAACCGGATGCACTTTCCTTGCATATCCATCGATCTCCAAGCACATCTGGACGACCACCGATTGATTCCCTCATCTTGGGTGTACAGCCCAATCAAGATCATCAGTAATCACCCAAACAATGTGAAGACTTCCGGTCTTCAACCACCGTCTTCTTCTTCGACTTATCGTCGAATCAGTTATTCAGAATAGGATAAACCCGGTCTTTCTGAATAACTAGCGTATATAATAAATACGTGTTACACAAACACAACATACGCCTCATTCCAGTTCATCAGTCACTAACCGTAAATTAGCAAGGGAACAATTCCCAAAATATTAATCCCGAAGGTCGAAACCAACATAAAATCAATATCCAAGAAACTATCCTTCTTAGCTAACCTACAGTTAATTTCTAAATTTCACATTCTTAGGGAAAGGTTCCCATTAATTTTATCGAAGATAAATTCCTTGAAATTTATTCTTTAATCTTCCTTTGGATGTCAATTCAAGCTAGTCGGGATTAGTGAACCACACCGAAGTAATTATTTATTTTATTTCCCAATCCCAACCTATTTATCCCATGAAGCAAAACTGGTAATACTCCATATCTAACACCACGGTGTTATCGGTAAAATTAATTACCATTTCACATTCAAATCTATTTAAAGATTTAACTATCTCTTTGGAGCAAAACTGGTGATACTCCGTTCTCGATCATTTCAATCTAATTAAAGATTCATTAAAACTCCACTTAGTTTTAATCTTTAACTTGGTTAAACAATCTGTGTCATTTAAAACACGGTTCACGATAAACCCAAAGTCAAATTCCATTCTATCAGCCCTTAACTGTAAAATAGCAAGTGAGAAATTCCCTAAATATCAACCCCGAAGGTTGAAATCAACATCAGATCAATACCCAAGAACCATTCAACTTAACTAATCACCGGTTAGTTTCTGATTTTCTTAACTCAGTCGGGTCTAAGAACAGTATTATTGAAGATACCGTTCACGATAACCCAAAATCACATTGCATTAATTATCGGGTTAAAGAACAAGTGTTATTCAAAACACCGCTCACGATAAACCCAGAAACTAATTCAAATTCAATTTATTTGTTTAAAAAATGAATTGAATTTAATCCTAGTTCAAAACTAGTTCATTTAAATAAAAATCTATTTTTATCTTTACAAATATGGGATTTTTCACCCCAGTTCTTCACAAATCATTTCTTATGATTATACACAAATTATTGATATTTTTGATAATTTTATCAAGGCCTGTACAGTCGATTTCCAACAACGGCCATCGAACTACACTTACAACGACCTTTTCTGAAATTGATTTCGACATATCTCTAAATCCAACCGCTAGATTTCAAATTTCTAATATTCGTTAGAAAGCTCTTTTCCATATAAACCAAACGGTTCCGGTTTTAGGAGAATCCGACGGTTGGATCTCCCGTAATGTCCGTTTGAAATTAATGGTCGAAATTCACGAACTGCCGTGGCACAGCACGTTCTATTCAGGCCATTATATTATATATATAATATATATAATATATATTTTGTCGATTTCCCTTTTAAAACGAATTTTATAAATCATTTTAAATTCGTTTCAAAACAATTTCAACTTCCATTTCAAATTCAAATCAAAATCGAATTTTTCCTTATCAAGTCGTTTTAAATTTATTTCAAATCGATTTTTAATTCAATTTCAGTTCAATTCGAATTTCTGATTTATTCAATTCAATTTGAATCCATTTTCTATTCAATTCAATTCGAATTCGTTTTGTATTCAATTCAGTTCGAATTCGTTTTGTATTCAACTCAGTTCGAATTCGTTTTGTATTCAATTCAGTTCGAATTTCTTTTATATTCAATTCAATTCGAATTTCTTTTACATTCAATTCAATTCGAATTTCTGTTATAAATATTCGATTTTTATCTCTTCTCAATATTCATTATAAAAACGAATATAATCGATATAAATATCGTTCGCGTCAAAATAGCGCATCTCTAATCAACACGGCTTTATATTTTTCAATAACCTTGTCATTTTATTCAACAAATGAATATTTATTCAATTCAACAAATGAATCTATATTTTCACCACATGACTAATCTCAACAAATGAGTATTGTCAACACGTGACTATTTTTGTTATTTAATATAATTTATAAAATTTATGGTATCTATCGTTTGATTTCAAATCAGACTCCAACCATAAATTAGTAAGAGAACGATCCCCTAAATATTAACCCCAAAGGCCGAAACCAACATCAGATCAATATCCAAGAGACCACTCATCTTATCTATTTTCCAGTTAGTTTCTAATTTTATGTATGATAAATATGTAAATTTTATTGTTAAAATATTTCGTTCTACACATGACTAATCTCAACAAATGAGTACGGTCAACACATGAACCTATATTTTATAATTTTCTTTATTTTCTAAATTGGAATGAGCCCCAATCAATTACCATATAATGTTAATTACATGGAATCCATACAACACATGTATATAATAGCAACGACAAATGATCAATCATCATCCAAAGTGCACTATACAACTGCATAAGCATCAAATATAAATAATTAACGCTTACACAGTCTGTCAATCAATCGATCGACATACAGCTAATTATTGGGATTAGTGTATGTTATATATTATCCCAATACCAGTATGGGGTTTCAAACAATTAAACACAGATTTTATTTGTGCAGTTGGGCGATGTGTAAAATTTATCGTCCCAATCAATATCCTTCAAATAGGTGTACATAAACAAACCGTCCGGTTTGTAATTGAATATTTATTTATTCACATTCACATTAAAAATTATATTTTTAACGATAATTTATTTATTTCAACACATGAATATTTTATTATCGATTTCACATCAACATCACAAACAAATTTCACAACACATCAAACAAGCATACAAGCCTTCCATGATCTGTGGACGACGGGTGTCGGGTGCTACTAAACACAGTCTACATCCTAGTATATACAATAATATAACTAGAAAAAGAAAATTAAAAGGTGAGAAGTTCTCATAGAGGGTTTGTAACAACCCGAAAATCTGGGCCAGTTTAAAATTTTTATTTTGGCAATTTTAGCGAATTTTGATTATTTAAAATGAATTATTTTAAATAATATCGACGAAAATTTATTTTGAATATAATAGAACGTATATATTATATACGTCGTCGTTAGAATATATAATAATTATATATAATTATAAAAGGAATTGAAAATGGCGCGGTAGTTCGAAAATTCGATTTCTAATTTCAAATGAATATACAGAATTCAATATAAGTCAGAATTGAACGAAACAAGAAATATTTGAATCTGTATAACTATATCTTTGTAACGAAGTTAACAAACTGAGATTTCATCTTAGAAATGATAAGATATGTCCAGTTGAAAATTCTGAATAGTCGCTATGGAATTC
The DNA here is from genome assembly GCA_030737875.1 of Allium sativum. Lineage (NCBI taxonomy): Eukaryota > Viridiplantae > Streptophyta > Magnoliopsida > Asparagales > Amaryllidaceae > Allium > Allium sativum. The sequence goes on along the minus strand of JASFAX010000038.1, from coordinate 4,888,211 downwards.
AGGCCCTTAAAAATGGACATTTTGCAAATGACCTCGGATTTCGACGAAACCAGTTTTGTTGGGTCCGTGATGTAAAGGTATTGCTAGATTCCAAATTTCATAATTTTCTGAATCAATATGTGAGCGTGGCAAAGGAAAACGCGTTTGACCAGTTTTAGTTGATTTTAATCGACTGGAAATTGGCCATTTTTCAAACGGTCTCAGAATTAGACGAAATTAGTTTTGTTAGGACCGTATCGTCAATACGAAGCTAGAAAATATTTTTCTAGAATTTTTCTAGTTAGTATGTGACCCCGGTAATTCGAAATGTACGTTTAAAATTCAATATAATGATTTAAATGTAAATGCAACGGAAACTAATCGAAACGGTCGATTCAGCTTGCGGTACATATCCCATTGTGTTCGGAATGGGGGTAAAACGCTATGGGTGACAGGCGGTGGACCTCGTTTAGAGGTCGTAGGTGAAAGTCAACCTTTTAATAATTAAATAATAAAAAAAATATATAAAAATATATTTTCCTACCCTATATTTCCCTCTGCCCCCCCCCCGTTCTAAATCATTATTTCAGGAAAAAAAAAACGCAGCAGACCCATCGCGCCCACCACCGGCGATCCCGACCATCCCCTCCGCCTGCTCCTCCTCCGCGCGACCCCCTTCTTCTCCCATAATCGCCTCCTTCCAATCCGACGCGCGACGCACCCCTCAGTCGAGAAAAGAAAAAACCCTAGCGCCGCCTCCATTATCCACTGCTGCCGCCAACGACCTGCCCTGCGCCCCCGCCTCCTTCCTCGCGCCACCTCCTGCCTCCAAACATCCGGCGCCGAACCCTAGCACCCCCCCCCATTCAACCGATTTACTGTAAGTTTTGTTTTATTTAATTATTTATTTATTTATTTTCATTTATAAACAGATTTTTAAAATGTTAAAGTCAGATTTTTAAAATGTTAAAGTCAGATTTTTAAAATGTAAAGTCAGATTTTTAAAATGTAAAGTTAGATTTTTAAAATGCAAAGTTAGATTTTTTAAAAATGCAAAAAGTTAGATTTTTAAAATGCAAAAAGTTAGATTTTTAAAATGTGAAAAGACGATATCTTTGAATTGAAAAATATAAAGACTTGTTTTTGGAAAAATTAAAGATACGGTTTTTGAAATTAAATAAAAATATGATTTTTATATATTGAACTTCATAATAAAAATAGAATTTTTATATATTGAACTTCGGCATAAAAATATAATTTTTATATATTGAACTTCGGCATAAAAATATAATTTTTATATGTTGAACTTCGAATTAAAAATATGGTTTTTATATATTGAACTTCGAATTAAAAATGTGATTTTTATATATTGAAAAGCGAAGTAAAAATTCGATTTTTACATATGTAGTGAATACGGGCAATGAAAGCGACAAAGGGCGAGATTGGCGAAGTCTTCTATAAATGAAGAGTCAAGATGATTGGATAGCTATATGTGAGAACTTCTCACCTTTCAATTTAATTTTTCTAGTTATATATATACTAGGATGCAGACGGTGCTTAGCAGCACCCGACACCCGTCATCCACAGACCATGGATGGCTTGTTTGTTAAATTGTTTGGTTGAGTGGTTAGTTAGAATATTTGATTGAATGGAAATTGTTTGGTGAAATGAAATTGATTTGATTGATGTGTGAATGGCGTGGGCCTTCACTAGACCGGGGATAAGGCTAGGCCTTGTCCCGTTTCTAGTATCGTGCCGTTATGCCGCCGAAATTTTCTAAAATATGTTAGAAAATAAAAATATCATTTTATTGTGTAAATGAATTGAATAGAAATTCATAGGTTGAAATAAAATGTTTTATCGTTAAAAATATAATTTTAACGTGAAGTGAATAAAATAAAATATTCATTTATAAACCGGACGGTTTGTTTATGTACACCTATTTGAAGGACATTGATTGGGTCGATAAATTTCGCACATCGCCCAACTGCACAAATAAAATCTGTGTTTGATTGTTTGAAACCCCACACGGGTGTTGGGATGAAATTTGAAGTTCACTCATCCTGGTTGATTAAATATGTCGATCGATTGATTGACAGGCTGTTATAGGCGTTAGATATCTATATTTGATGCTTATACAGTGTAGTGCACTTTGGTTGATGGTTGATTATTTTCAATGCTATTATACATGTGTTGTATGAAAATCCATATAATTAACTTTATATGGTAATTGATTGGGCCTCATTCCAGTTTTAAAATAGAAATAGAAATATTTGAAATAGAAATATTCGAAATGGAATACTTGAAAATATCAATATATGAAGCCGTGTTGATTAGATTGACGCCATTTTGACGTGAACGATATTTATATCGATTTTATTCATTTTAAAATGAATATTAAAAAGTAATTTTGAAATCGACGATTTCGAAATGAATTGAATTGAAAACGATTTCGAAATGAATTGGATTGAAAACGATTTCGAAATGAATTGAATTGAAAACGATTTCGAAATGAATTGAATTGAAAACGATTTCGAAATGAATTGAATTGAAAACGATTTCGAAATGAATTGAATTGAAAACGATTTCGAAATGAATTGAATTGAAATCGACGATTTAGAAATGAATTGAATTGAAAACGATTTCGAAATGAATTGAATTGAAATCGACGATTTCGAAATGAATTGAATTGAAAACGATTTCGAAATGAATTGAATTGAAAACGAATTCGAATTGAATTGAAAGCGAATTGAAATGAATTCAAATTGAATTGAAATTTGAATTGAATAGAAATGAATTTTAAAACGAATTTATAAAGAAGAATTCAATTTTGATTTGAATTGAAATGGAAGTTGAAATTGCTTTGGAAATGAAATTAAAACGATTTATAAAATTCGTTTTAAATAGAAATCGACGATATATATATTATATATATAATATAATGGCCTGAATAGAACGCGCCGCGCCGCGGCAGTTCGTGAATTTCGACCATTTATTTCAAACGGACATTACGGGAGATCCGACCGTCGGATTCTCCTAAAACCGAAACCGTTGGGTTCGTACCGAAAAGAGCTTTCTAACGAATGTTAGAAATTTGAAATCTAACGGTTGGATTTGGAGATACGTCCAAATCAAATTCGAAAAAGGTCGCTGTAAGTGCAGTTCGATGGCCATTGGTGGAAATCGACTGTACGGGCCTTGATAAAATTATTAAAAATAGTAATAATTTGTGTAAAATCATAAGAAATGATTTGTGAAGATTTGGGATGAAAAACTCCATATTTGAAAAGATAAAAATAGATTTTTATCGAAATGAACTAGTTTTGAACTAGAAATATAATTCTATTTATTTTGAAATAAATAAATTGAATTTGAAAAGGGTTTTAAAAATAACCAGAATTTCCAATGATTGCATTGGAGTGGATTTGAATCGAAATTGTCTTTGGAGTATTTCGATGTTGGAATTCGTGATTATACAGGTGTTGTTATGGAAATTTGAAAGATATATATTTATATCGTTATTTCCAATACGACATTTGTTAGTCGTAGAATTTGATATTGAATATAAGCCGATATATTTTCTATTCAGAGCCTTGTATTGAATATCGAATGTGATTTGGGTTTGTCGTGAATGGTGTCTTCACCAACACTATTCTTGAACCCAGTTGAGAAAAGATTAAATCTTTTTGTTTAGATTTAACGAAGTGTACCAATTAAATAATATTTAATTGGAATTGAATTGATATTGATTTTTGGGTTTATCGTGGATAGTGTTTTAAATAACACTCGTCCTTTAACCCGATAATTAATGGAATGTGACTTTGGGTTTATCGTGAACCGTGTTTTAAATGACACTGATTCTTTAACCCAGTTAACGATTAAAACTAAGTGGAGTTTTAATGAATCTTTAATTAGATTGAAAAGATCGAGAATGGAGTATCACCAGTTTTACTCCAGGCGATAGTTAAATCTTTAATTAGATTTAAACGTGAAATGGTAATTGAATTACCGATAACACTGTGGTGTTAGATATGAAGTACTACCAGTTTTACTACATGGGATGAATAGGTTGGGATTGGGAAAATAAATGATTACTTCGGTGTGGTTCGATAATCCCGACTAGTTTGAATTGATATTCAAAGGAGATTAAAGAATAAATTTAAAGAATTTATCTTGGATAAAATTAATGGGAACTTTTCCCAAAGTATAGGAATATTTGGATAAAAGAATATTCTGAATTGGAATGAGGCGTATGTTGTGTTTGTGTAACACTTTTATAATATATATGCGAGTTATTCAGAAAGACCGGGTTTATCCCATTCTGAATAACTGATTCGACGTGGTGTCAAAGATGAAGACGGTGGTCGAAGACCAGAAGTCTTCACGTCGTTTGGGTGATTACTGATGATCTTGATTGGGCTGTACACCCAAGAAGATGGAAACAGTTAGTGATCGTCCAGACGTACTTGGAGATCGATGGATATGCGGGGTACTAGGTGCCTCCGGTTTCGTTCAGCCCCAGAACCGACTTGTAAATGGACTGTGTGTCTGACATTGGATTTTAGTCTGTGTGATTGATTTCTATTAAATATATATCTGTTTGGCGGCGGAGAATTTATTCTCTTGCTTAACGCCCTTCTCTGAGACGTACGAGCTCAGGGGTTATATATTGATGGATATCAAACGCATGGAGTGAACAGCCTGTGTGGCATGCCTAAGTGGCAATTGATCGAGGCTTCTGTTGAAAAGCAAAGTCTTGTGGTGATGATCAAAGCACAGCCTGTGTGGCATAGCTCTGTGTAACGTGAATTCGCGAACTTCACACCCGGTATGAACCAAAAACAGGAGAGGACATCAGGGAGGACTTGCGTCTCTTTCTAGCTAGAAGTGACGTCAGTGGTTTTACACGCCCTGACGAGTTTGACTTATGTGGTTGTTGCTGTTGCGAGGCGCCTCGGTTTGATTGGACGATCCGGGTCCGATGGAGTCATTTGTTGGCTCGTTTACGCCCCATAGGGCGGAGAGACGTATTGTTCAGGCATAATAATCCACATCGGTGGACCGACCCTGACGATCTAAAGGGTTGATGCGTTCTGATCCTGAGACATGGGCTAGATTGTCTCGAATCGGTGGAGGACTATCTTTTGCCTCGGTTCATAGACGGAAATCCAATTTCCAAATACGTGACATTTGCGGTTTTATTTGTAAACCTCTATATGGCGACATAGTGGCATGGGACGCTCATGCCGCCTATGATTGATACTTATGATTTGAAGTTGTTTTATACACTATGCACTTATAATAGTATCAAATGATTTGTTTTAAACGTATCAAGCATTCTTGGCTATTATAAGGTAAAAACCCTATCCCCCGGCTTGCGTTGCATTGTGTGATGGGACCAGGGTCTTATAACAGCTTCATTTTTCTTTATTTAGCATTGCGCTGTTTGTTTTATGCACTGGTGTTCTTGGGAGGAAACCCGTTCCGTGTTATACGGCGTGGTCCCTTGATCTACCTAACTTTGAAAATAAAGATTAATAACTGTTTTAGTTCTCACACCAGTCACATGACTGACCTGGAGTTTATTGTTTTAACCTAAACTCTGGGTGCCCCTATTTTGACACGGGCAGCTAGTAGTTTTGGTTTTGCAGATTTATATTCACAGGATCCTGGTTTACAGCTGGAACGATATTCGGAAAGCTTTGTATCCGTATATCTCTTCTAGTTGTGTATTGTATTATTTTCCGCTGCTATGTATTTAAATGTAATTTATTGTAATCTCTGATATTTATCGAATGTAATTTATTCTTTTAAACTCTGTATATTCTTGTAATCTGATGCATTGTTGTATTATGCAATGAAATGTTCTTTTATATGTGTTCTGTCGTGGCTTGTTCTCGAACTATCCGACGCTTTCCTTTACGGGGAAGTTACGGGTCGTTATAGGGTTCCACTACGTCGTGCTTTGCTTTTGAACTGCTGAACCGTCTGGATCGGTTGAAATCCCTATGTAGTTCTTTTTACGCTGTTCAAAAAAAAAATTACCACTTCATTTCTATAAATAGAAATCATATTTTTATAATCACGCTATATTGATAAAAATTCTATTTTTATATCGCTACTATATAAATAAAATTCTATTTTTATATCGTTGTTCATATAATAAAGATAAAATCTTGACTAAAAAATATAATATAAAAATCGTATTTTTATTCTTTCTATAATATAAAAACCATATTTTTAACCTTTCTATAATACAAAAATTATATTTTGCTTACAATAAAAATCAATTCTTTTCTTCGCTACTTATATAAAGATAATATTTTTATATTCTCTATTATATAAAAATCATATTTTTAATACTTCTACTTTATAAAAATTATATTTTTATTACTTCTATTTTACAAAAATTATATTTTTATTACTTCTACATAATAAAGATCGAATTTTTATTATCTATATTATAATAATTATATTTTTAATCTTCTGCTATAATAAAAATTAAATCTTTAATCTTCTACTATAATAAAAATTATATCTTTAATCTTCTACTATAATAAAAATTATATCTTTATTCTTCCTATAATATAAAAATCATATTTTTATTTCAATACCTATAAAAAAATCGTATTTTTACAAAGCTCTTATATATATAAATAAAGATTCTATATTTATAATATAAAACAAAAAGAAATTATATTTTTTTCTTCCTTGTCTAACATAAAAATCAGATTTTTCCAAACCTGAATATAGAATAAAACGAAATAAATAAGTAAAATCGGAGAAACTTACATTCAAAAACTAGGATTTCGGTTGATGGAGACGTGGTGGCTCGACTAGAGGAGGGAGGAGGTCGCAGGCGGGTGTGGGGCGCGGCCTGGGGATGGCCGGTGGTGGCGCTCGACGCTAGGGGTCAGGAAATGGGTGCGGTTAGGGCTTTATTCAGATTTGGGCGAAGTAAAGGGGGGGGGGGAAAGCAGAGGGGCGGAGGAGGAGATTTGCTTGTCGGTGGGGACGCCTGAGGTGCAGCGACGCGATGGCGGCGCCTCCAGCAATGAGCAGCGGCCGCAACTTCGGTGGGCGACGTCCAGGCTGAGGCGTTTGAGTTGTTTTTTTTTCTTTCTTTTTAATTTCAAAACCAATGGAGGAAGGAATGAGGAGAGAGAGGGTGAGTCAACGCCTTATATAAGTATATATATTAATTAATTTTATTTTATTTTAATCCAAAAAGTAACTTTTATTTTGGAACTCGAAATCAATCCCACCGCCTGTTGTCCCTACCTAATTACCCCCATTCCGAACACAATGAGATATGCATCGTAGGCTGATTTGATCGTTTTCGATCAGTTTTCGTCAAAATCAACATATAACTCTATATATTGAAATTGAACGCGCATTTCAATTTACCGGGGTCACGCACTAACTCGAAAAATTCCAGAAAAATATTTTCTAGCTTCGTATTGATGATACGGTCCTAACAAAACTAGTTTCGTCGAATTCTGGGACCGTTTGAAAAATGGCCATTTTCCAGTAGATTAAAATCAACTAAAACTGGTCAAACGCGTTTTCCTTTGCCACGCTCACATATTGATTTAAAAAATTATGAAAATTGGAATCTAGTAATAACTTGACATCACGGATCCAACAAAAGTGGTTTCGTCGAAATCCGACGTCGTTTGCAAAATGGCTATTTTCAAGGGCCGAAATTCCATAGCGTCTATTCTGAAATTTCAACTGGACATAACTTTTTATCCCCACAATGAAATTTCAATTTTTCAGATTCGTTGGAAAGATATTCACAGTTAGATTCTATTATTTTTGGTTTCACTAAAATCCTGTTTATTTTGAATCCTGTACACTCATTTGAATTTTGAAATCGAATTATCGAACTACCGCGCCATTTTCAATTCCTTTTATAATTTAAAATAATATTTTATATTCTAACGACGACGTATATAAAATATATACGTTCTAATTCCATTCAAATTAAATTTCTTGTCGATACTATTTAAAATAATCTATTTTAAATATTCAAAATTCATTAAAATTGCCAAAATAAAAAAATTAAACTGGCTCGGATTTTCGGGTTGTTAGATTACGCAGAAATTTAATCCACTTATATTCGATATAAATTGTCAAAATCAACAAATACTATCAATGGAATGAAGATATAATAATATCTTTCGAATTCCCTAGATAGTGTTCATTTACACCATGAAATTTAATACCAAATATCGGAGATTATTTCTATCTAACTTATTACAATCAGGTGGATAAACCCATACCTTAATTAAAAGATTTATTCAACTATTTGATATTTGATCTGAATAGAAATACCATCAACTTATCTTCAATACTAATCTCCGTATCTAACTCATATTATAAGCGGAATAATGGTGAATTACCTTTTAAATTCCTCAGATAATAAGAGTTTTCATTTACCAAATTAATATCAAACATCTGAAGATTTATCTCCAACCATATCAAATTTTTTTAAAATTCGGAAATCCCATTTCAATTCCGTATAAACATTTCCAATACTTTAATAATCTTCGAAATCATTCATATAATAGTTAACGCTTATAAATTTCAAACCAATAACAACATTTGGAATTGTTATCAAAGGTACTGCTATTAAAATAGCCATTTAAATAAAATAGATTTAAAATTGTTCGAAATTCAAATATTCCAAAGCTTTTCAAAACTGTTATCATTTGCAATTCAACGTTCTTATTTCAAGTCAAATTAATTTCAAATAATCAAGTTAAAACCATTCAAAACTTGAAATCAATATTTACGAATTGTTGCATCATTGTGTGTTCTATTCAAACCAATGATTTAAATATAAATTATTCAAATCCTTTTCAAATTAAATTTATATTTCCAAAACATCGCTATCTCAAAACCCTATTCAAAACTTCATAGCTGATTAAATTGAATACTTAACAAATATGTCTCCCAAAACTCATTCTATATAACAGTTTAAAAATCATATTAAATACATGATTCAAATCTTATTCAAAAACCATCTTATGTTATACGAATATTGTTTATTTACTTTATCAGTTCAAATTAAATTTTCTAATGATTTAATATATTTCTCCCAAATTTGTTCAATCATTTCAAAATTTAATGGATAATCGTTATAAATGATAAGATCAACTACTTGTATAAAATAAATGTTTGAATATCTAGCTCAAATCAATTTTCGAAATAAACTTAAATTCAAAGGTTAATAACATATAAATAGTTGAAAATATTTTCTAAACCATCTTCATTTTTGCGAATATCAATTTTTTAATTATCTCAATTTTCAAACAGCTTTGATATCGAAATTCAAAACTTAATTTATTATTTAATAATTAAATAATAAAATTATATATATATAGGAAGGAGATTTAAAATCGACCACCCATAATTTCCACAACCACGGTGTGTGTTGTAATATCATGCAATGTAGTCATATTTATCCAAATGAACCATATGATCAGATGAATACGAATTCATTCATCACAAACAACATTTAACTGTGCACAAGCGTTACGATCAATAACGCTTACCAGTGTTCAGTGTATTATCTAATTCATGAACAACCATTAAAACATCAACATCCATCACACCATTATTGTTAACTAATTATAATTATCTCATCTAATCATAAGTAACTAACTTAAATAAATATTTAAATTAGAAGTTTTCACAATTCGAGCTTCAAAATCTTCATTACCAGAGCGAACAGATCAACGAACACTGCCACTGCTACTTACTGTTCTCGATCCATTTGGATTAGTAGTTGATGATTTTCTGCTAATTTATGTACTGGAATTAAATAAATAACGATGTTCGTTATATTTTATTACATATATATAAGGCCATTTATTTTTATTTTATTATGAATTTATACTTAATAAAAATTACCAATACTATATACCACTGCTTTCTACTTTCTAATATGATTCTAACGCCTCTGACGGCGAATAAATCCGATTTAGAACGAACGTTCTATGAGTGTTTAAAGTTTTAATTACACTTATATTTATAAATAAATTAAATCATACCCAAGCACCAAATGTGCCCAATCTTTCTATACCCGTCCAAATGCTCCAAACTGGCCCGCACCCTTTCCCTCTTTTTCTTCCTCCTCCTATCTTCATGTACAGGAACCCAAAGTTGTGCACGCTCGAGCACGGTGCACACTCCAACACTTCATCGAACTTCAATCCAAAAGTGCACACAGATTTCTCTCCATCTCCTCGTTCGAACGCACCCACTCGTCCGAACTCCGGTCTACCAAATCGAAATGTGCACCATACACGGTCAAAAATCTGACAAAACCCGTACGCCCCATACAAATGTCGCACCTCCATAACATGCACCGATCTTCGCAAAAATTACACCACATCGAAGCCTGCTCCGTCCTCATCGCCACTCCATACTCGAATTTTCCTATCATCCCTCGTTTCTCCAACAATCCTCAACCCAAGTCCCGAACAATTCCAATCCTCGACGTGGAATCAAACCAAATTCGCACCAAAAATACTACGCTCCCTCACGATCACAATGGTGCAGACGGCACGAGCTAATTCTTTCTGGTTTTTGGGATATGATTTTTCGAACATCTCTACACAAATTTTCCACTTTACTTTAAATCTGAGATTCCTTCATCATTACTTGATGAAATTTCGATCCGTCAGTTTCTAAAAATCGTAAATGATGATCTGAACAACAACTGTGCAGATCATATTAGCTAAAACCCAATGGATTGAGAGATTTGGATTTTTGAATGGATAGAATTGTGAATTTTCATGTACAGAAAGTTTAAAAACAAAGAAAGAAGAGACTGACGTGAGGAATTCATCTGAAGTAGATAATGGCTGAAGTGTGAGGGGAAAATAGAGCTATGGTCCTCTTTATATAGGGATGATTCAAGGGTATTTTAGTTAATTTAAAGAGGAACACATGTTATCATCTTATATTTGACAACATGCATGCCTTACACATAAGTGACTACATGGCCATACAACATGAATCTCTCAATGCATGAATACACATAAGTGGACACCTAATTATCAAAGCCTTAATTAATTTGTTTAAATTGGTTACATCTTTGTAACACTTATAAATGTAGTCAAAACGTAACAATCATATTACTTAAGATAAATTAAAACATAACTTTATTTTTTAAATATTTATCTATATTATTCAACAAATATATTTATATACATATATGTACTTCACCAAAAATCTATACAAAAATGGTTTAAAATAAATGCTTAATATATTTTATAAACATTATTAAAGAAAATAAAAATCAATCTTGTGAAATGTTTTAAAAATAAAGTATCCTTTACCAAATTAATATAAATCAATATTATCAAAATTAGAAAATATTATTACATAAAAAAAATCTTATATATTAAATATAACTTTTAAAATAAGTTCTCCTATGAAAAAATCATATAAAATAAAACAAGATACTTATTCAAAAAAAAATATATATTCAAACCTTATAAAAATCCTTTATATTCAGAAAATCCAAAAATTATATAAATAAAAGTCCAAATCAAACTTAGTAAAAATTCTGGGATGTTACATTATGAATCATTTGTATTGAGTGCTGTAAAAACCAAACTTTGATAGAAGTTAAAAAATAGGGGTAATTGTCAGAAGTATGTGCTATTTAGAGAATTATTGGTAGGAATAAAAATAATAGTTGTTTTGAAGTATTAAGAGAAGTAGGGGTAATTTTAGCATAATAGGGGTAGATCGACAAATATGAAAGATGATGAATCGTTTGGATTGGGTGCTACAAAAACTAACCCTTCACAATAGTCAAAAAATCGGGGTAATTACTGGATGTAAGGGCTATAAATAGAATTAGGTGTAGGATTAAAAAGAAGGACTATTTTGAAGTATTAAGAGAAGTATGGGTAGTTTAAGCATAGTAGGGGTATATCGACAAATATGAAAGATGATGAATCATTTCGATTGGGAGCAGCAAAAACCAACCCTTCACAGAAGTTTAAAAATAGGGGTAATTGTTGGAAGTAAGGGCTATTTAAGAGAATTAAGGGTAGGATAAAAAAGAAGGGCTGGTTTAAAGTATTAAGAGAAGTAGGGGTAGTTTAAGCATAGTAGGGGTAGATCGACAAATATGAAATATGATGAATCATTTAGATTGGGTGCTGCAAAAACCAATCCTTCACAATAGTTAAAAAATAGGGCTAATTGTAGGAAGGAAGAACTATTTAGAGATTTAGGTATAGGATTAAAACGAAGGACTGTTTTGAAGTATTAAGAGAAGTGGAGTAGTTTAAGCATAATAGGGGTAGTTCGATAAATATGAAAGATTATTAATTGATTGGAATTGGTGTGGCAAAAACAAACCCTTCACAGTTGTAAAAAGATAGGCGTAATTGTTGGAAGTAAGGGCTATTTAGAGAATTAGGGGTAGGATTTAAAAGAAGGTTTGTTTTGAAGTATTAAGAGAAGTAGAGGTTGTTTAAGCATAGTACGGGGAAATCGAAAAATATGAAAGATTATGAATCGTTTGGATTGGGAGCTGCAAAAACCAACCCTTCATGGTAGTAAAAAGATAGGCGTAATTGTTGGAAGTAAGTGTGTAACAACCCGAAAATCTGGGCCAGTTTAAAATTTTTATTTTGGCAAATTTAGCGAATTTTGATTATTTAAAATGAATTATTTTAAATAATATCGACGAGAAATTTATTTTGAATAGAATTCGAACGTATATATTATATAGTTCGTCGTTAGAATATAAATAATTATTTATATTTATGAAAGGAATTGAAAATGGCGTGGTAGTTCAATAATTCGATTTCAAACTTCAAATGAATGTACCGGGTGCAAAATAAACTGGATTTTAGTGAAACCAAAACATTAGGATCTAATTGAGAATATCTTTCCAACGAATCCGAAAAACCGAGATTTCATAGCGGGAATCAAAAGATATGTCCAGTTGAAAATTCTGAATAGTCGCTATGGAATTCAGGCCCTTAAAAATAAACATTTTGCAAACGACCTCGGATTTCGATGAAACCACTTTTGTTGGATCCATGATGTCAAATTATTGCTAGATTCCAATTTTCATAATTTGTCGAATCAATATGTGAGCGTGACAAAGGAAAACGCTTTTGACCAGTTTCAGTTGAATTTAATCGATTGGAAAATGGCCATTTTTCCAACGGTCTCAGAATTCGACGAAATTAGTTTTTTTAGGAACGTATTGTCAATACGAAGCTAGAAAATATTTTTCTGGGATTTATAGAGTTCGTATGTGAGCCCGGTAAATTGAAATGCGCGTTCAAATTCAATATATAGAGTATATGTTGATTTAACAGAAACTGATTGTAATAGCCGAATCAGCTTATGGTACATATCCCATTGTGTTCGGAATGGGGGTAATACGCTATGGACGACAGGCGGTGGGCCTCGTTTATAGGTCATATGTGAAAGTCAACTTTTTGAAGTAAAATAAAATATAAAAATATATTCCCTCCCTCCCTTATCTTTCATTCTGCCCCCCCCCCCCCCCCCCCCCCCGCCCCCGTTATAATTCAGTTCGAAGGAAATAAAATAAAAAAAACCTAGAACCTAATCGCGCCACCAGGTGGGACCACCACCGCGCGCGCGCCGGCCGACCAACACCCCCTCCTCCTGTAGCTGCTGCCGCTGCTTCTTCTTTTCTCCCCTCTTCTACCCTCGAATTGTGACGCGCCCGAACCCAAACCCCCCGGCCACCAAATCGTCATCGCACCCCTCTCCGCAACCACCTCCATCGCCTTTCCCCCTTTCTCCGATCAACTCACGACCCCGCCCCCACCTCGTTTCTCTCTCCTCCCTTCGAGGATGACTGCCGCGCCACCGAGACCACTACCGACGCCAAACAAACCCCCCCTCCTCTTCGTATGCTGTAAGTCCTCTTTTACTCTTATTTATTTTTATTTTCTCGTTTCTTTTTAGTTGTTGTGATTTTTTTTATATATCATAACATTGTTTTGAAAGTAAAAGAGAAGTTTGAATTTTATTTTTAAAAGAAAAGTTTTGATCTTTATTTATAAAGATCAAATTTTTATAGTGTTGAAGAAGAGAATAATAAAGATGTGATTTTTATATAGAGAATAATAAAGATGCGATTTTTATATATTGAATAGCGAAGAAAAAAATTTGATTTTTATATATTGAATAGCGAAGTAAAAATTCGATTTTTATATATTGAATAGCGAAGTAAAAATTCGATTTTTATATATTGAATAGCGTAGAAAAAAAATCGATTTTTATATATTGAATAGCGAAGTAAAAATTCGATATTTATATATTGAATAGCGTAGAAAAAATTCGATTTTTATATACAGAATAGCTAAGTAAGAATATGATTTTTATATGTCGAATAGCGAAGTAAAAATGTGATTTTTATATATGTAGAGAATACGGGCAGTGAAAAGTGACAAGAGGCGAGAACGACGAAGATTCCTACATAAGAAGAGCCGTGGGATTGGATTAGCTAATCTGTGAGAATTTCTCACTCTTTGATTTAATTTTGTAGTTATATATATATACTAGGATGCAGACGGTGTTTAGTAGCACCCGACACCCATCGTCCACAGACCATGGACGGCTTGTATGCTTTATTGTTTGATTTTGATGGTAGTTGTTTGTGTGATGTGATGTGAAATGAAATAAAATATTTATATAGTTTAAAATATTTTATAATTAAAAATAGAAAATTTAACGTGTATATGAAATGAAATAAAAATAAACAAATCGGACGATTTGTTTATATACACACATTTGACTGATATTGATTGGGACGATAAATTTTACACATCGCTCAACTGCACAAATAAAATCTGTGTTTGATTGTTTGAAACCCCACACGGGTATTGGGATGATATTTGACGTACACTAATCCCAATAATTAGTTGTATGTCGATCGATTGATTGACAGACTGTTATAAGCGTTGAATATTTATATTTGATGCTTATACAGTGTAGAATGCACTTTGGATGATGGTTGATTATTCATTGTTGTTATTGTATACATGTGTTGTAGAAAATCCATATAATTAACATTATATGTTAATTGATTGGGCCTCATTCCAGTTTTAAAATAGAAATATTTGAAATATTTGAAATAGAATATTTGAAAAATAAAAATATATGAAGCCGTGTTGATTAGATTGACGCCATTTTGATGTGAACGATATTTATATCGATTTTATTCATTTTATAACGAATATCGAAAATGATTTCAAAATCTGATATTTTGAAAAGGATTGAATTCGAATTGAAATTGAATAGAAATGAATTCGAATTGAATAGAAATGAATTCGAATTGAAATTGAATAGAAGTGAATTCGAATTGAAATTGAATAGAAATGAATTCGAATTGAATAGAAATGAATTCGAATTGAAATTGAATAGAAATGAATTCGAATTGAATATAAATGAATTCGAATTGAAATTGAATAGAAATGAATTCGAATTGAATAGAAATGAATTCGAATTGAAATTGAATAGAAGTGAATTCGAATTGAAATTGAATAGAAATGAATTCGAATTGAATAGAAATGAATTCGAATTGAAATTGAATAGAAATGAATTCGAATTGAATATAAATGAATTCGAATTGAAATTGAATAGAAATGAATTCGAATTGAAATTGAATATAAATGAATTCGAATTGAAATTGAATATAAATGAATTCGAATTGAAATTGAATATAAATGAATTCGAATTTAAATTGAGTAGAAATGAATTCGAATTGAAATTGAATATAAATGAATTCGAATTGAATTGAATTGAAAACGAACTGAAATTGAATTAGAAACCAATTTGAATTGAAATCGATTTGAAATGAATTTAAAACGAATTTATATTGGAATATTCAATTTTAATTTGAAATTGAATATGAAGTTGAAACCGTTTTGAAAAGGAATTTAAAACGATTTAGAAAGCATGTTTTAAAGGGAAATCGATGAAGTATATATTATATATATATAATATAATGGCCTGAATAGAACGCGCCGCGCCGCGGCAGTTCGCGAATTTCGACCATTGACTTCGAATGAATATTGCGGGGGATCCGGCCGTCGGATTCTCTAAAACCGGAACCGTTGGGTTCGTATCGAAAAGAGCTTTCTAATGAATATTAGAAATTAGAAATCTAACGGTTGGATTTGGAATTATGTCCAAATCAAATTTGGAAAAGGTCGCTATAAGTGCAGTTCGATAACCGTTGATGGAAACCGACTGTACGGGCCTTGATAAAATTATTAAAAATAGTAATAATTTGTGTAAAATCATAAGAAATGATTTGGGAAAAATTGGGATGAAAAACTACATATTTGAAAAGATAAAAATAGATTTTTATCGAAATGAACTAGTTTTGAACTAGGATTAAAATTCTATTTATTTTTAAATAAATAAATTGGATTTGAAATGGTTTTCAAAATAACCAGAATTTCCAATAATTGCATTGGAATGGATTTGAATCGAAATTGTCTTCGGAATATTTCGATGTTGGATTTCGTGATTATACAGATGTTGTTATGGAAATTTGAAAGATATTTATATATCGTTATTTCCAATACGATATCTGTTGATCGTAGAATTTGATTTTGAATATAAGCCGATATATTTTCTATTCAGAGCCTTGTGTTTAATATCAAATGTGATTTGGGTTTGTCGTGAATGGTGTCTTCATTAACACTATTCTTAAGCCAGTTGAGAAAAGATTAAATCTTTTTATTTAGACTTAATGAAATGCAGCAATTAAATTATATTTAATTGGAATTGAATTGGTATTGATTTTTGGGTTTATCGTGAACAGTGTTTTAAATAACACTTTTTCTTTAACCCGATAATCAATGAATGTGATTTTGGGTTTATTGTGGGCCGTGTTTTAACTGACATTGGTTCTTTAACCCAGTTAAAGATTAAAACTAAGTGGAGTTTTAGTGAATCTTTAATTAGATTGAGAATGGAGTATCACCAGTTTTTCTCAGGCAATAGTTAAATCTTTAATTAGATTTGAACGTGAAATGGTAATTGAATTTACCGATAACACCGTGGTGTTAGATGTGAAGTATAACCAGTTTTACTTCATGGGATGAATAGGTTGGGATGGGGAAATTAAAACATATGATTACTTCGGTAAGGTTCGTTAATCCCGACTAGTTGAATCGAAATTCAAAAGAAGATTAGAGAATAAATTCAAGGAATTTATCTTTGATAAAATTAATGGGAACCTTTCCCTAAGAATGTGAAATTTAGAAACTAACTATCGGTTAGCTAAGCAGAATGGTTTTCTAGATATTGATCTGATGTTGGTTTCGGCCTTCGGGGTTAATATTTGGGGAATTATTCTCTTGATTAATTTACGGTTAGTGACTGATGAATTGGAGTGAGGCGTATGTTGTGTTTGTGTAACACTTATTTAAAATATACGCGAGTTATTCGGAAAGACCGGGTTTATCCCATTTTGAATAACTGATACGACGATAAGTCGAAGATGAAGACGATGGTCGAAGACCGGAAATCTTCACGTCGTTTGGGTGATTACTGATGATCTTGATTGGGCTGTGCACCCAAGAAGATGGAAACAGTTGGTGATCGTCCAAACGTACTTGGAGATCGATCGATATGCGGGGTACTAGGTGCCTCTGATTTTGTTCAGACCCAGAATGGACTTGTAAATGGACTGTGTGTCTGACATTGGATTTTAGTCTGTGTGATTGATCTCTATTAAATATATATCTGTTTGGCGGTGGAAAATTTATTCTCTTGCTTAACGCCCTTCTCTGAGACGTACGAGCTCAGGGGTTATATACTGATGGATATTAAACGCATGGAGTGAATTGCCTGTGTGGCATGCTAAGATGCAATTGATCGAGGCCTTTGTTGAAAAGCAAAGTCTTGTGGTGATGATCAAAGCACAACCTGTGTGGCATAGCTTCGTGTAACGTTGATTCGCGAGCCTCACACCCCGGTTGTGAACCAAAAACGGGAGAAGGACCTCAGGGAGGGCATGCGTTTCTTTCTAGCTAGGGTGGTGTCAGTGACCTACCAGCCCTGACATTTATATACTTTTCACCTTTGTGGTTGTTGCTGTTGCGAGGCGCCTCAGTTAGATCGGACGATCCGGGTCCTATGGAGCCATTCGTTGGCTCATTTATGCCCAAAAGGGCGGGGAAACGCATGTTCAGGCATTTTAATCCACATCAGTGGATCGGCCCTGACGATCCAAGGGTCACTCGAGCTCTGATCCTGAGGCTCGGGCTAGAGAGTCTCGAATCGGTTGAGTACTATCTTTTGCCTCGGTTGACAGATGGAAACCCAATTTCCAAATACGTGACATTTGCGGTTTTAATTGTAGAACTAGTAGGGTTACATGATATATGGTACCCATGCCGTCTATGATTGATACTTATGATTTGAAGTTGTTTTATACACTATGCACTTATAATAGCATCAAATGATTTGTTTTAAACGTATCAAGCATTCTTTGGCTGTTATAAGGGAAAACCCTATATCCCGGCTTGCGTTGCATTGTGTGATAGGACCTGGGTCTTATAACAGCTTCATTTTTCTTTATTTAGCATTGCGTTGTTTGTTTTATGCACTGGTATTCTTGGGAGGAAACCCGTTCCGTGTTATACGGCGTGGTCCCTTGATTTACCGCACTTTAAAAATAAAGATTAATAACTATTTTAGTTCTCACACCAGTCCCATGACTGACCCGGAGTTTATTGTTTTAACCTAAACTCTAGGAGCCCTTATTTTGACACGGGCAGCTAGTAGTTTTGGTTTTGCAGATTTATATTCACAGGATCCTGGTTTACAGCTGGAACGATATCCGGAAAGCTTTGTATCCGTATATCTACTTCTAGTTGTGTATTGTATTATTTTCCGCTGCAATTTATTTAAATGTAATTTAAATCTCTGATATTTCTGTGTAATATTCATTTATACTCTGTATATTCTTGTAATCTGATGGATTGTTGTAATATACAATGAAATGTTCTCCCGTTTGCGTTCTTTTTTATCGTGTTCTCAAAACAATCCGCGCTTTCTCTTCTCTTCGGAGACCGGGGGAGTTCGGGTCGTTTCAAAGTGCTATTTATACAATTAAGGGTAGGTTTAAAAAGAAGGACTATTTTTATGTATTAAGAGAAGTAGGGGTAGATCGACAAATATAAAAGATGATGAATAATTTAGATTGGGTGCTGCAAAAACCAATCCTTCAAAGAATTTAAAAAATAGGGGTAATTGTTGGAAGGGGTATTTAGAGAATCAGGGGTAGGATTAAAAATGAGGGTTGTTTTGAAGTATTAACAGAAGTAGAGATTGTTTAAGCTTAGATGGGGTAGATCGACAAATATGAAAGATGATGAATTGTTTGGCTTGGGTGCTGCAAAAACCAATCCTTCATAATAGTTAAAAAATAGTGGTAATTATTGGTAGGAATGGCTATTTAGGGAACTAGGGGTAGGATTAAAAAGAAGAGTTGTTTTAAAGTATTAAGAGGAGTAGGTGTAGTTTAAGCATAATAGGGGTATATCGACAAATATGAAAGTTTATGAATCATTCCGATTGAGTGTTGTAAAAACCAACATTCAACAGAATTTAAAAAATAGGGGTAATTGTTGGAAGTAAGGGCTATTTAGAGAATTAAGGGTAGGATTAAAAAGAATAGCTATTTTAAAGTATTAAGAGAAGTAGGAGTAATTTAAGCATAGTCGGGGTAGATCGACAAATATGAAAGATGATGAATCGTTTGGATTGGGTGCTGCAAAAATGAACCCTTCACAGTAGTTAAAAAATCGGGGTAATTGTTGCATGTAAGGTCTATTTAGAGAATTTGGTGTAGGATTATAAAGAAGGTTTGTTTTGAAGTACTAATAGAAGTGCTGGTAGTTTAAGCATTGTAGGGGTAGATCGACAAATATGAAAGATGATTAATCGTTTGGATTGGGTTCTGCAAAAACCAACCCTTCACAGTAGTTAAAAAAGGTGAAATTTTTGGAAGTAAGGGCTGTAAAGAGAATTAGGGGTAGGTGTAACACCCCGTGTATTTTATAATAGTGAAATTCACAAATTAAAGTATAATAAATTTCAAATCAAAGTATTAAGGGAAACGGGATATGCCATTGTGTTCGTCTCGGAAAAATACGTGAAATAGAGTCCGAGTTTTCGAAAAACGGAGCCCGTATGACCAAATTATAGCCCGATGAAGTTTCAGAAAATTCAAATTTCGAAAACAGATTTGAATTTCAGCCCAATCAGAGTAGGCGGGAAAAGTTCCCGCCCAACCCACCAGGTCGACCTGGGGGTCGACCTGCCAAGCCAGGTCGACCTGGGAGTCGACCTAGGGGTCGACCTGACTCAAGCAGGTCGACTCTAGAGTCAACCTGGGGGTCGACTGGGGAGTCGACCTGGCCCGTGAGCCAGGTCGAACCCAGCCCACCCTGGCTGGCCTGGTCTATGTTTGGTCGATTTTCTGAGACTTGCCTTGTCACTAGGGCTCGGAGTCTGCTGCTGGTTGGTCTCTCCTTCAAATGAACGATTATTATTAAACCAAGCTCCATCGACGGTCTAAATCAACTCACAAACTCTATAAAAAGGACCTAAGACTAACCCTAATTCACACAAACTAAAATGGAGATGAGACCGTCATGTTGCTGAGGAGAGACTAAGGATAGCCGTCAGAAATAGAGAGACGATTAGGAGATAATTCAATGCTTAAAGCAACGTTAATCAAATCAAAACAACGCCTACAACAAAGGATAGCATCTCCAAATTCAGAACTCAGATTCCTGAATTGAAGATTCATCATACATTGTAAGTAGAGTGCTATTCCTATGTGAATAATTAATTGTGTTTGATTTGTGTAAGATGCGAAATCGAATTTTGGCGATAATAATATATATATTTGTATGTTATTTTGATTCTAAACGATTTGGGAATATTATGGTATACGATTGGATATTTGCAAGTACGTGATTTGCGTTGGAAGTTAACAACGAAATGGAATTGTGGCGATAATAATCTATATTTGTATGTTATTTTGATTCTAAACGATTTGGCAATGCTATGGTGTACGATTGGATTCATACAAGTATATGATTTATGTTGACAACCACATGTTGTGGAATTTTAATTGGGATTCATGCAAGCATATGATTCATATTGAAAACTACATGTTTGTGGTAGTTATTTACAACACCCATTTGATAATTTCAAGTATATGATTCATGTTGAAAGTAACAACTATATGTTGTAATAGTTTATTTGACATTCATGCAAGTATATGATTTATTGTTATGCCAAAATGAGGTATAATTCTATGCGCATCTTTAGTGTAATTTGATCCATTTGAGTGTTATGATTCATATGGAGTTATGTTGGAATTGGCATCATAGTTCAAGTATAAAAATCATGCTTTTGTGGTAATGACAAAAGCAAGCATCTTTGTGAACTTGTATTAATTTTATGAACATGACTAAACTATGTTTGTTATTATGCCCAATTGAAAAACATGTTTTTAGGCTTATGTTGTTATCATAATCATATGATAATATATGTGACACATAAGTTACATTAAAATTACATTAGAATTATATTCCACTTGCAAGTTTACATAGATAGAATAAAAACCATGATTTAAGTTTAGGTATGTTTATGCTATAATTCTATGAATAGAATAAAAACCATGATTTAAGTTTAGGTATGTTTATGCTATAATTCTATAATTGGGTTAAAAACCATGATTCATATAAGAATTAGGTTGGGATAATTCTAGTTGAACCATACTTTTCTATTAGTGACAAAAGTAAGTACCTTTTTGTTAGCATGTAGTGATTTTATGAACATGATTAGTTTATATTATGCCTAAATAAAAACATAGGCTTATATTTCTAGTCAAGACCATGTGCCAATAACAATGATATCTAATTTATATAGATTCTTAATTTCAAGTTTACATGGTTAGTTGAACCTATGATTCATGTTTAAGTATTGTTTATGCCATAATTATATGAATAGATTGATTCATGTTTGAGTATTGCTTAAGCCTTAATCATATGAATAGAATGATTCATGTTTAAGTATTTTCTATGCCATAATTATATGAATAGAATGATTTATGTTTATGTATTGTTTATGCTATGATTATATGGATAAAATGATTCATGTTATGCCATGATTATATGATGTTACAATTGCAAGTTCACATGTTCCCATTTTATGTTAATTGAATCGTTCGTTGCAAGCTCATGCGTTCACACTCCCCTTTTACATGTTACCTTATAAACACCATGTTATAAGCCTCCCCTTTTCATTTGGCTAAATTGGGTTTAAGTATTAAACCCAACACACCTTACATTGGAGCGAACGTATAATACGGGGGTAATGACGTTTGGGCTAAAATATAGAACATATGTGTTGGCATGTTTAACGCATGCCAACAACCTTGAAAAGCAATTAAGTGGCATAAATAAATTTTTATCAATAAAGATGAATTTGAATAATGGGCCGCAAATATTTACCTATAAAAAGAAGAGAGACAAAATATGTAAATGTAGAAAATACGATGTGTTTAACCCGAAGTTGGATTGAGTTGTGATGTAGACCTGCCCGGAACCGCCCGGCTGTCCAGTAGTCACAACAATACCTATCCAATGTGGGTGGTTAAACACGGAGCCCAATAAGGACCCGAGGTTAGACTGTGTTGTGGCGTAAGACTGCCCGGACCCAACCGGCAACAGGCAGCCACAACAATACCTGTCTAATGTGAGAGGTCAAGGCTTTAATAAGACAATTAAGGCTGAGTCAGGATTGATAGGATTAAGTAAATTATATTAATACTTAATCAAAATAGAACATGCTAAATTAAACAGACTGATTGGGGGTTAGGTTTATAAAACACTTAACCAACTTAGCATGTTGGCTAGAAATAGAAAACCTAGTAGCGGGGGACCCTTTTCAGCAGTAACCCTACAAGGCGTATCATGATACCCGGAAACTAGGCAGGGTGGGGCACGATTACTGGGCTGACTGTAAGAGGTCAAATCGACGGCGGTGGTGCAGCAGTGTAGGTTCTAACGGGGTGCGGGCGTGCACACACTCCGCCGCAGAAAAATAAGGCACTGGGCACCAGTAGCATACTTGTGCATTCTAGGGTTGTGTCGGGCCGCCACCATGGGATTTGATACACCCCATGGTGGAACCAGCATAGGTAACTACAACAACGGGGGACGTAAGACACATGTAACTATGCGAGTAGGAGCCGATCATCAGAAAAAGGATCACTTCACCCTGATTATGGGGTGTCTATTGGGAACTAGTTTATATGGGTACAGAGATTAATATGGGGTACGATAGTATATTCGACCCTAGACAACTTAACTAAGTTTATGGTGCTTTCCCATTTCCAATTTATACTTATCATACCCAGTTCTTTATTCATAGACTGAATAGTCCTAGACTTACTCAGGGTTTATGTCTGACTCTACTTTTCTTTCACCTTCTTTTTCTTCATTCCCCCCTGGTCCACAGGGAGGGAACACCGCACCTTGACCAGATTTCACATCCATCTTGAAGAGAAAGAATGTATTGCTTGGATCTTTTCCGTTTTGGACTATGGCTTGGGACAGCAATTATTGGACTTTTGCAGTTTATTTATGTTTTCTTTATGCTTATTTAAATAATGTAATCAAGACAGTTATGATTTTGGAAGTATTGTAAGACAATTATGGCATGGTTTGTAAAACACGTATTTTGATGAAATAAAAGTTGTTGTTTTCTGCTGTTCAAAAATATGTGTTATTATATCTGTCTTGTATATCTGTGACTTATACTTATAAACCTCCCCCAAAATTAGGGCATTCCCTTTGAGAGTGACTCTAACGGAGGTGGGGTGTTTCACTAGGATTAAAAAGAAGGACTATTTTGAAGTATTAATAGAAGTATGGGTAGTTTAAGCATAGTAGGGGTAGATCGAGAAATATGAAAGATGATGAATCATTTAGATTAGGAGCTGCAAAAACCAACCCTTCACAAAAGTTAGAAAATAGGGGTAATTGTCGGAAGTAAGGGTTGTTTAGAGAATTAAGGGTAGGATTAAAAAAAGGGTTGTTTTGAAGTATTAACAGAAGTAGGGGTAGTTTAAGAATAGTAGGGGTAGATCGACAGATATGAAATTGATGAATCATTTAGATTGGGTGCTGCAAAAACCAATCCTTCACAATAGTTAAAAAATTGGGCTAATTGTTGGAAGGAAGCACTATTTAGAGAATTAGGGGTAGGATTAAAAAGAAGGACTGGTTTGAAGTATTAAGAGAAGTAGGGGTAGTTTAAACGTAGTAAGGGTAGATCGATAAATATGAAAGATTATGAATCGGTAGGATTCAGTGTGGCAAAAACAAACCCTTAACAGTAGTAAAAAGATAGGAATAATTGTTGGAAGTAAGGGCTATTTAGAGAATTAGGGGTAGGACTAAAAAGAAGGGTTGTTTTGATGTATTAAGAGAAGTAGAGGTAGATTGAGCATCGTAGATGTAGATCGACAAATATGAAAGATTATGAATCGTTTGGATTGGGTGCTGCAAAAACCAATCCTTCACAGTAGTAAAAAGATAGGCATAATCGTTGGAAGTAAGGGCTATTTAGAGATTTAGGGGTAGGTTTAAAAAGAAGGACTGTTTTGATGTATTAAGAGAAGTAGGGGTAGATCGACAAATATGAAATATGATGCATCATTTGGATTGGGTGCTGCAAAAACCAACCCTTCACACACGTTAAAAAATAGGAGTAATTGTTGGAAGGGGTATTTAGAGAATTAGGGGTAGGATTAAAAAGGAGGGCTGTGTTGAAATATTAAGAGAATTTTAGGTTTTTTTAGCATAGTACGGGTAGATCGACAAATATGAAAGATGATGAATCGTTTTGATTGGGTGCTGCAAAAACCAATCCTTCACTATAGTTAAAAAATAGGGGTAGTTGTTGGAAGGAAGGGATATTTAGAGATTTAGGGGTAGGATTAAAAAAAGGGCTGGTTTGAAGTATTAAGAGAAGTAGGGGTAGTTTAAGCATAGTAGAGGTACAACGACAAATATGAAAGATTATGAATCATTTGGATTGATTGCTGCAAAAACCAACCTTTCATAGAAGTTAAAAAATAGGGGTAATTGTTGGAAGTAAGGGCTATTTAGAGAATTGGATGTAGGATTAAAAAGAAGGGTTGTTTTGAAGTATTAAAAGAAGTAAGGGATGTTGAAGCATAGTAGAGGTTGATCGATAAATATGAAAGATGATTAATCGTTTGAATGGGATTCTGCAAATACCAACTCTTCACAGTAGTTAGAAAAAGGGCTATTTATAGTGAATTTGGGGTAATTGTTGGAAGGGCTATTTATAGAATTAGGGGTAGGTCTAAAAAGAAGGACTGTTTTGATGTATTAAGAGAAGTAGGGGTAGTTTAAGAATAGTAGGGGTATATCGAAAGATATGAAATATGATGAATTATTTAGATTGGAAGCTACAAAAACCAACCCTTCACAAAAGTTAAAAAATAGGGGTAATTATTTGAAGTAAGGGCTATTTAAAGAATTAGGGTAGTATTAAAGGGAAGGGATGTTTTGAAGTATAAAGAGAAGTAGGGGTTGATCGACAAATATGAAAGATAATGAATCATTTAGATTGGGAGCTGCAAAAACCAACCCTTCACAAAAGTTAAAAAATAGGGGTAATTTTTGGAAATAATGGCTATTTAGACAATTAAGGGTAGGATTAAAAAGAAGGGATGCTTTGTAGTATTAAGAGAAGTAGGGGAAGTTTAAGCATAGTAGGGGTAGATCGACAAATATGAATATGATAAATCATTTAGATTGGGTGTTGCAAAAATCAATCGTTCACAATTGTTAAAAAAAGGCTAATTGTTGGCAGTAAGCACTATTTAGAGAGTTATGGGTAGGATTAAAAAGAAGGACTGTTTCGAAGTATTAAGAGAAGTAGGGGTAGTTCAAGCATAGTAGGGGTAGATCGACAAATATGAAAGATTATGAATCAGTTGTATTGGGTGCGGCAAAAACAAATACTTCATAGTAGTAAAAAGATAGGAGTAATTTTTGGAAGCAAGGGCTATTTAGAGAATTAGGTGTAGGATTAAAAAGAAGGGTTGTTTTGAAGTATTTAGAGAAGTAGAGGTAGTTTAAACATAGTAGGAGCAGATTGACAAATATGAAAGATTATGAATCGTTTGCATTGGATGTTGCAAAAACCAATCCTTCACATTAGTAAAAAGATAGGCATAATTGTTGGAAGTAAGGGCTATTTTGGGAATTTAGGGTAGGATTAAAAGGAAGGACTGTTTTGAATTATTAAGAGAGGTAGGGGTAGATCGACAAATATGAAAGATGATGAATCATTTGGATTGGGTACTGCAAAAAACCAACCCTTCATAGAAGTTAAAAAAATAGGGGTAATTGTTGGAAGGGCTATTTAGAGAATTTGGGGTAGGATTAGAAAGAAGGGCTGCTTTGAAGTATTAAGAGAAGTTGGGGTTGTTTAAGCATAGTAGGGTTAGATCGAAAAATATGAAAGAAGATGGATCATTTGGATTGGGTGCTGCAAAAACTAAACCTTCACAATAGTTAAAAAATAGGGTAATTGTTGGAAGGAAGGTGTAACACCCCACGTCCATTAATGTCACTCACAAAGGGAATGCATTAACTTCCATGGAGGTTTTAAGTGAATATAGAACAGTAAAATTACAACAAGACAGATATAAAATAGTACTTGGAAATTCAAAAACTTTATTTCATTGTAGCAGAAGTCAAAACATGTCTGATTACATCATAACACCACATTCAATGTCAAGTACAATATCTATCTTGATAAAACAAGTACATAATCCCATTACATGAATAGCCATTAAAAAGAAAGATAACAAGCTGGACTTTACTTCAACAGTCCAAGCTTTCCAGAAGATAAGCGATCCAACTAGACTCCACTAGAACTTGGCCCAACCTGCGGACCTGAAGGGAGAAAAAGGATGGAAAAGAGGGGGTCAGACATAAAGTCTGGTGAATATGATAATTCTACAATACTATTACCAAAATAACTGGACTAAGGCATAAGCTGGAAAACAAGAAAATGTCTATGAAGAGCAGATTAAGGACATAGACAATCGCTAAAGGCAACGTTATAGGCGCTCCTAAATACTAAAGGATAAACACTATACTGCACCACACCAGTCACCCTAAAGATTCATCCCACTTAGCTTCACTTAGAAACTTTCCCAATGGCTTTACGTACCCCTAGGTGACTACATAGGTGCCGCCTGCCCCTATCTCCACTAGGTGTACCCTACTTCCCATTATTCGATCGGCTCCCTAACTCGTAGATACCCGTGCTGGCCCCACAGTGGGGTGTATCACTCCCCTAAAGTGGCAACCTGATACAACGGACATGCACGGCTTATACCTACACGATGCAACAACGTCTTACCTACCAGCCCGGGTCCACACACGCATATGAAACCCGTTGGACTTGCGTTGCCACCGCTCCCTGTTTTGGCCTCTTATAGTCAAACCCAGTATGCGTGTCCCGTCCTCGACTTGGGTCGAGCCCACAAAGATACGTTTTGGGATACTGGTTGAAATGGGCCCCCACTATTTACCACAAGCATTCCACCTAAGCTTGTCCCCATTAGTCCATCCCACTTAACCCACTTAGTCATGTTCATTTACATGTGTGTTTGGTTAAGTCTAATCGTATTTCAAATGCCTCTAAAGGCAACCACCAGATTCCTCATGCCACCCAAGGCACCTACTTAACCCCCATGTCCCACCTTACATGATTATCTGGTTAAGTATTTCTTAGTTCATTAAGGCCATAACCTCATAAAGACCTCTCACGTTAGACTGGCATTTATGGCAGCTGGATTTGCCGGGCGGGTCCGGGCAGTCTTACACCATAAAAGAGTCTAATCTCGTGTCTTTACAACTGTTATGCTTTAGTTTGGGCCTAGGACCTCTCACATTGGGCCGACATTTGTGACTACTGGATTTGCCGGGCGGGTCCGGGCAGGTTTACATCACAAACGGGTCCAACCTCGTGTCCTAAGCATTGATTATTAATAATAATCCACTTTCCCCCAATTTTAATAATTCCCTACTTGAATTATTAATTACTTCCAATTTTTAACAATGTCCATAATTGACTCAATTATGGACATCCATTCATGGTATGCAAAATCTTACAAAATTGCACCCAATTTATTAATTCCTAATATTACCCCTACCCCACGTTTGAACGTTTATTCGCAAAATATATGTTAGACTCGAATAGCCTAACTCATAGCATAAAAGAGATTATCATAATAACAACATGTATATGTGACCAAATGAATCATAATAAGGGGTGAAACTTGCATATGTCCAACTTGCATAGATTATACATGTCATGGACCTAAAGGTGTCAACTTGTTCAAAATTCACCTAATATAATCTCAATCAATTTTCATAAACTTACATATGAACATGTGTGAATCAACATCATCTAATTTTTTAACAACATGGTTTTATATGGGTACACCTAACTCAATAGGCAAATTCCCATAATCAAGTTTAATTTAATTATAGTTTCAAGTTTATGGGTACACCTAACCTAATAGGCAAATTCCCATAAACAAGATCCATTTAAATTAAGAAAAAAAAACATAACTTTAAGCATGATCCAACAACATCATGATTTTTCAACATAATATAGCATGATTTATAACATGGCATAGTATGATAGTATAACATAGCTTGACATGATTCTCAACATAGCACGACATAGCATAAGAGAATTTACAACATAGCATGACATAGCATATATAATTTACATCATACGACAACATAATAACATAATAAGAGAATCCACAATATATAGAATTTACAATTACAAATCACATCACTTTCTTGTGATCCATTCATAACTGAGTCAAATTAGTTTGTAATAGTCTTGTGAGAATCATCATACTCACCAACAAAAGAAAAGAATTAGAGAAAGAGAGATCTTTTGATTTGATTTGTGTAGATTTAGTTGTAGATGATTAGGCTTCCTCTTCTTAGTTTGTGACGGCTATGCTGAACTCCATGGCAGCAGCATGACGGTAGCTTCTCTAATTTTACAAGTGATTTAGGTCTAGGGTCTACCCACTTATTTATAGATTTTAGAATTCATTTAGGCCATTAGATTTAACCTAGAAATAACCGCAGCCGTTCAGACAAGATGGGGTTTATCTTGTTGACTCAGCAATGAGTCAGAAGTGACTCAGCAAACACTCAGCATATTAATAAACTTCTATTCATGTCATAAATATATATATATATTTTCTACAATGTACATATTAGATACATCCCCCTTTACTTATTATTGTTTTTATATACATATTAGATACATCCCCTCTCTCACACACTTATTAATCTTTTTATCTTCATATTAGATACATCCCCTCTCTTACACACTTATTAATATTTTTATATTCGTATTAGTTACATCCCCTCTCTTACACACTTATTAATATTTTTATATTCATATTAGATACATCCCCTCTCTTACATAATTATTAATATTTTTATATTCATATTAGATACATCTCCTCTTCTACACACTTATTATTATTTTAGCAACTTTAGTGTTAATAGAAAATTCGGGGTGTTACAGAAGGGCTATTTAGAGAATTAAGGGTAGGATTAAAAAGAAGAGTTGTTTTGAAGTATTAAGAGAAGTAAGGGTAGTTTAAGCATAGTACGGTAGATCGACAAATGTGAAAGATTATGAATCATTTGGATTGAGTGCTATAAAAACCAGCCTTTGATAGAAGTTAAAAATAGGGGTATTTGTTGGAAGTATGGTCTATTTAGAGAATTAGGGGTACGAATAAAAAGAATAGCTGTTCTGATGTATTAAGAGAAGTAGGGGTAATTTAAGCATAGTTGGGGTAAGTCGACAAATATGAAATATAATGAATCGTTTGAATCGGGTGCTGCAAAAAATAACACTTCACAGTAGTTAAAAATTCGGGTTAATTACTGTATGTAAGGGCTATTTAGAGAATTAGAAGTAGGATTAAAAAGAAGGGTTGTTTTGAAGTATTAAGAGAAGTAGCGGTAGTTTAAGTATAGTTGGGGTAGATCGACAAATATGATAGATGATTAATCCTTTGGATTGGGTTCTGCAAAAACTAACACTTTACAGTAGTTAAAAAAGGGGTAATTGTTGGAAGTAAGGGCTATAAAGAGAATTAGAGGTAGGATTAAAAAGAAGGACTGTTTTGATGTCTTAAGAGAAATATGGATACTTTAAACATAGTAGGGGTAGACTGACAAATATGAAAGATGATGAATCAATTAGATTGGGAGCTGCAAAAATCAACCCTTCATAGAAGTTAGAAAATAGGGGTAATTTTTGGAAGTAAGGGCTTTTTTGAAGTATTAAGAGAAGTAGGGGTAGTTTAAGAATAGTAGTGTTAGATCGACAAATATGAAATATGATCAATCATTTAGATTAGGGGCTGCAAAAACCAATCCTTCACAGTAGTTAAAAAATAGGGCTAATTGTTGGAAGGAAGCACTATTTAGAGAATTAGGGGTAGGATTAAAAAGATGGACTGTTTGGAAGTACTGAGTGAAGTAGGAGTAGTCTAAGCATAGTTGTGGTAGTTCGATAAATATGAAAGATTATGAATCGGTTGGACGGGGTGTGGCAAAAACAAACCCTTCACAGCAGTCAAAAGATAGGCATAATCGTTGGAAGTAATGGTTATTTAGAGAATTAGGGGTAGGATTAGAAAGAAGGGTTGTTTTAAAGTATTAAGAGAAGAAGAGGTCGTTTAAGCATAGTAGGGGTAGATCGACAAATATGAAAGACTATAAATCATTTGGATTGGGTGCTGCAAAAACCAACCCTTCACAGTAGTAAAAAGATAGGCGTAATTGTTGGAAGTAAGGGCTATTTAGAGAATTAGGGGTAGGTTAAAAAAGAAGGACTGTTTTTTAGTATTAAGAGAAGTAGGGGTAGATGGACAAATATGAAAGATGATGAATCATTTGGATTGGGCGCTGCAAAAACCAATGCTTCACGGAAGTTAAAAAATAGGGGTAATTGTTTGAAAGGGTATTTTTGAAGTATTAAGAGAAGTATAGATTGTTTAAGCATAGTAGGGGTAGATCGACAAATATTAAAGATGATGAATCGTTTGGATTGGGTGCAGCAAAAACCAATCCTTCACAATAGTTAAAAAATAGGGGTAATTATTGGAAAGAAGGGCTATTTAGAGAATTAGGGGTAGGATAAAAAAGAAGGACTGTTTTGAAGTATTAAGAGAAGTGGGGGTAGTTTAAGCATAGTAGGGGTACATCGACAAATATGAAATAGTTTGAATCAGTTGGATTGAGTGCTGCAAAAACCAACCTTTCATAGAAGTTAAAAAATTGGGGTAATTGTTGGAAGTAAAGGCTATTTAGAGAATTAGGCGTAGGATTAAAAAGAAGGGTTGTTTTGAAGTATTAAGAGAAGTACGGGCAGTTGAAGCATAGTAGGGGTATATCGACAAATATGAAAGATGATTAATCGTTCGGATTGGATTCTGCAAAAACCAACCCTTCACAGTAGTTAAAAAAGGGGTAATTGTTGGAAGTAAGGGCTATATAGAGAATTACTGGTAGGAATAAAAAGATGGACTGTTCTGAAGTATTAAGAGAAGAATGTGTAGTTTAGGAGTAGGATTAAAAAGAAGGGTTGTTTTGAAGTATTAAGAGAAGTAGGGGCATTTTAAGCATACTGGGGTAGATCGACAAATATGAAATATGATGAATCATTTAGATTGGGTGCTGCAAAAACCAATCCTTCACAATAGTTAAAAAATAGTGCTAGTTGTTGGAAGGATGCGCTATTTAGAAAATTAGGGGAGGGATTAAAAAAACATTATTTTGAAGTATTAAGAGAAGTTGGTGCAGTTTAAGCATAGTAGGGGTAGACCGACAAATATGAAAGATTTTGAATTGGTTGGGTTAGCCCTACACAGTAGCAAAAAGATAGGGGTAATTGTTGGAAGTAAGGGCTATTTAGAGAATTAGAGGTATGATTAAAAACAAGGGTTGTTTTGAAGTAATAAGAGAAGTAGTGGTAGTTTAAGCATAGTAGGGGTAGATCGACAAATATGAAAGATTATGAAACATTTGGATTGGGTGCTGCAAAAACCAACCCTTCACAGTATTAAAAAGATAGGTGTAATTGTTGAATGTAAGGGCTATTTAGAGAATAAAGTGTAGGATTAAAAAGGACTGTTTTGAAGTATTAAGAGAGGTAAGGCAGATCGACAAATATGAAAGATGAGGAATCATTTCGATTGGGTGCGGCAATAACTAACCCTTCACAGAAGTTAAAAATTAGGGCTAATTGTTGTAAGGGCTATTTAGAGAATTAGGGGTAGGATTAAAACGAAGGGTTGTTTTGAAGTATTAAGAGAAGTAGGGGTTGTTTAAGCATAGTAGGGGGTAGATCGACAAATATGAAAGATGATGAATCGTTTGGATTGGGTGCTGCAAAAACCAATCCTTCACAATAGTTAAAAAATAGGGGTAATTGTTGGGAGGAAAGGCTATTTAGAGAATTAGAGGTAGGATTAAAAAGAAGGGCTGTTTTGAAGTATTAAAAGAAGTAGGGGTAGTTTATGCATAGTAGGGGTGGGATCGACAAATATGAAAGATGATGAATCATTTGGATTGTGCGCTGCAAAAACGAACCCTTTTACAATAGTAAAAAGATTGGCGTAATTGTTGGAAGTAAGGGCTATTTAGAGAATTAGGGGTAGGATTAAAAAGAAGGACTGTTTTTAATCACCTACTATGCTTAAACTACCCCTACTTCGCTTAATACTTCTAAACAGCCCTTCTTTTTAATCCTACCACTATTTCTCTAAAAAGCCCTTCTTTTTAATCCTACCTCTATTTCTCTAAAAAGCCCTTCCTTCCAACCATTGCCCCTATTTTTTAACTATTGTGAAGGATTGGTTCTTGTAGCACCCAATCCAAACGATTCATCATCTTTCATATTGGTCGATCTACCCCTACTATGCTTAAACTACCATACTTATCTTAATAAAAGTTGGGGGGTAATTTAGGCATAGTAGGGGTACGAATTATTAAGAGAAGTAGGGGTAGTTTAAGCATAGTAGGGATAGATCGATAAATATGAAAGATGATGAATCATTTGGATTGTGTGCTGCAAAAACGAACCCTTCACAGTGGTAAAAAGATAGGCGTAATTGTTAAAGGAAGGGCTATTTAGAAAATTATGTGTAGGATTAACAAGAATGGCTGTTTTGAAGTATTAAGAGAAGTAGCGGTAGTTTAAGCATATTTGTGACGGCCTGGAATTTCGCTCGATCCGAATCAGTCGTTAAACCGATCTAGACCTTTCGAAACCCCTGATCGTTTGAGAACAGGACAAATCAGAACGCAGACAGAAGAACATTTCATTGTTATTACAACAATTCCATCAGATACAAGAATATACATAACATAATGAATAAGTTACATTCGATAAATATCAGAGGTTACAATAAATTACATAGCAGCGGAAAATAATACAAAGCACAACTGAAGGTGACATACGGATACAGAGCTTTCCGGATAACATTCCAGTTACAAACCAGGACCTGTGAATATAAATCTGCAAAACCAAAACTACTAGCTGCCCGTGCGGAAAATAGGGGCACCCAGAGTTTAGGTTAAAATAATAAACTTCAGGTCAGTCATGTGACTGGTGTGAGAACTAAAACAGTTATTTAAAACTTTACTTTAAAAGAGAGTAATTCGAGGGACCACGCCGTATAACACGGAAAGGGTTTCCTCCTAAGAATACCAGTGCATATAGGTAGACAACGCAATGCTTTTTCGAAAAATGAAGCTATTATAAGACCCAGGTCCCATCACACAATGCAACGCAAGCCGGAGGATAGGGTTTTCCCTTATAATAGCCAAACATGCTTGGTATGTTTAAAACAAATCATTTGATACTATTATAAGTGTATAGTGTTAAAACAAATTCAATCATAAATATAAATCATAGATGGCATAGCTACCATCTACTATGTCGCCATACTAGTTCTACAATTAAAATCGAAATATCACGTATTGAAAATTGGATTCCGTCATGAGTCGAGGCAAGGGGCAAGATCCTCTCCGCGTTCGAGACACCCTAGCAAATGTCTCAGGACTACACACTCTGGGAAATTCTGGATGCTTCAGGGCCGGTCCTCACTTACGTTAGAGGATTAATCATGCCTGAACACACGTTTCCCGGTCCTTACAGACCTATAATCGAGGCGCCTCGCATTCAACAACAACATAGGTGAAAAGTATATAAATGTCAGGGCTGGTAAGTCACTGACACCACCAAAGCTAGAAAGAAACGTCGTGCTCTCCCTGTAGTCCGTATCCCGTTTTTGACTCATACCGAGGTGTGAGGCTCGCGAATTCACGTTATACACAAAGCTGCCACGTAGGCCGTGCTTTGATCATCAACCACAAGACTATGCTTTTCAACAGAAGCCTTGATCTATGCAACTCAGCGTGCCACACAGGCAATTCATGCCATGCGATTGATATCTATCGATATATAACCTCTAAGCTCGTATGTCTCAGAGAAGGGCGTTAAGCAAGAGAATAAATTCTCCGCCGCCAAACAGATATATATTTAACAGAAATCAATCAACACAGAATAAAATCCAATGTCAGACACACAATCCATTTACAAGTCCGTTCTGGGTCTGAACGAAACCGGAGGCACTTTCCTCGCATATCCATCCATCTCCAAGTACGTCCGGACGACCACCAACTATTTCCATCCTCTTGGGTGTACAGCCCTATCAGGATCGTCAGTAATTATCCAAACGATGTGAAGACTTCCGGCCTTCGACCACCGTCTTCATCTTCGACATATCGTCGAATCGGTTATTCAGAATGGGTATAAACCCGGACTTTCCGAACAACCCGCGTATATTAAAAACAAATGTTACACAAACACAATGAACGCCTCATTCCAATTCAGAATATTCTTAGGGAAAGGTTCCCATTAATTTTATCCAAGATAAATTCTTTAAAATTTATCCTTTAATCTTCCTTTGGATGTCGTTTCAAACCAAATTATGGTTTTCTGAACTAGTCGAGATTAGCGAACCGTACCAAAGTAATTATTTATTTTATTTCCCAATCCCAACCTATTCATCCCATGAAGCCAAACTGGTAATACTCCATTTCTAATACTATGGTGTTATTGGTAAAATTAATTACCATTTCACGTTCAAATCTGATTAAAGATTTAACTATCGCTTTGGAGCAAAACTGGTGATACTCCATTCTCGCTCAATTTCTAAATTTGATAATTTAAATTATCAATTCACATTTCAATCTAATTACAGATTCATTAAAACTCCTTTTACTGGGTTAAAGAACTAATGTCATTTAAACCACAGTTCACGATAAACCCAAATCACAATCTATTTATTATCGGGTTAAAGAACTGGTGTTATTTAAAACACAATTCACGATAAACCCATGAATCAATTCTATTTAAACCCATTTCAAATCCAATTTATTTATTTGAAAATAAATGGGTTTTAAAATTTCAGTTCAAAATTAGTTCATTTCGATAAAAATCTATTTTTATCTTTTCAAATATGGAGTTTTTCATCCCAATTTTTCCCAAATCATTTCTTATGATTTTACACAACTTATTACTATTTTTAATAATTTTATCAAGGCCCGTACAGTCGATTTCCATCATCGGCCATCGAACTGCACTTATAGCGACCTTTTTCAAATTTGATTTGGACGTATCTCCAAATCCAACCGTTAGATTTCAAATTACCAATACTCGTTAGAAAGCTCTTTTCGATACGAACCCAACAGTTCCGGTTTTAGGAGAATCCGATGGTCGGATCTCCCGTAATGTCCGTTTGAAATAAATGGTCGAAATTCACGAACTGCCGCGGCGCGGCGCGTTCTAGTCAGGCCATTATATTATATATATAATATATATTTCGTCGATTTCTATTTAAAACGAATTATATGAATAGTTTTGAATTCGTTTCAAAAACAATTTCAACTTCTATTTCAATTCAAATCAAAATTGAATTTTTCCTTATAAATTCGTTTTAAAATTCATTTCTATTCAATTCAAATTTCAATTCAATTTGCATTAATTTCAATTCGTTTTCAATTCAATTCGATTCAATTCAAATTGGTTTTCTATTCGATCCAATTCAAATTGGTTTTCTATTCGATTCAATTCAAATTAGTTTTCTATTATATTCAATTCAAATTGGTTTTCTATTCAAATCAAATTCACTTTCTATTCAAATCAAATTCACTTTCTATTCAAATCAAATTCAATTCATTTTCTAATTGAATCAAATTCATTTCATTTTCTATTTGAATCAAATTCGTTATATATTCTATTTGAATCAAATTCGTTGTATATTCAATTGAAATCAAATCCGTTATATATTCAATTCGAATTCAATTCGTTATATATTCAATTCGAATTCAATTCGTTATATATTCAATTGAAATCAATTTGTTTTCTAATCAATTCAATTCAAAATCGTTTTATATTCAATTCATTTCGAAATCGTTTCATATTCAATTCATTTCGAAATCGTTTTTCAATATTCAATTCATTTCGAAATCGTTTTTCAATATTCAATTCATTTCGAAATCGTTTTTCAATATTCAATTTCTAATGAATAATATCGATATAAATATCGTTCACGTCAAAATGGCGTCAATCTAATCAACACGGCTTCATATAGTTCTAATTTCAATTATTCTATTTCAAATATTTCTTTTTCAAATATTCCCTATTCAAATATTTCTATTTCAAATATTTCTATTTTCAAAATATTTCGTTTAACACATGACTAATCTCAACGGATGAGTACTGTCAACACATGAACCTTTATTTTATATTGATAAAGATGTAAATTTTATTATTAAAATACTTCGTTCAACACATGACTAATCTCAACGGATGAGTACGGTCAACACATGAACCTTTATTTTATAATATTCTTTATTTTCTAAATTGGAATGAGGCCCAATCAATCACCATATAATATTTATTATATAGATTTTCATACATCACACATATATAATAGCATTGAAAAATAATCAACCATCAAGCAAAGTGCACTACACTGTATAAGCATCAAATATAGATATCTAACGCTTATAACAGCCTGTCAATCAATCGATCGACATATTTAATCAATCAAGATGAGTGAACTTCAAATTTCATCCCGACACCAGTGTGGGGTTTCAAACAATCAAACACAGATTTTAGTTGTGCAGTTGGGCGATGTGTAAAATTTATCGACCCAATCAATATCAGTCAAATCAGTGTATATAAACAAATCGGCCGATTTGTTTATAAATATTTATTTATTCACTTTCACATATATTCATATTCACGTTAAAAATTGTATTTTTAACGATAAAACATTTTATTTTAACATATGAATTTCTATTCAGTTCATTCTTTAAATAAAATGATATTTTTATTTTTCTAACTTATTTTAGAGAATTTCGGCGGCATAACGGCACGATACTAGAAACGGGACGAGGCCTAGCCTTATCACCGGTCTAGTGAAGGCCCACGCCATTCACACATCAATCAAATCAATTTCATTTCACCAAACAATTCAATTCAAACCAAATATTCTAACTAACTACTCAACCAAACAATTTAACAAACAAGCCATCCATGGTTTGTGGATGACGGGTGTCGGGTGCTACTAAACACCGTCTGCATCCTAATATATATATATAGCTAGAAAAAGAAATTGAAGAGTGAGAAGTTCTCACCGATAGCTATCCTAACTCCACGGCACTTCATTGATAGAAATCTTCATCCTTCTCGCCTTTCTTCACTTTCGTTGCCCGTATTCACTACATATGTAAAAATTGAATTTTTACTTTGCTATTCAATATATAAAAATTGAATTTTTACTATGCTATTCAATATATAAAAATCGAATTTTTTCTATGCTATTCAATATATAAGAATCGAATTTTTACTTCGCTATTCAATATATAAAAATCGAATTTTTACTATGTTATTCAATATATAAAAATCGAATTTTTACTTCGCTATTCAATATATAAAAATCGAATTTTTACCTCGCTATTCAATATATAAAAATCGAATTTTTACTTCGCTATTCAATATATAAAAATCGAATTTTTACTTCGCTATTCAATATATAAAAAGATTATATTTTTAACCTTCTACTAAAATAAAAATTATATTTTTAACCTTTTACTATAATAAAAATTATATTTTTAACCTTCTACTATAATAAAAATTATATTTTTATTTCGCTACTTCTATAAAAATCGTATTTTTAACCTCTACATCATAAAAAAAATCACGCCTTTCATTATATACAAATATAGTCTTTCATAGATTAAAAATCACTACTTTATATCATTAAAATCTGACCTTTCTTATCTTAAAAATCCTGTCTTTGATAATTTTAAAAACCATACCCTTCTCTTATGAAAAATCATATTTAAAAATCCCTTCTTTGTCTTCATGAAAATATAAATTCACATTCCTATATGCAGGAATAAATATAACTGAAATAAACACAAAAAGCTTACTTTTTTTATTGAAGAATCGGATAATCGGAGAGGGGAGGAGCAAGGTGAGGGGGCGGATTCCGCAGCTCTGGACGGAGGGAGGAGGAAGGGTGGCCCTGGCGAACTCGAGGAGGGGAGGAGCGGCGGGTCCTGACATTGGCGACGGAGGAGGGTCTTTAGAGGGGCTAGGGTTTCGTCGATTGATTGGATGAGGAGGTGGAGCGGAAGGGGAGAACGGAGGAGCGGCGATCAGAGGTCTTGGGGAGGGGCGGTGGCGTGCGTCGATGGGGCGACGCGTTGGGGAAGAGAGGCAGCGGCGACTTCTTCTTTCTCTCTTTTTTTTTTAGATAACCGGTTTGACCCGATAAAGAGAAAAAAAGGGGGGAAGGGTTTAAAGGAAGATATAAAGGGAATATTTTTTTTTTTTTTAATTTCAAAAAGAAACTCTCATTTTCGAAATCGAAATCAAGTCCACCGCCTGTCGTCCATAGCTAATTACCCCCATTCCGAACACAATGGGATATGTATCGTAGGCTGATTCGACTGTTTCGACCAGTTTTCATCAAAATCAAAATATAACTCTATATATTGAATTTGAACGCGCATTTCATTTTACCGGGGTCACATACGAACTCTATAAATTGCAGAAAAATATTTTCTAGCTTCTTATTGACGATACGGTCCTAACAAAACTAGTTTCGTAGAATTCTGAGACCGTTGGAAAAATGTCCATTTTCCAGTCGATTAAAATCAACTGAAATTGGTCAAACACGTTTTCCTTTGCCACGCTCACATATTGAATCGAAAAATTATGAAAATTGGAATCTAACAATAATTTGACATCACGGATCCAACAAAAGTGGTTTCGTCGAAATCCGAGGTCATTTGCTAAATTCGCATTTTTAAGGGCCTGAATTCCACAGCGACTATTCAGAATTTTCAACTGGACATATCTTTTGATTCCCGCTATGAAATCTCGATTTTTCGGATTCGTTGGAAAGATATTCTCAATTAGATCCTATTATTTTTGGTTTCACTAAAATCCGGATTGTTTTGCACCCGATACATTCAATTGAAGTTTGAAATCGAATTATCGAACTACCGCGCCATTTTCAATTCTATTTATAGTTATATATAAATATTTATATTCTAACGACGACGCATATAATATATACGTTCGAATTATATTCAAAATAAATTTCTCGTCGATATTATTTAAAATAATTCATTTTAAATATGAAAAATTCATTAAAATTGCCAAAATAAAAATTTTAAACTAGCTCAGATTTTCGGGTTGTTACAATCTCCCCCACTTAAAACTTTTCGTCCCCGAAAAGGAACAAAGTCGAAAGTGATTTGATTAATCGACTCTACGTTCGATCTGGCTTCCATTCTCCAACTTTTCAGTTTCTGAGAATTTTCAAATTCTTCAAAAATTTGGCTAACACCCTAAATTTTCGAAAAATTTCGCCATAACCTCCCCTGCACCGGGAGCCACGGGAAAATCCCGAAATTGACATACACGCCTTCTGATCTCAAAAAGAAAAAGAAAAAGCCAAGCGGCTAGCCAATAAGCTCATAAAATCATCATCACCCAAACAAAACAGTAAATTATGTAGTAAACATGTACCTATTTGTCGGGCAAACAAATTTTATTCTCTGCTCTAGCCTCCTTGCTATGACCTGTTCAATGTAAGTATATGTATATGCAAGCAAATGCGACCAATTTTCAATATAATTCAATATTTGATTCTATTAGGCTAAATGGTTCAAAATTATCAAACCAATAAACAAACAACACAAACATCAATCAATTAGTGAATTAGAGTTTCAAATTCATAATTTTGATATATATACTAAAAATCTTGTTTTTGATGTCAATTCACAACAATGTGTTCTAGCTATATTTGTTTTGGTTCTCACACCAGTCTGATGGAAATATATAGATATCACACCTTCGAAACACGAACATAAATAATGATGATGCACGTGCTATCATCAGTACCATCTCCGGGCGACTAGAGTGTGATTCTATATCTATCTAATATATTAAAACTTCGAATATACGTTCATGACGCGTATATGCAAAACCTTTATATACTAGATTGTCCAAATTCAAAATAAGTAAATATTCAAATACGTGTAAAATGGTTTAAATTTCAAAAAAAATTGTTTTCATTTGAAAAATATACTCTTCACACTCGTTCTAGGATACTATTGATCCTATCTCTAACGAGTCATTCTAATTGGATATTAGTAATCCAATATCTGATGAATTCTTTAATATGGTTCTAATGCGTCTTGTTCTCGAGCTCTGTAAACCAAAGCTCTGATACCAAATGTGACTGCCTGGAATTTCGCTCGATCCGAATCAGTCGTTAAACTGATCTAGACCGTTCGAAACCCCTGATCGTTTGAGAATAGGACAAATCAGAACGCAGACGGAAGAACATTTCATTGTTATTACAA
Organism: Allium sativum; assembly: GCA_030737875.1. NCBI lineage: Eukaryota > Viridiplantae > Streptophyta > Magnoliopsida > Asparagales > Amaryllidaceae > Allium > Allium sativum. The sequence goes on along the minus strand of JASFAX010000038.1, from coordinate 4,847,049 downwards.
CAATTCCATCAGATACAAGAATATATAGAGTATAATGAATAACTTACATTCGATAAATATCAGAGGTTACAATAAATTACATAGCAGCGGAAAATAATGCAAAGCACAACTGAAGGTGATATACGGATACAGAGCTTTTCGGATATCATTCCAGCTACAAACCAGGATGCTGTGAATATAAATCTGCAAAACCAAAACTACTAGCTGCCCGTGCGGAAAATAGGGGCACCCAGAGTTTAGGTTATAACAATAAACTTCAGGTCAGTCATGTGACTGGTGTGAGAACTAAAACAGTTACTTAAAACTTTACTTTAAAAGAGAGTAATTCAAGGGACCACGCCGTATAACACGGAACGGGTTTCCTCCCAAGAATACCAGTGCATATAGGTAGACAACGCAATGCTTTTTCGAAAAATGATGCTATTATAAGACCCAGGTCCCATCACACAATGCAACGCAAGCCGGAGGATAGGGTTTTCCCTTATAATAGCCAAACATGCTTGGTACGTTTAAAACAAATCATTTGATACTATAATAAGTGTATTGTGTTAAAACAATTTCAATCATAAATATAAATCATAGACGACATAGCTACCATCTACTATATCGCCATACTAGTTCTACAATTAAAACCAAAATATCACGTATTGGAAATTGGATTCCGTCATGAGTCGAGGCAAGGGGCAAGATCCTCTCCGCGTTCGAGACACTCTAGCAAATGTCTCAGGGCTACACACTCTGGGCAATCCTGGATGCTTCAGGGCCGGTCCTCACTTACGTTAGAGGATTAATTATGCCTGAACACACGTTTCCCGGTTCTTACAGACCTATAATCGAGGCGCCTCGCATTCCAACAACCACATAGGTGAAAAGTATATAAATGTCAGGGCTGGTAAGTCACGGACACCACCAAAGCTAGAAAGAAACGTCGTGCTCTCCCTGCAGTCCGTATCCCTTTTTGACTCATACCGAGGTGTGAGGCTCGCAAATTCACGTTATACACAAAGCTGCCACGTAGGCCGTGCTTTGATCATCAACCACAAGACTTTGCTTTTCAATAGAAGCCTTGATCTATGCTACTCAGCGTGCCACACAGGCAATTCATGCCACGCGATTGATATCTATCGATATATAACCTCTAAGCTAGTATGTCTCAGAGAAGGGCGTTAAGCAAGAGAATAAATTCTCCGCCGCCAAACAGATATATATTTAACAGAAATCAATCAACACAGAATAAAATCCAATGTCAGACACACAATCCATTTACAAGTCCGATCTGGGTCTGAACGAAATCGGAGGAACTTTCCTCGCATATCCATCCATCTCCAAGTACGTCCGGACGACCACCAACTATTTCCATCCTCTTGGGTGTACAGCCCTATCAGGATCGTCAGTAATTATCCAAACGATGTGATGACTTCCGGCCTTCGACCACCGTCTTCATCTTCGACATATCGTCGAATCGGTTATTCAGAATGGGTATAAACCCGGACTTTCCGAACAACGCGCGTATATTAAAAACAAATGTTACACAAACACAACGAACGCCTCATTCCAATTCATAATATTCTTTGGGAAAGGTTCCCATTAATTTTATCCAAGATAAATTCTTTAAAATTTATCCTTTAATTTTCCTTTGGATGTCGTTTCAAACCAAATTATGGTTTTCTGAACTAGTCGAGATTAGCAAACCATACCGAAGTAATTATTTATTTTATTTCCCAATCCCAACCTATTCATCCCATGAAGAAAAACTGGTAATACTCCATTTCTAATACTATGGTGTTATCAGTAAAATTAATTACCATTTCACGTTCAAATCTGATTAAAGATTTAACTATCGCTTTGGAGCAAAACTGGTAATACTCCATTCTCGCTTAATTTCTAAATTTGATAATTTAAATTATCAATTCACATTTCAATCTAATTACAGATTCATTAAAACTCCTTTTACTGGGTTAAAGAACTAATGTCATTTAAAAAACAGTTCACGATAAACCCAAATCACATTCTATTTATTATCGGGTTAAAGAACTGGTGTTATTTAAAACACAGTTCACGATAAACCCATGAATCAATTCTATTTAAACCCATTTCAAATCCAATTTATTTATTTGAAAATAAATGGGTTTTAAAATTTCAGTTCAAAATTAGTTCATTTCGATAAAAATCTATTTCTATCTTTTCAAATATGGAGTTTTTCATCCCAATTTTTCCCAAATCATTTCTTATGATTTTACACAACATATTACTATTTTTAATAATTTTATCAAGGCCCTTACAGTTGATTTCCATCATCGGCCATCGAACTGCACTTACATCGACCTTTTTCAAATTTGATTTGGACGTATCTCCAAATCCAACCGTTAGATTTCAAATTTCCAATACTCGTTAGAAAGCACTTTTCGATACGAACCCAACGGTTCCGGTTTTAGGAGAATCCGACAGTCGGATCTCCCGTAATGTCCGTTTGAAATAAATGGTCGAAATTCACGAACTGCCGCGGCGCTGTGCGTTCTATTCAGGCCATTATATTATATATATAATATATATATTATATATATTTCATCGATTTCTATTTAAAACGAATTATATGAATAGTTTTGAATTCGTTTCAAAAACAATTTCAACTTCTATTTCAATTCAAATCAAAATTGAATTTTTCCTTATAAATTCGTTTTAAAATTCATTTCTATTCAATTCAAATTTCAATTCAATTTGCATTCATTTCAATTCGTTTTCAATTCAACTCGATTCAATTCAAATTGGTTTTCTATTCGATCCAATTCAAATTGGTTTTCTATTCGATTCAATTCAAATTGGTTTTCTATTAGATTAAATTCAAATTGGTTTTCTATTCAAATCAAATTCACTTTCTATTCAAATCAAATTCACTTTCTATTCAAATCAAATTCAATTCGTTTTCTAATTGAATCAAATTCATTTCGTTTTCTATTTGAATCAAATTCATTATATATTCTATTTGAATCAAATTCGTTGTATATTCAATTGAAATCAAATCCGTTATATATTCAATTCGAATTCAATTCGTTATATATTCAATTCGAATTCAATTCGTTATATATTCAATTGAAATCAATTTGTTTTCTAATCAATTCAATTCAAAATCGTTTTATATTCAATTAATTTCGAAATCGTTTCATATTCAATTCATTTCGAAATCGTTTTTCAATATCCAATTTCTAATGAATAATATCGATATAAATATCGTTCACGTCAAAATGGCGTCAATCTAATCAACACGGCTTCATATAGTTCTATTTTCAATTATTCTATTTCAAATATTTCTTTTTCAAATATTTCCTTTTCAAATATTTCTATTTCAAATATTTCTATTTTCAAAGTATATCGTTCAACACATGACTAATCTCAACGGATGAGTACTGTCAACACATGAACCTTTATTTTATATTGATAAAGATGTAAATTTTATTATTAAAATACTTCGTTCAACACATGACTAATCTCAACGGATGAGTACGGTCAACACATGAACCTTTATTTTATAATATTCTTTATTTTCTAAATTGGAATGAGGCCCAATCAATCACCATATAATATTAATTATATGGATTTTCATACATCACACGTATATAATAGCATTGAAAAATAATCAACCATCAACCAAAGTGCACTACACTGTATAAGCATCAAATATAGATATCTAACACTTATAACAGCCTGTCAATCAATCGATCGACATATTTAATCAATCAGGATGAGTGAACTTCAAATTTCATCCCAACACCCGTGTGGGGTTTCAAACAATCAAACATAGATTTTAGTTGTGCAGTTGGGCGATGTGTAAAATTTATCGACCCAATCAATATCAGTCAAATTAGTGTATATAAACAAATCGGCCGATTTGTTTATAAATATTTATTTATTCACTTTCACGTATATTCATATTCACGTTAAATATTATATTTTTAACGATAAAACATTTTATTTTAACATATGAATTTCTATTCAGTTTATTCTTTAAATTAAATGATATTTTTATTATTCTAACTTATTTTAGAAAATTTCAGCGGCATAGCGGCACGATACTAGAAATGGGACGAGGCCTAGCCTTATCCCCGGTCTAGTGAAGGCCCACGCCATTCACACATCAATCAAATCAATTTCATTTCACCAAACAATTCAATTCAAACCAAATATTCTAACTAACTACTCAACCAAACAATTTAACAAACAAGCCATCCATGGTCTGTGGATGACGGGTGTCGGGTGCTACTAAACACCGTCTGCATCCTAGTATATATATATGGCTAGAAAAAGAAATTGAAGAGTGAGAAGTTCTCATCGATAGCTATCCTAACTCCACGGCACTTCATTGATAGAAAACTTCATCCTTCTCGCCTTTCTTCACTTTCGTTGCCCGTATTCACTACATATGTAAAAACTGAATTTTTACTTTGCTATTCAATATATAAAAATTGAATTTTTACTATGCTATTCAATATATAAAAATCGAATTTTTTCTATGCTATTCAATATATAAAAATCGAATTTTTACTTCGCTATTCAATATATAAAAATCGAATTTTTACTACGATATTCAATATATAAAAATCGAATTTTTACTTCGCTATTCAATATATAAAAATCGAATTTTTACTTCGCTATTCAATATATAAAAATCGAATTTTTACTATGTTATTCAATATATAAAAATCGAATTTTTACTTTGCTATTCAATATATAAAAATCGAATTTTTACTTCGCTATTCAATATATAAAAATCGAATTTTTACTTCGCTATAAAAAGATTATATTTTTAACCTTCTACTATAATAAAGATTATATTTTTAACCTTTTACTATAATAAAAATTATATTTTTAACCTTCTACTATAATAAAAATTATATTTTTATTTCGCTACTTCTATAAAAATCGTATTTTTAACCTCTACATCATAAAAAAAAATCACGCCTTTCATTATATACAAATATAGTTTTTCATAGATTAAAAATCACTACTTTATATCATTAAAATCTGACCTTTCTTATCTTAAAAATCCTGTCTTTGATGATTTTAAAAACCATACCCTTCTCTTATGAAAAATCATATTTAAAAATCCCTTCTTTGTCTTCACGAAAATATAAATTCACATCCCTATATGCAGGAATAAATATAACTGAAATAAAAACAAAAAGCTTACTTTTTTTTATTGAAGAATCGGATAATCGGAGAGGGGAGGAGCAAGGTGAGGGGGCAGATTCCGCAGCTCTGGACGGAGGGAGGAGGAAGGGTGGCCCTGGCGAACTCGAGGAGGGGAGGAGCGGTGGGTCCTGACATTGACGATGGAGGAGGGTCTTTAGAGGGGCTAGGGTTTCGCCGATTGATTGGATGAGGAGGTGGAGCGGAAGGGGAGAACGGAGGAGCGGCGATCAGAGGTCTTGGGGAGGGGCAGTGGCGTGCGTAGATGGGGCGGTGCATTGGGGAAGAGAGGCAGCGGCGACCTCTTCTTTCTCTTTTTTTTTTAGATAACGGGTTTGACCCGATAAAGAGAAAAAAAGGGGGAAGGGTTTAAAGGAAGATATAAAGGGTATGTTTTTTTTTTTAATTTCAAAAAGCAACTCTCATTTTCGAACTCGAAATCAAGTCCACCGCCTATCGTCCATAACTAATTACCCCCATTCTGAACACAATGGGATATGTATCGTAGGCTGATTCGACTGTTTCGACCAGTTTTCATCAAAATCAAAATACAACCCTATATATTGAATTGAACGCGCATTTCATTTTACCGGGGTCACATACGAACTCTATAAATTGCAGAAAAATATTTTCTAGCTTCTTATTGATGATACGGTCCTAACAAAACTAGTTTCGTCGAATTCTGAGACCGTTGGAAAAATGTCCATTTTCCAGTCAATTAAAATAAACTGAAATTGGTCAAACACGTTTTCCTTTGTCACGCTCACATATTGAATCGAAAAATTATGAAAATTGGAATCTAACAATAATTTGACATAACGGATCCAACAAAAGTTGTTTCGTCGAAATCCGAGGTCGTTTGCAAAATTCCCATTTTTAAGGGCCTGAATTCCACGACGACTATTCAGAATTTTCAACTGGACATATCTTTTGATTCCCGCTATGAAATCTCGATTTTTCGGATTCGTTGGAAATATATTCTCAATTAGATCCTATTATTTTTGGTTTCACTAAAATCCGGATTATTTTGCACTCGGTACATTCAATTGAAGTTTGAAATCGAATTATCGAACTCCCGCGCCATTTTCAATTCTATTTATAATTATATATAAATATTTATATTCTAACGACGACGCGTATAATATATACGTTCGAAATATATTCAAAAAATATTTCTCGTCGATATTATTTAAAATAATTCATTTTAAATATGAAAAATTCATTAAAATTGCCAAAATAAAAATTTTAAACTGGCCCAAATTTTCGATTGGGTGCTACAAAAACCTACCCTTCACTATTGTTAAAAAATATGGGTAATCGTAGGAAGTAAGGGATATTTAGAGAATTAGGGGTAGGTTTAAAAAGAACGGTTGTTTTGAAGTATTAAGAGAAGTATGGGTAGTTTGAGCATAGTTGGGGTAGATCGACAAATATGAAAGATGATGAATCGTTTGGATTGGGTGCTGCAAAAGCCAACCCTTCATAGTAATAAAAAGATAAGTGTAATTGTTGGAAGTAAGGGCTATTCAGAGAATTAGGGGCGAGATTAAAAAGAAGGATTGTTTTGAAGTATTAAGAGAATTAGGTTAGTTTATGCATAGTAGGGGTAGATCGACAAATATGAGAGATGATGAATCATTTGGATTGTGTGCTGCAAAAATGAACCCTTTCACAGTAGTAAAAAGACAGGCGTAATTGTTGGACGTAAGGGCTATTTAGAGAATTAGGGGTAGGATTAAACAGATGGACTGTTTTTAAGCCCCTACTATGCTTAAACTACCCCTACTTCTCTTAATACTTCTAAATAGCCCTTCTTTTTTTATCCTACCTCTAATTCTCTAAATAGCTCTTCCTTCCCACAGTTACCCCTATTTTTTAACTATTGTAAAGGATTGGTTTTTGCAGCATCCTATCCAAACGATTCATCATTTTCATATTTGTCGATCTACCCCTACAATGCTTAAACTACCACTACTTCTCTTAATAAAAGTTGGGGGTAATTTAGGCATAGTGGTGGTAGATCAACAAATATGAAAGATGATGAATCATTTGGATTGGGAGCTGCAAAAACCAATCCTTCACAATAGTTAAAAAATAGGGGTAATTGTTGGATGGAAGGGCTATTTAGATAATCAGGGATAGAGTTAAAAAGAGGGGTTGTTTTGAAGTATTAAGAGAAGTAAGGGTAGTTTAAGCATAGTAAGGGTAGATCGATAAATATGAAAGATTATGAATCGTTCGGATTGGGTGCTGCAAAAACCAGCCTTTCACAGAAGTTAAAATTGGGAGTAATTGTTGGAAGTAACGGCCATTTAGAGAATTTGGGGTAGGATTAAAAAGAATGGCTTTTTTGAAGTACTAAGAGAAGTTGGGGTAGTTTAAGCATAGTAGAGGTAGATTGAAAAACGTGAAAGATAATGAATAGCTTGGATTGGATGCTGCAAAAACCAACCTTTCACAGAAGTTAAAATTAGGGGTAATTGTTGGAAGTAAGGGATATTTATAGAATTAGGGGTAGGATTATAAAGAAGGTTGTTTTGAATTATTAAGAGAAGTAGGGGTAGTTTAAGCATAGTAGGAGTAGATGGACAAATATGAAAGATGATGAATCGTTTGGATTAGGTGCTGCAAAAACCAACCCTTCACAGTAGAAAAAAGATAGGTGTAATTGTTGGAAGTAAGAGATATTTAGATAATTAGGGGTAGGATTAAAATGAAGGACTGTTTTGAAGTATTAAGAGAAGTAGGGGTTGTTTAAGCATAGTAGGGGTAGATCGACAAATATGAAAGATGTTGAATCATTTGGATTGTGGGCTGCAAAAACGAACACTTCACAGTAGTAGAAAGAAAGGCGTAATGATTGGAATGAAGGGCTATTTAGAGAATTAGGGGTAGAAATAAAAAGAAGGGTGTTTTGAAGTATTAAGAGAATTAGGGGTAGTTTAAGCATATTAGGGGTATATCGACAAATATGAAAGATGATGAATCATTTAGATTGGGTGCTGCAAAAACCAACCCTTTACAGTAGTTACAAAATAGGGGCAATTGTTTGAAGTAAGGGCTATTTAGAGAATTAAGGGTAGGTTTAAAAAGAAGGGTTGCTTTGAAGTATTAAGAGAAGTATGGTTAGTTTAAGCATAGTAGGGGTAGATTGGCAAATATGAAAGATGATGAATCATTTGGATTGGGTGCTGCAAAAGCCAACCCTTCATAGTAATAAAAAGATAGGTGTAAATATTGGAAGTAGGGGCTATTTAGAGAATTATGGGTAGGATTAAAAAGAATGATTGTTTTGAAGTATTAAGAGAAGAAGGGGTTGTGACTCCTAATATCCATTAATGTCACTCACAAAAGGGAAAGCATTAACTTATATGGAGCGTTTCAAGTGTGTATAGAACAGAAACTTTACAACAAGACAGATATAAGACAATACTTAAAAATTTAAAACTTTATTCATTGCAGCGGTAACAGATAAGTTTGATTACATTGTCAAAACCCAAAGACTAAAGTCAAGTACATAATATCCATCTTGACTAAATCTGAGTACATAAAATGAAAGACATAACCCCAACATAAAATAGCCATAAATAAGATAGGCTGAACTTTTACATTAGCGATCCAAGCAACTTCTAATAGCAAGAGATAAAGCTTTCCAAATCAAGCTCCACTAGTGTTAGTCCCACAATGAGCACCTGGGGGGGGGGGGGGGGGGAAGGAAGAAAAGAGGTGGAAACAAGGTGGTCAGACATAAAGTCTGGCGAGTGCGATAACTTTAACAATATAATTATCAAAATAACTAGGCTAAGGCATAAGCTGGAAAATAAGGAAATGACTGTGAACAAATGGGTATGGCAGAGTAAACAAAAGAAATAAGATGAACAAAGATAACGTTTAAGGCGCACCTAATCATTATAAGATAATTACTACACTACACTACACCAAATATCCTAAAAGTTGATCCCGCCTAAAGAACATTAATAATGATAATGGTAGTTTCATGTACCCCTAGTTGCCTTCATAGGTGCCGCATGCCCCCATCTCCACTAGTTGTACCCACTACCCCCCTTTCGATCAGCTCCCTAACTCGTAGATGTACCCGTGCTGGCCCCACAGTGGGGTGTATCACTCCCCAAAGTGGCAACCCGATACCACAAACGATGCACGACTTATACCTACACGATGCAACAACGTCTTACCTACCAGCCCGGGCCCACACATGCACATGACCCCGTTGGACTTGCGTTGCCACCGCTAAGCCATTTTGGCCTCTTACAGTCAAGCCCAGTATGCGTGTCCCGTCCACGACTTGGGTCGAGCCCACAAAGATACTAATGGGTTACTGGTTGAAATGGGCCCCCATTACTTGACACAAGATATCCAGCTAAGCTTGCTCCCCACTAAAGTTTCCCACTTAACCCCATTCTTGTTCATGTCTTCTTACATGTTTAACTTGGTTAAGTATTTCTAATTGTATTTCACTAGCCACTTAAGGCACCCACTTAACCCCCTCATGTCCTACCACATGTTTATCTGGTTAAGTGTTTCTTAATTCATTAACACCGTAACCTTGTAAATACCACCCACATTAGACTGGCATTTGTGGCAGCTGGATTTGCCGGGCGGATCCGGGCAGTCTTACACCACAAGCGAGCCTAACCTCGTGTCTTTACAATTGTTACGCATTTAATTTATGCCTAAGACCTCCCACATTAGACTGTCATTTGTGGCAGCTGGATTTGCCGGGCAGGTCCGGGCAGTCATACACCACAAACGAGTCTAACCTCGTGTCTTAGACGATTAATTACACATAATTAATTATCCAAAATTTGAATTAATTTCCCTATTCAAATTGTCAATCAATTCCAAATTTAACTGTGTCCATAATTGACATCTTAATTATGTCCATCTATTTATGGTATAAAATTATACCAATTATCCACCCAAATTAATTATATGTCATTTAAGGCATTTATGCCAATTCTCAATATTAAATATTTTAATATTATCCCATTGCCCCATGCTGTACGTTCGCTTAACATCATATATGTATATTAGACTAACAAATAGTCTAACACACATAAAAAGGAAGAAACATTACAAATTCTCATGAGACACAAAACAGATCTAACTTGCAAATAGGAATCACATCATAACTTGCATAACTTTGTATTATCATGAATCTAGACATAACCTAAATGGTGTAAACTTGCATAGGCAATATTCACAAACTTGCATAAACTATGTATGTCATAGGTCTAATCATAAGGTGTAAACTTGCATAGGCAATAGTCACAAACTTGCATAAACTATGATGTAAACTTGCATCTAACTCACACATGTCATAGCCTAACTTTAGATCCGATTTACACATAAAATAGATGTCATGAAACATGTAAGGATTGTATATGATTCTCATCAACTTGCATATATAAATTAACACCCAAACTTACATGTATAACTATTAATCAAGTTAATCTTACATATGAATTAGCTCCACAAACAAAACCAAACTAGCATATGAAGCATCATTATGAATTGATTTTACATAACCCAACAATTAACACAGATTTACAACATAGATAATATCATCATAGACTTACAACAAAGATAATAACATAACAGTCAATGATTCACAACATAACCCAAATCATAACTTAACCTAATTAAATTGTTAATTATCTTATTAAAGAAATCGAACTCACAACTCAAACAAGGTCTTGAGTTCTGAAATCTGAGTTCTGTAATTGATTAAGCTCTCCTTTGAAGTAGATCAATTCGTTGTTGTTAAGATTAGAATCGAGTTGAATTGAGTTGATTAGCTTCACTTTTTCTCTAGTTTGTGACGGCTACTCTAGGTTGCAAGGTGACAACATGACAACCATGGTTCTAATTTTTATTTGATTTTAAGGTTTGAGTCTACAAGTGTTTATATAGAATTTAGGATTAATTTAGGCCATCCGATCACCCAAGATTTAACCACAGCCATTCAGTCAAGATAAGGTGACAAGTCAGCCCTAATGACTCAACTAGGAGTCAGAAAATTGTCATCACACAAAACTGTCCTGGGGGGGGGGGGGGGGAGGGGGCAGGTCGAACCCTAGGTCGACCCCCAAGTCGACCCCCTGGTCGACCCCCTGGTCGACCTGTCTGGGTAGGTCGACCCCCAGGTCGACTTAGCCCCTCGCGGGAATTTTCATCCCTAGCCCAATCTGAGTTTGAATTTGATTTTTGAAATCTGTTTGAATTTTAATGAAACTTCCGATGGCCATATCTTCTTCATACGAAGTCTAATTCACGCAAACTTGGACTCTATCTCAACCAGAATTCCGAGACGAACACAATGGCCCAACCTGTTTCTCTTAATTCTCACATCTAAAATTAATTTTATTTTTTTAACATTAATATTAAAATTTACGGGGTATTACAGGGGTAGTTTACGCATAGTAGGTGTAGATCGATAAGTATGAAAGATGATAAATCATTGGATTGTGTGCTGCAAAAACAAGCCCTTTCACAGTAGTAAAAAGATAGGCGTAATTGTTGGAAGTAAGGGCTATTTAGAGAATTAAGGGTAGGATTAAAAAGAAGGACTATTTTTAAGCCTCTACCATGCTTAAACTACCCCTACTTCTCTTAATACTTCTAAACAGCCCTTCTTTTTAATCCAACCTCTAATTCTTTAAATAGCTCTTCCTTTTAACAATTACCCTTATTTTTTAACTATTGTGAATGATTGGTTTTTGCAGCACCTAATCCAAATGATTCATCATCTTTCATATTTGTCGATCTACCCCTACTATGCTTAAACTACCCCTACTTCTCTTAATAAAAGTTGGGGGGTATTCAGGCATAGTAGGGGTAAATTGACAAATATGAAAGATGATGAATCATTTGGATTGGGTGTTGCAAAAACCAACCCTTCACAGTAGTTAAAAAATAGGGGTAATTGTTGGAAGGAAGGGCTATTTAGAGAATTAGGATTGGATTAAAAAGAATTGTTGTTTTGAAGTATTAAGAGAAGTTGGTGTAGTTTAAGCATAGTAGGGGTAGATCGACAAATATGAAAGATTATGAATCGTTTGGATTGGGTGCTGCAAAAACCAACCCTTCACAAAAGTTAAAAAATAGGATTAATTGTTGGAAGTAAGGGCAATTTGGAGAATTAGGGGTAGGATTAAAAAGAATGGCTATTTTGAAGTATTAACAGAAGTATGGGTAGTTTAAGCATAGTAGAGGTAGATCGACAAATATGAAAGATTATGAATCGCTTGGATTGGATGCTGCAAAAACCAACCTTTCATAGAAGTTAAAATTAGGTGTAATTGTTGGAAGTAAGGGCTATTTAGATAATTAGGTGTAGGATTAAAAAGAAGGTTGTTTTGAAGTATTAAGAGAAGTTGGGGTAGTTATGATGAATCGTTTGGATTGGGTGCTGCAAAAACCAAACCTTTACAGAAGTTAAAAAATAGGGGTAATTGTCAGAAGTAAGGGATATTTACAGAATTTGGGGTAGGATTAAAAAGAATAGTTGTTCTGAAGTATTAAGAGAAGTAGGAGTAGTTTAAGCATAGTAGGGGTAGAGCGAAAAATATGAATAATGATGAACTGTTTGGATTGGATGCTGCAAAACTAACCCTTCATAGTAGTTAAAAAATAGGGGCAATTGTTTGTAGTAAGAGCCATTAAGAGAATTAGGGGTAGGATTAAAAATAAGGGCCTTTTTGAAGTATTAAGAGAAGTATGGGGCCACAGAAGTTGAATGATGTCTCTTAATACTTCAAAACAACCCTCCTTTTTAATCCTACCCCTAATTCTCTACATAGCCCTTACTTCCAATAATTAACCCTATTTTTAAACTACCGCCTACTTTTATTATTGTTTTCCTCTATTCAATTATTTTCCATTATACATTTCTGCATTTGTAATCCAAGTATCATTATACTTCTGTGAAGGGTTGGTTTTTGTTGCACCCGATCCAAACGATTCATCATTTTTCATATTTGCCGATCTACACCTGCTATGCTTAAACTACGCCTACTTCTCTTAATACTTCAAAACAGTCCTTCTTTTTAATAATACCCCTAATTCTCTAAATAGCCCTTACATCTAACAATCACCCCTATTTTTTAACTACTATGAATGGTTGGTTTTTGCAGCACCCAATCTAAACGATTCAACATCTTTCATATTTGTCGATCTATCCCTACTATGTTTAAAATACCCCCTACTATGCTTAAACTACCACTATACTTTTATTATTGTTTACCTTTATTCATTTCTTTATTCTTTTTTTTTTTTGCATTATTCATTTCTTTTTTGTAAACCAATTACCATTCTACTTCTACGAAGGGTCGGTTTAGGCAGCACGCCATCCAAATCAGTCATCATCTTTCATATTTGTCGATCTACCCCTACTGTGCTTAAACTACCCCTACTTCTGTTAATACTCGAAAATAGCCCTTCTTTTTAATCCTACCACTAATTCTCTAAGTAGCCCTTACTTTCAACAATTACTCGATGTACCCCTACCATGCTTAAACACCCCTACTTCTCTTAGTACTTCGAAACAGCCGTTCTTTTTAATCCTAACCCTAATTCTCTAAATAGCCCTTACATCTAATAATTACGCCTATCTCTACACTACTATGCTTAAACTAACCCTACTTCTCTTAATACTTTAAAACAGCCATTCTTTTTAATCCTACGCCTAATTTTCTAAATAGCCCTTACTTCCAACATTAACTCCTGTTTTTTAACTTTCGTGAAGGGTTAGGATCGACTAATACCAAATGAATAAAAGAAAACAATAATATAAGTATGTGTACTTTGAGCACAGTAGTTAAAAATAGGGGTAATTGTTGGAAGTATGGGCTACGAAATGAATAAAGGAAAAAAAGTTGGGTGTAGTTTAGGCGTAGTATGGGTAGATCGACAAATATGAAATATGATGAATCATTTGGATTGGGTGCTGCAGAAACCAATCCTTCACAGAAGTTAAAAAATAGGAGTAATTTTTGGAAGTAAGGGAAATTTAGAAAATTAGGGGCGGATTAAAAAGAAGGGTTGTTTTGAAGTATCAAGAGAAGTAGGGGTAGTTTAAGCATTGTAGGGGTAGATCGACAAATATGAAATATTATGAATCGTTTGGATTGGGTGATGCAAAAACAAACCCTTCACAGTAGTTAAAAAATAGGGGTAATTTTTGGAAGTAAGGGCTATTTAGAGAATTAGTGATCGGATTAAAAAGAAGGGATATTTTGAAGTATTAAGAGAAGTAGGGGTAGTTTAAGCATAGTAGGTGTAAATCGAAAAATATGAAAGATTATGAATTGTTTGGATTGGGTGCTGCAAAAACCAACCTTTCACAGAAGTTAAAATCAGGGGTAACTGTTGGAAGTAAGGGCTATTTAGAGAAATAGCGGTAGGATTAAAAAGAAAGTTGTTTTGATGTATTAATAGAAGTAGGGATAGTGATGATCAATCATTTGGATTGTGTGCTACAAAAATCAACCCTTCACAGAAGTTAAAAAATAGGGGTAATTATTGGAAGTAAGGTCTTCTTAGAGAATTTGGGGTAGGATTAAAAAGAATAGATGTTTTGAAGTTAAAAGAAGTAGGGGTAGTTTAAGCATAATAGAGGTAGATCGACAAATATGAGTCGTGATGAATCGTTTGGATTGGGTGCTGCAATAACCAACCCTTCACAATAGGTAAAATATAGAGGTAATTGTTGGAATTAAAGGCTATTTAGAGAATTAGGGGTAGGATTAAAAAGAAGGCTGTTTTGAAGTATTAAAAGAATTAGGGGTTGTGATGATGAATCGTTTGGATTGTGTGCTGCATAAACCAACCCTTCACAGAAGTTAATAAATAAGGGTAATTATTGGAAGTAAGGGCTACATAGAATTAGGGGTAGGATTAAAAAGAATAGATGTTTTGAAGTTAAGATAAGTAGGGATAGTTTAAGCATAATAGAGGTAGATCGACAAATATGAGACATGATGAATCGTTTGAATTGGGTGCTGCAATAACCAACCCTTAGCAGTAGTTAAAAAATAGAGGTAATTGTTGGAATTAAGGGCTATTTAGAGAATTAGGGCAAGGACTAAAAAGAAGGGTTGTTTTGAAGTATTAAGAGAAGTAGGGGTAGTTTAAGCATAGTAGGGGTAGATCAACAAATATGAAAGATGATGAATCATTTTGATTATGTGCTGCAAAAACAAACCCTGCACAACAGTAAAAAGATAGGCGTAATTGTTGGAAGTAATTTCTATTTAGAGAATTAGGGGTAGGATTAAAAAGAAGGACAGTTTTTAAGCCCCTACTATGCTTAAACTACTCCTAGTTCTCTTAATACTTCTAAACAACCCTTCTTTTTAATCCTACCCCTAATTCTCTAAATAGCTCTTCCTTCCAACAATTACCCATATTTTTTTACTACTGTGAAGGATTGTTTTTTTTCTTTCTGCATCACCCAATCCAAACGATTCATCATCTTTCATATTTGTCGATCTATCCCTACTATGCTTAAACTACACCTACTTCTCTTAATAAAATTTGGGGGTAGTTTAGGCATAATAGGGGTTGATCGACAAATATGAAAGATGTTGAATCATTTGTATTCGGTGCTGCAAAAACCAACCCTTCACAGCAGTTAAAAAATAGGTGTAATTGTTGGCAGTATGGGCTATTTAGAGAATTAGGGATATGATTAAAAAGAAGGGTGTTTTGATGTATTGAGAGAAGTAGGGTAGTTTTAGCATAGTAGGGGTAGATCGACAAATATGAATCATTTGGATTGGGTGCTGCAAAAACCAACCCTTCACAAAAGTTTAAAAATAGGACTAATTGTTGGAAGTAAGGGCTATTTAGAGAATTAGGCGTAGGATCAAAAAGAAGGGCTGTTTTGAAGTATTAAGAGAAGTAGGGGTAGTTCAAGCATAGTAGGGGTAGATTGACAAATATGAAAGATTATGAATCGTTTGGATTGGGTGGTGCAAAAACCAACCCTTCACAGAAGTTAAAAAACAGAAGTGATTGTTTGAAGTTAGGGCTATTTAGAGACTTAGGGGTAGGATTAAAAAGAAGGACCGTTTTGAAGTATTTAGAGAACTACGGGTAGTTTAAGCATAGTAGGGGTAGATCGAGAAATATGAAAGATTCTGACTCTTCTGGATTGGTTGTCGCAAAAATCAACCCCTCATAGTAGTTAAAAAATAGGGGTAATTGTTGGAATTAAGGATTATTTAGAGAATTAGGTATAGGGTTAAAAAGAAGGGCTATTGTGAAGTATTAAGAGAAGTAGGGGTAGTTTAAGCATAGTAGGGGTTGATCGACAAATATGAAAGATTATGAATCGTTTGGATTGGGTGATGCGAAAAACAACCTTTCATAGAGTTAAAATTAGGGGTAATTGTTGGAAGTAAGGGCTATTTAGAGAATTAGGGGTAGGACTAAAAAGAAGGTTGTTTTTAAGTATTAAGAGAAGTAGGGGTAGTGATGATGAATAGATTGGATTGTGTGCTGCAAAAACCAACCCTTCAAAGAAGTTAAAAAATAGGGGTAATTGTTGAAAGTAAGGGATATTTAGGGAATTAGTGGTAGGATTATAAAGAATAGCTGTTTTGATGTATTAAGAGAAGTAGGGGTAGTTTAAGCATAGTAGGGGTAGAGTGAAAATATGAAAGACGATGAATCGTTTGGATTGGGTGCTACAAAACCAACCCTACATAGTAGTTAAAAAATAGGGGTAATTGCTGGAAGTAAGCGCTATTTAGAGAATTAGGGGTAGGATTAAAAAGAAGGGCTATTTTGAAGTATTAAGAGAAGTAGGGGTCACAAAAGTAGAATGATATCTCTTAATACTTCAAAACAACCCTTCTTTTTAATCCTATTACTAATTCTCCACATAGCCCTTACTTCCAACAATTACCCCTATTTTTTAACTACTCCCTACTTTTGTTATTGTTTTTCTTTATTCATTTCTTTATTCATTTATTTTTTATTATTCATTTCTTTCTTTGTAAACCAATTATCATTATACTTCTGAAAAAGGTTGGTTTATGTAGCACCCAATCCAAACGATTCATCATTTATCATATTTGCCAAACTACACCTACTATGCTTAAACTACCCCTACTTCTCTTAATACTTCAAATGAATCCTACTTTTTAATCCTACCCCTAATTCTCTAAATAGCCCTTACATCCAATAATTACCCCTATTTTTAACTACTATGAAGGGTTGGTTTTTGCAGCACCCAATCCAAATGATTCATCATCTTTCACATTTGTCGATCTACCCCTACTATGCTTAAACTACCCCCTATTTTTATTATTGTTTTCCTCTATTCAATTTTTTTGCATTATTCATTTCATTCTTTGTAAACCAATTATCGTTCTACTTCTACGAATGTTTTGTTTTTGCAGTACCCAATCCAAATGGTTCATCATCTTTCATATTTGTCGATCCAACCCTACTAGGCTTAAACTACCCATACTTCTCTTAATACATGAAAATATCCCATCTTTTTAATCTTACTCCTAATTCTCTAATTGCCCTTACTTCCAATAGTTACTCGATGTACCCCTACCACACTTAAACTATCCCTACTTTTCTTAATACTTCAAAAAACCCTTCTTTTTAATCCTACCCCTAATTCTCTAAATAGCCCTTACAGCCAACAATTACACCTATCTGTACCCCTACTATGCTTAAACTAACACGACTTCTCTTAATACTTCAAAAATACAATTCTTTTAAATCCTACAGATAATTCTCTAAATAGCCTTTACTTCCAATAGTAACCCCTATTTTTTAACTTCTGTGAAGGGTTGGTATCGACTAATATGAAATGGATAAAAGAAAACAATCATAAAAGCAGTGGGTAGTTTAAGCACAGTAGTTGAAAAATAGGGGTAACTGTTGGAAGTAAGGGCTAAGAAATGAATAAAGGAAAACAATAATAAAATTGGGGGGTAGTTTAGGCTTAGTATGGGAAGATCGACAAATATGAAAGATGATGAATCATTTGGATTGGGTATTGCAAAAACCAACCCTTCACAAAAGTTAAAAAGTGGGAGTAATTGTTGCAAGTAAGGGAAATTTAGAGAATTAGGGGTAGTAGGTGTAGTTTTAAAAAATATAGGTAGTTATTGGAAGTAAGGGAAATTTAGAGAATTAGGGGTAGTAGGGGTAGGGGTAGCATGGTAGGGGTACTATTCTTAAACTACCCCTACTTCTCTTAGTACTTAAAAACAAACCTTTTGTTTAATCCGACACCTAATTCTCTAAATAGCTCTTACTTCCAACAATTACCCTTATTTTGTAACCACTGTGAAGGGTTGTATTTGTAGCGCCCAATCCAAACGATTCACCATCTTTCATTTTTTTCGATCTACCCCTACCATGCTTAAACTTCCCCTACTTCTCTTAAAACATCAAAACAGTTGTTCTTTCAAATCTTACCCCTAATTCTCTAAATAGCCTTACTTCCAATAAAGACCTATATTATTTAATTACCGTGACAGAATTGGTTTTTGCAGCACCCAATCTGAATGATTCATCATCTTTCATTGGGTTGGATTAAAAAGAAGGGCTATTTTGAAGTATTAAGAAAAGTAGGGGTAGTTTAGGCATAGTAGGTGTAGATCGACAAATATGAAAGATGATGAATCGTTTGGATTGGGTGCTGCAAAAACCAACCCGATATAACGGAGATGCACGGCTTATACCTACACGATGCAACAATGTCTTACCTACCAGCCCGGGTCCACACACGCATATGAAACCCGTTGGACTTGCGTTGCCACCGCTCCCTGTTTTGGCCTCTTATAGTCAAGCCCAGTATGTGTGAAGACCCGTAACTTCCCCGTAAAGGAAAGCGTCGGATAGTTCGAGAACAAACCACAACAGAACGCATATAAAAGAACATTTCATTGTATATTACAACAATGCATCAGATTACAAGAATATACAGAGTACGAATAAATATTACACAGAAATATCAGAGATTTAAATTACATTTAAATACATAGCAGCGGAAAATAATACAATACACAACTAGAAGAGATATACGGATACAAAGCTTTCCGGATATCATTCCAGCTGTAAACCAGGATCCTGTGAATATAAATCTGCAAAACCAAAACTACTAGCTGCCCGTGTCGAAAATAAGGGCACCCAGAGTTTAGGTTAAAACAATAAACTCCAGGTCAGTCATGTGACTGGTGTGAGAACTAAAACAGTTATTATTCTTTATTCTTAAAGTTAGGTAAATCAAGGGACCACGCCGTATAACACGGAACGGGTTTCCTCCCAAGAATACCAGTGCATGAAACAAACAGCGCAATGCTAAATAAAGAAAAATGAAGCTGTTATAAGACCCAGGTCCTATCACACAATGCAAACGCAAGCCGGGGGATAGGGTTTTCCCTTATAACAGCCAAAGAATGCTTGATACGGTTAAAACAAGTCGTTTGATACTATTATAAGTGCATAGTGCATAAAACAACTTCAAATCATAAGTATCAATCATAGGCGGCATGAGCGTCCCATGCCACTATGTCGCCATATATAGGTTTACAAATAAAACCGCAAATGTCACGTATTTGGAAATTGGATTTCCATCTATGAACCGAGGCAAAAGATAGTCCTCAACCGATTCGAGACGCTCTAGCCCGCCCCTCAGGAACAGCCGCAACTGCCCCTTGGATCGTCAGGGCCGGTCCACACGGAGTGGATTATTATGCCTGAACAATACGTCTCCCCACCCTATGGGGTGTAAGTCTGGTCCGTCAGCCGACCAGAATGCATTCGGCCGAAACCGATATAACCGAGGCGCCTCGCAACAGCAACAACCACATAAGTCAAACTCGTCAGGGCGTGTAAAACCACTGACGCCACTTCTAGCTAGAAAGAAACGCAAGTCCTCCCTGAGGTCCGTCTCCCGTTTTTGGTTCATACCTGGTGTGAAACACGCGAGGTAAACGTTACACAAAGCTACGCCACAAAGGCCGTGCTTTGATCATCACCACAAGACTTTGCTTTTCAACAGAAGCCTTGATCATTTGCATCTTAGCATGCCACACAGGCAAACCATCCTATGCAACCGATATCAGTCACACAGAATGAAATCCGATGTCAGACACACAGTCCATTTACAAGTCCGTTCTGGGTCTGAACGAAACCGGAGGCACCTAGTACCCCGCATATCCATCGATCTCCAAGTACGTCTGGACGATCACTAACTGTTTCCATCTTCTTGGGTGTACAGCCCAATCAAGATCATCAGTTATCACCCAAACGACGTGAAGACCTCCGGTCTTCTACCATCGTCTTCATCTTCGACTTATCGTCGTATCAGTTATTCAGAATGGGATAAACCCGGTCTTTCCGAATAACTCGCGTATATTTTAAATAAGTGTTACACAAACACAACATACGCCTCATTCCAATTCATTAGTCACTAACCATAAATTAATCAAGAGAATAATTCCCCAAATATTAACCCCGAAGGCCGAAACCAACATCAGATCAATATCCAGAAAACCATTCTGCTTGGCTAACCGACAGTTAGTTTCTAAATTTCACGTTCAAATCTAATTAAAGATTTAACTATCGCCTGGAGCAAAACTGGTGATACTCCATTTTCGATCTTTTCAATCTAATTAAAGATTCATTAAAACTCCACTCAGTTTTAATCGTTAACTGGGTTAAAGAATCAGTGTCATTTAAAACACGGTTCACGATAAACCCAAAATCACATTCATTAATTATCGGGTTAAAGAACAAGTGTTATTTAAAACACTGTTCACGATAAGCCCAAAAATCAATATCTATTCAATTCCAATTAAATATTATTTAATTGGTACACTTCATTAAATCTAAATAAAAAGATTTAATCTTTTCTCAACTGGGTTCAAGAATAGTGTTAGTGAAGACACCATTCACGACAAACCCAAATCACATTCGATATTCAATACAAGGCTCTGAATAGAAAATATATCGGCTTATATTCAATATCGAATTCTACGACTAACAAATGTCGTATTGGAAATAACGATATCAATATATATCTTTCAAATTTCCATAACAACACCTGTATAATCACGAATTCCAACATCGAAATATTCCGAAGACAATTTCGATTCAAATCCACTCCAATGCAATCATTGGAAATTTTGGTTATTTTTAAAACCCTTTTCGAATTCAATTTATTTATTTAAAAATAAATAGGATTATAATTCTAGTTCAAAACTAGTTCATTTCGATAAAAATTTATTTTTATCTTTTCAAGTATGGAGTTTTTCATCCCAATTCTTTCTAAATCATTTATTATGATTTTACACAAATTATTGCTATTTTTAATAATTTTATCAAGGCCCGTACAGTCGATTTCCATCAATGGCCATCGAACTGCACTTACAGCGACCTTTTTTGAATTTGATTTGGACATATCTCCAAATCCAACCGTTAGATTTCAAATTTCTAACATTCATTAGAAAGCTCTTTTCGATACGAACCCAACGGTTCCGGTTTTAGGAGAATCCGACGGTCGGATCTCCCGTAATGCCCGTTTGAAATAAATGGTCGAAATTCGCGAACTGCCGCGGCGTGGCGCGTTCTATTCAGGCCATTATATTATATATAATATATATATAATATATATATCGTCGATTTCTATTTAAAACGAATTATATAAATAGTTTTGAATTCGTTTCAAAAACATTTTCAACTTCCATTTCAATTCAAATCAAAATTGAATTCTTCTTTATAAATTCGTTTTAAAATCCATTTCTATTCAATTCAAATTTCAATTCAATTTGAATTTATTTCACTTCGCTTTCAATTCAATTCGAATTCGTTTTCAGTTCAATTCATTTCGAAATCGTTCTCAATTCAATTCATTTCGAAATCGCTTTCAATTCAATTCCTTTCGAATTCGTTTTCAATTCAATTCATTTCGAATTTGTTTTCAATTCAATTCATTTCGAATTCGTTTTCAATTCAATTCATTTCGAATTCGTTTTCAATTCAATTCATTTCGAATTCGTTTTCAATTCAATTCATTTCGAAGTCGTTTTCAATTCAATTTGAATTCGTTTTCAATTCAATTTATTTCAAAATATTTGATTTCGAAATCACTTTTCAATATTCATTTTAAAATGAATAAAATCGATATAAATATCGTTCACGTCAAAATGGCGTCAATCTAATCCTCACGGCTTCACATATTTCTATTTTCAAATATTCTATTTCAAATATTTCTATTTCAAATATTTCTATTTCAAATATTTCTATTTCAAATATTTCTTTTTTTTCTTCGAAACTGGAATGAGGCCCAATCAATTACCATATAATGTTAATTATATGGATTTTCTACAACACATGGATATATCAACAACGATGAATAATCAACCATCAACCAAAGTGCACTACACTGTATAAGCATCAAATATAGACATTTAACGCTTATAGCAGCTTGTCAATCAATCGATCGACAGATTTAATCAATCAGGATGAGTGAACTTCAAATTTCATCCTAACACCCGTGTGGGGTTTCAAACAATCAAACACATATTTTATTTGTGCAGTTAGGCGATGTGTAAAATTTATCGACCCAATCAACGTCATTCAAATAGGTGTACATAAACAAACCGTCTGGTTTGTAAATGAATATTTATTTATTCACATTCACGTTAAAAATTATATTTTTAACGATAACACATTTTATTTTAACATATGAATTTCTATTCAGTTCATTCGTTAAATAAAATGCTATTTTTATTTTTCTAACTTATTTTAGAAAATTTCGGCGGCATAACGGCACGATACTAGAAACGGGACAAGGCCTAGCCTTATCCCCGGTCTAGTGAAGGCCCACGCCATTCACACATCAATCAAATCCATTCGTTATGCAAACCACAAACTTTGGAGTAAGGATCTAACCTAGCCTTACCCCTTCGCCTTATAACGGCGCACGTCTAATCCTAACCAATTTATCGATTCGATTTTTCACACCACAAACCACATTCAAACCAATATCGCAATCAATCACCAAACAGTCAAACAAACAAGTCCATGGTCTGTGGACGATTGTGTCGGGTGCTACTAAGCACCGTCTGCATCCTAGTATATATATATAACTAGAAATATAAATTGAAAGGTGAGAAATTCTCACATTTAGCTATCCAACCATCTCGACTCTTCTTTTGCAGAAGTCTTCATTGTTTTCGCATCTTCGCCAGCTTCGTCGTCCGTAGCTACTACATATATAAAAATCGAATTTTTACTTCGTTATTCAATATATAAAAATCAAATTTTTAGTTCGCTATTCAATATATAAAAATCGAATTTTTAGTTCAAAGTTCAATATATAAAAATCGAATTTTTATATCGAAGTTCAATATATAAAAATCGAATTTTTATTTCAAAGTTCAATATATAAAAATCATATTTTTATTTCAAAGTTCAATATATAAAAATCGAATTTTTATATCGCTATTCAAATGAATAAAAATCTCATTTTTGTCATGATGTTTATATAATAAAAATCACTTCTTTAATATGACAAAAATCATGTTTTCACGTTCGCTTTCAACATATAAAAAAATATGATTTCTACTTTTGCTTTCAAATCTTTTTCTACTAAAAGATTAATCTTTTTCCTATTTTAAAGTTCAAAATAAAATCAGTTTTTCTCTTTCAAAAATAAATCAGTTTATACTTTAAAAAAATAAATCAGTTTATACTTTAAAAAAAATAAATCAGTTTATACTTTAAAAAAATAAATCAGTTTATACTTTAAAAAAATAAATCAGTTTATACTTTTTTAAAAATAAGTTTTAAATCAAAATAACATTCAGTTTTTAAATACTTTAAAAATCATTTTTCAAATTCAGTTTTTTTTATAAAATCAGTTTTTATTCCTTTTTATAAAATCAGTTTTTAAATTTTAATAAAATCAGTTTTCAAAACTTAATAAAAACAGTTTTTAAATCTTAATAAAAACAGTTTTTAAATCTTAATAAAAACAGAAATCAGTTCTTTTTTTTTTTTTTTTTTTTTTTTATATATATAAACAAAATCAAGATCTTACTGTAATTAGAGGAGGGGGTGGGCTGCGTCCTCAGGTGGTGGCGGCGGACCCATGCTGGTCGGAGGCGAGAGGGCATCTGATCGGAGGGGGGCCATCGGCTTCGTCGAGGGGATTCGTGGTTCCTGCGAGGCGGAGGAGAGAGAGGGAGGCAGAGGGGGGGAAGGGCGGAGCCTCGCAAGTGGTGGCGGCGGTGGGCGCTGGGCGCGGTGGTGGCTGGAGCGACGGGGGGGGTTATCGCGATTTTTGTTTTCTTTTTCTTTTTTGTTTTTTTTTTCCTTCTGAGATAAACGAACGGGGGGGGGCCTAGGTTTTAAGGGAAGGGATATTATATTTTTTTTTTTTTTTTTTTTTTATTTATTATTTATTTATTAAAGAGTTGACTTTCACATATGACCACTAAACGAGGTCCACCGCCTGCCGCCCATAGCGTTTTACCCCCATTCCGAACACAATGGGATATGTATCGCAGGCCAATTCGATCGTCTCGATATGTTTCCTTTGAATTTACATTTAAATCACTATATTATTTTAAACGCACATTTCTAATTACCGGGGTCACATACTAACTAAAAAATTCCAAAAAAAATATTTTCTAGCTTCGTATTGACGATACGGTCCTAACAAAACTAGTTTCGTCGAATTCAGAGACCGTTAGAAAAATGGCCAATTTCAAGTCGATTAAAATCAACTGAAACTGGTCAAACGCGTTTTCTTTTGCCACGCTCACATATTGATTCGAAAAATTATGAAATTTGAAACCTAGCAATAACTTCACATCCCGGACCCAACAAAACTGGTTTCGTCGAAATCCGAGGTCGTTTGCAAAATGTCCATTTTTAAGGGCCTGAATTCCATAGCGACTATTCAGAATTTTCAACTGGACATATCTTTTGATTCCCGATATGAAATCTTAATTTTTCGGATTCGTTGGAAAGATATTCACTATTAGATTCCATTATTTTTGGTTTCACTAAAATCCGGATTATTTTGCACCCGGTACATTCAATTGAAGTTTGAAATCGAATTATCGAACTACCGCGCCATTTTCAATTCTATTTATAATTATATATAATTATTTATATTCTAACGACGACGTGTATAATATAAACGTTCGAATTATATTCAAAATAGATTTCACGTCGATATTATTTAAAATAATCTATTTTAAATAATCAAAATTCGCTAAAATTGCCAAAATAAAATTTTCAAACTGGCCCAGATTTTCCGGGTTGTTACAATCTCCCCCACTTAAAACTTTTCGTCCCCGAAAAGGAACAAAGTCGAAAGTGATTTGATTATTCAGCTCTATGTTCGATCTGGCTTTCATTCTCCAACCCTTTGGTTTCTGAGAATTTTCAAAATTTCAAAAATTTGGCTAACACCCTAAATTTTTGAAAAATTTCGCCATAACCTCCCCTGCACCGGGAGCATCGGGAAATTGCAAATAGCGTTCCCGGTCCTTCAGATCTCAAAAAGAAAAAGAAAAAGCCAAGCGGCTAGCCAATAGGCTCACAAAATCATCATCACCCAAACAAAACAGGAAATTATGTAGTAAACATGTACCTATTTGTCGGGCAAACAAATTTTATTCTCTGCTCTAGCCTCCTTGCTATGACCTGTTCAATGATATATATGTATATGCAAGCAGATGCGACCAATTTTCAATACAATTCAATATTTGATTCGATTAAGCATAATGGTTCAAAATTGGCAAACAAATAAACAAACAACACAAACATCAATCAATTAGTGGATTAACGTTTTAAATTCATAATTTTGATACATATACAAAAAATCATGTTTTGATGCCAAATCACAACAATGAATTCTAGCTATATATAAGTTTTGGTTCTCACACCAGCCTAATGGAAATATATAGAAAATCACACCTTCGAAACACGAATACCAATTCTGATGATGTTCGAACTATCATCAGAATCATCTTCGGGCGACTAGAATGTGATTCCATATCTATCCAGTATATTAAAATTTCGAATACACGCGGATCAGACGTATATGCAAAATCTATATATACTGGATTGTCCACATCAATATAAATAGATAATCAAATACGAATAATTGATTTAAATTTTCAAAACAAAAATTTGTTTTCATTTTCAAAAATATACTCTTCACACTCGTTCTAGGATACTACTGATCCTATCTCTAACGAGTCATTCTAATTGGATATTACTAATCCAATATCTGATGAATTCTTTCGTATGGTTCTAATGTGTCTTGTTCTCTGAGCTTGGTAAACCAAAGCTCTGATACCAACTGTGAAGACCCGTAACTTCCCCGTAAAGGAAAGCGTCGGATAGTTCGAGAACAAACCACAACAGAACGCATATAAAAGAACATTTCATTGTATATTACAACAATGCATCAGATTACAAGAATATACAGAGTACGAATAAATATTACACAGAAATATCAGAGATTTAAATTACATTTAAATACATAGCAGCGGAAAATAATACAATACACAACTAGAAGAGATATACGGATACAAAGCTTTCCGGATATCATTCCAGCTGTAAACCAGGATCCTGTGAATATAAATCTGCAAAACCAAAACTACTAGCTGCCCGTGTCGAAAATAAGGGCACCCAGAGTTTAGGTTAAAACAATAAACTCCAGGTCAGTCATGTGACTGGTGTGAGAACTAAAACAGTTATTATTCTTTATTCTTAAAGTTAGGTAAATCAAGGGACCACGCCGTATAACACGGAACGGGTTTCCTCCCAAGAATACCAGTGCATGAAACAAACAGCGCAATGCTAAATAAAGAAAAATGAAGCTGTTATAAGACCCAGGTCCTATCACACAATGCAAACGCAAGCCGGGGGATAGGGTTTTCCCTTATAACAGCCAAAGAATGCTTGATACGGTTAAAACAAGTCGTTTGATACTATTATAAGTGCATAGTGCATAAAACAACTTCAAATCATAAGTATCAATCATAGGCGGCATGAGCGTCCCATGCCACTATGTCGCCATATATAGGTTTACAAATAAAACCGCAAATGTCACGTATTTGGAAATTGGATTTCCATCTATGAACCGAGGCAAAAGATAGTCCTCAACCGATTCGAGACGCTCTAGCCCGCCCCTCAGGAACAGCCGCAACTGCCCCTTGGATCGTCAGGGCCGGTCCACACGGAGTGGATTATTATGCCTGAACAATACGTCTCCCCACCCTATGGGGTGTAAGTCTGGTCCGTCAGCCGACCAGAATGCATTCGGCCGAAACCGATATAACCGAGGCGCCTCGCAACAGCAACAACCACATAAGTCAAACTCGTCAGGGCGTGTAAAACCACTGACGCCACTTCTAGCTAGAAAGAAACGCAAGTCCTCCCTGAGGTCCGTCTCCCGTTTTTGGTTCATACCTGGTGTGAAACACGCGAGGTAAACGTTACACAAAGCTACGCCACAAAGGCCGTGCTTTGATCATCACCACAAGACTTTGCTTTTCAACAGAAGCCTTGATCATTTGCATCTTAGCATGCCACACAGGCAAACCATCCTATGCAACCGATATCAGTCACACAGAATGAAATCCGATGTCAGACACACAGTCCATTTACAAGTCCGTTCTGGGTCTGAACGAAACCGGAGGCACCTAGTACCCCGCATATCCATCGATCTCCAAGTACGTCTGGACGATCACTAACTGTTTCCATCTTCTTGGGTGTACAGCCCAATCAAGATCATCAGTTATCACCCAAACGACGTGAAGACCTCCGGTCTTCTACCATCGTCTTCATCTTCGACTTATCGTCGTATCAGTTATTCAGAATGGGATAAACCCGGTCTTTCCGAATAACTCGCGTATATTTTAAATAAGTGTTACACAAACACAACATACGCCTCATTCCAATTCATTAGTCACTAACCATAAATTAATCAAGAGAATAATTCCCCAAATATTAACCCCGAAGGCCGAAACCAACATCAGATCAATATCCAGAAAACCATTCTGCTTGGCTAACCGACAGTTAGTTTCTAAATTTCACGTTCAAATCTAATTAAAGATTTAACTATCGCCTGGAGCAAAACTGGTGATACTCCATTTTCGATCTTTTCAATCTAATTAAAGATTCATTAAAACTCCACTCAGTTTTAATCGTTAACTGGGTTAAAGAATCAGTGTCATTTAAAACACGGTTCACGATAAACCCAAAATCACATTCATTAATTATCGGGTTAAAGAACAAGTGTTATTTAAAACACTGTTCACGATAAGCCCAAAAATCAATATCTATTCAATTCCAATTAAATATTATTTAATTGGTACACTTCATTAAATCTAAATAAAAAGATTTAATCTTTTCTCAACTGGGTTCAAGAATAGTGTTAGTGAAGACACCATTCACGACAAACCCAAATCACATTCGATATTCAATACAAGGCTCTGAATAGAAAATATATCGGCTTATATTCAATATCGAATTCTACGACTAACAAATGTCGTATTGGAAATAACGATATCAATATATATCTTTCAAATTTCCATAACAACACCTGTATAATCACGAATTCCAACATCGAAATATTCCGAAGACAATTTCGATTCAAATCCACTCCAATGCAATCATTGGAAATTTTGGTTATTTTTAAAACCCTTTTCGAATTCAATTTATTTATTTAAAAATAAATAGGATTATAATTCTAGTTCAAAACTAGTTCATTTCGATAAAAATTTATTTTTATCTTTTCAAGTATGGAGTTTTTCATCCCAATTCTTTCTAAATCATTTATTATGATTTTACACAAATTATTGCTATTTTTAATAATTTTATCAAGGCCCGTACAGTCGATTTCCATCAATGGCCATCGAACTGCACTTACAGCGACCTTTTTTGAATTTGATTTGGACATATCTCCAAATCCAACCGTTAGATTTCAAATTTCTAACATTCATTAGAAAGCTCTTTTCGATACGAACCCAACGGTTCCGGTTTTAGGAGAATCCGACGGTCGGATCTCCCGTAATGCCCGTTTGAAATAAATGGTCGAAATTCGCGAACTGCCGCGGCGTGGCGCGTTCTATTCAGGCCATTATATTATATATAATATATATATAATATATATATCGTCGATTTCTATTTAAAACGAATTATATAAATAGTTTTGAATTCGTTTCAAAAACATTTTCAACTTCCATTTCAATTCAAATCAAAATTGAATTCTTCTTTATAAATTCGTTTTAAAATCCATTTCTATTCAATTCAAATTTCAATTCAATTTGAATTTATTTCACTTCGCTTTCAATTCAATTCGAATTCGTTTTCAGTTCAATTCATTTCGAAATCGTTCTCAATTCAATTCATTTCGAAATCGCTTTCAATTCAATTCCTTTCGAATTCGTTTTCAATTCAATTCATTTCGAATTTGTTTTCAATTCAATTCATTTCGAATTCGTTTTCAATTCAATTCATTTCGAATTCGTTTTCAATTCAATTCATTTCGAATTCGTTTTCAATTCAATTCATTTCGAAGTCGTTTTCAATTCAATTTGAATTCGTTTTCAATTCAATTTATTTCAAAATATTTGATTTCGAAATCACTTTTCAATATTCATTTTAAAATGAATAAAATCGATATAAATATCGTTCACGTCAAAATGGCGTCAATCTAATCCTCACGGCTTCACATATTTCTATTTTCAAATATTCTATTTCAAATATTTCTATTTCAAATATTTCTATTTCAAATATTTCTATTTCAAATATTTCTTTTTTTTCTTCGAAACTGGAATGAGGCCCAATCAATTACCATATAATGTTAATTATATGGATTTTCTACAACACATGGATATATCAACAACGATGAATAATCAACCATCAACCAAAGTGCACTACACTGTATAAGCATCAAATATAGACATTTAACGCTTATAGCAGCTTGTCAATCAATCGATCGACAGATTTAATCAATCAGGATGAGTGAACTTCAAATTTCATCCTAACACCCGTGTGGGGTTTCAAACAATCAAACACATATTTTATTTGTGCAGTTAGGCGATGTGTAAAATTTATCGACCCAATCAACGTCATTCAAATAGGTGTACATAAACAAACCGTCTGGTTTGTAAATGAATATTTATTTATTCACATTCACGTTAAAAATTATATTTTTAACGATAACACATTTTATTTTAACATATGAATTTCTATTCAGTTCATTCGTTAAATAAAATGCTATTTTTATTTTTCTAACTTATTTTAGAAAATTTCGGCGGCATAACGGCACGATACTAGAAACGGGACAAGGCCTAGCCTTATCCCCGGTCTAGTGAAGGCCCACGCCATTCACACATCAATCAAATCCATTCGTTATGCAAACCACAAACTTTGGAGTAAGGATCTAACCTAGCCTTACCCCTTCGCCTTATAACGGCGCACGTCTAATCCTAACCAATTTATCGATTCGATTTTTCACACCACAAACCACATTCAAACCAATATCGCAATCAATCACCAAACAGTCAAACAAACAAGTCCATGGTCTGTGGACGATTGTGTCGGGTGCTACTAAGCACCGTCTGCATCCTAGTATATATATATAACTAGAAATATAAATTGAAAGGTGAGAAATTCTCACATTTAGCTATCCAACCATCTCGACTCTTCTTTTGCAGAAGTCTTCATTGTTTTCGCATCTTCGCCAGCTTCGTCGTCCGTAGCTACTACATATATAAAAATCGAATTTTTACTTCGTTATTCAATATATAAAAATCAAATTTTTAGTTCGCTATTCAATATATAAAAATCGAATTTTTAGTTCAAAGTTCAATATATAAAAATCGAATTTTTATATCGAAGTTCAATATATAAAAATCGAATTTTTATTTCAAAGTTCAATATATAAAAATCATATTTTTATTTCAAAGTTCAATATATAAAAATCGAATTTTTATATCGCTATTCAAATGAATAAAAATCTCATTTTTGTCATGATGTTTATATAATAAAAATCACTTCTTTAATATGACAAAAATCATGTTTTCACGTTCGCTTTCAACATATAAAAAAATATGATTTCTACTTTTGCTTTCAAATCTTTTTCTACTAAAAGATTAATCTTTTTCCTATTTTAAAGTTCAAAATAAAATCAGTTTTTCTCTTTCAAAAATAAATCAGTTTATACTTTAAAAAAATAAATCAGTTTATACTTTAAAAAAAATAAATCAGTTTATACTTTAAAAAAATAAATCAGTTTATACTTTAAAAAAATAAATCAGTTTATACTTTTTTAAAAATAAGTTTTAAATCAAAATAACATTCAGTTTTTAAATACTTTAAAAATCATTTTTCAAATTCAGTTTTTTTTATAAAATCAGTTTTTATTCCTTTTTATAAAATCAGTTTTTAAATTTTAATAAAATCAGTTTTCAAAACTTAATAAAAACAGTTTTTAAATCTTAATAAAAACAGTTTTTAAATCTTAATAAAAACAGAAATCAGTTCTTTTTTTTTTTTTTTTTTTTTTTTATATATATAAACAAAATCAAGATCTTACTGTAATTAGAGGAGGGGGTGGGCTGCGTCCTCAGGTGGTGGCGGCGGACCCATGCTGGTCGGAGGCGAGAGGGCATCTGATCGGAGGGGGGCCATCGGCTTCGTCGAGGGGATTCGTGGTTCCTGCGAGGCGGAGGAGAGAGAGGGAGGCAGAGGGGGGGAAGGGCGGAGCCTCGCAAGTGGTGGCGGCGGTGGGCGCTGGGCGCGGTGGTGGCTGGAGCGACGGGGGGGGGTTATCGCGATTTTTGTTTTCTTTTTCTTTTTTGTTTTTTTTTTCCTTCTGAGATAAACGAACGGGGGGGGGCCTAGGTTTTAAGGGAAGGGATATTATATTTTTTTTTTTTTTTTTTTTTTTATTTATTATTTATTTATTAAAGAGTTGACTTTCACATATGACCACTAAACGAGGTCCACCGCCTGCCGCCCATAGCGTTTTACCCCCATTCCGAACACAATGGGATATGTATCGCAGGCCAATTCGATCGTCTCGATATGTTTCCTTTGAATTTACATTTAAATCACTATATTATTTTAAACGCACATTTCTAATTACCGGGGTCACATACTAACTAAAAAATTCCAAAAAAAATATTTTCTAGCTTCGTATTGACGATACGGTCCTAACAAAACTAGTTTCGTCGAATTCAGAGACCGTTAGAAAAATGGCCAATTTCAAGTCGATTAAAATCAACTGAAACTGGTCAAACGCGTTTTCTTTTGCCACGCTCACATATTGATTCGAAAAATTATGAAATTTGAAACCTAGCAATAACTTCACATCCCGGACCCAACAAAACTGGTTTCGTCGAAATCCGAGGTCGTTTGCAAAATGTCCATTTTTAAGGGCCTGAATTCCATAGCGACTATTCAGAATTTTCAACTGGACATATCTTTTGATTCCCGATATGAAATCTTAATTTTTCGGATTCGTTGGAAAGATATTCACTATTAGATTCCATTATTTTTGGTTTCACTAAAATCCGGATTATTTTGCACCCGGTACATTCAATTGAAGTTTGAAATCGAATTATCGAACTACCGCGCCATTTTCAATTCTATTTATAATTATATATAATTATTTATATTCTAACGACGACGTGTATAATATAAACGTTCGAATTATATTCAAAATAGATTTCACGTCGATATTATTTAAAATAATCTATTTTAAATAATCAAAATTCGCTAAAATTGCCAAAATAAAATTTTCAAACTGGCCCAGATTTTCCGGGTTGTTACAGTATGCGTGTCCCGCCCTCGACTTGGGTCGAGCCCACAAAGATACGTTTTGGGATACTGGTTGAAATGGGCCCCCATTATTTCCCACAAGCATTCCAACTAAGCTTGTCCCCTTAGTCAATCCCACTTAACCCACTTATTCATATTCGTTACATGTGTGTTTGGTTAAGTCTTATCGTATTTCAAATGCCTCTAAAGGCAACCACTAGATTCCTCATGACACCCAAGGCACCTACTTAACCCCCATGTCCCACCTTACATGATTATCTGGTTAAGTATTTCTTAATTTATTAAGGCCATAACCTCATAAAGACCTCTCACATTAGACTGGCATTTATGGCAGCTGGATTTGCCGGGCGGGTCCGGGCAGTCTTACACCATAAAAGAGTCTAACCTCGTGTCTTTACAACTGTTATGCTTTAGTTTGGGCCTAGGACCTCTCACATTGGGCCGACATTTGTGACTACTGGATTTGCCGGGCGGGTCCGGGCAGGTTTACGTCACAAACGGGTCCAACCTCGTGTCCTAAGCATTGATTATTATTAATAATCCACTTCTCCCAATTTTAATAATTCCCTATTTGAATTATTAATTAATTCCAAATTTAGCAATGTCCATAATTGACTCAATTATGGACATCCATTTAAGGCATGCAAAATCATATCAATTGCACCCCAATTTATTAATTTCCTAATATCACCCCTACCCCACGTTTGAACGTTTGTTCGCAACATGTATGCTAGACCCGATTAGTCTAACTCATAGCATAAAAGAAAATATTCACAACAACAACATATATATGTGACTAAATGAATCCTAACAAGGGGTGACACTTGCATACATCCAAAATTACAACTTGCATAGGGTTATACATGTCATGGATCAAAGGGTGTCAACTTATTCATAATTCACATAATATGATTTTGATCAAATTTTATAAACTTGTATTGGACATGTGTGAATCAACATCGTTAACAATATTGTTTTATATGGGTACACCTAACTCAATAGGCAAATTCCCAAAAATCAAAATTCATTTAATCATAGATTCATGTATATGGGTACACCTAACTCAATAGGCAAATTCCCATAATCAAGATCTATTATAAAAAAAAACATAAACTTTAAACATGATCCAATTCGCATAAATGATAACATCATGATTTTACAACTTGCATGATTTCAACACAACTTAACATGACATCATTATCATATAACATAAGTATTTCAACATATGTGATAATATGAGATCTACAACATATGTAAGATTTACAACATAGCTTATCATAATTTGCAACATAGCTTGATATGATTTACAACATAGAATAGCATGATTTACAACATGGCATAACATGATTTATAACATAGCATAGCATGATTAATCACATATGACATAGCATAGGATTATTTACAACATAATCACTACAACATAACAACATAATAGCATAACAAGAGATCCACAACATAATTTACAAATACATAACAATTCATATCACTTTCTTGTGATCCAATTCATAACTTAATCGAATTATTTTATAATAACATTGTGAGAATCAGCATACTCACAATTCTAAAGAAGGGAAATAGAAAGAGTCTTTGATTTAATTTGTTTGTTGAGTAGATTTAGTTGTAGGCTAGGCTTTCTCCTTCTTCTTTAGTTTGTGACGGCTACGCTGAACTTGTAACACCCCGCCTCCGCCAGGGTGTCTCTTGCAAGCACTCTGACTTTGGAGGGGCGTTTGAATCAGGTAAACATGCATAATGATATATCAAGGCAGAACAAGAACATATGTATATATGTAAACAGTGTAAATAAGATAAGTAAAACAGCGGAAGATTTCAAACTATTTCAAAACAAGTCTGGTACAACATGATGTCAACTTTCCAAATACACAAGTCTAGATAAAAACAACATCTCTGAAAAAAACTGAAATACATAAGTACTATCCCCAAAATAAGTGATAACCATAGCTAGCTTCATGTCAAGACCGTACATGAGCTAAAATCCCATAAGCAAGCGATCAGAAATCCAAGCTAAGTTCCAATATTCCCACCCTGAGAACCTGGGGGGGGGGGGGGGGAACGGAAGAAAAGAGGCAAAAGAAAAACAGGTCAGTCAACAAGACTTAGTAAGCCCTACTATAATCAATGTAAACTGATAAAGTTAACTGGCATGAGAAGCAGGGATGAACATAAGGATAACTACATACTGGCATGATAGATAAAGGTGTCATCGCATAATCAGGTTTAAGGTTTTTGCACCACAGGTGTACTAGCAAGCTAACATGACTTGAATAAACAAGTATTGATCCCTTGGCCCAAGCTTTGGCCCAATAACATGAAATGACCCTAATACGAGGTCCAACCAAACGGTCTAATCGATCGGCTCCCTAAGCCTAACTAGTCACGTGTTGGTGTCAATACGGCCCAAACATAATTGTAGTCGGATTGTGCCGGGTCTCCCGTCGGGTGTATCAAGCCCTAGGGTGTCAACCCCTGGACACCATAAACATAAGTGCACTGTCTTAGATCTACTGGTACCCATGCTTGACTTCTCCAAATACGGACTACGTGCACGACCCTAGTCCGTCCGGAACTACATCGGCGTACCACTCTGCCGTCGTTTTTGGTCACTTACCTCAAGTCCAGTAATCGTGCCCCCACCCTAGCCTAGTCCCTAGGGTCTTAATGATACAAACTTGGGATTACTGCTGGAGTGGACCCCCATTGCTAGGATTTTCTAGTGGGTTAAGTATGGTTTAACCCTTTTACTAATCATGGATTAACTTGGTTAAGTGTAACGATGAGTTCACGACTTAACCCTGATTAATCTACCAAGCCCAAATTGGTTAAGTATTAAGTGGACCATGACTTAACCCTAATCATGAGGCATTAACTAATTTAATGTGCCTTAACCTCTCACATTAGACCTTGTTGTGGTTACTAGTTAAGCCGGGTGGGTCCGGGTAGCTTTACACCACAACTTGGTCTAACCTCGGGTTCAAGGTACAACATGACCAACTTCTCACATTGGGTCCTATTGTTTGTAGCAACTAGTTAAGCCGGTCGGTTCCGGGTAGTTTTACGCTACAAACTCAACCCAACCTCGAGTTGGTCACACTTATATTTTCTAAGTGTCATGTCCATCATGTTTCCAAAACATATTACAAGTTTTCAAGAATTTGGGTAGACCTAACTTAATAGGTAAATTCCCAATGGGTAGACCTAACTTAATAGGTAAATTCCCAATCTTATGTTTTCGTGTCTTTTAAGTTTACCCAACCCCAAACGCAATCCCATCGCTTACATAATCGCAATAGCGCATAAAGGATAGAAAGAGGGAACTTGGCATAAAGATGACAAATGGTGTTGAAGCCACAAGTTTAACATGGTGGCATATGAAATGTACATATGTTCATATACTTGCATATTGCATCATTAGGCCTCAAAAGTATGCATAAAACCAAACTTAGCATATAAGTGATACATGGTGGTAAATGACATGTAGAAGTTGCCATAAGTTCGCATTTAGCCTCACATGAAAGTTATCATAAGGGATATGATAACTTACATGTTGCCAAAATGCAACCTTTAGCATAAAGCTTGAAGCTTTAAGCTCATAAACCCAAGATAAGCTTGCATAACATGATAACATGAGAAAAATGATCAACCCAAACTTGCATAACATAACTTGCATATCATATGGCAAACTTGCATATCATAACATAGCAAACTTGCATAACATAACATGATAAACTTGCATATCATAACATGGCAAACTTGCATAACATAACATGATAAACTTGCATATCATAACATGGCAAACTTGCATAGCATAACATGGTAAACTTGCATATCATAACATGGCATACTTGCATAACATAACATGATAAACTTGCATATCATAACATGGCAAACTTGCATAGCATTACATGGTAAACTTGCATATCATAACATGGCATACTTGCATAACATGATAAACTTGCATATCATGGCAAACTTGCATATCATAATGATCAACCAAACTTGCATCATTCATTTAACTTTAGAGTTTAAATATGAAAGTAGAAAAGGGCTTACAATGCTTATGAAGACACAAATATATATAGATTGAGACAAAGCCCTTATGCAATCAAATAAACCCAAAATGCAAGCTCCAATAGAAAAACCCTTGAGCCAAAATGATCAAAACCCTTGCTTTATGATGCAAATATGGAAACTTGACTTGAATGCAAGCTAATGATGCTCATACAAGCTTGAAAACACTTGTATGCATTGAAAATCTCTCATAGAAATAACTTAGGAATTTTATGAAGAGAGTGGAGACCATGAGAGGAATGATTTTGCCATAGTTTAGCTACTTGAATGAATAATGTTGATTTAGGCTTAGGTTAGGGTCTTATTTATAGAGATTAGGATTAGTTTTAGCCTTAGGATTAAACCCTAGTTCCAATCTCAGCCCTCAAAACCGAATCTGGCCCAAAAACCTAACCAAAACCCCAAAATGGTGCACCAGGCAAAACTGCCCGGCTGAACCAAGTCGACACCCAAGTCGACAGGGCTGTCGAATTGGGTCCAACCAAGTCGACTGCCAAGTCAACAGGGCTGTCGACTTGGTTGGCTTGGCGGGAAATTTCCCGCCTAGCCTTCCAGGCCCGAAATCCGAAATTTGAACTTGAAATTCAAATCTGTTTTGAACTTGAAATTTTTTGAAAACTTCATTGGGCCTTAATCGGGTCATACGGACTCCGATTTTCGAAAACTCGGACTCTATTTCGCGTATTTTTACGAGACGCACGCAATGGCATAGCCCGTTTCCCTTGATTCAGATTTATAAATTAAATTCTGCCTCGATTTACATTATAACAGGTTATTGAAAATACGGGTTGTTACATTCTCCCCTCCTTAAATGATTTCGTCCCCGAAATCTTCAAGTTAGGAAGAACGTATCCTACCATCCAACATCCATCTACTCAAAACATCATCCACGAGCAATCATTGTCCTTACAAGATTCTAAATGTTGTATGAACATATGCAAAGGTGTGTGTATATGTACTTATCTAATGCAAATATCATCAATGCAAATTATGTTAGTGAAATGAATCCATATGTATGCAATTCCTAACATAATGTATAACATCTATATGTGTGCACATAACATACATCCATATGCAACATCCATGTGATAACACAAAAATTTTCATCCATGAATAAGCATAAACACTCATGCATATGCAATATGAGGAGTGTGTGAGCCGATCTAGTGCCTAATTTGTATAATGCATCCACGAGTAACCACTTGCAAACACTTGCAACCACTTGCAAACATCAAACATAACATGTTTCAAACACATGTTTCATCCAAAGGGTTTCTACCTAAGGTTCTCATGACAAGATTAACATGATAAACTAGATAATCAAGACAAACATGGATAGCAAAAGATATGCTACAAAGAGATCGGGAAGATAAGCAGGATATACCCCTTTCAGATTACAAGAAATCCCTTCCTAACCCAACCCATATTCTATAAAAGCCCAAAAGGTTTAGTCAACCTAACGGACCCCTTCAAACCTTGACATGTATTACTAACCAATGAGTCACACCCCCTTATGGAGTTTACAACAGAAATGGGATCGAGAACGGGACCGAGAGGATATATGTAAAAGATAACATGCAAGTAAGTTCCACCGGAAAACAAGGATCAAGGATATACTCTTAGAAAGAGATATGATGCGCGTATCTAGCCTTCAATCTTCTAAGTCACGTTTCCTTGAGCTTAACTCCACTGTGCTTTGACCGTCTTTTACCTCATGATTTCTTGGCTTCTTAACTCTTATTTCCAAATATGAGTTGGAACCCATTTCATTGTCGCCTCTCGTCTTCCTTTTTCACTTACTCTTCTATCATTCTTGGCTTAAACATAACTATGACCTCATGGTTTCATGCAAGCTCTCCAAAATTCACAAGTGAATCCTGGATCTCGTTTACTTACTATAAAGTATTCCACGCAGCAGAACTTTTCTTGGAAATACCAATCCACGTTGCCAATTGCTCTTACCAACATAATTTTCTATAACTCATGCTTGAACGAAATGAACCATCTGCCTGTGAATGATAGGACGTCCTTAGATTCAGCCGTTTGCCCATGACTTCCCGTAGACTATCTCCAAAACTGGCTAGTGAAGATTGAGTCACGGTTACTAACTATACTTTAGGGAACCTCGTGCAACCGCTTTATTTCTTGAAAGTAAACTGTCGCTAGCTATGATGCAGTCCTTTCGCTCTTTACCGGAGTGAAATGAGCACTCTTCGTGAGTCTACCTACTATGACCCACATGCTCTTATTCCCTTTCTTGATCTAGGCAGTCCATCCACGAAATCCTTCGTGACGTTTTTCCCTCTTCCATTGCGGGGACCTCCAATGGATATAATAGCCCACCGAGTTTCTATGACTCGGCCTTTAACCTGTTGGCACAACATGCACCTTGGGACAAACTCGGCCACCTCCTCGGGTGATGTGCATCTTCAAGAACCTTCTTTCTCTCATCGCGTCTTAGCCATCCCTTGTCATCTATAGCGAGGTGACTTACCATCTCGCCTCGAATCAACTTGTCCATGATCTCGACTAACTACGGGTCTTCTTTCTGTGAAGTCCCTACTTGATCCAGAAGGGTAGGTCTAAGCTCAAGGGACGCTAACTAACTAATTAAACTGAGAGAACTTCTTACTTCAATTGTCTTCGTCGAAGCTTTTCGGTTTTGAACCGCGACCACTTTAGCAGGATCCACCACTAAGCCTTGCTTAAAAACTATGTGCCCAAGAAATCTAACCCCTTTTTCTCCAAAATGACATTTGGAGGACTTGGCTTTCAACTGATGCGCTCTAAGCGTATCCATCACCTCCTTGAGATGTCTAGCATGTTCTTCCTCGTTCTTTAAGAAAGTCAGGATATCTTCTACAAAGATTACCACAAACTCGTTTAAGAACTCCCTAGACACCCTACTCATCAAGTCCACGAAGTAGGCGGGTGCATTAGTCAAACTGAATGGCATGACTAGCCATTCTAAGAATCCATCTGGAGTTTTGAACGCAATTTTGTCTATACTATCTTCAGCTACTCTGAGCTGATGGAATCCAGTAGCTATATCAAGAGAAAACAGATGTTCCTACTAGCTGATCAAACAAATCATCGATCCTTGGTAATGGTTGTTTATTCTTCTTGTTCTACTCACGATAATCAACACACGGGCGAAGCGAACTGTCCACATTAGTAGTGAATACTACTAGAGCACCCTTCTCGGAAATGCTTCATCGTATGAAGTTCTTCTCAAGCAACTCCTTGACTTGCTTTCTTAACTCTCATCTCGCGGGACCATGTGCCTAACCGGCCACGTAACTGGCTTGGTATTATCAACCAGATAAATGCGGAAATCAATCTCTCGCTTAGGGGTAACCCCCCTTCACTTCACCCAAGATATCAGGATATTCTCGGACCACCCTCACCGATTGCAAACTATCGATAGACGAGTTGAGGGATTCAAGATAACACAACGTGAAGGGACCCATAGGGTTACAAGAAATTTTTAGGGTATTACCGAGGCGAGTCATGAGCCTCACAGCCCTATGCTCAAAAATCAAGGATGGCTCCAAAACTGGACAATCGATCCATGCCCAAAATCAACCCATACCACATGAAACCGAGAATATAAGCATCACACGAGAACTCTACACTAAAGATAGAGATTTTCAAATCCACGTAGATAATAGACAAATGGGCGGAAACCCCAATTGGATTTGAAACACACACGGGATCATTAACTAGACTAGTACTTAGGTTCAAACTTTCAACTAGATCAGATGAAATAAACTATGCGATGTGCCAGAATCAAACAAAGTACAAACAGGAAAATCAGAAATGTAAATAAGACTTTTAACAGAAACACTACCTCGATCATGAGCTGAAATAACGATGTTGAGGGGATGAACTCGCCCTCCAGATGGTCTTGCACACTGAGTCTGACCTTGCCCTTGCTTCTTCGGGCAATCTTTGCTGAAATGTCCAAACTCACCACAATGAAAGCATTCACCACTCTTCCTTTATCTCTTCCTACAATCCTTAATAAGATGCCCAACTGAACTGCAATAATGGCACTTCCTCTTGTCGTTATTGCCCTTGCTATTATTCCCCTTGTTGCCTTGACTCTTGTTCTTGTTCTTGCGGTTTTTGGAGTTCTTGCCTTGCTTCCCGGAATTCACCGTTTCTTCCGACGTAGGCCCTCCCTTCTTCGGGCAGTCCCTAGTGAAGTGTCCCATTTCTCCACAGTCAAAGCAAGTGCCCTTCCTCTTTCTGCAATCCTTGTTTAGATGAGTCAAGCTTCCACAAGTAAAGCACTTCTTTTCCTTCTTATCTTCAGACTTCTCCTCCTTCTTCTTCATTTCCTTTTTGGGCTCCGTTTCCTTGTTTTGAGACTCATTCATCTTGACCTCCTTCTTGTCACTCCTATTCTCTTCATTGAGTAGGGCCATATTCACCAAACTCTCGAAAGTTGCCCCCAAGGGTATATGAGACATGGCCAAACCATGTAATGGCTCGTTTAATCCTAGACCAAAGTATAGGGCCTTCTTCTGAGCTGTGTTAACCAAGTCTAAACCGACCCGAGCCAACTGATTAAACTTATCTATGTATTCCCTAATAGTCATTTCCCCTTGCTTCAGTGATAGGAACCTTAGTCCAAACTTTCCCCTAAAGTCATCCCAAGTCTCAATTGGCCTAGTAGCGGTGGTGACCACCCACCAACGTGCAGCTTCTTCCTTTAGCAACCACACTGCCAATAAAACCTTCCTACGGTCATCTATATCAAAGAAGGCAAAAAGATCTTCGGTTTCTTTCAACCAATTCCTTGCCTCTACAGAAGTCTCGGTTCCCATGAAATTCTTGCAACCCATCGCCTTAAAGTCTTTGCAAATCTCTGCGAAATCCTCTTGTGGATGCTGAGGGGGAGGAGGAAGAGGAACCTCAGCGACAGGAGGAGGAGGAACATTAACTACCGGAGGAGGAGGAGGAGGAACATCGGCGGGGCCGGCTTCGGTCGCCCTAGCCTCCAAAAGTCTCCTATACCAAACAGGTAGGTGTACTCCCTCCGGAATGGCAAAGTTATTGGCCATACTGAAAACGAAGAAAAAGATAGATTCAGAATGGAGAAAAACGAAGGAATTTTGCTAATGGCTTTTTGGGGAATAGCCTTTAAAATAAACTAGACTTTTCTTTGGAAAATACTTTATACTTGGTTTTGAAAATAGTTTTCCAAAAGTTTTCTAAAAACCTTTTTGTTCCTTCTCGTAAACCATATGCCCTGATACCAAATGTAACACCCCGCCTCCGCCAGGGTGTCTCTTGCAAGCACTCTGACTTTGGAGGGGCGTTTGAATCAGGTAAACAAGCATAATGATATATCAAGGCAGAACAAGAACATATGTATATATGTAAACAGAGTAAATAAGATAAGTAAAACAGCGGAAGATTTCAAACTATTTCAAAACAAGTCTGGTACAACATGATGTCAACTTTCCAAATACACAAGTCTAGATAAAAACAACATCACTGAAAAAAACTGAAATACATAAGTACTATCCCCAAAATTAGTGATAACCATAGCTAGCTTCATGTCAAGACCGTACATGAGCTAAAATCCCACAAGCAAGCGATCAGAAATCCAAGCTAAGTTCCAATATTCCCACCCTGAGAACCTGGGGGGGGGGGAACGGAAGAAAAGAGGCGAAAGAAAAACAGGTCAGTCAAAAAGACTGAGTAAGCCCTACTACAATCAATGTAAACTGATAAAGTTAACTGGCATGAGAAGCAGGGATGAACATAAGGATAACTACATACTGGCATGATAGATAAAGGTGTCATCGCATAATCAGGTTTAAGGTTTTTGCACCACAGGTGTACTAGCAAGCTAACATGACTTGAATAAACAAGTATTGATCCCTTGGCCCAAGCTTTGACCCAATAACATGAAATGACCCTAATACGAGGTCCAACCAAACGGTCTAATCGATCGGCTCCCTAAGCCTAACTCGTCACGTGTTGGTGTCAATACGGCCCAAACATAATTGTAGTCGGACTGTGCCGGGTCTCCCGTCGGGTGTATCAAGCCCTAGGGTGTCAACCCCTGGACACCATAAACATAAGTGCACAGTCTTAGATCTACTGGTACCCATGCTTGACTTCTCCAAATACGGACTACGTGCACGACCCTAGTCCGTCCGGAACTACATCGGCGTACCACTCTGCCGTCGTTTTTGGTCACTTACCTCAAGTCCAGTAATCGTGCCCCCACCCTAGCCTAGTCCCTAGGGTCTTAATGATACAAACTTGGGATTACTGCTGGAGTGGACCCCCATTGCTAGGATTTTCTAGTGGGATAAGTACGGTTTAACCCTTTTACTAATCATGGATTAACTTGGTTAAGTGTAACGATGAGTTCACGACTTAACCCTGATTAATCTACCAAGCCCAAATTTGTTAAGTATTAAGTGGACCATGACTTAACCCTAATCATGAGGCATTAACTAATTTAATGTGCCTTAACCTCTCACATTAGACCTTGTTGTGGTTACTAGTTAAGCCGGGCGGGTCCGGGTAGCTTTACACCACAACTTGGTCTAACCTCGGGTTCAAGGTACAACATGACCAACTTCTCACATTGGGTCCTATTGTTTGTAGCAACTAGTTAAGCCGGTCGGTTCCGGGTAGTTTTACGCTACAAACTCAACCCAACCTCGAGTTGGTCACACTTATATTTTCTAAGTGTCATGTCCATCATGTTTCCAAAACATATTACAAGTTTTCAAGAATTTGGGTAGACCTAACTTAATAGGTAAATTCCCAATGGTTAGACCTAACTTAATAGGTAAATTCCCAATCTTATGTTTTCATGTCTTTTAAGTTTACCCAACCCCAAACGCAATCCCATCGCTTACATAATCGCAATAGCGCATAAAGGATAGAAAGAGGGAACTTGGCATAAAGATGACAAATGGCATTGAAGCCACAAGTTTAACATGGTGGCATATGAAATGTACATATGTTCATATACTTGCATATTGCATCATTAGGCCTCAAAAGTATGCATAAAACCAAACTTAGCATATAAGTGATACATGGTGGT
Source organism: Allium sativum (assembly GCA_030737875.1). Lineage (NCBI taxonomy): Eukaryota > Viridiplantae > Streptophyta > Magnoliopsida > Asparagales > Amaryllidaceae > Allium > Allium sativum. Next base: position 4,802,825 of record JASFAX010000038.1, on the reverse strand, counting down.
AAATGACATGTAGAAGTTGCCATAAGTTTGCATTTAGCCTCACATGCAAGTTATCATAAGGGATATGATAACTTACATGTTGCCAAAATGCAACCTTTAGCATAAAGCTTGAAGCTTTAAGCTCATAAACCCAAGATAAGCTTGCATAACATGATAACATGAGCAAAATGATCAACCCAAACTTGCATAATATAACTTGCATATCATATGGCAAACTTGCGTATCATAACATAGCAAACTTGCATAACATAACATGATAAACATACATATCATAACATGGCAAACTTGCATAACATAACATGATAAACTTGCATATCATAACATGGCAAACTTGCATAGCATAACATGGTAAACTTGCATATCATAACATGGCATACTTGCATAACATAACATGATAAACTTGCATATCATAACATGGCAAACTTGCATAGCATAACATGGTAAACTTGCATATCATAACATGGCATACTTGCATAACATAACATGATAAACTTGCATATCATGGCAAACTTGCATATCATAATGATCAACCAAACTTGCATCATTCATTTAACTTTAGAGTTTAAATATGAAAGTAGAAAAGGGCTTACAATGCTTATGAAGACACAAATATATATAGATTGAGACAAAGCCCTTATGCAATCAAATAAACCAAAAATGCAAGCTCCAATAGAAAAACCCTTGAGCCAAAATGATCAAAACCCTTGCTTTATGATGCAAATATGGAAACTTGACTTGAATGCAAGCTAATGATGCTCATACAAGCTTGAAAACACTTGTATGCATTGAAAATCTCTCATAGAAATAACTTAGGAATTTTATGAAGAGAGTGGAGGCCATGAGAGGAATGATTTTGCCATAGTTTAGCTACTTGAATGAATAATGTTGATTTAGGCTTAGGTTAGGGTCTTATTTATAGAGATTAGGATTAGTTTTAGCCTTAGGATTAAACCCTAGTTCCAATCTCAGCCCTCAAAACCGAATCTGGCCCCAAAACCTAACCAAAACCCCAAAATGGTGCACCAGGCAAAACTGCCCGGCTGAACCAAGTCGACACCCAAGTCGACAGGGCTGTCGACTTGGGTCCAACCAAGTCGACTGCCAAGTCGACAGGGCTGTCGACTTGGTTGGCTTGGCAGGAAATTTCCCGCCTAGCCTTCCAGGCCCGAAATCCGAAATTTGAACTTGAAATTCAAATCTGTTTTGAACTTGAAATTTTCTGAAAATTTCATTGGGCATTAATCGGGTCATACGGACTCCGATTTTCGAAAACTCGGACTCTATTTCGCGTATATTTCCGAGACGCACGCAATGGCATAGCCCGTTTCCCTTGATTCAGATTTATAAATTAAATTCTGCCTCGATTTACGTTATAACAGGTTATTGAAAATACGGGTTGTTACAGAACTCCATGGCAACGGCATGTCGGTAGCTCTCCAATTTTTCAAGTGATTTAGGGTTAGAGTCTACCCACTTATTTATAGATGTTAGAATGCATTTAGGCCTTTAGATTTAACCTAGAATAGATTAGAACCATTAGATTTCGTCCAGCCTTCAAAACACAGCCCGAAAACCTAACCAGATGCACCCAGGTCACCTGGGCTCGACCAGGGAGGTCGACCCCCAGGTCGACTCTAGGGTCGACCTGGCCCCCCCCAGGTCGACTCCCAAGTCGACCCCCAGGTCGACCTGGTCTGGGCGGGTGTTTTCCCGCCTACCACTATTTCTGCGTTTTTGAAATCTGTTTTAAAATTTGAATTTTTCGTGAAACTTCTCGAGGCCATATCTCGGTCATACGAACTCCGATTCACAAAATTTCGGACTCTATTTCGCATATTTTTCCGAGACGAATACAATGACGCAGCCCGTTTCCCAATATTCTTATATTTGAAATTAATTATTCTTCCATTTGTGAATATTAGTATTAACTGGTTTACGGGGTGTTACATTCTCCCCTCCTTAAAGGATTTCGACCACGAAATCTTCAAATCAAGGAGAATGTTTAACCTAACATCCAATCAACCATCTACTCAATCATCAAACACTGGCATCCACTGTCCTTATAGACTTCTAATGCTTTTATGTTTAAATGCATAGTGTGTGTATATGTCCGTATCTAATGCAAAATCAGGTGGTCCACTGATTCAGTTGACCTCCTTGATGCAATTCATGATAGTGCCATGTATCCATTATGTATGCAAAAGATCCTAATTGCTTACATACTACTTCTATATGCGTGCACATCCATTCAACCGAACGCATCATCTATATGGTGGTACAACCATTATACATCCATTATACTAAATACATTCATTTATGCAATATGCAATATGTAGTGACTGAGCCGATCTAGTGCCTAAAGTGTGTGTATATATGCATCCACGAGCAACCACTAGCAACCACTTGCATCCATTTTGCATCCATCATACATAACATGTCTCAAACACATGTTTCAACCATAGGATTATCCTAACTAAAGGTCAAAGATACTAATGAGAGGACATACTAAAGATAAGATAAGATAAGCTAAGCGATAATGGAGAAATTAAAAGACATACCCTCAAAAAGAAAAGGGTACAACGAACGCATCTTCTCTTCTATCTCCCAAGTAGCGTTTCTCTCATCATCTCCCCATTGCACCTTAACTAGTATGACCTCTCGATTCCTCAGCTTTTTGATCTCCGACCCAAGAATGCATGTAGGAGCTCGTCTAATTGTTGCATCATGCTCTATTTCCACCTCTTTAAGCAAGCTCGGCTCTACCACCTCCGCGGTCTTGTGCAAACACTTCCTCAAATGTGATACATGGAATACGTCGTGTACTCCACTATGTTTCTCAGGCAACTCCACACTATACGCCATCTTCCCAATCTTGTCTTTTATAGGAAACGGCCCTACAAACCTTGGCGCTAATTTCCCTATGGACCCAAAGCGAACAACATTCCGTAACGGAGATACTTTGATAAAAACCATGTCCCCAATGTCAAACTCAAGATCTGTCCTCCTCTTATCAGCATACAATTTCTACCTATCTTGTGCTGCTTTCATCCTTCTTCGAATCAAATCAATCTTCTCAGCATACGATTTCTGCCTATCTTGTGCTGCTTTCATCCTCCTTCGAATCAAATCAATCTTCTCCGAGGTTTCCCTAACCATATCGAGCCCAAGTAGGATTTTATCGGTAGATTCCCACCAACATGTAGGCGAACGGCAAGGCCTTCCATAAAGAGCTTCGAAAGGTGCCATGCCAATACTAGACTGAAAGCTATTATTATATGCGAATTCTACCAACGGAAGGTGCTCTTCCCATGTACCCCCAAAGTCTATGATACAAAGCCTTAAAAGAACCTCTAGAATACGATTCACCCTCTCGGTCTGGCCGTCCGTCTGAGGATGATATGCGGTGCTCAAACATAGCTGAGTCCCTACTGCCTCTTGTAAACTCTTCCAAAATTCGCTAGTGAAGATGGGATCACGGTAGCTTACTATACTAGAAGGAATACCGTGTAAACGAACTATTTCTTTAATGTACACAGAAGCTAACCACGGAGCAGTCCTCTTACTTTTCATGGGAATAAAATGGGCGCTCTTAGTAAGTCTATCTACTATAACCCAAATCCCCGTATTACCCTTCCTTGATCTTGGTAATCCATCCACAAAATCCATTGAGACGCTTTCCCATTTCCATAGTGGAACTTCCAATGGGTGAAGCAACCCACCGGGTTTCTTTTGTTCCGCTTTTACTCGTTGGTACACCAAGCATCTAGCGACATACTTGGCCACATCCTTTTTCATACCGGCCCAAAAGAAAACCCGCTTCATATCTTTATACATCTTGTCTCCGCCGGGATGAATGGTCATCTTTGAGCGATGAGCATCATCAAGAATGGCCTTCCTTAAGTCTTCGTCTTGTGGTACACAATGTCTATTATCCCTTCGTAACCAACCCTTATCGTCTAGGGTATACCTACGAAGATGGCTAGACGACTCCCCTCCTTTGAGTTTTTCTACTATCTCAACCAACTGTGGGTCGTCTTGCTCTGCCTCACCAACTCGTCCTACAAGTGTAGGTCTAATCTCCAAGGATGCTAACAAACCAGGTACTAGGTCAACGAAGGGTCTAAAGTCAAACATGGAGATGAATTCTAAGCTTCGTCGTTCAACAAACAATGGACTCAAGGACAACCTTTTCCTACTTAAGACGTCTGCTACCACGTTACCCTTGCCCGGGGTATATGCTATTTCAAAATCGTAGGAGGCTAAGAATTCCATCCACCGTTGATGCCTTAAATTCAAATCCTTCTGAGAGAATAAGTATTTTAACGATTTGTGGTCAGTGAACAGTTCGAATTTCTCACCAAGAAGATAGTGACGCCGAGACTTTAGCGCGAAAACAATTGCGGCTAACTCAAGGTCATGCGTAGGGTAATTCTTTTCATGAACCCTCAACTGCCTTCCACCATAGGCTATTACTCTTCCCTCTTGCATGAGGACCGCGCCAAGTCCCGTCCCACAAGCATCAGTATAGACGGTAAACGGTTTATTCCCGTCTGGCAGCACTAAGACTGGGGCTGAAGTTAAGGCTCTCTTTAAACGTTGGAACGCATCATCACAATCTTCGTCCCAAGTAAAGACCAGGTTCTTCTTCGTTAACCGTGTTAATGGAGCTGATATTTTTGCGAAGTCTTTGATAAACTTCCTATAATAGCCAGCCAACCCCAAGAAACTTCTTAATTCGGTTACATTTTTAGGGACCTTCCAATCTTGGATGGCCACCACCTTTGCGGGATCCACTGCTATCCCTTCCTTGGAAACCACGTGCCCTAAGAACCGTACTTCTTTCCTCCAGAAGTGACACTTAGAAAATTTTGCCTTAAGGTTATGCGCTCGAAGGGTTTCCAACACTTCCCTAAGATGTAGGGCATGCTCTTCTTCATCCTTAGAAAAGACTAAGATGTCATCCACAAAGACTACCACGAATTTGTTAAGGTACTCCCTAAACACCCTACTCATCAAATCAACAAAATATGCGGGGGCGTTTGTCAACCCAAAGGGCATCACTAGCCATTCATAGAATCCGCCAGGAGTCCTAAAAGCAGTCTTATCTATACTATCCTCAGCCACTCTCAGTTGATGAAAGCCAGTGGCTAAGTCCAACTGCGAAAACACTGAGGCGCCAACTAACTGATCAAAGAGATCGTCAATCCTCGGCAGTGGGTGTCGGTTCTTTTTAGTAAATTTGTTTAGTTCTCTATAGTCCACACAAAGTCTAAGGGACCTATCCGCCTTTGTAGAAAATACTACTGGAGCACCCCACTCCGATATACTACGTCTTATAAACCCCTTCTCAAGCAACTCCTTCACTTGCTTATTGAGTTCCCTCCTTTCACGAGGAGCCATGTGGCGCACTGGCAAAGATACGGGTTTAGCATTATCCACAAGATAAATTCGAAAGTCTATCTCCCGCTTTGGAGGTAAGCCCTTCACCTCCTCAAACACATCCGGATATTCCCGGACCACCTCTACCGAACGCAGATTCTCTACAGACGCGTCAAGCGATTCAAGATAACTTAGCATAATGGAATTTATGGGATTACAAAAGATGTCGAGAGCATTACCAAGGCGAGTCACAAGCCTAACTACTCTCCTTTCACAATCAAGAATGGCCCCATTTCTAGATAACCAATCCATTCCTAAAATTAGCCCATAGCCCGTGAAGCCCAATACATAAGCATCACATCTAAATTCAACGCTAAGTATAGAGATTTTCAAATCCAAACATATCATGGTCAAATGAGCCGAACCACCAATTGGATTTGAAACAACCAAGGGATCCTCTACTAAACTGGTGTTCAAGTGCAGTAATTCAACTAATGATGCAGAGATAAACGAATGAGATGCGCCAGAATCGAATAAGGTACAGACAGGATGATCAAACATAAAAACTAAGCTTTCAACAAAAATTGTTCTACCTCTTTGTTGCAGCGGTGGGGCCGCAATAGCCTTAACTTGCCCCCTTGCCTGCCCTGGTGCCATAAGAGCCTGCACCTGTCCTCCCGAGGTAGACCCTGCCCTCTGCCCCTTCTTTGGGCAGTCCTTCACCAAATGTCCCGCATCTCCACAATGAAAACAACCAGTCTTCTTTTTCTTTCTACAATCTTTGCTGAGATGGCCAGGCGTCCCACAATTGAAGCATCTCTTCTTCCCTTTACCATTATTGTTTTTACCACCCATCTTATTTTGCTGTTGGGGTTTCTTCTGATCCCCCTTCTTTTCTACTTCCTTATCCTCATGCATAAGTGCCATTTCCACAGGCCTTTCAAAGGTGGCTCCCATATGGATGTGGGTCATAGCCAACCCTTGCAACGGCTCATTCAAACCTCTAACGAACCTCAAAGCTTTCTTCTCTGGCGTGTTCACCAACTCCAAGCCAAACCTTGCTAACTGATTAAATTTATTGACATATTCCTTCACTGATAAGCTCCCTTGCTTTAATGCCAGGAAATTTTCCATATTTAAATTCTCCTCTGCCCTTGAAAGAAACTTTGCCTCAAACCTTCGTCTGAAATCTGCCCATGAATCAACTGGACGTTCCCCGTTAGTGACCTCCAACCAAAACGAGGCCTCTCCCTTCATTAACCAAGCAGCTAAACGGACTTTCCTCCCATCTTCCACTTCAAAGATATCCAACAATTCCTCAGTCTCCTTAAACCAGTCTCTGGCCTCCACAAACGTCTCAGTCCCTTGAAATTTTTTTCCTCCTATAGCCTTAAATTCCTTGCACGTCTTTGCAAAAGTGTCAACACGAGGAGGAGGAGGAGGAATGGGTGCAACTGGGGGTGGAGGAACATCTACTGGGCCTGTAGTGGTGGCCCTAGCCTCGAAATATCTCCTGAACCACCCTGGAACCGTCACACCTTCTGGGAGATTAAGATCTTCTGCCATGCTGAAACGAAAAAGGAAAGATTCAAAATGGAGAATTCGAAAGATAAAGATAAGGATATGGCTATTTGGGATTATGTTTTTCACAGAAATTCTCTTTAAATAACATGTTTTTGAAAGCACTTCTTCCAAAAATACTTTAGAAAAATATTTTTCTAAAAATTTTATCTGTTTTGGTAACCTTATGCTCTGATACCACGTGTAACACCCCACGTCCATTAATGTCACTCACAAGGGGAATGCATTAACTTCCATGGAGGTTATAAGTGAATATAGAACAGTAAAATTACATCAAGACAGATATAAGATAGTACTCGGAAATTAAAAACTTTATTTCATTGCACCAGAAGTCAAAACATGTTTGATTACATCTTAATACCATAAATCAGAGTCAAGTACGATATCCATCTTGATAAAACAAATACATAATCGCATTACATAAATAGCCATTAAAGAAGATAACAAGCTGGACTTTACTTCAACAGTCCTAGCTTTCCAAAAGAGATAAGCAATCCAATCAGGCTCCACTAGAGCTGGGTCCAACTTGAGGACCTGGAGGAAGAAATAATGTGGAAAAGAGGGGGTCAGACATAAAGTCTGGCGAGTATGATAATTCTACAATACTATTATTAAAATAACTGGACTAAGGTATAAGCTGGAAAACAAGGAAATGTCTATGAAAGAGCAGATTAAGGACATAGACAATCGCTAAAGGAAACGTTATAGGCGCTCCTAAATACTAAAGGATAAACACTATACTACACCACACCAGTCACCCTAAAGATTGATCCCACTTAGCTTCACTTAGAAACATTCTTAATGGCTTTACGTACTCCTAGCTGACTACATAGGTGCCGCCTGCCCCTATCTCCACAAGGTGTACCCCACTTTCTATTTTTCGATCGACTCCCTGCTCGTAGATACCCGTGCTGGCCTCACAGTGGGGTGTATCATTCCCCTAAAGTGGCAACCCGATATAGCGGAGATGCACGGCTTATACCTACACGATGCAACAACGTCTTACCTACCAGCCCGGGTCCACACATGCATATGAAACCCGTTGGACTTGCGTTGCCACCGCTCCCTGTTTTGGCCTCTTATAGTCAAGCCCAGTATGCGTGTCCCGTCCTTGACTTGGGTCGAGCCCACAAAGATACGTTTTGGGATACTGGTTGAAATGGGCCCCCATTATTTCCCACAAGCATTCCACCTAAGCTTGTCCCCTTAGTCAATCCCACTTAACCCACTTATTCATATTCGTTACATGTGTGTTTGGTTAAGTCTAATCGTATTTCAAATGCCTCTAAATGCAACCACTAGATTCCTCATGCCACCCAAGGCACCTACTTAACCCCCATGTCCCACCTTACATTAGACTGGCATTTATGGCAGCTGGATTTGCCGGGCGGGTCCGGGCAGTCTTACACCATAAAAGAGTGTAACCTCGTGTCTTTACAACTGTTATGCTTTAGTTTGGGCCTAGGACCTCTCACATTGGGCCGACATTTGTGACTACTGGATTTGCCGGGCGGGTCCGGGCAGGTTTACGTCACAAACGGGTCCAACCTCGTGTCCTAAGCATTGATTATTATTAATAATCCACTTCCCCCAATTTTAATAATTCCCTATTTGAATTATTAATTAATTCCAATTTTAGCAATGTCCATAATTGACTCAATTATGGACATCCATTTAAGGCATGCAAAATCATATCAATTGCACCCCAATTTATTAATTTCCTAATATCACCCCTACCCCACGTTTGAACGTTTGTTCGCAAGATGTATGCTAGACCCGATTAGTCTAACTCATAGCATAAACGAAAATATTCACAACAACAACATATATATGTGACTAAATGAATCCTAACAAGGGGTGAAACTTGCATACATCCAAAATTACAACTTGCATAAGGTTATACATGTCATGGGTCTAAGGGTGTCAACTTATTCATAATTCACATAATATGATTTTGATCAAATTTCATAAACTTGTATTGGACATGTGTGAATCAACATCATTAACAATATGGTTTTATATGGTACACCTAACTCAATAGGCAAATTCCCAAAAATCAAAATTCATTTAATCATAGATTCATGTATATGGGTACACCTAACTCAATAGGCAAATTCCCATAATCAAGATCTATTATAAAAAAAACATAAACTTTAAACATGATCCAATTCGCATAAATGATAACATCATGATTTTACAACTTGCATGATTTCAACACAACTTAACATGACATCATTATCATATAACATAAGTATTTCAACATATGTGATAATATGAGATCTACAACATATGTAAGATTTACAACATAGCATATCATAATTTGCAACATAGCTTGATATGATTTACAACATAGCATAGCATGATTTACAACATGGCATAACATGATTTATAACATAGCATAGCATGATTAATCACATGTGACATAGCATAGGATTATTTACAACATAATCACTACAACATAACAACATAATAGCATAATAAGAGATCCACAACATAATTTACAAATACATAACAATTCATATCAATTTCTTGTGATCCAATTCATAACTTAATCGAATTATTTTATAATAACATTGTAAGAATCAGCGTACTCACAATTCTAAAGAAGGGAAATAGAAAGAGTCTTTGATTTAATTTGTTTGTTGAGTAGATTTAGTTATAGGCTAGGCTTTCTCCTTCTTCTTTAGTTTGTGACGGCTACGCTGAACTCCATGGCAACGGCATGTCGGTAGCTCTCCAATTTTTCAAGTGATTTAGGGTTAGAGTCTACCCACTTATTTATAGATGTTAGGATGCATTTAGGCCATTAGATTTAACCTAGAATAAATTAGAACCATTAGATTTCATCCAGCCTTCAAAACACAGCCCGAAAACCTAACCAGATGCACCAAGGTCACCTGGGCTCGACCAGGGAGGTCGACCCCCAGGTCGACTCTAAGGTCGACCTGGCACCCCCCAGGTCGACTCCCAAGTCGACCCCCAGGTCGACCTGGTCTGGGCGGGAGTTTTCCCGCCTGCCTCTATTTCTTCGTTTTTGAAATCTGTTTTAAAATTTGAATTTTTCGTGAAACTTCTCGAGGCCATATCTCGGTCATACGAACTCCGATTCACAAAATTTCGGACTCTATTTCGCGTATTTTTCCAAGACGAACACAATGGCGCAGCCCATTTCCCAATATGCTTATATTTGAAATTAATTATTCTTCCATTTGTGAATATTAGTATTAACTGGTTTACGGGGTGTTACAAATATGAAAGATGATGAATCGTTTGGATTGGTTGCCATAAAAACCAACCCTTCATAGTAGTAAAAAGATAGGTGTAATTGTTGGAAGCAAGGACTATTTAGAGAATTAAGTGTAGGATTAGAAAGTACTATTTTGAAGAACAAAGAGAGGTAGGGGTAGATCGACAAATATGAAGGATGATGAATTGTTTGGATTGTATGCTGTAAAAACAAACTCTTCACAGAAGAAAAAAGATAGGCGTAATTGTTTGAAGTAAGGGATGTTTAGAGAATTAGGGGTAGAATTAAAAAGAATGACTGTTTTAAAGTATTAAGAGAAGTAGGGGTAGTTTAAGCATCGAAGGGGTAGATCGATAAATATGAAAGATGATGAATCGTTTGGATTGGGTGCTGCAAAAACCATCTCATCAAAGTAGACAAGAAATAGGGGTTATAGTTGGAAGTAAGGGCTAAGAAATGAGTAAAGGAAAACAATAATAAAAGTAGGGAGTAGTTTAAGAATAGTAGAGATAGATAAACAAATATGAAAGATGATGAATAGTTTGGTTTGGGTGCTGCAAAAACCAACCTTCAAAGAAGTATAATGATAATTGGTATACATAGAAAGAATTGAATAATGTGAAAAAAATGAATAAAAAAATGGATAAAGGAAAACTGAACCCTTCACAATAGTTAAAAAATTGGGTTAACTATTGGAAGTAAGTGATATTTAGAGAATTTGGGGTAGGATTAAAAAGAATAGATGTTTTGAAGCATTAAGATAAGTAGGAGTAGATCGACAAATATGAAAGATGAAGATTCGTTTGGACGCTGCAAAAACCAATCCTTCATAATAGTTAAAAAATAGGGTTATTTGATGAAAGGAAGGGCTATTTATAGTATTAGGGGTAGGATTAAAAAGAAGTGCTATTTTGAAGTATAAAGAGAAGTAGGGGTAGTTTATGCATAGTAGGGTTAGATTGACAAATATGAAAGGTTATGAATCGTTTGGATTGAGTGCTGAAAAAACCAACCCTTCAAAATAGTAAAAAGATAGGCACAATTTTTGGAAGTAAGGGCTATTTAGAGTATTAGGGGTAGGATTAAAAAGAAGGGTTGTTTTGAAGTATAAAGGGAAGTAGGGGTAGTTTAAGCATAGTAGGGGTAGATCGGCATATATGAAAGATTATGAATCGTTTGGATTCGGTGCTGCAAAAACCAACTCTTCACAATGCGACATCGCGGCTCGCCTCAACCCGATGAACGAAGGGAGAGCCACACACCGGACGGACCGCACAATGCGACGTCAGACAGAACGCATAAAGCGATGTCACATGCCTTCGCTACACTTGGGATTAACCCCGGCCAACCCAAACACAACAGGCGCTCAGCCTGGTTTTGCAAACCACATGTTTCTTGAGCGGAGGGAAACTTACGGAAACTAGCGCTCAATCACTCCCTCTGGAATAATTGACCCAGAGCGCGGTACAAAATCACACCCCTCTGGAATAATTGACCCGTAGCACGGTACACAATCACACCCCTCTGGAGTAATCGACCCAGAGCACGGTCTCCGATCACATTTCTGTTAGTGTAACAACAAGTACGCTTGTGCAAGTACGGGATGTTGGAAAACATGAGAGGAACGTTCGAGGAATTAACACAAAATGCGATCTTTACTAATTCATAGTGCATTTTCACACACACACAATAAACAGACTACTTGTCTAACATATTTTATCATTGATGACAGGGTGTACATGAATACCACACCGTGTCATTAAGAACCGAAAGCGAGGACGACACTCGATTAGGCTATCTGTCTACCTAACCCAAAGTATCTATAATTCCTTTAACAATTATTGAAGCTACTCATCCTTCTCTTGTTTTTTGTTTTCCGTATAGGTTCATCACTTGACAGGTCACCACTAACGATGGTCCCCTTCCTTCCAGAATCGCTTCCTATTCCTCTGTTCTTCACAAGAGTAACAGATTCGTAAGACATCGATGTGCGTCTCCCGCCATTATCCTCACTACTTGTAATTATCATAACTTCCCAAAGAGTGATACATTGAAATGGAGTAGAGATGGTGTCAAAAGCGAGGACCAATGCGGCTTGGGTTTCTCCCCATGTCTTCTTCGCGCCTGACTCCGCTCTCTTCTCAGCATCTTCGGTGGTATTCTAATCAGCTAGCTCCCTGGCCTGGAGTCGCATAATTACATCTGCTTCGAGTTTTCTAAGCGTCCCCTTCCCCTGTTTTGGTGGGCATCATCGACAGTTTTTCCTTTTTCCTAGCCTACTCAGAGGCCCTCTCCTTCACCGCCTCAATATTGGCCTACTTCTTCGAAACTGTAGCGGAATATTTCTCCTCGGCATTCTGCCTAGCCTTCGCCCATGCATCTTGTATGGCAGCCTCGTCCTGTCCCTCTTTTCCTCCGGCTCCTCAGACTTTGCCACCATCCGGACTTCCTGATCTTCCACCATATCTTGCATTGTTGGCGAACTTACGTCAGCTATATACGTCGCACGAGCACTTCGGCCAACCAAAACTTCTCCTCCTCCAAAGAGACTTATATAAATGTGGAATCCCAAGGCTACGGGATCTCCTACTTCTCCATTTTGGACTCAGTGTAAATCTAACCGGTACTCGGACGCTTGAGGAAGCACGTGGGAAAAGCTTGGTGTCTCCTCCGCTCTAGGGGGGATGCCCACGAAAAGAGACAGCTATTGGACTCCTGAAGGTTCATCACTCGCATCCTCTTCAATAGGCAAGTAATCGAGCTCGTGGGCAGTGCCCCACCTATCCTTTCGCCAGCTTACTCATCGCAGGACCTAAGGAAAATCCCCACTAGGTCCCACCTTGGCATTTCCATCACCACAACCTTCGGAACAACCATTCTAAAGAGGAACATAAACCTCTCCACAAGGATGATCCAGACCCAAAAGCTCGGGTCTCAAAAACTTCTAATCTCCCGCCAATACTAGGCATATCGGGCGTAGGAGCCCGAATCGAAGGGAGAGGGAGCAATACAACCACCAGTTCTGCGAGGAGCTGGATAATTTATACAAGTTCTCAGTACGTGAAATACAAAATTCATATCTTGAGGCAAGTTCTGGAGTTTCCATGGCCGTTTCATTGGGCTCCCAAGGTCTCGACGCCTTGCCAGCAAGCTCATACTTAAATGCAATGTGAAGGTGACTCACACCCCTCGATGCAACGACTTCCTACCAACAAGCACATCGGAACGTGGTGACGACACTTAGTTTTATTAACTATGGAAGTGATTACCAGTAACCATCAACTCCATTCTTGGGTTGGAAAATGGTTACAACATAATTGGTTCGGAAGTAACAACTCGAATGTATGTTTGCATTTTATGTGAATATCCGAGTAGTCAGTACGAATAAGTCCATTTACAAAGTCATTTGCAACCAGTTGTGTTACGTTCAATTTCAATTACAAACCAGGCATGAAACATTGAGCAACGATCCGAACTTACTAGCTCGCCCGTGAAACATTGAGCAATGATACCCGGGCTTGGGGGTAGCCCTCTATCGATTATCGCACCAACTTGGCCATAATAGGACCCGATCAGATACCATTCAGTCCCTGCACTGGCATCATCTTCACAGCGTCCCTTGGAGCCACCACCTTGAGAGCGCCTTCACCTCGCAACGAAGGCAATTTAGAGTCAGAGTCCTGGCCCTGAGGCTTTTCTGCTTTCCATCAGTGCCTGAACTCCACAAAAAGAAGATATTTCGGAACATGATGGCAACCTTTAGCCTCAGAAACTAATGCCATGGCCATCATCAACCGCCAGCGCAACGCCTGAGTCAAGATGCAACTGCGTCATGGTTGGGTTACTGATCGGATCCCGGGACCAACATCTCAATAGTGTGTCGACGTCCTATATACGCATTCGAGCCGACAGTCCAAGCAAGTCCATTCCTCGAGGACCGTGTCGCAATACCAAAACTCACTAATCATTGTCCGCTCATCGGGCACTATGCAAATGTTTAAATTTACTAGCCCAAATTTGGAGCTAAGACCAAGTCATCAGAATGTGAAGTTGTGCATCGTGCTCCTACGCACTTGCTAGATTATCACATCCCTCAAATCGACTTTTACCTCTTGAAAATTCAAAAGGGTTCATTAAGTGTCCGGGATACGAAGCCCAATCCCGTATTCACGCATGCTTAGCGACCTTTGTTTGAATTCCTATTTCCGTTCCCTAAGATCAACTGCTCCACGTTCAAAGTACAAAAGAAATATTTTGGTATCCTCCATGGATCAAGCTGATTTTCTGTCCGGAGAAGAGAAAAAAGGAAGCAACTACCATCAAAGGATCAGCATACCCCAAACGAATGTTCCGAGATCGGAATTTGGGATCGTCCACCAAGCTATGACCATATTTCGAAGCTCTAACTACCAAGTCAATCAAAACTCAGCGACCACTTGTGTACTCACCAAGTGCTTAATCATCAAAGTGCACGCGCCTAGCATTTGGGTCCGACCTCGCCTCAAAGGAAAACCTATATGAATACATGCCACAACATACCGCACGTATTGTCCGAATAATGGAATTCACGTATATGAGATATCTAAACTTCGATCGATTGTACTAGCTCGAAATGTTGAACAAGCTTAGGTTCACAAATCCAAGTGATTTAGCCGATCCTTGAAGATTTACAAAGCTAAACTTGCGCAATCGCAAGCCTAGTACATACAATTCACCTCCATGCTAACTATTCCAGCTCAGATCGCATCACACAAAACCACGTGCAAACTCGTGATCGCATACGCAATTATGGCCCGATGATGAGCCATTTGTACTTCAATGCAATTGGGAGTTGGCAACTGAAATTTGTTGTCTTTAATCTACAGGAACTAAACGCCTTAGACAGGTTCCAACTCAAGTAAGGCAAAGCTCTTAGCAATGTTGAATCCTAATCTCATACCATCATATTCCAACAAGGCATCTCGACAGCTCCAAAGTAGTGCGCTTTCGGCATACATCTCAAGAGGAAGATCATAACCAATCGCTAAGCACCGCATGGTGATGTTGCACCCATACTAGATTCATATCACTTCAAAGCATGTCCCGTTAACGCAAAACATACTTTGAGGGGTCAAAAACCAACCTTTTGGTCTAGTTCCCAAAAGTGCACAAGACACGCTCGACTCAACATATCGCATGATACTGGCCCAGATCTGTTGCCAACAGCGTCAGGGGTCTAACACCAGAAGACTCGAGAGGGGCCACTAGTGCAAGGTCACATCTTTTTGGGTGCGACATCCGTCAGCATCCATCTCTGCTCCGAGCCGAAGGCGAGCCGTGCTACGAGCCGAAGGCGAGCCGTCCAGCGGGTCTAAGCGCAGCGCCGGTGGAGGTACGGTGCCCTACAGTCTCGGCGGCGATCGACCTAACCGGTTAGGTCGAAAATGTGGGCACCGCCGGACTCATCCGATTTCCACCAAAAAGAGTGTTGTCCATAATCGCCACTCAAAGTCAGGATTCAGCCAACAACTTTTGCGATCCTCGCCACTCAATCTCCCAGTCCCGCAATCCTCGCACCCCTCGGAAGAACTTCGCACCGGGCATGACGTGAAATTCGCACCCATACGGGTGTGAAATTTCGCACCTATGCCTGGGTTTGAAATTTCTCACCCATGCCCGGCCTTGAAATTCCGAGCCCCTTGGGTGCGAAATCTTGCATCCATGTTTGGGTTCGAAAATTTGAACCCAGCGGGTGCGAAATTTTGAACCCGGCGGGTGCGAAATTTCGCACCTCTGCCCGAGCACGAAATTTTGAGGTGTGCTGGCCACAGGCGCGAAATTCTGCTAGTGGTCCCCTATTTCTACCTACTCCTACCAAATCCTACCTACCTTTACTCTTATAAATAGCCCATGCCTTCCCACTTCAAAGGTGGTTGGATTTTCTTCACTTGAGACCTTCTTAGAGCTTCATGAGCCTCATTAATGTCATCTCCTATTTGAGGAAGAAGGAGAATTGAATATTATTTTTCCTAAATACATAGCATATGTAAATTACAAAAGTGAATGTAATGAGCATGGCTCTACCTTGTAATTCTTGAGTGAGTAATAAAAGTTCAACATCCTTCCAAAGTGGACGTAGGCCTAATCTAAGGCCGAACCACTATAAATTCTCGTGTCATTTATCGCTTTCTCTTACTTCGTCTTGCGACCAAATTAACTATTCCTAGTAATTGGAATCCTTGGTGTTTACGACATTTTTTGCTGTCAACATATGGTTTATGGTTTGTGGTTTATACTTTATTTTATATTGTTTACTGTTTATACTTTATTATTTATAGTTTACGGTTTATGGTTTATTGTTTATGTTTTACGGTTTATGGTTTATTGTTTATGATTTATCATTTATGGTTAAATGTTTATGGTATATTCTTTATATTATATAGTTTACCGTTTATACTATATTGTTTATGGTTTATGGTTTATTTTCTATGGTTTACGGTATACGGTTTATTGGTAATTATTTATTGTTAGACCAAAAAATTGCACTAACAGCCAAATGTAGTGTGAAGTCCTCACAATCACAGATCACAGAGAATAAATGCAGGAAAGCAGTAAAGAACACGGAACACACGAGGGTTTTATAGTTGTTCGAATCAAATCAAGCCTACGTCCACTTTATATTTTCTTAAGTCCTAAGAAATTACGAATACAATGCCTTCCTACAATCCGTAGGAATCATTTACATACAACATCCTTGTATTTTAATGAAGAAGTGGGTAAGAGAGAGTTGTTTTATACACGAAATCCTCGTGTTAGATTAATATGGAAGAAGCACAATGTCCTTGTGTTTTCTTCAATGGAGGCCGAGAGTTAGAATGGCCAAAGTTCGTTTAGAAGTCCCTGTATCCATGTATTTCTAGATTTAGAGAGTCTCCCGGAAGAATGACAGGTGTCACGAATCCAGTGAGTTGCTAAGACATAGTGGGTAAGTCGCCGAAGTCTCTTGTAGTTCGCGTAAAGCCATGTATGGTCCAATCTGCGAAAGTTGGATTAAAACAAACCTTAAGAATAGGTCAAACTCGAGTGTGTGCAGTAGAATATTTCATCCCAGACAGGTCAAATGGGGTCCTCCATCCGATCTGAACCGATGCCTTCAATCCGAAGGCAACGTGCTCTTCTTAGCAGCAAGGAGAAAGCGGATCGGGTTGGGTTCCTCCATCTCCATCAGAACCGAGCGGGTGACTTCATTCCAAAGTAGCGTGCACTTCTATGCGGCAGAAGGTAGATCGGGTCCTCCTTTTCGATCTGATCCGGGCCATCCGATTCGACCAGGAGTCCAATCAATGCCGAAATCCAAACGTTTCCGGTTGTGCGGTCGTTCACGAAAATGAGCGTAACTTTCAAACCGTAAGTACGTTTTAGCCAATAGAAAGCTCTACCTGAAGCTAATTCAGAGGGCTAGAAGGTCTAATGAGCATAGCTCTATAATTGATGTTTTTGGGTCCAAAGAGGATATCTGTTAGGAGTTTCGAGTCATCCTTAGTTTGTGATGCGACTTCAACCAAATCGCTTCTTGTCTTCTGACGATGTTCCAAATAGTTGAGCGTATTGTTAACCAGAAATTCAATGTGTGACGGCTTTGACAAAAAATCATGTCAACATTTATGGTTTATCATTTATGGGTTAATATTTATGGTTTATGATTTATTTTATATAGTTTAATGTTTTTTTACTTTGTTGTTTATGTTTTACGGTTTATGGTTTATGTTTTGCGGTTTATGGTTTAGGGTTTATGGTTTAATGTTTATGGATCATGTTTTATGTTTTATTATCTATGATTTATCATTTATGGTTTAATTTTTATGGTTTATGGCTTTATTTATATAGTTTATTGTTTATACTTTATTGTTTACGGTTTATTGTTTATACTTTACTATTTACGGTTTATGGTTTATTGTTTATGGTTTACGGTTTATTGTTTACGATTTATCATTTATGGATTAATGTTTATGGTTTATGCTTTATTATATATAGTTGACTGTTTATACTTTATTTTTTATGGTTTACGGTTTATTGTTTATGTTTTGCGATTTGTGGTTTATTGTTTATGATTTATCATTTATGGTTAAATGTTTATGTTTTATGCTTTACATTATATAGTTTACTGTTTATAATCTATTTTTTATGGTTTATGGTTTATTGTCTATGGTTTACGGTTTATGGTTTATGAGATGACCCAAACTCACCTTTATAGGAAAGCCCGGATTGAACTGAGAACATGACAAATCAGAACACAAACAATAGAATATTTCATTGCTTATTACAACAATTTACATCAGTGTACAAGAATATATCAGAGTATGAATAAGTATTACACATAAAATTAACAGAGATTTAAATTACATTTAAATACATAGCAGTGGAAAAATAATACATACACCACTAAAAGAAATACACGGATACAGAGCTTTCCGTATATAGTTCCAGTTCTAAATCCAGGATCCTGAAAAGAAATATCTGCAAAAACTAAAACTACTATCTGCCTTTGTGGAAAATAGGGGCACCCAGAGTTTAGGTTAAAACAATAAACTCCAAGTCAGTCATGTGACTGGTGCGAGAACTAATACAGTTACTGTCTTGATTTTAAAGTTTGCTAAATCAAGGGACCACGCCGTATAACACAGAACGGGTTTACCGCTAAAGAATACCAGTGCCTAAAACAAACAGCACAATGCTAAATAAAGAAAAATGAAGCTATTATAAGACTTAGGTCCCATCACACAATGCAACGCAAGCCGAAGGATAGAGTTTTACCTTATAGTAGCCAAAGAATGCTTGGTATGTTTTAAAACAAATCATTTGATACTGTTATAAGTGCATAGTGTTAAAAACAACTTCAAATATAAATGTATCAATCATAGACGACATAAGCGCCCCATCCCACTATGTCGCCATACTAGGCTCCACAATTTAAACCAAAAAATGTCGTATTTGGAAGTTGAATTTCCATCATGGTGGTTACTAATTCGAATGATCGATCATGTAGTGCAATTCCCTACGGTTTACATAGCTGGCATGCGAAAACACCGTAATGTACATCCGCACTATCCAGGAAACAAGTTACCGTGGCTTACGTCCAAGCATTGGAAAACACCGCTAAATCTATCCATCTAGGAATCAGGGGGGTGTGCCCTATTCCTACTAGTATGGGGTGACCGCACCCAGTAATCATCCCGGTCAACTGAATCAATGACAACCCGTAGGATGTCTATCCTCATCTCTAAAGTATACTGATCTAACCATCAGTTTACCACCATACTGGTGTGTGAGGCTCGCGAATTAACGCTACTCAAAACTTTGCTTTATTAAAGTTGTGGTTTGATCATCATCCACCAAACCTTACTTTTCAACAAAAGTTTGGATCTCTGCGTCTCAGCATGCCACACTATCAATCCCTACCGTACCACTGATTTCTGCTAATATATAACCTCTGAGCTCGTACGTCTCAGAGAAGGGTGTTAAGCAAGAGAATAAATTCTCCACCACCAAAAAGATATATATTTGGAAGAGATCATTGAATACAGTATAAAGGAATATAGTGTCAGACACATCATCCATTTGCAAGTCCATTCTGGGTCTGAACGAAATCGGAGGCACCTTATTCCTCGTCCCGTATGTCCAATACAGGAGAGAGGCCCTCGCATATCCGTACAATCAATAAGTACGTCCGGACGGCTACTACTGTAGCCCCTTAAATGTAGCTACTCCAATCATGGGAATCAGTAGCAACCCATCCATTCGATGTGAAGACCGCCGGTCCTTCACCATCTTCAATCTCTTCGACATAGTCGTCGTATCAATTATTCAGAATGGGTTAAACCTGATTTTTTCGTATAATTCGTGTATCTTATAATCAAGTGCTATAATGACACATCATACGCCACATTTCAATTCAGAATATTCTTTTAGCCAAATATTCTTTTCAAAATTTAAACCAAATTAAGGTTTACCAAACTAGTCGGGATTACCGAACCACACCGAAGTAATCATTTATTTTATTTCCCAATCCCAACCTATTTATCCCATGGCGCAAACTGTAGTACTCCATATCTAGCCCCATGGTGTTATAGGTAAAATTAATACCTTTTGACGTTCAAATCTATTTAAAGTTTTAACTATCGCTTGGAGCAAAACTGCCGATACTCCATTCTCGATCGTTTCAAGAATTAAATAAATTTAATTATCCCGTTCACATCCCAATCTAATTTAAGATTCATTAAAACTCTAATTCAGTTTTAATCTCAAAAATCATTATTTAATGATTTTTCAAAGTTAAAAAAAATTATTATCTTTAATTGGGCTAAATATCTAATGTCATTTAAAACACAGTTCACGATAAACCCAATATCCCATTCTATTAATTATGGAATCTTCACGGAAAACAGATCAATATATATAATCGATATAAACTTCCATATCCAACCGATAATATAAATGGAATAACAGCAAAGCATTTTTGAATTTCATATATAGTAACAGTCTTCCTCCGTAGAAGTTCACTTTTATTATCACCAAATCGAATTCCATTCCATTCCAGTTATTTTACTAAATTGGAAAAAATTTCCTTGAAAAATTCCCATTAAATCTAATTAAAAAGATTTAAAAAATTTCAACAAATTTCATTGTCAATTGGGTTAACGAACGAATTTTATTTGAAACACAGTTCACTATAAACCTAAAAATCCAATTCTTTCATTCAATTCCAATTAAATATTCATTAGTTGGAAAACTTCCCTAAATCTTAATTAAAAGATTTATTCCTTTCTCAATCGGGTTTAAGAACTCTGTTATTTAAGACGCCATTCACGACAAACCCAAAATCCCTTTTGATATTATATACAAGACTGTGAATAGAAATTATATCGGCTTATATTCAGTATCAAATTCTGAAAACTAACGGATATCGGATTGGGGATGATGATGATGATATATATATATATATATATATATATATATATATATATATATATATAGGGGCAGCTATTTGGACACCAAATTAGACACAAACTTAGAGACACAATGCCTCAATCGTTGGATCTTTTTATCTTTATGTGGTGAGGTGTAATTCATGGGGTGATCCAATGGTGTAAATTCACTGTGTCACCAAATGTGTCTAAATCTTGTGTCCCAATAGACTTTTCCATATATATATATATATATATATATATATATATATATATTATACACACACACATCTACCAAATTCCTCCACAATATCCATATAATCACAGAATCCAACATCGAAATAATCTGAAGATAATTTCGATTCAAATCCATTCCAATTCATATGTAGGAGATTCTGGTTATATTAAAACCAATACCCAAACCCAATTTATTTATTTAAAAATTATCGGACTTCAACTCTAGTTAATAACTAGTTCATTTTGATAAAAATATATTTTTATCTTTTCAAATTTGGAATTTTTCATCCAAACACTTTCAAAATCATTTATTATGATTTTACATAATTTTTTCATATTTTTAGTAATTTTAATATCGCTCGTACAGTCGGTTTCCAATAACGGTCACCGGACTACGTCCATAGCAACCTTTTCTGAAAATGATTTGGACATAATTCCAAATCTATCCGTTAAAATTTAAATCACATATATTCTTTGGAAAGCCCTTTTTGATGCGAACCCAACGGTTCCAGTTTTAGGAGAATTCGACACTCGGATCACCCATAATGTCAATTCGAATTCAACGGTCGAAATTCGCGAACGGTCGCTGCGCGGCGTGTTCTATTCAGGCAATTTTTATATATACAATGTATATATATATATATTATATATATTTCATTGAAAACATATTTTATAAATTCGTTTTAAAATGATTTTCACTTTTACTTCAATTTTAAATCAAATTTGAATAATCTTTATCATTATAATATTTTAATGATAATATTTTCAAAATCTCTGATTTTGAAATATTTTCCATTTTGATATTCATTAAAAAATGAATAAAATCAATATAAATATCGTTCGCGTCCAAATGGTGCATATCCAATCAATACGGCTTTTATTCAACACATGAATATTTTATTGTTTAAGTTATTTATTGAAAATATGAATACTTTTATTGTTTAAGTATTTAATTCAACACGTGAATATTTTTATTGTTTTAGTATTTTATTCAACACATGAATATTTTATTCAACACACGGATATTTTTATTCAACACATGAATATTTTTAATCCTTTTCTGAATATTATTTTAAAATATTTGTTATTTTCCAAATTGGAATGAGAACCAATCAATTACCATATAAGGTTGGTTATATGGATTTCATGCAACACATGTATTTAACAACAATAATAAGTAATCAACCATCATCCAGAG
This sequence comes from Allium sativum, assembly GCA_030737875.1. NCBI lineage: Eukaryota > Viridiplantae > Streptophyta > Magnoliopsida > Asparagales > Amaryllidaceae > Allium > Allium sativum. The sequence continues at coordinate 4,780,240 of JASFAX010000038.1, read as the reverse complement.
TGCCTTCTATCACTGTATAAGCATTAAAATAAATAAATAACGCTTATACAGTCTGTCAACCCATTGATTGTCATACAACTAATTATTGGGATCAGTGTATGTCAAATATCATCCCAATACCCATGTGGGGTTTTCAAACAACAAATATTTATTATTATTTGTGCAATTGGGCGACGTGTAAAAATTATCGTCCCAATCAAGATCAGATAAATAGGTGTACATAAAAAAATCGTCCGATTTGTATATGAATATTTATTTCAACACATGACTATTTTATTTAGTTCATTTATTCAATAAAAAGAATATTTTTATCGTCCAAACATTTTATTCAACAGATGAATATTTAATTCAACACATGAATATTATTACGCAGTTCATTTATACAATAAAATTGATATTTTTATTGTTCATATACTGTATTCAATAAAGGAATATTTTATAGAGTTCATTTCACATCACAATCAAAATCAATTTCCACAATACAATACAATCAAACAAGTAGTCCATGGTCTGTGCACGACAGTATCAGGAGCTACTAAGCCTCATCTTCAAACTAGTATATATTTAACTGCAAAAAGTTTGAGTGAGAAGGATTTCCCACGTTCGTTTCCACTTCGCCATTCTTTATTTTGAATTTCTGTTCTGTTTGAGTTTGAAATTTCCTGAAATTCTAATTTGCCCCGTTTTTATTCTAGTCAGTTCTAAAATGGAGTGTTTCTCGATATGAGTTCGACGCAACTCGAATCGTCCGATTTTGTTTTTGTTTGAAGAAGTTATGACATTTTAAACTTTTAGACAATTAAATATATAATTAATTAATTAATTAATAATTATAATCATAATTACATTCTTAATTGTGTCTTCTTCCTGGGAGCCGCTGAAACCCATTTCGTTCAAAACCAAAAGCCCATTGTGCCGCCACTTCATTAGATCGGACCCGCATCTGGATGGTCGTCGTTGAAGCCTGGACTCGCCCTCCCCCTACGCCGGTGGCGGCGCGTTTTCTGGAGCTCCTTGTGCCAAGAAAATCGAGCTCCAACGTGCTTCCTGAGCCAAATTCGAACAAACCAAGAGATGAAAACTCATCAAACCCGTCTTGATCGAAAGAGCTTCCAATCCTCTTTAATTTTAGTTTTGAAAGTGGAATTTAATTCAAGATGGATTGTGAGATTTTTAGCAAACAAAATCAGAGCTTTTTGGCATTGTATTTGTGAGAGAGGCGTCTGGACAATAATAGGAGTAGGATTTGGGTTTTAACGTTATTTCATATATATATATATATATATATTAATATTAATTTAATTCCGTAAAAGTTAGATTTTATATCCAAACGAATCCCAAGATTGTCGCCCCTAGCTAAATATCCCCATTCCGAACACAATGGGATATGTTTCGTAAGCTAATTTGACTATACCAATCAGTTTTTACCAAAATTAAAATATAAATTAGTATAACATTCAATATTGACTTCAAAGTACATTTTAATTTACTGGGGCCATATAATAGCTCGAAAAATTCCAGAAAAATAAATACAGCTATGTTTTGACGATACGGTTCTAACAAAACTAATTTTATTGTATTTGTAGACTGTTTGGAAAATGGTCATTTTCTGGCCAATCCAATTCAAACGGAAACTATCAACCACATTTAAATTAGACGCCCTCACATATTGATTCTAAAAATTAGGAAAATTGGAATCTAGCAACAATTTGACATTCCAGATCAAATAAAAGTGGTTTCATAGAAAACGGAGGTCGTTTGCAAAATGACTATTTTTAAGGGCTATATATATTATTAAAATGTATATAAATTCCATAGCGACTATTCTGAATTTTTAACTGGACATAACTTTTAATTTATAAAGTGAAATCTCAATTTTTTAAATTATTTAGAAAGATATTGTTAAACAGATTCAAATATTTCTGGTTTTACTGAAATCCGATTTATTTTGAATCCTGTGCATTCATTGATTTAACAAGTGTATTTTATTGATTTAACAAGTGTATTTTATCGATTTAACAATTTAAAATCGAATTTTCAAACTTCCGCGCCTTTTTGAGTTCGTTTTATAATTAAATAAAATTTATTCGTTCTAACTTCATTAAAATAAATTTTTAGTCGTTATTGTATAAAATAAATCAATTTAAATATTCAAAATCCATTAAAATAGCTAAAATAAAAATTTTAAATTGGTTCTGAAAATTTGGGTTGTTGTAATCTCCCCCACTTAAAATCTTTTCGTCCTCGAAAAGGAACGGAGCTGAAAGTTGTTTTACTAACCAACTCAACTTTCATTCTGACTTTCATTCTTCAACTTTTCAGTTTCTAAGAGTTTTCTAATTTCTCAAAAATTTGGCTAACTCCCTAAATTTTTGAAAAGTTTTGCTATAACCACATTTGTACAGGTTTATATTTAAAACCACAACTTGCCTCACAGGGCTCTCATCAATCCAAAAGAAAAAGCCAAGCGGCTAGCCAATCGGCTCATAAAATCATCAAAACTTCAATAAATACAGTAAATATGTACCTATTTGTCGGGCATGCAATTTCATTCCTCTTCTTAGCCTTCATGTTATGACCCGTTCATTATGTACACATATATATATGCAATTCTAATCAATTTAAAATTCAGTTTGATATTTGATTCGATTTGGCTTCATTTACCTTTCTTTTTCATATTGGTTTTGATTTGGTTCAATTCAACTTTTCATTCTCATATTTTATTTATCACTTCAATACTTTAATTTAGTTGAACTAATAATCAAATAACACAACCAACAGTCAATTTGTGAATTAAATTTCCAAAACATATAACTTTTGTATATATATTCAAAAATCATATTTCTAGTGTCAAATCACAAACAGTAAATTCTGCTAAGTTTTGGTTCTCACACTAGTCGATTTGAAATATGTGGATATCCCACTTTTGAAACTCGAACATAGAGGCTGATGAAGCCTTGACTATCATCAGAATCATCTCCGGGTGACTAGAGTGTGATTCTATATCTACCCAGTATGTTTGAGACTTCGAATACATGCTTGCAAGGCGTACAATCAAACTCTTCTTACGCTTGATAGTCCAATTTCAATATAAAATAAATATTCAATACAAATAATAAGATATAAAATTTTCAAAATTTAATTCGATTTTTAAAAATAGCACTCTTCAAACTCATTCTAGGATACAACTGAACCCATCTCTAACGAGTCATTTTCATTGGATATTTTTAATCCAATTCTGATGTATTCTTTCATGTCGTTCTAATATATCTTGTTCTCGAGCTCCGTAAACCAAAGCTCTGATACCAACTGAGACGACCCAAACTCACCCTTATGGGAAAGCCCGGATTGAATTGAGAATATGACAAATCTGAACACAAACAATAGAACATTTCATTGCTTATTACAACAATTTACATCAGCGTATAAAAATATATCAGAGTATAAATAAATATTTCACAGAAAAATATCCGAGATTTAAATTACATTTAAATACATAGCAGCGGAAAAATAGTACATATACAACTGAAAGAAATACACGAATATAGAGCTTTCCGAATATAGTTCCGGTTGTAAATCCAAGATTCTAAAAAGAAATATCTGCAAAAACCAAAACTACTAGTTGCCCATGTGGAAAATAGGGGCACCCAGAGTTTAAGTTAAAACAATAAACTCCGAGTCAGTCATGTGGCTTGTGTCAGAAATAAAACAGTTATTATCTTGATTTTAAAGCTGGGTAAATTAAGGGACCCCACCGTATAACACGGAACGGGTTTACCGCCGAGAATACCAGTGCCTAAATCAAATAGCGCAATGCAAAACAAAGAAAAATGAAGCTATTATAAGACTCAGGTCCCATCACCCAATGCATCGCATGCCGGAGGATATAGTTTTACGTTATAATAGCCAAAGAATGCTTGGTACGTTTTAAAACGAATCATTTGATACTATTATAAGTGCATAGTGTTAAAAACAACTTCAAATATAAATGTATCAATCATAGACGGCCTAAGCTCCCCATCCCACTATGTCGCCATACTAGGCTCTAAAATTAAAACAAAAAAATTGTCGTATTTGGATGTTGGATTTCCATCATGGTGGATACTGATTCAAAAGATCGATCAAGTCCAAGCGTTGGAAAACACCGCTAACTCTATCCATTTGGGAAACGGGGGTGTTCCCTATCACTACTGGTGTGGGGCGACCACACCCAATAATCCTCTCGTTCGACCGAATCCATGACAAACCGTAGGATGTCTATCCTCATCTCTAAAGTATATTGATCTAACCATCAATCAACCACCATACCTGTGTTTGAGGCTCACGAATTAACGATTCACAAAGCTATGCTATATTAAAGTTGTGCTTTGATCATCATCCACCAAACTTTTCTTTACAACAAAGGTTTGGATCTCTACATCTCAGCATGCCACACTATCAATCCCTACCGTACCACTGATTTCTGCCAATATATAACCTCTAGTGTAACACCCCACCTCCGTTAAGGTCACTCACAAAGGGAATGCCTTAACTTTGGTGGAGCATTTTAGTAAACAGAACAGAAACTTACAAGACAGATAAAACAGTACTTGAAAATTTTTAACTTTATTACAGCGGAAACATAAATTAATATGGTTACATCCTCTCAAATTTCAGAATTCAAGTACAAAATATCAGTCTTGTACAAAAGCCTTCAAAATGCATAGTTTTAAATCATAATCCCCATGGAACGGAAGCTATACAGAGCCAAGCCATACTTTAAGCACTTCAAGCAAAGAGAAATCCGGATCAAGCTAAAGTATTTCCCTCCTTGGATAACCTGGGGGGGGGGGAAACGGAAGAAAGGAGGCGAAAACAACAAGGGTCAGACAAAAAGTCTGGCAAGTCCAGTGACTTTCAGCATATGAACAGATAATAATAATATGATATGAACATAAAACTGGATGTGAGATAACTATAACAGGTGTAGCAGATATAACAGAAAAACAGAATGATATAAACTATTGTTTTACACTTCTCTGCACTAATACTAGTATAACAGAATTAGGTGTCACCCTAATGTCTAAATTGAAGCAGGAACGGGTACAGAATACTTTAACAGAAACAGAATGCTAATAATGGGCCTTTACTACCCGATCAGAAACAGACAGAAGAAGAAACAGATTTATCCCTATGGAAACAGAATGTGGAATTAGGTGTACACTAGTAATGGGCCTTTACCACCCGAACAGACGGTACCACACAGAAACAGACAGGTGTTACCACCCAACAGAAACAGACGGTACCAACAGAAACAGACAGAACTAAGCGTACCCTAAAACCCTACCCCAAGCGATCGGCTCCCTAATACATAAATATCCTGTGTCGGCCCCACAGTAGGGTGTATCACTCCCTAAAGTGACAACCAATTGGCACAGACCTATTTACAGATGTCACGGCGTCTTACATCCTCAGAGGCAGACCGGGATCCATGCACGCACATGACCCGGTTGGAACGCACCATCAACACCCCTCGCCATTATCAGAATGAACCACTTATAATTAGTTCAGTAAGCGTGCCCGGACCCTACCTACTGTTGGGTCAAAGTTTTGATACCAGAAAGGGTTACTGACTAATATGGGTCCCAAACAACAGATGACACAAGTAATTCCCCTCCTAACCTTGTGTCCCCAAACTAACAGATTTCAGATTTATTTGTTTACAAGTTCAGACATACAGAATTCAGATTTACTAGTTCACAAATTGAGTTAACAAGTTTTCAGACTAACGGATCAGATATACAGATTTTTCAAATTTGTCTAACTTTGTATTGGGCCTACAGATTCATGGACGGGTTTTACTACATCTATTAATCCCTTTGGTTTAACCCGATTTTCCCCCAATACGTTTTAGACGTCATTCTTATCTTAGATTTGCATTAATTAATTATTAATGCACAGACCTCTCACATTAGGTCGGTAGCTTGTGGCCGCTGGATATGCCGGGCGGTTCCGGGCAGACTTCTGCCACAAGCCAGACCTAACCTCGTGTCTTACGCATGTTATGACTAACTTCTCACATTAGAACCTATTGTTTGTGGCCACTGGATGTGCCGGGCGGTTCCGGGCAGATTTACGTCGCAAACTCATTCTAACCTCGAGTTAGCCATATTCATCTTTGCGGCCAATTAATTAATTATTTACCGTTTATGCGCACACCCAATATATATGCCAATTCATATTATATCAATAACAGAATGATCACATCAACTCAACTGATATAGCAGATAACAGATTTTAGCAGATTGGGTGACTTAACAGATTCAACCGATTTAGCACTTAGCAGATTTTGGCGTATAACAGATTAGGCATCTCAACAGACAAATTTAACAGATTTGGCATTTCAATCTAATTAGTAGTCTAGGCAATATAACAAAACTAGCAGTTTAGGCAACTTAGCAAATTAGCAGATTTAGCAAACCTAATAATTCTAAAGGTTCTATTTACATGCCTTGCCTAGTCATAAATTAGGCCTAAATTCATATGCCTACATAATTTTTTCATGATTCACAACCTATATTCCATGTTTGCTTAAGCACAGAATATGGACATAATTTGCCATATAACATATGTTCCAATATAGATTATACCAAATATAACCATTAATTTCAATGCATGTCATATATCCAAAAATCCCTATTTAGGTGTAATTACAATAATAGATATCCTAATTAATGTAAATCTTAAGTTTCCATATCTTCCTTCTTTTCATGTCATGAATTATTATGCAAACTATCCCCAATAATATAAATCTTTAAACCATATCTTCTAAAAATCAGATCTTGCCTTTTTATATGCATTTTGTCCAAAGTCTCAAATCATATGTAATCTTTACAGTGGTTCCTCTTCTTCTTTTATCACAAAATATGCATAGGTCTAAAACTAGTTTATAACATATGCTATTTTTTTTCTAATTAATTACAGGTCTAAATTACAACATAACTATGCATACAACATGCATAAATTATATGTTCATAGTCAAATTTATGCATCCAATCCCAAGTCATATGTCCAATATATTTTATGCCTCAGACCTAAAGTCATACATTCAATTTGGTTTTGTCAAATTTCTCATCATTCATCCCAAAACTTGCGTTCATACGTTCATCTCTTATGAGATTAGGCACAGGCTCGTGGTAGCCTGGCTATAGAAACAGAAAAGAAGAAAGGAATATAGAACAGTCACAGAAAACAGATCTAACAGAAGAGAATACAACCTCAAACTCAGATTTAAATGCATATCAAAATTATAATTAACGTTTATAGCGGAGAATAACTGTACTTGCCTTGATTGGATTAAAGAAAGAACTTTTAACTTGTTGTAGAATCTTTTGCAGAACTTTAACCTCTAGTTTGAATTGAGTTGCTTAGGCTGATGTTGATTATCTTCTAGTTTTAATTCCAGCAGAGCAGAGACGCCATTTTTATTTTTTTATTAGAAGAAGAGAGCAATGGAGGCTAGAGAATTGTGCAAGAAACCTAGGTAGAGTCTAGGGTTGTTTTTATAGGGGAAATGAACTGATTAGGGCCATTGATGTCGCTTGGATTGATCGTAGCCATTCATCCTAAGGAGAGACCAATTAGAGCCTGCCACCTAGCCCTAATGACAAAGCAGACCACAGAAAATCGGCTAAACACAGACCTGGCCAGCCAGGTTGGGCTGGGTTCGACCTGGCTCTGGACCAGGTCGACACCCCTGTCGACAGCCCTGTCGACAAGCCTGTCGACCTGGTTACACCAGGTCGACAGCCCAGTCGACCTGGGTGCGTCAGGCGGGTGTTCTTCCGCCCTGGCCCATTGGGCCCCACTTCGGAAATTTTAATTGTTTTATTCTGTTTGAATTTTAAATTTAATTCAGAAACTTCCGAAGGCTATATCTTCTTCATACGGACTCCGTTTTTCGAAAACTCGGACTCTATTTCGCGTATTTTTCCGAGACGAACGCAATGGCGTATCCCGTTTCCCTTAGTTCCTTGATTTCAAATTAATTATACTTTAATTTATGACTTTCACGGTTATAGAATATACGGGGTGTTACATTCTCCCCCACTTAAAAGGATTTCGTCCCCGAAATCTTCAAGTTAAGAAGAATGTGTCCTACCATCCAATCATCCATCTACTCAATCATCAACCACAGGCATCCATTGTCCTTATAGACTTCTAATGCTTTCATGTTTAAATGCACAGTGTGTGTTCATGTCCGTATCTAATGCAAAATCAGGCGGCCCACTGATTCAGTCGACCTCCTTAATGCAAATCATGTTAGTGTCATGAGTCCAATATGTATGCAAATTTTCCTACTTGAGACATATCATTTCTATATGAGTGCACAACTGCTCATTCATATGCAACATCCATATGCTGATTCGACCATTTTGCATCCATAAAAATTTAAAAATGCTCACACATCCATATGCAGTATGAGAGTGATTTCGAGCCGATCTAGTGCCTAGTGTGTGTATATGCATCCACGAGCAACCACTAGCAACCACTTGCATCCACTTGCAAACATCAAACATAACATGTCTCAAACACATGTTTACACCCATTAGTTTCTACCTAAAGTTCAAATATTCGATCGATAGGATACAGTCGAATGATGGAAGCGAGTACAGATAGAACGAAAATTTGGTTCCCATTAGACATGGGTCCTAAGTATCGGCCCCAAAGACCGGAACCAACATCAAATTGACACCCAGAGGATTACCTTCTTTAGACAATGTCAAAACTGGAAATCCTATCAAAAGTATTTAGATATTTACAGACTACTGGTACATATCAGGTTCCCTAATGATTCTTAGGAAGCTAAGCATGATAAAATCATACCCCACGAAAACTCAGAATGTATGCGTCATACTTGACGCCTAACACAGATATCCCTCAAACCCCAATCTCAAACAGATGAGCCATAACCCTTATGGGTCTTAGTCTACAGCGGAATTCAGAAATAATACTAGTATTAAAGTGCAGAGTATCGATTACAAAATCAAAATACCAGAATCAGAAAAAGTCTTGACTTCATAATCAGATAAATAAATTAAACCTACTATAGAAAATTTCCTATTTCTATCCTAGCCACTAGCCTCAAGAGTGTTCGCCTGCCCTCCTTGTCCTCGTCTCTTCGGGCAGTCTCTAGTGAAGTGTCCCATCTCCCCACAGTTGAAGCAAGCGCCCTTCCTTTTTCTGCAATCCTTGTTCAGATGAGTTGAGCTCCCACAAGTAAAGCACTTTTTCCCCTTCTTATCTTCAGACTTCTCATCCTTCTTTTGTGTTTCCTTTTTGGGCCCCGCTTTCTTATTCTGTGGTTCTTCCTTCTTTGTCTCTTTCGGGCCCTTGTCTTCCTCGTGCAGTAGTTCCATATCCACCAATTTCTCGTAAGTTGCTCCCATGGGTACATGGGTCATGGCTAGGCTGTGCAGTGGCTCATTCAATCCTTTAACAAAGCGGAGAGCCTTTTTATGCTGAGTGTTGACTAAATCAAATCCGAATCTTGCTAGTTGGTTGAACTGGTTGACGTATTCCTTGACCGTCATACTTCCTTGCTTAAGAGACAAAAACTTTTCCAATTTTAAACTTCGTTCAGCTTGCGAGAGGAATTTTGTCTCAAACCTTGTTCTGAAATCCATCCATGTCTCCACCGGCCTCTCGGCGTTAGTGACTTCCCACCAGTAGGAAGCTTCGTCTTTGAGCAGCCATACTGCCAACTGTACCTTCTGCCTATCGTCCACCTCGAAGATAACGAACAGATCCTCAGTTTCTTTGAGCCAATTCCTTGCTTCTACGAATGATTCAGTTCCTTTGAAATCCTTCCCACCCATGGCCCTAAAATCTCTACAGATTTTTGAGAAAGCAATAGCACGAGGAGGGGGTGGAGGAGGGGGATCATTTGCTGGACCTGCAGCGGCGGTCCTAGCCTCAAGATATTGACGAAACCAACCGGGTACATGAACACCCTCTGGTATCTCAGATGCTTCAGACATGCTGGAACGAAAAAGGAAAGGTTCAATACAAAAAAGGACTGAAAGAAAGATATATGGCTCTTGGGGATCATGTTTTTTCAAAATAAGCTTTATTTTTGAAAATACTTCCTTTCCAAAACCTTTTTGAAAATAGTTTTCAAAAACTTTACCCAATCTGGTAACCTTCAGCTCTGATACCAAGTGTATCACCCCACCTCCGTTAAGGTCACTCACAAAGGGAATGCCTTAACTTTGGTGGAGCATTTTAGTAAACAGAACAGAAACTTACAAGACAGATAAAACAGTACTTGAAAATTTTTAACTTTATTACAGCGGAAACATAAATTAATATGGTTACATCCTCTCAAATTTCAGAATTCAAGTACAAAATATCAGTCTTGTACAAAAGCCTTCAAAATGCATAGTTTTAAATCATAATCCCCATGGAACGGAAGCTATACAGAGCCAAGCCATACTTTAAGCACTTCAAGCAAAGAGAAATCCGGATCAAGCTAAAGTATTTCCCTCCTTGGATAACCTGGGGGGGGAACGGAAGAAAGGAGGCGAAAACAACAAGGGTCAGACAAAAAGTCTGGCAAGTCCAGTGACTTTCAGCATATGAACAGATAATAATAATATGATATGAACATAAAACTGGATGTGAGATAACTATAACAGGTGTAGCAGATATAACAGAAAAACAGAATGATATAAACTATTGTTTTACACTTCTCTGCACTAATACTAGTATAACAGAATTAGGTGTCACCCTAATGTCTAAATTGAAGCAGGAACGGGTACAGAATACTTTAACAGAAACAGAATGCTAATAATGGGCCTTTACTACCCGATCAGAAACAGACAGAAGAAGAAACAGATTTATCCCTATGGAAACAGAATGTGGAATTAGGTGTACACTAGTAATGGGCCTTTACCACCCGAACAGACGGTACCACACAGAAACAGACAGGTGTTACCACCCAACAGAAACAGACGGTACCAACAGAAACAGACATAACTAAGCGTACCCTAAAACCCTACCCCAAGCGATCGGCTCCCTAATACATAAATATCCTGTGTCGGCCCCACAGTAGGGTGTATCACTCCCTAAAGTGACAACCAATTGGCACAGACCTATTTACAGATGTCATGGCGTCTTACATCCTCAGAGGCAGACCGGGATCCATGCACGCACATGACCCGGTTGGAACGCACCATCAACACCCCTCGCCATTATCAGAATGAACCACTTATAATTAGTTCAGTAAGCGTGCCCGGACCCTACCTACTGTTGGGTCAAAGTTTTGATACCAGAAAGGGTTACTGACTAATATGGGTCCCAAACAACAGATGACACATGTAATTCCCCTCCTAACCTTGTGTCCCCAAACTAACAGATTTCAGATTTATTTGTTTACAAGTTCAGACATACAGAATTCAGATTTACTAGCTCACAAATTGAGTTAACAAGTTTTCAGACTAACGGATCAGATATACAGATTTTTCAGATTTGTCTAACTTTGTATTGGGCCTACAGATTCATGGACGGGTTTTACTACATCTATTAATCCCTTTGGTTTAACCCTATTTTCCCTCAATACGTTTTAGACGTCATTCTTATCTTAGATTTGCATTAATTAATTATTAATGCACAGACCTCTCACATTAGGTCGGTAGCTTGTGGCCGCTGGATATGCCGGGCGGTTCAGGGCAGACTTCTGCCACAAGCCAGACCTAACCTCGTGTCTTACGCATGTTATGACTAACTTCTCACATTAGAACCTATTGTTTGCGGCCACTGGATGTGCCGGGCGGTTCCGGGCAGATTTACGTCGCAAACTCATTCTAACCTCGAGTTAGCCATATTCATCTTTGCGGCCAATTAATTAATTATTTACCGTTTATGCGAACACCCAATATATATGCCAATTCAGATTATATCAATAACAGAATGATCACATCAACTCAACTGATATAGCAGATAACAGATTTTAGCAGATTGGGTGACTTAACAGATTCAACCGATTTAGCACTTAGCAGATTTTGGCATATAACAGATTAGGCCTCTCAACAGACAAATTTAACAGATTTGGCATTTCAATCTAATTAGTAGTCTAGGCAATATAACAAAACTAGCAGTTTAGGCAACTTAGCAAATTAGCAGATTTAGCAAACCTAATAATTCTAAAGGTTCTATTTACATGCCTTGCCTAGTCATAAATTAGGCCTAAATTCATATGCCTACATAATTTTTTCATGATTCACAACCTATATTCCATGTTTGCTTAAGCGCAGAATATGGACATAATTTGCCATATAACATATGTTCCAATATAGATTATACCAAATATAACCATTAATTTCAATGCATGTCATATATCCAAAAATCCCTATTTAGGTGTAATTACAATAATAGATATCCTAATTAATGTAAATCTTAAGTTTCCATATCTTCCTTCTTTTCATGTCATGAATTATTATGCAAACTATCCCCAATAATATAAATCTTTAAACCATATCTTCTAAAAATCAGATCTTGCCTTTTTATATGCATTTTGTCCAAAGTCTCAAATCATATGTAATCTTTACAGTGGTTCCTCTTCTTCTTTTATCACAAAATATGCATAGGTCTAAAACTAGTTTATAACATAGCTATTTTTTTTCTAATTAATTACAGGTCTAAATTACAACATAACTATGCATACAACATGCATAAATTATATGTTCATAGTCAAATTTATGCATCCAATCCCAAGTCATATGTCCAATATATTTTATGCCTCAGACCTAAAGTCATACATTCAATTTGGTTTTGTCAAATTTCTCATCATTCATCCCAAAACTTGCGTTCATACGTTCATCTCTTATGAGATTAGGCACAGGCTCGTGGTAGCCTGGCTATAGAAACAGAAAAGAAGAAAGGAATATAGAACAGTCACAGAAAACAGATCTAACAGAAGAGAATACAACCTCAAACTCAGATTTAAATGCATATCAAAATTATAATTAACGTTTATAGCGGAGAATAACTATACTTGCCTTGATTGGATTAAAGAAAGAACTTTTAACTTGTTGTAGAATCTTTTGCAGAACTTTAACCTCTTGTTTGAATTGAGTTGCTTAGGCTGATGTTGATTATCTTCTAGTTTTAATTCCAGCAGAGCAGAGACGCCATTTTTATTTTTTTATTAGAAGAAGAGAGCAATGGAGGCTAGAGAATTGTGCAAGAAACCTAGGTAGAGTCTAGGGTTGTTTTTATAGGGGAAATGAACTGATTAGGGCCATTGATGTCGCTTGGATTGATCGTAGCCATTCATCCTAAGGAGAGACCAATTAGAGCCTGCCACCTAGCCCTAATGACAAAGCAGACCACAGAAAATCGGCTAAACACAGACCTGGCCAGCCAGGTTGGGCTGGGTTCGACCTGGCTCTGGACCAGGTCGACACCCCTGTCGACAGCCCTGTCGACAGGCCTGTCGACCTGGTTAGACCAGGTCGACAGCCCAGTCGACCTGGGTGCGTCAGGCGGGTGTTCTTCCGCCCTGGCCCATTGGGCCCCACTTCGGAAATTTTAATTGTTTTATTCTGTTTGAATTTTAAATTTAATTCAGAAACTTCCGAAGGCTATATCTTCTTCATACGGACTCCGTTTTTCGAAAACTCGGACTCTATTTCTCGTATTTTTCCGAGACGAACGCAATGGCGTATCCCGTTTCCCTTAGTTCCTTGATTTCAAATTAATTATACTTTAATTTATGACTTTCACGGTTATAGAATATACGGGGTGTTACATCTAAGCTCGTACTTCTCAAAGAAGAGTGTTAAGCAAGAGAATAAATTCTCCGCCACCAAGCAGATATATATTTAGCAGAGATCAACTAAAACATTATAATGGAATACAATGTCAGACACACCATCCATTTGCAAATCCGTTTTGGGTCTGAACGAAACCGGAGGCACCTTATTCCTCATCTCGTATGTCCAATACAAGAGAGAGGCCCTTGCATATCCGTACAATCAACAAGTATGTACGGACGGCTACCACTGTAGCCCTTTCAAGGTAGCTACTCAAATCATGGGCATCAGTACTAGCCCATCCATTCGATGTGAAGATCGTCGGTCTTGCACCGTCTTCAATCTCTTTGACATAGTCGTTGTATCATTTATTCATAATGGGTTAAACCCGATCTTTCCAAATAATTTGCGTATCTTATAATGAAATGCTATAATGACACATCATACGCAACATTCCAATTCAGAATATTGTTTTAGCAAAATATTCTTTTCATAATTTAAACCAAATTATGGTTTACCAAACTAGCCGGGATTAGCGAACAACACCGAAGTAATCATTTATTTTATTTCCCAATCCCAACCTATTTATCCAATGGAACAAACTAGTAGTACTCCATATTTGTTTAGGAACTCCAGAAACACCCTACACATCAAATCAACAAAATAGGCGGGTGCATTAGTCAATCCAAAAGGCATAACTTGCCATTCAAAGAAACCGTTCGGAGTTCTGAAAACAGTCTTATCTATGATGTCCTCAGCCACCCTCAACTGATGGAACTCCGTACTCAAGTCCAACTGGGAAAATACCGAGGCACCAACAAGCTGATCAAATAAATCATCAATCCTCTGAAGCGGATGGCTATTCTTCTTGATGAGCTTAATTAACTCTCTATAGTCCGCACACAAATGAAGTGAACCATCTGCCTTAGTTGTGAATACTACTGGAGCACCCCACTCAGATATGCTTCGTCTGATAAACCATTTCTCAAGTAGCTCCCCTACTTGCTTACCCAGCTTCCTCCTTTCCCTTGGAGCCATGTGATGCAATGGTAATGCAACGGGCTTGGCATTATCCACCATATATATACGGAAGTCGATCTCGCGCCTTGGAGGTAAACCCCGTACCTCATCAAAAACATCGGAATAATCTAGAACCACCGGAATAGATTTCAAATCATCTATGGATGTATCTAAAGACTCTAGGAAGCTAAGCATAACAGACCCTTGAGGGTCACAAGATATTTCGAGGGTCTTCCCATGACAAGTCAGGAGTCAAACCACCCTCCTCTCACAATCCAAAATGGCCCCATATGTGGTAAGCCAACCCATTCTTAGAATCAACCAATAGCCCATAAACACGAGCGCATATGCGTCGCATTCAAACTCGACGCCTAACACAGATATTTTCAAACCCCGACAAATCATCGATAAATGGGACGAACCACCAATGGGGTTTGAAACAACTACGTGATCTACTACCATACAAGTAATTAAGTGCAGAGATCCAACCACAGAACTGGATATAAACGAGTGTGAATCACAAGAATCAAAAAGTGTTCTAACTGGATGGTTTGAAAGAGAAACTAAACTTTCTACAGAAATTTTTCTACCTCTTTCAGGAGCACTAATCGCGAGAGCACTTACCTGCCCTTTAGAAGTCCCTCCTATTTGACCTTGTCCCTGCGATCCCTGTTTCTTTGGGCACTCTTTAGAGAAGTGTCCAACCTCTCACTAATTAAAGCAATTGGCCTTCCTTCTTTTACAATCTTTGACCAAGTAACCCTCCTTTCCACAATTGTGACATTTTCTCTTATCCCTGCCTTTGTCATCTTTCCCTACTTTCTTCTGTTGTTGCTGCTGTGGTTGTTGTTGTTGCTGCCTCTTCTTGGGCCATACCTTCCTATTTTGCTATGTACCGTCAGTCTTTGCTTCCTTCTTCTCTCCCTTGTCCCCCTTATGCATTAGGGCCATATCGAGAAGCTTTTGGAAAGTGGCCCTCATTGGAGTACGGCACGTAGCTAAACCATGCAGAGGCTCATTCAGCCGTTTAACAAACCACAAAGACCTTTTGTGCGGTGTATCCACCAACTCTAACCCGAACCTCGCTAGTTGGTTGAACTTGTTCACATACTGCTTCACTCTCAAATTTCCTTGTTTTTGTTTTAAGAGAATTGTTGGAAGTAAGGGCTTTTGAGAGAATTAGGGGTAGTATTAAAAATAAGGGATGTTTTGAAGTACTAAGAGAGTAGGGATAGTTTAAGCGTAGTAGGATAGATCGACAAATATGAAAGATGATGAATCATTTGGATTGGGTGCTGCAAAAGCCAACCTTTCGTAGAAGTAGAATGATGATTGGTTTACAAAGAAAGAAATAAATAATGCAAAAAAATGAAAAAAGAAATGAATAAAGGAAAACAGTAATAAAATAAGGGGGTAGCTAAAGTATAGTAGGGGTTGTTCGACAAATATGAAAGATGATGAATCGTTTGTATTGGATGCTACAAAAACCAACAATTCACAGAAGTAGAATGATAATTGGTTTACAAAGAAAGAAATGAATAATGAAAAAAAAGTATGAATAAAGAAATGAGTAAAGGAAAACAATAATAAAAGTAGGGGGTAAGTTTAAGCGTAGTAGGGGAAGATTGACAAATATGAAAGGCGATGAATCACTTGGATTTGGTGCTACAAAAACCAACCCTTCAAAGTAGTTAAAAAATAGGGTTAATTGTTTAAAGGGCTATTTAGAGAATTAGGGTTTGGATTAAAAAGAAGAGTTGTTTTGATGTATTAAGAGAAGTATGGGTAGTTTAAGTGCAATAGGGGTAGATCGACAAATATGAAAGATGATAAGTCGTTTGGGTTGGGTGCTGCAAAAACAAACCCTTCACCGTAGTAAAATGATAATTGGTTTACAAAGAAAGAAATGAATAATCCAAAAAAAAAATTGAATAAAGAAATGAATAAAGGAAAACAATAATAAAAGTAGGGGTAGTTAAAAAATAGGGGTAATTGTTGGAAGTAATGGATATTTAGATAATTAAGGGTAGAATTTAAAAGAAGGGTCGTTTTGAAGTATTAAGAGAAGTAAGGGTATTTTAAGCATAGTAGGGGTAGATCGACAAATATAAAAGATCATGAGTCATTTGGATTGGGTGCTGCAAAATCCTATATAGTTAAAAATAGGGGTAATTGTTGGAAGTAAGGGCTTTTTAGAGAATTAAGGGTAGGATTAAAGAGAATAGATGTTTTAAGGTATTAAATGAAGTAGGGGTAGTTTAAGCATACTAGGTGAATCATTTGAATTGTGTGCTGCAAAAACAACCCTTCAAATTAGTTAAAAAATAGGGATAATTTTTGGTAGGGCAATTTAGAGAATTAGGGATTGGATTAAAAATAAGGTTTGTTTTGAAATATTACGAGAAGTAGGGGTAGTTTAAGCATAGTAGCGGTAGATCTAGAAATATGAAAGATGATCAATCATTTAGATTGGGTGCTGCAAAAACCGACCCTTCATAGTAGTTAAAAAATAGGGGTAATTGTTGGAAGGAATGGCTATTTAGAGAATTAGGGGTAGGATTAAAAGGAGGTGTGTTTTGAAGTATTAAGAGAAGTAGGTTTAGTTTAAGCATGGTAGGGGAAGATTGACAAATATAAAAGATGTTGAATCATTCAGATTGGGTGCTGCAAAAATCAACCCTTCACAAAAGTGAAAAAATAGGGGTAATTCTTTAAAGGGCTACTTAGAGAATTTGGGGTTGGGTTAAAAAGAAGGGTTGTTTTGAAGTATTAAGAGAAGTAGGGATATTTTATGCATAGTATGGGTAGATCGACAAATATGAAAGATAATGAATCATTTAGATTTGGTGCTACAAAAACCAATAGTTCACATTAATTAAAAATAGGGGTAATTATTGGATGTAAGGGATATTTAGAGAATTACGGGTAAGATTAAAAAGAAGGGCTGTTTTGATGTATCGAGAGAAGTAGGGGTAGTTTAAGCATAGTACGGTCAGATCGACAAATATGAAAGATTATGAATCATTCGGATTGGGTGCTACAAAATCCAACCCTTCACAGTAGTAAAAAGATAGGCGTAATTGTTGGAAGTAAGGGCTATTTGGAGAATTAGCCGTAGGACAAAAAAGAAGGGCTGTTTTGAAGTACTAAGAGAAGTCGGGGTAGTTTAAGCATGGTAGGAGTAGATCGACAAATATGAAAGATGATGAATCATTTGGATTGGGTGTTGCAAAAACCAACCCTTCACAGTAGTTAAAAAATAGGGGTAATTGTTGGAAGTAAGGGCTATTTATAGAATTAGGGGTAGTAACAAAAGGAAGGGTTATTTTGAAGTATTAAGTGAAGTAGGGGTAGTTTAGACATAGTAGGGGTAGATCGACAAATATGAAAGATGATGATTCGTTTGGAATTGGTGCTGCAAAAACCAACCCTTCATAGTAGTAGAATGATAATTGGTTTACAAAGAAAGAAATAAATAAGGCAAAAAATAAATAAACGAATAAAGAAATGAATAAAAGAAAACAATAATAAAAGTATGGGTAGTTGAAAAATAGGAGTAATTGTTGGAAGCAAGGGATATTTAGAGAATTAGAGGTAGGATTAAAAAGAAGGGCTGTTTTGAAGTAATAAGAGAAGTACGGGTAGTTTAAGCATAGTAGGGGTAGATCGACAAATATAAAAGATGTGAATCGTTTGGATTGGGTGCTGCAAAAACCAACCCTTCGCAGTAGTTAAAAAACAGAGTTAATGGTTGGATGTAAGGGCTATTTAGAGAATTAGGGGTGGGATTAAAAAAATAGCCGTTTTGAAGTATTAATCGTAGTAGGGGTAGTTTAAGCATAGTAGGGGTAGATCGACGAATATGAAAGATGATGAATCGTTTGGATTTTGTGATGCAAAAACAAACCCTTCATCGTAGAAAAAAAATTGGCGTAATTGTTGGAAGTAATGGCTATTTAGAGAATTAGGGGTAGGATTAAAAAGAAGGATTGTTTTGAAGTACTAAGAGAAGTAGGGGTGTTTGGGCATAGTAGGGGTAGATCGACAAATATGAAAGATGATGAATCGTTTGGATTGTGTGCTCCAAAAACCAACCCTTCACAGTATTTAAAAAATTGGGGTAATTGTTGGAAGTAAGAGCTATTTAGAGAATTAGGGGTACAACTAAAAAGAAGGGCGGTTTTGAGGTATAAAGAAAAGTAGGGGTAGTTTAAGCATAGTTGGGGTAGATCGACAAATATGAAAGACGACGAATCGTTTAGATTTGGTGTTGCAAAAACCAACCCTTCATTGTAGTTAAAAAATAGGGGTAGTTATTGGAAGAAAATGCCATTTAGAGATTAGGGGTAGGAGTAAAAAGAAGGATAGTTTTGAAGTATTAAGAGAAGTAGAAAGATGATGAATCGTTTGGATTGTGTGCTGCAAAAACCAACCCTTCACCGTAGTTAAAAATTAGGGCTAATTGTTGGAAGTAAGGGCTATTTAGACAATTAGGGGTAGGATTAAAAAGAAAGGTTGTTTTGAAGTACTAAGAGAAGTAGGGGCAGTTCAAGCATAGTAGAGGTAGATCAACAAATATGAAAGATTATGAATTGTTTGGATTGGGTGCGACACAAACTAACCCTTCACAGTAGTAAAAAGATTGGAGTAATTGTTGGAAGTAAGAGCTATTTAGAGAATTAGGTGTAGGATTAAAAGGAAGGTTTGTTATGAAGTATTAAGAGAAGTAGAGGTAGTTTAAGCATAGTAGGTGTAGATCGAAAAAATTGAAAGATGATGAATCATTTAGATTTGGTGCTGCAAAAACCAAACCTTCACAATAGTTAAAAAATAGGGGTAATTGTTGGAAGTAATGGCTATTTAGAGAATTAGGTATAGGATTAAAAAGAATAGTTGTTTTGAATTATTAAGAGAAGTAGGGGTAGTTTAAGAATAGTAGGGGTAGATCGATAAATATGAAAGATGATGAATCATTTAGATTGGTTGCTGCAAAAACTAACCCTTCAAAGTAGTTAAAAAATAGAGGTAATTGTTGGAAGTAAGGGCTATTTAGAGAATTAGGGGTAAGAATAAAAAGAAGGGCTTTTTTGAAGTATTAACAGAAGTAGGGGTAGTTTAACCGTAGTAGGGGTAGATCGGCAAATATGAAAGATTATGAATCGTTTGGATTGGGTGTTGCAAAAACTGACCCTTCACAGTTGTAAAAAGATAGGCGTAATTGCTGGAAGTAAGGGCTTCTTAGAGAATTAGGGGTAGGATTAAAAAGAAGGGTTGTTTTGAAGTATTAAGAGAAGTCGGGGTAGTCTAAGCATTGTAGGTGTGGATCGACAAATATGAAAGATGATGAATCATTTGGATTGGGTGTCGCAAAAACCAACCCTTCACAGTAGTAAAAAGATTGGGGTAATTGTTGGAAGTAAGGGCTATTTAGAGAATTAGCGGTAGGAACAAAAGAATGGTTGTTTTGAAGTATTAAGTGTAGTAGGGGTAGTTTAGGCATAGTAGGGGTAGATCGACAAATATGGAAGATGATGAATCGTTTGGATTGGGTGATGAAAAAACAAACCCCTCACAGTAGTAGAATGATAATTGGTTTACAAAGAATGAGATGAATAATGCAAAAAAATTGAATAAAGAAATGAATAAAGGAAAACAATGATAAAATTAGGGGTATTTGAAAAATAGGGTAGTTGTTGGAAGTAAGGGCTATTTAGAGAATTAGGGGTAAGATTAAAAAGAAGGGTTGTTTTGAAGTATTAAGAAAATTAGGGTTAGTATAAGCGTAGTAGGGGTAGATCGACAAATATGAATGATTATGAATTGTTTGGATTGGGTGCTGCAAAAACCAATCCTTAACAGTAGTAAAACGATAGGCGTAATTGTTAAAAGTAAGGGGTATTTAAAGAATTAGGGGTAGGAACAAAAAGAAGGGTTGTTTTGAAGTACTAAGTGAAGTACAGATTGTTTAGGCATAGTAAGGGTAGATCAACAAATATAAAAGATGATGAATCATTTCGATTGGGTGCTCCAAAAACCAAACCTTCACAGTAGTTAAAAAATAGGGGTAATTGTTGGAACGAAGGGCAATTTAGAGATTTAGTGGAAGGATTAAAAAGAAGGACTGTTTTGATGTATTAAGAGGATTAGGGGTAGTTTAAGCATTGTAAGGTAGACCGACAAATAAGAATGTTGGTGAATCATTTAGATTGGGTGCTGCCAAAACCAACCCCTCATAGTAGTTAAAAAATAGGGATAAATGTTGTAAGTAAGGGATATTTAGAGAATTAGTGGTAGGATTAAAAAGAAAGGCTATTTTGAAGTACTAAGAGAAGTAGGGGTAGTTTAGGCATACTAGGGGTAGATCAACAAATGTTTGGATTGGGTGATGCAAAAACCAACCCTTCACAATAGTTAAAAAATAGGGGTAATTGTTGGAAGTAATGGCTAATTAGAGAATTAGGAGTATGTTTAAAAAGTAGTACTATTTTGATGTATTAAGGGAAGTAGGGGTAGTTTTAGCATAGTAGGGGTAGATCGACAAATATGAAAGATGATGAATCATTTAGATTGGTTTCTGCAATAGATTGGTTGCTGCAAAAACCAACCCTTCACAGTAGTTAAAAAATAGGGGTAATTATTCGAAGTAAGGGATATTTATAGAAATAGGGGCAGGATTAAAGAGAATATTTGTTTTGAAGTGTTAAGAGAAGTAGGGGTAGTTTAAGCATAGTATGGTTAGATCGACAAATATGAAAGATGATGAATCGTTTAGATTTGGTGATGCAAAGACCAACCCTTCATAGTAGTTAAAAAATAGGTTTAATTGTTGGAAGTAATGGCCATTTAGAGAATTAGGGGTAAGATAAAAAAGATGGATTGTTTTGACGTATTAAGAGAAGTAGGGGTAGTTTAGGCATAGTAGGGGTAGATCGACAAATGTGAAAGATGAAGAATCGTTTGGATTGTGTGCTACAAAATCCAACCTGTCGAAGATGTATATTCTACCTCAGATTCAGGTTGGAATAGTACAGGTCCAGACTACGAAACGGGAAATCATGAAAGCGATGTGTTGTCTGGAGGTGATATCTCTCTTGGTGTGGAAGAAGAAGGAAGGGTAGGAGATAACCGTGCCCCCGACGAATTTAATGATGCAACTATCTTGGAATCGCCTAAGGATTCAGTTGAATAGATGATCGATAATGACAGATTTGCCCGGGTTTGCTTAAAACACGGGATTCTTCGAAGAGATACTATTTGCCATCAAAAACAGATCGTCCTCATAATCCACCGGAAGGGTATATGGCCATCACCAGACTGATGTGTCTAGTTGGGGTGAAACCACCATTTCCACCATTCATCGTCAATTTTCTGAGACAATTATGGATTGCCCCCTTGCAACTTCTTCCCAACTCCTACGCTTATCTCTACACTCTGTATATAGCCTATAAAGAAATTCTAGATGTAGTGCTAACTTTTGAGGATGTTCATTTTTTTATAACTTCAAGCACTGAAAAAATGACACCCCATCCTTTGTATATTTCGAATCGGTGCCAAAAAGGAAAATCATCACCGTTCCGTTTAGCAGCAATGCTGGGGATCCGAATACAGCCAATGGTTTTATATCAAGCAACAGCCTGGGTGTTCCAGAAGATGGCTCAAATCAAGTAGGGACTTAGATTTTTTTGGGTTTCAGTTCCAGCCTTTATCATACATTTATTAAGCATTGCTTGTTTTCTTTTTACAGTTCCTAATCCTCCACAGTAGAAGCATCTAGTACAATTTGATCATTTGAATCAGTTACTTAATGGTGATCAAAATTTTTGACCATCAAGGACTATTTGGTGGATGAATATCTTCATCGGCACCATCTAGTTGCCATAACCCGTAGCATAGGACATGGAGAAGGCTCTTATGTGTACATACCCCCAGTTGAATGGCCAATCGATATCCCACTCGAGAGGGGAGGTATCTCAGAAAATCCAACAATCCCCCATAGGGATTCTCCTTCCCCTCTTCAACACAAGATAATATGTTAGCAAATGTAGCAAAAAAGGATAGGAGCAAATACATCACTCCCGAAGATGCCGCCACCCCTGAAAAACCAGCTCCTCCATTGCCGTTAGATGCTCCTCAAGGATATGCCCCAGTATTGATGATTCTTTGTTTCGGGGTTTGGGAAATCTTCCTTTACCCGAAACTCTTTATTCTACAGATGTTTGGGGAACGAATCCTCGTACCTTCACTTCCTCAGAAGAAATTACTCCTGTAATGGCTAAAGAGACTGTAGAAACAAGCCTAACTCAAGGCTCTGGTTGGTTGGGGGGATATTGCTTAGGATATACACAACACATTAGTACTGCACACAACAACACTTGCGCTTTATATAACCATTGGTTCTGATCTCTACTCATATTGTTTTACAGGTACAATGACACACCCACGCTACGATGTTGGGAAAATCCGCACTAGCATGTCCAGACATTATTCAGACACCGAGCATCACCGTCATGAGAATCGTGGTTTGGATTACAGAAGGTATCATGATTCCCAGCGATCTCATTCTTCACGTTCTCATTCTCCCCTTTGGTCAGACCCGGAAAAATACAAGAGCTATAAAGACGGTCGCAAAGGAGATAAACCACAATCTAAAGACTCAATTCCTTCCAAGGATAAACATGCTGAAGAGAAGCTGCCGGCGAAGCATATTGATTTGTAGGATAAACACAAGGTTTCTGAGAAGCGATCAGGGAAAGATAATACATTCATTGTTCCTGGCAAGCAAAAACATATCGAACTATCTTACTCCAAATCCGCGCCACTTGATTCTGACTCCAAAGCGAGACTGGCGTATCTAAGGAAGCAGTTTCCCGATCAATACTTCGAACATCTGCAATTCATACCTGCACTTGAGCCCATTTCTTCGAAGTGGGCAAATGATGCTAAGGGAAAAATCGACTTAGTGGAGAAACAGTATTTAGAGATGTATAGATATTCATTCAATCTCTCCAAAATCATTCGGGACCTAATTGATGATATTGATCAAATGAAGAAAGTGGCCTATCTTGATGAGAATGTCTTGAAAAAATTAGAAAAGATCTGGAAGATGTGCAAGCTCAACTTTCTCTCTCTCATCGTGATGCTAATAACTTCAAGAAACAGTTTGAGGAGTTACAAAAACGCTATCACACTTTATTGGAATCTCATAGTCAAGAACTTTTAGATCTGAAGAAACAGGCTGAAGATGCTAAGTCAGGGAGTGTTAAGGCACAACTGGCTTGCTCTACTCTCGAGCAGGAAAAGGCGATTTAGCGAGGAAGAATGCTGAGTTGGATAAGCGGAACACTGAGTTATAGGCCAAATTGATGGAGGCTGAATCTACAGCAGTCTTGGCTGAGGAGAATGCAAGCCTCAACATTAAATCTGCCGAAGAGGTTCAAGAAAAACTTTTCGATGTGCAGAAGGAGTTATATGGGTATAGCGAGCTGATGATAGAATTATTTGCTAAGATAATCTGTCGCCGAGACATTTCTTGGATCGAGGATTATCCAACAACTCTGGTTTATGTGTGGGACCAAATCATCGAGTGGGAAAAGATGGAGCTCAAAGTGGACTCCATTGATGGAATTTTTTTTGGAGAAGTTCCTTATGGGTGTGAAGCTGGCATGTATGGCCGAAGGGCGCCGACTTATTGCAGCCGCCATGGAGGAAGAGAGATGCCAGGCCAAAGGAAAGAATACCATTGAAGTCGGTTCTTCCTCTACTGCCCACGAGGCTATTGGAGTAGACGAATATGATCTGGAGAATCCAGAAAATCCTAAGGTGCCCATTTTGTCTCCTATACCTGAATCGGCCCTAGAAACTTTAACCACTCCAATCGGGAAATCATACGAATGTATTTCTACCTTTTCACCCCAATTTGTCAAAGCTTTCTCCACTTTTCATCATATTATTAGGCAATCAATTGAAAATCCCCCGTTTTCTCCTGCGTTAATAATTGTTGCTTCTTGTTCTGCAGGTATTGAGCCAACTGACAAGACTGATGGGCAACAGAAGACAGTCATCGGTGAGAAGTCCATCGAAGAGACTCAGGAGGAACGGGATGAAGTCACCGCTACAAAACTTGGAGGAGAAGCCGAGGGAAAGAAGGAGGAGGTTACCGATAAAGCTCCCATGCCACCTGTAACCGAGACCCCTTAGCATAGGGATATGATAGATGCCTCGAAAGATGATGACGGCGATGATGATCATGAAGAGGATGATGATGCTGTCGTGATCGAGGATTCGGGGAATAATGAAAACATGACCTAGGCGGAGATGAAAGCCAAGCAGGACATGGGCCTAAAAGCAATGACTGAAGAAGTGGAACTCGGAGATCCCAAGCCTCTTACATTGATTGACTCCAAACCTAAGCTAGTTGTCAAATTATCAGTTAGTTCAATCACTGAGGAAATTGCCGCTAAGACTCCTGCTGACCCTAGCCCTCCAGCTTCAGGGAAGAAAAAACACAAGCGCATCATGACTGATGATGTAAGAGAGACAAGAGATGCTCTTTCAGCCGCTAAGAAAGCTAAGACTACCCCGAAATATAATTGAAAACTATTTTTGCCTTTTGCTTTGTCTACACATTGGTCCGTTGTTGTTGTAACGAGTGCGGCCCTCCCATCTTTTGTTTAGTTTTCATGTACGAACAAACGTACCTGTGAATACAATAGTTTATTTCCATCAATGTCAAATGTTTGCAAATTCACCATACAATACAAGTGAACAACATGACATATTTAAAGTCTTTACTACTGGATGATAACAATAAATACTGGGAATATGCTTGTGTATGCCCCCGATCAATCTTGAATAGATGGCCTGGCTAAGGATTTATTCAAGATTGATTAGTCTTGACACTTAGTTTCTCCCGACTCTCTGGTGGGGCTGAGTCTCCTTTGTCGCGGATGCTTATTCTTTTGGCATCTTTATACTCTCCTGTCGCATAATCAGGTTAGAGTGTCATCAAGGCTTTTCAGGTGCACCATCACGCCTTAGGGGACGTCGTCTTCCCATCCTTTATACTCTCTCTCGACTTCTGACAGTTATAGTTTAGGACGTCGGCTTCCCGTCCTTTTTATACCATTATGCAAGTGATTATTACGTTTGCATTGGTATTGTCATGAATTTCTAATGCTTTTGACTTATTTCATAAAAATCACAAAGCATACGTAAACAAAAATTAGACAGGAAAAGTAAATCACACACAGCATTTTTATAGTGGTTCAGCCAAGTCCTGACCTACATCCACTTCATAATCTTATGTTTATATCAACCAGACTTTCTAGGCAAGTCGTTCCTTTTTACATGGCTTAAAAAAAAAAGTAAATAATACAATAATCGAATCAAGTATCGCTGCAAATGTTGGGCGTTCCATGCTCTAGGGATTTTTTCATCATCCACGATCATCAGTTTGAAAGCTCCTATATCAGACATTGGTCCTTCCCATGTCAGACTTAAGTGAGTTGGAGGAGGGAAGACTCTTTTCAATACTAAATCTCTAGATTTAAAGGTTCGAAGGTGAACCTTTCTGTCAAAATAACGTGCCACTTGGCGTCGGTGTCTCGAAGCACGCAGTTCTGCTTCGTCCCTTTTTTCTTCAGTCATGTCCTGGGACTCTAGGAGGAGCGTTTTGTTTGTCATCGGATCTTAATATGTCAACCTATGAGAAGGGACTTCAAGCTCCACCAGGATAGCTGCTTCGGATCCAAAGGAAAGCGAGAAAGGAGTATGACCGGTAGCCATCTAGAAGATCGTCCGATAGGCCCACAAAGCTAGTGGTAGTTTATCTACCCACTTGACCTTCGTTCGTTATTACCGTTTCTTAAGAATGGATTTGATAACTTTATTTATTGCCTCAACTTGTCCGTTTGACTATGGGTGAGCTACGACAGTATATCTCTTATCAATCTTGTATTTTAGGCGGAAATTTGTAAATTCTGATCTATTGAATTGGGTTCCGTTATCAGTTATAACCGTTTTTGGTATCCTAAATCGACGAGTGATATTTTTGACCTCGAAGCTTATCACCTTCCTTGTTGTGATCATGGTTAAGGCTTCAGTTTCTACCCATTTAGTGAAGTAATCCACAGCCACGATCGCATACTTGGCTCCTCCTTTAGTGATTGGTAGGGTTCCGATGATGTCCAATCCACACATAGCGAATGGCCACGGGCAAACCATTGATTTAAGCTGTCTTCGAGGTGATCTTGGGATTTTGGCAAATCTTTGACATTTGTCGCGGCGTCATGAATGGTCAGCTACATCTTTATTCAAAGTGGGCCCAAAATAGCCGTATCGTAATACTTTCTTTGCAAAAGTTTGGTCTCCTGTATGGTCTCCACACTCACCCTCATGTACTTCTTTTAGTACACGCTTGATGTCGTCGTGTGCTATTCATCGAAGTAAAGGCATAAAAACCCTTGACGGTAAAGGATGTCATCCTATAAGACGTATCTTGCGGCTTTACGAACTACAGCTCGTCTCTCTCTCTTCTTTGAAGGGAGAATTCCGTTTTTATGGAAATTTATAATTGGTGCCATCCATGACTCTCTTTCTGGTCCAATTTCCAGGGCTAGCACAATTTTCATTAGGTCAAAACATGGTGATTCCAATATCTCTATTGGAACCATTTCAGTTTCCTCAAGGTTGTCAGAACTTTCTAGCTTAGGCAGTCGATCTGCCTTCTGGTTTTCTGCTCTCGGAATGTGTGTTATACCGTACTGCTCCAGGTTGCCTAATAACTCCTTCACCCTTTCAAGATAAGTAACCAGTCGAGGCCCCCTGGTCACAAATTCCTTTCAGACTTGGCAAACGACTATTTTGGAGTCACAGAATATATCCAATATTCTTATCCCTAATTCCTTGGCGAGTTTCAGCCCGACAATTAGGGCTTGGTACTCGGAATCATTATTTGTGGCAGGAAATTCAAATAGCAAGGCATAATAAATAGATCATCCTTCAGGAGTAGTTAGAACAACTCCATCGCCAGATCTTCGATCATTCTTGGCCCCGTTCATACATAATTTCCACGGACTAAGCTCTAACTCATGCTCTTAACTAACAACCTTGTCATCCACCGTCTCTTCTTCGGGAATCGTAAATTCTTCTATAAAGTCTGCTAAGGCATGTCCCCTTATTGACCTTCGTGGCTGAAATTTCAAATCGAATTGGCTCAACTCAATGTTCCACTTAAGTAATCGTCCCGATGCATCGGGGCTTTGTAATACTTATCTTAGAGGTTGATTAGTGTATATGACTATCGGATGAGCATGGAAATAGTGACGGAGCTTTCTAGAGGCAATCAAGAGGCAATAAGCAAGCTTTTCTTTTCTTGGATAATTACGTTCTACAGCTGCCAACTTCTTACTTACATAGTACGCTGGCCTTTGGACCTTGTCTTTTTCACGTACCAAAGCTGTGCTGACAGCATGAGATGACACCGCTAGGTAGACGAACAATTCTTCGTGATCTATCGGCTTTGACAATATTGGTGGTTTTTCCAATAAGTCCAGTAGATTTTGGAAGGCCTCTACACAATCGGGTGTCCACTCAAAATTACATTTTCCCCGCTTGATTAAATCGAAGAATGGGACGCACTTGTCCTTTACTTTGGAAATGAATCAGCTTAAGGCATCAACCTTTCCTCCAAGGCTTTGAACATTCTTAATCTTCTGCGGCTCTTCTATGTTCCTTAATGTTGCTATCTAGCTTGGATTAATCTCAATCCCTCGAGAACTTATGATGAACCCAAGGAATTTTCCTGATGCAACTCCAAACGAGAATTTTAAGGGGTTCAACTTCATCCCGTACTTCTGTCAGATGTCGAACATCTCTGCCAGATCTTGTGTATGACTAGAAGATTGTCTGGACTTCACAGGGCATGTCATCTACGTAAACTTCCATGGTTTTTGCTATCTTCTTATAGAACATCCTATTTACCAGGCACTGATAAGTGGCTCCAGCATTCTTTAATCCAAATGGCATCACCACATAACAATACAATCCCAGGTTTGGAATAAAACTTATGTGTTCTTGATCTAGCACATGCATGGGAATCTGGTTGTATCCCAAATATGCATCCATAAATGAGAGAAGCTCATGTCCTGTAGTTGATTCTATCAGCTAGTAAATCCTAGGAAGTGGGAAGCTATCTTTTAGACATTCATTGTTCATATCCGAAAAATCAATACAAGTTCCCCAATTCCCATTTGATTTCGTAACTAAAACGGTATTTGATATCCAGTCGGGATATGCTGAGTCTCTAATGAACCTGAAACACCCCACCTCTGTTAAGGTCAGTCACAAAGTGAATGCCTTAACTTTGGTGGAGGGTTATAGGTACAAGACAGAGAAAAATTTACAAGACAGATAAATATGAGCAGCGAAAAATCAACCATTTATTGCATATGTGGTTCAATACAAATGCATTACAACAAATTGTCTCAAAATAACTTCCAAAAACATTACACCATAATTTCTATTTTTATTATAAAATAAAGAAGCATAAAACATAGATAAAACTGCATAAATCCCCAAGTGTCGTAACCAAAAGCCATAGCCAATGTAAGAGAGTCCAAATCATACATCTACTTTCTTGAAGCTTATAAAGAGTCTGATCAAGCTGGAGTATTCCTTCCCTGTGGACCTGGGGGGGGGGGGGGCAACGGAAGAAAAGAAGATGAAAGAAAACGGGTCAGACAATAAGTCTGGTAAGTTCAGTGATTACTATTATTTAAACAAGGAAAGGGATCATGAAAGAAATAACGGAATACAGGACAATACCCAAATATAAGATAAGATGAACATGTGATCGCACCCGTTACTAAAGTCTCTGCACCTATTTACCATTGGTTCAACTAGCCCACATGGTTCATAACAAACGATCCACTTAATGATTGGCTCCTACTCGCATGCATTCATGTCCTGTGTCATTCGGCCCCGCTTGACTGTAGCTACCTGTGCTGGTTCCACCATGGGGTGTATCAGTCCCTCTGGTGGCAACCCGACACGATTCAAGATGCACAATGTATATTACTAATGCCCAGTGCCTGCTTTTTCCACTCCGGAGTATGTTCACGCCCATACTCCATCGGAACCTACACCGACACACCAACCGCCGACGTTTTGACTGCTTATAATCAGCACAGTAATCGTGCCCCACCCTGCCCAGTTCAGGGTTACCATAATACATCTTTGTGGGTTACTGCTGAAATGGGTCCCCGTTACTAGGGTTTTCTAATCAACATGTTTATATGGTTAAGTGTCCAAGTTTACCTAACCCCACCCATAAGTTTAGTTAACCTATTGAATTGTTTAAGTGTTTCCCTATTGACTTAACCCTACCAATCCTGACTTAGCCTTAATTTATTCATTAAAGCACCGACCACTCACATTAGACAGGTCTTGTTGTGGTCACTGGATTTACCGGTCGGTTCCAGCTGTTTTACACCATAATTCAGTCTAACCTCGGGTCCTTTTTGGGCTTGATGCACTAACCACCCACATTAGACAGGTTTTGTTGTGGTCGTTGGATATGCCGGTCGGTTCCGGGCAGTTTTACACCACAACTCAGTCTAACCTACGGTTAGGCATAATCGTCTTTTCTAAATTCACATATTTCCTATATATGTCTAATTCTTTATGTAAATTAATTTTAATTTACTCATGCCGTAATTATCTTTTCAAATATTGCTCACAATAAATGGTATATATACCATTTTATGAACAAACCTTTGAAATGAATTTTCATGTTTTCCCATCGTTATCCCCGTAGAACGTACGTATGAATTACACAAATTTTTAGGCTAGCAAATTAGCCCAAAACCATAAACAAAAAGGGGTAATAAACAAGGAACATGAAATAGACATAAAATAGCATACATTTTACTTATCTCATGTAACTTGGCATAGATGTATCATTATCTTAACTAAACAGGTAAAGGTGAACTTGTGACTAAGTTGGATCAAATTTTCATGTAAACTTGATATGGGTCTAACATGGAGGTTTAACATATAAACACAATTTGAAACCACAATTTAGCATACTAACTTATGTATGTCAAAACATAAGAAAGCCACTATGAACATATTTAAATCACCACTTGGCATGATAACTTATGTGTGTTACAACATAAGAGAACTACTACCAACATATTTAAATCACAACTTAGCATGATAACTTATGTGTCAAAACATAAGAGGACTACTATAAACATGTTTAAATCACACTTAGCATGATAACTTGTGTTAAAACTCAAAAGGGCTACAAATCCAATCTTGCAACATAAATAGGTTAAACTTAGCATAGTTTCTCAATATTCATGAATGTTGATCTACCATGTAAGCATGTGACTTAGATCATAAACTTGCAAATAACCACCAAATTACTACATGACATGTTTCACCATTCAGTTGGCATAATCAGTTCTTTACCCAATCGTAATAGATTCCAATAACATACAATATGGTAAGTTCATCATCACAAACATATAGGCATGATCGATCGCAACTGTAATTTAAGATACATTAGAATCAAACTTCGTTATCTCATACATAAGCATCATTCCATATTCGAGTTACAATATGACATGATTTCATTTAAAAAAGAATGTTTAAATCTGCGTAATAAAAAACTTACAAACTAAAAGGAATTCTTGATTTCTGAAAATCTGAATTTTGAAATTGGAGATGCGCGCCTTTGAGGAAGATCGTTGAATTAGATTAGCTTTTAATTTGATTTTGATGTAGGCTTTTAACTCAATTCTGAATTGAAAACAGTAACGGCTACTCCAAGTTCTCTACTAATGGCAAGACAGTTCCAGGATCATTTTTGTGTGAATTTTAGGTTGAGTATTGAGTTGTATATATAGAATTTCAATTTGATTATAGCCGTCGGATGAACCAGAGTTAACCACAGCCATTCAGACCAGATCAAGACCATCCAAAAACCCTAGTGACTTAGTAGAATGTCATTAGTTGTTCAAAATTCAGATCTGGCTGGGGGGCCAGGTCGACCCCCAGGTCGACCCTAAGGTCGACCCCAGGGTTGACCTCTAGGGGGGAGGTCGACACTAGGGTTGAACCCCTGGTCGACCTGGGTCCTGGGCGGGAATTTTCCAGCCCAGCCCACTTCTGACTTCCGTTTGAATTTTGAAATCTGGTTTTGAGCTGTTTGAATTTATTCGAATTTCTGAAACTTCTGGATGCCATAACTTCTTCATACGAAGTCCAATTCACGCAAACTCGGACTCTATCTCAAGAAGAATTCTGAGATGAACGAAATGGCATAACCCGTTTCCTCTAATTCTCACATTTGAAATTAAGTATTGTTTAATTCATTACTATAATGTTAATAGAAAATACGGGGTGTTACACTCTCCCCTCCTTTTAGGATTTCATCCCCGAAATCTTCAAGTCGGGAAGAACTTATATCCTACAATCCAGTCACCCATTTAATCAACCATCAAACACAGGCGTCTATTGTCCTTAAAAGGTTTCTAATGCTTCAAGATCATATGCATAGTGTGTGTACATGTCCTTATCTAATGCAATATCAGGTGGTCCACTGATTCAGTTGACCTCCTTAATGCAAATTATGTAAGTGCCATGAGTCCATTATGTATGGAATTTTTCCTACTTACAATTTCCTACATGAGTGCACAACTTTTCATACAAATGCAACGTCCATATGCTAACACATCAAGTTTCAATCCATATACAAATACATATATGCATATGCAATATGAAAGTGACAGAGTCAATCTAATACCTAATGTGTGTGTATATGCATCCACGAGCAACCACTAGCATCCACTTGCAACCATCAACCATAACATGTTTCAATTACATGTTTACATCCAGAAAGTTTCTACCTAAGGATAAAGGATAAGAGATACACCTAAAAAGATAGATATGAGCATAAACTTAAGGAAAGAGAGATCAAAGATGTACCCTCAAAAAGAAAAGTGTAGGCAACACGTATTCTGTCCTCAGTTTCCCAAGTCGCGTCTTCCTCGGCGTCGCTCCATTGAACTTTGACGAGCATAACTTCACGGTTGCATAGCTTCTTGGCTTCTGTTCCCAAGATACGGGTTGGAACTCTCCTCACAGTTGCTTCTCGTTCAACTTCTACTTCCTCTAGCATGCTTGGTTCTACCACTTCCGCAGACTCGTGTAAGCACTTCCGCAGGTGAGAGACATGAAAGATGTTACGAACCCCAGCCAATCTTTCGGGCAGCTGTACCCTATAAGACATCTTCCCAATCTTCTAGGGGATAGGGAACGACCCTACAAATCTTGGTGCTAACTTTCCTGCGGACCGAAAGCGAATGACGTTCCTCAAAGGAGATATTCTAAGGAACACCATGTCTCCAACTTCGAACTCAAGGTCAGTTCTTCTTCTATCTGCGTAGGACTTATGTCTATCTTGGGCAGTCTTTATTCTTCTTCGTATTAAGTCTACTTTCTCTGAAGTTTCTCTGATCATGTCTGGCCTAAGTTTGAGCTTGTCTGTGGACTCCCACCAGCATGTTGGTGACCGACACGGTCTTCCATATAAAGCTTCGAAAGGCGCCATGCCTATGGTGGCTTGGTAGCTATTGTTGTAAGCGAATTCCACCAAAGGTAAGTGTTCCTCCCATGTACCTCCGAAGTCAACAATACATAGTCTCAAGAGGTCTTCTAATACTCTATTGACCCTTTCCGTCTTGCCATCGGTTTGAGGGTGATAGGTCATGCTTAGGCATAACTGTGTGCCTATAGCCTCTTGTAAACTCTTCCAAAACTCGCTTGTGAATATAGGATCTCTATCACTCACTATGCTGGAGGGTATCCCATGGAGTCGGACTATCTCTTTAAGATATATGGATGCTAGAGACGAGGCCGTCCTTCTACTCTTGACGGGTATAAATTGGGCGCTTTTTGTGAGCATGTCCACTATTACCCAAATACTGGTGGTTCCCCTCCTTGACCTAGGCAACCCATCAACAAAGTCCATTGAAATGCTATCCCATTTCCACTGTGGTACCTCCAAAGGATGAAGCAAACCTCCAGGCTTTCTATGTTCCACCTTGACTTGCTGGCATATCATGCACTTGGAGACAAAATTCTGCTACCTCTCTTTTCATGCCACTCCAAAAGAAAACCCTTTTTATGTCTTTGTACATTTTGTCTCCACCGGGGTGTATGGTCAACTTGGAATGGTGTCCCTTTTCGAGAACCTTCTCCACTAAATATCTTGCTTGTGGGATGCATAGTCTTCCATCCCTTCTCAACCATCCCTTATCGTCGATGGAGTATCTATTGAGGTGACTCGAAGTCTCACCCCTAACCAGCTTATCTCTTATATCAACTAGCTGAGGGTCTTCACGTTGCGTGGCCCCTATTGAGTCCAAAAGCGTAGGCCGCACTTCCAATGTTGCTAACAGGCCAGGTACAAATTCAGATGAGGGCCTAAAGTCAAAGTTGTCTATGTACTCCAAGTTTTTCCTTTCTACAAAGATAGGGCTTAAGGTCAGTTTCTTTCTACTCAGGGCGTCTACTACGACATTGCCCTTGCCAAGAGTATAGGAAATCTCAAAATTGTATGAGGCAAGGAACTCCATCCATCTTTGTTGCCTCAAGTTGAGATCTTTCTGCGAGAAAAGGTATTTCAACGATTTACGGTTAGTATACAATTCAAATTTCTCACCTAGGAGATAATGGCGCCAAGACTTAAGCGCAAAAACGATGGCTGCCAACTCTAGATCGTGGGTTGGGTAGTTTTTCTCATGTACTTTCAACTGCCTTCCACCATAAGCCACTACCTTACCTTCTTGCATCAAAACAGCGCCTAATCCTGTTCTGCATGCATCTGTGTATACTGTAAACATCTTGCTTCCATCAGGCAATGTCAGAACTGGGGCTGTTGTTAGAGCCCTTTTTAAACGTTGGAAAGCAATATCGCAATCCAAGTCCCAATTGAAAGCTATGTTCTTCTTTGTCAACCTTGTAAGTGGGGCTGAGATTTTTGCGAAATCTTTGATGAACTTTCGATAAAAGCCTGCTAGCCCGAGAAAGCGTCGGACTTCGGTTGCGTTTCGAGGAACATTCCATTCTTGCATAGCAACCACTTTTGCGGGGTCCATAGCAAACCCTTCTTTGGACACCACATTTCAAAGGAACCTAACTTCTTCTCTCCACAAATGGCATTTGGAGAATTTGGCTTTCAATTGATGTGCATGGAGAGTATCCATGACTTCCCTTAAGTGCTGAGCATGCTCTTCCTCACCTTTTTAGAATATCAAAATTTCGTCCACGAAGACCACCACAAACTTATTGAGGAACTCCCTGAACACTCTGCTCATCAAATCAACAAAGTAAGCAGGTGCATTTGTCAAGCCGAAAGGCATGACAAGCCACTCGAAGAAACCATCCCGAGTTCTAAACGCTGTCTTATCAATGCTGTCTTTAGCCACTCTTAGCTGATGAAACCCGGTAGCTAAATCTAATTGGGAGAAAACCAATGCACCTACAAGCTGATCGAACAAATCATCTATTCTCAGGAGTGGGTGCCTATTCTTCTTGATCAGCTTGTTTAGCTCCCTATAATCAACACACAGGCGAAGTGAACCGTCCGCTTTAGTTCCGAACACTACTGGAGCACCGCATTCAGAAATACTCTGCCTTATAAACCCCCTTTCTAGGAGCTCTTTAATTTTCTTGCTGAGCTCTTTCCGCTCCCTTGGGGCCATGTACCTAACAGGTAAGGCAACGGGTTTTGCATTGTCCGCGAGATATATGCGAAAGTCCATCTCCCGCTTCGGGGGTAAACCCTTTACCTCTTCAAACACATCAGAGTATTCATGGACTACCTTTATAGACTACAAGTTCTCAAAAGACGCATCAAGAGATTCTAGATAACTTAGCATAACAGAGTTCAGGGGATTGCAAGAAATTTCAAGAGTGTTACCAAGGCGAGTCAGGAGTCTAACTACTCTCATTTCAAAGTCGAGGATGGCACCATTTCTGGATACCCAATCCATACCTAAAATAAATCCCTAGCCCGTGAAGCCCAAAACCTAGGCATTACATCTAAACTCAACGCGTAGAATAGATATTTTCAAATCCAAACAAACCATTGGAATATAAGTTGAGCCCCCGATTGGATTTGAAACAACCATGGGATCGTCTACTAAACTAGTGTCTACGTGCAGATATTCAACTAAAGCAACTGATACAAATGAGTGCGATGCGCCAGAATCAAATAATGTACGAATAGGATGATAAAAAAGATAGACTAGACTTTCGACAGAAATATTTCTACCTCGTTCTTGCGGTGGTGCCGTGAGAGCGTGAACTTGTCCTCCAGACGAAGGTCCAGCTCTCTGCCCTTGCTTTCTTGGGCAGTCCTTAGCCTTGTGCCCTGTCTCACCACAGTGGAAACAGCCACCCATCTACCTTTTCTTCTTCCTGCAGTCTTTGAACAAACGTCCAGGAATGCCAAAGAAATTACATTTTCTCTTGTCATGGGGTTTGTTATTCTTCCCGCATTTCTTTGAATCAGCCTTCTTGTTCTGTGACCCCTCCACCTTCTTATCTTGAGGAACTTCCGCTTTTGCCTCTTTCTTGCCCTTGTCTTCCTCATGTAAGAGTGCCACGTCTACTAATCTCTCGTAAGTAGCCCCCATATGTACATGGGTCATAGCTAGGCTGTGAAGTGGCTCATTCAATCACTTAACAAAATGGAGAGCCTTCTTATGAGGAGTATTCACTAAGTCTAGTCCAAATCGGGCCAGCTGATTGAATTGGTTGACGTACTCTTTGACCGTCATGCTTCCTTTCTTAAGAGACAAGAAATTTTCCAGCTGTAAACTTCGTTCAGCTTGTGAAAGGAATTTCATCTCAAACATTATTCTGAAATCTACCCATGTTTCAACTGGTCTTTCAGCGTTAGTAACTTCCCACCAATAGGAAGCTTCGTCTTTGAGCAACCACACCGCCAAGTGTATTTTCTGTCTATCATCCACCTGGAAGATATCGAATAGATCTTCAATTTCTTTGAGCCAATTCCTAGCTTCTACGAATGATTCAGTTCCCTTGAAATCCTTTCCACCCATGGCCCTAAAGTCTCTACAAATTTTTGAAAAAGCATTTGCGCGCGGAGGATGAGGAACCACTGCAGTTGGAGGAGGAGGAATGTCTGCTGGGGCCGCATCTTTGGCCCAAGCCGCTAAGTACCTCCTAAACCAACCAGGTATCGGCATACCCTCTGGAAGTTTAAGATTCCCAGATGTGCTGAAACGAAAAAGAAAAGATTCAAAACAAAGGATAAAATGATAGGGCATATGGCTTTGGGGGATTATGCCTTTAAAATAAAATAACACTTTTTCTTGTAAAATGATTCTTTATATTTCTTTTGAAAATATTTTTCAAAAATTCTTATCTGATCTAGTAAAACTTTACTCTGATACCAAGTGAAACACCCCACCTCCGTTAAGGTCACTCACAAAGGGAATGCCTTAACTTTGGTGGAGGGTTATAGGTACAAGACACAGAAAAATTTAAAAGACAGATAAATATGAGCAGCGAAAAATCAACCATTTATTGCATACGTGGTTCAGTACAAAAGCATTACAGCAAATTGTCTCAAAATAACTTCCAAAACATTACACCATAATTTCTGTCTTGATTATTAAATAAAGAAGCATAAAACATAGAAAAAACTGCATAAATCCCCAAGTGTCATATCCAAAAGTCATAGCCAATGTAAGAGAGTCATACATCTAATTTCTTGAAGCTTGTAAAGAGTCTGATTAAGCTGGCTGTGGACATTGGGGGGGAATGGAAGAAAAGAAGACGAAAGAAAATGGGTCAGACAATAGGTCTGGTAAATTTAGTGATTACTAGTATTTAAACAAGGAAAGGGATCATGACAGTAATAACGGAATATAGGACAATACCCTAATATAAGATAAGATGAACATGTGATCGCACCTATTATTATAGTCTCTGCACCTATTAACCATTTGTTCAACCAGGCAACTGGGTTCGTAATAAACAATCCCCTTAATGATCGGCTCCTACTCGCATGCATTAATGTCCTGTGTCATTCGGCCCCACTTGACTGTAGCTACCTGTGTTGGTTCCACCATGGGGTGTATCAGTCCCTCTGGTGGCAACCCGACATGATTCAAGATCCACAGTTTATATTACTGATGCCCAATGCCTGCTTTTTCCACTCCGGAGTATGTGCACGCCCATACTCCATCGGAACCTACACCGATGCACCAACCGCTGACGTTTTGACCGCTTATAATCAGCGCAGTAATCGTGCCCCACCCTGCCTAGTTCAGGGTTACCATGATACATCTATGTGGGTTACTGCTGAAATGGGTCCCCGTTACTAGGGTTTTCTAATCAACATGTTTATATGGTTAAGTGTCCAAGTTTACCTAACCCCACCCTTCACTTTAGTTAACATGTTGAATCGGTTAAGTGTTTCCCTAATTGACTTAACCCTACCAATCCTGACTTAGCTTTAATTTATTCATTAAAGCATCGACCACTCACATTAGACAGGTCTTGTGGTGGTCAACGGATTTGCCGGTCGGTTCCGGGCAGTTTTACACCACAACTCAGTCTAACCTCGGGCCCTTTTTGGGCTTGATGCACTAACCACCCACATTAGACAGGTCTTGTTGTGGTCACTGGATATGCCGGTCTATTCCGGGCAGTTCTACACCACACCTCAGTCTAACCTCGGGTTAGGCATAATCGTCTTTTCTAAATTCACATATTTTCTATATATGTCTAATTCCTCATGTAAATTAATTTTAATTTCCTCATGCCATAATTATCTTTTCAAGTATTGCTCACAATAAATGGTGTATCAAATATATCGTTTTATGAACAAACCTATGCCATGATTTTTCATGTTTTCCCATCGTTATCCCCATAGAACGTACGTATGGATTACATAAAATGTTGGGCTAGCAAATTAGCCCAAACCCATAAACAAAAAGGGGTAATAAACAAGAAACATGAAATAAACATAAAATAGCATACATTCAACTTATCACATGTAACTTAGCATAGATGTATCATTGTCTTAACTAAACAGGTAAAGGTGAACTTGTGACTAAGTTGGATCAAATTTTCATGTAAACTTGATATGGGTCTAACATGGAGGTTTAACATATAAACACAATTTTAAACCACAATTTATCGTACTAACTTATGTATGTCAAAACATAAGAAAGCCACTATGAACATATTTAAATCACAACTTGGCATGATAACCTATGTGTGTTACAACATAACAGAACTACTACCAACATATTTAAATCAAAACTTAGTATGATAACTTATGTGTTAAAACATAAGAGGACTACTATAAACATGTTTAAATCACACTTAGCCTGATAACTTGTGTTAAAACATAACAGGGCTACAAATCCAATCTTGCAACATAAATAGATTCAACTTAACATAATTTCTCAATATTCATGAATGTTGATCTAATATGTAAGCATGTGACTTAGATCATAAACTTGCAAATAACCACCAAATTACAACATGACATGTTCCACCATTCAGTTGGCATAATCGGTTCTTTACCCAATCGTAATAGATTCTAATAACATACAATATGGTATGTTCATCATCACAAATATATAGAACTGATCGATCACAACAGTAATTTAAGATACATTAGAATCAAACTTCGTTATCTCATACATTAGCATCATTCCATATTCTAGTTACAACATGCCATGATTTCATTTAAAAACCAACTTACAAACTAAAAGGAATTCTTGATTTTCTGAAAATATGAATTTTGAAATTGGAGGTGCGTGCCTTTGA
Source organism: Allium sativum (assembly GCA_030737875.1). Taxonomy (NCBI): domain Eukaryota; kingdom Viridiplantae; phylum Streptophyta; class Magnoliopsida; order Asparagales; family Amaryllidaceae; genus Allium; species Allium sativum. Next base: position 4,740,545 of record JASFAX010000038.1, on the reverse strand, counting down.
TGAAGTTCGTTAAATTAGATTAGCTTTTAATTTCATTTTGATGTAGGCTTTTAACTCGTTTCTGAATTGAAAACGGTGACGGCTACTCCAAGTTCTCTACCGACGGCATGACAGTTCCACGATCATTTTTGTGTGAATTTTAGGTTGAGTATTGAGTTGTTTATATAGAATTTCAATTTGATTATAGCCGTCAGATGAACCCAGAGTTAACCACAGCCATTCAGACCAGATCAGGACCATCCAGAAACCCTAGTGACTCAGCAGCATGTCATCAGTCGTTCAAAATACAGATCTGGCCGGAGGGCCAGGTCTACCCCCAGGTCGACCTCTATGGGGGGAGGTCGACACTAGGGTCGACCCCCTGTGTAACACCCCACGTCCATTAATGTCACTCACAAAGGGAATGCATTAAATTCTATGGAGCGTTTTAAGTAAGTATAGAACAAAAACTTAACAGCAAGACAGATATAAACAGTACTTGATAATTAACACTTTTTTCATTGCAGCGGATAAACCCGTATGTTTGATTACATCATCAAAAACCATAAACCAATGTCAAGTACATCATATCCATCTTGATAAAACAAAGTACATAAACTGAAAGACATAATCCCCAACATCAAAATAGCCATAAATAAAGAGAAGCCGAACTTTACTTCAGCGATCCAAGCAATCTTCTAAAAGCAGTCCAAAATCAAGCTCCATTGGTGCTAGTTCCAACCTGAGCACCTAGGGTGGGGGGAAGGAAAGATATGGAAAAAGGGGGGTCAGACATAAAGTCCGGCGAGTGCGATAACTCTAACAATATAATTAACAATGTAAATAGGCTAAGGCATAAGTTGGAAAATAAGGAGATGACCATGAACCATTGAGATGACAGAGTAAACAAGGAAACAAGATGTATAACGATATCGTTAAAGCGTACCTAACCCACTAAGATAATTACTAAGCTACACCAACACTATGGATGATTGCTATACTGCACCGCCACTAGTATACTGCATCCCCATAAGTCACCCTAAGGTTGATCCCGCCTACAGACTTAATAATGATATTGGTAGTTTCGTGCACCCCTAGCTGCCTTCAAAGGTGCCGTCTGCCGTATCACCACTAGGTGTACCCACTAACCCCAAGCGATCGGCTCCCTAACTCGTAGATACCCATGCTGGCCCCACAGTGGGGTGTATCACTCCACAAAGTGGCAACCCGATACCACCAAGAATGCACGGCTTATACCTACACGATGCAACAACGTCTTACCTACCAGCCTAGGTCAACACACGCATATTGTAACACCCCACGTCCATTGATGTCACTCACGAAGGGAATGCATTAACTTCCATGGAGGTTATAAGTGAATATAGAACAGAAAAATTACAACAAGACAGATAGTAAATAGTACTTGGAAATCTAAAACTTCATTTTATTCCAGCGGAAATTAAACTTGTTTGTTACATCATAAAACCAAGTACAATATCCATCTTCATAAAAACAAAATACATAATCCCATTACATAAATAGCCATTAAAAAGATAACAAGCTGGACTTTACTTCAACGGTCCAAGCTTTCCAAGAGAGATGAAGCAATTCAATCAAACTCCACTAGAGCTGGGCCCAACCTGAGGACCTGGAGGGGAAAAAGGATAGAAATAGAGGGGGTCAGACATAAAGTCTAGCGAGTATGATAATTCTAACAATACTATTATCAAAATAACTAGACTAAGGCATAAGCAGGAAGCCAAGTAAATGTCTATGAACTCTTTGGAAGATAAAGATAGCGTTTAAGATAACGTTAAAGATAACAGTAAAGGCACACCTAATTACTAACAAATGATTTCTACACTGCACTGCACATTACTACACAGCACCACACCAAACACCCTATTGTTTAATCCCACTTGCTTCAAACAGAAAGTTTATAAATAGCCTTACGTACCCCTAGCTGACTACATAGGTGTTGTCTGCCCCTATCTCCACTAGGTGTAACCCACTACCCACTTTCGATCGGCTCCCTACTCGTAGATACCCGTGCTAGCCCGACAGTGGGGTGTATCACTCCCCTAAAGTGGCAACCCAATACAACTTGAGAATGCACGGCTTATACCTACACGATGCAACAACGTCTCACCTACCAGCCCGGGTCCACACGCGCATATGAAACCCGTTGGACTTGCGTTGCCACCGCTCCCCGTTTTGGCCTCTTACAGTGAAACCCAGCATGTGTGTCCCGTCCTCGACTTGGGTCGAGCCCACAAAGATACGTTTGGGATACTGGTCGAAATGGCCCCCACAAGCTACCCGCCTAAGCTTGTCACTAGTATATCCCACTTAACCCTCTTAGTCATGTTCATTTACATGTGTGTTTGGTTAAGTCTTACTAATCGTATTTCACATGCCACTAAGGGCACCCCCTAGATTCCTCGTGCCACCTAAGGCACCTACTTAACCCCCATGTCCCACTTTACATGTTTATCTAGTTAAGTATTTCTTAATTCATTCCGGCCATAACCTCATAAAGACCTCTCACATTAGACTGACATTTATGGCAGCTGGATTTGCCGGGTGGGTCCGGGAAGTCTTACCCCATAAAAGAGTCTAACCTCGTGTCTTTAAAACTGTTATGCTTTAGTTTAGGCCTAGGACCTCTCACATTGGGCTGAAATTTGTGACCAGTGGATTTGCCGGGCGGGTCCGGGCAGGTTTACGTCACAAAGGAGTCCAACCTCGTGTCCTAAGCATTGATTAACACTTAAAATCTTTTACCCCAGTTTTAATAATTCCCTATTCAAATTATTAATTAAGTCAACTTTTAATGATGTCCACAATTTACTCAATTATGGCCATCCACTTATGGTATGCAAAATCATATCAATTGCACCCCAACTTTTTAATATTAAATCCTTAATATTACCCCTACCCCAGGTTTATATGTTCGCTTATTCAACGCATAATATAGGCTAGACTTGTATAGTCTAACACCTAGCACAAAGATAAATTATAACAACATATAGACAATTAAAATAAATCTAATCATAATAGGGGTGAAACTTGCATAAACTACACATGTTAAGGATCAAAAGGTGTCAACTTGTTAAATGTATCAATTTACATGATATGATCATAGCCCAAATCTATACATAAACTTGCATATGGGGTTTTTAGGCAACATAATGATGGTGTGAACTAGCATAGGATATCACATATGTCATAGCATAATTCTATATGTCATAATAGATGTCTTGGCATATGTTCATAACTTTTCTAATCAATCTAACTTGCATATGTGACTTGTCAAATAGATCAACATAACCAAAACATGATGATTTAATTAATATGAACTAACTAGCATAGATGGTAACATCATGGCCTTTTTAACATGTATGATTCATCACAACTTAGCATAGAAACTTTCAACATACATAACATCATCATAGCATGATTTACAACATATAAGATATCATCATCACATAACATTGGATTTACAATATACATGATAGCAAAAGGGGTTTACAACAACATATATGATAATTCACATCATCTACTCATAATCCATTCATAACTTGTAACGACCCGAAAATCCGGTAGAATTTGAGCTGACCAAAAACACAAGTTCAACCCAAATATCACTAAAATTCGAACCATTATTAGAAATAAGTTAGAGGATGAGGATAGATAAGATAGAAACTTAGAATAGAAGAAGAAGAAGAACAGAAATAACAAAACAGAATCTCACATCGCAGCGGAATAAAATATAATATATACAACCTTTTGGGATACAAAATCTTTTCTGTATATACAACACTTATCAGAGTACAACACATACAACATAGCGGAACAACACTATAACTAGATAACGCTGAAGCCTCCTGCTCCAAGCTCCTTTAGATAGATCTGTAAAATCCTGAACTACTTGACTGCCCGTACAAATTTAGGCAACCAAGAGTTTAGGTAGAACAAAACAAAATAAACTCCGGGTCAGTCATGGGACTGGTATGAGTAAATAGTTATAAACAGCTTGTGACAATAAACGATATCTCATAAGACCACGCCGTGAAAACGGAACGGGTTTTTCCCTTATGAGTATCCAAAATAATCTTTATATCAACTCTTTTGATATTATAATAATGTCTAAATCACATAAATAACAATCTAGTGGAAACGTTTGCATCTCATGTTCCATATATATAATATACAATCAAAACCGCAAGCACGTATTGGGTAATGGATTTCCAACTATGACAAGGTATGGAACCACCTTCCGATCAGTGTACTCTAGAAACGATACACTGGAGTTCAACAAGAACATCTTGCAACTCAGCCACACATGACCGACCACTCATTTCGCTTGAGTGTATCGAATGTATATCACCAACGGTTGGGATCAGCAACCGTTCTCGTATATATATATGGGACATCATTGATAGATTAAAGAAGCAAATGAATATTCTCTAGATAGGTGATTATACACCCTACTTCGGAGCGACCGACTTAGCCATGCTGCCTGCCCGATTTTTGTCATTTCCTGGTTGTTGAGGCCAGAGGTTACGCTGTATCATCACATCAGATTCACTTCGAATGCCACATTGTCAGATCCATCGAAAATCACTAATTGACGTCTACAACAGTACATTACGTGTTAGCTAAAGAAGTGCCCTTCTCCGCTTCCACTCTTGGTACGGTTGAAGAAATCAATGTACGTGACCTTTCTGGAAATACTGTGTCAGACATTCATCCATACAAGTCATCCAGGAACAGGATGAACCGAAGGCACCATTTCTATTAATAGAAAAAGTCCTTGCACTCTACTCCGTCTTCGATTATCTTTATATATTCTGATTCGCACGCTACTGCCGATATGGAGTGGTTCTTCGGATAATAATCCAACCGGTCTCTCCATATTGACAACGATGGTCAAAACTTCGATAGTCTGTGATTTAACTATCGAATAAAAACAAGTGTTTCGATAGTCGATGATTTAACTATCGAATAAAACAAGTGTTCATCCAAACATCCAACAATCACTGAACCTTTAATTAATATTCCATTAATTAAATCTCTTCTCTATTTCTTATCAATATTTGTTAACCAAATATTTTCAATAACCATATTGGCCTTATATGTTATTTGGAAAACATTTCCATATATCGCCTTCTTTTATTTTCTAAACTTTAGAAAATATATGTTATTTATAATTGGAAAATATTCCAATTACTTATCTCTTTTCCAATTTCGTTTATTTCTATACTTAGGAAACGTTCATTATTCTATTTCCAAGCTTTGCACATATTTGGGTTAAAACAGATGTTGTGTAAAACATCGTTACGACAACCCAAATACAGTATTTAACTAATTCTTATTCCACATTGATCTTCGAGCCTGAATCTTGCTACTTATCGGTATATCATTAAATCAACCAAGTTGGGGTATAATTACCTCTCAGACCTTGACTGAATAACATTTAACGTCAAAACAGACAAGACTACTTACTCGAATAATCAATACCATACAACTGATTATTTACCTTTAAACACATATACATTTTCTCTTTCTATTCCTATGAGGTTTTATTCTTATACTTCCTTTTTGATTATACTATTCTAGTTCTTAGTTCGTTTTCTTATCGACTTCTATATATTTTGATATGTTAATTTCTAACTATCAAATTATCTTAAAAATATTCTATCTCCTTAAATTCCCGGAAAAATTCGCCATAACCTCCTTTGTACCGGGAGCATCGGGAAATTTCAAATAGCTTTCCCGGTCCTTGTCATCTCAAAAAGAAAAAGAAAAAGCCAAGCGGCTTGCCGATACGGCGCATAAAATCTCATATATGAATTAAATACGTACCTTTTTGTCGGGCATTCTATTTATTTCACTTCTATACTTTATTCCAAACCTGTCTCCTGTATGTCTATACATGTCCAATCTATTTTAACTATACCAATCGTTTTAACTCAATTTGTTAATTAAATCTGTTACTTAACTTTTCAGTCTATTTCACCTTCATATTTGAACATGACATGTTCAAATATATTTTAACTGCATATTAACAAATTCTAATTATACTCATACTCTCGTTTCCTTATCGACTTCTTATTCAAATTCCAATTCAATTCTATTTGAATTCTCTTTATTTAAACTTCATTTGAATTCTATTTTCAAATTTTATAGTTTAAAGTCCATTTGAAATTCTATTTTCAAATTCTATATTCAAAGTCTAATTCTAACTATCAAATTCTATATTCAAAGTCTATTTGAATTCTATATTCAAATTCTACCTTTCCATTTATAAACAACGTTTATAAATTCAATTCAAATCCCATATTTTCATTTATAAACAAATTTTATAACTTCGATTACTTGTTTTATATACCTTCAAAATAAGTTAATATTTTCTATAGTTTTATTTAAAATTCAAATTCTATTTATAAAAATAGAATTTCCTTTTTAAATATCAAATACCCTTTCCGATATTTTTATGAATCAATATTCAAGCCCCAGGGATATTTTAAACAATCAATCAACCAATTTTCAATCATTTGATTTTTATCACATCGTATATGAATATATATGATATCAAACAAACAAACAGATAATATATATTTTTGAGGAATCCAGTTGGATTCCTCCAACCTGTTTTCCTGCATCCACAGATGTTAGTCAACATAGTAATACCCATCCTGCTTCGAGGCAGGATATCGCGGTATAGAAGGTCATCCACTAATCATAGCGTGGGGCGTATAGGGTAATCATCCGCTATGAAACTACGGGCATCCGCTAATGATACTGCGGGAATCCAACCAATCATCAACCCAATATATATATATATATATATATATATATATAATAGTCCTAAATAACTAATATATTTAAATCAACCAAACAATATTCAAACAAGCAACAATAATTATTTTTAACGACATAAAAATAATTCTAATTAAGGTGAGTGAGATTTACTCACATTATTTTACTTGTTGAATATCCATTCTGATTCCATTCAGTCTCGTCTAACATTGACTTGAATTGTTTCAACTTAATCCTTCTCGAATGGATTACGCCTATGATCAGATGATTTTATATTTATCGATTAAACGATTATCCCATTAAATTAACTACTATATTAAATAAATTAAATATTGACTAAATAATTTATTTAATTACCTTCCCCATTTACTTTCAATTACAGTAGCTTCCCTAACTGCCCTCAGGACCCTTTAATATCTGCTCCATTCTCTATGGCATTCCGTCGAACACCATATGGTCATTAACAGCTCTCACCACTCCGAACTCCATGCACTATCATTCGAACTCCACTACCTCGAATCAACAGTAACTATGCAAAATTCGGACCTCCATTATACTATCCAACTCTGTCTCCTTCCTCCATTCAACAGCATACGCTGCTTTCATTCCAAAAGAAGAACATCGACCCTCCTACTCAGCTCGCTACATCAACCCTAGCTCAAGGAGGACAACATCGAACCTCCTTTCACATTCACGAACTCTTCCTGACATTCAACAAACTCGACTCCCATTAAGCCCAGTGCCACCATGTCCCCGTTCAACGCTAACACCACATCACTGCTTCGCCACACTCAGGTCGTCGCGGAAACAAGGACCAAACTGAACCTCGCCTGCTCCAAAATGTCGCGAGTTCAACATCTTCGAACGCTGCTGACGAGCCCACCACTCCGATAAATCGCGAGTCCAAAACCGAGTACCTCCGCTGAGCTATCGAACCTTCTAAGACCCAATCTCGAGCTTCTAATTTGCTTCGAACTTCTGGAATTCGATTTCGTATTTTGATTTGAGGGAGTTCTATTTTTTCCTGAGTACTTCGATTTGGTTTCGATTTGTGTTGGACTAGGAAAAAGGAACGGAGGCTGAAGCTTTTAAAAGGGGAGTTGCGGTTTAAAATTGAACAGAAAGGCCATGGGGTTTGGTTTAGTTGGTGATAATAAGGGTGCCACGTTTTTCTCCTTTTCATTTCTTTTATATATTTATTTTATTTAATTTGAATTAAACCGGTATACTTAAAATAAAAATGCACCTTGATTTCCAAATTCCTTTCTGAGCCCAACAACTGTCGTTCTTAGGGTAAAACCACTATTCCGGACACACTGGGATAGGTCACGAAGTCCAATTCGATCGTCTGTGGATGATATTTATTTAAATCAATATAAATTAATTTCAGGCAATTTATTCTTCGATAATAAATTAACATTATTCTTCTAATTCAAACAGGAGTTTGAATTGATTTTCTGAACTGTTTCTAATTCAGTTTCAACTTCTCGAACTGACGTATTTCGATAATTTAATATATTCGATATTAAATCGAAATTGATTATTAAATTGATAACTTAATATAAAAATCCCATTGATATTTATCCACCCAATATTTAAAATTGTATTAAATATTCAAATCTAACCGACGGAATATCCGGGTCATTACATTCTTCCCCACTTAAAATAATTTCGTCCTCGAAATTGCTAAGGTAGAAAAGTGCTACAAACCCATTTATCCTTTCTAAACTTATTGATGTCGATACTTCAACATTTCAAACTTCCTTACGTAACTCTCTTTCGAATAAACCCATATTCGATGACTCCTCCCTTCGAATAACTATATTCGATAATCTCTCTTTCGAATAACCAGATTCGGAAACCTTTCTTCGAATAAACTATATTCGATTTAACTCCATTCGCTTGACTCTAGATCGCAGCGATCATAATGGTTACGCCTGATTCCCCCAGGAAACATCCGACCGCCCTAGGCTATCTGCAGCCCTACGAATTACGCTAGCAGTCGTACGAAATGGCAACTTATCCTGAGTAACTATGTTTGACTAATTCTATCTCAGTACTATATTCGATCAACTTTAATTGAATAACTATCATTCAATTAAATTCTAAATTGATTAATTATGTTCAATAACTTTATCTGGTTAACTCTTTATTTGAATAACAAATATTTGATAAATTCTAATTGAAAAATTAATATTCAATTAACTCTATGGATTAACCCTAACTGATTAACTCTAACTGGTTAATTCTTACTCTAATCGATTTATTCTAACTCTAATCGATTATTTCTAACTCTAATCGACTTCTCTAACTCCAATCGACTTCTCCTATTCGAATAACTCCTTTTAACTTTTATTCATTTATAAAGATTTACTTTTTGTAACGATTCTTCACTTTATAAATGTTTTCTTTAATAACGTTACTTCACTTAGACAAGTGTTGCGTAGCCCATCTATTTAAAACTATCGGTGTTAAAAACCAATATCTCTTCTCTATATATGTCCAGACTTATATATTCCATTTATCGAATGATACATATTTAATTTATAAACTGTTATTTATAAATTAATCTTTTCTATTTATCTGTTAAAAACAGATTTCCATTTTTTATTCATCTTCTGAATATTCCTTTGATTAAATTCTATTTATTTAACAAATAAATATCCCATTTATAACATTCTATTTATTTCTATAAATAAATATTTCCATTCTATCTATTTGTAAATGTTTTACAAATATTCCCTTCTAAATTCTATTTGTAAATGTTTTTACAAATATTTCTCCTTCTATTTGTTTACACATAACTTCCTTTGTATTTGTTTTACAAATATAATTCCTTTATATTTTTACAAATATATTTTCTTTTGGTTTTTCCTTTACTCACACCCAATTCATATTTCATTCACATTGAATTTACTCAATTTATTTACTTCGATCCATTTAACTTTACTTAAGTTAAATTTAATTTCAATTATTCAAATTCCCATTAACTATTTGCTAATTAACTGTTTTGCCTATTTCACCCTTTTTATTTGAATATACTTGTTCAAATATATGTCAACTTAATTATAAACTAATCTAATTATATTTTCAACTCGAGTTATATATTCGATTTCGAATATAAATTCTCAATCTCTTTCACTTATCCAAAAACCCAATTTCGATTCAAATTTCCTTTAACTAATTATTCTCCAATTTAGTTAATTCTATTTAACCATTTAAAATATGATTTTTGTCTTAAAAATCATTTCACTTACTTCACTGGAGTTCATATTTATTTTATATCTCCAGTCTGGATTTTTCTAATGCCAATTCGGATTTTATTTCCTAAAAATCCTTTTATTTATATATATAAACCATTGTGGTTTTTAATGGTTTCTGGCGCTGCTTTTCTAAAAATTTGATTTTGACATAACTCAAAATCTATACGACGAAATCTAGATTTTTCTCTTTCATTAGAAAACTATTGTTCAACCGGTCCCGACGATTCTTGTTTCAAAGAATTCCGACTTCAATTGAGTTCTGTATACTAAATTGAAGTTCGAATCGCCAATTTACGAACTGTCGTGCTACGGCGAGCTCGTTTTAATTATATTTATAAATATAAACATTTTAACTTTGTTTATAATAAATTCAACTCCGTTCTGATATATTTTTAATATATATCCAATCCATTTCACAAAATATTCCCGATCTATTTCACTTCTTTATTCAAATCCTATATATTTACAATATTCAAATTTCATTTGAATCTCTTTATTCAAACTCTATATTTGAATTTCCTTCTATTCAATTTCAATTTGAATTTTCTTCTATTCAATTTCTATTTGAATTTTCTTCTATTCAATTCCTATTTCAATTCCTTATCTTAAATTTCTATTTGAAATCCTTTATTCAAAACCCATTTCAAATCCTTTATTCAAATCCCATTTGAAATCCTTTATTCAATTTATATTTGAGTTTCTTATCTTCAATTCCTATTTGAAATCCTTTGAATTTAATTCTATTTTTAACTCCTTTGTATTCAAATCCTATTTAAATTTCACCTTGAATTCAAATTCTATTTAAACTCCTTTTATTTAAAATTCTATTTCAACTTTATATTTTTTTTGAAATTCTATTTAACCAAATTCCATTTGAATTCTAATATTCAAATCTCTATTTGACTTTTCTTTATTCAAATCCATTTGAATTCCTTTGAATTCAAATTCCATTTGAATTTTTCTAATACAATTTCTATTTGAATTATATATATATTCAAATTCCATTATTTTACTTCTATTTGAAATCTATATTCCAATTCCCATTTCAAAATTCCTTTGAAGTTATATAAATATATACATATATTTATATCTATCTCAAATTCAAAACATTTGAATTTTCAAACAACTTGTTTCTTTTCAAACAAATTTCCATCAAAACTTTTCTAAGGTAGCAATTTATCACTTAGAAACTCGAAAATGAACACTGATGATGTTGCGACCATCATCTGAATTATTTCCCAGCTACTGAATGAGTTCAGTGCTATATTTCTTTCAAACTCCATTTAGAAAAATATTTTCCAAACTCCCAGGATTTTAAATTCTGAATTCTGGTTGGAATTCAATTTCAATTTATCACATTTGTATATTTGATTTCATATACAAATTCCATTGGTTATATATATAACTATTTCTGTTTTATATTCTAATTTGATTATAATCCTAACAATCAACTTAACTATTTAAAAACAATATCGTGTCCAATCCTCTATTCAAGTGTTTATAAACTCCTATCGACATCGTGGCGTCCCACGATTCGACCAAAATTTATAATCCACTCAATAGACTAGTCAACACAATATAAAATAGTTTTTATATCAAATAACAAATACGCTCTCTCGTATATATATATACACTCAACTCATTCTAGGATACTACTGATCCTATCTCTAATGAGCACAATCCAACAAGCCTAGGTATTCGCTCAACCTAAGCTCTGATACCAACTGTAACGACCCGAAAATCCGGTAGAATTTGAGCTGACCAAAAACACAAGTTCAACCCAAATATCACGAAAATTCAAACCATTATTAGAAAGAAGTTAGAGGATGAGGATAGATAAGATAGAAACTTAGAATAGAAGAAGAAGAAGAACAGAAATAACAACACAGAATCTCACATCGCAGCGGAATAAAATATAATATATACAACCTTTTGGGATACAAAATCTTTTCTGTATATACAACACTTATCAGAGTACAACACTTACAACATAGCGGAACAACACTATAACTAGATAACGCTGAAGCCTCCTGCTCCAAGCTCCTTTAGATAGATCTGTAAAACCCTGAACTACTTGACTGCCCGTACAAATTTAGGTACCCAAGAGTTTAGGTAGAACAAAACAAAATAAACTCCGGGTCAGTCATGGAACTGGTATGAGTAAACAGTTATAAACAGCTTGTGACAATAAACGATATCTCATAAGACCACGCCATGAAAACGAAACGGGTTTTTCCCTTATGAGTATCCAAAATAATCTTTATATCAACTCTTTTGATATTATAATAATGTCTAAATCACATAAATAACAATCTAGTGGAAACGCTTGCATCTCACGTTCCACATATATAATATACAATCAAAACCGCAAGCACGTATTGGGTAATGGATTTCCAACTATGACAAGGTATGGAACCACCTTCCGATCAGTGTACTCTAGGAACGATACACTGGAGTTCAACAAGAACATCTTGCAACTCAGCCACACATGACCGACCACTCATTTCGCTTGAGTGTATCGAATGTCACCAACAGTTGGGATCAGCAACCGTTCTCGTATATATATATGGGACAACATTGATAGATTAAAGAAGCAAATGAATATTCTCTAGATAGGTGATTATACACCCTACTTCGGAGCGACCGACTTAGCCATGCTGCCTGCCCGATTTTTGTCATTTCCTGGTTGTTGAGGCCAGAGGTTACGCTGTATCATCACATCAGATTCACTTCGAATGCCACATTGTAAGATCCATCGAAAATCACTAATTGACGTCTACAACATTACATTACGTGTTAGCTAAAGAAGTGCCCTTCTCCGCTTCCACTCTTGGTACGGTTGAAGAAATCAATGTACGTGACCTTTCTGGAAATACTCTGTCAGACATTCATCCATACAAGTCATCCAGGAACAGGATGAACCGAAGGCACTATTTCTATTAATAGAAAAAGTCATTGCACTCTACTCCGTCTTCGATTATCTTTATATAATCTGATTCGCACGCTACTGCCGATATGGAGTGGTTCTTCGGATAATAATCCAACCGGTCTCTCCATATTGACAACGATGGTCAAAACTTCGATAGTCTGTGATTTAACTATCGAATAAAAACAAGTGTTTCGATAGTCGATGATTTAACTATCGAATAAAACAAGTGTTCATCCAAACATCCAACAATCACTGAACCTTTAATTAATGTTCCATTAATTAAATCTCTTCTCTATTTCTTATCAATATTTGTTAACCAAATATTTTCAATAACCATATTGGCCTTATATGTTATTTGGAAAACATTTCCATATATCGCCTTCTTTTATTTTCTAAACTTTAGAAAATATATGTTATTTATAATTGGAAAATATTCCAATTACTTATCTCTTTTCCAATTTCGTTTATTTCTATACTTAGGAAACGTTCATTATTCTATTTCCAAGCTTTGCACATATTTGGGTTAAAACAGATGTTGTGTAAAACATCGTTACGACAACCCAAATACAGTATTTAACTAATTCTTATTCCACATTGATCTTCGAGCCTGAATCTTGCTACTTATCGGTATATCATGAAATCAACCAAGTTGGGGTATAATTACCTCTCAGACCTTGACTGAATAACATTTAACGTCAAAACAGACAAGACTACTTACTCGAATAATCAATACCATACTACTGATTATTCACCTTTAAACACATATACATTTTCTCTTTCTACTCCTACGAGGTTTTATTCTTATACTTCCTTTTTGATTATACTATTCTAGTTCTAAGTTCGTTTTCTTATCGACTTCTTTATATTTTGATATGTTAATTTCTAACTATCAAATTATCTTAAAAATATTCTATCTCCTTAAATTCCCGGAAAATTCTCCATAACCTCCTTTGTACCGGGAGCATCGGGAAATTTCAAATAGCTTTCCCGGTCCTTCTCATCTCAAAAAGAAAAACAAAAAGCCAAGCGGCTTGCCGAAACGGCGCATAAAATATCATATATGAATTAAATACGTACCTTTTTGTCGGGCATTCTATTTATTTCACTTCTATACTTTATTCCAAACCTGTCTCCTGTATGTCTATACCTGTCCAATCTATTTTAACTATACCAATCGTTTTAACTCAATTTGTTAATTAAATCTGTTACTTAACTTTTCAGTCTATTTCACCTTCATATTTGAACATGACATGTTCAAATATATTTTAACTGCATATTAACAAATTCTAATTATACTCATACTCTCGTTTCCTTATCGACTTCTTATTCAAATTCCAATTCAATTCTATTTGAATTCTCTTTATTTAAACTTCATTTGAATTCTATTTTCAAATTTTATAGTTTAAAGTCCATTTGAAATTCTATTTTCAAATTCTATATTCAATGTCTATTTCTAACTATCAAATTCTATATTCAAAGTCTATTTGAATTCTATATTCAAATTCTACCTTTCCATTTATAAACAACGTTTATAAATTCAATTCAAATCCCATATTTTCATTTATAAACAAATTTTATAACTTCGATTAATTGTTTTATATACCTTCAAAATAAGTTAATATTTTCTATAGTTTTATTTAAAATTCAAATTCTATTTATAAAAATAGAATTTCCTTTTTAAATATCAAATACCCTTTCCGATATTTTTATGAATCAATATTCAAGCCCCAGGGATATTTTAAACAATCAATCAACCAATTTTCAATCATTTGATTTTTATAACATCGTATATGAATATATATGATATCAAACAAACAAACAGATAATATATATTTTTGAGGAATCCAGTTGGATTCCTCCAACCTGTTTTCCTGCATCCACAGATGTTAGTCAACATAGTAATACCCGTCCTGCTTCGAGGCAGGATATCGCGGTATAGAAGGTCATCCACTAATCATAGCGTGGGGCGTATACGGTAATCATCCGCTATGAAACTGCGGGCATCTGCTAATGATACTGCGGGAATCCAACCAATCATCAACCCTATATATATATATATAATAGTCCTAAATAACTAATATATTTAAATCAACCAAACAATATTCAAACAAGCAACAATAATTATTTTTAACGACATAAAAATAATTCTAATTAAGGTGAGTGAGATTTACTCACATTATTTTACTTGTTGAACATCCATTCTGATTCCATTCAGTCTCGTCTAACATTGACTTGAATTGTTTCAACTTAATCCTTCTCGAATGGATTACGCCTATGATCAGATGATTTTATATTTATCGATTAAACGATTATCCCATTAAATTAACAACTATATTAAATAAATTAAATATTGACTAAATAATTTATTTAATTACCTTCCCCATTTACTTTCAATTACAGTAGCTTCCCCAACTGCCCTCAGCACCCTCTAATATCTGCTCCATTCTCTATGGCATTCCGTCGAACACCATACGGTCATTAACAGCTCTCACCACTCCGAACTCCATGCACTATCATTCGAACTCCACTGCCTCAAATCAACAGTAACTATGCAAAATTCGAACCTCCATTATACTATCCAACTCTGTCTCCTTCCTCCATTCAACAGCATACGCTGCTTTCATTCCAGAAGAAGAACATCGACCCTCCTACTCAGCTCGCTACATCAACCCTAGCTCAAGGAGGACAACATCAAACCTCCTTTCACATTCACGAACTCTTCCTGACATTCAACAAACTCGACTCCCATTAAGCCCAGCGCCACCATGTCCCCGTTCAACCCTAACACCACATCACTGCTTCGCCACACTCAGGTCATCGCGGAAACAAGGACCAAACTGAACCTCGCCTGCTCCAAAAGGTCGCGAGTTCAACATCTTCGAACGCTGCTGACGAGCCCACCACTCCGATAAATCGCGAGTCCAAAACCGAGTACCTCCGCTGAGCTGTCGAACCTTCTAAGACCCAATCTCGAGCTTCTAATTTGCTTCGAACTTCTGGAATTCGATTTCGTATTTTGATTTGAGGGAGTTCGGTTTTTTCCTGAGTACTTCGATTTGGTTTCGATTTGTGTTGGACTAGGAAAAAGGAACGGAGGCTGAAGCTTTTAAAAGGGGAGTTGCGGTTTAAAATTGAACAGAAAGGCCATGGGGTTTGGTTTAGTTGGTGATAATAAGGGTGCCACGTTTTTCTCCTTTTCATTTCTTTTATATATTTATTTTATTTAATTTGAATTAAACCGGTATACTTAAAATAAAAATGCACCTTGATTTCCAAATTCCTTTCTGAGCCCAACAACTGTCGTTCTTAGGGTAAAACCACTATTCCGGACACACTGGGATAGGTCACGAAGTCCAATTCGATCGTCTGTGGAAGATATTTATTTAAATCGATATAAATTAATTTCAGGCAATTTATTCTTCGATAAAAAATTAACAATATTCTTCTAATTCAAACAGGAGTTTGAATTGATTTTCTGAACTGTTTCTAATTCAGTTTCAACTTCTCGAACTGACGTATTTCGATAATTTAATATATTCGATATTAAATCGAAATTGATTATTAAATTGATAACTTAATATAAAAATCCCATTTATATTTATCCACCCAATATTTAAAACTGTATTAAATATTCAAATCTAACCGACGGAATATCCGGGTCATTACATAACTCAACCTAATTAAAATGATAATAATCTTGTTAAGATCATCATACTCACAATTTAGAGAAGAAAAGAGAGAGTTTTGCTTTGCTTTAGGGTTGAGAGAATTAGAATTGAATTTGTTTTTCTTCTTTCTTAGTTGGCGGCGGCTCCATTGATTTCCATTGCGATGGTATGACGGTAACTATTCTATTTTAATTAGGTTTAGGGACAGCATAAGGATGTATTTATAGGTGTAGGAAGTTATTTAGGACCATTAGATTAACCCTGAACCATGAGAAACAATCAAATGCAAAATCTGCATTTGAGCGAATCGGCCCACGGGTTGACAGCCAAACACCCTGGATTAACCCCTAGTCGAACCAACGGGGCTTGGGTCGACCTCAAAAATTGTCCGGTTCGGTTATTTCCCCGCCCAATTCGTTGTTTTGAACTTTTTTGCTTATTTATTTATTTAATTTTTAATTTTTATATATATATCAATATATATATTTCTCAGTGCAACCCATTTCACTTAATTCTTTTCTAAAAATTAAGTATACTTTAATTTGTGAATTTTAATGTTATAAAATTACGGGGTGTTACATTCTCCCCTCCTTAAAGGATTTCGTCCCCGAAATCTCCAAGTCAAGAAGAATGTATATCCTACCATCTAATCGTCCATCTACTCAACCATCAAACACCAGCATCCATTGTCCTTAAAAGACTTCTAATGCTTTTATGTTTATATGCATAGTATGTGTATATGTCCATATCTAATGCAAAATTAGGCGGTCAACTGATTCAGTCGACCTCCTTAGTGCAATTCATGATAGTGCCATGCGTCCAATATGTATGCAAAAGATTCCTAATGATACATATTAATTCTATATGTGTGCACAACCATCCACCCGAATGCAGCAATTATATGATAATACAACCATTATACATCCATTTTACTAAATACATCCATTTTATATGCAATATGCAATATGAAGTGACTGAGCCGATCTGGTGCCTAATAGTGTGTGTATATGCATCCACGAGCAACCACTAACAAACACTTGCATCCACTTTGCATCCACCATACATAACATGTCTTAAACACATGTTTCAACCATAGGATTATCCTAACTAAAGGTCAAAGATACTAGTGAGAGGATACGCTAAAGGTAAGATAAGTACAAGATAAGTGATAAAGGAGAAATTAAAGGACATACCCTCGAAAAGAAAAGGGTATCGTGAACGCATCTTCTCTTCTGTCTCCCAAGTAGCGTTGCTCTCATCATCTCCCCATTGCACTTTGACTAGTCTGACCTCTCGATTCCTCAACCTCTTGATCTCCGACCCAAGAATGCACGTAGGAGCTCATCGAATTGTCGCATCACGCTCTATCTCCACCTCTCTAAGAAAGCTCGGCTCTACCACTTCCGAGGTCTCGTGCAAGCACTTCCTCAAATGTGACACATGGAATACGTCGTGTACACCACTAAGTCTCTCGGCCAACTCCACCCTATACGCCATTTGCCCAATCTTCTCCTTAATAGGAAACGGTCCTACGAACGTTGGTGCTAATTTCCCAACGGACCCAAAGCGAACTACGTTTCGTAATGGAGATACATTGATAAAGACCATGTCCCCAACCTCAAATTCAAGATCCATCCTTCTCTTATCCGCATATGATTTTTGCCTATCTTGCGCTGCTTTCATCCTCCTCCGAATCAAATCGATCTCCTCCGAAGTCTCTCTAATGATATCGGGCACAAGTAAGATCTTATCAGTAGATTCCCACCAACATGTAGGCGAACGACACGGCCGTCCATAAAGAGCTTCGAATGGTGCCATACCAATGCTAGACTGAAAGCTGTTATTATATGCGACCTCCACCAATGGAAGATGCTCTTCCCATGTACCCCCAAAGTCTAGGATACATAGCCTCAACAGATCCTCTAGAATGTGATTCACCCTCTCGGTCTGGCCTTCCGTCTGAGGATGATATGCGGTGCTCAAACATAACTGAGTCCCTACCGCCTCTTGTAAGCCTCTCCAAAATTCGCTAGTGAAAATAGGATCGCGGTCGCTCACTATGCTAGAAGGAACACCGTGCAAACGAACTATTTCTCGGACGTATACAGAAGCTAACCATGGAGCAGTCCTCTTACTCTTCACGGGAATGAAATGGGCGCTCTTAGTAAGTCTATCTACTATTCACTGACCACAAATCTTTAAAATACCTATTCTCTCAAAAGGACTTGAACTTAAGGCAGCAATGGTGGATGGAGTTCTTAGCATCATATGACTTCGAGATAGCATATACCCCTGGCAAGGGTAACGTGGTGGCGGATGCCTTAAGTAGAAAAAGGTTATCCTACGACTTGGAAATCTAAAACTTCATTTTATTGCAGCGGAAATTAAACATGTTTGTTACATCATAAAACCAAGTACAATATCCATCTTCATAAAAACAAAATACATAATCCCATTACATAAATAGCCATTAAAAAGATAACAACCTGGACTATACTTCAACGGTCCAAGCTTTCCAAGAGAGATGAAGCAATTCAATCAAGCTCCACTAGAGCTGGGCCCAACCAGAGGACCTGGAGTGGGAAAAAGGATAGAAATAGAGGGGGTCAGACATAAAGTCTAGCGAGTATGATAATTCTAACAATACTATTATCAAAATAACTAGACTAAGGCATAAGCTGGAAGACAAGTAAATGTCTATGAACTCTTAGGAAGATAAAGATAGCGTTTAAGATAACGTTAAAGATAACGGTAAAGGCACACCTAATTACTAACGAATGATTACTACACTGCACGACACATTACTACACTGCACCACACCAGTCACCCTATTGTTTGATCCTACTTGCTTCACACAAAAACTTTATAAATAGCCTTACGTACCCCTAGCTGACTACATAGGTGCCGTCTGCCCCTATCTCCACTAGGTGTACCCCATTACCCACTTTTGATCGGCTCCCTACTCGTAGATACCCGTGCTGGCCCCACAGTGGGGTGTATCATTCCCCTAAAGTGGCAACCCGATACAAGGTGAGAATGCACGGCTTATACCTACACGATGTAACAACTTCTTACCTACCAGCCCGGGTCCACACACGCATATGAAACCCGTTGGACTTGCGTTGCCATCGCTCCCCATTTTGGCCTATTATAGTCAAACCCTGCATGCGTGTCCCGTCCTCGACTTGGGTCGAGCCCACAAAGATACGTTTGGGATACTGGTCGAAATGGGCCCCCACAAGCTACCCACCTAAGCTTGTCACTAGTATATCCCACTTATCCCTCTTAGTCATGTTCATTTACATGTGTGTTTGGTTAAGTCTTACTAATCGTATTTCACATGCCACTAAGGGCATCCCCTAGATTCCTCGTGCCACCCAAGGCACCTACTTAACCCCCATGTCCCACTTTACATGTTTATCTGGTTAAGTATTTCTTAATTCATTCAGGCCATAACCTCATAAAGATCTCTCACATTAGACTGGCATTTATGGCAGCTGGATTTGCTGGGCGTGTCTAGGCAGTCTTACACCGTAAAAGAGTCTAACCTCGTGTATTTACAATTGTTATGCTTTAGTTTAGGCCTAGGACCTCTCACATTGGGCTGACATTTGTGACCACTGGATTTGCCGGGCGGGTCCGGGCAGGTTTACGTCACAAACGAGTCCAACCTCGTGTCCTAAGCATTGATTTACACTTAAAATCTTTTACCCCAGTTTTAATAATTCCCTATTCAAATTATTAATTAAGTCAACTTTTAATGATGTCCACAATTTACTCAATTATGGCCATCCACTTATGGCATGCAAAATCATATCAATTGCACCCCAACTTTTTAATATTAAATCCTTAATATTACCCCTACCCCACGTTTATATGTTCGCTTATTCAACGCATAATATAGGCTAGACTTGTATAGTCTAACACCTAGCACAAAGATAAATTATCACAACATATAGACAATTAAAATAAATTTAATCATAATAGGGGTGAAACTTGCATAAACTACACATGTTAAGGATCAAAAGGTTTCAACTTGTTAAATGTCTCAATTTACATGATATGATCATAGCCCAAATCTATACGTAAACTTGAATATGGGGTTTTTAGGCAACATAATGATGGTGTGAACTAGCATAGGATATCACATATGTCATAGCATAAATTTAGATGTCATAATAGATGTCTTGGCATATGTTCATAACTTTTCTAATCAATCTAACTTGCATATGTGACTTGTCATATAGATCAACATAACCCAAACATGATGATTTAATTAATATGAACTAACTAGCATAGATGGTAACATCATGGCCTTTTTAACATGTATGATTCATCACAACTTAGCATAGAAACTTTCAACATACATAACATCATCATAGCATGATTTACAACATATAAGATATCATCATCACATAACATTGGATTTACAATATACATGATAGCAAAAGGGGTTTACAATAACATATATGATAATTCACATCATCTACTCATAATCCATTCATAACTCAACCTAATTAAAGTGATAATAATCTTGTTAAGATCATCATACTCACAATTTAGAGAAGAAAAGAGAGAGTTTTGCTTTGCTTTAGGGTTGAGAGAATTAGTAATGAATTAGTTTTTCTTCTTTCTTAGTTGGCGGCGGCTCCATTGATTTCCATGGCGATGGTATGACTGTAACTATTCTATTTTAATTAGGTTTAGGTTTGGCATTAGGATGTATTTATAGGTGTAGGAAGTTATTTAGGACCATTAGATTAACCCTGAACCATGAGAACCAATCAAATGCAAAATCTGCATTTGAGCGAATCGGCCCACGGGTTGACAGCCAAACACCCTGGATTAACCCCTAGTCGACCCAGCAAGGCTCGGGTCGACCTCAAAAATGCGCCAGTTCGGTTATTTCCCCTCCCAATTCGTTGTTTTGAACTTTTTCGCATATTTAATTATTTAATTTTTAATATATATATATATATATCAATATATATATATATTTCTCTGCGCAACCCATTACACTTAATTCTTTTCAAAAAATTAAGTATAGTTTAATTTGTGAATTTTAATGTAATAAAATTACGGGGTGTTACACATATGAACCCGTTGGACTTGCGTTGCCACCGCTAACCCAATTTGGCCTCTTACAGTCAAGCCCAGTATGCGTGTCCCGTCTTCGACTTGGGTCGAGCCCGCAAAGATACGTATGGGTTACTGGTTGAAACGGGCCCCCAATTACTTGACACAAGCTATCCGCCTAAGCTTGGTCCGCTCTAGTACATCCCACTTAACCCACTTCTTATTCATGTTTCAATTACATGTTTCACATTTTGGTTAAGTGTCTGTAATCGTATTTCCAAATGGCCCCCAAGGCACCCACTAGATTCCACATGCCACGCAAGGCACCCACTTAACCCCCTCATGTCCCACTACATGTTTATCTGGTTAAGTGTTTCTTAATTCATTAAGACCGTAACCTCATAAAGACCTCTCACATTAGACTGGCATTTGTGGCAGCTGGATTTGCCTGGCGGGTCCGGGCAGTCTTACACCACAAAAGAGTCTAACCTCATGTCTTTACAATTGTTACATACTTAATTTGAGCCTAAGACCTCTCACATTAGGCTGACATTTGTGGCAGCTGGATTCGCCGGGCGGGTCCGAGCAATCTTACACCAAAAAAGAGCCTAACCTCGTGTCTTAGACGATTAATTACTCCTAATTAATCATCCCCAAATTTGAATTACTTTCCCTATTCAAATTATCAATCAATTCCAAATTTAACGATGTCCAAAATTGACTCAATTATGTCCATCCATTTATGGTATGTAAAATCATACCAATTTTCACCACAATTATATTTTATGCCTTTTAAGGCATTTATGCCAATTAAATCTTTTTATTATTGTCCCCTTTAACCACGTAGTACGTTTGTTCGTTTAATGTAAAAAATACACGTTAGACTCGAATAGTCTAACTCATGGAATAAAGAGAAAACATCACAATATACACATAATTAAAACATAAATCTAAACGTAGGGACAAACTTGCATGTGTGAATGATGTTCTATATCTAAAACTTGCATAGACCAAAATTACAACTTGCATAAACAACATATATCATGGATCCAAATCTAAAGGTGTGGACTGGATGAGAAAATGGCCACAAACTTGCATAAATAACATATGTCATGGATCTGAATCTAAAGGTGTGAACTTGATGAGAAAATGGCCACAAACTTGCATAAATAACATATGTCATAGGTCTATATCAAAAGGAATAGACTTGCATAGGTAATAATCCTAAACTTGCATAACATGATTCATATCCAACTCATAAACTTAAATATGTGATTTATACATCGCAACAATGGTGTAAACTAGTATCTAACATGTAAAGTGTCATGTAAAATTTAGCATAAACTCACACATGTCATAGTCTAACTTTCAATTAAATTTTCACATAAACTAGGTGTCATAACTATGTAAGTTCACATAAAATTATACCCAACTTGTATATGATTCATGTATGAATCAAAATCTAAACTTGCCTACATATGATTTATCATATGAATCAATATAACAAACTGGCATAAGAAACATGATGATTTGATTGTATATAAAATTACAACATGGATGATAGCAACATAACTTTACATCATAAATGATAGCATCACAAGATAACATCATAAAGATTTCAATCACAATCCTACAACATAATTACAACATGCAATCAATACATCATATCACATCCCTACAATCCGTATTATATCTTAATCCAATTAAATTACTAATTATCTTGTTCAAACTATCGAACTCACAACTCAAAAGCAGTCTTGAGTTATGAATTCTTATTTCTGGAGTTGAATTAGCTCTCCCTTGAAGAAGATTCGCTGTTAGGGTTAAATAGTTCTGATTTTGTTGCTGTTCTTCCTCTTAATTTTGGTGGCGGCTGCTCTAGGGTTCAAGACAACAGCACGACGGCCATAGTTTCAGTTTTAATTCTGATTTAAGGTTTGAGTCTATGGGTCTCTTTATAGAGTTTTGAATTAATTTAAGCCGTCGGATGATCTTAGGGTTAATCACAACCATTCAATCATGATAGGGTGATGAGTCAGCCCTAATGACTCAGCAAGGAGTCAGAAAGGACTCAACAACATGGGTCAGTCTGAACCAGAAAGCTGTGCAGGCTTCTGCCTCGGCCTGGGCGCACTTGGCAGGTGCGCCAGTGCAAATTTGTACTGGCGCACTTCCCAAGTGCGCCAGTGCAATCCCCTTTTTTTTTATTTGGCCACCACACTTCGTTCGTCTATAACTCCTTCATCCGCTATCCATTTCCCGCAAACTCGGACTCTATCTCAACCAGAATTCTGAGACGAACACAATGGCGCAACCCCATTCCCTTAATTCTCACATCTGAGATTAATTATTCTTTAATTTATTTAATTTGATTATTCAAAAAAATCCGGGGTGTTACATTCTCCCCACCTTAAAGGATTTCGCCCTAAGAATCTCCAAGTTAAGGAGAATGCATATCCTACAATCCAAACAACCATCTACTCAACCATCAAACACGGGCATCCATTGACCTTATAAAATTTCTAATGCTGTATGAACATATGCAAGAAGTGTGTGTATATGTTCCTTATCTAATGCAAAATCAGGCGGTCTACTGATTCAGTTGACCTCCTTAATGCAAACCATGATAGTGCCATGCGTCCATTATGTATGCGAAAGAACCCTATCGATACATATTATTTCTACATGTATGCACAACCATTCACCAAAATACAACATCCATATGATGGTACAACCATTATTCATCCATTAACTTAAATATGTACACACATTTATATGCAATATGCAATATGAAGTGACTGAGCCGATCTAGTGCCTAAAGTGTGTGTATATGCATCAACGAGCAACCACTAGAAAACACTTGCATCCACTTGCATCCATCATAAATAACATGTCTCAAACACATGTTTCAACCATAGGATTATCCTATCTAAAGGTCAAAGATACTAGAGAGAGGACATACTAAAGATAAGGTAAGTACAAGGTAAGCGATAAAGGAGAATTTAAAAGACATATCCTCGAAAAGGAAAGGGTATAATGAACGCATCTTCGCTTCCGACTCCCAAGTAGCGTTGCTCTCATCATCTCCCCATTGTACTTTGACTAGTTTGACCTCTCGATTCCTCAACTTCTTAATCTCTGACCCAAGAATGTGCGTAAGAGCTCGTCGAATCGTCGAATCACGCTCGATCTCCACCTCTCTAAGCAAGCTCGGCTCTACCACTTCCGCGGTCTCGTTCAAGAACTTCCTCAAATGTGATACATGGAATACGTCATGTACACCACTAAGTCTCTCGGGCAACTCCACTCTATACGCCATCTTCCCAATCCTTTCCTTAATAGGAAACGGCCCTACGAACCTTGATTCTAACTTCCCAACGGACCCAGAGCGAACGACGTTCCGTAATGGAGACACCTTGACAAAGACCATGTCCCCAACATCAAACTCAAGATCTGACCTCCTCTTGTCCGCATAAGATTTCTGTCTATCTTGTGCCGTCTTCATCCTCCTATGAATCAAATCGATCTTTTCCGAAGTCTCTCTAATCATATCGGGTCCAAGCAAGATCTTATCTATAGATTCCCACCAACATGTTTGCGAACGACATGGCCGTCCATAAAGAGCCTCGAATGGTGCCATGACATTGCTAGACTGAAAGCTATTATTATATGCGAACTCTACCAACGGAAGATGTTCCTCCCATGTCCCTCCGAAATCTAAGACGCACAACTTCAATAAGTCCTCTAGAATACGATTCACCCTCTCGGTCTGGTTGTAACACCCCACCTGCATTAAGGTCACTCACAAAGGGAATGCCTTAACTTCAGTGGAGCGTTTTAGGTAACCAGACACAGAATATCACAAGACAGATATTAAAAATTTCGCCGCGGTAATAAATAACTTTATTAAATCACCAAAATATTTTGTTAATAGTACCATGAGTCATAAAACCCTTACAAACAAAACCCTTCTGTCATACATTATCAGAGTACATACGCATTTTAAAAGAAATACATCATTCCCCAAATAAAAGGGCAAGCCACATAAGAGACAGAGATTCGAGCCATACTTCAGAAGTAGCTCCAAGAAGATGATATCCAAATCCTGACTAAACCTGGGTGTTTCCTCCCTGAGAACCTGGGAGAAAAAGGTAAGAGATGGAAAAAAGGGGGGGTCAGACATAAAGTCTGGCGAGTGCGATAACTCTAATAATATAATTAACAAAGTAACCAGGCTAAGGCATAAGTTGGAAAGTAAGGAAATGACCATGAACCATTGAGTATGACAGAGTTGACAAGGAAACAAGATGAACAACTAAAACGTTAAAGGCACACCTAAACCACTACAAGGTAATTACTATACTACACTACCACTAGTATAACAGGATTAGGTGTTACCCTAATTTTTAAACTGAAACAGAATCGAAGCAGAATAATCTATATAGAAACAGAATGCTAGTAATGGGCCTTTACCACCCCAACATACAGAAGGTACAGAAGTAGAATACTAATAATGGGCCTTTACCACCCAACTAATGGGCTTTTACCACCCCAACAGAAAAAAGGTACAGAAACAGAATCTGAAACGGAATTGGAGACGGAAACAGAATAATCCCTACGGAAACAGAATGTAGAATTAGGTGTACACTAGAAATGGGACTTTACGAACCCAACAGACGGTACCACATAGAAACAGACATGTATTACAACCCAATAGAAACAGACGGTACCCCACAGAACAGACAGAACTAAGTGTACCCTAAATCCTACCCCACGCGATCAGCTCCCTAACACATAAATACCCTGCGCCAGCCCCACAAAAGGGTATATCATTCCCTAAAGTGGCAAACTTTGAATGACACAGACCTATTTATAGATGTCACAGCGTCTTACATCCTCAGAGGCAGACCGGGATCCATGCATGCACATGACCCTGTTGGAACGCACCGTCAACACCCCTCGCCTTTATCAGAATGAACCGCTTATAATTAGTTCAGTAAGCGTTCCCGGACCCTACCTACTGTTGGGTCATAGTTTTGATACCAGAAAGGGTTACTGACTAATATGGGTCCCACACAACAGATGACGAAAGTAATTACCCATCCTAACCTTGTGTCCCCAGACTAACGATTTCAGATTTCAGACTAACTTGTTAACAAGTTTCAGACATACAGAGTTCAGATTTACAAGTTCACAAATCAGACAATCAAGTTAACAAGTTTTCATACTAACGGAACAGATGTATAGATTTAGCAGACTTACAGATTGTCTAACTTTGTATTGGGCCTACAGATTCACGAAATGGGTATGTTAAATTCATCAGTCCAGTTGGTTTAACCCTATCCCCCCCCCAACATGTTTTAGACATCATATTTATCTCAGATTTGCATTAATTAATTATTGAAATATCTAATCGTATTTCACATGCCACCGCAGGCACCCAAATAATTCCACATGCCACCCAAGACACCCACTTAACCCCTTCATGTCCCACTACATGTTTATCTGGTTAAGTGTTTCTTAATTCATTAAGACTGTAACCTCATAAAGACCTCTCACATTAGACTGGTATTTGTGGCAGCTGGATTTGCCAGGCAGGTCTGGGCAGTCTTACACCACAAAAGAGTCTAACCTCGTGTCTTTACAACTGTTACGCATTTAGTTTGTGCCTAAGACCTCTCACATTAGACTGGCATTTGTGGCAGCTGGATTTGCCGGGCGGGTCCGGGCAGTCTTACACCACAAAAGAGCTTAACCTCGTGTCTTAGACGATTAATTACTCCTAATTAATCATCCCGCAATTTGAATTATCAATCAATTTCAAATTTAACAATGTCAATAATTGACTCAATTATGTCCATCCATTTATGGTATGTAAAATCATACCAATTTTATCACTAATTAATTTTATTCTTTAAAATTAATTACATGCCTTTTTAGGCCATTACATGCCAAATTCACAATATGTGTGTATCCACTATTATCCCCATCGTACCCTCGTCATTCATTCGCTTAACACGACATATTCATATTAGACTAGCAATTAGTCTAATACTTAAAAAAAGGAATAAACGTCATAAAGTCACATACACACAATAATAGATCTAATTTGCATCTATCTTGCAATTAAGAATTACAAGATACACGCATAGTCTTTGTATTAACAAGGATCCAAAAATCATAGATCTAAAAAAATTGTGAACTTGCATGTATGAACATAGTTTTACACCCAACTAGTCTAGGTAATTATCACCAGCTTACATAAACTGTGTATGTCGTCAACCTAAGCATAAAGGTGTCATCTTGCATAACTATGGATCCAATAAAGGTGTTAACTTGAGTAAACTATGGATCCACATAAAGGTGTAAACTTGCATAACTAGGCATGTCATAGATTCAACATAAAAATGTCAACTTGAATATGGATCTAAACTTTAAAGGTGTGAACTTGTATGAATCCAAATTATCACTTAAACTTGCAAATGAACATAATACTTATATGAACTAGCATATGTTCCACATCCATATTCGCATAAAAACTGATGTTATAAACCAAGGTGGTTGGATTATAAAAAGGGATTCATTAACACAAGTTAACATCATGAACTACTAGCATATATTTTAGATCCAAACTTACATAACATCATATGTGAAACTGGCATAACATCATATATAAAACTTGCATAACATCATATATAAGACTTGCATAGGCCAAAATTACAACTTGGATGATAGCAACATAACTTTACATCATAAATGATAGCATCACAGCATAACATCATAGAGATTTCAATCATAATCCTACAACAAAATCACAACATGCAATCAATAATTCATATCAAATCAATACAATCCGCATTATGTCTTAATCCAATTAAATTACTAATTATCTTGTTAAAACTATCGAACTCACAACTCAAAAGCAGTCTTGAGTTCTGAATTCTGATTTCTGGAGTTGAATTAGCGCTCCTTTGATGAAGAATCGTTGTTAGGGTTGAGTAGTTCTGATTTGATTGCTATTCTACCTTTTTAATTTGGTGGCGGCTACTCTAGGGTTCAAGACAACAGCATGACGCCATAGTTTTAGTTTTAATTCTGATTTAGGGTTTGTGTCTATGGGTCTTTTTATAGAGTTTAGAATTAATTTAAGCCGTCGGATGTTCTTAGGGTTAATCAAAACCATTCAGACCAGATTAGAGCTATCCAGAAACCCTAATGACTCATTAACTAGTCAGAAATGACTCAACACTGACTCACCGTTCGAACCAGATGGATGTGCAGGTTTTCTCTCGGCTTGGGCGCACTTGGGAAGTGCGCCAATGCTAATTTGTACTGGCGCACTTCCCAAGTACGCTAGTGCATTTTTATTTTCAAACTTCGTTCGTCCATATCTTCTTCCTACGGTATCCGTTTTACGCAAACTCGGACTCTATCTCAAGAAGAATTCCGAGGCGAACGCACTGGAATGACCCGTTTCCCTTAATTCCCACATTTGAAATTAAGTATTCTTAAATTTAGTTAATCTGATTATTCGAAAATTTGGGGTGTTACATTCTCCCATACTTAAAGGATTTCGTCCCCGAAATCTTCAAGTTAAGAAGAATGTGTCCTACCATCCAATCACCCATCTACTCAACCATCATCCACAAGCATCCATTGTCCTTAGAAAACTTTTAATGTCGTATGAACATATGCAAAAAGTGTGTGTATATGTTCCTTATCTAATGCAAAGATTAGGCGGTCTACTGATTCAGTTGACCTCCTTAATGCGAATTATGTCAGTGCCATGTGTGCAACATGTATGCAATTTTCCTATTTGATACATATTATTTCTAAATGTGTGCGCAATCATTCATCCAAATGCAACATCCATGTGATGAGTCAACCATTTTGCAACCACAGAAATTGAAAATGCTCACACATCCATATGTAGTATGAGAGTGTTTTCAAGGCGATCTAGTGCCTAATGTGTGTGTAAATGCATCCACGAGCAACCACTAGCAAACACTTGCATCCACTTGCAACCATCAAACATAACATGTCCCAAGAACATGTTTACATCCATGGATTTCCTATTTAAAGGTCGAAGATTCGGTTGATGGGATATAAACAAATAATACAACTAGAACAAAAGCTCAGTTCCCATTTGACATCGGTTAAGAGAATAATTCCCTAAGTCGCAGCCCCGAAGACCGAAATCAACATCAGACTGACACCCAAAGAATTACCCTCATTAAACAATGTCAAAACTGGAGATCTACTTCATGCTTCGAGTAGAAACCCGTATCCTTCAGAAATATATAGATACTTACAGACTGCTGGTACAGATCAGATTACAGAATGATTCTCAGAAAGCTAAGCATATAACACCCTTGCGGGTCATAAGAAACTTTGGGGTCTTCACATGACAAGTTAGAAACTTAACGACCCCCCTCTCAAAATCTAGGACGACCCTCTAAAAAAAAACTGGTCCATTAAGAACCAATCCATAGCCCATAAACTTGAGCATACAAACGTCACATTCAAATTTTTGACGCCTAACACAGATAATTTCAAACCCTTACAAATCACCAATAAATGAGCCGAACCACCCAAGGGGTTTAAACAAATACGGGATCAGAAAAAAGACTAGTATTCAAGTGCAGAGTCTCAATGCCAGAATCAAAAGAGTCTTAACTTCATAACCAGATAAGGAAATTAAACCTTCTACATAAATTTTCCTATCCCTATCCTATCCATCAGCCGTGAGAGCATTCGCCTATCCTATCAAAGGAAGAGATTCTAGGCCAAGGACCAAAGGATACTACATATGGCTTTTCGGGGAATGTTTTTCAAAACAGGCTTTCCTTTTCGAAAATACTTTCTTTTAAAACCTTTTTGAAAAATGTTTTCAAAACTTTTATCTAATCTAGTAACCTTCAGCTCTGATACCAAGTGTAACACTCCACCTCCATTAAGGTCACTCACAAAGGGAATGCCTTAACTTCAGTGGAGCGTTTTAGGTAAACAGACACGGAATATCACAAGACAGATATTAAATTTTTTGCAGCGGAAATAAATAACTTTATTAAATCACCAAAATATTTTGTTACATAGTACCATGAGTCATAAAACCCTTACAAATAAAACACTTCTGTCTTACATTATCAGAGTACATAGGTATTTTAAAAGAAAAACATCATTCCCCAAATGAAAGGGCAAGCCACATAAGAGACAGAGATTCGAGCCATACTTCAGAAGTAGCTCCAAGAAGATGATATCCAAATCCTGACTAAACCTGGGTGTTTCCTCCCTGAGAACCTGGGGGAAAAAGGAAAGAGATGGAAAAAAGCGGGGGTCAGACATAAAGTCTGGCGAGTGCGATAACTCTAACAATATAATTAACAAAATAACTAGGCTAAGACATAAGTTGGAAAGTAAGGAAATGACCATGAACCATTGAGTATGACATAGTAAACAAGGAAACAAGATGAACAACTATAACGTTAAAGGCACACCTAAACCACTACAAGATAATTACTATACAGCACCACCACTAGTATAACAGGATTAGGTGTTACCCTAATGTTAAAATTGAAATAGAATCGAAACAGAATAATCTATACAGAAACAGAATGCTAGTAATGGGCCTTTACCACCCCAACATACAGAAGGTACAGAAGTAGAATACTAATAATTGGCCTTTACAACCCAACTAATGGGCCTTTACCACCCCAACAGACAGAAGGTACAGAAACAGAATCTGAAACGGAATTAGAGACGGAAACAGAATAATCCATACGGAAACAGAATGTAGAATTAGGTGTACACTAGAAATGGGCCTTTATGACCCCAACAGACGGTACCACGTAGAAACAGACAGGTGTTACCACCCAACAGAAACAGACGGTAACCCACAGAACAGACAGAACTTTGTACCCTAAATCCTACCCCATGCGATCAGCTCCCTAACACATAAATACCCTGTGCCAGCCCCACAAAAGGGTGTATCATTCCCTAAAGTAGGAACCTTTGAATGACACAGACCTAATTATAGATATCACGGTGTCTTACATCCTCAGAGGAAGACCGGGATCTATGCACGCACATGACCCAGTTGGAACGCACCATCAACACCCCTTGCCATTATCAGAATGAACCGCTTATAATTAGTTCAGTAAGCGTGCCCGGACCCTACCTACTGTTGGGTCATAGTTTTGATACCAGAAAGGGTTACTGACTAATATGGATCCCACACAACATATGACACAAGTAATTACCCATCCTAACCTTGTGTCCCCAGACTAACGATTTCAGATTTCAGACTAACTTGTTTACAAGTTTCAAACATACAGAGTTCAGATTTACTAGTTCACAAATTAGACAATCAAGTTAACAAGTTTTCAGACTAATGGATCAGATGTACAGATTTAACAGACTTACAGATTGTCTAACTTTGTATTGGGCCTATAGATTCACGAAATGGGTTTGTTAAATTCATCAGTCCAGTTGGTTTAACCCTATCCCCCCCAACACGTTTTAAACATCATATTTATCTCGGATTTGCATTAATTAGTTATTGAAATATCTAATCGTATTTCACATGCCACCCCAGGCACCCACTTAATTCCACATGCCAGCCAAGGCACCCACTTAACCCCCTCATGTCCTACTACATGTTTATCTGGTTAAGTGTTTCTTAATTCATTAAGACTGTAACCTCATAAAGACCTCTCACATTAGACTAGCATTTGTGGCAGCTGGATTTGCCGGGGGGGTCCGGGCAGTCTTACACCACAAAAGAGTCTAACCTCGTGTCTTTACAACTGTTACGCATTTAGTTTGTGCCTAAGACCTCTCACATTAGACTGGCATTTGTGGCAGCTGGATTTGCCGGGCGGGTCCGGGCGGTCTTACACCACAAAAGAGCCTAACCTCGTGTCTTAGACGATTAATTACTCCTATAATCATCCCGCAATTTGAATTACCAATCAATTTCAAATTTAACAATGTCCATAATTGACTCAATTATGTCCATCCATTTATGGTATGTAAAATCATACCAATTTTATCACTAATTAATTTTATTCCTTAAAATTAATTACATGCCTTTTTAGGCCATTACATGCCAAATTCACAATATGTGTGTATCCACTATTATCCCCATCGTACCCCCGTCATTCGTTCGCTTAACACGACATATTGATATTAGACTAGCAATTAGTCTAATACTTAAAAAAAGGAATAAACGTCACAAAGTCACATACACATAATAATAGATCTAATTTGCATCTAACTTGCAATGAAGAATTACAACATACTCGCATAGTCTTTGTATTAAAAAGGATCCAAAAATCATAGATCTAAAAAAAATGTGAACTTGCATGTATGAACATAGTTTTACACCCAACTAGCCTAGGTAATTATCACCAACTTACATAAACTGTGTATGTCGTCAACCTAAGCATAAAGGTGTCATCTTGCATAACTATGGATCCAATAAAGGTGTTAACTTGAGTAAACTATGGATCCACATAAAGGTGCAAACTTACATAACTAGGGATGTCATAGATTCAACATAAAAATGTCAACTTGAATATGGATCTAAACTTTAAAGGTGTGAACTTGTATGAATCAAAATTATCACTTAAACTTGCATATGAACATAATACTTATATGAACTAGCATATGTTCCACATCCATATTCGCATAAAAACTGATGTTATAAACCTAGGTGGTTGGATTATAAAAAGGGATTCATTAACACAAGTTAACATCATGAACTACTAGCATATATTTTAGATCCAAACTTACATAACATCATATGTGAAACTGGCATAACATCATATATAAAACTTGCATAACATCATATTTAAGACTTGCATAGGCCAAAATTACAACTTGGATGATAGCAACATAATTTACATCATAAATGATAGCATCACAGCATAACATCCAAGAGATTTCAATCATAATCCTACAACTAATCACAACATGCAATCAATACTTCATATCACATCAATACAATCCGCATTATATCTTAATCCAATTAAATTACTAATTATCTTGTTAAAACTATCAAACTCCCAACTCAAAAGCAGTCTTGAGTTCTGAATTCTGATTTCTGGAGTTGAATTAGCGCTCCTTTGATGAAGAATCGCTGTTAGGGTTCAGTAGTTCTGATTTGATTGTTGTTCTTCCACTTTAATTTGGTGGTAGTTGCTCTAGGGTTCAAGACAACAACATGACGGCCATAGTTTTAGTTTTAATTCTGATTTAGGGTTTGAGTCTATGGGTCTTTTTATAGAGTTTTGAATTAATTTAATCTGTCGGATGTTCTTAGGGTTAATCAAAACCATTCAGTCCAGATTAGAGCAATCCAGAAACCCTAATGACTCATTAACTAGTCAGAAATGACTCAGCACTGACTCACCGTTCGAACCAGATGGCTGTGCAGGTTTTTTATCGGCCTGGGTGCACTTGGGAAGTGCGCTAATGCAAATTTGTACTGGCGCACTTCCCAAGTGCACCAGTGCATTTTTTTTTCAAACTTCGTTCGTCCATTTCTTCTTCATACGGTATCCGTTTTACGCAAACTCGAACTCTATCTCAAGCAGAATTCCGAGACGAACGCAATGGAACAACCCATTTCCCTTAATTCCCACATTTGAAATTAAGTATTCTTAAATTTATTTAATCTGATTATTCAAAAATTCGGGGTGTTACACTAGTCATCCGTTTGAGCATGATATGCGGTGCTCAAACATAACTGAGTACCTACCGCCTCTTGCAAGCTCTTCCAAAACTAGCTAGTGAAGATAGGATCACGTTCGCTCACTATGCTAGAAGGAAAACCGTGCAAACGAACTATTTCTCTAATGTATACGGAGGCTAACCATGGAGGAGTCCTCTTACTCTTCCCGGGAATGAAATGGGCGCTCTTAGTAAGTCTGTCCACCACGACCAAATCCCCGTATTACCCTTCCTCGATCTCGATAATCCATCAACAAAGTCCAACGAAATGCTCTCCCACTTCCATTGTGGGACCTCCAATGGGTGAAGCAATCCGCCGGGCTTCTTTTGCTCTGCTTTTACTTGTTGGCACAACAAGCATCTAGCGACATACTAAGCCCGTCTTTCTTCATGCCGACCCAAAAGTAAACTCTTCTCATGTCCATTTGCATCTTGTCCCCGCCGGGATGAATGGTCATCTTCGAACGATGTGCATCATCAAGAATGGTCTTCCTTAGATTCTCGTCCCGTGGTACACAAAGTCTACCGTCCCTACGTAACCAACCCTTATCATCTAGGATATACCTACGGAGATGGCTCGATGACTCCCCTCCTTTGAGCTTTTCTACTAACTCAACTAACTGTGGGTCGTCTCACTGTGCCTCTCCAATCCGTCCCAAAAGCGTAGGTCTGACCTCTAATGATGCTAGCAAACTGGGTACAAAATCAATGGATGGTCTAAAGTCAAAGGTATAGATAAACTCTAAGCAACTTCGCTCGAGAAACAAAGGACTCCATGTCAACTTGTTCCTACTCAAAGCATCCGCCACAACGTTACCCTTGTCAGGGTTATATGCTATCTCGAAATCGAAGGATGCCAAGAACTCTATCCACCATAACATATCACCCTTCCCTAGAGACCACATGCCCTAAAATCCTCACTTCTTTCCTCCAAAAATGGTATTTTGGAGAACTTAGATTTAAGCTGGTGCACTTGTATGGTCCCTAAGCTTTCCCTAAGATGTAGGGCATGCTCTTCTCTGCTTCTAGAGAAAACCAGGATATTATCCCATGCAAAATCGTCACAACTATCCTTCTCTCACGCAGACCATCCTAGTCGAACTCGACATCCCCTAAGTGCAAGCCCCAAAGGCCTAAACTA
Organism: Allium sativum; assembly: GCA_030737875.1. Taxonomy (NCBI): domain Eukaryota; kingdom Viridiplantae; phylum Streptophyta; class Magnoliopsida; order Asparagales; family Amaryllidaceae; genus Allium; species Allium sativum. The sequence continues at coordinate 4,704,932 of JASFAX010000038.1, read as the reverse complement.
ATATCAGACAAACACCCAAGGGATAGCTCCTTCAAATTCAGACGACCTACCGGAGATGATACTAGTAAGAGGGTCAAACAACAGAGCACTTGACCGACTCTAGCTTTCCTTGCCAGTCTTGCTCCAAAACAACCGCTGATTACATAATTGTCTTTGCTTAATCTATTAAGCACATACGAAAACTTATTTCGCGCCTCTGGGTAAACCCCCCACTTTATCAAAGACGTCTCTATACTCACGGACCACACAAACAGATTACTAATCATCGTTGGATGCGTAAGAAGATTCTAGGCAGCTAAGCATCACTGAACCCCTAGGGTCGCAAGAAATATGAGGGTCTTTCCATAACGAATCAATAGTCTAACTACCCTCCTTTCACAATCCATGATGGTACCTCGCCTGGCTAGCCAATTCACCCCTAGAATCAAACTAAAGCCCATGAAACCAAGGACAAAGGCATTGCATTCAAATCCAACGCCCAAGATAGACACTATCAAATCACGACAAATCATAGAAAGATGAGCCGAAACACCAACAGGATTTGAGACAACTAAGGGATCAATTACAAGACTAGAATCTAGGTGCAGTGTTTCAACTAATGATGTAGGAATAAACGAATGCGAGGCGCCAGAATCGAATAAAGTACGGATAGGATGATCAAACAGAAAAACTATACTTTCAACGGAAATTGCTCTACCTCCTACTTGCAGCGATGGGACCACGAGAGCCTGAATTTGTCCCCTTGCCTGCTCCGGTGCCATAAGAGCTTGCACCTGTCCTCCTGAGGTAGACCCTGCCCTCTGCCCTTTCTTAGGGCAGTCCTTAATAAGATGTCCCGCTTCGCTATAGTGGAAACAACAAGTCTTCTTTTTCTTCCTACAATCTTTGCTTAGATGGCCAGGTGTCCCAAAGTTAAAGCATTTCTTCTTCCCTTTAGTATTGTTGCCTTTGCCACCTTTCTTGTTGTTGTTGCAGCTTCTTTTGATCCCCTTTCTTCTCGGGTGCCTTATTAGCATTGGCGCCCTTCTCCTCTTCATGCATAAGCGCCATGTCAACTAACCTCTCGAAGGTAGCCCCCATGGGAATGTGGGTCATAGCTAACCCATGAAGTGGCTCGTTTAAACCCTTAACAAATCTAAGAGCCTTCTTTTCTGGAGTATTCACCAAGTCCAAGCCAAACCTTGCCAATTGGTTGAATTTACTGACGTACTCTTTTACCGATAGATTCCCTTGCTTCAGCGCCAAAAACCTTTCCATGTATAGATTCTCTTCAGCCCGTGAGAGGAACTTCGCCTCAAACCTCTGCCTAAAATCTGGCCATGTATCGACTGGACGTCCCCCATTAGTGACCTCTCACCAAAACGAGGCCTCATCTTTCATTAGCCAGGCAGCTAGCTGGACTTTTCTTCCATCATCCACTTCAAAGATTCCAAACAATTCTTCCACCTCCTTTAGCCAGTTACGAGCTTCAACAAATGTCTCCATCCCGTGAAAAGGTTTTCCACCCATTGCTCTGAAGTCCTTACATATCTTTGTGAAATTATCAACACGAGGAGGAGGAGGAGCATTTGCTGGGCCTGCGGTGGCGGCCCTAGCCTCGAGATATTGACGAAACCAACCGGGTACATGAACACCCTCTGGTATCTCAGACGCTTCAAACATACTGAAACGAAAAAGGAAAGATTCAATACAAAAGAACCGAAGGAGGGATATATGTCTTTTGGGGTTATGGTTTCTAAAATGTACTTTTCTCTTGAAAATACTTTCCTCAAAACATACTTTTGAAAGTACTTCTTTATAAAAATTGTTTTGAAAAATAGTTTTTCAAAAATTCATATCTGTTCTGGTAACCTTCAGCTCTGATACCACGTGTAACACCCCACGTCCATTAATGTCACTCTCAAAGGGAATGCATTAACTTCTATGGAGCGTTTTAAGTAAGTATAGAACAGAAACTTAACAGCAAGACAGATATAAACAGTACTTGAAAATTAAAACTTTATTTCATTGTAGTGGATAAACCCATATGTTTGATTACATCATCAAAAACCATAAACCAAAGTCAAGTACATCATATCCATCTTGATAAAACAAAGTATATAAACTGAAAGACATAATCCCCAACATCAAAATAGCCATAAATAAAGAGAAGCCGAACTTTACTTCAGCGATCCAAGCAATCTTCTAAAAGCAGTCCAAAATCAAGCTCCATTGGTGCTAGTTCCAACCTGAGCACCTAGGGTGGGGGGAAGGAAAGAGATGGAAAAAGGGGGGTCAGACATAAAGTCTGGTGAGTGCGATAACTCTAACACTATAATTAACAAAGTAACTAGGCTAAGGCATAAGTAGGAAAATAAGGAGATGACCATGAACCATTGAGATGACAGAGTAAACAAGGAAACAAGATGTATAACGATATCGTTAAAGCGTACCAAACCCACTAAGATAATTACTAAGCTACACCAACACTACGGATGATTGCTATACTGCACTGCCACTAGTATACGGCACCACCACTAGTCACCCTAAGATTGATCCTGCCTACAGACTTAATAATGATATTGGTAGTTTCGTGCGCTCCTAGCAGCCTTCATAGGTGCCGTCTGCCCCTATCTCCACTAGGTGTACCCATTACCCCCAAGCGATCGGCTCCCTAATTCCTAGATACTCGTGCTGGCCCCACAGTGGGGTGGATCACTCCCCAAAGTGGCAACCCGATACCACCAAGAATGCACGGCTTATACGTACACGATGCAACAACGTCTTACCTACTAGCCCGGGTCCACACACGCATATGAACCCGATGGACTTGCGTTGCCATCGCTAACCCAATTTGGCCTCCTACAGTCAAGCCCAGTATGCGTGTCCCATCCTCGACTTGGGTCGAGCCCACAAAGATATGTATGGGTTACTAGTTGAAATGGGCCCCCAATTACTTGACAAAAGCTATCCACCTAAGCTTGGTCCCCTCTAGTACATCCCACTTAACCCACTTCTTTTTCATGTTTCAATTACATGTTTCACATTTTGGTTAAGTGTCTCTAATCGTATTTCCAAATGCCACCCAAGGCACCCACTAGATTCCGCATTCCACCCAAGGCACCCACTTAACCCCCTCATGTCCCACTACACGTTTATCTGTTTAAGTGTTTCATAAATCATTAAGACCGTAACCTCATAAAGACCTCTCACATTCGACTGGCATTTGTAGCAGCTGGATTTGTCGGGAGGGTCTGGGAAGTCTTACACCACAAAAGAGTCTAACCTCGTGTCTTTACAATTGTTACGTACTTAATTAGTGCCTAAGACCTCTCACATTAGGCTGACATTTGTGGCTGCTGGATTCGCTGGGCGGGTCCGGGCAGTCTTACACCACAAAAGAGCCTAACCTCGTGTCTTAGACGATTAATTACTCCTAATTAATCATCCCCTAATTTGAATTACTTTCCCTATTCAAATTATCAATCAATTCCAAATTTAACGATGTCCATAATTGACTCAATTATGTCCATCCATTTATGATTTGCAAAGTCATACCAATTTTCACCACAATTATATTTTATGCCTTTTAAGGCATTTATGCCAATTAAATCTTTTTAATATTATCACCTTTACACCCGTAGTACGTTTGTTCGTTTAACGTAAAAATACACGTTAGACTCGAATAGTCTAACTCATGGAATAAAGAGAAAACATCACAATATACACATAATTAAAACATAAATCGAAACATAGGGATAAACTTGCAGGTGTGAATGATGTTCTATATCTAAAACTTGCGTAGGCCAAAATTACAACTTGCATAAACAACATATGTCATGGATCCAAATATAAAGGTGTGAACTTGATGAGAAAATGGCCACAAACTTGTATGAATAACATATGTCATGGATCCGAATCTAATGGTGTGAACTTGATGAGAAAATGGCCACAAACTTGCATAAATAACATATGTCATAGGTCTATATCAAAAGGAATAAACTTGCATAGGTAATAATCCTAAACTTGCATAACATGATTCATATCCAACTCATAAACTTACATATGTGTTTTATACATCGCTACAATGGTGTAAACTAGTATCTAACATGTAAAGTATCATGTAAAATTTAGCATAAACTCACACATGTCACAGTCTAACTTTCAATTAAATTTTCACATAAACTATGTGTCATAACTATGTAAGTTCACATATAATTCTACCCGACTTGTATATGATTCATGTTTGAATCAAAATCTAAACTTGCCTACATATGATTTATCATATGAACCAATATAACAAACTGGCATAAGAAACATGATGATTTGATTGTATACAAAATTACAACATGGATGATAGCAACATAATTTTATATCATAAATGAAAGCATCACAACATAACATCATAGAGATTTCAATCACAATCCTACAACATAATTACAACATGCAATCAATACTTCATATCACATCCCTACAATCCGCATTATATCTTAATCCAATTAAATTACTAATTATCTTGTTAAAACTATCGAACTCACAACTCAAAAGTAGTCTTGAGTTCTGAATTCTGATTTCTGGAGTTGAATTATCTCTCCCTTGAAGAAGATTCGCTGTTAGGGTTGAATAGTTTTAATTTGTTTGCTGTTCTTCCTCTTAATTTTGGTGGCGGCTGATCTAGGGTTCAAGACAACAGCATGACGGCCATAGTTTCAGTTTTAATTCTGATTTAGGGTTTGAGTCTATGAGTCTTTTTATAGAGTTTTGAATTAATTTAAGCCATCAGATGATCTTAGGGTTAATCAAAACCATTCAATCATGGTAGGGTGATGAGTCAGCCATAATGACTCAGCAAGGAGTCAGAAAGGACTCAACAACATTGGTCAGTCTGAACCAGAAAGCTGTGCAGGCTTCTGCCTCGGCCTGGGCGCACTTGGCAGGCGCGCTAGTGCAAATTTGTACTGGAGCACTTCCCAAGTGCGCCAGTGCAATCCCTTTTTTTTTTTCTTTAGCCACCACACTTCGTTCGTCCATAACTCCTTCATCGGTATCCGTTTCCCACAAACTCGGACTCTATCTCAACCAGAATTCCGAGACGAACACAATGGCGCAACCCCATTCCCTTAATTATCAGGTCTGAGATTAATTATTCTTTAATTTACTTAATTTGACTATTAAAAAAATCCGGGGTATTACACCCTGGTCGACCTGGGTACTGGGTGGGAATTTTCCCGCCCAGCCCACTTCTTACTTCTGTTTGAATTTTGAAATCTGGTTTTGAGCTGTTTGAATTTATTCGAATTTCTGAAACTTCTGGAGGCCATAACTTCTTCATACGAAGTCCAATTCACGCAAACTCGGACCCTATCTCAAGCAGAATTCCGAGACGAACGAAATGGCGTAACCCGTTTCCCTTAATTCTCACATTTGAAATTAAGTATTGTTTAATTCGTTACTATAAAGTTAATAGAAAATACAGGGTGTTATAGAACCCATTATCTTTCTACTTTTCTACCTCTTCTTTTAAGGCTATTTACCTCTCTGGGCCCAACATACGCATCTTCTGCTTAACAGGTGGATGTTTCGGGTTGATACTCAATGAGTGGCTTATGACGGAGGGGGATATCCCACACACGTCGACATGGGTCCATGCAAACAAATCCAAATTTGGATTTAAAAAGTCAGTTAGTTCCTTTGCTCGGGACGGACCTAGACGAGACCCGATCATCAAAACTTTGGCTGAATCAACATTGTCGATGGAAATGTCTACAGTCGTTTCATTGGGGGTCGCCTTCCTGTCACCGGGTTCTTCATCCTCTCTGGGATGTATATCCTCGAACAGTTCTTTAGGCAATTCCCTCGGAGTTGATTTCTTTAATTGCTATGCCGAGCCCTCCTTTGTACAGGAGGGGGCATCCTTAGTATCTATGCTCAAACCTTTGATCAATATTTTCAACTCTGCCATGTAGCAGGATCGTCTAGTGATCTGATCACCTCTCATCAATCGCACTCCTACTTCGGTTGGAAATTTTAACAACAGACACCAAGGTACTATGCAAGCCTTGAATTCTGTGACGGCTGGTCGGCCTAAAAATTGATTGTAAGGTGAATCGATGTCCAAAACCACAAATGGGAGGATTCTCACTCTCTGGCGATCTCCATGTCCCAATGTCACCGATAATTCTACATATCCCATTGGAGCCGTCGATGCTCCATTGAAGCCTCGTATCCATCTTTTGCAAGGTTTCAAATCTTTCGCTTCAAGTCTCATCTGAACGAATGCTTTCTTGAATAGGATATTAACTAAAGTTCCATTATCCATCAATATTTTGTGAACTAAAGCTGGACCAATAGTGGTAGTAATCACCAAAGGATCTTCAGTGGGCTATTGAACTCTGGTGTCGTCTCTATCACGAAACATGATATCTTCTGACATCGTCTTCTGTTGCTATACTGGAGCGTTATCTTCGAGGTTAGTGCACTCTCCTGCTCCAATATGTTTGGTTTCATTGACATATTGGTCCATTGCCCTAAAGCAATGGGCTGTAGGATGAGGCCCACCTACTATGGTATTAATAACAATTCCTTTACCCTTCTATTGGGCTGTGGGTTTAGGAGCAGGTTGATTTTGGTTTGGGGCTTGATTAGCTTGCCCCCTGTCTCTCGGTTCGACTTTATACTCATCCAACTTCCCTTCTCGAAGTAGCTTCTCGACAATGTCCCTTAAATGAAGACATTCGTTTATGTAATGACCATGAGTCCCATGGAACAGATAGAACTTCCCTGTTGCAATCTCTTTCTCAGTGGAATACCTGGGTGGCGGTTTTTTGTATTGAGGAACGTTGTACGTGTCTAAGTATATATTTTCCAATGTGTCGCTCAATGGAGAATAGTTCTCGAAGGTTTGGAATCGAGGTCTTTTATCGGGGTTGTTTCCTCGGTTCCTATTCCTTCTATTGCTGCTTCCATTCCTATTGTCACTTCCTTCATTTTTATTGCCAACATTTACCTCGACTTTGCCCGAGCTGTCATCAGATTGCTTCAACGCTACGTTACTTTGGACATCTTCTTTTGAAGCTCCATCAGAATTTCTTTTTTGGCTTGCATATATCTCTTCTCCCCGTAGGAGAATATTCGCTTTTCTGTAAAATGCCTCTCTATTCAATGGTGGTTTTCCAGCTAGATATCCTCCGAATTCAGTGTCTGGATCGATTCCGTCTATCAAATCCATCAAGATAGTAGGTTTATTAGGGTAACTTACTTCGGTAATTGTACAATTCAATAACACTTTTAACCTTTCAGGCGTGGAGTCGGAAGTGCTTCATAAAGTGCTTGCTTAGTTCTTGAAAGTTCAACACCGATCGTGGGGGAAGTCGAGTAAACCACATCAATGCCACATCCTCTAAATATATCGGAAAGGCTTTACATTTGACAGCATAAGGTGTGGCAGCAACGTTCATATACCATGCATACCTCATCAGATGTTGCCCTGGATCTGTCCTCCTAGCATATCGATCCATCTATGGTAGGTGGAACCGTCGAGGGAATTGGAACTCCAAGATGTCGTTGATGAATGGAGTGTGACTGCGCTCAATACCCCAATCTTCGTTGGTATATCGACGACTATCAACCATGATTTGACGTATCATTGCTTCTACTTCAACATTAGTCAGCGCGTGTCTAGGATAATCACTCCTATCTCTTCTGGTGCATCTAGGGCCTACGTCATGCGATGTTCATTGATGTTGAATTTCGGTTGAACTTCCTTGCCTTCTGCGATGCCGGTCATTCACGGGACGATTTGGGTGGAGAAGTTGGTCTTGAGCAGGATTACCAGTACTAGGATCCCTGGTCGGAACAAGTGATTCCCTCAAGCCCGGATCGTTAGCTCCAAGAGTCTAGGCAACTTCTTCACATGTCCCCAGCATCCCAAATGTTAATTGATCCAAATTTCCCGGCCTCTTGTTTGGCATTCTCTGGCGCGGGCGCTCTTCCTCTGAAGAGGAAAAGTGATAGGCAATAGGGCGATGAACTGGAGACAACACTCTTTGTCTACGCAGCTCGATTATTTCTTTTCTCATGGATATCATGTTATTGCGCATTAAAAAACTTTCACGCTTATGGTCTTCTAAAGCGTCCTTAGTACTCTTAAGCATATCAAGCAAACACGAAAAATCTCCATGTGTAACGAGCTCAGAAGGTGTAGGCTGATCATTATTTGTCACTGCTGGTATTAGCGCATTTGTAGGAGCTCGAGTAGAGGTACCAACTTCAGCCAAATTCAGCTCGGATTATCCTTCCCTTGCTTCTACATTTCCGATCGAGAGGGAGCGAGCTGGAGTGTTCAAGCAGCCGGGTCGGATCGTGGGAATTTCCTAGAATCAATTCGAGCCGGGCTTCTCGGATCGGGTAGGGGATGTCCTGCCTTATCGGGTAGCTCCTGATCTCTGTCCCCTCGACCTTGTGGCGAGCATAGTTTGTTGATCCTCTCTCATCTCACTTTTCCGCACGTTTTGCACTTCTTTTCCTTTTCCTTTGGTCATAACGTCCAACTTTTTCAAAGATTGTTCGGAGAAAGTTTTAATGATACTGACTGTATGGATTATCTCCTTCGGATATGCAAACTCAAATAATAGAATGGTAGCCCAAAAAATGTGGAGAATTTGAGAAATTCTCAGTGAAAGCACCAAAATATTAGATCTAAAAATGGCTCTAACACCTAAACTAACGATTATATAAAATGAAATGAAAATAAAAGCGAAGAGAACACACAATTTATAGTGGTTCGGCATACAAGAGCCTACGTCCACTTTGAACTTCTCCAATTGATGATAAGAATGCAAGTACAATGATTTTTTTCACTCAATTTCACTCACACAATGAATAATTTTACCTAATCATCTCCACGATATGCTCTAAAAGTTTATTATGATCTGAACAAAGTAATGAAATTCGGAAGTTGTAGGTGTTTGAGTCAAGAATTTGCCAAAAGTTCCCTTCAAATGGCCCTTTGAAGTGTATTTGTAGGTGGAATGTTTCTCTAAAGTGGCTTCAGTTTGGATACACATGGGAGACATCCAGTGAGAGTCGGTTTCGGATAGAACAAGATTATGACAACAAAACTATATCGTGGGTGAACGTGGGGAAGTGGTTGTCTACTCGCCCACATCTTTTGGAGTCGTTGGCTATAACCACAATCCACTTGCTCTCGGTTCGACCCGATATATAAACGGAAGGAGGGGCGGATCAGGCTACATCGACCCGATCCGAATTTGTCTCTACTTCTCTAAATTCTTGCTCCGCCACACTATATTTTGGTCAGAGAACCCCGATCCGATCCGGGTTTTGAGCGCGTGCTCTTCTAACCACCATTCTTCAGGAATTGGCCTTTTGTCTTTGTGTAGCCTAATTCACAAAGTAGGCTAACAATTAAAAAGAAGGGCTATTTTGAAGTATTAAGAGAAGTAGGGGTAGTTTAGGCATAGTAGGGGTAGATCGACAAATATGAAAGATGGTGAATTGATTGGATTGTGTGCTGCAAAAATCAACCCTTCAAAATATTTAAAAAATTGGTGGAATTATCGGAAGTAAGGGCTATTTAGTGAATTAGGGGTCGGACTAAAAAGAAGAGTTGTTTTGAGGTATAAATAAAAGTAGGGGTAGTGTAAGCATAGTAGGGATAGATCGACAAATATGAAAGATGATGAATCGTTTGGATTGGTTGCTGCAAAAACCAACCCTTCATAGTAGTTAAAAAATAGGGGTTATTGTTGGAAGTAAGGGCTACTTAGAGAATTAGGGAAAGGATTAAAACAAAGGATTGTTTTGAAGTATTAGGATAACTAAGGGTAGTTTAAGCATAGCAGGGGTAGATCGATAAATATGAAAGATTATGAATTGTTTGGATTGATGGGTTGGTTTTTGCAGTACCCAATCCAAACAATTCATAATCTTTCATATCTGTCGATATACCCCTACTATGCTTAAACTACCCCTACTTCTCTTAATACTTCAAAGCAGTCCTTCTTTTTAATCCTACCCCTAATTCTCTAAGTAGCCCTTACTTCAAATAATTGCCCCTATTTTTCAACTACTGTGAAGGGTTGGTTTCTGCAGCACCCAATCCAAATGATTCATCATCTTTCATATTTGTCGATCTAACCCTAATACGCTTAAAATACCCCTACTTCTCATAATACTTCAAAACAAACCTTCTTTTTAATCCTATCCTTAATTCTCCAAATAGACCTTACTTCCAATAATTACGCCAATCTTTTAACTTCTGTGAATGGTTGGTTTTTGCAACACACAATCCAAACGATTCATAATATTTCATATTTGCTGATCTACCCCTACTATGCTTAAACTACCTCTACTTCTCTTAATACTTCAAAACAACCCTTCTTTTTAACCCTACCCCTAATTCTCTGTATAGCCCTTACTTCCAATAATTACCCCTATTTTTTAACTACTGTGTTTTTGCAGCACCCAATTCAAACGATTCATCGTCTTTCATATTTGTAGATCTAACCCTACTATGCTTAAACTACCCCTACTTCACTTAATACTTCAAAAAAAAACTTCTTTTTAATACTACCCTAATTCTCTAGATAGCCCTTACTTCCAACAATTACCCCTATTTTTTAACTATTGTGAAGGATTGGTTTTTGTAACACCCAATCCAAATGATTCATCATCTTTCATATTTGTAGATCTACCCCTACTATGTTTAAACTACCCCTACTTCTCTTAATACCTCAAAACAACCCTTCTTTTTAATCCTAACCTTAATTCCCTAAATAGCCCTTACTTCCAACAATTACCCCTAGTTTTTAACTACTTTGAAGGGTTGGTTTTTGCCTTGCCCAATTCAAATTATTCATCATCTTTCATATTTGTCGATCTACCCCTACTATGCTTAAACTACCCCTAATTCTCTTAATACTTCAAAATAGCCTTCTTTTCAACCCTACCCCTAATTCTGTAAACAACCCTTCCTTCCAAAAATTACCCTTATTATTTAACTACTGTAAAGGGTTGGTTTTCGTAGCACCCAATCCAAACTTTTCATCATTTTTCATATTTGTCGATCTACCCCTACTTCTCTTAATACTTCAAAACGTAGATTCTTTTTAATCATAACCCAAATTGTCTAAGTAGCCAATACTTCCAACAATTACCCCTATTTTTTAAACACCCCGACTTTTATTATTATTTTCCTTTATTCGTTTCTATAAACCAACCCTTCACAGTAGTTAAAAAATAGGGGTAATTGTTAGAAGTAAGGGCTATTTAGAGAATTAGGGATAGGATTAAAAAGAAGGGATTTTTTGAAGTATTAAGAGAGTAGGGGAGGTTTGAGCATAATAGGGATAGATCGACAAATATGAAAGATGATGAACCATTTGGATTGGGTGCTGCAAAACCCAACCCTTCGTAGAAGTAGAATCATGATTGGTTTACAAAGAAAGAAATAAATAATGCAAAAAAATTGAATAAAGAAATGAATAAAGGGAAAAAATAATAACAGTAGGGGGTATTTAAAGCATAGTAGGGGTACTTCGATAAATATGAAAGATGATGAATCGTTTGGATTGGGTGCTACAAAAACCAACCATTCACAGAAGTAGAATGATAATTGGTTTACAATGAAAGAAATGAATAATTCAAAAAATATGAATAAAGAAATTAATAAAGGAAAACAATTATAAAAGTAAGGGGTAGTTTAATTGTAGTATGGGTAGATCGACAAATATGAAAGATGAACAATCATTTGGATTGGGTGCTGCAAAAACCAACCCTTCATAGAAGTTAAAAAATCGGGGTAATTGTTGGAATGGCTATATAGAGAATTAGGCATTGGATTAAAAAGAATGGTTATTTTGAGGTATTAAGAGAAGTAGTGGTAGTTTATGCATAGTAGCGGTGGATGGACAAGTATGAAAGATGATGAATCATTTATATTGGGTGCGGCAAAAACCAATCCTTCACAGTAGTTAAAGAATAGGGGTAATTTTTGGAAGGAATGGCTATTTAAAGAATTAGGGGTAGGGCTAAAAAGAAGGACTGTTTTGAAGTATTACGAGAAGTAGGGGTAGTTTAGCATAATAGGGATAGATTGGCCAATATAAAAGATGATGAATCATATGGATTGGTTGTTGCAAAAACCAACCCTTCACAGAAGTTAAAAAATAGGGTTAATTGTTGGAAGGGCTATTCAGAGAATTATGGGTTGGATTAAAAAGAAGGGTTGTTTTGAAGTATTAAGAGAAGTAGGGTAATTTTAAGCTTAGTAGGGGAAGATCGACAAATATGAAAGATGATGAATTATTTGGATTGGGTGCTACAAAAACCAACCCTTCATAGTAGTTAAAAAATAGGGGTAATTGTTGGAAGGAATGGATACTTAGAGAATTAGGGGTAGGATTAAAAATGGGGGCTGTTTTGAAGCATTAAGGGAAGTAGGGGTAGTCTTTGTTGATGATATTTTGATCTTCTCTAAGTGTGAAGAAGAGCATGCCCAACATTTGGGAGAAGTTTTGAAAACTTTCCATGACCATCAGCTAAAAGTAAGGTTCTTCAAATGCCATTTCTGGAGAAAGGAGGTGAGATTCTTGTGGCATCTAGTCTCCAGAGAAGGGACAGATGTAGATCCCGCAAAGGTGGTTGCTGTGCAAGATTGGCAGATTCCTAAAAATGCAACTGAGGTGAGAAGCTTTCTTGGGTTGGCAGTTTATTATAGGAAGTTCATTATGGACTTCGCGAATATATCAGCCGCTCTCACCAGGCCATCAAAGAATAATTTGGCAATCTCATGGGACATAGACTGTGACGTTGCTTTCTTACGAATGAAAAGGGCTCTGACAACAGTCCCAGTCTTGACCTTGTCCGATGGAAGCAAAGTGTTTACTGTTTACACTGATGCGTAACGTACATGACTTGGTGAGGTGCTGATGCAAGAAAGGAAAGTAATATGTTATGGGGGTAGACAGTTGAGAGTTCATGAGAAGAACTACACCACCCATGACTTAGAGTTGGCTGCCATAGTATTCGCGTTAAAGATGTGGCATCATTATTTAGTTTGAGAAAGGTTAGAGTTATACACCGATCATAAATCTCTCAATTATTTATTATGATAGAAGGACCTCCACTTAATGAAACAACTATGGACGGAGTTCTTAGCTTCATATGATTTTGAGATTGCTTATACCCCTGGCAAGGCTAATGTAGTGGCAGATGCACTAAGTAGGCATAGGGTGGCGCTGAGTCCTCTGTTTGTGCAAAGAAAGTACTTGGAGTTCATATATGCTTTTGATTTTAGACCCTCCATCGAGGTTTTGCCCGATTTATCTGCATCCTTGGAGATACGACCAACTCATGTGGATTAGATATGAGCCTCGCAACAAGGTGACCCATAGATTCTAGACATCATGGAGAGCTTCGAAGAGCGGAGACTTAAAGTCACCTCAGTAGATATACCATAGAAGAAAAGGGGTTGTTGCGACGAGATGGAAGGCTTTGTGTTCCTCAAACCGAAATCTTAATTAAGGCAGTCCTAGAAGAACACAACCATTCTAATATGACCATTCGTCCAGGCGGTGATAAGACGTAAATGGACATGAAAAGTATTTTCTTTTAGGCTGGGATGAAGAAGGATGTAGTTGAATTTGTTTCTCAATGTTTAGTTTGCGAGCAAGTCAAAGCTGAGCAAAAGAAGCCCAGTGGTTTGCTTCATCCTTTGGAGGTTCCTTAGTGGAAATGGGAGAGTATCCCTACGGATTTGATAGATGGGTTGCCTAGATCAAAGAAAGGCAATACCAGTATTTGGGTGGTAGCAGATAAACTCACTAAGAGCGTCCACTTTATTCCAGTTAAGAGTAAGAGGACGACATTGTGGTTGGCAGCGATTTATGTTCATGAGATAGTTTGCATCCATGGAGTACCTTCCAACATAGCAAGAGATCGTGCCCCATCTTTACCAGCGAGTTTTGGAGGAGCTTGCAAGAAGCATTAGGAAAACAGTTGTGTTTGAGCACCGCCTATCATCCTCAGACCGATGGACAGAAAGATAGGGTGAACAGTATTCTTGAATATCTTTTAAGGTTATGTATCCTTGACTTCGGAGGGACTCAGGAAGAGCATCTTCCTTTAGTAGAGTTTGCATATAATAATAGTTATCAAGCTAGCATCAGCATGACAGCCTTCGAAGCATTGTACGGGCGACCCTGTAGATCGCTAACTTGTTGGTGGGAATCTATGAAAGCTTATTTCTTGGACCAGATATGGTTAGGGAAACGTCCGAAAAGATTGACCTTATTCGATGGCGGATGAAGACAGCTGAAGATAGGCAGAAGTCCTATGCAGATAAGTGAAGGACTGACATCGAATTCAAAGTGGGAGACTTAGTTTTTATCAAAGTATCAACTTTGAGGAACGTGGTTCGCTTCGGAGCAGTAGGGAAGTTGGTAGCTAGGTTTGTGGGGACGATTTCCCATAACCGAGAGGATTGACCAAATAGCCTATAGAGTAAAGCTCCCAGAAAATCTATCTGTTGTTCATGACGTTTTTCATGTCTCTCATCTGCGGAAGTGCCTCCATGACACCGCAAAAGTTGTTGAGCCGAGCATCTTGGAAGAAGTCGAGGTGGAATGGGAGGCGACACTCAGACGAGTCCCAAGCCGTATTCTTGGGTCAGAAACTAAGAAGCTACGCAGTAAGGAGATCAAGTTGCTAAAGGTTCAATGGCTAGATAACCCAGAAGATGCAACTTGGGTGACCAAAGACAAGAATCATGCTTCGTACCCTTTTCTTTTCGAGGGTATACTCCTTTTCCTAAGTTTTATCAGTGCTTGTTTCCATCAATAGAGTATATCTTATTCATAGTATTTTTGACCTTTAGATAGGAATCCTATGGGTGTAAACATGTGTTTGAAACATGTTATGTTTGATGGATGCAAGTGAATGTAACTGTTTGCTAGTGGTTTCCTGTGGACGCATATACACACACATTAGGCGCTAAGATCGGCTCAATCACTTTCATATTGCATATGGATGTGTGTGCTTTTTCTTTTCTTTCATGGATGGAAATGGATGAATTGGTATATGGGTGTTGCATTTGGATGGATGGGTGTGCACACAAATACAACTTATATGATACAATATGTTTATTTGCATATATGTTGGATTCATTTCACAAACAAACATTGCATTAAGGATTTCAACTGAATCAGTAGACCGCCTGATCTTCGCATTAGTGTTGGGACATAAACACACACTTTCTCATATATTCATATAAGCATCAGAAATCTTTAAGGACAATGGATGCTCATGGTTAGCTGATGAGTAGATGAATGATGGATGGTAGGATATGCATTCTTCTCAACTTATAGATTTCGGGACGAAATCCTTTGATTAGGGGAGAATGTAACACCCCGAATTTTTAACGAAATTAAAGAGAATAAATTAAATAATAATTAATTTAATATTCAGAAATAGAGGAAACAGACAGAACCATTGCGTCCAAGTGCATATGTTTTTATACGGATTAAAACTTGATGTGTTATCATATGGATGTTGCATATGGATGAATGAATATGCACTCATGTTGTATTTACATGGCTAGGGATGCTTGCATACATCTTGGATGCATGACACTCTCATGATTCACATTAAGGAGGTCAACTAAATCGGTGGACCGCCTGATCTTTTGCATTAGTAATGGGACATATACACACACTCTGCATATGTTCATACGGCATTAGAAGCCTTTAAGGACAGTAAATGCTTGTCGATGATGGTTGAGTAGATGGGTGATTGGATGTTAGGACACATTCATCTTGACTTGAAAATTTCGGGGATGAATTCCTTTAAGGAGGGGAGAATGTAACACCCCATATTTTCTGTAAGCATAAAAATATTGCAGCAAAACATGAGAAAAAAATAATATTTAGCATTGTTCTAAGGATTGTAATCGAAAGACTTAGTAGCTCATTTGGTTGGAACATGTGACTTGCATACAAGGGGTACAGAGTTCGATCCCCGCCAGCGCCATATTTTTGTTTTAGTGGAATGGCTAAAAAAATGGCTTAGTGTGAACGCAGTTCAAAAAGTGGTTTAGTGTGAAAATGGTTAATTTGGAAGATAGATAAAATATATTGAGACGACCCGAACTTCCCCGTGAAGGAAAGCACGGATAGAATTGAGTACAAGACAAAATAGAACGCAGACGGAAGAACATTTCATTGTTATTACAACAATTCCATCAGATACAAGAATATACAGAGTATAAATGAATAAATTACATTCGATAAATATCAGAGATTACAATAAATGACATAGCAGCGGAAAATAATACAAAAGCACAACTAGAAGTGATGCACGGATACAGAGCTTTCCGAGCATCGTTCCAGCTGTAAATCAGGACCCTGTGAATATAAATCTGCAAAACCAAAACTACTAGCTGCCCGTGCGGAAAATAGGGGCACCCAGAGTTTAGGTTAAAACAATAAACTCCAGGTCAGTCATGTGACTGGTGCGAGAACTAAAACAGTTATAATTCTTTATTTTAGAGTTCGGTAAATCAAGGGACCACGCCGTATAACACGGAACGGGTTTCCTCCCAAGAATACCAGTGCATAAAATAAACAGCGCAATGCTAAATAAACAAAAATGAAGCTGTTATAAGACCCAGGTCCCATCACACAATGCAACGCAAGCCGGAGGATAGGGTTTTCCCTTATAACAGCCAAAGCATGCTTGATACGTTTAAAAACACATTATTTGATACTATTATAAGTGTATAGTGTCAAAACAATTTCAATCATAAATATCAATCATAGGCGGCATGGGTACCATCTATCATGTCGCCATACTAGTTCTACATTTAAAACCGCAATACACGTATTGGAAATTGGATTCCGTCATGAGCCGAGGCAAGGGGCAAGCTCCTCTCCGCGTTCGAGACACTCTAGCAAATGTCCCAGGACCCCACTATGATCCTTGGATCTTCAGGGCCGGTCCTCTCTTACTTTTGAGGATTAGTTATTCCTGAACACACGTTTCCCGGTCCTTACAGACCTATATCCGAGGCGCCTCGCATTCCAACAACCACACAGGTGAAAAGTATATAAATGTCAGGGCTGGTAGGTCACTGACACCACCCTAGCTAGAAAGAAACGTCGTGCTCTCCCTGCAGTCACTATCCCGTTTTTGACTCATACCGAGGTGTGAGGCTCGCGAATTCACGCTATACACAAAGCTACGCCACACAGGCCGTGCTTTGATCATCACCACAAGACTTTGCTTTTCAACAGAAGCCTTGATCAATTGCCACTTACGCATGCCACACAGGCAATTCACTCCATGCGTTTGATATCCATCAATATATAACCCCTGAGCTCGTACGTCTCAGAGAAGGGCGTTAAGCAAGAGAATAAATTCTCCGCCGCCAAACAGATATATATTTAATAGAGATCAATCACACGGACTAAAATCCAATGTCAGACACACAGTCCATTTACAAGTCCGTTCTGGGTCTGAACGAAACCGGAGGCACTTTCCTCGCATATCCATCGATCTCCAAGTACGTCTGGACGATCACCGACTGTTTCCCTCATCTTAGGTGTACAGCCCAATCAAGATCATCAGTAATCACCCAAACGATGTGAAGACTTCCGGTCTTCAACCACCGTCTTCATCTTCGACATCTCGTCGAATCTGTTATTCAGAATGGGTATAAACCCGGCCTTTCTGAATAACCCACGTATATAATAAACGAATGTTACACAAACACAACAAACGCCTCATTCCAATTCAGAATATTCTTTTATTCACCGAATCACATTCTTAGGGAAAGGTTCCCATTAATTTTATCCAAGATAAATTCTTCTAAATTTATTCTTTAATCCTCCTTTGGATATCATTTCAAACTAGTCGGGATTAACGAACCACACCGATGTAATTATTTATTTTATTTCCCAATCCCAACCTATATCCCATGGAGAAAACTGGTAATACTCCACAACTAACACCCCTGTGTTATCGGTAAAATTAATTACCATTTCACGTTCAAATCTAATTAAAGATTCAACTATCGCTTTGGAGCAAAACTGGTGGTACTCCATTCTCGATCACCTTTCAGATTTGATAATTTAAATTATCAATTCACATTTTAATCTAATTGAAGATTCATTAAAACTCCACTTAGTTTTAATCTTTTCAAAAAAACAATATCCTGCCTTTAACTGGGTTAAAGAACCAATGTCATCAAAACACGATTCACGACAAAACAAATCACATTTGATATTAAATACAAGGCTCTGAATAGAAAATATATCGGCTTATATTCAATATCAAATTCTGAAACCAACAAATATCGTATTGGAAATAACAATATAAAATATCTTTCAAATCCCCATAACAATATTTGTATAGTCACGAAATCCAACATCGAAATATCCCGAAGATAATTTCGATTCAGCTCCAGTCCAATCCACGTATTGAAAATTATCGATTATTTTCAAAATCACTTTCAAATTCAATTTATTTATTTTAAAAATAAATTGATTTCAATTCTAGTTCAAAACTAGTTCATTTCGATAAAAATCTATTTTTATCTTTTCTAATGTGGAATTTTCCAGCCCAAATCTTTCCATTTCACATATTATAATTTTACACAAATTATAGATATTTTTAATAATTTTATCAAGGCCCGTACAGTCGATTTCCAACAACGGCCATCAAACTGCACTTACAGCAACCTTTTTCGAATTTGATTTGGACATAATTCCAAATCCAACCGTTAGATTTCAAATTTCTAATATTCATTGGAAAGTTCTTTTCGATACGAACCCAACGGTTCCGGTTTTAGGAGAATCCGACGGTCGGATCTCCCGCAATGTCCGTTTGAAATAAATGGTCGAAATTCACGAACTACCGCGGCGCGGCGCGTTCTATTCAGGCCATTATATATATAATATATATATATGTTATATATATTTCGTCGATTTCCTTTTAAAACGAATTTTATAAATCGTTTTAACTTCGTCTCAAAACCATTTCAACACTATTTCCATTCAAAGCCAAAATTGAATTCTTCTTTATAAATTCGTTTTAAAAACTCATTTCTATTCAATTCAAATTTTAATTCAATTTGAATTCATTTCAATTCACTTTCAATTCAATTTGAATTCGTTTTCAATTCAATTCATTTCGAAATCGTTTTCAATTCAATTCATTTCGAAATCGTTTTCAATTCAATTCATTTCGAAATCGTTTTCAATTCAATTCATTTCGAAATCGTTTTCAATTCAATTCATTTCGAAATCGTTTTCAATTCAATTCATTTCGAAATCGTTTTCAATTCAATTCATTTCGAAATCGTTTTCAATTCAATTCATTTCGAAATCGTTTTCAATTCAATTCATTTCGAAATCGTTTTCAATTCAATTCATTTCGAAATCGTTTTTAATTCAATTCATTTCGAAATCGTTTTCAATTCAATTCATTTCGAAATCGTTTTCAATTCAATTCATTTTGAAATCGTTTTCAATTCAATTCATTTCGAAATCGTTTTCAATTCAATTCATTTCGAAATCGTTTTCAATTCAATTCATTTCGAAATCGTTTTCAATTCAATTCATTTCGAAATCGTTTAAAATCGATATAAATATCGTTCACGTCGAAATAACGCATCTCTAATCAACACGGCTTTATATTTTTCAAAACTCCTTTATTCTATCCAACAAATGAATATTAATCCCATTCAACACATGAATCTATATTTCTTTCATCACACGACTAATCTCAACACATGAGTACTGTCAACACATCACCATTTTTGTTATGTAAAATATTTTATAAAACTATGGTATCTATCGTTTTATTTTAATTAGACTTCTACTAGGAAGTAGTTCTAATTTTAAATATGATAAAGATGTAATTTATTTTATTTAAAATATTTCACTCAACACATGAACATCGTCAACACATGACTATTTTTGTTATGTAAAATATTTTATAAAACTATGGTATCTATCGTTTGATTTTAATTAGACTTCTACTAGGAAGTAGTTCTAATTTTAAATATGATAAAGATGTAATTTATTTTATTTAAAATATTTCACTCAACACATGAACATCGTCAACACATGACTATTTTCTTTATATTCAACACACGAATTTTCTTTTATAATATTCATTATTTTCCCGATTGGAATGAGGCCCAATCAATCACCATATAGTGTTAATTATATGGATTCCATACAACACATGTATATAATAGCGTCGAAAAATTATCAACCATCAACCAAAGTGCACTACACTGTATAAGCATCAAATATCGATATCTAACGCTTATAACAGCCTGTCAATCAATCGATCGACATATTTGATCAATCAGGATGAGTGAACTTCAAATTTCATCCCAACACCCGTGTGGGGTTTCAAACAATCAAACACAGATTTTATTTGTGCAGTTGAGCGATGTGTAAAATTTATCAACCCAATCAATATCAGTCAAATCAGTGTATATAAACAAATCGGCCGATTTGTTTATAAATATTTTATTTATTCACTTTCACGTTAAAAATTATTTTTAACGATAAAATATTCTATTTCAACACTTGAATTTCTATTCATTTCATTTACACAATAAAAATGATATTTTTATTTTTCTAACATATTTTAGAAAATTTCGGCGGCATAACGGCACGATACTAGAAACGGGACAAGGCCTAGCCTTATCCCCGGTCTAGTGAAGGCCCACGCCATTCACACATCAATCAAATCACTTTCGTTATGCAAACCACAAAATTTGGAGTAAGAGTCTAACCTAGTCTTACTCCTTCGCATTATAACGGCGCACGTCTAATCCTAACCAATTTATCGATTCGATTTTTCACACCACAAACCACATTCAAACCAATATCTCAATCAATCACCAAACATCCAAACAAACAAGTCCATGGTATGTGGACGGGTGTCGGGTGCTTCTAATAAGCACCGTCTGCATCCTAGTATATATATATATATATCTAGAAAAAGAGAATTAAGAGTGAGAAGTTCTCACCGATAGCTACCCACTTCACGACACTTCATTAATAGAAATCCTCTTCGTTATCCCATCTTCGTTGTCCGTAGTCACTATATATATAAAAATCACACATTTTTATATTTCGATGTCTTTAAAATAAAAATCACATTTTTATTTGCTTATTTTCAATTTAAAAATCATATTTTTATAATCACCTCATATATTTAAAAATCGAATTTTTACTATGCTATTCAATATATAAAAAATCATATTTTTACTTCGAAGTTCAATATATAAAAATCACATTTTTACTTTCACGCTATATGGATAAAAATGCTATTTTTACACCGCTACTATATAGATAAAAATTCTATTTTTACATCGTTATTCTATATATAAAGATCTCGCCTTTTCAACTATAAAGTTTTCGCCTTTATAAAAATAAAGTTTTCGCCTTTATAAAAATAAAGTTTTCGCCTTTATAAAAATAAACACTTCATTTCAACGTATATAAAATAAAAATCAGATTTTTATTTTGCTACATACACAAAGATGATATTTTTATATTCTCCATCCTATAAAGATTATATTTTTAATACTTTAAAAATATAAAAATCATATTTTTAATATTTCTATATAGTAAAGATTATATTTTTAATACTTTAAAAATATAAAAATCATATTTTTATCACTTTCCTTATATAAAAATTATATTTTTAATTCCCTACTCCTCTCAAGATATCGTCTTTTACGTTTTTTTAAAAATCAAATCTTTTTAGGTTTTAAAAAAAACAAATCTTTATAAATCTAGTTCCTATATAAAATTCATAGCTTTATAAAATTAAAAACTATATATTTTATATAATTAAGACCTACATCTTCATATCATTAAATAAATAAAAACCGAAATAAAATGCTTACATTGGTTTCAGCGAAGGGGAGGGGGTGCTGTGCTCGGCGTCGGAGCTTGGTGGAGGATCGGAGGAGGTGTGGTTGTGGGTGCGGTGGCGGATTTGGGGATTGGGGGTCGCGGTTCTCGTTCGAATTTGGGGGGGGGGGGCTGTCGGTTCCTCGATGGAGTGCGGGGAAGGAAGGGGGAACGATGCGG
Organism: Allium sativum; assembly: GCA_030737875.1. Taxonomy (NCBI): domain Eukaryota; kingdom Viridiplantae; phylum Streptophyta; class Magnoliopsida; order Asparagales; family Amaryllidaceae; genus Allium; species Allium sativum. The sequence continues at coordinate 4,682,817 of JASFAX010000038.1, read as the reverse complement.
GGAGGGGAAGAAGAGGAAGAGGCGGCGGCGACAGCACCAGGGGGAGGCGCGATGTTCGGCGGCGGCCCTTCTTTTTTTTTTTTTTTTTTCAATCGGTTAATTCTGAAAATCGAAGAAAGGGGGGGCCAAAGGTTATAGGGAGAAGGGTATTATATTTTTTTTTAATTTTTTTTTTTATTTATTAATTTATTTTATCCTAAAGAGTTGACTTTCACATACGACCTCGAAACGAGGCCCACCGCCTGTCGTCCATAGCGTTTTACCCCCATTCCGAACACAATGGGATATGTATCGCAAGCTGATTCGATTGTTACAATCAGTTTCCTTTTGAATTTTCACTTAAATCTCTATATTGAATTTTAAACGTACATTTCGAATTACCGGGGTCACATACTAACTAGAAAAATTCTAGAAAAATATTTTCTAGCTTCGTATTGACGATACGGTCCTAACAAAATTAGTTTCGTCGAATTCTGAGACCGTTGGAAAAATGGCCAATTTCCAGTCGATTAAAATCAACTGAAACTGGTCAAACGCGTTTTCCTTCGCCACGCTCACATATTGATTCGAAAAATTATGAAATTTGAAACCTAGCAATAACTTGACATCACGGACCCAACAAAACTGGTTTCGTCGAAATCCGAGGTCATTTGCAAAATGTCCATTTTTAAGGGCCTGAATTCCATAGCGACTATTCAGAATTTTCAACTGGACATATCTTTTGATTCCCGCTACGAAATTTTGATTCTTCGGATTCGTTAGAAAGATATTCACAATTAGATCCCATTATTTTTGGTTTCACTAAAATCCGGATTGTTTTGCACCCGGTACATTCAATTGAAGTTTGAAATCGAATTATCGAACTACCGCGCCATTTTCAATTCTATTTATAATTATATATAAATATTTATATTCTAACGACGACGTATATAATATATACGTCGATTCTATATTCAAAATAAATTTCTCGTCGATATTATTTAAAATAATCTATTTTAAATATTCAAAATTCGTTAAAATTGCCAAAACATTTATTTCAAACTGGCCCAGATTTTCGGGTTGTTACAATCTCCCCCACTTAAAACTTTTCGTCCCCGAAAAGGAACAAAGTCGAAAGTGGTTTGACTAATAAGCTCTACATTCGATCTGGCTTGCATTCTCCAACTCTTTAGTTTCTGAGAATTTTCAAAATTTCAAAAATTTGGCTAACACCCTAAATTTTCGAAAAATTTCGCCATAACCTCCCCTGCATCGGGAGCATCGGGGAATTTCAAATAGCTTCCCCGGTCCTTCAGATCTCAAAAAGAAAAAGAAAAAGCCAAGCGGCTAGCCAATAGGCTCACAAAAACATCATCACCCAAACAAAACAGGAAATTATGTAGTAAACATGTACCTATTTGTCGGGCAAACAAATTTTATTCTTCGGCTCTAGCCTCCTTGCTATGACCTGTTCAAAGTAAGTATATGTATATGCAAGCAAATGCGACCAATTTTCAATACAATTCAATATTTGGTTCAATTAGGCTAAATGGTTCAAAATTATCAAACAAATAAACAAACAACACAAACATCAATCAATTAGTGGATTAGAGTTTCAAATCCATAAATTTGATACATATACAAAAATCATGTTTTTGATGCCAATTCACAACAATGTGTTCTAACTATATAAGTTTTGGTTCTCACACCAGTCTAATGGAATTATATAGAAAATCACACCTTCGAAACACGAACATAAATTCTGATGATGATATATCAATCATCAGAACCATCTCCGGGTGTCTAGAATGTGATTCTATATCTACCCAGTATATTAAAACTTCGAATATACGTTCATGACGCGTATACGCGAAATCTATATATACTCGATTGTCCATATTCAAAATAAATAAATATTCAAATACGTTTAAAACGATTTAAATTTCAAAACAAAATTGTTTTCATTTGAAAAAATATACTCTTCACACTCGTTCTAGGATACTACTGATCCTATCTCTAACGAGTCATTCTAATTGGATATTACTAATCCAATATCTGATGAATTCTTTCGTATGGTTCTAATGTGTCTTGTTCTCTGAGCTTTGTAAACCAAAGCTCTGATACCAAACTGAAAGATAGCCGACGAACTTCCCCGTGAAGGAAAGCACGGATAGAATTGAGTACAAGACAAAATAGAACGCAGACGAAAGAACATTTCATTGTTATTACAACAATTCCATCAGATACAAGAATATACAGAGTATAAATGAATAAATTACATTCGATAAATATCAGAGATTACAATAAATGACATAGCAGCGGAAAATAATACAAAAGCACAACTAGAAGTGATGCACGGATACAGAGCTTTCCGAGCATCGTTCCAGCTGTAAATCAGGACCCTGTGAATATAAATCTGCAAAACCAAAACTACTAGCTGCCCGTGCGGAAAATAGGGGCACCCAGAGTTTAGGTTAAAACAATAAACTCCAGGTCAGTCATGTGACTGGTGTGAGAACTAAAACAGTTATAATTCTTTATTTTAGAGTTCGGTAAATCAAGGGACCACGCCGTATAACACGGAACGGGTTTCCTCCCAAGAATACCAGTGCATAAAATAAACAGCGCAATGCTAAATAAACAAAAATGAAGCTGTTATAAGACCCAGGTCCCATCACACAATGCAACGCAAGCCGGAGGATAGGGTTTTCCCTTATAACAGCCAAAGCATGCTTGATACGTTTAAAAACACATTATTTGATACTATTATAAGTGTATAGTGTCAAAACAATTTCAATCATAAATATCAATCATAGGCGGCATGGGTACCATCTATCATGTCGCCATACTAGTTCTACAATTAAAACCGCAATACACGTATTGGAAATTGGATTCCGTCATGAGCCGAGGCAAGGGGCAAGCTCCTCTCCGCGTTCGAGACACTCTAGCAAATGTCCCAGGACCCCACTATGATCCTTGGATCTTCAGGGCCGGTCCTCTCTTACTTTTGAGGATTAGTTATTCCTGAACACACGTTTCCCGGTCCTTACAGACCTATATCCGAGGCGCCTCGCATTCCAACAACCACACAGGTGAAAAGTATATAAATGTCAGGGCTGGTAGGTCACCGACACCACCCTAGCTAGAAAGAAACGTCGTGCTCTCCCTGCAGTCACTATCCCGTTTTTGACTCATACCGAGGTGTGAGGCTCGCGAATTCACGCTATACACAAAGCTACGCCACACAGGCCGTGCTTTGATCATCACCACAAGACTTTGCTTTTCAACAGAAGCCTTGATCAATTGCCACTTACGCATGCCACACAGGCAATTCACTCCATGCGTTTGATATCCATCAATATATAATCCCTGAGCTCGTACGTCTCAGAGAAGGGCGTTAAGCAAGAGAATAAATTCTCCGCCGCCAAACAGATATATATTTAATAGAGATCAATCACACGGACTAAAATCCAATGTCAGACTCACAGTCCATTTACAAGTCCGTTCTGGGTCTGAACGAAACCGGAGGCACTTTCCTCGCATATCCATCGATCTCCAAGTACGTCTGGACGATCACCGACTGTTTCCCTCATCTTAGGTGTACAGCCCAATCAAGATCATCAGTAATCACCCAAACGATGTGAAGACTTCCGGTCTTCAACCACCGTCTTCATCTTCGACATCTCGTCGAATCGGTTATTCAGAATGGGTATAAACCCGGCCTTTCAGAATAACCCACGTATATAATAAACGAATGTTACACAAACACAACAAACGCCTCATTCCAATTCAGAATATTCTTTTATTCACCGAATCACATTCTTAGGGAAAGGTTCCCATTAATTTTATCCAAGATAAATTCTTCTAAATTTATTCTTTAATCCTCCTTTGGATATCATTTCAAACTAGTCGGGATTAACGAACCACACCGATGTAATTATTTATTTTATTTCCCAATCCCAACCTATATCCCATGGAGAAAACTGGTAATACTCCAAAACTAACACCCCTGTGTTATCGGTAAAATTAATTACCATTTCACGTTCAAATCTAATTAAAGATTCAACTATCGCTTTGGAGCAAAACTGGTGGTACTCCATTCTCGATCACCTTTCAGATTTGATAATTTAAATTATTAATTCACATTTTAATCTAATTAAAGATTCATTAAAACTCCACTTAGTTTTAATCTTTTCAAAAAAACAATATCCTGCCTTTAACTGGGTTAAAGAACCAATGTCATCAAAACACGATTCACGACAAACCAAATCACATTTGATATTAAATACAAGGCTCTGAATAGAAAATATATCGGCTTATATTCAATATCAAATTCTGAAACCAACAAATATCGTATTGGAAATAACGATATAAAATATCTTTCAAATCCCCATAACAATATTTGTATAGTCACGAAATCCAACATCGAAATATCCCGAAGATAATTTCGATTCAGCTCCAGTCCAATCCACGTATTGAAAATTATCGATTATTTTCAAAATCACTTTCAAATTCAATTTATTTATTTTAAAAATAAATTGATTTCAATTCTAGTTCAAAACTAGTTCATTTCGATAAAAATCTATTTTTATCTTTTCAAATGTGGAATTTTCCAGCCCAAATCTTTCCAATTCACATATTATAATTTTACACAAATTATAGATATTTTTAATAATTTTATCAAGGCCCGTACAGTCGATTTCCAACAACGGCCATCGAACTGCACTTACAGCGACCTTTTTCGAATTTGATTTGGACATAATTCCAAATCCAACCGTTAGATTTCAAATTTCTAATATTCATTGGAAAGTTCTTTTCGATACGAACCCAACGGTTCCGGTTTTAGGAGAATCCGACGGTCGGATCTCCCGCAATGTCCGTTTGAAATAAATGGTCGAAATTCACGAACTACCGCGGCGCGGCGCGTTCTATTCAGGCCATTATATATATAATATATATATATATTATATATATTTCGTCGATTTCCTTTTAAAACGAATTTTATAAATCGTTTTAACTTCGTCTCAAAACCATTTCAACACTATTTCCATTCAAAGCCAAAATTGAATTCTTCTTTATAAATTCGTTTTAAAAACTCATTTCTATTCAATTCAAATTTTAATTCAATTTGAATTCATTTCAATTCACTTTCAATTCAATTTGAATTCGTTTTCAGTTCATTTCATTTCGAAATCGTTTTCAATTCAATTCATTTCGAAATCGTTTTCAATTCAATTCATTTCGAAATCGTTTTCAATTCAATTCATTTCGAAATCGTTTTCAATTCAATTCATTTCGAAATCGTTTTCAATTCAATTCATTTCGAAATCGTTTTCAATTCAATTCATTTCGAAATCGTTTTCAATTCAATTCATTTCGAAATCGTTTTCAATTCAATTCATTTCGAAATCGTTTTCAATTCAATTCATTTCGAAATCGTTTTCAATTCAATTCATTTCGAAATCGTTTTCAATTCAATTCATTTCGAAATCGTTTAAAATCGATATAAATATCGTTCACGTCGAAATAACGCATCTCTAATCAACACGGCTTTATATTTTTCAAAACTCCTTTATTCTATCCAACAAATGAATATTAATCCCATTCAACACATGAATCTATATTTCTTTCATCACACGACTAATCTCAACACATGAGTACTGTCAACACATCACTATTTTTGTTATGTAAAATATTTTATAAAACTATGGTATCTATCGTTTGATTTTAATTAGACTTCTACTAGGAAGTAGTTCTAATTTTAAATATGATAAAGATGTAATTTATTTTATTTAAAATATTTCACTCAACACATGAACATCGTCAACACATGACTATTTTTGTTATGTAAAATATTTTATAAAACTATGGTATCTATCGTTTGATTTTAATTAGACTTCTACTAGGAAGTAGTTCTAATTTTAAATATGATAAAGATGTAATTTATTTTATTTAAAATATTTCACTCAACACATGAACATCGTCAACACATGACTATTTTCTTTATATTCAACACATGAATTTTCTTTTATAATATTCATTATTTTCCCGATTGGAATGAGGCCCAATCAATCACCATATAGTGTTAATTATATGGATTCCATACAACACATGTATATAATAGCGTCGAAAAATAATCAACCATCAACCAAAGTGCACTACACTGTATAAGCATCAAATATCGATATCTAACGCTTATAACAGCCTGTCAATCAATCGATCGACATATTTGATCAATCAGGATGAGTGAACTTCAAATTTCATCCCAACACCCGTGTGGGGTTTCAAACAATCAAACACAGATTTTATTTGTGCAGTTGGGCGATGTGTAAAATTTATCAACCCAATCAATATCAGTCAAATCAGTGTATATAAACAAATCGGCCGATTTGTTTATAAATATTTTATTTATTCACTTTCACGTTAAAAATTATTTTTAACGATAAAATATTCTATTTCAACACTTGAATTTCTATTCATTTCATTTACACAATAAAAATGATATTTTTATTTTTCTAACATATTTTAGAAAATTTCGGCGGCATAACGGCACGATACTAGAAACGGGACAAGGCCTAGCCTTATCCCCGGTCTAGTGAAGGCCCACGCCATTCACACATCAATCAAATCACTTTCGTTATGCAAACCACAAAATTTGGAGTAAGAGTCTAACCTAGTCTTACTCCTTCGCCTTATAACGGCGCACGTCTAATCCTAACCAATTTATCGATTCGATTTTTCACACCACAAACCACATTCAAACCAATATCTCAATCAATCACCAAACATCCAAACAAACAAGTCCATGGTATGTGGACGGGTGTCGGGTGCTTCTAATAAGCACCGTCTGCATCCTAGTATATATATATATATCTAGAAAAAGAGAATTAAGAGTGAGAAGTTCTCACCGATAGCTATCCACTTCACGACACTTCATTAATAGAAATCCTCTTCGTTATCCCATCTTCGTTGTCCGTAGTCACTATATATATAAAAATCACACATTTTTATATTTCGATATCTTTAAAATAAAAATCACATTTTTATTTGCTTATTTTCAATTTAAAAATCATATTTTTATAATCACTTCATATATTTAAAAATCGAATTTTTACTATGCTATTCAATATATAAAAAATCATATTTTTACTTCGAAGTTCAATATATAAAAATCACATTTTTACTTTCACGCTATATGGATAAAAATGCTATTTTTACACCGCTACTATATAGATAAAAATTCTATTTTTACATCGTTATTCTATATATAAAGATCTCGCCTTTTCAACTATAAAGTTTTCGCCTTTATAAAAATAAAGTTTTCGCCTTTATAAAAATAAAGTTTTCGCCTTTATAAAAATAAACACTTCATTTCAACGTATATAAAATAAAAATCAGATTTTTATTTTGCTACATACACAAAGATGATATTTTTATATTCTCCATCCTATAAAGATTATATTTTTAATACTTTAAAAATATAAAAATCATATTTTTAATATTTCTATATAGTAAAGATTATATTTTTAATACTTTAAAAATATAAAAATCATATTTTTATCACTTTCCTTATATAAAAATTATATTTTTAATTCCCTACTCCTCTCAAGATATCGTCTTTTACGTTTTTTTAAAAATCAAATCTTTTTAGGTTTTAAAAAAAACAAATCTTTATAAATCTAGTTCCTATATAAAATTCATAGCTTTATAAAATTAAAAACTATATATTTTATATAATTAAGACCTACATCTTCATATCATTAAATAAATAAAAACCGAAATAAAATGCTTACATTGGTTTCAGCGAAGGGGAGGGGGTGCTGTGCTCGGCGTCGGAGCTTGGTGGAGGATCGGAGGAGGTGTGGTTGTGGGTGCGGTGGCGGATTTGGGGATTGGGGGTCGCGGTTCTCGTTCGAATTTGGGGGGGGGCTGTCGGTTCCTCGATGGAGTGCGGGGAAGGAAGGGGGAACGATGCGGGGAGGGGAAGAAGAGGAAGAGGCGGCGGCGACAGCACCAGGGGGAGGCGCGATGTTCGGCGGCGGCCCTTCTTTTTCTTTTTTTTTCTTTTTTTTTCAATCGGTTAATTCTGAAAGTCGAAGAAAGGGGGGGGCCAAAGGTTATAGGGAGAAGGGTATTATATTTTTTTTATTTTTTTTTTATTTATTAATTTATTTTATCCTAAAGAGTTGACTTTCACATACGACCTCGAAACGAGGCCCACCGCCTGTCGTCCATAGCGTTTTACCCCCATTCTAAACACAATGGGATATGTATCGCAAGCTGATTCGATTGTTACAATCAGTTTCCTTTTGAATTTTCACTTAAATCTCTATATTGAATTTTAAACGTACATTTCGAATTACCGGGGTCACATACTAACTAGAAAAATTCTAGAAAAATATTTTCTAGCTTCGTATTGACGATACGGTCCTAACAAAACTAGTTTCGTCGAATTCTGAGACCGTTGGAAAAATGGCCAATTTCCAGTCGATTAAAATCAACTGAAACTGGTCAAACGCGTTTTCCTTCGCCACGCTCACATATTGATTCGAAAAATTATGAAATTTGAAACCTAGCAATAACTTGACATCACGGACCCAACAAAACTGGTTTCGTCGAAATCCGAGGTCATTTGCAAAATGTCCATTTTTAAGGGCCTGAATTCCATAGCGACTATTCAGAATTTTCAACTGGACATATCTTTTGATTCCCGCTACGAAATTTTGATTCTTCGGATTCGTTAGAAAGATATTCACAATTAGATCCCATTATTTTTGGTTTCACTAAAATCCGGATTGTTTTGCACCCGGTACATTCAATTGAAGTTTGAAATCGAATTATCGAACTACCGCGCCATTTTCAATTCTATTTATAATTATATATAAATATTTATATTCTAACGACGACGTATATAATATATACGTCGATTCTATATTCAAAATAAATTTCTCGTCGATATTATTTAAAATAATCTATTTTAAATATTCAAAATTCGTTAAAATTGCCAAAACATTTATTTCAAACTGGCCCAGATTTTCGGGTTGTTACATATATATATATATATGTAGAATATATATATATATATATATATATATATGACGTGCACGCATCTTGTGGCATACCTGGCGCATTTTTGGTTGTCAAGGATTGTTTTTTTTTTCGTGGCCTTATCTGCTAGGATTTGTGACAAATTAAAGGTAAGAAAGATTTATGCATGTATAAATATATATTTATATATATGGGTAATTAATGTATACAGTAAAGGGAGAATATGTAAAACTAATTTGTAGATGTGTGTTAATATGGCATTGATTTGGAAAATATGTGATTGACCTTGGTTTGTATATGTGTTTGTGCTAATTTGTCATTCATGTTAATTGATATTAATTAAAAAAGAAAAAAATATTAAGTAGGCGTTTATGTTCGATTTATTATCATTTAGGTTTATTTGATGATAATGTAATTAATCTTAATTTGTATGAATACTTATTTGTCACTTATGTCAATTAACATTAAAGAGAATATGATAATTTAAGGAATATGATAATTTGTCACTTATGTTAATTGACAATAAAAAATAAAAGACGAACATTTGGTACATTAACGTTATAGTAGAAGGTTTTTAATACATTTGTTGAGTCATTCCTGACCTGTTGCTGAGTCACTGGGATAACTCTATCTAGTCTAGACTGTTCTTATTGATCCTGTGTGATCCAATGGCCTATATTAATCTAAATCTCTATAAAAGCAACCTAATACCTCAACCCTAAATAATATTAAAAATCAAACCAAGAGTCGTCATGCTGCCATTGGACAACCTCGAGTAGCCGCCGTTCAACTTGAAGCAAATTAAAACAGACAAACCAAATCAAATCAAAATTAAACTAAAACAACGATTGTCTACATCAAAGGCCAGCATTTCAACTTCAGAATACAGATTCTAGAAATCAAGATCGTCTTTTGATTGTAAGTTTAGTTATCTTTTAGATATGAACAAATTTAAGACGTGATTTCAAATATAATGAAATATAGAATTATACTATGTTGTATAGTAATTACGATGCTATTTCTTGTGATGATTTTGTCATGAATGTCTTGGAATGATTGTGGTTTATCGGATTTATCATATTATGTTAAAATTGGTGTTGGATCTATTATGATTTGGGAATGAAACTATCGTACCTATGCAAGTTTATCCTTTCATGATATGTTACATGCTAGTTTTTAGGCTAATTTATATTTATATATGCCTAAATATTTAGATCTGTATGACTACATGTTTAGATCTAAAAAACTTTATGTGCTTAGATCCACGCTAATTAGATCTAAGTCAAGATATATATATATATATATATATATATATATGTGTGTGTGTGTGTGTGTGTGTGTGTGTGTGTTCATATGATTAATGCAAGTTATATGTTTTATGTTATGTCCAAATCAAGATTTATATACATATGTTCATATGCAAGTTACTTGTTAGATCCAAAACTAGATCTATATTTATATGCATGTTTATAAAGTGGGTTCATGCAAGTTCATATGACCATTATTGTTAGATCTAGTTCACATCTACATGTTAAAGTTAAACTTATACATGCTTTGGTAATGTACATGTCATGATTATGTCATATGCTAGTTTATAAACCAAGTTATGTTTACATATGCCTTGATCTACATACTAACATGTTTAGGCCTGTGATTATTTAGTCCAATTCATATACCAGTTCATGTGACATGTTAGTTGAGATGAATAATGTTCTATGTCTACATTACATGACATATATTTGATTGGATTTATACTAGGCACGTTCCCTTCATTTACCTCTTGTTTATAAATTAGGCTAATTTGCGGGCCGAATTACTTTATATGATTGATGCGAACGTATAAACGGGGGTAACGTTGGGATGGACATGAAATTATAACATGTTAATGATGTAGGTGGGCCCATAACAATGTAAATGGTTAAGGACATGAAATGGTATAATCCATATACCATTAGTTATGATCATAATTAAATAATGTGCCATGAAAACATTTGAAGGAAATTTACAGGTATACTTGACATAAATGAAAAACATGTAAATTTAGAAAAAGACGAATATGCCTAACCCGAGATTAGACTGAGTTGTGGTGTAAAACTGCCCAGAACCAACCGGCATATCCAGTGACCACAACAATACCTGTCTAATGTGCGAGGTTAGTGCAGCAAGCCCAAAAGAACCCGAGGTTAGACTGAGTTGTGGTGTAAAATTTCCCGGAACCGACCGGCACATCCATTGACCACAACAATACCTGTCTAATGTGAGTGGTTGGTGCTTTAATGAATAAATTAAAGCTAAGACATGAATGGTAGGGTTATGTTATAACGGTTAAACAATTAACCCTATTTTAACTTCTGTGTAGGGTTGGTGATTGCAGCACCCAATCCAAACGATTCATCATCTCTCATATTTGTCGATCTACCCCTACCATGCTTAAACAACCCCTACTTCTCTTAATACTTCAAAACAACCCTTCTTTTTAATCCTATCCCTAATTCTCTAAATAGCCCTTACTTCCAAAAATTGCTCCTACTTTTTAACTACGGTGATGTGTGGGTTTTTGCAGCACCCAATCCAAATGATTCATCATTTGTCATATTTATCGATCTTCCCCTACTATGCTTAAACTACCCAACTTCTCTTAATACTTCAAAGCTACCCTTCTTTTTAATACAAACCCTAATTCTCTAAATAGCCCTTCCTTCCAACAATTACCCTTATTTTTTAGCTACTCTGAAGGGATGGTTTTTGCAGCACCCAATCCAAACGATTCATCATCTCTCATATTTGTTGATCGACCCCGTCTATGCTTAAACTACCCCTACTTCTCATAATACTTCAAAACAACCCTTCTTTTTAACCCTGCCCCTAATTCTCTAAATAGCCCTTACTTCCAACAATTACCCCTACTTTTTAAATTTGTGAAGGGTTGGTTTTTGCAGCAGCTAATCGAAATGATTCATCATATTTCATATTTGTCAATCTACCCCTACTGTGCCTAAACTACCTCTACTTCTCTTAACACTTTGAAACAACCCTTCTTTTTAATCCTACCTCCAGTTCTATAAATAGCCCTTACTTCCAACAATTACCCCTATTTTCTAACTTCTGTGAATGGTTGTTTTTTGCAACACCCAATCCAAATGATTCATCATCTTTAATATTTGTCGATCCAATCCAAATGATTCATCATCTTTCATATTTGTCGATCTACCCCAACTATGCTTAAACTAACCAAACTTCTCTTAATACTTCAAAACAGTCCTTCTTTTTAATCCTACACCTAATTCTCTAAATGGCGCTTCCTTCCAACAATTAGCCCTTTTATTTAACTACTGTGAAGGGTTGGTTTTTGCAATACCCAATCCAGACGATTCGTCATCTTTCATATTTGTCGATCTACCCCTACTATGCTTAAACTAACCGTACTTCTCTTAATACTTCAAAACAACCCTTCTTTTTAATCCTACCCATAATTCTCTAAATAGCCTTACTTCTAACAAATACCCCTATTTTTTAGCTACTGTGAAGGGTTTGTTTTAGTAGCACCCAATCCAAACGATTCATCATCTTTCATATTTGTCGATCTACCCCTACTATGCCTAAACTACCTCTACTTCTCTTAATACTTTGACACAACCCTTCTTTTTAATCCTACCTCTAGTTCAATAAATAACCCTTACTTCCAACAATTACCCCTATTTTTTTAACTTTCGTGACTTGTTGGTTTTTGCAGCACCTAATCCAAAAGATTCATCATCTTTAATATTTGTCGATCCAATCCAAATGATTCAGCATCTTTCATATTTGTCGATCTACCCTTACTATGCTTAAACTAGCCGTACTTCTCTTAATACTTCAAAACAAGCCTTCTTTTTTACCCAACCCCTAATTCTCTGAATGGCCCTTACTTCCAACAATTACCTCTATTTTTTAACTACTTTGAAGGGCTGGTTTTAGTAGCACTCAATCCAAACGATTCATCATCTTTCATATTTGTCGATCTACCCCTACTATGCCTAAACTACATCTACTTCTCTTAATACTACGAAACTACATCCACTTCTTTTAAATCCCGTAAATATCCCTTAATGCCATAAATTACCCCGATTTTTTAACTTCTATGAAGGGTTGGTTTTTGCAGCACCCAATCCAAATGATTCATCATCTTTCATATTTGTTGAAACAATCCAAATTATTCATCATCTTTCATATTTGTTGATCTACCCCTACTATGCTTAAACTACCCCTACTTCTCTTACTACTTTAAAACAGCCCTTCTTTTTAATCCTACCCTTAATTCTCAAAATAGCCCTTACTTCCAATAATTACCCCTATTTTTAAACTAAAGTGAAGGGTTGTTTTTTCCAAGATCAAATCCAAATGATTCATCATCTTTCGTATTTGTCAATCTATCCCTGCTATGCTTAAACTACCCCTACTTTTCTTAGTACTTCAAAACAACCCTTATTTTTAATCCTTGCCCTAATTCTCTAAATATCGCTTACTTCCAACAATTACCCCTATTTTTTAACTACTGTGAAAGGTTAGTTTTTGCAGCACACAGTCCAAACGATTCATCATCTTTTATATTTGTCGATCTACCCCTACTATGCTTTAACTACCCCGACTTCTCTTAATAATTCAAAATAATCCTTTTTAATCCTACCTCTAATACTCTAAATAGCCCTTGCTGCCAACAATTACCCCAATTTTTTAACTACTATGATGGGTTGGTTTTTGCAGCACCCAATCCAAATGATTCATCATCTTTCATATTTTTGATCTACCCCAACTACGCTTAAACTACCACTACTTCTGTTAATACTTCAAAACAACCCTTCTTTTTAATCCTACCCATAATTCTCTAAATAACCATTTATTCCAAAAATTACCCCTATTTATTAACTTCTGTGAAAGGTTGGTTTTTGCAGCCCCGAATCCAAACGATTCATCATCTTTCATATTTGCCGATATACCCCTACTATGCTTAAACTATCCCTACTTCTCTTAATACATCAAAACAATCCTTCTTTTTAATCCAACCCTTAATTCTCTAAATAGCCCTTACTTCCAACAATTAGCCCTATTTTTTTACTACTTCGAAGGGTTGGTTTTTGCAGCACCCAATCCAAATGATTCATCATCTTTTATATTTGTCGATATACCCCTGCTATGCTTAAACAACCCCAACTTCTCTTAATACTTCAAAACAACCCTTAGTTTTAATCCAACCCCTAATTCTCTAAATAGCCCTTACTTCCAACAATTACCCCTACTTTTTAACTATTGTGATGTGTTGGTTTTTGCAAAACGCAATCCAAATGATTCATCATCTATCATATTTATCGATCTTCCCCTACTATTCTTAAACTACCCCTACTTCTCTTAATACTTCAAAACAACCCTTCTTTTAAATCCAACCCCTAATTCTCTAAATAGCGCTTCCTTCCAACGATTACCCCTATATTTTAGCTACTGTGAAGGGATGGTTTTTGCAGCACCCAATCCAAACGATAAATCATCTCTCATATTTGTCGATCGAACCCTACTATGCTTAAACTACCCCTACTACTCATAATACTTCAAAACAACCCTTCTTTTTAATCCTTCCCATAATTCTCTAAATAGCCCTTACTTCCAACAGTAACCCCTATTTTTTAACTTTTGCGAAGGGTTGGTTTTTGAAGAAGCCGATCCAAATGATGCATCATATTTCATATTTGTCGATCTATCCCTACTATGCCTGAACTACCTCTACTTCTCTTAATACTTTGAAACAACCCATCTTTTTAATCCTACCTCTAGTTCTATAAATTGCCCTTACTTCCAACAATTGCCCCTATTTTTTAACTTTGTGAATGGTTGGTTTTTCAGCACCCAATCCAAACGATTCATCATCTTTCATATTTGTCGATCCAATCCAAATGATTCATCATCTTTTATATTTGTCGATCCAATCCAAATGATTCATCATCTTTCATGTTTGTCGATCTACACCTACTATACTTAAACTACCCGTACTTCTCTTAATACGTCAAAACAATCCTTCTTTTTTAACCAACCCCTAATTCTCTAAATGGCTCTTCCTTCCAACAATTACCTCTATTTTTAACAACTTTGAAGGGACGGTTTTTACGGCACCCAATCCAAACGATTCATCATCTTTCATATATGTCGGTCTACCCCTACTATGCTTATACTACACCTACTTCTCTTATTACTTCAAAACAACCCTTCTTTTTAATCCTACCCCTAATTGTCTAAATAGCCCTTACTTCCAACAATTACCCCTACTTTTTAACTACGTTGAAGTGTTGATTTTTGCAGCACCTAATCCAAATGATTCATCATCTGTCATATTTACTGATCTTCCCCTACTATGCTTAAACTACCCCTACTTCTCTTAATACTTCAAAAACAACCCTTCTTTTTAATCCAACCCCTAATTCTCTAAATTTCCCTTAATTCCAACGATTACCCCTATTTTTTAGCTACTGTGAAGGGATGGTTTTTGCAGCACCCAATCCAAACGATTCATCATCTCTCATATTTCTCGATCGACCCATACTATGCTTAAACTACCCATACTTCTCATAATACTTCAAAACAACCCTTCTTTTTATTCCTGCTCCTAATTCTCTAAATAGCCCTTACTTCCAACAATTACCCCTATTTTTAAACTCTTGTGAAGGGTTGGTTTTTGCAGCTGCCAATCCAAATGATTCATCATATTTCATATTTGTCGACCTACCCCTACTATGCCTAAACTATCCCTGCTTCTCTTAATACTTTGAAACAACCATTTTTTTAATCCTACCTCTAATTCTATAAATAGCCCTTACTTCCAACAGATACCGCTATTTTTTAACTTCTATGAATGGTTGGTTTTTGTAGCACTCATTCCAAATGATTCATCATCTTTCGTATTTGTCAATCCAATCCAAATGATTCATCATCTTTCATATTTGTCGATCTACCCCTACTATGCTTAAACTACCCGTACTTCTCTTAATACTTCAGAACAATCCTTCTTTTTAATCCAACCCCTAATTCTCTAAATGGCTCTTCCTTCCAACAATTACCCCTATTTTTTAACTACGGTGAAGGGCTGGTTTTTGCAGCACCCAATCCAAACGATTCATCATCATCCATATTTGTCGATCTACCCCTAATATGCTTATACTACCCCTACTTCTCTTAATACTTTGAAACAACCTTCTTTTAAATCCTACCTCTATTTCTATAAATAGCCCTTACTTCCAACAATTACCCCTATTTTTTAACTTCTGTGAATGGTCGGTTTTTGCACCACCCAATCCAAATGATTCATTATCATTCATATTTGTCGATCCAATCCAAATGATTCATCATCTTTCATATTTTTCGATCTACCCCAACTATGCTTAAACTATCCAAACTTCTCTTAATACTTCAAAACAGTCCTTCTTTTTAATCCTTCCCCAAATTCTCTAAATGGTGCTTCCTTCCAACAGTTAGACCTATTATTTAACTACTGTGAAGGGTTGTATTTTGCAACTCCCAATCCAAACGATTTGTCATCTTTCATATTTGTCGATTTACCCCTACTGTGCTTAAACTACCCCTGCTTCTCCTAATACTTAAAATCAAACCTACTTTTTAATCCTATGCCTAATTCACTAAATAGACCTTACTTCCAACGATTACCCATATTTTTTAATTACTGTGAAGTGTTGCTTTTTGCAACACCCAATCCAAACGATTCATCATCTTTCATATTTGTCGATCTACCCCTACTATGCCTAAGCTACCCCAACTTCTCTTAACACTTCAAAACAGCTCTTCTTTTTAAACCTACCCCTAATTCTCTAAATAGCCCTTACTTCCAACAATTACGCCTATTTTTTAACTAATGTGACGAATTGGTTTTTACAGCACCCAATCTAAATGATTCATCATCTTTCATTTTTTTCGATCTACCCCTACTATGCTTAAACTACCTGTGACGGCAGGGAATTTCGCTCGGTCCGAACCAGTCGCTAAACCGATCCAGGCCGTTCGAAACGCCCTTTCGTTTGAGAACAGGACAAAACAGAACGCATACAGAAGAACATTTCATTGTATATTACAACAATGCATCAGAATACAAGAATATACAGAGTATAAATGAATATTACACAGAAATATCAGAGATTTAAATTACATTTAAATACATAGCAGCGGAAGATAATACAATAGACAACTAGAAGTAAATATACGGATACAAAGCTTTCCGGATATCGTTCCAGCTGTAAACCAGGATCCTGTGAATATAAATCTGCAAAACCAAAACTACTAGCTGCCCGTCTCAAAGTAAGGGCACCCAGAGTTTAGGTTAAAACAATAAACTCCAGGTCAGTCATGTGACTGGTGTGAAAACTAAAACAGTTAATCTTTATTTTTAAAGCTAGGTAAATCAAGGGACCACGCCGTATAACACGGAACGGGTTTCCTCCCAAGAATACCAGTGCATAAATAAACAGCGCAATGCTAAATAAAGAAAAATGAAGCTGTTATAAGACCCAGGTCCCATCACACAATGCAACGCAGTCGAGGATAGGGTTTTCCCTTATAACAGCCAAAGAATGCTTGATACGTTTAAAACAAATCATCTGATACCATAGTAAGTGCATAGTGTATAAAACAACTTCAAATCATAAGTATCAATCATAGGCGGCATAAGCGCCCCATCCCACTATGTCGTCATATATAGGATTTACAAATAAAACCGCAAATTGCACGTATTTGGAAATTGGATTTCCGTCTATGAACCGAGGCAAAAGATAGTCCTCAACCGTTTTCGTGACTCTCTAGCCCGAGCCACAGGGTCAGAGCGCATCGACCCTTTAGATCGTCAGGGCCGGTCCACCGATGTGGATTAAAATGCCTGAACACTACGTCTCCCCACCCTATGGGGTGTAAGTCTGGTCCGTCAGCCGACCAGAATGCATTCGGCCGAAACCGATATAACCGAGGCGCCTCGCAACAGCAACAACCACATAAGTCAAACTCGTCAGGGCGTGTAAAACCACTGACGCCACTTCTAGCTAGAAAGAAACGCAAGTCCTCCCTGAGGTCCGTCTCCCGTTTTTGGTTCATACCTGGTGTGAAACACGCGAGGTAAACGTTACACAAAGCTACGCCACAAAGGCCGTGCTTTGATCATCACCACAAGACTTTGCTTTTCAACAGAAGCCTTGATCATTTGCATCTTAGCATGCCACACAGGCAAACCATCCTATGCAACCGATATCAGTCACACAGAATGAAATCCGATGTCAGACACACAGTCCATTTACAAGTCCGTTCTGGGTCTGAACGAAACCGGAGGCACCTAGTACCCCGCATATCCATCGATCTCCAAGTACGTCTGGACGATCACTAACTGTTTCCATCTTCTTGGGTGTACAGCCCAATCAAGATCATCAGTTATCACCCAAACGACGTGAAGACTTCCGGTCTTCGACCACCGTCTTCATCTTCGACACCACGTCGAATCAGTTATTCAGAATGGGATAAACCCGGTCTTTCCGAATAACTCGCGTATATATTATAAAAGTGTTACACAAACACAACATACGCCTCATTCCAATTCATTAGTCACTAACCGTAAATTAATCAAGAGAATAATTCCCCAAATATTAACCCCGAAAGCCGAAACCAACATCAGATCAATATCCAGAAAACCATTCTACTTAGCTAACCGACAGTTAGTTTCTAAATTTCACGTTCAAATCTAATTAAAGATTTAACTATCGCCTGGAGCAAAACTGGTGATACTCCATTCTCGATCTTTTCAATCTAATTAAAGATTCATTAAAACTCCACTTAGTTTTAATCTGTGACTGGGTTAAAGAACCAGTGTCATTTAAAACACGGTTCACGATAAACCCAAAGTCACATCCCATTAATTATCGGGTTAAAGAACAAGTGTTATTTAAAACACTGCTCAAGATAAACCCAAAAATCAGTATCCATTCAATTTCAATTAAATATTATTTAATTGGCACACTTCATTAAATCTAAATAAAAAGATTTAATCTTTTCTCAACTGGGTTCAAGAACAGTGTTAGTGAAGACACCATTCACGACAAACCCAAATCACATTCATTAATTATCGGGTTAAAGAACAAGTGTTATTTAAAACACTGTTCACGATAAACCCAAATCACATTCATTAATTATCGGGTTAAAGAACAAGTGTTATTTAAAACACTGTTCACGATAAACCCAAAAATCAATATCAATTCAATTCCAATTAAATATTATTTAATTGGTACACTTCATTAAATCTAAATAAAAAGATTTAATCTTTTCTCACTTGGGTTCAAGAACAGTGTTAGTGAAGACACCATTCACGACAAACCCAAATCACATTTGATATTCAATATAAGGCTCTGAATAGAAAATATATCGGCTTATATTCAATATCAAATTCTACGATTAACAAATGTCGTATTGGAAATAACGATATAAATATATATCTTTCAAATTTCCGTAACAACATCCGTATAATCCCAAATTCCAACATCGAAATATTCCGAAGACAATTTCGATTCAAATCCACTCCAATGCAATCATTGGAAACTTTGGTTATTTTCAAAACCCTTTTTAAATTCAATTTATTTATTTAAAAATAAATAGAATTATAATTCTAGTTCAAAACTAGTTCATTTCGATAAAAATCTATTTTTATCTTTTCAAATAGGGAGTTTTTCATCCCAATTCTTTCTAAATCATTTCTTATGATTTTACACAAATTATTACTATTTTTAATAATTTTATCAAGGCCCGTACAGTCGATTTCCATCAATGGCCATCGAACTGCACTTACAGCGACCTTTTTCGAATTTGATTTGGACATAATTCCAAATCCAACCGTTAGATTTCAAATTTCTAATTTTCATTAGAAAGCTCTTTTCGATACGAACCCAACGGTTCCGGTTTTAGGAGAATCCGACGGTCGGATCTCCCGCAATGTCCGTTTGAAATAAATGGTCGAAATTCGCGAACTACCGCGGCGCGGCGCGTTCTATTCAGGCCATTATATTATATATATAATATATATAATATATATTTCGTCGATTCCTTTTTAAAACGGATTATATAAATAGTTTTAAATTCGTTTCAAATTCTATTTCAACTTCTATTTCAATTCAAAGCCAAAATTGAATTCTTCTTTATAAATTCGTTTTAAAATTCATTTCTATTCAATTCGAATTTCAATTCAATTTGAATTCATTTCAATTCGCTTTCAATTCCATTTGAATTCGTTTTCAATTCAAGTCATTTCGAAATCGTTTTCAATTCAATTCATTTCGAAATCGTTTTCAATTCATTTTGAATTCGTTTTCAATTCAATTCATTTCGAAATCGTTTTCAATTCAATTCATTTCGAAATCGTTTTCAATTCAATTCATTTCGAAATCGTTTTCAATTCATTTTGAATTCGTTTTCAATTCAATTCCTTTCGAAATCGTTTTCAATTCAATTCATTTCGAAATCGTTTTCAATTCAATTCATTTCGAAATCGTTTTCAATTCAATTCATTTCGAAATCCTTTTCAATTCATTTTGAATTTGTTTTCAATTCAATTCCTTTCGAAATCGTTTTCAATTCAATTCATTTCGAAATCGTTTTCAATTCAATTCATTTCGAAATCGTTTTCAATTCAATTCATTTCGAAATCGTTTTCAATTCAATTCATTTCGAAATCGTTTTTCAATTCAATTCATTTCGAAATCGTTTTTCAATATTCATTTTAAAATGAATAAAATCGATATAAATATCGTTCACGTCAAAATGGCGTCAATCTAATCCTCACGGCTTCACATATTTCTATTTTCAAATATTCTATTTCAAATATTTCTATTTCAAATATTTCTATTTCAAATATTTCTATTTCAAATATCTCTTTTTTTTTCGAAACTGGAATGAGGCCCAATCAATTACCATATAATGTTAATTATATGGATTTTCTACAACACATGTATATATCAACAACGATGAATAATCAACCATCAACCAAAGTGCACTACACTGTATAAGCATCAAATATAGACATTTAACGCTTATAGCAGCTTGTCAATCAATCGATCGACATATTTAATCAATCAGGATGAGTGAACTTCAAATTTCATCCTAACACCCGTGTGGGGTTTCAAACAATCAAACACACATTTTATTTGTGCAGTTAGGCGATGTGTAAAATTTATCGACCCAATCAACGTCATTCAAATAGGTGTACATAAACAAACCGTCTGGTTTGTAAATGAATATTTATTTATTCACATTCACGTTAAAAATTATATTTTTAACGATAACACATTTTATTTTAACATATCAATTTCTATTCAGTTCATTCGTTAAATAAAATGCTATTTTTATTTTTCTAACTTATTTTAGAAAATTTCGGCGGCATAACGGCACGATACTAGAAACGGGACAAGGCCTAGCCTTATCCCCGGTCTAGTGAAGGCCCACGCCATTCACTCATCAATCAAATCAATTTCATTTTGCAAACCACAAAATTTGGAGTAAGGGTCTAACCTAGCCTTACTCCTACGCCTTATAACGGCGCACGTCTAATCCTAACCAATTTATCGATTCGATTTTTCACACCACAAACCACATTCAAACCAATATCGCAATCAATCACCAAACAGTCAAACAAACAAGTCCATGGTCTGTGGACGGTTGTGTCGGGTGCTACTAAGCACCGTCTGCATCCTAGTATAAATATATATCTAGAAAAGAAATAGAAAGGTGAGAAATTCTCACATATTAGCTATCCTAGCTCCACGGCACTCCTTTGCAGAAGTCTTCGTCGTTTCGCCTTTTTGTCACCTTCGTTGTCCGCTTTCACTACCTATGTAAAAATCGAATTTTTACTTCGCTATTCCATATATAAAAATCGAATTTTTATTTCAAAGTTCAATATATAAAAATCGAATTTTTATTTCAAAGTTCAATATATAAAAATCGAATTTTTATTTCAAAGTTCAATATATAAAAATCGAATTTTTATTTCAAAGTTTCCGCCTTTTCCATTTCAAAGATCTAATCTTTTCTTTTACTTTTTAAAAATTCAAATCTTTTTAAACCTTTTAAAAACAAAAATCTTTTTAAACCTTTTAAAAACAAAAATCTTCTTAAACCTTTTAAAAACAAAAATCTTCTTAAACCTTTTAAAAACAAAAATCTTCTTAAACCTTTTTTTTTTTTTAATAAAAAGAATCAGTTTTAAATTTCTTTATAATCAGTTTTAATTTCTTTTTTATAAAATCAGTTTTTAACTTTTAAAAACCAAATCAGTTTTTAGCTTTTAAAAAAATCAGTTTTTTTCATTTCCAAAATTCAATCTTTTTACTATAAAAATTCTAATCATTTTACTAACATAAAAATCAGTTTTTAACTTAACTTAAAAATCATATTTAAACCTAACTTAAAAAATCAGTTTTAAACCTAACTTAAAAAAATCAGTTTTAAACCTAACTTAAAAAATCAGTTTTAAACCTAAAATCGAAATTAAAATAAAAATAAAATACATTGAAATACTTACAGTATTTTGAAGAGGGGGGGGGGGTCTCGCGGTGGATCTGGGGCTAGGGTTCGACAAGGAGTCGCGGTGCTGGAGGGGTCGGAGGGGCTTGCGGCTGCTCCTCGTCGTGGGCGGGGCTAGCGGTTTCAGGGGGACGGATTTTTGGGCACGAGGTTCGGTCTTGCACGCGGGAGGTGGAGAAGAAGAAGGAAGTGGAGGAGTGGAGGGGCGCAGAGCTTGGGGAGGTGGCGGTCGGAGCTCAGGCGATGGCGGGGGGGCTGTCGGCGTTCGATTCTTTTTTTTTTTTATAAATACTGAAATCCAAATGAAAAGAGAAAGGGGCCAGAGCGGGTTAACGGGGGGGGGGGGGGGAAAGAAAAGTTTTTTTTTTTTATTATTATTATTTTTTATTATTTAATTATTTAATTTTGCAAATAGGTTGACTTTTACATACGACCTCAAAACGAGGCCCACCGCCTGTCGCCCATAGCGTATTACCCCCATTCTGAACACAATGGGATATATATCGCAAGTTGATTCGAACGTTACAATCAGTTTTCGTTGAATTAACTTTTAAATCACTATATTGAATTTTAAACGTACATTTCAAATTACCGGGGCCACATACTAGCTCTAAAAATTGCAGAAAAATATTTTCTAGCTTCGTATTGACGATACGGTCCTAACAAAACTAGTTTCGTCGAATTCTGAGACCGTTTGAAAAATGGCCAATTTCCAGTCGATTAAAATCAACTGAAACTGGTCAAACGCGTTTTCCTTTACCACGCTCACATATTGATTCAGAAAATTATGAAATTTGGAATCTAGCAATAACTTAACATCACGGACCCAACAAAACTGGTTTCGTCGAAATCCGAGGTCGTTTGCAAAATGTCCATTTTTAAGGGCTATATATTATATAAAATATATATAAATTCCATAGCGACTATTCTGAATTTTCAACTGGACGTATCTTATCATTTCTAAAGTGAAATCCTAGTTTGTTAACTTCGTTAGAAAGATCTTGTTCATCAGATTCAAATATTTCTTGTTTCGCTCAATTTTGACTTATAACGAATTCTGTATATTCCTTTGAAATTAGAAATCGAATTTTCGAACTACCGCGCCATTTTCAATTCCTTTTATAATTATATATAATTATTATATATTCTAACGACGACGTATATAATATATACGTCGAATTATATTAAAAATAAATTTTCTCGTCGATTATATTTAAAATAATTCATTTTAAATAATCAAAACTCGCTATAATTGCCAAAATAAAAATTTTAAACTGGCCCAGATTTTCCGGGTTGTTACAATCTCCCCCACTTAAAACTTTTCGTCCCCGAAAAGGAACAAAGTCGAAAGTGGTTTGATTAATCAACTCTATGTTCGATCTGGCTTTCATTCTCCAACCCTTTGGTTTCTGAGAATTTTCAAAATTTCAAAATTTTGGCTAACACCCTAAATTTTTGAAAAATTTCGCCATAACCTCCCCTGCACCGGGAGCATCGGGGAATTTCAAATAGCTTCCCCGGTCCTTCAGATCTCAAAAAGAAAAAGAAAAAGCCAAGCGGCTAGCCAATAGGCTCACAAAATCATCATCACCCCAAACAAAACAGGAAATTATGTAGTAAACATGTACCTATTTGTCGGGCAAACAAATTTTATTCTCTGCTCTAGCCTCCTTGCTATGACCTGTTCAAATATATATATGTATATGCAAACAGATGCAACCAATTTTCAATACAATTCAATATGTGTTCAATTAGGCATAAAGGTTCAAAATTAGCAAACAAATGAACAAACAACACAAACATCAATCAATTAGTTGATTAGAGTTTGAAATTCATAATTTTGATACATATACAAAAATCATATTTTGATGCCAAATCACAACAATGTATTCTAACTATATTAGTTTTGGTTCTCACACCAGTCTAATGGAAATATATAGAAATCACACCTTCGAAACACGAATATAAATACTGATGATGTGGCCACATCATCAGAATTATCCCCGGGTGTCTAGAATGTGACTCTATATCTATCCAGTATATTAAAATTTCAAATACACGTGGATCAGACGTATACGCAAAATCCATATATACTGGATTGTCCACATCAATATAAATAGATAATCAAATACGAATAATCGATTTAAATTTTCAAAACAAAAATTGTTTTCATTTTCAAAAATATACTCTTCACGCTCGTTCTAGGATATTACTGATCCCATCTCTAACGAGTCATTCTAGTTGGACATTACTAATCCAATATCTGATGAATTCTTTCGTAGGGTTCTAATGTGTCTTGTTCTCTGAGCTTTGTAAACCAAAGCTCTGATACCAAATGTGACGGCAGGGAATTTCGCTCGGTCCGAACCAGTCGCTAAACCGATCCAGGCCGTTCGAAACGCCCTTTCGTTTGAGAACAGGACAAAACAGAACGCATATAGAAGAACATTTCATTGTATATTACAACAATGCATCAGAATACAAGAATATACAGAGTATAAATGAATATTACACAGAAATATCAGAGATTTAAATTACATTTAAATACATAGCAGCGGAAGATAATACAATAGACAACTAGAAGTAAATATACGGATACAAAGCTTTCCGGATATCGTTCCAGCTGTAAACCAGGATCCTGTGAATATAAATCTGCAAAACCAAAACTACTAGGTGCCCGTCTCAAAGTAAGGGCACCCAGAGTTTAGGTTAAAACAATAAACTCCAGGTCAGTCATGTGACTGGTGTGAGAACTAAAACAGTTAATCTTTATTTTTAAAGCTAGGTAAATCAAGGGACCACGCCGTATAACACGGAACGGGTTTCCTCCCAAGAATACCAGTGCATAAATAAACAGCGCAATGCTAAATAAAGAAAAATGAAGCTGTTATAAGACCCAGGTCCCATCACACAATGCAACGCAGTCGAGGATAGGGTTTTCCCTTATAACAGCCAAAGAATGCTTGATACGTTTAAAACAAATCATCTGATACCATAGTAAGTGCATAGTGTATAAAACAACTTCAAATCATAAGTATCAATCATAGGCGGCATAAGCGCCCCATCCCACTATGTCGTCATATATAGGATTTACAAATAAAACCGCAAATTGCACGTATTTGGAAATTGGATTTCCGTCTATGAACCGAGGCAAAAGATAGTCCTCAACTGTTTTCGTGACTCTCTAGCCCGAGCCACAGGGTCAGAGCGCATCGACCCTTTAGATCGTCAGGGCCGGTCCACCGATGTGGATTAAAATGCCTGAACACTACGTCTCCCCACCCTATGGGGTGTAAGTCTGGTCCGTCAGCCGACCAGAATGCATTCGGCCGAAACCGATATAACCGAGGCGCCTCGCAACAGCAACAACCACATAAGTCAAACTCGTCAGGGCGTGTAAAACCACTGACGCCACTTCTAGCTAGAAAGAAACGCAAGTCCTCCCTGAGGTCCGTCTCCCGTTTTTGGTTCATACCTGGTGTGAAACACGCGAGGTAAACGTTACACAAAGCTACGCCACAAAGGCCGTGCTTTGATCATCACCACAAGACTTTGCTTTTCAACAGAAGCCTTGATCATTTGCATCTTAGCATGCCACACAGGCAAACCATCCTATGCAACCGATATCAGTCACACAGAATGAAATCCGATGTCAGACACACAGTCCATTTACAAGTCCGTTCTGGGTCTGAACGAAACCGGAGGCACCTAGTACCCCGCATATCCATCGATCTCCAAGTACGTCTGGACGATCACTAACTGTTTCCATCTTCTTGGGTGTACAGCCCAATCAAGATCATCAGTTATCACCCAAACGACGTGAAGACTTCCGGTCTTCGACCACCGTCTTCATCTTCGACACCACGTCGAATCAGTTATTCAGAATGGGATAAACCCGGTCTTTCCGAATAACTCGCGTATATATTATAAAAGTGTTACACAAACACAACATACGCCTCATTCCAATTCATTAGTCACTAACCGTAAATTAATCAAGAGAATAATTCCCCAAATATTAACCCCGAAGGCCGAAACCAACATCAGATCAATATCCAGAAAACCATTCTACTTAGCTAACCGACAGTTAGTTTCTAAATTTCACGTTCAAATCTAATTAAAGATTTAACTATCGCCTGGAGCAAAACTGGTGATACTCCATTCTCGATCTTTTCAATCTAATTAAAGATTCATTAAAACTCCACTTAGTTTTAATCTGTGACTGGGTTAAAGAACCAGTGTCATTTAAAACACGGTTCACGATAAACCCAAAGTCACATCCCATTAATTATCGGGTTAAAGAACAAGTGTTATTTAAAACACTGCTCACGATAAACCCAAAAATCAATATCCATTCAATTTCAATTAAATATTATTTAATTGGCACACTTCATTAAATCTAAATAAAAAGATTTAATCTTTTCTCAACTGGGTTCAAGAACAGTGTTAGTGAAGACACCATTCACGACAAACCCAAATCACATTCATTAATTATCGGGTTAAAGAACAAGTGTTATTTAAAACACTGTTCACGATAAACCCAAATCACATTCATTAATTATCGGGTTAAAGAACAAGTGTTATTTAAAACACTGTTCACGATAAACCCAAAAATCAATATCAATTCAATTCCAATTAAATATTATTTAATTGGTACACTTCATTAAATCTAAATAAAAAGATTTAATCTTTTCTCACTTGGGTTCAAGAACAGTGTTAGTGAAGACACCATTCACGACAAACCCAAATCACATTTGATATTCAATATAAGGCTCTGAATAGAAAATATATCGGCTTATATTCAATATCAAATTCTACGATTAACAAATGTCGTATTGGAAATAACGATATAAATATATATCTTTCAAATTTCCGTAACAACATCCGTATAATCCCAAATTCCAACATCGAAATATTCCGAAGACAATTTCGATTCAAATCCACTCCAATGCAATCATTGGAAACTTTGGTTATTTTCAAAACCCTTTTTAAATTCAATTTATTTATTTAAAAATAAATAGAATTATAATTCTAGTTCAAAACTAGTTCATTTCGATAAAAATCTATTTTTATCTTTTCAAATAGGGAGTTTTTCATCCCAATTCTTTCTAAATCATTTCTTATGATTTTACACAAATTATTACTATTTTTAATAATTTTATCAAGGCCCGTACAGTCGATTTCGATCAATGGCCATCGAACTGCACTTACAGCGACCTTTTTCGAATTTGATTTGGACATAATTCCAAATCCAACCGTTAGATTTCAAATTTCTAATTTTCATTAGAAAGCTCTTTTCGATACGAACCCAACGGTTCCGGTTTTAGGAGAATCCGACGGTCGGATCTCCCGCAATGTCCGTTTGAAATAAATGGTCGAAATTCGCGAACTACCGCGGCGCGGCGCGTTCTATTCAGGCCATTATATTATATATATAATATATATAATATATATTTCGTCGATTCCTTTTTAAAACGGATTATATAAATAGTTTTAAATTCGTTTCAAATTCTATTTCAACTTCTATTTCAATTCAAAGCCAAAATTGAATTCTTCTTTATAAATTCGTTTTAAAATTCATTTCTATTCAATTCGAATTTCAATTCAATTTGAATTCATTTCAATTCGCTTTCAATTCCATTTGAATTCGTTTTCAATTCATTTCGAAATCGTTTTCAATTCAATTCATTTCGAAATCGTTTTCAATTCAATTCATTTCGAAATCGTTTTCAATTCAATTCATTTCGAAATCGTTTTCAATTCAATTCATTTCGAAATCGTTTTCAATTCATTTTGAATTCGTTTTCAATTCAATTCCTTTCGAAATCGTTTTCAATTCAATTCATTTCGAAATCGTTTTCAATTCAATTCATTTCGAAATCCTTTTCAATTCATTTTGAATTCGTTTTCAATTCAATTCCTTTCGAAATCGTTTTCAATTCAATTCATTTCGAAATCGTTTTCAATTCAATTCATTTCGAAATCGTTTTCAATTCAATTCATTTCGAAATCGTTTTCAATTCAATTCATTTCGAAATCGTTTTTCAATTCAATTCATTTCGAAATTGTTTTTCAATATTCATTTTAAAATGAATAAAATCGATATAAATATCGTTCACGTCAAAATGGCGTCAATCTAATCCTCACGGCTTCACATATTTCTATTTTCAAATATTCTATTTCAAATATTTCTATTTCAAATATTTCTATTTCAAATATTTCTATTTCAAATATCTCTTTTTTTTTCGAAACTGGAATGAGGCCCAATCAATTACCATATAATGTTAATTATATGGATTTTCTACAACACATGTATATATCAACAACGATGAATAATCAACCATCAACCAAAGTGCACTACACTGTATAAGCATCAAATATAGACATTTAACGCTTATAGCAGCTTGTCAATCAATCGATCGACATATTTAATCAATCAGGATGAGTGAACTTCAAATTTCATCCTAACACCCGTGTGGGGTTTCAAACAATCAAACACACATTTTATTTGTGCAGTTAGGCGATGTGTAAAATTTATCGACCCAATCAACGTCATTCAAATAGGTGTACATAAACAAACCGTCTGGTTTGTAAATGAATATTTATTTATTCACATTCACGTTAAAAATTATATTTTTAACGATAACACATTTTATTTTAACATATCAATTTCTATTCAGTTCATTCGTTAAATAAAATGCTATTTTTATTTTTCTAACTTATTTTAGAAAATTTCGGCGGCATAACGGCACGATACTAGAAACGGGACAAGGCCTAGCCTTATCCCCGGTCTAGTGAAGGCCCACGCCATTCACTCATCAATCAAATCAATTTCATTTTGCAAACCACAAAATTTGGAGTAAGGGTCTAACCTAGCCTTACTCCTACGCCTTATAACGGCGCACGTCTAATCCTAACCAATTTATCGATTCGATTTTTCACACCACAAACCACATTCAAACCAATATCGCAATCAATCACCAAACAGTCAAACAAACAAGTCCATGGTCTGTGGACGGTTGTGTCGGGTGCTACTAAGCACCGTCTGCATCCTAGTATAAATATATATCTAGAAAAGAAATAGAAAGGTGAGAAATTCTCACATATTAGCTATCCTAGCTCCATGGCACTCCTTTGCAGAAGTCTTCGTCGTTTCGCCTTTTTGTCACCTTCGTTGTCCGCTTTCACTACCTATGTAAAAATCGAATTTTTACTTCGCTATTCCATATATAAAAATCGAATTTTTATTTCAAAGTTCAATATATAAAAATCGAATTTTTATTTCAAAGTTCAATATATAAAAATCGAATTTTTATTTCAAAGTTCAATATATAAAAATCGAATTTTTATTTCAAAGTTCAATATATAAAAATCGAATTTTTATTTCAAAGTTTCCGCCTTTTCCATTTCAAAGATCTAATCTTTTCTTTTACTTTTTAAAAATTCAAATCTTTTTAAACCTTTTAAAAACAAAAATCTTTTTAAACCTTTTAAAAACAAAAATCTTCTTAAACCTTTTAAAAACAAAAATCTTCTTAAACCTTTTAAAAACAAAAATCTTCTTAAACCTTTTTTTTTTTTAATAAAAAGAATCAGTTTTAAATTTCTTTACAATCAGTTTTAATTTCTTTTTTATAAAATCAGTTTTTAACTTTTAAAAACCAAATCAGTTTTTAGCTTTTAAAAAAATCAGTTTTTTTCATTTTCAAAATTCAATCTTTTTACTATAAAAATTCTAATCATTTTACTAACATAAAAATCAGTTTTTAACTTAACTTAAAAATCAGTTTTAAACCTAACTTAAAAAATCAGTTTTAAACCTAACTTAAAAAAATCAGTTTTAAACCTAACTTAAAAAATCAGTTTTAAACCTAAAATCGAAATTAAAATAAAAATAAAATACATTGAAATACTTACAGTATTTTGAAGAGGGGGGGGTCTCGCGGTGGATCTGGGGCTAGGGTTCGACAAGGAGTCGCGGTGCTGGAGGGGTCGGAGGGGCTTGCGGCTGCTCCTCGTCGTGGGCGGGGCTAGCGGCTTCAGGGGGACGGATTTTTGGGCACGAGGTTCGGTCTTGCACGCGGGAGGTGGAGAAGAAGAAGGAAGTGGAGGAGTGGAGCGGCGCAGAGCTTGGGGAGGTGGCGGTCGGAGCTCAGGCGATGGCGGGGGGGCTGTCGGCGTTCGATTCTTTCTTTTTTTTTTATAAATACTGAAATCCAAATGAAAAGAGAAAGGGGCCAGAGCGGGTTAACGGGGGGGGGGGGGGAAAGAAAAGTTTTTTTTTTTATTATTATTATTTTTTATTATTTAATTATTTAATTTTGCAAATAGGTTGACTTTTACATACGACCTCAAAACGAGGCCCACCGCCTGTCGCCCATAGCGTATTACCCCCATTCTGAACACAATGGGATATATATCGCAAGTTGATTCGAACGTTACAATCAGTTTTCGTTGAATTAACTTTTAAATCACTATATTGAATTTTAAACGTACATTTCAAATTACCGGGGCCACATACTAGCTCTAAAAAATGCAGAAAAATATTTTCTAGCTTCGTATTGACGATACGGTCCTAACAAAACTAGTTTCGTCGAATTCTGAGACCGTTTGAAAAATGGCCAATTTCCAGTCGATTAAAATCAACTGAAACTGGTCAAACGCGTTTTCCTTTACCACGCTCACATATTGATTCAGAAAATTATGAAATTTGGAATCTAGCAATAACTTAACATCACGGACCCAACAAAACTGGTTTCGTCGAAATCCGAGGTCGTTTGCAAAATGTCCATTTTTAAGGGCTATATATTATATAAAATATATATAAATTCCATAGCGACTATTCTGAATTTTCAACTGGACGTATCTTATCATTTCTAAAGTGAAATCCTAGTTTGTTAACTTCGTTAGAAAGATCTTGTTCATCAGATTCAAATATTTCTTGTTTCGCTCAATTCTGACTTATAACGAATTCTGTATATTCCTTTGAAATTAGAAATCGAATTTTCGAACTACCGCGCCATTTTCAATTCCTTTTATAATTATATATAATTATTATATATTCTAACGACGACGTATATAATATATACGTCGAATTATATTAAAAATAAATTTTCTCGTCGATTATATTTAAAATAATTCATTTTAAATAATCAAAACTCGCTATAATTGCCAAAATAAAAATTTTAAACTGGCCCAGATTTTCCGGGTTGTTACACTACCCCTACTTCTCTTTCTACTTCAAAACAACCCTTCTTTTTAATCCTGCCCCTAATTCTCTAAATAGCCCTTACTTCCAATAGTTACCCCTATTTTTTAACTACAGTGAAGGGTTGTTTTTTGCAACATCGAATCCAAATGATTCATCATGTTTTATATTTGTCAATCTATCCCTACTATGCTTAAACTACCCCTACTTCTCTTAGTACTTCACAACAACCATTATTTTTAATCCTTGCCATAATTCTCTAATTATCCCTTACTTCCAACAATTGCCCCTATTTTTTAACTACTATGAATGGTTGGTTTTTGCAGCACACAATCCAAACGATTCATAATCTTTGATATTTGTCGATCTACCCCTACTATGCTTTAAGTACCCAAACTTCTCTTAATACTTCAAAACAATCCTTTTTAATCCTACACCTAATTCTCTAAATAGATCTTGCTGCCAAAAATTACCCCAATTTTTTAACTACTTTGAAGGGTTGGTTTTTGCAGCAACCAATCCAAATGATTCATCATCTTTCATATTTTCGATCTACCCCAACTAAGCTTAAACTACCCCTACTTCTCTTAATACTTCAAAACAGCCCTACTTTTTAATCCTACCCCTAATTCTCTAAATAACCATTCCTTCCAAAAACTACCCCTATTTTTTAACTTCTGTGAAGGGTTGGAATTTACAACCCCCAATCCAAACGATTCATCAACTTTCACATTTATCGATCTACCCCTACTATGCTTAAACTACCCCTACTTCTCTTCATACTTCAAAATAGTCCTTCTTATTAATCCAACCCTTAATTCTCGAAATAGCCCTTACATCCAACAGTTACCCCTATTTTTTAACCAATTCGAAGTGTTGGTTTTTGTAGCACCCAATCTAAATGATTCATCATCTTTTATATTTGTCGATATACCCCTGCTATGCTTAAACTACCCCTACTTCTCTTAATACTTCAAAACAATCCTTCTTTTTAATCCGACCCCTAATTCTCTAAGTAGCCCTTCCAATAATTACCGCTATTTTAACTTCGGTGTAGGGTTGGTTTTTGAAGCACCCAATCCAAACGATTCATCATCTTTCATATTTGTCTATCTACACCTGCTATGCTTAAACTACCCCTACTTCTCTTAATACTTCAAAACAACCCTTCTTTTTAATCCTACCCCTAATTATCTAAATAGCCCTTACTTCCAACAATTACCCCTACTTTTTAACAACTGTGATGTGTACGTTTTTGCAGCACGCAATCCAAATGATTCATCATCTGTCATATTTATCGATCTTCCCCTACTATGATTAAACTATCCTACTTCTCTTAATACTTCAAAACAACCCTATTTTTTAATCCAACCCCTAATTATGTAAATAGCCCTTCCTTGCAACAATTACCCCTACTTTTTAGCTACTGTGAAGGGATGGTTTTTGCAGCACCCAATCCAAACGATTCATCATCTCTTATATTTGTCGATCGACCCGTACTATGCTTATACTACCCCTACTTCTCATAATACTTCAAAACAACCCTTCTTTTTAATCTTGCCCCTAATTCTCTAAATAGCCCTTACTTCCAATAATTACCCCTATTTTTTAAATTTTGTGAAGGGTTGGTTTTTGCAGCAGCCAATCGAAATGATTCATCATATTTCATATTGGTCGATCTACACTTACTATGCATACACTACCTCTACTGCTCTTATTACTTTGAAACAACCCTTCTTTTTAATCCTACCTCCAGTTATATAAATAGCCGTTACTTCCAATAATTACCCCTATTTTTTAACTTCTGTGAATGGTTGGTTTTTGCAGGACCCAATCGAAATGATTCATCATCATTAATATTTGTTGATCCAATCCAAATGACTCATCATCTTTCATATTTGTCGATCTTCCCCAACTATGCTTAAACTACCGAAACTTCTCCTAATACTTCAAAACGGTCCTTCTTTTTAATCCTATACCTAATTCTCTAAATGGCGCTTCCTTCCAACAACCAGCCCTTTTATTTAATTACTGTGAAGGGTTGGTTTTTGCAACACCCAATCCAGACGATGCGTCACCTTTCATATTTGTCGATCTACCCCTACTATGCTTAAACAACCCCTACTTCTCTTAGTACTTCAAAACATCCCTTCTTTTTGATCCAACACCTAATTCTCTAAATAGCCTTACTTCCAACGAATACCCCTATTTTTTAACTACTATGAAGGGTTTGTTTTAGTAGCACCCAATCCAAACAATTCATCGTCTTTCATATTTGTCTATCTACCCTTACTATGCCTAAACTACCTCTACTTCTCTTAATACTTTGAAACAACCCTTCTTTTTAATCCTAAATCTAGCTCTATAAATAACCCTTACTTCTAGCAATTACCCCTATTTTTTAACTTCTGTGAGTGGTTGCTTTTTGCAGCACCCAATCCAAATGATTCATCATCTTTCATATTTGTCGATCCAATCAAAATGATTCATCCTCTTTCATATTTGTCGATCTTCCCCTACTATGCTTAAACTACCCGTACTTCTCTTAAAACTTCAAAACAAGCATTCATTTTAATCCAACCACTCATTCTCTGAATGGCCCTTCATTCTAACAATTAACCCTATTTTTTAACAATTGTGAAGGGCTGGTTTTTGCAGCACTCAATCCAAACGATTCATCATATTTCATATATGTTGATCTACCCTGACAGTGCCTAAACTACATCTTCTTCTCTTAATACTTCGAAACAACCCTTCTTTTTAATCCTACCTCTAATTCTGTAAATAGCCCTTACTACCAACAATTACCCCTATTTTTTAACTTCTTTGAAGGGTTGATTTTTGAAGCACCCAATCCAAATGATTCATCATCTTTCATATTTGTCGATCCAATCCAAATGATTTATCGTCTTTCATATATGTCGATCTACCCCTACTATGCTTAAACTACCCCTACTTCTCTTGGTATTTCAAAACATCCCTTCTTTTTAATCCTAGCTCTAATTCTCTAAACAGCTCTTACTTCCAATAATTACCCCTATTTTTTTACTACAATGAAGGGT
Organism: Allium sativum; assembly: GCA_030737875.1. Lineage (NCBI taxonomy): Eukaryota > Viridiplantae > Streptophyta > Magnoliopsida > Asparagales > Amaryllidaceae > Allium > Allium sativum. The sequence continues at coordinate 4,647,942 of JASFAX010000038.1, read as the reverse complement.
TGTTTTTTGCAACATCAATTCCAAATGATTCATCATCTTTTATATATGTCAATCTATCCCTACTATGCTTAAACTACGCCTACTTCTCTTAGTACTTCAAAACAACCCTTATTTTTAATCCATGCCCTAATTCCCTGAATAGCCCTTACTTCCAACAATTACCCCTATTTTTTAACTGCTGTGAAGGGTTGGTTTTTGCAGCACCCATTCCAAATGATTCATCAACTTTCATATTTTCAATCTACCCCAACTATGCTTAAACTACCGCAACTTCTCTTAATACTTCAAAACAACCCTTCTTTTTAATCCTACCCCTAATTATCTAAATAATCATTCCTTCCAACAATTACCCCTATTTATTAACGTCTGTAAAGGGTTGGTTTTTGCAGCCCACAATCCAAACGATTCATCATCTTTCATATTTGCCGATCTACCCCTACTATGCTTAAACTACCCCTACTTCTCTTAATACTTCGAAACAGTCCTTCTTTTTAATCCAACCCTTAATTCTCTAAATAGCCCTTACATCCAACAAATACCCTTATTTTTAACTAATATGAAGGGTTGGTTTTTGCAGCACCCAATCTAAATGATTCATCAGCTTTTATATTTGTCGATATACCCCTGCTTTGCTTAAACTACCCCTACTTCTCTTAATACTTCAAAACAATCTTTCTTTTTAATCCAACTCCTAATTTTATAAGTAGCCCTTCCAACAATTACCCCTATTTTAACTTCTGTGTAGGGTTGGTTATTACAGCACCCCATCCAAACGATTCATCATCTTTCATATTTGTCGATCTACCCCTACTATGCTTAAACTACCCCTACTTCTCTTAATACTTCAAAACAACCCTTCTTTTTAATCCTATCCCTAATACTCTAAATAGCCCTTACTTCCAAAAATTACCCCTACTTTTAAACTACTGTGATGCGTTGGTTTTTGCAGCACCCAATCCAAATGATTCATCATCTGTCATATTTATCGATCTTCCCCTACTATGCTTAAACTACCCTACTTCTCTTAATACTTCAAAGTAACCCTTCTTTTAAATCCAACCCTTAATTCTCTAAATAGTCCTTCCTTCCAACAATTACCCTTATTTTTTAGCGACTATGAAGGGATGGTTTTTTGCAGCACCCAATCCAAACGATTCATCATCTCTCATATTTGTCGATCAACCCGAACTATGCTTAAACTACCCCTACTTCTCGTAATACTTCAAAACAACCCTTCTTTTTTTCCTACCCCTAATTCTCTAAATAGCCGTTACTTCGAACAATTACCCCTACTTTTTAATTTTGTGAAGGGTGGGTTTTTGCAGCAGCTTATCCAAATGATTCATCATATTTGTCGATCTACCCAACTATGCCTAAACTACCTCTACTTCTCTTAATACTTTGAAACGACCCTTCTTTTTAATCCTACCTCTAGTTCTATAAATAGCCCTTACTTCCAACAATTACCCCTATTTTTTAACTTCTGTGAATGGTTGGTTTTTTCAACACCCAATCCAAATGGTTCATCATCTTTAATATTTGTCGATCCAATCCAAATGAATCATCATCTTTCATATTTGTCGATCTACCCCAACTATGCTTAAACTACCCAAACTTCTCTTAATACTTCAAAATAGTCCTTCTTTTTAATCCTACACCTAATTCCCTAAATGGCGCTTCCTTCCAACAATTAGCCCTTTTATTTAACTACTGTGAAGGGTTGGTTTTTGCAATACCCAATCCAGACGATTCGTCATCTTTCATATTTGTCGATCTACCCCTACTATTCTTAAACTACCCCTACTTCTCTTAATACTTCAAAACAACCCTTCTTTTTAATCCTACCCATAATTCTCTAAATAACCTTACTTCTAACAAATACCCCTATTTTTTAACTACTATGAAGGGTTTGTTTTAGTTGCACCCAATCCAAACGATTCATCACCTTTCATGTTTGTCGATCTAGCCCTACTATGCCTAAACTACCTCTACTTCTCTTAATACTTTGAAACAACTCTTCATTTTAATCCAACCTCTAGTTCAATAAATAACCCTTACTTCCAACAATTACCCCTATTTTTTAACTTCTGTGAATGGTTGGATTTTACAGCACCCAATCCAAATGATTCATCATCTTTCATATTTGTAGATCCAATCCAAATGATTCATCATCTTTCATATTTGTCGATCTACCCCTACTATGCTTAAACTACCCGTACTTCTCTTAATACTTCAAAAATTCTCTTAATACTTCAAACCAAGCCTTCTTTTTAATCCAAACCCTAATTCTCTGAATGGCCCTTCCTTCCAACAATTACCCATATTTTTTAACTACTGTGAAGGGATGGTTTTTGCAACACTCAATCCAAACGATTCATCATCTTTCATATTTTTCGATCTACCCCTACTATGCCTAAACTACAGCTACTTCTCTTAATACTACGGAACAACCCTTCTTTTTAATCCTGCCTCTAATTCTGTAAATAGCCCTTACTGCCAACAATTACCCCTATTTTTTAACTTCTATGAAGGGTTGGTTTTTGCAGCACCCAATCCAAATGATTCATCATCTTTCATATTTGTCGATCCAATCCAAATGATTCACCATCTTTCATATTTGTCGATCTACCCCTACTATGCTCAGACTACCCCTACTTCTCTTAGTACTTCAAAATAGCCCTTCTTTTTAATCCTACCCCTAATTAACTAAATAGCCCTTACTTCCAATAATTACCCCTATTTTTTAACTACAGTGAATGGTTGTTTTTTGCAACATCAAATCGAAATGATTCATCGTCTGTCGTATTTGTCAATTTATCCCTACTATGCTTAAACTACCCCTACTTCTCTCAGTACATCAAAACAACCCTTATTTTTAATCCTTGCCCTAATTCTCTAAATAGCCCTTACTTCCAACAATTACCCCTATTTTTTAACTGCTGTGAAGGGTTAGTTTTTGTAGCACACAACCCAAACGATTCATAATCTTTCATATTTGTCGATCTTCCCCTACTATGCTTTAACTACCCCAACTTCTCTTAATACATCAAAACAGTCCTTTTTAATCCTACCCATAATTCTCTAAATACCCCCTGCTGCCAACAATTACCCCAATTTTTTAACTACTATGAAGGGTTGGTTTTTGTAGCACCTAATCCAAACGATTCATCATCTTTCATATTTTCGATCTACCCCAACTATGCTTAAACTACCGCTACTTCTGTTAATACTTCAAAACAACCATTCTTTTTAATCCTACCCCTAATTCTCTAAATAACCATTCCTTCCAACAATTTACCCTATTTATTAACTTCTGTGAATGGTTCGTTTTTGCAGCCCCCAATTCAAACGATTCATCATCTTTCATATTTGTCGATCTTCCCCTACTATGCTTAAACTACCCCTACTTCTCTTAATACTTCAAAACAGTCCTTTTTAATCCAACCCTTAATTGTCTAAATAGCCCTTACTTCCAACAATTAGCTCTATTTTTTAACTTCTTTGAAAGGTTGGTTTTTGCAGCACCCAATCCAAATTATTCATCATCTTTTATATTTGTCGATATACCCCTGCTATGCTTAAACTACGCCTACTTCGCTTAATAATTAAAAACAACTCTTCTTTTTAATCCAACCCCTAATTCTCTAAGTAGCCCTTACAATAATTTCCCCTATTTGAACTTCAGTGTAGTGTTGGTTTTTGCAGCACCCAATCCAAACGATTCATCATCCTTCATATTTGTCGATCTACCCCTTCTATTCTTAATCTACCCCTACTTCTCTTAATACTTCAAAACAACCCTTCTTTTTAATCCTACCCCTAATTCTCTAAATAGCCCTTACTTCCAACAATTACCCCTACTTTTTAACTATTGTGATGTGTTGGTTTTGGCAAAACGCAATCCAAATGATTCATCATCTATCATATTTATCGATCTTCCCCTTCTATTCTTAAACTACCCCTACTTCTCTTAATACTTCAAAACAACCCTTCTTTTAAATCCAACCCCTAATTCTCTAAATAGCGCTTCCTTCAAACGATTACCCCTATATTTTAGCTACTGTGAAGGGCTGATTTTTGCACCACCCAATCCAAACGATAAATCATCTCCCATATTTGTCGATTGACCCCTACTATGCTTAAACTACCCCTACTACTCATAATACTTCAAAACAACCCTTCTTTTTAATCCTTCCCCTAATTCTCTAAATAGCCCTTACTTCCAACAGTAACCCCTATTTTTTAACTTTTGCGAAGGGTTGGTTTTTGAAGCAGCCGATCCAAATGATGCATCATATTTCATATTTGTCGATCTATCCCTACTATGCCTGAACTACCTCTACTTCTCTTAATACTTTGAAACAACCCATCTTTTTAATCCTACCTCTAGCTCTATAAATTGCCCTTACTTCCAACAATTGCCCCTATTTTTTAACTTTGTGAATGGTTGGTTTTTGCCGCACCCAATCCAAACGATTCATCATCTTTCATATTTGTCGATCCAATCCAAATGATTCATCATCTTTTATATTTGTCGATCCAATCCAAATGATTCATCATCTTTCATATTTGTCGACCTACACCTACTATACTTAAACTACCCGTACTTCTCTTAATACGTCAAAACAATCCTTCTTTTTTAACCAACCCCTAATTCTCTAAATGGCTCTTCCTTCCAACAATTGCCTCTATTTTTAACAACTTTGAAGGGACGGTTTTTGCGGAACCCAATCCAAACGATTCATCATCTTTCATATATGTCGATCTACCCCTACTATGCTTAAACTACACCTACTTCTCTTATTACTTCAAAACAACCCTTTTTTAATCCTACCCCTAATTGTCTAAATAGCCCTTACTTCCAACAATTACCCCTACTTTTTAACTACGGTGAAGTGTTGATTTTTGCAGCACCTAATCCAAATGATTCATCATCTTCATATTTACTGATCTTCCCCTACTATGCTTAAACTACCCCTACTTCTCTTAATACTTCAAAAACAACCCTTCTTTTTAATCCAACCCCTAATTTTCTAAATTTCCCTTACTTCCAACGATTACCCCTATTTTTTAGCTACTATGAAGGGATGGTTTTTGCAGCACCCAATCCAAACGATTCATCATCTCTCATATTTCTCGATCGACCCATACTATGCTTAAACTACACATACTTCTCATAATACTTCAAAACAACCCTTCTTTTTATTCCTGCTCCTAATTCTCTAAATAGCCCTTACTTCCAACAATTACCCCTATTTTTAAACTTTTGTGAAGGGTTGGTTTTTGCAGCTGCCAATCCAAATGATTCATCATATTTCATATTTGTCGACCTACCCCTACTATGCCTAAACTATCCCTGCTTCTCTTAATACTTTGAAACAACCATTTTTTTAATCCTACCTCTAATTCTATAAATAGCCCTTACTTCCAACAGATACCCCTATTTTTTAACTTCTATGAATGGTTGGTTTTTGTAGCACCCATTCCAAATGATTCATCATCTTTCGTATTTGTCAATCCAATCCAAATGATTCATCATCTTTCATATTTGTCGATCTACCCCTACTATGCTTAAACTACCCGTACTTCTCTTAATACTTCAGAACAATCCTTCTTTTTAATCCAACCCCTAATTCTCTAAATGGCTCTTCCTTCCAACAATTACCCCTATTTTTTAACTACGGTGAAGGGCTGGTTTTTGCAGCACCCAATCCAAACGATTCATCATCATCCATATTTGTCGATCTACCCCTAATATGCTTATACCACCCCTACTTCTCTTAATACTTTGAAACAACCTTCTTTTAAATCCTACCTCTAGTTCTATAAATAACCCTTACTTCCAACAATTACCCCTATTTTTTAACTTCTGTGAATGGTCGGTTTTTGCAGCACCCAATCCAAATGATTCATTATCTTTCATATTTGTCGATCCAATCCAAATGATTCATCATCTTTCATATTTTTCGATCTACCCCAACTATGCTTAAACTATCCAAACTTCTCTTAATACTTCAAAACAGTCCTTCTTTTTAATCCTACCCCAAATTCTCTAAATGGCGCTTCCTTCCAACAGTTAGAACTATTATTTAACTAATGTGAAGGGTTGTATTTTGCAACTCCCAATCCAAACGATTTGTCATCTTTCATATTTGTCGATTTACCCCTACTGTGCTTAAACTACCCCTGCTTCTCCTAATACTTCAAATCAAACCTACTTTTTAATCCTATGCCTAATTCAGTAAATAGCCCTTACTTCCAACGATTACCCATAATTTTTAATTACTGTGAAGTGTTGCTTTTTGCAGCACCCAATCCAAACGATTCATCATCTTTCATATTTGTCGATCTACCCCTACTATGCCTAAGCTACCCCAACTTCTCTTAATACTTCAAAACAGCTCTTCTTTTTAAACCTACCCCTAATTCTCTAAATAGCCCTTACTTCCAACAATTACGCCTATTTTTTAACTAATGTGACGAATTGGTTTTTACAGCACCCAATCTAAATGATTCATCATCTTTCATTTTTTTCGATCTACCCCTACTATGCTTAAACTACCCCTACTTCTCTTTCTACTTCAAAACAACCCTTCTTTTTAATCCTACCCCTAATTCTCTAAATAGCCCTTACTTCCAATAGTTACCCCTATTTTTTAACTACAGTGTAGGGTTGTTTTTTGCAACATCAAATCCAAATGATTCATCATGTTTTATATTTGTCAATCTATCCCTACTATGCTTAAACTACCCCTACTTCTCTTAGTACTTCACAACAACCATTATTTTTAATCCTTGCCATAATTCTCTAATTATCCCTTACATCCAACAATTTCCCCTATTTTTTAACTACTATGAATGGTTGGTTTTTGCAGCACACAATCCAAACGATTCATAATCTTTGATATTTGTCGATCTACCCCTACTATGCTTTAAGTACCCAAACTTCTCTTAATACTTCAAAAAAATCCTTTTTAATCCTACACCTAATTCTCTAAATAGATCTTGCTGCCAAAAATTACCCCAATTTTTTAACTACTTTGAAGGGTTGGTTTTTGCAGCAACCAATCCAAATGATTCATCATCTTTCATATTTTCGATCTACCCAAACTAAGCTTAAACTACCCCTACTTCTCTTAGTACTTCAAAAAAGCCTACTTTTTAATCCTACCCCTAATTCTCTAAATAACCATTCCTTCCAACAAATACCCCTATTTTTTAAATTCTGTGAAAGGTTGGAATTTACAGCCCCCAATCCAAACGATTCATCAACTTTCACATTTATCGATCTACCCCTACTATGCTTAAACTACCCCTACTTCTCTTCATACTTCAAAATAGTCCTTCTTATTAATCCAACCCTTAATTCTCGAAATAGCCCTTACATCCAACAATTACCCCTATTTTTTAACCAACTCGAAGTGTTGGTTTTTGCAGCACCCAATCTAAATGATTCATCATCTTTTATATTTGTCGATATACCCCTGCTATGCTTAAACTACCCCTACTTCTCTTAATACTTCAAAACAATACTTCTTTTTAATCCGACCCCTAATTCTCTAACTAGCCCTTCCAACAATTACCGCTATTTTAACTTCGGTGTAGGGTTGGTTTTTGAAGCACCCAATCCAAACGATTCATCATCTTTCATATTTGTCTATCTACACCTGCTATGCTTAAACTACCCCTACTTCTCTTAATACTTCAAAACAACCCTTCTTTTTAATCCTACCCCTAATTCTCTAAATAGCCCTTACTTCCAACAATTACCCCTACTTTTTAACAACTGTGATGTGTACGTTTTTGCAGCACGCAATCCAAATGATTCATCATCTGTCATATTTATCGATCTTCCCCTACTATGATTAAACTATCCTACTTCTCTTAATACTTCAAAACAACCCTATTTTTTAATCCAACCCCTAATTATGTAAATAGCCCTTCCTTGCAACAATTACCCCTACTTTTTTGCTACTGTGAAGGGATGGTTTTTGCAGCACCCAATCCAAATGATTCATCATCTTTTATATTTGTCGATCGACCCATACTATGCTTATACTACCCCTACTTCTCATAATACTTCAAAACAACCCTTCTTTTTAATCTTGCCCCTAATTCTCTAAATAGCCCTTACTTCCAATAATTACCCCTATTTTTTAAATTTTGTGAAGGGTTGGTTTTTGCAGCAGCCAATCGAAATGATTCATCATATTTCATATTGGTCGATCTACACTTACTATGCATACACTACCTCTACTGCTCTTAATACTTTGAAACAACCCTTCTTTTTAATCCTACCTCCAGTTATATAAATAGCCGTTACTTCCAATAATTACCCCTATTTTTTAACTTCTCTGAATGGTTGGTTTTTGCAGGACCCAATCGAAATGATTCATCATCATTAATATTTGTTGATCCAATCCAAATGACTCATCATCTTTCATATTTGTCGATCTTCCCCAACTATGCTTAAACTACCGAAACTTCTCCTAATACTTCAAAACAGTCCTCCTTTTTAATCCTACACCTAATTCTCTAAATGGCGCTTCCTTCCAACAACCAGCCCTTTTATTTAATTACTGTGAAGGGTTGGTTTTTGCAACACCCAATCCAGACGATGCGTCACCTTTCATATTTGTCGATCTACCCCTACTATGCTTAAACAACCCCTACTTCTCTTAATACTTCAAAACAGCCCTTCTTTTTCATCCAACACCTAATTCTCTAAATAGCCTTACTTCCAACGAATACCCCTATTTTTTAACTACTATGAAGGGTTTGTTTTAGTAGCACCCAATCCAAACAATTCATCGTCTTTCATATTTGTCGATCTACCCCTACTATGCCTAAACTACCTCTGCTTCTCTTAATACTTTGAAACAACCCTTCTTTTTAATCCTAAATCTAGCTCTATAAATAACCCTTACTTCTAGAAATTACCCCTATTTTTTAACTTCTGTGAGTGGTTGCATTTTGCAGCACCCAATCCAAATGATTCATCATCTTTCATATTTGTCGATCCAATCAAAATGATTCAACCTCTTTCATATTTGTCGATCTTCCCCTACTATGCTTAAACTACCCGTACTTCTCTTAAAACTTCAAAACAAGCATTCATTTTAATCCAACCACTCATTCTCTGAATGGCCCTTCATTCTAACAATTAACCCTATTTTTTAACAATTGTGAAGGGCTGGTTTTTGCAGCACTCAATCCAAACGATTCATCATATTTCATATATGTTGATCTACCCCGACAGTGCCTAAAATACATCTACTTCTCTTGAGTACTTCGAAACAACCCTTCTTTTTAATCCTACCTCTAATTCTGTAAATAGCCCTTACTGCCAACAATTACCCCTATTTTTTAACTTCTTTGAAGGGTTGATTTTTGCAGCACCCAATCCAAATGATTCATCATCTTTCATATTTGTCGATCCAATCCAAATGATTTATCATCTTTCATATATGTCGATCTACCCCTACTATGCTTAAACTACCCCTACTTCTCTTGGTATTTCAAAACATCCCTTCTTTTTAATCCTACCTCTAATTCTCTAAACAGCTCTTACTTCCAATAATTACCCCTATTTTTTTACTACAATGAAGGGTTGTTTTTTGCAACATCAATTCCAAATGATTCATCATCTTTTATATATGTCAATATATCCCTACTATGCTTAAACTACGCCTACTTCTCTTAGTACTTCAAAATAACCCTTATTTTTAATCCATGCCCTAATTCCCTGAATAGCCCTTACTTCCAACAATTACCCCTATTTTTTAACTGCTATGAAGGGTTGGTTTTTGCAGCACACATTCCAAATGATTCATCAACATTCATATTTTCAATCTACCCCAACTATGCTTAAACTACCGCAACTTCTCTTAATACTTCAAAACAACCCTTCTTTTTAATCCTACCCCTAATTATCTAAATAATCATTCCTTCCAACAATTACCCCTATTTATTAACGTCTGTAAAGGGTTGATTTTTGCAGCCCACAATCCAAACGATTCATCATCTTTCATATTTGCCGATCTACCCCTACTATGCTTAAACTACCCCTACTTCTCTTAATACTTCGAAACAGTCCTTCTTTTTAATCCAACCCTTAATTCTCTAAATAGCCCTTACATCCAACAATTACCCTTATTTTTAACTAATATGAAGGGTTGGTTTTTGCAGCACCCAATCTAAATGATTCATCAGCTTTTATATTTGTCGATATACCCCTGCTTTGCTTAAACTACCCCTACTTCTCTTAATACTTCAAAACAATCTTTCTTTTTAATCCAAGTCCAAATTTTATAAGTAGCCCTTCCAATAATTACCCCTATTTTAACTTCTGTGTAGGGTTGGTTATTACAGCACCCAATCCAAACGATTCATCATCTTTCATATTTGTCGATCTACCCCTACTATGCTTAAACTACCCCTACTTCTCTTAATACTTCAAAACAACCCTTCTTTTTAATCCTATCCCCAATACTCTAAATAGCCCTTACTTCCAAAAATTACCCCTACTTTTTAACTACTGTGATGCGTTGGTTTTTGCAGCACCCAATCCAAATGATTCATCATCTGTCATATTTATCGACCTTCCCCTACTATGCTTAAACTACCCTACTTCTCTTAATACTTCAAAATAACCCTTCTTTTAAATCCAACCCTTAATTCTCTAAATAGTCCTTCCTTCCAACAATTACCCCTATTTTTTAGCGACTATGAAGGGATGGTTTTTTGCAGCACCCAATCCAAACGATTCATCATCTCACATATTTGTCGATCAACCCGAACTATGCTTAAACTACCCCTACTTCTCGTTATACTTCAAAACAACCCTTCTTTTTAGTCCTACCCCTAATTCTCTAAATAGCCCTTACTTCGAACAATTACCCCTACTTTTTAATTTTGTGAAGGGTGGGTTTTTGCAGCAGCTTATCCAAATGATTCATCATATTTCATATTTGTCGATCCACCCAACTATGCCTAAACTACCTCTACTTCTCTTAATACTTTGAAACAACCCTTCTTTTTAATCCTATCTCTAGTTCTATAAATATCCCTTACTTCCAACAATTACCCCTATTTTTTAACTTCTGTGAATGGTTGGTTTTTTCAACACCCAATCCAAATGGTTCATCATCTTTAATATTTGTCGATCCAATCCAAATGATTCATCATCTTTCATATTTGTCGATCTACCCCAACTATGCTTAAACTACCCAAACTTCTCTTAATACTTCAAAATAGTCCTTCTTTTTAATCCTACACCTAATTCCCTAAATGGCGCTTCCTTCCAACAATTAGCCCTTTTATTTAACTACTGTGAAGGGTTGGTTTTTGCAATACCCAATCCAGACGATTCGTCTTCTTTCATATTTGTCGATCTACCCCTACTATTCTTAAACTACCCATACTTCTCTTAATACTTCAAAACAACCCTTCTTTTTAATCCTACCCATAATTCTCTAAATAACCTTACTTCTAACAAATACCCCTATTTTTTAACTACTATGAAGGGTTTGTTTTAGTTGCACCCAATCCAAACGATTCATCACCTTTCATGTTTGTCGATCTAGCCCTCCTATGCCTAAACTACCTCTACTTCTCTTAATACTTTGAAACAACTCTTCTTTTTAATCCAACCTCTAGTTCAATAAATAACCCTTACTTCCAACAATTAACCCTATTTTTGAACTTCTGTGAATGGTTGGATTTTGCAGCACCCAATCCAAATGATTCATCATCTTTCATATTTGTAGATCCAATCCAAATGATTGATCATCTTTCATATTTGTCGATCTACCCCTACTATGCTTAAACTACCCGTACTTCTCTTAATACTTCAAAAATTCTCTTAATACTTCAAACCAAGCCTTCTTTTTAATCCAAACCCTAATTCTCTGAAAGGCCCTTCCTTCCAACAATTACCCATATTTTTTAACTACTGTGAAGGGATGGTTTTTGCAGCACTCAATCCAAACGATTCATCATCTTTCATATTTTTCGATCTACCCCTACTATGCCTAAACTACAACTACTTCTCTTAATACAACGGAACAACCCTTCTTTTTAATCCTGCCACTAATTCTGTAAATAGCCCTTACTGCCAACAATTACACCTATTTTTTAACTTCTATGAAGGGTTGGTTTTTGCAGCACCCAATCCAAATGATTCATCATCTTTCATATTTGTCGATCCAATCCAAATGATTCACCATCTTTCATATTTGTCGATCTACCCATACTATGCTCAAACTACCCCTACTTCTCTTAGTACTTCAAAATAGCCCTTCTTTTTAATCCTAACCCTAATTCTCTAAATAGCCCTTACTTCCAATAATTACCCTATTTTTTAACTACAGTGAGTGGTTGTTTTTTGCAACATCAAATCCAAATGATTCATCGTCTGTCGTATTTGTCAATCTATCCCTACTATGCTTAAACTACCCCTACTTCTCTCAGTACTTCAAAACAACCCTTATTTTTAATCCTTGCCCTAATTCTCTAAATAGCCCTTACTTCCAACAATTACCCCTATTTTTTAACTGCTGTGAAGGGTTAGTTTTTGTAGCACACAACCCAAATGATTCGTAATCTTTCATATTTGTCGATCTTCCCCTACTATGCTTTAACTACCCCAACTTCTCTTAATACTTCAAAACAGTCCTTTTTAATCCTACCCATAATTCTCTAAATACCCCCTGCTGCCAACAATTACCCCAATTTTTTAACTACTACGAAGGGTTGGTTTTTGTAGCACCCAATCCAAACGATTCATCATCTTTCATATTTTCGATCTACCCCAACTATGCTTAAACTACCGGTACTTCTGTTAATACTTCAAAACTACCCTTCTTTTTAATCCTACCCCTAATTCACTAAATAACCATTCCTTCCAACAATTTACCCTATTTATTAACTTCTGTGAATGGTTCGTTTTTGCAGCCCCCAATTCAAACGATTCATCATCTTTCATATTTGCCGATCTTCCCCTACTATGCTTAAACTACCCCTACTTCTCTTAATACTTCAAAACAGTCCTTTTTAATTCAACCCTTAATTGTCTAAATAGCCCTTACTTCCAACAATTAGCTCTATTTTTTAACTTCTTTGAAAGGTTGGTTTTTGCAGCATCCAATCCAAATTATTCATCATCTTTTATATTTGTCGATATACCCCTTCTATGCTTAAGCTACGCCAACTTCGCTTAATAATTAAAAACAACTCTTCTTTTTAATCCAACCCCTAATTCTCTAAGTAGCCCTTACAATAATTACCCCTATTTGAACTTCAGTGTAGTGTTGGTTTTTGCAGCACCCAATCCAAACGATTCATCATCCTTCATATTTGTCGATCTACCCCTACTATGCTTAAACTACCACTACTTCTCTTAATACTTCAAAACAACCCTTTTTTTAATCCTATCCCTAATTCTCTAAATAGCCCTTACTTCCAACAATTACCCCTACTTTTTAACCACAGTGAAGTATTGGTTTTTGCAGCACCCAATCCAAATGATTCATCATCTATCATATTTATCGATCTTCCCCTATTATGCTTAAACTACCCCTACTTCTCTTAATACTTAAGAACAACCCTTCTTTTTAATCCAACCCATATTTTTAATCCAACCCCTAATTCTCTAAATAGCCCTTCCTTAAAACGATTACCCCTATTTTTTAGCTACTGTGAAGGGATGGTTTTTGCAGCACCCAATCCAAACGATAAATCATCTCTCATATTTGTCGATCGACCCCTATTATGCTTAAACTACCCCTACTTCTCATAATACTTCAAAACAACATTTCGTTTTAATCCTGCCCCTAATTCTCTAAAAAGCCCTTAATTCCAACTGTTACCCCTATTTTTTAACTTTTGCGACGGGTTGGTTTTTGCAGCAGCCAATCCAAATGATTCATCATATTTCATGTTTGTCGATCTACCCCTATTATTCCTAAACTACCTCTACTTCTCCTAATACTTTGAAACAACCCTTTTTTTTAATCCTACCTCTAGTTCTATAAATAGACCTTACTTCCAACAATTACCCCTATTTTTTTACTTTGTGAATGGTTGGTTTTTGCAGCACCCAATCCAAACGATTCATCATCTTCCATATTTGTCGATCCAATCCAAATGATTCATCATCTTTCATATTTGTCGATCTACCCCTACTATGCTTAAACTATCCGTACTTCTCGTAATAATTCAAAACAATCCTTCTTTTTAATCCAACCCCTAATTCTCTAAATGGCACTTCCTTCCAACAATTACCTCTATTTTTTAACTAGTTTGAAGGGATGGTTTTTGCGGCACCCAATCCAAACGATTCATCATCTTTCATATTTGTCGATCTACCCCTACTATGCTTAAACAACCCCTACTTCTCTTTATACTTCAAAACAACCCTTCTTTTTAATCCTACCCCTAATTCTCTAAATAGCCCTTACTTCCAACAATTACCCCTACTTTTTAACTATGGTGAAATGCTGGTTTTTGCAGCACCCAATCCAAATGATTCATCATCTGTCATATTTATCGATATTCTCCTATTATGCGTAAACTACCCCTACTTCTATTAATACTTCAAAACAACCCTTATTTTTAATCAGACCCCTAATTCTAGAAATAGCACTTCTTTATAACAATTACCCCAATTTTTTAGCTACTGTGAAGGGATGGTTTTTGCACCACCCAATCCAAACGATTCATCATCTCTCATATTTGTCAATCGACCCCTACTATGCTTAAACTACCCCTACTTCTCATAATACTTCAAAACAACCATTCTTTTTAATCCTGCCCCTAATTCTCTAAATAGCCCTTACGTCCAACAATTACCCCTATTTTTTAACTTTTGTGAAGGGTTGGTTTTTGCAGCAGCCAATCCAAACGATTCATCATATTTCACATTTGTCGATCTACCCCTACTATGCATATACTACCTCTACTTCTCTTAATACTTTGAAACAACCCTTCTTTTTAATCCTAGCTCTAGTTCAATAAATAGCCTTACTTCCAACAATTACCCCTATTTTTTAACTTCTGTGAATGGTTGGTATTTGCAGCACCCAATCCAAATGATTCATCGTCTTTCATACTTGTCAATCTGATCCAAATGATTCATCATCTTTCGTATTTGTCGATCTACCCCAACCATGCTTAAACTATCCAAACATCTCTTAATACTTCAAAACAGTCTTTCTTTTTAACCCTACACCTAATTCTCTAAATGGCGCTTCCTTCCAAAAATTAGCCCTTTTATTTAACTACTGTGAAGGGTTGGTTTTTGCAACACCCAATCCAGACGATTCTTATTCTTTCATATTCGTCGATCTACCCCTACTATGCTTAAACTACCCTACCTCTCTTAATACTCCAAATCAAACCTTCTTTTTAATCCTACGCCTAATTCTCTAAATAGCCATTACTTCCAACGATTACCCCTATTTTTTAATTACTGTGAAGGGTTTGTTTTTGCATCACCCAATCCAAACGATTCATCATCTTTCATATTTTTCGATCTACCCATACTATGCCCAAACTACCCCTACTTCTCTTAATTCTTCAAAATATCTCTTCTTTTTAAACCTACCCCTAATTCTCTAAATAGCCCTTACTTCCAACAATTACGCCTATTTTTTAACTGCTGTGAAGAGTTGGTTTTTATAGCACCCAATCTAAATGATTCATCATCTTTCATATTTGTCGATCTACCCCTACTATGCTTAAACTACCCCTACTTCTCTTAGTACTTCAAAACAGCCCTTCTTTTTAATCCTACCCTTAATTCTCTAAATAGCCCTTACTTCCAATAATTACCCCTATTTTTTAACTATAGTGATTGGTTGTTTTTTGCAAGATCAAATCCAAATGATTCATCATCTTTCGTATTTGCCAATCTATCTCTACTATGCTTAAACTACCTCTACTTCTCTTAGTACTTCAAAACAACCCTTATTTTTAATCCTTGCCCTAATTCTCTAAATAGCCCTTACTTCCAACAATTACCCCTATTTTTTAACTACTGTGAAGGGTTAGTTTTTGCAGCACACAACCCTAACGATTCATAATCTTTCATATTTGTCGATCTTCCCCTGTTATGCTTTAACTACCCCAACTTCTCATAATACTTCAAAAAAACCCTTTTTAATCCTACCCCTAATTCTCTAAATATCCCTTGCTGCCAATAATTACCCCAATTATTTCACTACTATGAAGGGTTGGTTTTTGCAGCACCCAATCCAAATGATTCATCATCTTTCATATTTTCGATCTACCCCAACTATGCTTAAACTACCGCTACTTCTGTTAATACTTCAAACAGCCCTTCTTTTTAATACTACCCCTAATTCTCTAAATAACCATTCCTTCCAACAATTTACCCTATTTATTAAATTCTGTGAAGGGTTCGTTTTTGCAACCCCCAATCCAAACGATTCATCGTCTTTCATATTTGCCGATCTACCCCTACTATGCTTAAACTACCCCTACTTCTCTTAATACTTCAAAACAATCCTTCTTTTTAATCGAACCCTTAATTGTCCAAATAGCCCTTACTTCCGAAAATTATCACAATTTTCTAACTACTTTGAAGGGTTGGTTTTTGCAGCACCCAATCCAAATGATTCATCTTCTTTTATATTTGTCGATATACCCCTGCCATGCTTAAACTACCTCAACTTCTCTTAATACTTCAAAACAACCCTTCTTTTCAATCCAACTCCTAATTCTCTAAGTAGCCCTTCCAACAATTACCCCTATTTTAACTTCTGTGTAGGGTTGGTTTTTGCAGCACCCAATCCAAACGATTCATCATCTTTCATATTTGTCGATCTACCCCTACTATGCTTAAACTACCCCTACTTCTCTTAATACTTCAAAACAGCCCTTTTTTTAATCTTGCCCCTAATTCTCTAAATAGCCCTTACTTCCAACAATTACCCCTACTTTTTGACTACTGTGATGTGTTGGTTTTTGCAGCACCCAATCCAAATGATTCATCATATATCATATTTATCGATATTCCCATACTATGCTTAAACTACTCCTACTTCTCTTAATACTTAAGAACAACCCTTCTTTTTAATCCAACCCCTATATCTCTAAATAGACCTTCCTTCCAACGATTACCCCTATTTTTTAGCTACTGTGAAGGGATGGTTTTTGCAGCACCCAATCCAAACGATAAATCAACTCTCACATTTATCGATCGACCCCTACTATGCTTAAACTACCCCTACTTCTCATAATACTTCAAAACAACCCTTCTTTTTAGTCCTACCCCTAATTCTCTAAATAGCGCTTACTTCGAACAATTACCCCTACTTTTTAATTTTGTGAAGGGTGGGTTTTTGCAGCAGCTTATCCAAATGATTCATCATATTTCATATTTGTCGATCTACCCAACTATGCCTAAACTACCTCTACTTCTCTTAATACTTTGAAACAACCCTTCTTTTTAATCCTACCTCTAGTTCTATAAATAGCCCTTACTTCCAACAATTACCCCTATTTTTTAACTTCTGTGAATGGTTGGTTTTTTCAACACCCAATCCAAATGGTTCATCATCTTTAATATTTGTCGATCCAATCCAAATGATTCATCATCTTTCATATTTGTCGATCTTCCCCTACTATGCTTTAACTACCCCAACTTCTCTTAATACTTCAAAACAGTCCTTTTTAATCCTACCCATAATTCTCTAAATACCCCCTGCTGCCAACAATTACCCCAATTTTTTAACTACTATGAAGGGTTGGTTTTTGTAGCACCCAATCCAAATGATTCATCATCTTTCATATTTTCGATCTACCCCAACTATGCTTAAACTACCGCTACTTCTGTTAATACTTCAAAACAACCCTTCTTTTCAATCCTACCCCTAATTCTCTAAATAACCATTCCTTCCAACAATTTACCCTATTTATTAACTTCTGTGAATGGTTCGTTTTTGCAGCCCCCAATTCAAACGATTCATCATCTTTCATATTTGCCGATCTTCCCCTACTATGCTTAAACTACCCCTACTTCTCTTAATACTTCAAAACAGTCCTTTTTAATCCAACCCTTAATTGTCTAAATAGCCCTTACTTCCAACAATTAGCTCTATTTTTTAACTACTTTGAAAGGTTGGTTTTTGCAGCATCCAATCCAAATTATTCATCATCTTTTATATTTGTCGATATACCCCTGCTATGCTTAAACTACGCCAACTTCGCTTAATAATTAAAAACAACCCTTCTTTTTAATCCAACCCCTAATTCTCTAAGTAGCCCTTACAATAATTACCCCTATTTGAACTTCAGTGTAGGGTTGGTTTTTGCAACACCCAATCCAAATGATTCATCATCCTTCAAATTTGTCGAACTACCCCTACTATGCTTAAACTACCCCTTCTTCTCTTAATACTTCAAAACAAACCTTTTTTTAATCCTATCCCTAATTCTCTAAATAGCCCTTACTTCCAACAATTACCCCTACTTTTTAACCACAGTGATGTGTTGGTTTTTGCAGCACCCAATCCAAATGATTCATCATCTATCATATTTATCGATCTTCCCCTATTATGCTTAAACTACCCCTACTTCTCTTAATACTTAAGAACAACCCTTCTTTTTAATCCAACCCATCTTTTTAATCCAACCCCTAATTCTCTAAATAGCCCTTCCTTAAAACGATTACCCCTATTTTTTAGCTACTGTGAAGGGATGGTTTTTGCAGCACCCAATCCAAACGATAAACCATCTCTCATTTTTGTCGATCGACCCCTACTATGCTTAAACTACCCCTACTTCTCATAATATTTCAAAACAACATTTCGTTTTAATCCTGCCCCTAATTCTCTAAATAGCCCTTAATTCCAACTGTTACCCCTATTTTTTAACTTTTGCTACGGGTTGGTTTTTGCAGCAGCCAATCCAAATGATTCATCATATTTCATGTTTGTCGATCTACCCCTATTATGCTTAAACTACCTCTACTTCTCCTAATACTTTGAAACATCCCTTCTTTTTAATCCTACCTCGAGTTCTATGAATAGCCCTTACTTCCAACAATTGCCCCTATTTTTTTACTTTGTGAATGGTTTGTTTTTGCAGCACCCAATCCAAACGATTCATCATCTTTCATATTTGTCGATCAAATCCAAATGATTCATCATCTTTCATATTTGTCGATCTACCCCTACTATGCTTAAACTACCTGTACTTCTCGTAATACTTCAAAACCATCCTTCTTTTTAATCCAACCCCTAATTCTCTAAATGGCACTTCCTTCCAACAATTACATCTATTTTTTAACTACTTTGAAGGGATGGTTTTTGCGGCACCCAATCCAAACGATTCATCATCTTTCATATTTGTCGATCTACCCCTACTATGCTTAAACAACCCCTACTTCTCTTTATACTTCAAAACAACCCTTCTTTTTAATCCTACCCCTAATTCTCTAAATAGTCCTTACTTCCAACAATTACCCTTACTTTTTAACTATGGTGAAATGCTGGTTTTTGCAGAACCCAATCCAAATGATTCATCATCTGTCATATTTATCGATATTCTCCTATTATGCGTAAACTACCCCTACTTCTCTTAATACTTCAAAAACAACCCTTATTTTTAATCAGACCCCTAATTCTCGAAACAGCACTTCTTTATAACAATTACACCAATTTTTTAGCTACTGTGAAGGGATGGTTTTTGCACCACCCAATCCAAACGATTCACCATCTCTCATATTTGTCAATCGACCCCTACTATGCTTAAACTACCCCTACTTCTCATAATACTTCAAAACAACCATTCTTTTTAATCCTGCCCCTAATTCTCTAAATAGCCCTTACGTCCAACAATTACCCCTATTTTTTAACTTTTGTGAAGGGTTGGTTTTTGCAGCAGCCAATCCAAACGATTCATCATATTTCATATTTGTCGATCTACCCCTACTATGCATAAACTACCTCTACTTCTCTTAATACTTTGAAACAACCCTTCTTTTTAATCCTAGCTCTAGTTCAATAAATAGCCTTACTTCCAACAATTACCCCTATTTTTTAACTTCTGTGAATGGTTGGTATTTGCAGCACCCAATCCAAATGATTCATCATCTTTCATACTTGTCAATCCGATCCAAATGATTCATCATCTTTCGTATTTATCGATCTACCCCAACTATGCTTAAACTATCCAAACTTCTCTTAATACTTCAAAACAGTCCTTCTTTTAAACCTTACACCTAATTCTCTAAATGGCGCTTCCTTCCAAAAATTAGCCCTTTTATTTAACTACTGTGAAGGGTTGGTTTTTGCAACACCCATTCCAGACAATTCTTATTCTTTCATATTCGTCGATCTACCACTACTATGCTTAAACTACCCTACCTCTCTTAATACTCCAAATCAAACCTTCTTTTTAATCCTACGCCTAATTCTCTAAATAGCCATTACTTCCAACAATTACCCCTATTTTTTAATTACTGTGAAGGGTTGGTTTTTGCATGACCCAAACCAAACGATTCATCATCTTTCATATTTTTCGATCTACCCCAACTATGCCCAAACTACCCCTACTTCTCTTAATTCTTCAAAATAGCTCTTCTTTTAAACCTACCCCTAATTCTTTAAATAGCCCTTACTTCCAACAATTACGCATATTTTTTAACTGCTGTGAAGAGTTGGTTTTTATAGCACCCAATCTAAATGATTCATCATCTTTCATATTTGTCGATCTACCCCTACTATGCTTAAACTACCCCTACTTCTCTTAGTACTTCAAAACAGCCTTTCTTTTTATTCCTACCCTTAATTCTCTAAATAGCCCTTACTTCCAATAATTACCCTTATTTTTTAACTATAGTGATGGGTTGTTTTTTGCAACATCAAATCCAAATGATTCATCATCTTTCCTATTTGCCAATCTATCTTTACTATGCTTAAACCACCCCTACTTCTCTTAGTACTTCAAAACAACCCTTATTTTTAATCCTTGCCCTAATTCTCTAAATAGCCCTTACTTCCAACAATTACCCCTATTTTTTAACTACTGTGAAGGGTTAGTTTTTGCAGCACACAACCCAAACGATTCATAATCTTTCATATTTGTCGATCATCCCCTATTATGCTTTAACTACCCCAACTTCTCTTAATACTTCAAAACAGCCCTTTTTAATCCTACCCCTAATTCTCTAAATATCCCTTGCTGCCAACAATTACCCCAATTTTTTCACTACTATGAAGGGTTGGTTTTTGCAGCACCCAATCCAAATGATTCATCATCTTTCATATTTTCGATCTACCCCAACTATGCTTAAACTACCACTACTTCTGTTAATACTTCAAAACAGCCCTTCTTTTTAATACTACCCCTAATTCTCTAAATAACCATTCCTTCCAACAATTTACCCTATTTATTAACTTCTGTGAAGGGTTCGTTTTTGCAACCCCCAATCCAAATGATTCATCGTCTTTCATATTTGCCGATCTACCCCTACTATGCTTAAACTACCCCTACTTCTCTTAATACTTCAAAACAATCCTTCTTTTTAATCGAACCCTTAATTGTCTAAATAGCCCTTACTTCCAAAAATTATCTCTATTTTCTAACTACTTTGAAGGGTTGGTTTTTGCAGCACCCAATCCAAATGATTCATCATCTTTTATATTTGTCGATATACCCCTGCCATGCTTAAACTACCTCAACTTCTCTTAATACTTCAAAACAACCCTTCTTTTCAATCCAACTCCTAATTCTCTAAGTAGCCCTTCCAACAATTACCCCTTTTTTAACTTCTGTTTAGGGTTGGTTTTTGCAGCACCCAATCCAAACGATTCATCATCTTTCATATTTGTCGATCTACCCCTACTATGCATAAACTACCCCTACTTCTCTTAATACTTCAAAACAGCCCTTTTTTAATCTTACCCCTAATTCTCTAAATAGCCCTTACTTCCAACAATTACCCCTACTTTTTGACTACTGTGATGTGTTGGTTTTTGCAGCACCCAATCCAAATGATTCATCATATATCATATTTATCGATCTTCCCATACTATTCTTAAACTACCCCTACTTCTCTTAATACTTAAGAACAACCCTTCTTTTTAATCCAACCCCTAATTCTCTAAATAGACCTTCCTTCCAACGATTACCCCTATTTTTTAGCTACTGTGAAGGGATGGTTTTTGCAGCACCCAATCCAAACGATAAATCAACTCTCATATTTATCGATCGACCCCTACTATGCTTAAACTACCCCTACTTCTCATAATACTTCAAAACAACCCTTCGTTTTAATCCTGCTCCTAATTCTCTAATAGCCCTTACTTCCAACTGTTACCCCTATTTTTTAACTTTTGCGAAGAGTTGGTTTTTGAAGCAGCCAATCCAAATGATTCGTCATATTTCATATTTGTCGATCTACACCTACTATGCCTAAACTACATCTACTTCTCCTAATACTTTGAAACAAACATTCTTTTTAATCCTACCTCAAGTTCTATAAATAGCCCTTACTTCCAACAATTACCCCTATTTTTTTACTTTGTGAATGGTTGGTTTTTGCAGCACCCAATCCAAATGATTCATCATCTTTCATATTTGTCGAACCAATCCAAATGATTCATCAACTTTCATATTTGTCGATCTACCCCTACTATGCATAAACTACCCGTACTTCTCGTAATACTTCAAAACAATCCTTCTTTTTAATCCAACCCCTCATTCTCTAAATGACTCTTCCTTCCAACAATTACCCCTATTTTTTAACTACTTTGAAGGGATGGTTTCTGTGGCACCCAATCCAAACGATGCATCATCTTTCACAATTTTCGATCTACCCCTACTATGCTTAAAATACCCCTACTTCTCTTGATACTTCAAAACAACCCTTCTTTTTAATCCTACCCCTAATTCTCTAAATAGCCCTTACTTCCAACAATTACCCCTACTTTTTAACTATGGTGAAGTGTTGGTTTGTGCAGCACTCAATCCAAATGATTCATCATCTGTCATATTTATCGATCTTCTCCTGTTATGCTTAAACAACTCCTACTTCTCTTAATACTTAAAAACAACCCTTCTTTTTAATCCAACCCCTAATTCTCTTAATAGCCCGTCCTTACAACAATTACCACTATTTTTTAGCTAATGTGAAGGGATGGTTTTTGCAGCACCCAATCCAAATGATTCATCAACTCTCATATTTGTCAATCGACCCCTACTATGCTTAAACTACCCCTACTTCTCATAAATAGCCCTTACGTCCAATAATTACCCCTATTTTTTAAATTTTTTGAAGGGTTGGTTTTTGCAGCAGCCACTCCAAACGATTCATCATATTTGTCGATCTACCCCTACTATGCATAAACTACCTCTACTTCACTTAATACTTTGAAACAACCCCTCTTTTTAATCCTACCTCAAGTTCAATAAATAACCCTTACTTCCAACAATTACCCTTATTTTTTAACTTCTTTGAATGGTTAGTATTTGCAGCACCTAATCCAAATGATTCATCGTCTTTCATACTTGTCAATCTGATCAAAATGATTCATCATCTTTCGTATTTGTCGATCTACCCAAACTATGATTAAACTATCCAAACTTCGCTTAATACTTCAAAACAGTACTTCTTCTTAACCCTACACCTAATTCTCTAAATGGCGCTTCCTTCCAACAATTATCCCTATTATTTAACTACTGTGAAGGGTTGCTTTTTGCAACACCCAATCCAGACGATTCTTCATCTTTCATATTCGTCGATCTACCCCTACTATGCTTAAACTACCCCTACTTCTCTTAATACTCCAAATCAAACCTACTTTTTAATCCTACGCCTAATTCTCTAAATAGCCATTACTTCCAACAATTACCCCTATTTTTTAATTACTGTGAAGGGTTGGTTTTTGCAGCACCCAATCCAAATGATTCATCATCTTTCATATTTGTCGATCTACCCCTACTATGCCCAAACTACCCCTACTTCTCTTAATTCTTAAAAATAGCTCTTCTTTTTAAACCTACCACTAATTCTCTAAATAGCCCTTACTTCCAACAATTACGCCTATTTTTTAACTGTTGTGAAGAGTTGGTTTTTACAGCACCAAATCAAATGATTCATCATCTTTCATATTTGTCGATCTACCCCTATTATGCTTAAACTACCCCTACTTCTTTTAGTACTTCAAAACAGCCCTTCTTTTTAATCCTACCCTTAATTCTCTATATAGCCCTTACTTCCAATAATTACCCCTATTTTTTAAGTACAGTGAAGGGTTGTTTTTTGCAACATCAAATCCAAATGATTCATCATCTTTCGTATTTGTCAATTTATCCCTACTATGCTTAAACTACCCCTACTTCTCTTAGTACTTCATAACAACCCTTATTTTTAATCCTTTCCCTAATTCTCTAAATAGCCCTTACTTCCAACAATTAGCCCTATTTTTTAACTCATCTGAAGGGTTAGTTTTCGCAGCACACAATCCTAACGATTCATTATCTTTCATATTTGTCGATCTTCCCCTACTATGCTTTAACTACCCCAACTTCTCTTAATACATCAAAACACTCCTTTTTAATCCTACCCCTAATTCTCTAAATAGCCCTTGCTACCAACAATTACCCCAATTTTTTCACTACTATGAAGGGTTGGTTTTTGCAGCACCCAATCCAAATGATTCATCATCTTTCATATTTTCGATCTACCACAACTATGCTTAAACAACCGCTACTTCTGTTAATACTTCAAAACAACCCTTCTTTTTAATCCTACCCCTCATTCTCTAAATAGCTATTCCTTCCAACAATTTACCCTATTTATTAACTTCTGTGAAAGGTTCGTTTTTGTAGCCCCCAATCCAAACTATTCGTTATCTTTCATATTTGCCGATCTACCCCTACTATGCTTAAACTACCCCTACTTATCTTAATACATCAAAACAGTCCTTCTTTTTAATCCAACTCTTAATTGTCTAAATATCCCTTACTTCCAACAATTAGCTCTATTTTTTAACTACTTTGAGGGGTTGGTTTTTGCCGCACCCAATCCAAATGATTCATCGTCTTTTATATTTGTCTATATACCCCTACTATGCTTAAACTACCCCAACTTCTCTTAATACTTCAAAACAACCCTTCTTTTTAATCCAACCCCTAATTCTATAAGTAGCCCTTCCAACGATTACCCCTATTTTAACTTCTGTGTAGGGTTGGTTTTTGCAGCACCCAATCCAAACGATTCATCATCTTTCATATTTTTCGATCTACCCGTACTATGCTTAAACTGCCCCTACTTCTCTTAATACTCCAAAACAGCCCTTTTTTTAATCCTAGCCCTAATTCTCTAAATATCCCTTACTTCCAACAATTACCCCTACTTTTTAACTACTGTGATGTGTTGGTTTTTGCAGCACCCAATCCAAATGATTCATCATCTATCATATTTATCGATCTTCCCCTACTATGCTTAAACTACCCCTACTTCTCTTAATACTTAAGAACATCACTTGTTTTTAATCCAACCCCTAATTCTCTAAATATCCCTTCCTTCCAATGATTACCCCTATTTTTTAGCTATTGTGAAGGGATGGTTTTTGCAGCACCCAATCCAAACGATACATCATCTCTCATATTTGTCGATCGACCCCTACTATGATTAAACTACCCCTACTTCTCATAATACTTTAAAACAACCCTTCGTTTTAATCCTGCCCCTAATTCTCTAAATAGCCCTTACTTCCAACTATTACCCCTATTTTTTAACTTTTGCGAAGGGTTGGTTTTTGCAGCAGCCAATCCAAATGATTCATCATATTTGATATTTTTCGATCTACCCGTACTATGCCTAAACTACCTCTACTTCTCCTAATACTTTGAAACAACCCTTCTTTTTAATCCTACCTCAAGATCTTTAAATAGCCCTTACTTCCATCAATTACCCCTATTTTTTAACTTTGTGAATGGTTGGTTTTTGCAGCACCCAATCCAAATGATTCATCATCTTTCATATTTGTCGATCCAATCCAAATGATTCATCATCTTTCATATTTGTCGATGTACCCCTACTATGCTTAAACTACCCGTACTTCTCGTAATACTTCAAAACAATCCTTCTTTTTAATCCAACCCCTAATTCTCTAAATGGCTCTTCCTTCCAACAATTACCCCTATTTTTTAACTACTTCGAAGGGATGGTTTCTGCGGCTCCCAATCCAAACGTTTCATCATCTTTCATATTTGTTGATCTACCCCTACTATGCTTAAACTACCCCTACTTTTCTTAATACTTCAAAACAACCCTTCTTTTTAATCCTACCCCTAATTCTCTAAATAGCCCTTACTTCCAACAATTACCCCTACTTTTTAACTATAGTGAAGTGTTGATTTTTGCAGCACCCAATCCAAATGATTCATCATCTGTCATATTTATCAATCTTCTCCTATTAGGCTTAAACTACCCCTACTTCTCTTAATACTTCAATACAACCCTTCTTTTTAATCCAACCCCTAAATAGCCCTTCCTTACAACAATTACCCCTATTTTTTAGCTACTTTGAAGGGATGGTTTTTGCAGCACCCAATCCAAACGATTCAACATCCCTCATATTTGTCAATCGACCCCTACTATGCTTAAACTACCCCTACTTCTCATAATACTTCAAAACAACCCTTCTTTTTAATCATGCCCCTAATTCTCTAAATAGACCTTACGACCAACAATTACCCCTATTTTTTAACATTGGTGAAGGATTGGTTCTTGCAGCAGCCAATCCAAACGATTCATCATATTTCATATTTGTCGATCTACCCCTACTATGCATAAACTACCTCTACTTCTCTTAATACTTTGAAACAACCCTTCTTTTTAATCCTACCTCTAGTTCAATAAATAGCCCTTACTTCCAACAATTACCCCTATTTTTTAACTTCTGTGAATGGTTGGTATTTGCAGCACCCAATCCAAATGATTCATCATCTTTCATACTTCTCTATCTGATCAAAATGATTCATCATCTTTCGTATTTGTCGATCTACCCCAACTATGCTTAAACTATCAAAACTTCTCTTAATACTTCAAAACAGTCCTTCTTTTTAACCCTACACCTAATTCTCTAAATGGCGCTTCCTTCCAACAATTAGCCCTTTTATTTAACTAATGTGAAGGGTTGGTTTTTGCAACACCCAATCCAGACTATTCTTCATCTTTCATATTCATCGATCTACCCCTACTATGCTTAAACTACCCCTACTTCTCTTAATACTCCAAATAAAACCTACTTTTTAATCCTACGCCTAATTCTCTAAATAGCCATTACTTCCAACGATTACCCCTATTTTTTAATTACTGTGAAGGGTTGGTTATTGCAGCACCCAATCCAAATGATTCATCATCTTTCATATTTGTCGATCTACCCCTACTATGCCCAAACAACCCCTACTTCTCTTAATTCTTCAAAATAACTCTTCTTTTTAAACCTACCCCTAATTCTCTAAATAGCTCTTACTTCCAACAATTACGGCTTTTTTTTAACTGTTGTGAAGAGTTGGTTTTTACAACACCCAATCTAAATGATTCATCATCGTTCATATTTGTCAATCTACCCCTACTATGCTTAAACTACCCCTACTTCTCTTAGTACTTCAAAACAGCCCTTCTTTTTAATCCTACCCTTAATTCTCTAAATAGCCCTTACTTCCAATAATTACCCCTATTTTTTGTCTATAGTGAAGGGTTGTTTTTTGCAAAATCAAATACAAATGATTCATCATCTTTCGTATTTGTCAATCTATCCCTACTATGCTTAAACTACCCCTACTTCTCTTAGTACTTCAAAACAACCCTTATTTTTAATCCTTGCCCTAATTCTCTAAATAGCCCTTACTTCCAACAATTGCCCCTATTTTTTAACTACTGTGATGGGTTAGTTTTTGCAGCACACAACCCAAACGATTCATAATCTTTCATATTTGTCGATCTTCCCGTACTATTCATTAACTACCCCAACTTCTCTTAATACTTCGAAACAGTCCTTTTTAATCCTACCCCTAATTCTCTAAATAGCCCTTGCTGCCAACAATTACCCCAATTTTTTCACTACTATGAAGGGTTGGTTTTTGCAGCACCCAATCCAAATGATTCATCGTCTTTCATATTTTCGATCAACCCTAACTATACTTAAACTACCGCTACTTCTGTTAATACTTCAAACCAGCCCTTCTTTTTAATCCGACCCCTAATTCTCTAAATAACCATTCCTTCCAAAAATTTACCCTATTTGTTAACTTCTGTGAAGGGTTCATTTTTGCAGCCCCCAGTCCAAACGATTCATCAACCTTCATATTTGCCGATCTACCCCTACTATGCTTAAACTACCCCTACTACTCTTAATACTTCAAAACAGTCTTTCTTTTTAATCCAACCCTTAATTTTCTAAATAGCCCTTACTTCCAACAATTAGCTTTTTTTTAACTACTTTGAAGGGTTGGTTTTTGCTGCACCCAATCCAAATGATTCATCATCTTTTATATTTGTCGATATACCCCTGCTATGCTTAAACTACCCCAACTTCTCTTAAAACTTCAAAACAACCCTTCTTTTTTGTAATAACCCGGAAAATGTGAACCAGTTTAAAATTTTTAAATTTGGTTATTACCAGGAAATTTGAATGATTGAAATAGCATATTTCAATAAAATATAGAATTTGGTATGATAGGGCAGTTTGAAATTTTGAATACAAACTTTGTCTGACTGTACCGGGTGGAAAATATAACAGATTTAAACGAAACTGAAAATATTTAAATCTGTTTATCAATACCTTTCTAACGAATCTGAAGAATCGAAATTTCATAACGGAAATCAAAAGTTATGGCCAAATGAATTTTCAGAAAGGTCGCTATATAGTATGTATAGCCCTTGAAAATTGAGATTTTGCATACGACCTCGGAATTCGACGAAACCACTTTTTTGGGTCCGGAATATCAAATTATTGCTAAGTTTCAAATTTCATAATTTTTGAAGCTAGTATGTGAGCGGGGCAAAAGATAACGTGTTTGGTCGAATTCTGTTAAAATGGGTCGACCTAAAAATGGCCGTTTTGCAAACGAGCTCAGAATTCGACGAAACTGGTTTTGTTAGGACCGTATCGTCAAAACAAAGCTAGATTTATTTTTCTGGAATTTTTTGATTCAGTTTGCGGCCCTGGCAAATTGAAATGTACGTTTAAATTAAATATCGAATGTTTTATATTTTAAATTTAAAAATAACTGACTGTAACAGTCGAAATGGCCAACGAAACATATCCCATTGTGTCCGGAATGGGGGTATTTAGCTAGGGGCGACAGTCGTTGGGTTTAAAAAGGAGTCCGTTTGCAAAAACCCTATTTAAATTTTTTTCTATAAATTCCAGCCAATGAGAAATTTTCTTTAAAAAAAAAAAAAAAAAAACCTAAAACCCTAAGCCGCCAGACGAAACGAACGACGCTCGTCGTTCAGAACTTTCCGACGAGAATCCCACCGCCACAGGCGACGCCAGCCAACGCCACCACCCACTATCGACGCCGCCCACCGCCCTCTTCAAATCTGACCAACCCCGCTCCTCCTCCCTTCGCCAGCTTCGAGAAAAACGCCCAGGAAGTCGCCGACTTCACGTCGACGCCACGACCGCCAGAGGCGATCATATCTGCTCCTCCGACCACCGTTAGGACCGCCTCGCTCCCCTCTTTCAAGTCCCACCCTCTGATCGGAGCATAGATTCACGGATTTGCTGAAAAATTCAACCCTAGTTTCGAAACCAAAAAGAGGTATACGGCTAAATTTATTTTTACACTTTAAAGCGTTGCAAATTTGTAAAAATCATATCTTTTTGCTATGTTAACGAAATTCGATGAAACAGGAGACACCATGACCGCAAGGAGGCTCTCTACATTTTAGAAGAAGCCGCGGATTTTTCTGACCTTCCTTCGATTTTTAGCACCGCAAGAACCAATGTGGGGAATCTAAACTATTTGTGGGAATGTAATCGCGTTGTATAAATTATATAAGCGAAGTGTAAATTATATACGCATTGTATACCTCATGTACATGTGTTGTATAAGTTATATTAGCAATGTATAAATTATACAAGCGTTGTTTAAAACATATATGCTTTGAATAGTGATGAAATGCAAGTGAATTATTATACTATATATATATATATACTCCCCTCGTCCACAAACCATGGACGATATTTATTGCTTGTGTTTGACGTGATATTATATGGTTTGACGAATGGTTGGAAACAATTGTTTGTGGTTGATATTATGGTTGAAAAATACCTTTGTGGTTGAAAAATACCCTCTTGTGGTTGAAACAAAATAGAATAGGATTGTGGAATTGAAAATAAAACATGCCGCCTGCGTGCGAACTAGATGCATGATCCCCATTGTCAAAAACCGAGAGGTTTTAAGGTAGAGCGAGGAGCCGTACTAGGGACGGTCCCGGTTTTAACTACCCTACCGTTATGCTGCCGAAATTTCATGTGTTAGAATAATCTCCATTCATTGAAACTATTTACATATACTATATCGAATATTCATGTGTTGAGTTGCAATTCATTCCTTGAGTTGAAATTCATGTGTTGAATATTATTTGAATTTAAACAAATGACTTAGCGATATTTATATATATATACAAACAATATGGAATATTCATGTGTTGAGTTGCAATTCATTCGTTGAGTTGAAATTCATGTGTTGAATATTATTTGAATTTAAACAAATGGCTTTAGCGATAAAAATCACATTTTTATATATATACAAACAATATCGAATATTCATGTGTTGAGTTGCAATTCATTCGTTGAGTTGAAATTCATGTGTTGAATATTATTTGAATTTAAACAAATGGCTTTAGCGATAAAAATCACATTTTTATATATATACAAACGATATCGAATATTCATGTGTTGAGTTGCAATTCATTCGTTGAGTTGAAATTCATGTGTTGAATATTATTTGAATTTAAACAATTGGCTTTAGCGATAAAAATCACATTTTTATATATATACAAACGATATCGAATATTCATGTGTTGAGTTGCAATTCATTCGTTGAGTTGAAATTCATGTGTTGAATATTATTTGAATTTAAACAAATGGCTTTAGCGATAAAAATCACATTTTTATATATATACAAACGATATAGAATATTCATGTGTTGAATTGCAATTTGTTCGTCGTGTTGAAATTCATGTGTTGAATGTTATCGTCGTCTAAAAATAAAATGAATCGACAATGAAAACTATATTTTTATAGTGAATAAGAAGTGTTAAAAATACACATGTGTCGAATAAATATTTTTGATGATAAAAATATTCCTTTTATCATGTATACGCTTAGTTAAAAATACACATGTGTCGAATAAATATTTTTGATGATAAAAATATTCCTTTTATCATGTATACGCTTAGTTAAAAATACACACGTGTTGAAATAAATAATAGTTTGCTAGAAATATTATTATTAGCTTGTTCTGCATATATATACATGTGTTGAACAGGAAAAATGGATTAGCTGTTGAGTAAAGAAATTATTTGCGTGCCCGACAAATAGGTAAACCTTGATGAGTTGGCTGCGCAATTTTATTTATATATCAGCTCCTGTAAATGCCATTAGATGCGGAGTGCTGGTTTTTCTGTGTGAAATAATAAACAACGCCATAGGATAGTAAAAATTAATTTTGAACTACACTACATGGCATACTTCTGGATGATAGGCATACTTCATCATATTCCACATAAGCAATTGGAGCTTGTGTGACGAGGTGGAAGATTTACCATACAAGCAAGAGGCTTGTATGGCGATGACTATATAATACAGGTTGAACTGATGACTGATATGGACTATATAAATTATAACGATAAATTGCCAGATTAATAAAAACCCAACACGGGTCTAGAGTTGACAATAATCACGTCGCTCTAGTTATTAGATACGGCACATGGACTATTTATTTCCACACGGAAACGGGGTGACGGGAATTTATTCTCTGGAGTGATTATCAGTACATGCTCCCCCGTAGACACCAAAATATATCACTAAAAATATGTGAATGCTTTTTAGGATTTATTGGGTACCTAATACGGCCCAATAAATTTCCAAACCCCTCCCCGTACAAAGGAGGTTATGGAGAAATTTTTCGAAATATTAAGGCGTTAGTGAAATATTTGAAGTGAAAACGAAGTTGAAATATAAAATGAACTATAGTTGAAACTATGGAATGAACTATATTTATATATATAAATATAAATATAATTAAAAGGAATAGAGGCCGTGCAGTTCGCGTTTCGGAATCGTAATATGAAACGATTAGTACGAGAAATCCGACCATCGGATCTTCCCGAAACCGCAACCGCTGAGTTCGCCTTGGAAATTCCTTTCCAACGGCACCAACCTTGTAAAAATCCAACGGTTGGATTGTCCTGAATGTTTAATTCAAATCTGAAGAAAAACAGTGCCAAAATCGTTTATATTTATATATAAATATAAATATAATTAAATTAAATCGAATAACGACGCTGTAGTTCGAATTTTGAAACCGTAACTTCAAACGACTAGTGCGGAAGATCCGACCGTCGGATTCTCACGAAACTGGAACCGTTGGGTTCGCTTTGGGAATATCTTCCCACTGATATAGACTTTGTAGAAATCCAACGGTTAGATTTTCCGATATGTGTCAAACAAATTAAGGGAAAAACAGCGCCAGTGCCACGGCACGACCTGAAACGTCGTTTAAATTAAATATGGCCATTTTAAAATAAATAAAAATGGCAAAAAATCGTTATAAAATATTATAAGCAACGTAGGTTGCAAATGGACCAATTGTGCTTGAATTGTTTGATATTTGATGGTTGTATGTGGATGACATGAAATAACACTAAAGAACCGAAAGACGGATGTCGAATAATATAACCATAAAATGAATCGATTTAAATCCTAATGACGTAAATTATTTGAAAAGGCCGAGCTAACCCTCATTTCAAATAATTTATCGAGCGATTCGAATTGGAAAATGCAAAGACGATTCAAGACCGACGATCTTCGTATCGGTTGGATGGGCGCTACTGAGGTTCCTAACTGGAGTAGCTACCGGAAGGGGACGGAAGTAGTAGCCGTCTGAACGTATGTGTTGATTGGACGGATATACGAGGAATTGACGCCTCCGGTTTCGTTCAGACCCAGGACGGACTTGTAAATGGACTGTGTGTCCGACATTGGATTTTGTTCTATACTGATTGATCTCTGTTAAATATATATCTGTTTGGCGGCGGAGAATTTATTCTTTTGCTTAACGCCCTTCTCTGAGACGTACGAGCTTAGAGGTTATATATTGATGGAAATCAATCGTATGGAGTGGACTGCCTATGTGGCATGCCAAGATGCTGTGATCAAGGCTTCTGTTGCAAAGCAAAGTCTTGTGGATGATGATCAAAGCAAGGTCTACGTGGCCTAGCTTTGTGTATTTCGTAGATTCACGAACCTCACACCCCGGTATGAGTTAAAAACGGGATAAGGACCCAAGGAGAACATGACGTTTCTTTCTAGCTATGGTGGTGTCAGTGACCTACCAGCCCTGACATATATATCTACTTTTCACCTTTGTGGTTGTTGGAATGCGAGGCGCCTCGATTATAGGTCTGTAAGGACCGGGAAACGTGTCTTCAGGAATTGCCAATCCTCAAACGTAAGAGAGGACCGGCCTTGGAGGATCCAGGGGTTACCCAGAGTGTGTAGTCCCGAGGCATTTGCTAGAGTGTCTCGAAGCGGAGAGGAGCTTGCCCCTTGCCTCGACTCATGACGGAAATCCAATTTCCAATAAGAAATAACGGACTTGATTTTAGAACTAGTATGGCGACATAGTGGTATGGGGCACTTATGCCGTCTATGATTGATATTTATGATGCTATTCGTTTTTGAAACATATATGCACTAGTAATAATATCAAATGATTTTGCTTTATACGTATCAAGCATACTTGGCTATTATAAGGTAAAACTCTATCCTCCGGCTTGCGTTGCATTGTGTGATGGGACCTGAGTCTTATAATGGCTTCATTCTTTCTAAAAGCATTGCGTTGTTTCAAAAGAATTTATTTTGTTTTAAATGCACTAGCAATCACTGGAGTAAACCCGTTCCGCGAAAGTGGCGTGGTCCTATGATTAGCTATTCACTGTTGTTTAACTGTTAAGTAGATTCCTTATACCAGTCCCCATGACTGACTTGTTGTTTGTTTCACTTTGCAAACGCGGGTGCCCTTATTTTCACACGGGCAGCCTAGTACACAGGTGACAGGTGGTTTTTGGTTCTGCACAGCTGCATAGCGTGCACTTTTGGCTCATGGCGAGGCTGACTTCATAGAGATGACTTAGATATTTTCCGCCATTACTGTATTTATATTATGATTCCGCCACTGGCGATGCAGACTGATTTACTTTCCGTATTTCTCACTATATGTATATGTATTCCGCCTTCGGCGATGTAGACTGATACTCTTATTATGTCTCACTACATGTATGTATTCCGCCTCTGACGATGATGACTGATCACTTTCTTTTTACTTCTAAGTATATCCCACGTTATGCTATTCTGATATTCCTACATGTTGTGATTCCGCTGTCATATCCATGTAAAATTTATTTTAATTATTGTTTCTGCTATTATCTGTACTCTGCTATGATGATTAATGTGTTATTTCCTAATGATTATCCTTAATACCGCCCCTCGGATTTTGGGATCGTCACAGTTGGTATCAGAGCTTTGGTTAACCTTAGTTCCGGGATCTAACACATTAAACACCTCGTCAGAATAGAATCAGTAGTATTTGTCCCTAAATCAGACGGTACTCTAAGACTTTGCGTCGATTACAGGGATCTCAATAAACAAACACTGAAGAACAAATATCCTTTGCCCCGAATAGACGATCTGTTAGATCAATTAAATGGAGCAACAGTATTTTCCAGGATGGACCTAGCTACAGGTTTCCACCAACTGCGCATAGCAGAAGACTGTGT
This sequence comes from Allium sativum, assembly GCA_030737875.1. Lineage (NCBI taxonomy): Eukaryota > Viridiplantae > Streptophyta > Magnoliopsida > Asparagales > Amaryllidaceae > Allium > Allium sativum. The sequence continues at coordinate 4,612,889 of JASFAX010000038.1, read as the reverse complement.
TCCTTTGACAGCCTTCAGGGGTCCCGATTTATTCTAGGAATGGTTAGTAATGCCGTTCGGCTTGTGTAACGCTCCGGCATACTTCGTTGATCTTATGAACAGAGTGTTCCGTGGTGTGTTGAATAAATTTGTTCTAGTCTTCATCGATGACATTCTAATCTACTCTAAGTCGGAAGAAGAGCATGCAAAACATTTAGAACAAGTGTTGAAAATTCTAAGGAGAAATGTCTTGAAAGCTAAATTTTCTAAGTGTGTCTTCTGGCAGAATGAAGTTAAATTCCTTGGCCACGTCGTGTCAAAGGAAGGAATTGCTGTAGAACCAAGCAAAATTACAGCGATTCAGAACTGGAAACAACCTACTACACCCACTGAAGTTCGAAGTTTCCTTGGATTAGCCAGTTACTATCGGAAATTCGTTCAGGATTTTTCAAAAATATCGGGAGTATTGACAAAGCTTACAAAGAAGCATGAGAAATTCAAATGGACTCCCGAATGTGAAGAAGCTTTCCAAGAGCTAAAACTGAAGTTGACAACTGCTCCGGTATTGACAATAATAGAAGGTAACCAAGACTTGACCGTATGGACGGATTCTTCTATTAGAGGGCTAGGCGCAGTGTTAATGCAAAAAGGCCAAGTGATCGCTTATGCCAGCCGTCAACTAAAGCCGCATGAAAGAAACTATGCTACTCATGATCCCGAGTTATTAGCATTCGTGTTCGCTTTAAGAATATGGAGGCATTATATATTAGGCGAGAAATTCGAACTATTTACCGATCATCAATCCTTGAAATACCTGTTCACCCAGAAAGATTTAAACCTAAGGCAATAGCGTTGGTTAGAATTCCTTGCAGCATACGACTTTGAAATTATATACACTCCAGGGAAAGCCAATGTTGTGGCAGATGCGCTCAGCAGAAAGAATGAAATCATCGCCAGTTTTGTCATCACGTCTTCATTAATAGACAGAATCTCGACCCTTCAAAAGGAGGATAATTTTGTAAAGGTAATGATCAAAAGGATCAATGAAGGCATAGACTCCAGCTTCCAAGTGGATAGTGAGGGGGTTTTGAGATTAAAAGGAAGAATCTGTGTTCCTGACATCTCTGAGCTAAAAAGAGAAGTCCTTGATGAATGCCACAAGTCCAAATTAAGTATCCATCCCGGTGTGAGCAAAATGTATAACGATATCAAGCGCACATTCTGGTGGAAGGCGATGAAAAGAGACATCTCATTATATGTTAGCAGATGCCCCACTTGTCAGCTAGTTAAGAGTGATCAGCAGAAATTGGCTGGATTATTACAACCCTTAGAAATTCCAGGATGGAAGTGGGAACAAATTTCGATGGATTTCATCGATGGCCTGCCGCGAACTAGAAAAGGAAACGACAGTATATGGGTAATCGTAGATCGCTTCACGAAGACTGCCCATTTCATACCTGTCCGATCCAACAGAACAGCTCAAAGTCTGGCACAGATTTACTTCAGAGAAATAGTTAAACTACATGGAGTGCCGCTCAATATAGTCAGCGATAGAGATCCCCTATTTACTAGCAAATTCTGGGAAGCATTCCAGGAAGAATTGGGGACCAAATTAAATCTAAGCACAGCTTATCACCCTCAGACAAACGGCCAAACTGAGCGGGTGAATAGAATTTTAGAAGATCTATTGCGGGCTTGCGTTATCGATTTTGGAGGCTCATGGGAAGATCATTTACATTTAGCAGAATTCTCTTACAACAATAGCTATCAAGCAAGTTTGGGAATGTCTCCATTTGAAGCATTATACGGTAGACCGTGCAGATCTCCCGCATGTTGGGTAGAACCTGGCAACAGACTTGTGTTAGGGCCCGATATGATTCAAGAAGCAACGGGTAAAGTCGATTTCATTAAGAAGCGATTAAAAAACCGCGCAGAGCCGACAGAAAAGTTATGCTGATGCGAGAAGGAGGGATATATCGTTTGCCGTTGGCGATTATGTTTATTTAAGAGTTTCTCCAATGCGAGGAGTAATCAGATTGGGCAAGACTGGGAAGTTGGCACCGAGATTTATTGGTCCCTTTCCTATACTTGAACGGATTGGAACTCTTGCATATAGGGTTTCATTACCTGATTGGTTGCCTGGTGTACATGATGTGTTCCACGTATCTCAGCTCAGAAAACATGTTCATGATCCAGATCTTGTTGTGGAAGAAGCAGCGCAACAAGATATTGACATAACTCCAGAATTAGCACTCAAGAGAGATCCATTAAAGATAGTTGGCAAAGAAACTAGAGAGCTAAGGAGGAAAAAGAGTCATTTAGTCAAAGTGCAGTGGAGTGGTGATCCTAGAGACTGTACTTGGGAGACTGAGGAAAGCATTAAACAAGCCTATCCCAAATGCAGAGTGGACATCTCTGACTAACTCCGGTGCAAGGTACCTTTACAATACTTTGCATTTACATTTTATTTCCTGCTTAACTGTTATTTCCTTTTCGAGGACGAAAAGTTTTAAGTGGGGGAGATTGTAATAACCCGGAAAATGTGAACCAGTTTAAAATTTTTAAATTTGGTTATTACCAGGAAATTTGAATGATTGAAATAGCATATTTCAATAAAATATAGAATTTGGTATGATAGGGCAGTTTGAAATTTTGAATACAAACTTTGTCTGACTGTACCGGGTGGAAAATATAACAGATTTTAACGAAACTGAAAATATTTAAATCTGTTTATCAATACCTTTCTAACGAATCTGAAGAATCGAAATTTCATAACGGAAATCAAAAGTTATGGCCAAATGAATTTTCAGAAAGGTCGCTATATAGTATGTATAGCCCTTGAAAATTGAGATTTTGCATACGACCTCGGAATTCGAAGAAACCACTTTTGTTGGGTCCGGAATGTCAAATTATTGCTAAGTTTCAAATTTCATAATTTTTGAAGCTAGTATGTGAGCGGGGCAAAAGATAACGTGTTTGGTCGAATTCTATTAAAATGGGTCGACCTAAAAATGGCCGTTTTGCAAACGAGCTCAGAATTCGACGAAACTGGTTTTGTTAGGACCGTATCGTCAAAACAAAGCTAGATTTATGTTTCTGGAATTTTTCGATTCAGTTTGCGGCCCTGGCAAATTGAAATGTACGTTTAAATTAAATATCGAATGTTTTATATTTTAAATTGAAAAATAACTGACTGTAACAGTCGAAATGGCCAACGAAACATATCCCATTGTGTCCGGAATGGGGGTATTTAGCTAGGGGCGACAGTCGTTGGGTTTAAAAAGGAGTCCGTTTGCAAAAACCCTATTTAAAATTTTTTCTATAAATTCCAGCCAATGAGAAATTTTCTTTAAAAAAAAAAAAAAACCTAAAACCCTAAGCCGCCAGACGAAACGAACGACGCTCGTCGTTCAGAACTTTCCGACGAGAATCCCGCCGCCACAGGCGACGCCAGCCAACGCCACCACCCTCGATCGACGCCGCCCACCGCCCTCTTCAAATCTGACCAACCCCGCTCCTCCTCCCTTCGCCAGCGTCGAGAAAAACGCCCAGGAAGTCGCCGACTTCACGTCGACGCCACGACCGCCAGAGGCGATCGCACCTGCTCCTCCGACCACCGTTAGGACCGCCTCGCTTCCCTCTTTCAAGTCCCACCCTCTGATCGGAGCATAGATTCACGGATTTGCTGAAAAATTCAACCCTAGTTTCGAAACCAAAAGGAGGTATACGGCTAAATTGATTTTTACACTTTAAAGCGTTGCAAATTTGTAAAAATCATATCTTTTTGCTATGTTAACGAAATTCGATGAAACAGGAGACACCGTGACCGCAAGGAGGCTCTCTACATTTTAGAAGAAGCCGCGGATTTTTCTGACCTTCCTTCGATTTTTAGCACCGCAAGAACCAATGTGAGGAATCTAAATTATTTGTGGGAATGTAATCGCGTTGTATAAATTATATAAGCGAAGTGTAAATTATATACGCATTGTATACCTCATGTACATGTGTTGTATAAGTTATATTAGCAATGTATAAATTATACAAGTGTTGTTTGAAACATATATGCTTTGAATAGTGATGAAATGCAAGTGAATTATTATACTATATATATATATATATATATATATATACTCCCCTCGTCCACAAACCATGGACGATATTTATTGCTTGTGTTTGACGTGATATTATATGGTTTGACGAATGGTTGGAAACAATTGTTTGTGGTTGATATTATGGTTGAAAAATACCTTTGTGGTTGAAAAATACCATCTTGTGGTTGAAACAAAATAGAATAGGATTGTGGAATTGAAAATAAAACATGCCGCCTGCGTGCGAACTAGATGCATGATCCCCATTGTCAAAAACCGCGAGGTTTTAAGGTAGAGCGAGGAGCCGTACTAGGGACGGTCCCGGTTTTAACTACCCTGCCGTTATGCTGCCGAAATTTTCTAAAATATTTATGTGTTAGAATAATTTCCATTCATTGAAACTATTTACATATACTATATCGAATATTCATGTGTTGAGTTGCAATTCATTCGTTGAGTTGAAATTCATGTGTTGAATATTATTTAAATTTAAACAAACGACTTAGCGATAAAAATCACATTTATATATATATATACAAACAATATCGAATATTCATGTGTTGAGTTGCAATTCGTTCGTTGAGTTGAAATTCATGTGTTGAATATTATTTGAATTTAAACAAATGGCTTTAGCGATAAAAATCACATTTTTATATATATACAAACAATATCGAATATTCATGTGTTGAGTTGCAATTCATTCGTTGAGTTGAAATTCATGTGTTGAATATTATTTGAATTTAAACAAATGGCTTTAGCGATAAAAATCACATTTTTATATATATACAAACGATATCGAATATTCATGTGTTGAGTTGCAATTCATTCGTTGAGTTGAAATTCATGTGTTGAATATTATTTGAATTTAAACAAATGGCTTTAGCGATAAAAATCACATTTTTATATATATACAAACGATATCGAATATTCATGTGTTGAGTTGCAATTCATTCGTTGAGTTGAAATTCATGTGTTGAATATTATTTGAATTTAAACAAATGGCTTTAGCGATAAAAATCACATTTTTATATATATACAAACGATATAGAATATTCATGTGTTGAATTGCAATTTGTTCATCGAGTTGAAATTCATGTGTTGAATGTTATCGTCGTCTAAAAATAAAATGAATCGACAATGAAAACTATATTTTTATAGTGAATAAGAAGTGTTAAAAATACACATGTGACGAATAAATATTTTTGATGATAAAAATATTCCTTTTATCATGTATACGCTTAGTTAAAAATACACATGTGTCGAATAAATATTTTTGATGATAAAAATATTCCTTTTATCATGTATACGCTTAGTTAAAAATACACACGTGTTGAAATAAATAATAGTTTGCTAGAAATATTATTATTAGCTTGTTCTGCATATATATACATGTGTTGAACAGGAAAAATGGATTAGCTGTTGAGTAAAGAAATTATTTGCGTGCCCGACAAATAGGTAAACCTTGATGAGTTGGCTGCGCAATTTTATTTATATATCAACTCCTGTGAATGCCATTGGATGCGGAGTGCTGGTTTTTCTGTGTGAAATAATAAACAACGCCATAGGATAGTAACAATTAATTTTGAACTACACTACATGGCATACTTCTGGATGATAGGCATACTTCATCATATTCCACATAAGCAATTGGAGCTTGTGTGACGAGGTGGAAGATTTACCATACAAGCAAGAGGCATGTATGGCGATGGCTATATAATACAGGTTGAACTGATGACTGATATGGACTATATAAATTATAACGATAAATTGCCAGATTAATAAAAACCCCACACGGGTCTAGAGTTGACAATAATCATGTCGCTCTAGTTATTAGATACGGCACATGGACTATTTATTTCCACACGGAAACGGGGTGACGGGAATTTATTCTCTGGAGTGATTATCAGTACATGCTCCCCCGTAGACACCAAAATATATCACTAAAAATATGTGAATGCTTTTTAGGATTTATTGGGTGCCTAATACGGCCCAATAAATTTCCAAACCCCTCCCCGTACAAAGGAGGTTATGGCGAAATTTTTCGAAATATTAAGGCGTTAGTGAAATATTTGAAGTGAAAACGAAGTTGAAATATAAAATGAACTATAGTTGAAACTATGGAATGAACTATATTTATATATATAAATATAAATATAATTAAAAGGAATAGAGGCCGTGCAGTTCGCGTTTCGGAATCGTAATATGAAACGATTAGTACGAGAAATCCGACCATCGGATCTTCCCGAAACCGCAACCGCTGAGTTCGCCTTGGAAATACCTTTCCAACGGCACCAACCTTGTAAAAATCCAACGGTTGGATTGTCCTGAATGTTTAATTCAAATCTGAAGAAAAACAGCGCCAAAATCGTTTATATTTATATATAAATATAAATATAATTAAATTAAATCGAATAACGACGCTGTAGTTCGAATTTTGAAACCGTAACTTCAAACGACTAGTGTGGAAGATCCGACCGTCGGATTCTCACGAAACTGGAACCGTTGGGTTCGCTTTGGGAATATCTTCCCACTGATATAGACTTTGTAGAAATCCAACGGTTAGATTTTCCAATATGTGTAAAACAAATTAAGGGAAAAACAGCGCCAGTGCCACGGCACGACCTGAAACGTCGTTTAAATTAAATATGGCCATTTTAAAATAAATAAAAATGGCGAAAAATCGTTATAAAATATTATAAGCAATGTAGGTTGCAAATGGACCAATTGTGCTTGAATTGTTTGATATTTGATGGTTGTATGTGGATGACATGAAATAACACTAAAGAACCGAAAGATGGATGTCGAATAATATAACCATCAAATGAATCGATTTAAATCCTAATGACGTAAATTATTTGAAAAGGCCGAGCTAACCCTCATTTCAAATAATTTATCGAGCGATTCGAATTGGAAAATGCAAAGACGATTCAAGACCGACGATCTTCGTATCGGTTGGATGGGCACTACTGAGGTTCCTAACTGGAGTAGCTACCGGAAGGGGACGGAAGTAGTAGCCGTCTGAACGTATGTGTTGATTGGACGGATATACGAGGAATTGACGCCTCCGGTTTCGTTCAGACCCAGGACGGACTTGTAAATGGACTGTGTGTCCGACATTGGATTTTGTTCTATACTGATTGATCTCTGTTAAATATATATCTGTTTGGCGGCGGAGAATTTATTCTTTTGCTTAACGCCCTTCTCTGAGACGTACGAGCTTAGAGGTTATATATTGATGGAAATCAATCGTATGGAGTGGACTGCCTATGTGGCATGCCAAGATGCTGTGATCAAGGATTCTGTTGCAAAGCAAAGTCTTTTGGATGATGATCAAAGCAAGGTCTACGTGGCCTAGCTTTGTGTATTTCGTAGATTCACGAACCTCACACCCCGGTATGAGTTAAAAACGGGATAAGGACCCAAGGAGAACATGACGTTTCTTTCTAGCTATGGTGGTGTCAGTGACCTACCAGCCCTGACATATATATCTACTTTTCACCTTTGTGGTTGTTGGAATGCGAGGCGCCTCGATTATAGGTCTGTAAGGACCGGGAAACGTGTGTTCAGGAATTGCCAATCCTCAAACGTAAGAGAGGACCGGCCTTGGAGGATCCAGGGGTTACCCAGAGTGTGTAGTCCCGAGGCATTTGCTAGAGTGTCTCGAAGCGGAGAGGAGCTTGCCCCTTGCCTCGACTCATGACGGAAATCCAATTTCCAATACGAAATAACGGACTTGATTTTAGAACTAGTATGGCGACATAGTGGTATGGGGTACTTATGCCGTCTATGATTGATATTTATGATGCTATTCGTTTTTGAAACATATATGCACTAGTAATAATATCAAATGATTTTGCTTTATACGTATCAAGCATATTTGGCTATTATAAGGTAAAACTCTATCCTCCGGCTTGCGTTGCATTGTGTGATGGGACCTGAGTCTTATAATGGCTTCATTCTTTCTAAAAGCATTGCGTTGTTTCAAAAGAATTTATTTTGTTTTAAATGCACTAGCAACCACTGGAGTAAACCCGTTCCGCGAAAGTGGCGTGGTCCTATGATTAGCTATTCACTGTTGTTTAACTGTTAAGTAGATTCCTCATACCAGTCCCCATGACTGACTCGTTGTTTGTTTCACTTTGCAAACGCGGGTGCCCTTATTTTCACACGGGCAGCCTAGTACACAGGTGACAGGTGGTTTTTGGTTCTGCACAGCTGCATAGCGTGCACTTTTGGCTCATGGCGAGGCTGACTTCATAGAGATGACTTAGATATTTTCCGCCATTACTGTATTTATATTATGATTCCGCCACTGGCGATGCAGACTGATTTACTTTCCGTATTTCTCACTATATGTATATGTATTCCGCCTTCGGCGATGTAGACTGATACTCTTATTATGTCTCACTACATGTATGTATTCCGCCTCTGGCGATGATGACTGATCACTTTCTTTTTACTTCTAAGTATATCCCACGTTATGCTATTCTGATATTCCTACATGTTGTGATTCCGCTGTCATATCCATGTAAAATTTATTTTAATTATTGTTTCTGCTATTATCTGTACTCTGCTATGATGATTAATGTGTTATTTCCTAATGATTATCCTTAATACCGCCCCTCGGATTTTGGGATCGTCACATATTTAATCCAACCCCTATTTTTCTAAGTAGCCCTTCCAACAATTACCCCTATTTTAACTTCTGTGTAGAATTAGTTTTTGCAGAACCCAATCCAAACGATTCATCATCTTTCATATTTGTCGATCTACCCCTACTATGCTTAAACTACCCCTACTTCTCTTAATACTTCAAAGCAACAACCCCATTTTTAATCCTACCCCTAATTCTCTAAATAGCCCTTAATACCAACAATTACCCCTACTTTTTAACTACTGTGATGTGTTGGTTTTTGCAGCACCTAATCCAAATGATTCATCGTCTATCATATTTATCGATCTTCCCCTACTATGCTTAAACTACCCCTACTTCTCTTAATACTTAAGAACAACCCTTATTTTTAATTCAACCCCTAATTCTCTGAATAGCCCTTCCTTCCAACGATTACCCCTATTTTTTAGCTACTGTGAAGGGATGGTTTTTGCAGCACCCAATCCAAATGATTCATCAACTCTCATATTTGTCAATTGACCCCTACTATGCTTAAACTACCCCTACTTCTCATAAATAGCCCTTACGTCCAATAATTATACCTATTTTTTAAATTTTTTGAAGGGTTGGTTTTTGCAGCAGCCAATCCAAACGATTCATCATATTTCATATTTGTCGATCTACCCCTACTATGCATAAACTACCTCTACTTCTCTTAATACTTTGAAACAACCCCTCTTTTTAATCCTACCTCTAGTTCAGTAAATAGCCCTTACTTCCAACAATTACCCCTATTTTTTAACTTCTGTGAATGGTTTGTATTTGCAGCACCTAATCCAAATGATTTATCGTCTTTCATACTTGTCAATCTGATCAAAATGATTCATCGTCTTTCGTATTTGTCGATCTACCCCAACTATGCTTAAACTATCCAAACTTCCCTTAATAATTCAAAATAGTAGTTCTTCTTAACCCTAAACCTAATTCTCTAAATGGCGCTTCCTTCCAACAATTAGCCCTATTATTTAACTACTGTGAAGGGTTGCTTTTTGCAACACCTAATCCAGACGATTCTTCATCTTTCATATTCGTCGATCTACCCCTACTATGCTTAAACTATCCCTACTTCTCTTAATACTCCAAATCAAACCTACTTTTTAATCCTACGCCTAATTCTGTAAATAGCCATTACTTCGAACAATTACCCCTATTTTTTAATTACTGTGAAGGGTTGGTTTTTGCAGCACCCAATCCAAATGATTCATCATCTTTCATATTTGTCGATCTACGCCTACTATGCCCAAACTACCCCTACTTCTCTTAATTCTTAAAAATAGCTCTTCTTTTTGAACCTACCACTAATTCTCTAAATAGCCCTTACTTCCAACAATTACGCCTATTTTTTAACTGTTGTGAAGAGTTGGTTTTTACAGCACCAAATCCAAATGATTCATCATCTTTCATATTTGTCGATCTACCCCTATTATGCTTAAACTACCCCTACTTCTCTTAGTACTTCAAAACAGCCCTTCTTTTTAATCCTACCCTTAATTCTCTAAATAGCCCTTACTTCCAATAATTACCCCTATTTTTTAACTACAGTGAAGGGTTGTTTTTTGCAACATCAAATCCAAATGATTCATCATCTTTCGTATTTGTCAATCTATCCCTACTATGCTTAAACTACCCCTACTTCTCTTAGTACTTCATAACAACCCTTATTTTTAATCCTTGCCCTAATTCTCTAAATAGCCCTTACTTCCAACAATTAGCCCTATTTTTTAACTACTGTGAAGTGTTAGTTTTCGCAGCACACAATCCAATCGATCCATTATCTTTCATATTTGTCGATCTTCCCCTACTATTCTTTAACTACCCCAACTTCTCTTAATACATCAAAACAGTCCTTTTTAATCCTACCCCTAATTCTCTAAATAGCCCTTGCTACCAACAATTACCCCAATTTTTTCACTACTATGAAGGGTTGGTTTTTGCAGCACCCAATCCAAATGACTCATCATCTTTCATATTTTCGATCTACCACAACTATGCTTAAACAACCGCTACTTCTGTTAATACTTCAAAACAACCCTTCTATTTAATCCTACCCCTCATTCTCTAAATAGCTATTCCTTCCAACAATTTACCCTATTTATTAACTTCTGTGAAAGGTTCGTTTTTGTAGCCCCCAATCCAAACGATTCGTTATCTTTCATATTTGCCGATCTACCCCTACTATGTTTAAACTACCCCTACTTCTCTTAATACATCAAAACAGTCCTTCTTTGTAATCCAACTCTTAATTGTCTAAATATCCCTTACTTCCAACAATTAGCTCTATTTTTTAACTACTTTGAGGGGTTGGTTTTTGCAGCACCCAATCCAAATGATTCATCATCTTTTATATTTGTCGATATACCCCTGCTAGCTTAAACTACCTCAACTTCTCTTAATACTTCACAACAACCCTTCTTTTTAATCCAACCCCTAATTCTCTAAGTAGCCCTTCCAACGATTACCCCTATTTTAACTTCTGTGCAGGGTTGGGTTTTGCAGCACCCAATCCAAACGATTCATCATCTTTCATATTTGTCGATCTACCCCTACTATGCTTAAACTGCCCGTACTTCTCTTAATACTCCAAAACAGCCCTTTTTTTAATCCTAGCCCTAATTCTCTAAATATCCCTTACTTCCAACAGTTACTCCTACTTTTTAACTACTGTGATGTGTTGGTTTTTGCAGCAACCAATCCAAATGATTCATCATCTATCATATTTATCGATCTTCCCCTACTATGCTTAAACTACCCCTACTTCTCTAAATACTTAAGAACATCACTTGTTTTTAATCCAACCCCTAATTCTCTAAATATCTCTTCCTTCCAATGATTACCCCTATTTTTTAGCTACTGTGAAGGGATGGTTTTTGCAGCACCCAATCCAAACGATACATCATCTCTCATATTTGTCGATCGACCCCTACTATGATTAAACTACCCCTACTTCTAATAATACTTTAAAACAACCCTTCGTTTTAATCCTGCCCGTAATTCTCTAAATAGCCCTTACTTCCAACTATTACCCCTATTTTTTAACTTTTGCGAAGGGTTGGTTTTTGCAGCAGCCAATCCAAATGATTCATCATATTTCATATTTTTCGATCTACCCGTACTATGCCTAAACTACCTCTACTTCTCCTAATACTTTGAAACAACCCTTCTTTTTAGTCCTACCTCAAGTTCTATAAATAGCCCTTACTTCCATCAATTACCCCTATTTTTTAACTTTGTGAATGGTTGGTTTTTGCGGCACCCAATCCAAATGATTCATCATCTATCATATTTGTCGATCCAATCCAGATTCATCATCTTTCATATTTGTCGATGTACCCCTATTATGCTTAAACTACCCGTACTTCTCGTAATAATTCAAAACAATCCTTCTTTTTAATCCAACCCCTAATTCTCTAAATGGCTCTTCCTTCCAACAATTACCCCTATTTTTTAACTACTTCGAAGGGATGGTTACTGCGGCTCCCAATCCAAACGATTCATCATCTTTCATATTTGTTGATCTACCCCTACTATGCTTAAACTACCCCTACTTCTCTTAATACTTCAAAACAACCCTTCTTTTTAATCCTACCCCTAATTCTCTAAATAGCCCTTACTTCCAACAATTACCCCTACTTTTTAACTATAGTGAAGTGCTGGTTTTTGCAGCACCCAATCCAAATGATTCATCATCTGTCATATTTATCAATCTTCTCCTATTAGGCTTAAACAACCCCTACTTCTCTTAATACTTCAATACAACACTTCTTTTTAATCCAACCCCTAACTAGCCCTTCCTTACAACAATTACCCCTATTTTTTAGCTACTTTGAAGGGATGGTTTTTGCAGCACCCAATCCAAACGATTCAACATCTCTCATATTTGTCAATCGACCCCTACTATGCTTAAACTACCCCTACTTCTCATAATACTTCAAAACAATCCTTCTTTTTAATCATGCCCCTAATTCACTAAATAGCCCTTACGACCAACAATTACCCCTATTTTTTAACCTTGGTGAAGGATTGGTTTTTGCAGCAGCCAATCCAAACGATTCATCATATTTCATATTTGTCGATCTACCCCTACTATGCATAAACTACCTCTACTTCTCTTAATACTTTGAAACAACCCTTCTTTTTAATCCTACCTCTAGTTCAATAAATAGCCCTTACTTCCAACAATTACCCCTAATTTTTAACTTCTGTGAATGGTTGGTATTTGCAGCACCCAATCCAAATGATTCATCATCTTTCATACTTCTCAATCTGATTTCATCATCTTTCGTATTTGTTGATCTACCCCAACTATGCTTAAACTATCCAAACTTCTCTTAATACTTCAAAACAGTCCTTCTTTTTAACCCTACATCTAATTCTCTAAATGGCGCTTCCTTCCAACAATTAGCCCTTTTATTTAACTACTGTGAAGGGTTGGTTTTTGCAACACCCAATCCAGACTATTCTTCATCTTTCATATTCATCGATCTACCCCTACTATGCTTAAACTACCCCTACTTCTCTTAATACTCCAAATCAAACCTACTTTTTAATCCTACGCCTAATTCTCTAAATAGCCATTACTTCCAATGATTACCCCTATTTTTTAATTACTGCGAAGGGTTGGTTTTTGCAGCACCCAATCCAAATGATTCATCATCTTTCATATTTATCGATCTACCCCTACTATGCCCAAACAACCCCTACTTCTCTTAATTCTTCAAAATAACTCTTCTTTTTAAACCTACCCCTAATTCCTTAAATAGCTCTTACTTCCAACAATTACGGCTTTTTTTTAACTTTTGTGAAGAGTTGGTTTTTACAACACCCAATCTAAATGATTCATCATCTTTCATATTTGTCGATCTACCCCTACTATGCTTAAACTACCCCTACTTCTCTTAGTACTTCAAAACAGCCCTTCTTTTTAATCCTACCCTTAATTCTCTAAATAGCCCTTACTTCCAATAATTACCCCTATTTTTTATCTATAGTGAAGGGTTGTTTTTTGCAAAATCAAATACAAATGATTCATCATCTTTCGTATTTGTCAATCTATCCCTAGTATGCTTAAACTACCCCTACTTCTCTTAGTACTTCAAAACAACCCTTATTTTTAATCCTTGCCCTAATTCTCTAAATAGCCATTACTTCCAACAATTGCACCTATTTTTTAACTACTGTGAAGGGTTAGTTTTTGCAGCACACAACCCAAACGATTCATAATCTTTCATATTTGTCGATCTTCCCGTACTATGCATTAACTACGCCAACTTCTCTTAATACTTCGAAACAGTCCATTTTAATCCTACCCCTAATTGTCTAAATAGCCCTTGCTTCCAACAATTACCCCAATTTTTTTACTACTATGAAGGGTTGGTTTTTGCAGCACCCAATCCAAATGATTCATCGTCTTTCATATTTTCGATCAACCCTAACTATACTTAAACTACCGCTACTTCTGTTAATACTTCAAACCAGCCCTTCTTTTTAATCCGACCCCTAATTCTCTAAATAACCATTCCTTCCAACAATTTACCCTATTTGTTAACTTCTGTGAAGGGTTCATTTTTGCAGCCCCCAATCCAAACGATTCATCATCTTTCATATTTGCCGATCTACCCCTACAATTCTTAAACTACCCCTACTACTCTTAATACTTCAAAACAGTCCTTCTTTTTAATCCAACCCTTAATTTTCGAAATAGCCCTTACTTCCAACAATTAGCTCTATTTTTTAACTACTTTGAAGGGTTGGTTTTTGCAGCACCCAATCCAAATGATTCATCATCTTTTATATTTGTCGATATACCCCTGCTATGCTTAAACTACCCCAACTTCTCTTAAAACTTCAAAACAACCCTTCTTTTTAATCCAACCCCTAATTTTCTAAGTAGCCCTTCCAACAATTACCCATATTTTAATTTCTATGTAGAATTAGTTTTTGCAGCACCCAATCCAAACGATTCATCATCTTTCATATTTGTCGATCTACCCCTACTATGCTTAAACTACCCCTACTTCTCTTAATACTTCAAAACAACCCTTTTTTTAATCCAACCCCTAATTCTCTAAATAGCCCTTACTTCCAACAATTACCCCTACTTTTTAAGTACTGTGATGTGTTGGTTTTTGCAGCACCTAATTTAAATTATTCATCATCTATCATATTTATCGATCTTCCCCTACTATGCTTAAAATACCACTACTTCTCTTAATACTTAAGAACAACCCTTCTTTTTAATTCAACCTCTAATTCTCTGAATAGCCCTTCCTTCCAACGATTACCCCTATTTTTTAGCTACTATGAAGGGATTGTTTTTGCAGCACCCAATCCAAACGATAAATCATCTCTCATATTTGTCGATCGACCCCTACTATGCTTTAACTACCCCTACTTCTCATAGTACTTCAAAACATCCCTTCGTTTTAATCCTGCCCCTAATTCTCTAAATAGCCCTTACTTCCCACTGTTACCCCTATTTTTTAACTTTTGCGAAGGGTTGGTTTTTGCATCAGCCAACCCAAATGATTCATCATATTTCATATTTGTCGTTCTACCCCAACTATGCCTAAACTACCTCTACTTCTCCTAATACTTTGAAACAACCCTTCTTTTTAATCCTACCTCAAGTTCTATAAATAGCCCTTACTTCCCACAATTTCCCTATTTTTTAACTTTGTGAATGGTTGGTTTTTGCAGCAACCAATCCAAATGATTCATCATCTTTCATATTTGTCCATCCAATCCAAATGATTCATCATCTTTCATATTTGTCGATCAACCCCTAATATGCTTAAACTACTCGTACTTCTCGTAATACTTCAAAACAATCCTTCTTTTTAATCCAACCCCTAATTCTCTAAATGGATCTTCCTTCAAACAATTACCCCTATTTTTTAACAACTTTGAAGGGATGGTTTCTGCGGCACCCAATCCAAACGATTCATCATCTTTCATTTTTGTTGATTTACCCCTACTATGCTTAAACTACCCCTACTTCTCTTAGTACTTCAAAACAACCCTTCTTTTTAATCCTACCCCTAATTCTCTAAATAGCCCTTACTTCCAACGATTACCCCTACTTTTTAACTATGCTGAAGTGTTGGTTTTTGCAGCACGCAATCCAAATGATTCATCATCTGTCATATTTATCGATCTTCTCCTATTATGCTTAAACTACCCTTTCTTCTCTTAATACTTCAAAACAACCCTTCTTTTTAATCCGACCCCTAATTCTCTAAATAACCCTTCCTTACAGCAATTACCCCTATTTTTTAGCTACTGTGAAGGGATGGTTTTTGCAGCACCCAATCCAAACGATTCATCATCTCTCATATTTGTCAATACCCCTACTATGCTAAAACTAGCCCTACTTCTCATAATACTTCAAAGCAATCCTACTTTTTAATCCTGCCCCTAATTCCCTAAATAGCCCTTATGTCCAACAATTACCCCTATTTTTTTACTTTTGTGAAGGGTTGGTTTTTGCAGCAGCCAAGCCAAACGATTCATCATATATCATATTTGTCAATCTACCCCTACTATGCATAAACTACCGCTACTTCTATTAACACTTTGAAACAACCCTTCTTTTTAATCCTACCTCTAGTTCAATAAATAACCCTTACTTCCAAAAATTACCCCTATTTTTTAACTTCTGTGAATGGTTGGTATTTGTAGCACCCAATCCAAATGATTCATCATCTTTCATACTTGTCGATCCGATCCAAATGATTCATCATCTTTCGTATTTGTCGATCTACCCCAACTATGCTTAAACTATCCAAACTTCTCTTAATAATTCAAAACAGTCCTTCTTTTTAACCCTACATCTAATTCTCTAAATGGCGCTTCCTTCCAACAATTAGCCCTTTTATTTAACTACAGTGAAGGGTTGGTTTTTGCAACACCCAATCCAGATGATTCTTCATCTTTCATATTCGTCGATCTACCCCTACCATGCTTAAACTACCCCTACTTCTCTTAATACTCCAAATCAAACCTACTTTTTAATCCTACGCCTAATTCTCTAAATAGACCATACTTCCAATGATTACCCCTATTTTTTAATTACTATGAAGGGTTGGTTTTTGCAGCACCCAATCCAAACGATTCATCATCTTTCATATTTGTCGATTTACCCCTACTATGCCCAAATTACCCCTACTTCTCTTAATACTTCAAAATAGCTCTCCTTTTTAAACCTACCCCTAATTCTCTAAACAGCCTTTACTTCCAACAATTACGTCTATTTTTTAACTTATGTGAAGAGTTGGTTTTTACAGCATCCAATCTAAATGATTCATAATCTTTCATATTTGTCGATCTGTCCCTACTATGCTTAAACTACCCCTACTTCTCTTAGTACTTCAAAACAGCACTTCTTTTTAATCCTACCCCTAATTCTCTAAATAGCCCTTACTTCCAATAATTACCCCTATTTTTTTACTACAGTGAAGGGTTGTTTTTTGCAACGTCAAATCCAAATGATTCATTATCTTTCGTATTTGTCAATATATCCCTACTTTGCTTAAACTACCCCTACTTCTCTTAGTACTTCAAAGCAACCCTTATTTTTAATCCTTGCCCTAAATCTCTGAATAGCCCTTACTTCCAACAATTATCCCTATTTTTTAATTACTGTGAAGGGTTGGTTTTTGCAGCACACAATCCAAATGATTCATAATCTTTCATATTTGTCGATCTACCCTTACTATGCTTTAATTGCCCAAACTTCTCTTAATACTTCAAAACAGTCCTTTTTAATCCTATCTCTAATTCTCTAAATAGCCCTTGCTGCCAAAAATTACCCCAATTTTTTAACTACTATAAAGGGTTGGTTTTTGCAGCACCCAATCCAAATGATTCATCATCTTTCATATTTTCAATCTACCCCAACTATGCTTAAACTACCGCAACTTCTCTTAATACTTCAAAGCAACCCTTCTTTTTAATCCTACCCCTAATTCTCTAAATAACCATTCCTTCCAACAATTGCCCCTATTTTCTTAACTTCTATGAAGGGTTGGTTTTTGCAGCCCCCAATCCAAATGATTCATCATCTTTTATATTTGTCGATCAACCCCTACTATGCTTAAACTACCCCTACTTCTCTTAATACTTCAAAAGAGTCCTTTTTAATCCAACCCTTAATTCTATAAAACGCCCATACATCTAACAATTACCCTTATTTTTTAACTAATTTGAAGGGTTGGTTTTTGCAGCATCCAATCTAAATGATTCATCATCTTTTATATTAGTCGATATACCCCTGCTATGCTTAAACTACCCCTACTTCTCTTAGTACTTCAAAACAATCCTTCTTTTTAATCCAACTACTAATACTCTAAGTAGCCCTTCCAAAAATTACCCCTATTTTAACTTCTGTGTAGGGTTGGTTATTGCAGCACCCAGTCTAAACGATTCATCATCTTTCATATTTGTCGATCTACCCCTACTATGCTTAAACTACCCCTACTTCCCTTAATTCTTCAAAACAGCCCTTCTTTTTAATCCTACCCCAAATTCTCTAAATAGCCCTTACTTCCAAAAATTACCCCTACTTTTTAACTACTGTGATGTGTTGGTTTTACAACACCCAATCCAAATGATTCATCATCTGTCATATTTATCGATCTTCCCCTACTATGCTTAAACTACCCTACTTCTCTTAATACTTCAAAACAACCCTTCTTTTTAATCCAACCCTTAGTTCTCTAATTAGCCCTTCCTTCCAATAATTACCCCTATTTTTTAGCTACTGTGAAGGGATGGTTTTTGCAGCACTCAACCCAAACGATTCATCATCTCTCATATTTGTCGATCGACCCCTACTATGCTTAAACTTCCCCTACTTCTCATAATACTTCAAAACAACCCTTCTTTTTAATCCTGTCCCTAATTCTCTAAATAGCCCTTACTTCCAACAATTACCCCTATTTTTTTAATTTTGTGAATGGTTGGTTTTTGCAGCAGCTAATCCAAATGATTCAACATATTCCATATTTATCGATCTACCCCTACTATGCCTAAACTACCTCCACTTCTCTTAATACTTTGAAACAACCCTCCTTTTTAATCTTACCTCTAGATCTATAAATAGCCCTTACTTAAAATAATTACCCCTATTTTCTAACTTATGTGAATGGTTGGTTTTTGCAACACCCAATCGAAATGATTCATCATCTTTAATATTTGTCGATCTAATCCAAATGATTCATCGTCTTTAATATTTGTCGATCTACCCGAACTATGCTTAAACTACCCAAACTTCTATTAATACTTCAAAACAGTCCTTCTTTTTAATCCTACACCTAATTCTCTAAATGGCGCTTCCTTCCAACAATTTGCCCATTCATTTAACTACTGTGAAGGGTTGGTTTTTGCAACACCCAATACAGACGATTCGTCATCTTTCATATTTGTCGATCTACCCCTGCTATGCCTAAATTACCCCTACTTCTCTTAATTCTTCAAAAAAAAACTTCTTTTTAGTCCTACCCATAATTCTCTAAATAGCCTTACTTCTAACAAATACCCCTATTTTTTAACTACAGTGAAGGGTTTGTTTTAGTAGCACCCAATCCAAACGATTCATCATCTTTCATATTTGTCGATCTACCCCTACTATGCATAAACTACCTCTACTTCTCTTAATACTTTGAAAAAACCCTTCTTTTCAATCCTACCTCTAGTTCAATAAACAAACCTTACTTCCAACAATTACCCCAATTTTTTAACTTCGGGAATGGTTGGTCTTTGCAGCACCCAATCCAAATGATTCATCATCTTTCATATTTGTCGATCCGATCTAAATGATTCATCATCTTTCTTATTTGTCGATCTACCCCAACTATGCTTAAACTATCCAAACTTCTCTTAATACTTCGAAACAATCCTTCTTTTTAACCCAACGCCTAATTCTCTAAATGGCGCTTCCTTCCAACAATTAGCCCTTTTATTTAACTATTGTGAAGGGTTGGTTTTTGCAACACCCAATCCAGACGATTCTTCATCTTTCATATTCGTCGATCTACCCCTACTATGCTTAAACTACCACTACTTCTCTTAATACTTCAAAACAACCCTTCTTTTTAATCCTAACCATAATTCTCTAAATAGCCTTACTTCCAACAAATAACCCTATTTTTTAACTACTATAAAGGGTTTGTTTTAGTAGCACCCAATCCAAATGATTCATCATCTTTCATATTTGTCGATCTAACCCTAATATGCCTAAACTACCTCTACTTCTCTTAACACTTTGAAACAACCCTTCTTTTTAATTCGACCTCTAAGTAGCCCTTACTTCCCAAAATTACCCCTATTTTTTAACTTCTGTGAATGGTTGGTTTTTGCAGCACCCAATCCAGATGATTCATCATCTTTCATACCTGACGATCCAATCCAAATGATTCATTATCTTTCATATTTGACGATCTACACCTACTATGCTTAAACTACCTATACTTCTCTTAATAGTTCAAAACAAGCCTGCTTTTTAATACAACCCCTAATTCTCTGAATTGCCCTTCCTTCCAACAATTATACCTGTTTTATAACTAATGTGAAGGGCTGGTTCTTGCAGCACTCAATCCAAACGATTCGTCATCTTTCATATTTGTCGATCTACCCTTACCATGCCTAAACTAATTCTACTTCTCTTAATACTTCGAAATAACCCTTCTTTTTAATCCTACCTCTAATTCTCTAAATAGCCCTTACTACCAACAAGTACACCTATTTTTTAACTTCTGTGAAGGGTTGACTTTTGCAGTACCCAATCCAAATGATTCATCATCTTTAAAATTTGTCGATCCAATCCAAATGATTCATCATCTTTCATATTTATCGATCTACCCGAACTATGCTTAAACAACCCAAACTTCTCTTAATACTTCAAAAAAGTCCTTCTTTTTAATCTTACCCCTAATTCTCTAAATAGCGCTTCCTTCAAAAAGTTAGCCCTATTATTTAACTACTGTGAAGGGTTGGTTTTTGCAACAACTATTCCAAACGATTCGTCATCTTTCATATTTGTCGATCTAACCCTACTATGCTTAAAGTACCCCTACTTCTTTTAATACTTCAAATCAAACCTTCTTTCTAATCGTACGCCTAATTCTCTAAATAGCCCTTACTTCCAATGATTACCCCTGTTTTTTAATTACTGTGAAGGGTTGGGTTTTGCAGCACCCTATCCAAACGATTCAACATCTTTCATATTTGCCGATCTAACCCTAGTATGCCTAAACTACCGCTACTTCTCTTAATACTTCAAAACAGCTCTTCTTTTTAAACCTGCCCCTAATTCTCTAAATATCCCTTACTTCCAACAATTACGCCTATTTTTTAACTACTGTGAAGAGTTGGTTTTTACAGCACCCAATCTAAATTATTCATCATCTTTCATATTTGTCGATCTACCCCTATTATGCTTAAACTACCCCTACTTCTCTTAGAACTTCAAAACAACCCTTCTTTTAAATCCTACCCCTAATTCTCTAAATAGCCCTTACTTCCAATAATTACCCCTATTGTTTAACTATAGTGAAGCGTTGTATTTTGCAACATCAAATCCAAATGACTCATCATTGTTTATATATGTCAATCTGTCCCTACTATGCTTAAACTACACCTACTTCTTTTAGTACTTCAAAACAACCCTTATTTTTAATCCCTGGCCTAATTCTCTAAATAGCCCTTACTTCCAACAATTACCCCTATTTTTTAACTACTGTGAAGGGTTGGTTTTTGCAGCACACAATCCAAAAGATTCATAATCTTTGATATTTGTCGGTCTACCCGTACTATGCTTTAACTACCCCAACTTCTCTTAATACTTCAAAACAGTCCTTTTTAATCCTACCCCTAATTCTCTAAATAGCTATTGCTACCAACAATTACCCCAATTTTTAACTACTATGAAGGGTTGGTTTTGCAGCAACCAATCCAAATGATTCATCATCTTTCGTATTTTTGATCTACCCCAACTATGCTTAAACTACCCCTACTTCTCTTAATACTTCAAAACAGACCTTCTTTTTAATCCTAGCCCTAATTCTCTAAATAAAAAATCCTTCCAACAACTACTTTGAAGTGTTAGTTTTTGTAGCACCCAATCTAAATGATTCATCATCTTTTATATTTGTCGATATACCCCTGCTATGCTTAAACTACCCCTACTTCTATGTATACTTCAAAACAACCCTTCTTTTTAATCCAACCCCTAATTCTCTAAGTAGCCCTTCCAACAATTACCCCTATTTTAACTTTTTTGTAGGGTTGGTTTTTGCAGCACCGAATCCAAACGATTCACCATCTTTCATATTTGTCGATCTACCCCTACTATGCTAACACTACCCCTACTTCTCTTAATACTTCAAAACAACCCTTCTTTTTAATCCTAACCCTAATTCTCTAAATAGCCCTAACTTCCAAAAATTAAGCCTACTTTTTAACTACTGTGAAATGTTGGTTTTTGCAGCACCCAATCCAAATGATTCATCATCTGTCATATTTATCGATCTTCCCCTACTATGCTTAAACTACCCCTACTTCTCTTAATACTTCCAAACAACCCTTCTTTTTAATCCATTCCCTAATTCTCTAAATAGCCCTTCCTTCCAACGATTACCCCTATTATTTAGCTACTGTGAAGGGATGGTTTTTACAGCACCCAATCCAAACGATTCATCATCTCTCATATTTGTCGATCGACCCCTATTATGCTTAAACTACCTGTACTTCTCATAATTCTTCAAAACAACCCTTCTTTTTAATCCTTCCCCTAATTCTCTTAATAGCCCTTACTTCCAACAATTACGCCTATTTTTTAACTTTTGTGAAGGGTTAGTTTTTGCAGTAGCCAATCCAAATGATTCATCATATTTCATACTTGTCGATCTACCCCTACTATGCCTAAACTACTTCTACTTCTATTAATACTTTGAAACAACCATTCTTTTTAATCCTACCTCTAGTTCTATAAATAGCCCTTACTTCCGACAATTACCCCTATTTTTTAACTTCTGTGAATGGTTGGTTTTTGCAGCACCCATTCCAAATGATTCATCATCTTTCATATTTGTCGATCCAATCCAAATGATTCATCATCTTTCATATTTGTCGATCTACCCCTACTATGCTTAGACTAGCTGTACTTCCCCTAATACTTCAAAACAATCCTTCTTTTTAATCCAACCCCGAATTCTCTAAATGGCCCTTCCTTCCAACAATTACCCCTGTTTTTTAACTACTGTGAAGGGCTGGATTTTGCAGCATCCAATCCAAACGATTCATCTTCTTTCATATTTGTTGATCTACCCCTACTATGCTTAAACTACATCTACTTCTCTTAATACTTCGAAACAACCCTTCTTTTTAATCCTAAATCTAATTCTCTAAATAGCCCTTACTACCAACAATTACCCCTATTTTTTAACTTCTGTGAATGGTTGGTTTTTGTAGCACCCAATCCAAATGATTCATCATCTTTCATATTTGCCGATACAATCCAAATGATTCATCATCTTTCATATTTACCGATCTACCCGAACTATGCTTAACCTACCCAAACTTCTCTTAATACTTCAAAATGGTCCTTCTTTTTAATCCTACACCTAATTCTCTAAATAGCGCTTACTTCCAACAGTTAACCCTATTATTAAACTACTGTGAAGGGTTGGTTTTTTCACACCTAATCCAAATGATTCGTCATCTTTCGTATTTGTCGATTTACCCCTACTATGCTTAAACTACCCCTACTTCACTTAATACTTCAAAAAGAACCTTCTTTTTAATCCTACGCCTAATTATCTAAATAGCCCTTACTTCCAACGATTACCCCTATTTTTTAAATCCTGTGAAGTAATAGGTTTTTGCAGCACCCAATCCAAACGATTCATCATCTTTCACATTTGTCGATCTGCCCCTACTATGACAAAACTACCCCCAACTTCTCGTAATACTTCAAAACAACTCTTCTTTTTAAACCTACCCCTAATTAGTAAATAGCCCTTACTTCCAACAATTACGGCTATTTTTTAACTACTGTGAAGGGTTGGTTTTTACAGTACACAATCTAAATGATTTATTGTCTTTCATATTTGTCGATCTACCACTATTATGCTTAAACGACCCTTACTTCTCTTAGTACTTCAAAATAGCCCTTCTTTTTAATCCTACCCCTAATTCTCTAAATAGCCCTTACTTCCAATAGTTAACCCTATTTTTTAACTACAGTGAAGGGTTGTTTTTTTCAACATCAAATCCAAATGATTCATCATCTTTCATATTCGTCAATCTATCCCTACCATGCTTAAACTACCCCTACTTCTCTTAGTACTTCAAAACAACCCTTATTTTTAATCCTTGCCCTAATTCTCTAAATAGCCTTTACTTCCAACAATTATCCATATTTTCTAATTACTGTGAAGGGTTGGTTTTTGCAGCACACAATCCAAACGATTCATAATATTTCATATTTTATCGATCTACCCCTACTATGCTTTAACTACCCCAACTTCTCTTAATACTTCAAAACAGTCCTTTTTAATCCTACCCCTAATTCTCTAAATAGCCTTTGCTGCCAAAAATTACCCCAATTTTTAAACTATTATGAAGGGTTGGTTTTTGCAGCACTCAATCCAAATGATTCATCATCTTTCATATTTTCGATCTACCCCAACTATGCTTAAACTACCCCTACTTCTCTTAATACTTCTAAATAGCCCTTCTTTTAAATCCTACCACTATTTCTCCAAATAACCAATCCTTCCAATAATTACCCCTATTTATTAACTTCTATGAAGGGTTGGTTTTTGCAGTCCCCAATCCAAACGATTCATCATCTTTCATATTTGCCGATCTACCCCTACTATGAATAAAAAACCCCAACTTCTCTTAATACTTCAAAATAGTCCTTCTATTTAATCCAACCCTTAATTCTCTAAATAACCCTTACTTCGAACAATTAACCCTATTTTTTAACTGTTTAGAAGGGTTGGTTTTTGCAGCACCCAATCTAAATGATTCATCATCTTTTATATTTGTCGATATAACCCTACTATGCTTAAATTACGCCTACTTCTCTTAATACTTCAAAGCTACCCTTCTTTTTAACACAAACCCTAATTCTCTAAATAGCCCTTCCTTCCAACAATTACCCCTATTTTTTAGCTACTGTGAAGGGATGGTTTTTGCAGCACCCAATCCAAACGATTCATCATCTCTCATATTTGTTGATCGACCCGGTCTATGCTTAAACTACCCCTACTTCTCATAATACTTCAAAACAACCCTTCTTTTTAACCTTGCCCCTAATTCTCTATATAGACCTTACTTCCAACAATTACCCCAATTTTTTAACTTTTGTGAAGGGTTGGATTTTGCAGCAGCCAATCCTAATGATTCATCATATTTTATATTTGTCGATCTACCCTTACTATGCCTAAACTACCTCTACTTCTCTTAATACTTTGAAACAACCCTTCTTTTTAATCCTACCTCTAGTTCTATAAATAGCCCTTACTTCCAACAATTACCCCTATTTTTTAACTTCGGTGAATGGTTTGTTTTTGCAGCACCCAATCCAAATGATTCATCATCTTTCATATTTGTCGATCAAATCAAAAAATTCATCATCTTTCATATTTGTCGATCTACCCCAACTATGCTTAAATTACCCAAACTTCTCTTAATACTTCAAAACAGTTCTTCTTTTTAATCCTACACCTAATTCTCTAAATGGTGCTTCTGTCCGACAATTAGCCCTTTTATTTAACTACTTTGAAGTGTTGGTTTTCGCAACACCCAATCCAGACGATTTGTCATCTTTCATATTTGTCGATCTACCCCAACTATGATTAAACTACCCCTACTGCTCTTAATACTTCAAATTAGCCCTTCTTTTTAATTCTACCACTAATTCTATAAATAGCCATTCTTTCCAACTATTACCCCTATTTTTTAACATCTGTGAAGGGTTGGTTTTTGCAGCATCCAATCAAAACGATTCATCATCTTTCATATTTGTCGATGTACCCCTACTATGCTTATACTACCCCTTCTTCTATTAATACTTCAGTACTGTTCTTCTTTTTAATCCAACCCCTAATTCTCTAAATAGCCCTAACTTCCAACAATTACCTCCATTTTTTAACTACTGTGAAGGGTTGGTTTTTGCAGCACCCAATCTAAATGATTCATCATCTTTCATATTTTTCCATATACCCCTACTATGGTTAAACTACCCCTACTTCTATTTATACCTCAAAACAACACTTCTTGTTAATCCAACCCCTATTCTCTAAGTAGCCCTTCCAACAATTACGCCTATTTTTTAACTTCTGTGAAGGGTTGGTTTTTGCAGCACCCAATCCAAACGATTCATCATCTTTCATGTTTGTCGATCTACCCTTACCATGCTTAAACTACCTCTACTTCTCTTAAAACTTCAAAACATCCATCATTTTTATTCCTTCCCATAATTCTCTAAATAGCCCTTAATTCCAACAATTACCCCTACTTTTTAACTACTGTGAAGAATTGGTTTTTGCAGCACCCAATCAAAACAATTCATCATCTTTCATATTTATCGATCTACCCCTATTATGCTTAAACTACCCCTACTTCTCTTTATACTTCAAAACAAGCCTTCTTTTTAATCCAATCCCTACTTCTCTAAATTGCCCTTCCTTCCAACAATTACCCCTATTTATTAACTACTGTGAAGGGCTGGTTTTTGCAGCACCCAATCCAAACGATTCATCATCTTTCATATTTGTCGATCTACGCCTACTATGCCTAAACTACATCTACTTCTGTTAATACTTCGAAACAACCCTTCTTTTTAATCCTAACTCTAATTCTATAAATAGCCCTTACTGCCAACAATTACCCCTATTTTTTAACTTCTATGAGGGGTTGGTCTTTCCAGCACCCAATCCAATTGATTCATCATCTTTCATGTTTGTCGATCCAATTCAAATGATTCATCATCTTTCATATTTATCGATTTACCCGAACTATGCTTAAACTACCCAAACTTCTCGTAGTACTTCAAAAAAGTCCTTCTTTTTAATCCTACCCCTAATTCTCTAAATATCGCTTCCTTCCAATAGTTTGCCCTATTATTTAACTGTTGTGAAGGGTTGGTTTTTGCAACAACCAATCCAAACGATTCGTTATCTTTCATATTTTTCGATTTACCCCTACTATGCTTAAACTACCCCTACTTCTCTTAGTACTTCAAAACAAACCTTCTTTTTAATCCTACACCTAATTCTCTAAATAGCCCATACTTCCAACGATTACCCTTATTTCTTAATTACTGTGAATGGTTGGTTTATGCAGCACCCAATCCAAACGATTCATCATCTTTCATATTTGTCGATCTACCCCACTATGCCTAAACTACGCCTACTTCTGTTAATACTTCGAAACAACCCTTCTTTTTAATCCTACCTCTAGTTCTATAAATAGCCCTTACTGCCAACAATTACCCCTATTTTTTAACTTCTGTGAGCGGTTGGTTTTTCCAGCACCCAATCCAATTGATTCGTCATCTTTCATGTTTGTCGATCCAATTCAAATGATTCATCATCTTTCATATTTATCGATTTACCTGAACTATGCTTAAACTAAGCAAACTTCTCGTAGTACTTCAACAAAGTACTTCTTTTTAATCCCACCCCTAATTCTCTAAATATCGCTTCCTTCCAATAGTTAGCCCTATTATTTAACTACTGTGAAGGGTTGGTTTTTGCAACACCCATTCCAAACGATTCGTCATCTTTCATATTTTTCGATTTACCCCTACTATGCTTAAAATACCCTTACTTCTCTTAGTACTTCAAAACAAACCTTCTTTTTAATCCTACACCTAATTCTCTAAATAGCCCATACTTCCAACGATTACCCCTATTTCTTAATTACTGTGAAGGGTTGGTTTATGAACACCCAATCCAAACGATTCATCATCTTTCATATTTGTCGATCTACCCCTACTATGCCTAAACTACCCCTACTTCTCTTAATACTTCAAAACAACTCTTCTTTTTAAACCTACCCTTAATTCTCTAAACAGCCCTTACTTCCAACAATTACACCTATTTTTTAACTACTGTGAAGAGTTGGTTTTTACAGAACCCATTCTAAATAATTCACCATCTTTCATATTTGTCGATCTACCCCTACTATGCTTAAACTACCCCTACTTCTCTTAGTACTTCAAAACAGCCCTTCTTTTTAATCCTACCCATAATTCTCTAAATAGCCCTTACTTCCAATAATTACCCCTGTTTTTTAACTACGGTGAAGGGTTGTTTTTTGCAACATCAAATCCAAATTATTCCTCATCTTTTATATTTGTCAATCTATCCCTACTATTCCTAAACTACCCCTACTTCTCTTAGTACTTCAAAACAACCATTATTTCTAATCCTAGCCCTAATTCTCTCAACAGTCCTTACTTCCAACAATTACACGTATTTTTTAACTACTGTGAAGGGTTGGTTTTTGCAGCACACAATCCAAACGATTCATAATCTTTCATATTTGTCGATCTACCCCTACTATGCTCTAACTACCCCAACTTCTCTTAATACTTCAAAACTGTCCTTTTTAATCCTACCCTAATTCTCTAAATTTCCCTTATGCCAACAATTACCTCAATTTTTTAACTACTATGAAGGGTTGGTTTTTGCTGCAACCAATCCAAATGATTCATCATCTTTCATATTTTCGATCTACCTCAACTATGCTTAAACTACCCCTACTTCTCTTAATAATTAAAAATAGCCCTTCTTTTTAATCCTACCCTTAATTCTCTAAATAACCATTCCTTCCAACAATTACCCCTATTTATTATCTTCTTTGAGGGTTGGTTTTTGCAGCCCCCAATCCAAACAATTCATCATATTTTATATTTGCCGATCTACCCCTACTAAGTTTAAACTACCCCTACTTCTCTTAATACTTCAAAAAAGTCCTTCTTATTAATCCGACCCTTAATTCTCTAAATAGCCCTTACTTCCAACAATTACCCCTATTTTTTAACTACTTTGAAGGGTTGGTTTTTGCAGCAGCAAATCTAAAAGATTCATCATCTTTTATATTTGTCGATATACCCCTGCTATGCTTAAACTACCCCTACTTCTCTTAATACTTCAAAACAACCCTTCTTTTTAATCCAACCCCAAATTCTCTAAGTATCCCTTCCAACAATTACCCCTATTTTAACTTCTGTGTATGGTTGGTTTTTGCAGCACCCAATCCAAACGATTCATCATCTTCCATACTTGTCGATCTACCCCTACTATGCTTAAAATACCCCTACTTCTCTTAATACTTCAACACATCCCATCTTTTTAATCCTAACCCTATTTCTCTAAATAGCCCTTACTTCCAATAATTTCCCCTACTTTTTTACTACTGTGAAGTGCTGGTTTTTGCAGCACCAAATCCAAATGATTCATCATCTGTTATATTTATCGATCTTCCCCTACTATGCTTAAACTACCCATACGTCTCTTAATACTTCAAAATTACCCTTCTTTTTAATCCAACCCCTAATTCTCTAAGTAGCCATTCCTTCCAACGATTACCCTTATTTTTTAGCTACTATAAAGGGATGGCTTTTGCAGCACCCAATCCAAACGATTCATCATCTTTCATATTTGTCGATCGACCCCTACTATGCTTAAACTACGCCTAATTCTCATAATACTTCAAAACAACCCTTCTTTTTAATCCTGCCCCTAATTCCCTATATAGCCCTTACTTCCGACAGTTACCCCTATTTTTTCAACTTTTGTGAAGGGTTGGTTTTTGCAGCAGCAAATCCAAATGATTCATCATATTTCATATTTGTCGATCTAACCCTACTATGCCTAAACTACCTCTACTTCTCTTAATACTTTAAAACAACCCTTCTTTTTAATTCTACCTCTAGTTCTATAAATAGCCCTTACTTCCAACAATTACCCCTATTTTTTAACTTCAGTGAATGGTTGGTTTTTGCAGCACCCAATCCAAATGATTCATCATGTTTCATATTTGTCGATCCAATCCAAATGATTCGTCATCTTTCATATTTGTCGATCTACCCCTACTATGCTTAAACTACCCAAACTTCTCTTAATACTTCAAAATAGTCCTTTTTAATCCTACACCTAATTCTCTAAATGGTGCTTCCTTCCAACAATTAGCCCTTTTATTTAACTACTATGAAGGGTTGGTTTTTGCAACACCCAATCCAGATGATTCGTCATCTTTCATATTTGTCGATCTACCGTAACTATGCTTAAACTGCCACTACTTCTCTTAATACTTCAGAACAGCCTTTCTGTTTAATTCTACCTCTAATTCTATAAATAGCCATTCCTTACAACAATTACCACTATTTTTTGACATTTGTGAAGGGTTGGTTTTTGCAGCATCCAATCCAAACGATTCATCATCTTTCATATTTGTTGATCTACCCCTACTATGCTTATACTACCCCTACTTCTCTTAATACCACAATACTGTCCTTCTTTTTAATCCAACCCCTAATTCTCTAAATGTCCCTTACTTCCAAAAATTACCCCCAATTTTTAACTACTGTGAAGGGTTGGTTTTTGCAGCACCCAATATAAATCTTTCATATTTGTCGATATACCCTACTATGCTTAAACTACCCCTACTTCTCTTTATACCTCAAAACAACCCTTCTTTTTAATCCAACCCCTAATTCTCTATGTAGTCCTTCCAACAATTATGCTTATTTTTTAACTTCTGTGAAGGGTTTGTTTTTGCAGCACCAAATCCAAACGATTCAATGTCTTTCATATTTGTCGATCTACCCTTACCATGCTTAAACTACCTCTAATTCTTTTAATACTTCAAAACGGCCCTTCTTTTTAATCCTGCACCTAATTCTCTAAATAGCCCTTACTTCCAACAATTACCCCTACTTTTTAACTACTTTGAAGAGTTGGTTTTTTCAGCACCCAATTCAAACGATTCATCGTCTTTCATATTTATCGATCTACCCCTACTATGCTTAAACTACCCGTACTTTTCTTAATACTTCAAAACAAGCCGTCTTTTTAATCCAACCCCTAATTCTCTAAATGGCCCTTCCTTCCAAGAATTACCCCTATGTTTTAACTACTGTGAAGGGCTGGTTTTTGCAGCATCCAATCCAAACAATTCATTATCTTTCATATTTGTCGATCTACCCTTCTATGCCTAAACTACATCTACTTCTATTAATACTTCGAAACAACCCTTATTTTTAATCCTACCTCTAATTCTCTAAATAGCCCTAACTGCAAACAATTACCCCTATATTTTAACTTCTGTGAAGGGTTGTATTTTGCATCACCCAATCCAATTGATTCATCATATTTCATATTTGTCGATCCAATCCAAATGATTCATCATCTTTCATATTTATCGATTTACGCGAACTATGCTTAAGCCAACCAAACTTCTCTTAGTACTTCAAAAAGGTCCTTCTTTTTAATCCTACCACTAACTCTAAATAGCGAATCCTTCCAATAGTTAGCCCTATTATTTAACTACTGTGAAGGGTTGGTTTTTGGAACACTCAATCAAAATGATTCGTCATCTTTCATATTTGTCGATTTACCCCTACTATGCTTAAACTACCCATACTTCACTTAATACTTCAAAACAAACCTTCTTTTTAATCTTACGCCTAATTCTCTAAATAGCCCTTACTTCCAACGATTACCCCTATTTTTTAATTACTGTGAAGGGTTGGTTTTTGTAGCACCCAATCTAAACGATTCATCACCTTTCACATTTGTCGATCTACCCCTACTATGCCTAAACTACCCCTACTTCTCTTAATACTTCAAAATAGCTCTTCTTTTTAAACCTACACCTAATTCTCTAAATAGCCCTTACTTCCAACAATTATGCCTATTTTTTAACTACTGTGAAGAGTTGGTTTTTACAGCACCTAATCTAATTGATTCATCATCTTTCATATTTGTCGACCTACCCTAACTATGCTTAAACTACCCTTACTTCTCTTAGTACTTCAAAATAGCACTTCTTTTTAACCCTAGACCTAATTCTCTAAATAGCCCTTACTTCCAATAATTACTCCTATTATTTAACTACAGTAAAGGGTTGTTTTTTGCAACATCAAACCCAAATGATTCATCATCTTTTGTATTTGTCAATCTATCCCTACTCAGCTTAAAGTACCCCTACTTCACTTAGTACTTCAAAACAACCCTTATTTTTATTCCTTGCCCTAATTCTCTAAATAGCCCTGACTTCCAACAATTACCCCTATTTTTTAACTACTGTGAAGTGTTGGTTTTTGCAGCACCCAATCCAAACGATTCAACATCTCTCATATTTGTCGATCGACCCCGTCTATGCTTAAACCACCCCAACTTCTCATAATACTTCAAAAAAAACCTTCTTTTTAATCTTACCCCTAATTCTATAAATAGCCCTTACTTCCAACAAGTACCCCTATTTTTTAAATTTTGTGAAGGGTTGGTTTTTGCAGCAGCCAATCCAAATGATTCATCATATTTCATATTTTTCGATCTACACCTACTATGCCTAAACTACCTCTACTTGTCTTAATACTTTGAAACAACCCTTCTTTTTAATCCTACCTCTACTTCAAAAAATAGCCCTTACTTCCAACAATTACCCCTATTTTTTAACTTCTGTGAATGGTTGGTTTTTGCAGCACCCAATCCAAATGATTCATCATCTTTCATATTTTCGACCAAATCAAAATGATTCATCATCTTTCATATTTGTCGATCTACCCCTACTATGCTTAAACTACCCGTACTTCTCTTATTACTTCAAAACAATCCTTCTTTTTAATCCAACCCCTGATTCTCTTGAGGGCTCTTCCTTCCAACAATTACCCCTATTTTTTAACTAATGTGAAGGGCTGGTTTTTGCAGCACTCAATCCAAACGATTCATCATCTTTCATTTTTGTCGATCCACCCCTACTATGCTCAAACTACCCCTACTTCTCTTAATACTTCAACACAACAATTCTTTTTAATCCTACCTCTAATTCTTTAAATAGCCCTTACTTCCAACAATTACCCCTACTTTTTAACTACTGTGAAGTTTTGGTTTTTGCAGCACCCAATCCAAATGATTCATCATCTGTCACATTTATCGATCTTCCCTTACTATGCTTAAACTACCCCTACTTCTCTTAATACTTCAAAACAACCCTTCTTTCTAATCGAACCCCTAATTCTCTAAATAGCCCTTCCTTCCAACAATTACCCCTATTTTTTAGCTACTATGAAGGGATGGTTTTTGCTGCACCCAATCCAAATGATTCATCATCTCTCATATTTGTCGATCGACCCCTACTATGCTTAAACTACCCCTACTTCTCATATTACTTCAAAACGACCCATCTTTTTAATCTTGCCCCTAATTCCCTAAATAGCCCTTACTTCCAACAATTACCCCTATTTTTTAACTTTTGTGAAGGGTTGGTTTTTGCTGCAGCTAATCCAAATGATTCATCATATTTCATATTTGTCGATCTACCCCTACTATGCATACACTACCTCTACTTCTCTTAATACTTTGAAACAACTCTGCTTTTTAATCCTACGTCTAGTTCTATAAATAGCCCTTACTTCAAACAATTACCCCTAGTTTTAACTTCTGTGAATGGTTGGTTTTTGCAGCACCTAATCCAAATGATTTATCTTCTTTCATATTTGTCGATCCAATCCAAATGATTCATCATCTTTCATATTTGTCGTTCTACCCCAATTGTGCTTAAACTATCCAAAATTCTCTTAATATTTCAAAACAGTCCTTCTTTTTAATCCTACACCTAATTCTCTAAATGGCGCTTCCTTCCAACAATTAGCCATTTTATTTAACTACTGTGAAGGGTTGGTTTTTACAACACCCAATCCATACGATTCGTCATCTTTTATATTTGTCGATCTACCACTACTATGCTTAAACTACCCCTACTTCTCTTAATACTTCAAAATAACTCTTCTTTTTAATCCTACCCATAATTTTCTAAGTAGCCTTACTTCCAACAAAAACTCCTATTTTTAACTGCTATAAAG
Organism: Allium sativum; assembly: GCA_030737875.1. NCBI lineage: Eukaryota > Viridiplantae > Streptophyta > Magnoliopsida > Asparagales > Amaryllidaceae > Allium > Allium sativum. Next base: position 4,579,048 of record JASFAX010000038.1, on the reverse strand, counting down.
TGTTTGTTTTAGTAGCACCCAATCCATATGATTCACCATCTTTCATTTTTGTTGATCTACCCCTACTATGCCTAAACTACCTCTACTTCTCTTAATACATTGAAACAACCCTTCTTTTTAATCCTACCTCTAATTCAGTAATTAGCCCTTACTTCCAACAATTACCCCTGTTTTTTAACTTCTGTGAAGGGTTGGTTTTTGCAGCAACCAATCTAAATGATTCATCATCTTTCATATTTGTCGATCCAATCAAAATTATTCATCATCTTTCATATTTGTCGGTCTAGCCCTACTATGCTTAAACTACCCCTACTTCTCCAAATAGCCCTTACTTCCAATAATTACCCCTATTTTTCAACTACAGTGAAGTGTTGTTTTTTTGCAACATCAAATTCAAATCATTCATCATCTTTTATATTTGTCAATCTTTCCCTACTATGCTTAAACGACCTCTACTTCTCTTAGTACTTCAAAACAACCCTTATTTTTCACCCTTGCCCAAATTCTCTAAATAGACCTTATTTCCAACAATTACCCCTATTTTGTCATTGCTGTGAAGTGTTGGTTTTTGCGGCATACAATCCAAACGATTCATAATCCTTCATATTTGTCGATCTACGCCTACAATGCTTTAACTACCCCAACTTCTCTTAATATTTCAAAACAATCCTTTTTAATCCTACCCCTAATTCTCTAATTTGCCTTGCTACCAACAACTATCCCAATTTTTTAAGTACTATGAAGGGTTGGTTTTTGCAGCACCCAATCAAAATAATTCATCATCTTTCATATTTTCGATTTACTCCAACTATGCTTAAACTAGCGCTACTTCTCTTAATACTTCAAAACAGCCCATCTTTTTAATCCTACCCCTAATTTCTAAATAACCATTCCTTCCAAAAACTACACCTATTTATTGAATTCTGTAAAGGGTTGGTTTTTGCAACCCCCAATCCAAACGATTCATCATCTTTCATATTTGCTGACCTACCCCTACTATGCTTAAACTACACTGCTACTCTTAATACTTAAAAACAGTCATTCTTTTTAATCCAACCCTTAATTCTCTAAATAGCCCTTACTTCCAACAATTACCCCAATTTTTTAACTACTTTGAAGGGTTGGTTTTTGCAGCACCCAATCTAAATCATTCATCATCTTTTATATTTGTCGATATACCCCAGCTATGCTTAAACTACCCCAACTTCTCTTAATAGTTCAAAAAAACCTTCTTTTTAATCCAACCTGTAATTCTCTAAGTATCCCTTCCAATAATTACCCCTATTTTAACTTTTGTGTAGGGTTGGTTTTTGCAGCACCCAATCCAAACGATTCGTCATCTTTCATATTTGTCGATCTACCCCTACAATGCTTAAACTACTCCTACTTTTCTTAATACTTCAAAACAATCCTTCTTTTTAATCCTCCCCCTAATTCTCTAAATAGCCCTTACTTCCAACAATTACCCCTACTTTTTAACTATTGTGATGTGTAGGTTTTTGCTGCACCCAATCCAAATGATTCATCATCTGTCATATTTATCGATCTCCCCCTACTATGTTTAAACTACCACTACTTTTCTTAATACTCCAAAACAACCCTTCCTTTTAATTCAACCCCTAATTCTCTAAATAGCCCCTCCTTCCGACGAATACCCTTATTTTTTAGCTACTGTGAATGGATGGTTTTTGCAGCACCAAATCCAAACGATTCATTATCTCTCATATTTGTCGATCGACCCATACTATGCTTAAACTACCCCAACTTCTCATAATACTTCAAAACAACGCTCCTTTTTAATCCTGCCCCTAATTCTCTAAATAGTCCTTACTTCCAACAATTACCCCTATTATTTAACTTTTGTGAAGGGTTGGTTTTTGCAGCAGCCAATCCAAATTATTCATCATATTTCACATTTATCGATCTACACCTACTATGCCTAAACTACCTCTACTTATCTTAATACTTTGAAACAACCCTTCTTTTTAATCCTACCTCTAGTTCTATAAATGGACCTTACTTCCAACAATTAACCCTATTTTTTAACTTCTGTGAATGGTTGGTTTTTGCAGCACCCAATCCAAATGATTTATCATCTTTCATATTTGACGATCCAACCTAATGATTCATCATCATTCATATTTGTCGATCTACCCCTACTATGCTTAAACTACCCGTTCTTCTCTTAATACTTAAAAACAATCCTTCTTTTTAATCCAAACCCAAATTCTCTAAATGGCTCTTCCTTCCAAAAATTACCCCTATTCTTTAACAACTGTGAAAGGCTAGTTTTTGCAGCACCCAATCCAAACGATTCATCATCATTCATATTTGTCGATCTACCCCTACTATGCTTAAACTACCCCTACATCTCTTAATACTTCAAAACAACCCTTCTTTTTAATCCTACCCCTAATTCTCTAAATAGCCCTTACTTCCAACAATTACCCCTACTTTTTAACTACAGTGACGTGTTTATTTGTTTAAATTTTTTTTTTTTTGCAGCACCAAATCCAAATTATTCATCATCTGTCATATTTATCGATCTTCCCCTACTATGCTTAAACTACCCCTACTTCTCTTAATACTTCAAAACAACCCTTCTTTTTAATCCAACCCCTAATTCTTAAAATAGCCCTTCCTTCCAACAATTACCCCTATTTTTTAACTACTGTATAGGGATGGTTTTTGTAGCACCCAATCCAAACGATTCATCTTCTCTCATATTTGTCGATCAACCCCTACTATGCTTAAACTACCCTTACTTCTCATAATACTTCAAAACAACCCTTCTTTTTAATCCTACCCCTAATTCTCTAAATAGCCCTTACTTCCAAAAATTACCCCTATTTTTTAACTTTTGTGAAGGGTTGGTTTTTGCAGGAACTAATCCAAATGATTCATCATATTTCATATTTGTTTATCTACCCCTACTATGCATAAAATACCTCTACTTCTCTTAATACTTTGAAACAACCCTTCTTTTTAATCCTACCTCAAGTTCGATAAATATCCCTTACTTCCAACAATTACCCCTATTTTTTAACTTTTGTGAATGGTTGATATTTGCAGCACCCAATCCAAATGATTCATCATCTTTCATATTTGTCGATCCAATCTAAATGATTCATCATGTTTCATATTTGTCGATCTACCCCAGCTATGCTTAAACTATCCAAACTTCTCTTAATACTTCAAAACCGTCCTTCTTTTTAATCCTACACCTATTTCTCTAAATGGCGCTTCCTTCCAAAAATTAGCCCTTTTATTTAACTACCGTGAAAGGTTGGTTTTTGCAACACCCAATCTGTAACACCCCACCTCCGCTAGGGTTACTCACAAAGGGAATGCACTAGTTTTGGAGGAGCGTTGTCAAGTTAAACAATCACAGAATTATTACAAGACAGATAATAAATAAAACAGCGGAAGAATCAAATGCTAAATTTCATTACTTTCAAAAAGAGTCAAAACCTTTTACATCCAAAGTATCAAATAGACAAAGTCATTATTTTCCATTACAACAAATTCTATCTTGCATAAACAAAGAAGCATAAACTTAAAACAACAAAACTAGATTAATTCCCAAAAGGTAGAAGAAATGCAGCCATAGCATAGGTCAAGATCAAACCATACATGAGCTGAACCACAAGCTAGAGAAATCCAAGCTAAGTGCTAGAGTTTCCTCCCTGTGAACCTAGGGGGGAAACGAAAGAAAAAGAGGCGAAAGAAAATGGGTCAGTCATAAAGACTGGTAAGTCCAAGTGACTTTCAGCATAAAAATAGGTAAAGGTAACACGACATGTATAAATTGAAAGTAAACATAAGGATGTTGTCATGATGGGCAAGATAGACTAAGATAACATGATAATTCAAGTATAGGTCAAGTATAGCATCGCATGTTCAAGGTTCGCTGCACCAACTGTACTATTATCCCAAACCCATATCTTATATTAATCGTGAAATGATCCCTTGGCCCAATATCATGAAATGACCAATTATTAGGTCCAACAGAACGATCCACTAATCGATCGGCTCCCTAAGTTCTAGCTCGTTTTGTGTCTGTGTCATACGACCCTATCACGAATGTAGTCACCTGTGCTAGATCCACCATAGGGTGCCAACCACCGACACGAATCAAGCATGCACAGATAAACCTACTGATGCCCAATGCCTGCTTTTTCAACTCCGGACCACGTACACGACCATAGCCCTCCTGAACCTACACTGGCGCACCAACACAGCCGTCGTTCTGGTCGCTTACAACCAGCCCAGTAATGGTGCCCCACCCTACCCAGTTCCAGGGTACCATGATACATCTAGTGGGTTACTGCTGAAATGGGCCGTGTAACTAGGGCTTCCGTCCAATAGGTTATGTGTCGTCATTTAAATTCGTGACTTAACCCTTATCAGTCTAGCATGTCAAGTTGGTTAAGTGTTCTCATTCAAGTTCGTGACTTAACATGCCTATATGTCATGTCAAATTTGACTAAGTGTCGTCGTTCAAGTTCATGACTCAGCCCTACGAATCATGTATCAAGTTGGTTAAGTGTTGTCTTTCATGTTCATGACTTAACCCTATCATGTGGAATTAATTCATTAATGCACCCCAACCTCTCACGTCAGACCTTTTGTTGTGGTCACTAGATTTGCCGGGCGGTTCCGTGCAGATTTCCACCACAACTCAGTCTGACCTCGGGTTTTCAAGTGCGGTATGACCAACTACCCACATTGCATCCTATTGTTTGCAGTAACTGGATTTGTAGGGCGGTTCGGGGCAGAATTACACTGCATACTCAACCCAACCTCGAGTTGGCCATTTTCAAGTTCATTCTAGTGTCATGTCCATGTCCAAGTTTTCATGTCAAGTTCATGTCAAGTTTTCAAGGCAAGTTTCATGTCCACATCCAAATCAAGTTATAGAAATGTTCATATTTTAAGTTTTGCCTATTATCAAGTTCATAATTCATGTTCGTAACCATTTCATGTTTTTCTTAATCTACCCAAATCGTATTCCCATCGCATGTAAACGTGAATCCATCTGTACTAGAAATAAATCCAAATCCCGAAATAAAAGGAATAACATCGAAACTTTGATAGGCAAAAGGGACGAGTATAAAGTGATAAAAGGGATTACAAGATTAGCATGATATAACATGAGATAATTGGTAACAGCATCACTGGCATATAGAAAATAATAGGATTTCAAATCTAGCAAAATAAGGCGATAGTCACGATAAAAGTTGACATAAAAGAATAGACCTGCAAAAGCAAGCCAAATACAAGGATAATGGATCCAATGGTTTTCGTGTACATAATGGCGAATAAACTAAGAAAGTTACACCTTAGGTATGAGATCCAACAAAATGCCAATTCGGTGTACAACATAGTTTTATGGGCATGAACAATCAACCATAATAGTCTTAGGCAAGTAACCACAATAGTTTCAAAGTCATGGTCATAGTCAATAGTCTTATGTTCAGAACCATAGGCAATAATTCTAAGTCATGAGTCATAGGTGATTAGCCACAATTGTCCTTGTCATAGTCATAGGCAATAGTCTTATGTTCACAGTCATAGGCATAGGCATAGTCTTTTGTTCACAGTCATAGTCCTTGGCCATTAACAATAGTTTCAACGTCATAGGATTCATAATGTTTGATTTACAACGTGAAAAGGCCCAAACTGTTTTCAAAGCAATATTCCCAAAAAGTCAAGATCCAAGATGAACAAGAATAGATATGAATCAATTGTCATACATAGATCCAATTCCAATTTACAACATGTCCAAATTAAGTTTATAGTTTTTATCTAAAAGTAACTTGAACTTACAGATCGTGGTTTAAGAAATTGAGATGCAGAAGTTGAATCTATAAACTAGTCGTCGAATTGTTGAATCTTTGAATCTCAATTTGATTGTAGAAGCAAATCCCCAAATATGCAATTCCTAGCCGTAGTCTTCAAGAAATTGTCTTCGTGATTTATTTTAATTTAATTTAGATGAAGAAGAAGAAGCCATGTCCATTAAGAATTTATGCAGCATAAGGTTAGAGAAGAATGTTGTAAAGAGAATGAGGCTAGGAGGCTGTTTATGTAGGATTAGGTGGATGAATCTAGTCACGAAACAAGTCTAAATACATCAGAATGCACCAGGTTCAAAAATTGGGTTCGGGAGGCAGGTCCATGCCCAGGTCGACAGTATGGTCGACCTGGTCCCTGGGAGGTCGACACTATGGTCAACCCCCAGGTCGACCAGGTCCTGGGCGGGAAATTTCCCGCCCAGCCTATTATGGGTTGTGAATTCGAATTTTGAAGCTGTTTTTTATTCTGAAAATTCCTGAAACTTCGGAGGGTCATATCTCCCTCATACGGACTCCGATTCTCGCAAACTCGGACTCGTTTCCAAGTAGAATTTCGAGAAGAACACAATGGCGCAACCCGTATCCCATGATTCTTATTTTAAAATTTAATTCTTCCTTGATTTATGGTTTTATCACGTTATTAAAATTCGGGTTGGTACATTCTCCCCTCCTTAAAGGATTTCGTCCTCGAAATCTTCAAGTTAAGAAGAATGCATCCTATCATCAAATCAACCAACTACTCAACCATCATCCACAGAAACCATTGTACTTAAAAGGTTTCTAATGCCATATGAACAAATGCAGAAAGTGTGTGTATATGTTCCTTATCTAATGTAGATGATCAGGCCTGATTGATCTTGTTAATGCAAAATATGTTTAGTGCCATGAATCCAACATGTATGCAAATAGTCCTAGTCGCATAAACACTATATGAGTGCACAAACATGCATCCATATGCAACATTCACATGATAACACGTTCAATTTCATCCATAAACAAGTATAAACACTCATGCATATGGAATATGAAAATGTGTCTGAGCCGATCCAGTGCCTAATGTGTGTAATGCAACCACTTGCAACCATTTGCAAACATCAACCATAGCATGTTTGAATCACATGTTTACATCCAAAAGGGTTCTACCTAAGGTTCTCAAGATAGGATTGAGAAGATAAGCAAGATAAAACAAAGCATCAACGAGAAGAAGTCAAAGATGTACCCCCAGAAGATCCAGCCTACGGGCCTTGCCCTTGCTTCTTAGGGCAGTTCTTGCTGATACGTCCAGTATCACCACACTGAAAGCATGCTCCCATATTCATCTTCTTCTTTCTACAATCCTGGACTATATGCCCCTCAACACCACAGAAATGGCATTTTCTTTTCTCACGTGTCTTGTTATCATTATTGTTGTTGTTCTTGCCTCCTTTCTCGGAGACTACCTTCTTATTTTGAGACTCATTCGCCTTGACCTCCTTCTTGCCATTTTTTAATCTTCATTTAAGAGCGCCATGTCTACTAACTTTTCGTAAGTAGCCCCTATAGGTATGTGGGTCATAGCGAGGCTGTGAAGTGGCTCATTCAATCCTTTGACAAAACGGAGAGCCTTCTTATAAGGGGTATTCACTAAGTCCTGTCTAGATCGGGCCAGCTGATTGAATTGATTGACGTACTCTTTGACAGTCATACTTCCTTGCTTAAGACATAAGAACTTTTCCAGCTGTAAACTTCATTCACCATGCGAAAGGAATTTTGTCTCAAACCTTATTCTAAAATCCATCCATGTTTCAACCGGCCTCTCGGCGTTAGTGACTTCCCACCCATAGGAAGCTTCGTCTTTGAGCAACAATACCGCCAACTGTACCTTCTGCCTATCGTCCACCTCGTAGATAACGAACAGATCCTCAGTTTCTTTGAGCTAGTTCCTTGCATCTATGAATGATTCAGTTCCCTTGAAATCCTTTCCACCCATGGCCCTAAAATCTTTGAAAAAGCAATTACACGAGGAGGGTGCGGAGGAGGAGGAATATCTTCTGGGCCTGCATCATTGGCCCTATCCTCTAAGTACCTCCTGAACCAGCTAGGTATTGGCACACCCTCTGGAAAGTTAAGATTCCCAGACATGCTGAAATGAAAAGGAAGAGATTCAAAACGAGGGAACAAAGGATAGTGCTAATGGCTTTTGGGGAATAGCCTTTCAATAAAACAAGACTTTTCTTGAAAAATGCTTCTTTGTAAACGGTTTTGAAAATAGTTTTAGATGGTTTTTTAAAACTTTTGCCTAGTCTAGTAATCTTCTGCTATGATACCGAATGTAACACCCCACCTCCGCTAGGGTCACTCACAAAGGGAGTACACTAGTTTTGGAGTAGCGTTATCAAGGTAAACAATCACAGAATTATTAAAGATAGAACATAAATAAAACAGTGGAAGAATCAAAAGCTAAATTTCATTACTTTCAAAAAGAGTCAAAACATTTTACATCCAAAGTACCAAATAGCCAAAGTCATTATTTTCCATTACAACAAATTCTATCTCGCATAAAAAAAGAAGCATAAACTTAAAACAACAAAAATATCTTAATTCCAAAAAGGTAGCAGAAATGCAGCCATAGCATAGCTCAAGATCAAACCATACATGAGCTGAACCGCAAGCAAGCGAAATCCAAGCTAAGTGCTAGAGTTTCCTCCCTGTGAACCTAGGGGGGAAAACAGAAGAAAAAGAGGAGAAAGAAAATGGGTCAGTCATAAAGACTGGTAAGTCCAAGTGACTTCCAGCATAAAAATAGGTAAAGGTAACACGACATGTATAAATTGAAAGTAAACATAAGGATGCTGTCAAGATGGGCAAGATAGACTAAGATAAAATGATAATTCAAGTATAGGTCAAGTATAGCATCGCATGTTCAAGGTTCGCTACACCAACTGTACTATTATCCCAAACCCATGTCTTATATTAATCATGAAATGATCACTTGGCCTAATATCATGAAATGACCCATTACTAAGTCCAACGGAACGATCCACTTATCGATCGGCTCCCTACAAGTTCAAGCGCATTGTGTGTTTGTGTCATACGGCCCTATCACGAATGTAGTCACCTGTGCTAGTTCAACCATAGGGTGTATCAAGCCCTAGGGTACCAACCGCCGTCACGAATCAAGCATGCACAGATAAACCTACTGATGCCAAGTGCCTGCTTTTTCAACTCCGGACCACGTGCACGAGCATAGCCCGCCTGAACCTACACTGGCGCACCAACATAGCCGTCGTTCTGGTCGCTTACAATCAGCCCAGTAATCGTGCCCCACCCTGCCTAGTTCCAGGGTACCGTGATACATCTAGTGGGTTACTACTGAAATGGACCGCATAACTAGGGTTTCTGTCCAATAGGTTAAGTGTTGTCATTTAAATTCGTGACATAACCCTTATCAGTCTAGCATGTCAAGTTGATTAAGTGTTGTCATTCAAGTTCACGTCTTAACCCGCCTACATGTCATGTCAAATTTGACTAAGTGTTGTCATTCAAATTCATCATTTAGCCTTGTGAATCATGTATCAAGTCGGTAAAGTGTTGTCTTTCATGTTCATGACTTAACCCTATCATGTGGCATTAATTCATTAATGCACCCCAACCTCTCACATCAGACCTGTTGTTGCAGTCACTGGAAATGTCGGGCAGCTCCGGGAAGATTTACACCACAACTCAGTCTGACCTCGGGTTTTCAAGTGCGGTATGACCAACTACCCACATTGCATCCTATTGTTTGCAATAACTGGATTTTCCGGGTGGTTCCGAGCAGAATTACACTACAAACTCAACCCAACCTCGAGTTGGCCATTTTCAAGTTCATTCTATTGTCATGTCCATGTCCAAATTTTCATGTCAAGTTCGTGTCAAGTTTTCAAGGCAAGTTTCATGCCCACATCCAAATTCAAGTTATAACAATGTTCATGTTTCAAATTTTGCCTTTTATCAAGTTCATAATTCATGTTCGTAATCATTTCGTGTTTTGCCTAATCTACCCAAATCGTATTCCCATCGCATGTAAACGTGAATCAATTTATACTACAAATAAATCCAAATACCGAAATAAAGGGAATAACATCAAAACTATGATAGGCAAAAGGGACTAGCATAAAGCGACAAAAGGGATTAGAAGACTAGCATGATATAACTTGAGATAATTGGTTACAGCATCACTGGCATGTAGAAAATAATAGGATTTCAAATCTAGCAAAATAAGGCGATAGTCATGATAAAAGTTGGCATATAGGAATAGGCCTGTAAAAGCAAGTCAAATACAAGGATAATGGATCCAATGGTTTTGTTGTACATAATAGCGAATAAACTAAGCAAGTTACACCCTAGGTATGAGATCCAACAAAATGCCAATTCGGTGTACAACATAGTGTTATGGGCATGAATAGTCAACCATAATAGTCTTAGGCAATTAACCACAATAGTTTCAAAGTCATGGTCATGGTCAATAGTCTTATATTCATAATCATAGGCAATAATTCGTAGTCATGAGTCATAGGCGATTAGCCACAATTGTCCTCGTGACAGTCATAGGCAATAGTCTTATGTTCACAGTCATAGGCATATGTAACACCCCACATCCGAAAGTGTCACTCAAAAAGGGAATGCACTAAGTTCTGTGAATCATTATAGGTAAAAAATGCAGATAAATTACAAGACAGACAAAATTAAAACAGCGGAAAATAATTTTTTTGCTTTATTGATAAAATAGTTTTTACAACAATTGTTTTGCAATACCAGAGTATCTGTCTTACAAAATAAAGAAACATAAAATAACTTTTATATTCCCCAATGTTGTAAGAGCCAGCTTATGAAAGGAACACCTGACCCCTCCCTCAACTAATGAAAGGAACACGGAACTCGGTCGGGAGCTTACAGATATCTGCCGATGCAGATGCTAAGGTCTATTTTTCCGGTGGCTATGGTCCCATATGACCCCTCCCTCAACTAATGAAAGGAACACCTGGAAAAATGAGAACTATACGCAGGCCCCCCTATGCCCTACTAACCTATGTCCACCCGCAACCATAACTAGATAGCGAGTGTATGGTCTGTTGGAGTTCTCCGCCTTTCCGCTTCACGTATCTTGATTGACTCAAGATGGTAGGTAGACGACGAGTTGCAATCACAGGGCTACTGGTCTCGCCGAATCACTCTGGTCCATCCTAGTCTTTAGGTTGCCTTATATTGCAACCAAGGCATACCCTTGGTTCTTCTAACGCATACCTTAACCTCTGTGAGTCCAGGTGGATCATCTGCAGCCTCACAGAGGGATACCAAGAGTACCCTCACGTCCCCCTCGAAGCCGCGTGCTTCGTAACCCAGTTTGTTGGAGCCTTCTTTAAGATCGGACGTTCGCTCCTTCTCGTGTTGTACTAAGGTTTACTACTTAGTTCCCTTAACTAAGGTTTACTACTTAGTTCCTGAATCGTCGTCCTCTTAACTAAGGTTTACAACTTAGTCCTCTTAACTAAGGTTTACTACTTAGTTCTCTTTCTCGTCAAGTTGGATTGGTTAAGTGTCATTTGTCAATTCAAGTTAATTTAACCCATTCGTTTTTCATGTAAAACTGGTTGAGTGTTATCAGTAGTTCATGTTGACTTAACCCTACCACAAATCAAGTTATATTAGTTAAGTATTTATTATTACTTAACCCCACCCCTTCATCTTGTACTGGCTAAGTGTTTCCTTAGTTAACTTAACCCTAACATCTGTTTGTTTTACATGCTCTAGTGGGTAAGTATTGTCGCTTCATGTTTTAACTTAACCTTGTTCATTTGTTATACTATGATGGCTAAGTGTTCTTAGTTTACTTAACTCCACCTTCTAGTCTAGTTAACATGCTATAACAGTTAAATCTTTTCTTAACCTCACCTACTTGTCTAGTCAACATGTTATAACGGTTATTTAACCCCTACAAGTCTTGTCTTGTTAACATGTTAAGTTGGTTAAGTGTTCCTATGTACTTAACCCTTCCATTCTATCTTAACTGTTTCTTAGCTTTAAATTATTCTTTAAAGCACCAACCACTCACATTAGACAAATATCATTGCGGTTACTGGATGTGCCGGTCGGTTCCGGGAAGATTTACACCGCAACACAGTCTAACCTCGGGTCCTTTTTGGCTCAATGCCCTAACCACCCACATTAGATAGGTATTGTTGCGGTTGCTGGATTTGCCGGGCGGTTCCGGGCAGTCTTATACCGTAACTCAATCTAGCCTCGGGTTAGGCATATTCGTCTTTCCCTAGATTTACATATTTATCTTGTTTGTCTATATGTAAATTGCTAACGACTCTTTTAAACAAATTTGACCTAGGTTATATTCATTTGTCATGCCTTCTAACATACCTATATTCTAGGCCCAAATCTTGATTTATCGATCATTTAACACAACTTGCAGTTTTATGCCAATTTAGATTTAGTATTCTCATTTACAGTTCATGTCAAAACTAGATTTAATATTCTAGTTTACAGTTTATGCCCAAAACTTGGCTTACATGCCAATTCCATATTTTGCGGCCAATTAACAATTTACCATTATATGCCCAAGTCTAATATGCATGTAATATTTATAGCCATATCAGATTTATATCAACATATTTATTATGCCAAATTATACAAATTAAGTTATGCCCAAATTCCCCTGCTGTAGTCGTACGTATAACATGATTTCACAAGTTTCTAGGTACTTATGAAATGAAACTTAACAAAAGGAATATGGGATAAGCACGAGAATTTGACATAAAGAATTGGCATGCGAAAGCGAACCAAATACAAAGATAATAGTTCCAATAGGTTTGATGTACATAGCAGTGAATAGGAATAAACTAGACAATTTACATCATAAATACAAGATCAACAAAATTTAGGGAATAGGCATAGGTGATTTGGTCAAACATAATTCCAATTCGGTGTACAAAATGATTTGCAAATATAGTGTTATGGGCATAAGCAACTAACCATACTAGTCATATGCAATTAACCACAATAGTCATAGTCATGGTTTCATAGTTATGAATCATGGGCGATTAGACACAATAGTCATGGATAATTAACAAAAATAGTCTTAGGCAATTACCCTAAATAGCCATAGGCAATTAACTGTAATAATTTCAAATTCATGGTAACGAACAATAGTCTTATGTTCATAATAATAGGCAATAATCTCATAGTCAAGAGTCATAGGTGATTGGCCCCAATTGTCCTTGTCATAGTTATAGGCAGTAGTGTTATGTCCACCGTCATAGGAATAGGCATAGTCTTAGGTTCACAGTCATAGGCATAGGCATAGTCTTATGTTCATAGTCATAGTCTTAAGCCATTAACAATAGTTTCAACGTCATAAGCATATGTATAGTCTCATCGGTAATTAATCACAATAGTTCTTAATTAGATCCAAAGGCATATACAAGCACAGATTCAAATGATAGGATCAGGCATATTCTTATATCCATTTAATTACATGCCACAAAAAGATCTAGACGTTCAAATCTAAAAAGTAACTGACTTACATTGATCGGTTTTTGAAAAGGATAATAAGATAACGTTGAGGTGATTTGCTTTGATTCGCGCGACGTTGCTCGAAGCCGTTGAATTAGCCGTTCCTTCCCTTCTTGAAGCTCTAACTTGATTTGAATCTCCAATTTGCAATTCCTAGTCGTAGTCTTCAAGAAGTAGTCTTTGTATTTTACTTCATTTATTTCAATTATTCCCGAGGCAGCATAAGGATAGAATGAAATGGTGTAAAGAGAATGAGGCTAGGAGGCTGTTTATATAGGATTAGGCGGACGAATCTAGACAGAAAACGAGACCGGATACATCAGAATGAACGCAGGCTCAAAACTGTGCTACAGTACCAGGTCGACCCCCAGGTCGACACTATGGTCAACCTGGTCCCTGGGAGGTCGACACTATGTTCGACCCCAGTTCGATCTGGTCTCTGGGAGTGAAATATCATGCCCAGCCTGTTCTGGGTTTTGAATTCGAATTTGAGTTCGAATTTCGAGCTGTTTTTCTGTTCTGAAAATCCTTGAAACTTCGGAGGGTCATATCTCCCTCATAGGAACTCCATTTCTCGAAAACTCGGACTCGGTTCCAAGCAGAATTTCGAGATAAACGCAATGTCGTAACCCGTTTCCCTTGATTCTTATTTCAAAATTTAATTCTGCCGTGATTTATGGTTTTAACATGTTATAAAAATACGGGGTGTTACAACATAGGCATAGTTTTATGTTCACACTCATAGTCCTTGGTCATTAAACAATAGTTTCAACGTCATAGGCATGATAATGTTTGATTTACAACTTGAATAGGCCCAAACTGATTTCAAAGCAATATTCCCAAAAAGTCAAGATCCAAGATGAACAAGAATAGATATGAATCAATTATCATACATAGATTCAATTCAAATTTACAACATGTCCATATTAAGTTTATAGTTTTTATCGAAAAGTAACTTGAACTTGAAAATGCGAGTGCGTATGTGCTAAGTATAATACACACAAGGATCCTGTAATATGACAAACAATATTCAAGTATAAAGTAATAGCTAGTCACAGATAAGTAAATATAGTAAATGCAGTAAAAAGAAAAATCACACCAGGGATTTTTATACTAGTTCGGAGCACCGTCCTACGTCCAGTCCTAGATCTCCTATCTGGATTTTCAATAAACAACTACCTCTCTTCACCCGGAGGAACAGGTTCACAACACCCAAGCAGCGGAACGGGATTTCATGCCTCTATCAACACGAGGACTTCACAACTTGCCTCTTACAACACCGAGGTCTTCAGACAAGATAATTAAACTTGTAATTTGACAATATGTGTTCTCAATAACACAAATTTGTCAATTCTTGTACACCCTTCCTATAATCTTATCCACAAATATGATCTTGTGATTATGAAGATTTGGAAGATGATATTGTTGTTTGAATCTAAAGAATAATATATAGACTCAAGGATTCAAATAATGATATGTGAGAATTATGAGCTTTTGAATGCTTTTAGAGAGCAAGAATGAAATCAGCAATTAGATTGCAAGAATAGAAAGAATTGTTGTATCTAAAATGGTGATTTCATGTTGCTTTTATAGAGGATGGAGAGTTGTAATCATTGGTGAAGAGAAGCAACGAATAGAGATGATTTATGTAAAAGAGAAAAGGAAACAACCTTTGATAAATAAGAGTGTCTATTCGAAAAGTTGTTGCAGTTCGTAGACCAGTCGACTGGTTAAAAATGACCAGTAGACTGGTATTTGAATATATGTACGTTATATATATGTGTGCACGTTCATTGTGCATTTCTGCCCAGAAACGGTCGACCGCCCAGAATGAAACCGGTCGACGGGTTTCTGATAGTACGCACAATGAATGTGCATACATATATATACATACATATATTCAAACCATTGAGGTATATGATTATTTGAGGATAGATTTTAACATTTATAACCTAACTAAAACTCTAAATAATCAACCTCTAATATTAAGTACCATTGAATCACTTGTTTTTGTCGATCTTGAACTTCTCCTTGTCATTTAATCAAAACGCCGTGAATTCCTTGATTCAACATTCTCCCCCTTTTTGATTGATGACATCATAGCTCTGAATTTTTTTTAACTCCCCCCGAATATATGCTCCTCCTGAAATACATACTAAAAAAAATCTGCAAAACATAATGTTAGTAATATTTTTCTCCCCCTTTGTCATCGACAAAAAGGAGTAGTGAACACACAAATAAGTTAAGAAGAACTTTACGATTATAGCATATAATATACACCAAACGTACCACAAGCAAGTCATGTACCTAATAGCTTAAGACGTACAAACCCAAAATAAATACAACACTATTTACATACAAGTTCCGGTTTTAAGTTTTGCATAAAAATATAAAACATAGTATCATAAAACGTGGATGAAAAAACAAACTAATGCGATGACGATTTGGATTCAGTGGTGTCCCACTCGATTTGTTCGTTCCTTCCTTCTTCCTTGTCTCCTTCTACTGGAATATCTTCCTCGTCGTTGTTTCCTTCGTCTTCCTCCTCGGTCTCATATTCCCTACTACCACGTCCTATATTGGTTCCTGAAGTGGTGCCTTCGCCAGATGATAACCACGTAAATGTAGGAGGCATGGGACATTTTCCCGGGTCTTGTATTTAGGTAGAGGAAGATGATGATGCACATGAAATTGCATCCCAAATAATACCGAAGAAAGACTTAAGTTTTGAAAATCGTTTGTCGAGCTTTTTATCAAACTCTCGAGTTTGGTGTCGGTACGTTTAAGTCTCGCTTCGATGAGGAATTGGTTTCGTGCAATTTGTGCTAGTGGATCCTTAGTTGACGAGGAAGGTTGAAGGAATTTGACTTCTTCCGGTTTAGGCTTGGGAGTCGTACAAGAAGTGGTTTCTTGAGGACCTTGCTTTTGGTATTGTTCAAAAGGAATGACATTCACACAAGGTTCAGGGAGCTTCATTCTCTTTTTAGTTGCTTTGTCGATGCACTTTGGCTTGGAGATTTTAGACTCACAAGACTTGATACCACAATCGAGTAAAAGTCTCATAACATATTCATTGTAGAATATGTGTGGCCTTATGCGTTCATTGACAAGCAAAATCTCGTTGAAAATCATATTTATCCAATTTATCTCAATATCCCCATAAATCGCATATAATGCCTTGAAGTTTTCTTTATGTACGGCATCAAAATTACCAACCCTCGGCAATAAAGAGCGTGTGATGGCATGATGTAAAACACGAGCTGTAGGCCGTAAGTTAATCGCCTTAGTGCTAGTTTTATGATCCTGGATAAAAAGATGACTGATTTTATCATGAATATGGATAGTGCAGAAATCCAAAGAAAATTCTCTTCCACTATTTGGCGAATTAAGAACCATGGACATTCGTTCCTTTGAAATGGAAACAAGCTGACCACAAACTACAGACCAAAGACAATTAGCAGAATTCTCTGGTTTGAATTTTGGTAGGATAAGATTGGCATAGAACAACCGAATCATAATATGATTAATTTCTACGTTGTTCTTAGCAAAGGTAAGAAGTGATTTAATACGAGCCTTATCCAGTAGTTCTTTGACATCATAGAGGATAAAAGCATAAAGATTTATGAAAGAACCTTCGGGAATGGTGTAATCCTTCATAGCATTCCAATGTTTCAGTGCAATAGGATCCATGAGCCATTGTTTGATGTTAGAATCTATGGGTTGGAGTGAAGTGGAACTTGATTTCTTGTGTTTCTTTTGAGGTGGTGCCATCGATTATAGAGAAATTGATTTGGGGTTGTTTGTTTTTCAGGGATTTGAGAGAAAGGAGATAAATAAATAATGAGTAAAGAGGTGGGATATACGAATCGACGTGTGAATTCGTAGTTGAAAAAACTGAAAAACGCGTAATCGGTCGACCGTTAGGGTTGGAACGGTGGACTGGTATTTGGAAGTTTTAATTCCATAGAACTTTACCGGTCGACTGGTTGAATTATACCGGTCGACTGGTATCTGAAAAACGAATTTCCAGGGAAGATAGTCGGTCGACTGGTAGGATATAGACCCGTCGACTGGTTGACTTTTGAGTTGAAAAATTTCCAGAGAGTTGAACGGTCGACTGGTAATTTTTCTGGCGGTCGACCGGTTCCAAAATATAAATATTTCTAGAGACTTGATCGGTTGACGGGTCCATTCTTGACGGTCGACTGTTTCTGTATATATTTGTTTTTCTGGATTTATGAGTATATTAAAATTATATTTATTTCAACTCAACATGAATTCGAACAAAGATCATGAAAACAAGTAAAAAAATAAGAATTAAAAACAAAACTTATTTTGCAACAAATAACGTAAAAACGCTATAGATTAATGAGAGGTAGATGGCTTATCATCAAATATTTCTTTAACATTCGAAACTCTCGGCGTCCATGGCGACCAATTTTATCTTGCTCCTTCATTTCTCGCGTAATTACGATCCCATGAGTTAGGACTTCGAGATGTAGATGGAGGAGGTGGCATTGGTTCGTGAACCCCGTGTCTATCCATGCTACAGAAAAATGACGCCATTCATTCTAAGAGATTTAAACGATCAGATGTGAGTTTTTGTTCATAATGAAGTTGACGCTGGAGATCTATCTGATGCTTAGTGTAGTGATGAATTTCACTAATCTTCTCTCCTGTTCATGGAGAACATAATAATGCTTTCTTAGCACGTTTGGGTTTTGGTGTATCTCTGGGAGCATGCGAACATTCCGGTCTACTCTTTGGTGTTTTCGGAGAGTACTATTCTTCAGGTTCAGAACTAGTGACCGAGATATGTTATCGTTGTGCACATTCGTCGCATATGTGTGCCATTATATAAAGAAATTATGAACTTGTATACAAATGTTTAAGGATGGAGATGCAGAAAACAATAATAAAGGAGTATGTATATATAGGATTTACGAAATTTAAGCAATGGTTAAAACACTCAGAGAATATAAGCCACTAAAAGATTGTAAAGCTCACAATTATGTGCTAATAATAGCAAAAAGCTATTAACCAGCTAAGTTAATAAGAATATATGTGTCGTTAATATAAGAATCAATCATTACAGTGTATATTATACATAGAGTTCAGTTCTAGAAATTAAGCCGAGCTCTCTACGTAAAGAAATAAAACTAGATTCGAGGAGAGGATTAGTGAAAATGTCTGCTAGTTGGTTGTCAGTCTGGACATATTCGATACATATTGTTCCTTTTTCAATATTGTCTCTTAAGAAATGATGCCAAATATCAATGTGCTTTGTTCGACAATGATTGACTGGGTTTTTCGAAAAATTGATTGCGCTTGTGTTATCACTGTATATGATGGAGTTTGATAAATGTATATCAAAATCTCGAAGTGTTTGTTGCATATATAATAATTGAGTACAAGCTAAAGCTGCTGATATGTACTTAGCTTCACATGTCGAGAGTGAAACGCAATTTTGTTTCTTACTAAACCAAGAGACAAGTGATATTCCAATAAAATTGCACGTACCACTTGTACTCTTTCTATCCGTGCGAGAGCCACCAAAATCAGCATCGCTATATGACACTAATTCAAATGGACAATCTTTTGGGTAGAAAAGACCAAAGTCTTTGGTGTTATTAAGATATCGTATTATTCGTTTTACAGCTCGTAAATGTGATTCTTTAGGATTAGCTTGAAACCTTGCATACAAACAAACGCTCATCATAATATCTGGACGACTTGCGGTAAGGTACAAAAGAGAACCAATCATGCTTCGATATAACTTCTGGTCAACATTCTTACCATGTTCATCTTTTTCAAGATATATGGTCGTACTCATGAGAGTTGGTTTACCGGAGGTATTTTCTAAACAGAAACGTTTGACTAGATTTCAGCAGTACTTCTCTTGACTAATAAAAATACCATTAAAAAGCTGTTTAATTTGAAGACCAAGGAAATACGATAGTTGTCCCATATGAGACATTTCAAATTCTTTGGTCATAATATTTGCAAACTCTTTGCAGAGTTTATCATTTTTTAAACCAAAGATAATATCGTCTACATATATCTGGATAACTAATATATCTTTCCGAGAATATTTTATGAATAGTCTGATCAACTTTAACAATTTGAAAACCAGAATCAATAAGATAGCTTCGTAATCGTTCGTACCACGCACGAGATGCTTGTTTTTATCCATATAAAGCTTTCTTAAGTTTATATACGTGATCAGGATATTTCTCATGTACGAACAAGGGAGGTTGTTCGACATATACATTCTCTTTGATAAACACATTTAAGAATGCACTTTTGACATCCATTTGATAAAGTTTAAAATTATGATGACAAGCAAAGGACAGTAAGATTCGAATAGCTTCTAATCGAGCTACGGGTGCATAGGTTTCTTCATAATCGATACCTTCTTCCTGATTATATCCTTGTGCTACTAATCTTGCCTTATTTCTGGTGATATTTCCTTGTTCGTCAGCTTTATTTTTGTAAATCCATTTCATACCAATGACTGACTGTTTAGTCGGTCTTTGAACAAGTTCCCAGACATCATTGCGCTCGAACTGATTTAGTTCTTCCTGCATGGCAATGATCAAGTAATCATCAGTAGCAGCTTCTTTAGGATTCTTAGGTTAGATATTTGAGAGAAACGCGACATGAACCATTTGATTTAGTTGACTCCTTGTTCTTATTTGTGATGTTACTTCTCCAATAACATTTTGAATCGGATGATCTCTTAGAATTCTAGGAGGAGATCTAAATCTTGGTGGAGAAGGTACCACAGCAGGTTGAGGAATATCGTCAACAATTTCTGAGTCAGTGTCATTATTTGTGATGATAGGATTATTAGTGACTATGGTTTCTTCGTCATCTGATACGATATGAGATGGTTTATAGAATTCATCTAAAGAGACATGAAGTGATTCTTTAATAGTTCTAGTTCTCTTGTTAAATATACGATAGGCCTTGCTTCGTTCCGAATATCCGACAAATATACCTTCATCGGATTTTGAATCAAATTTTCCAAGATGGTCTTTCGGATTCAAAATAAAGCATTTAGAACCAAAAACTTTGAAATATGAGATATTTGGCTTTCTTTGATTCAATAGCCCATAGGATGTATTCTTGGTCAGAGGTCGAATGGATATACGATTCAAAACATAACACGTAGTTGCAACAGCTTATGCCCAAAAATGTTTTGGTAGAGTGGATCCATTTAATAATGTTCTTGCACATTATTGTAAAGTTCGATTTTTCCTTTCTACAACTCCGTTTTGTTGTGGAGTTCTAGGAAACAAAAAATTATGATTTATACCTTTCTTTGTACAAAAATGTTCAAATTCATTATTTTCGAATTCTCCGCCATGATCACTTCTTATATTTTTAACCTTAAGTCCTTTTGACTTTTGAATTCTCTTAACGAAGGATTTGAAATGTTCGAAAGTGTCACTTTTGTTTTTCAAGAAAATCACCCATGTATAACGAGAGTAATCGTCAGCTATTACAAGCACATAGCGATTATGGTTTATTGACTGAACCTGTGTTGGTCCAAATAAATCCATATGTAATAGCTCAAGTGGTTGTAACGTTGATATGACTTTCTTGGATATGAAAGACGATTTAGTCAATTTTCCTAATTGACATGCATCACAAATATTATTAACCGCAAAACTAATTTTGGGTAGTCCTTTAACTAGATCATTTTTAGCTAGCTTGTCAATAGTTCTGAAGTTTATGTGACAGAAACGTTTGTGCCATAGCCATGGATCATTATCATTTGCTACAAGACACATATCTGAGTTATGATTGATATTCATATTCAGAATATAAATATTTCTGTCTCTATAGCATTCAAAAATTAGATTTCGATCTTTATCTAAGATACTACAATTATTGTCTGAAAAGGAAATATTAAAACCTTTGTCGTACAATTGACTGATACTTAGTAAGTTATGATTCAAATTTATAACTAGCATGACATTATTAATAAGAGGTAAGTTAGATGTACCATAATTGCTCACATCGCCTTTGCCGATAATATAGCCTTTTGAATTATCTCCAAAACTGACTGAGCCACCATCTGAATAAGTGATATTTGTTAATAAGCTCTTGTCTCCAGTCATTTGCTTCGAGCAACCACTGTCCAGTATCCACTTTCCTCTTTTCTTGAGTGGGATCTGCAAAAAATAAAATTAAGTCCATGGTACCCACTTTTTTTATAGGGTCCTAAGAGTTTGGTCTTAGCAGTCCAAACCCATACGGGTCCGGTATCCCCTTTATACATATAATTTGGATTGTGATGCACAGAATTCAAAAAAATTTGAATGTACTTGTTCCTAATCAAATTGTTATTTGTTTTAGGAACCCATATTTTTTTAGACTTGACATTCTTCTTTTGAAATTTCACAATCGGCTTTGGTTTGGAATATAATAAACTAAGATTTTTCTTAGCTTCAGCTTCTTGTACTAACTTATTTTTAATTTTTTTTTTATTACCAAGATGTTACTTGATAACTCGTTTCTTATATCCCAAGCCATGTTTATTTGTAGCAGATTGTGAACTTTCAATAATTTTTGTTAAATTTTCTTGACCTTTGTCAAATTTAGAAACATTTTGAGTTATGTCGTCTAACTTTGTTTGTAGACTAGCTTTTTCAAGGTCTAACATTTTTACTTTTGCCTTAAGCTCATGATTTTCGGTAGTAAGAGCATCATTTTTCCTTTTTTGAGTTTCAATTTCTTGACTCAAAAGAGATAGTTGAGAATCAATATTAGATGATGATTCTTGAGCTTTTTCAAGTTCTTCCTCTAATATTTTCTTCTCATCGTTTAGCATATATCGTTCAAATTCAGCTCTACTTAAATCAGCTTGAGCTTGTTTGCATTGTCGTTTCATATCTTTAAATTTATATATCAATTCAACATTTATATCAAGAACTTCTTCAAAAGAAGGAATTTGTACCTCATCTTCTTTAGCCATAAAACATATATTTGCTTGTTCATCATCTGAGTCACTTTCACTATCAGATGAAGATGAGTCTAAATCATCCCATGTCACTGAGAATACTCGTTTCTTCGACTTGTCCTACTTGTGTTTGAATTTTTCATTTTTTGACTTCTTCTTTTGCTCCGGAAAATCTTTGTGCATGTGTCCCTTTTTGTGTCAGTTAAAGCATTCTACATTTGAAGATGATGGTTTATTTGATCCGAAATTCTTTTTGTTGTGTCGACTAGCTTTTCGTTGCTTTAAGAATTTCTTGAATCCTTTTGCAATGAATGCTAGATCCTCATCTTCGGAATTTGAGATGTCTTCATCTTTCTCGGCATGAAAAGCTACATATTTCTTTTCTTCATTTTGTTCTTTTCGAGCCTGCAAGTTAGCTTCTTAGGACATAAGATTTCCTGTCAATTCGTCTGGCTTCATGGTGGAAAGATCATTAGCTTCTTCTATTGCTAATACATTTCCTTCACATTCATTAGTCAGAGAATGTAGGACTGTTGAAACTACATCAAAATCAGAATATTTTTGCCCTAATCCGATAAGGCATGATGAATGTTTGAAACCTTGAATACATCTCATTGATAGTTTCATTTGGTTTCATTTTGTAATTTTGAAATTGAGTTTTCAACAAAGCTATTTTTGCTTGTTTAACCTTGTTAGTACCTTCATGAGTGGTTTTTAGTGTTTACCATATTTGATATGCAGTGGTACAGATACTAACACGGTTATATTCGTTTTGATCTAATGCACAAAACAACATATTGATTGCTTTTGCATTTACAGCAGCTGCGGTTTTCTCAGCAGCCGTCCATTCTGCATACTCAGTCGTTGGATTGACTATTTCTTTCTGTGTAGCATTCCAAGCATCATAGTTAGTTGATTGCATGTAAAAAGCCATACGTGTTGCCCAATAACTATAGTTAAGACCATTAAAGAAAGGAGGTCTTTGTGTCGATTGACCTTCTGTGTAAGTAGTGCCAGTGCTACTACTTGGGTTATTTGCCATATTACTAGAATATATCAAATAGCTGTGTTACGGTTATGTGATGATTGTGCTCTGATACCAATTGAGAATGCGAGTGTGTATATGTTAAGTATAATACACACAAGGATCGTGTAATATAACAGACAATATTCAAGTATAAAGTAATAGCTAGTCACAGATAAGTAAATATAGTAAATGCAGTAAAAAGAAAAATCACACCAGGGATTTTTATACTGTTCCGGAGCACCGTCCTACGTCCAGTCCCAGATCTCCTATCTAGAATTTCACTAAACAACTACCTTACTTCACCCGGAGGAATAGGTTCACAACACCCGAGCAGCGGAATTGGATTTCACGCCTCTATCAACACGAGGACTTCACAACTTGCCTCTTACAACACCGAGGACTTCATACAAGATAATTAAACTTGTAATTTGACAACGTGTGTTCTCAATAACACGAATTTGTCAATTCTTGTACACCCTTCCTATAATCTTATCCTCAAATATGATCTTGTGATTATGAAGATTTGGAAGATGATATCGTTGTTTGAATCTAAAGAATAATATATAGATTCAAGGATTCAAATAACGATATGTGAGAATTATGAGCTTTTGAATGCTTTTAGAGAGCAAGAATGAAATCAGCAATTAGATAGCAAGAATAGAAAAAATTGTTATATTTAAAATGGTGATTTCATGTTGCTTTTATAGAGGGTGGAGAGTTGTAATCATTGGTGAAGAGAAGCAATGAATAGAGATGATTTTTGTCTAAGAGAAAAGGAAACAACCCTTGATAAATAAGAGTGTCTATTCGAAAAGTTATTTCAGTTCGTAGACCAGTCGACTGGTTAAAAATGACCAGTAGGCTGGTATTTGAATATATGTATGTTATATATATGTTTGCACGTTCATTGTGCATTTCTGCCCAGAAACGGTCGACCGCCCAGAATGAAACCGGTCGACCGGTTTCTGATAGTATGCACAATGAATGTGCACACATATATATACACATGTATATATTCAAACCATTGAGGTATATGATTATTTGAGGATAGATTTTAACATTTATAACCTAACTAAAACTCTAAATAATCAACCTCTAATATTAAATACAATTGAATCTTTTCTTTTTGTCGATCTTGAACTTCTCCTTGTCATTTAATTAAAATGCCGTGAATTCCTGGATACAACAGAACTTACAGATCGTGGTTTAAGAAATTGAGACGTAGAAGTTGAGTCTATAAACTAGTAGTCGAATTGTCAAATCATTGAATCTTGATTTGATTGTAGAAGCAAATCCCCAAATATGCAATTCCTAGCCGTAGTCTTCAAGAAATAGTCTTCGCGATTTAATTTAATTTAATTTAATTTAATTTAGAGGAAGAAGAAGAAGCCAGGTCCATCAAGAATTTATGCAGCATAAGTTTAGAGAAGAATGGTGTAAAGAGAATGAGGCTAGAAGGCTGTTTATATATTATTAGGCGGATGAATCTGGTTACGAAACTAGTCTAAATACATCAGAATGCACCAGGTTCAGAAATTGGGTTCGTGAGGCAGGTCGACCACCAGGTCGACACTATGGTCGACCTGGTCCCTAGGAGGTCGACACTATGGTCGACCCTTAGGTCGACCTGGTTCTGGGCAGGAAATTTCCAGCCCAGCCTATTCTGGGTTTTGAATTCGAATTTTCGAGCTGTTTTTTATTCTGAAAATTCCTGAAACTTCGGAGGGTCATATCTCCCTCATACGGACTCCGATTCTCGCAAATTCGGACTCGTTTCTAAGCAGAATTTTGAGACGAACGCAATGGCACAACCTGTATCCCCTGATTCTTATTTTAAAATTTAATTCTGCCTTGATTTATGGTTTTAGCACGTTATTAAAATTCGTGTTGTTACACAATTCAGACGATTCGTCATCTTTCATATTTGTCGATCAACCCCTACTATGCTTAAACTACCCCTACTTCTCTTAGTACTTGAAAACAACCCTTCTTTTTATTCCTACCCATAATTCTCTAAATAGCCTTACTTCCAACAAGTACCCCTACTTTTTAACAACTATGAAGGATTTGTTTTTGTAGCACCCAGTCCAAATGATTCATCATCTTTCATTTTTGTCGATCTACCCCTACTATGCCTAAACTATCTCTACTTCTCTTAATACTTTGAAACAACCCTTCTTTTTAATCCTACCTCTAGTTCTATAGATAGCCCTTACTTCCAACAATTACCCCTATTTTTTTATTTCTGTGAATGGTTGGTTTTTGCAGCACCCAATCCAAATGATACATCATCTTTCATATTTGTCGATCCAATCCAAATGATTCATCGTCTTTCATATTTGTCGATCTACCCCTACTATGCTTAAACCACACGTACTTCTCTTAATACTTCAAAACAATCCATCTTTTTAATCCAACCCATAATTCTCTGAATGTCCATTCCTTCCAACAATTACCCCTATTTTTTAACTACAGTAAAGGGCTGGTTTTTGCGGCACTCAATCCAAACGATTCATCATCTTTCATATTTGTCGATCTACCCCTACTATGCGTAAACTACATCTACTTCTCTTAATACATCGAAACAACCCTTCTTTTTAATTCTACCTCTAATTCTCAAAATAGCCCTTACTACCAACAATTACCCCTATTTTTTAACTTCCGTGAAGGGTTGGTTTTTGCAGCACCCAATGCAAATGATTCATCATCTTTCATATTTGTCGATCCAATCCAAATGATTCATCATCTTTCATATTTATCGATCTACCCGAACTATGCTTAAACTACCCGAACATCTCCTAATACTTCAAAAAAGTCCTTTTTAATCCTACCCCTAATTCTCTAAATAGCGCTTCCTTCCAACAGTTAGCCTTATTATTTAACTATTGTGAAGGGTTGGTTTTTGCAACACCCAATCCAAACGATTCGTTATCTTTCATATTTGTCGATTTACCCCTACTATGCTTAAACTACCCCTACTTCTCTTAATACTTCAAATCAAACCTTTTTTTAATCCTACGCCTAATTCTCTAAATAGCCCTTACTTCCAACAATTACCCATATTTTTTAATTACTGTGAAGGGTTGGTTTTTGCAGCACCCAATCCAAACGATTCATCATCTTTCATATTTGTCGATCTACCCCAACTATGCCTAAACTACCCCTAATTCTCTTAATACTTCAAAACAGCTCTTCTTTTTAAACCTACCCCTAATTCCCTAACTAGCCCTTACTTCCAAAAATTACGCCTATTTTTTAACTACTGTGAAGAGATGGTTTTTACAGCACCTAATCAAAATGATTCATCATCTTTCATATTTGTTGATCTACCCCTACTATGCTTAAACTACCCCTACTTATCTTAGTACTTCAAAACAACCCTCCTTTTTAATCCTACCCCTAATTCTCTAAATAGCCCTTACTTCAAATAATTACCCCTATTTTTTAACTACAGTGAAGGGTTGTTTTTGGCAACATCAAATCCAAATGATTCATCATATTTTATATTTGGCAATCTATCCCTACTATGCTCAAACTACCCCTACTTCTCTTAGTACTTCAAAACAACCCTTATTTTTAATCCTTGCCCTAATTCTCTAAATAGCCCTTACTTCCAACAATTATCCTTATTTTTTAACTACTGTGAAATGTTAGTTTTTGCAGCACACAATCCAAAAGATTCATAATCTTTGATATTTGTCGATCTACCCCTACTATGCTTTAACTACCCCCACTTCTCTTAATACTTCAAAACAGTCCTTTTTAATCCTACCCCTAATTCTCTAAATAGCCCTTGCTGCCAACAATATAAATGATTCATTATCTTTCATATTTTCGATCTACCCCAACTATACTTAAACTACCCCTACTTCTCTTAATACTTCAAAACAGCCCTTCTTTTTAATCCTACCCCTAATTCGCTAAATAACGATTCCTTCCAACCATTACCCCTATTTATTAACTTCGTGAAGGGCTGGTTTTTGCAACCCCCAATCCAAATGATTAATCATCTTTCATATTTACCGATCTACCCCTACTATGCTTAAACTACCCCTACTTCTCTTAATACTTCAAAGCAGTCCTTCTTTTTAATCCAACTCTTGATTCTCTAAATAGCCCTTACTTCCAACAACTACCCCTATTTTTTAACTACTTTGAAGGGTTGGTTTTTCCAGCACCCAATCTAAATGATTCATCATATTTTTTATTTGTCGATATAACCCTTCTAAGCTTAAACTACCCCTACTTCTCTTAATATTTCAAAACAACCCTACTTTTTAATCCAACCCCTAATTCTTTAAGTAGCCCTTCCAACAATTACCCCTATTTTAACTACTTTGTATGGTTGGTTTTTGCAGCACCCAATCCGCACGATTCATCATCTTTCATATTTGTCGATCTACCCCTACTATGCTTAAACTACCCCTAATTCTCTTAATACTTCAAAACAACCCTTCTGTTTAATCCTACCCCTAATTCTCCAAATAGCCCTTACTTCCAATAATTACCCCTACTTTTTAACTACTATGAAGTGTTGGTTTTTACAGCACCCAATCCAAATGATTCATCATTTGCCATATTTATCGATCTTCACCTACTACGCTTAAACTACCCCTACTTCTCTTAATACTTCAAAACAACTCTTCTATTTAATCCAAACACTAATTCTCTAAATAGCCCTTCCTTCCAATGATTACCCCTATTTTTTAGCTACTGTGAAGAGATGGTTTTTGCAGCACCCAATCCAAACGATTCATCATCTCTCATATTTGTCTATCGAACCCTACTCTGCTTAAGCTACCCCTACTTCTCATAATAATACAAAACAACCCTTATTTTTAATCCTGCCCCTAATTCTCTGAATAGCCCTTACTTCCAAAAATTACCCCTATTTTTTAAATTTTGTGAGGGGTTGGTTTTTGCAGCAGCCAATCCAAATGATTCATCATATTTCATATTTGTCGATCTACCCCTACTATGCCTAAACTATCTATTCTTCTCTTAATACTTTGAAACAACCCTTCTTTTTAATCCTACCTCTAGTTCTATTAATAGCCCTTACTTCCAACAATTGCCCCTATTTTTTAACTTCTGTGATTGGTTGGTTTTTGCAGCACCCATTCCAAATGATTCATCATCTTTCATATTTGTTGATCCAATCCAAATGATTCATCATCTTTCATATTTGTTGATCTACTCCTACTATGCTTAAACTACCCGTACATCTTTTAATACTTCTAAACAATCATTCTTTTTAATCCTACCCCCAATTCTCTAAATGGCCCTTCCTTCCAACAATTACCCCTATTTTTTAACTACTATGAAGGGCTGGTTTTTGTAGCACCCAATCCAAACGATTCATCATCTTCATATTTGTCGATCTACCCCTACTATGCTACATCTACTTCTCTTAATACTTCGAAACAACCCTTCTTTTTAATCCTACCTCTAATTCTCTAAATAGCCCTTACTACCAATAATTACACCTATTTTTTAACTTCTGTGAAGGCTTGGTTTTTGTAGCACCCAATCCAAATGATTCATCATCTTTCATATTTGTCGATCCAATCCAAATGATTCATTATCTTTCATATTTATCGATGTACCCGAACTATGCTTAAACTACCCAAACTTCTCTTAATACTTCAAAAAAGTCCTTCTTTTTAATCCAAAAGATTCGTCATCTTTCGTATTTGTCGATTTACCCCTACTATACTTAAACTACCCCTACTTCACTTAATACTTCAAAACAAACCAACTTTTTAATCCCACACCTAATTCTCTAAATAGCCCTTACTTCCAACGATTACCCCTATTTTTAATTACTGTGAAGGTTTAGTTTTTGTAGCACCCTATCAAAACGAATCATCATCTTTCACATTTGTCGATCTACTCCTACTATGCCTAAACTACCCCTACTTCTCTTAATACTTCAAAACAGCTCTTCTTTTAAAACCTACCCCTAATTCTCTAAATAGCACTTACTTCCAACAATTACGCCTATTTTTTAACTACTGTGAAGAGTTGGTTTTTACAACACCCAATCTAAATGATTCATCATCTTTCATATTTATCGATCTACCCCTACTATGCTTAAACTACCCTCACTTCTCTTAGTACTCCAAAACAGCTCTTCTTTTTAATACTACCACTAATTCTCTAAATAACCCTTACTTCCAATAATTACCCCTATTTTTTAACTACATTGAAGGGTTGTCTTTTGCAACATCAAATCCAAAAGATTCATCATCTTTTATATTTGTCAATCAATTCCTATTATGCTTAAACTACCCTTACTTCTCTTAGTACTTCTAAACAATCCTTATTTTTAATCCTTGCACTAATTCTCTTAATAGCCCTTACTGCCAACAATTACCCCAATTTTTTAACTACTATGAAGGGTTGGTTTTTGCAGCACCCAATCTAAATGATTCATCATCTTTCATATTTTCTATCTACCCCAACTATGCTTAAACTACCCCTACATCTCTTAATACTTCAAAACAGCCCTTCTTTTAAATCCAACCCCTAATTCTCTAAATAACCATTCCATCCAACAATTACCCCTATTTATTAACTTCTGTGAAGGGTTGGTTTTTCCAGCCCCCAATCCAAATGATTCATCATCTTTCATAATTGCCGATCTACCCCTACTATGTTAAACTACCCCAACTTCTCTTATTACTTCAAAACAGTCCTTTTTAATCCAACCCTTAATTCTCTAAATTGCCCTTACTTCCAACAATTACCCCTTATTTTTAACTATTTTGAAGGGTTGGGTTTTGTAGCACCGAATCTAAATGATTCATCATCTTTTATATCTGTCGATATACCCCCTGCTATGCTTAAACTACCCCCACTTCTCTTAATACTTCAAAACAACCCTTCTTTTTAATCCAACCACTAATTCTCTAAGTAGCTGTTCCAACAATTACCCCTATTTTAACTTCTGTGTAGGGTTGGTTTTTGCAGCACCCAATCCAAACGATTCATCATCTTTCATATTTGTCGATCTACCCCTACTATGCTTAAACTACCCCTACTTCTCTTAATACTTCCAAACATCGCTTCTTTTAATCCTACCCCTAATTCTGTAAATAGCACTTACTTCCAACAATTACCCCTACTTTTTAACTACTGTGAAGTGTTGGTTTTTGCAACACCCAATCCAAACGATTCATCATCTCTCTTATTTGCCGATCGACCCCTACGATGCTTAAACTACCCCTACTTCTCATAATACTTCAAAATAACCCTTCTTTTTAATCCTGCCCCTAATTCTCTAAATAGCCCTTACTTACAAGAATTACCCCTATTTTTTAAATTCTGTGAAGGGTTGGTTTTTGCAGCAGCCAACCCAAATGATTCATCATATTTCACATTTGTCGATCTACCCCTACAATGCCTAAACTTCCTCTACTTCTCTCAATACTTTGAAACAACCCTTCTCTTTAATCCAACCTGTAGTTCAATAAATTGCCCTTACTTCCAATAACCCCTATTTTTTAACATTTCTGAATGGTTGATTTTGCAGCACCCAATCCAAATGATTCATCATCTTTCATATTTATCGATCCAATCCAAATGATTCATCATCTTTTAAATTTGTCGATCTACCCCAACTATGCTTAAACTACCCAAACTTCTCTTAATAATTCAAAACAGTCCTTCTTTTTAATCCTACACCTAATTCTCTAAATAGAGTTTCCTTCCAACAATTATCCCTTTTATTTAACTACTGTGAAGGGTTGGTTTTTCCAACACCCAATCCAGACGATTCGTCATCTTTCATATTTGTCCATCTACCCCTACTATGCTTAAACTACTCCTGCTTCTCTTAATACTTCAAAACAACCCTTCTTTTTAATCCTACCCATAATTCTCTAAATAGCCTTACTTTAAACAAATACCCTTATTTTTTAACTACTATGAACGGTGTTAGCCCACTTTGTGAACTGGGCAACACAAAGTCAAGATGTGAAACATTGAAAAAACTTGGGAAGTACTGAAGCAGGTCGGATCGAAGCAGCGTATCGGTTCAGATCGGATAAGGTCTTCTGTTCGGATCGGTGAACTATTGCTGTTGGAGTCAGAGAGGCACAGTTGTTCGGATCGGAGGGCAATCTACTTCAAGTTGGATCGGAAAGCCACCCAGTTGCTATAGAGATAGATCAGAGCGGAGCAGAGTAAAAAGGAGAGAAAATTGGTCCTGAGTTAATCCTGTTCGGATCGGAGATGCCGATCCGAACCCCACGAGCATACCCTTCCGATCCGAACACAGTTTCCACGTCACTTTCCTGAATGAGCGCCTTGTTATTCGGAGCGGCTATGACCAGTTCCTACCCACAACGTCCACTGCTCTGATGCGTTGTCAACACAGAAATCTATCCGAACCCGAGGCTAATGGGATGGATGAAACGTGGCTCCGATCCGGATCGGGTTCTGAGCAAATTCTCACCTATAAATACCCTGTCTGGAGACAAAGAAAGGGATCTTTTTTCTGACACTTTGAGAGTTCAACCACCTTCATAACCCGAATTCCAGCACTCCCGGAAAATCCAGATCTTCTTTCATTATTTGTTTTTAGACAATTGAGTGATTCTAAGTGAGTTGTGAGAGAAATCAAGTGAATATTTCATTGTATTTGCAACTAAATCATTGAAAATAGTGAAAGACAAGTGGACGTAGGCATTTCTTCGCCGAACCACGATAAATCCTGTGTGTTCATTCTTATTCTTGATCTCATTTCATTTTGCTTTCAATCAATTTGGGTGTTAGAACCACTTTTTGGTCTAACATTTTGGTGCTTTCACTTAGAAATCATTTGAATTCTTTGTTTTTCGGGATTATCGTTCTACTTTTTGGACCGTTGAGTTCAAAGAAGTTAATCCTCAACTTTCGACGCCCTTGGATATTTGTTGAAGTGATTGTCGAAGAACCATGGCCAAAGGAAAAGGCAAAGAAGTTCAATCTGGTCGAGGAAATGGAGCTGGCGAAGATCAGCAAAATGTGGTTGTGACAAGGTCTCGTGGGCAGAGTTCAGCAGCAGGACGAATCGATGCAGGAAATCCGAACCGCCTTCATGGAGAGAGCTCCGATCCGATCCGGGTAGGAGATTATGAAGTAGTGCATTCCCCCAACCTGAACCGACCCGAGCAGCTTGCCATGTACCGACCTGACCAGGCTCCCCAGCTCCGAACCGACCAGATCTCCCATCTCCGATCCGATCCGACACTTGGTGATGTTGGAACCTCTACTCGAGTCCCTACGAATGCTCCGATTCCAGCCACCAGGGTCAATGATCAGGTCAATCCATCTGCGCCCATTACTCAAGGAGATTTCTCATGCCTACTTGATATGCTTGAGAGTACTAGGGAGGCTATGAAAGTCCACGAGCGCACCAACCTCATGATGCAAGAAAATATGAGACTCATGAGCAGGGAAATTAGCGAACTCCGAAGACAGAGAACGCCTTCCCCGGTTCGTCACACACCAGTGGATCAGTCTTCTTCTTCTGAGGAAGAGCGGCCCCGTGA
This sequence comes from Allium sativum, assembly GCA_030737875.1. NCBI lineage: Eukaryota > Viridiplantae > Streptophyta > Magnoliopsida > Asparagales > Amaryllidaceae > Allium > Allium sativum. The sequence goes on along the minus strand of JASFAX010000038.1, from coordinate 4,546,117 downwards.
ACGAAGGCCGCTTGAACGACCTCAGAATGTGGAGCAGCTGACATTCGGATCTTTGGGGTCTAGCGAGGATATTGCACGAGAACTAGGAAACAATGATCCCACTCTGGGGCAAAGGCTCCAGTCCCCTCCTTCCGAGATCGACCGGGAGCGTAGGGAACGGAATAGAGCAGAAGCAGCTTGAAGTAGAAGGGCATCTCCTGAACAAGAGCCCAGAAGGAACCCGGATACCAGGGCCAGGGAACCTAAACGGCCCCTAACTAATGCTGATGTACGGGCAATGGTGCGCCAGATCATGTCCGAGAGCCGGAACTATACCAATGAAGATTATGGCATTGAGCGAAGCCATACTCCTTTCACTGACGATATCCTCGACTTCCAGTTTCCCCGGCGTTTTAACCTGCCACAGATGGACAAGTACAATGGGAGAACTGATCCGGGACAGCATTTGATGCGAAACTCATGGCTCATGAATGCTGCTGCTGCCCCTGATGCAGTGAAGTGTAAAGCATTCCCGATCCATTTAGAAGATGTGGCGCTGTTCTGGTTTACCCGACTTCCCCCTCGTTCGGTTTCGAATTATAGGGAACTGAGCGAACGTTTTATGAATCAGTTCCGACTCCATACCCGAAAGTCCAAAAGTGTTATTGAATTATCAAGAATTAAGCAGGCGCCAGGAGAGTCCTTGAGGTCATATCTTGACCGTTTTAACTTAGCTGTGACTGAAGTTAGTGACCCGCATGAGCCCACCATTCTGATGGCATTAAATGAAGGAGTCGATCCTGAATCCGAGTTCGGGGATTACCTTTCTGGGAAGACACCCTCCATAAGAGAGATATTCTATGAAAAAGCCGATATTTATTTAAGACGAGAGGAGGCCAGGGCAAACCGAAAGAGAAAGTCTGAAGCGGCTTCAATAGAAAATGTGCAGAGTAACGTCGCCGTGAAGCAGTCTGGGAAAAGTTCTGGAAAGGTTGAAGTAAATGTGGGAAACAAGGGTGGAAACAACAATGCTGGAAACGGGGGCAAGAACAATAACCGTAATGCGAACGGTAACAGAAGAAATAGAAATAAGAGAAGAGATCCTAACAAAAGACCCCGATTCCAGACCTACGAGAATTATACACCATTGAACGACACCCTGGAGAATATTTACCTGGATACGTACAACGTTTTGCAATATAAAAGACCGCCACCTCGTGACTCGACAGAGAAAGAAATGGCAACTGGGAAGTTTTGTTTGTTTCATGGAACTCATGGGCATTCAACCAATGAATGTCAACATTTGAGAGATGTGATTGAGAAGCTGCTGCGAGAAGGGAAACTGGATGAATACAAGGTTGCCCCGAGGGACGGGGGCAAGGAGAGCGAGCTCCAAAACAGATTCTACCTGCTCCCAAGCCTACAGCGCAGCAGAAAGGCAAGGGAATTGTTATCAACTCCATAGTGGGTGGACCTCACCCGGCAATCCTTAGCTTTAGAGCAATGGATCAATATGTAAATGCTGCCAAGCACGTAGATGTGAGTGAAGGTGATGATTTGGAAGATATCGCCCCCATAAAACAACAGAAGACCATGTTTGACGACGTGGTATTCCGCAGCAGAGATAATACTGGGATCTAATCACCCACTGGTGATCCGTTGGTTATTACTACCACCATTGGGCCGGCCTTTGTTCATGAGGTATTAGTAGACAACGGAAGTTCTGGCAATATTTTATTTAAAAAGTCATTCGATCAGATGAAGCTTGAATCTGAAGATTTGAAGCCATGTGAAGGATGGATCAAAGGCTTCAATGGGGCGTCAACAGCCCCATGGGGTACATAGAATTGCCCGTGACCTTGGGGCAAGGAGAACGCCGAAGAGTACGGATGCTTCAGTTCGTAGTATTGGACGTAGATTCGCCTTATAATGCATTTTTGGGGAGGCCTGCCCTTGCTGAGTTCAGAGCTTGTATCGCCCCTTGGTGTTTATTGCTTAAGTTCCCAACCGAAGCCGGAACTGGAGTAATGAGAGGTGATCAAGTTTCCGGACGGGCCTGCTATGTTGCTGAATTAAAGATGTTGATGAAAGGACTTAACATCGAGAGTAAAGATGCCTCGCCTCCCCCAAAGGGGGGCTCGGCGTAGTAATTAGAGAAATCGACCCCGAAGGAGTTGCCCAAAGGAACGCCTGAAGACCTGGATCCCAGAAAAGACGATGAACCAGAGACTAAAAATGCAACTCCTAATGAAGCGACAGTGGAAATTCCCATTGATGAAGCTGATCCAACAAGAGTTTTAAAGATTGGGTCTCAATTGGATCCACGTTGGGCCAAAGAACTAATGGACTTTTTGAAGGCGAACTTGGACGTGTTTGCCTGGACCCACGCTGACATGTGTGGGATATCGTCATCTATCATAAGTCACACACTAAATGTAAACCTGAAACATCCGCCTGTGAAGCAGAAGAGACGTATGCTGGGCCCAGAAAGGTCGGCTGCTCTCAAAGAGGAAGTGGAGAAGCTGAAGCAGAACGGATTTATTCGAGATTCGACATATCCCGACTGGATATCGAATCCCGTCTTGGTAAAGAAGCCGAATGGAAAGTGGCGTACTTGCATTGATTTTTCAGATTTGAACAAAGCTTGCCCAAAAGATAGTTTCCCACTTCCCAGGATTGACCATCTTGTAGATTCGACAGTAGGTCATGAACTTCTCTCTTTCATGGATGCATATTCTGGGTACAACCAAATTCCTATGCACGTGCCAGACCAAGAGCATACATGCTTCATTACGAATTTGGTATTATATTGTTTTGTCGTAATGCCATTCGGATTGAAAATCGCCGGAGCCACTTATCAGCGCTTGGTGAACAGAATGTTTTATAATCAAATAGGGAAGACTATGGAAGTTTACGTGGATGATATTCTTGTCAAATCGAAACAGTCCTCCAGCCATACGCAAGACTTGGCGGAAATGTTTGGTATCCTGCGAAAGTATCGGATGAAGTTGAATCCTCTGAAATGCTCATTTGGAGTGGCATCGGGAAAGTTCCTAGGCTTCATTGTGAGCTCCCGAGGAATTGAAATCAATCCTAGTGTAATGACCCGGATCCTTATGGGTTAATTTTAAATATTTAATATGGATTTAAATATTGGGGAGGATAATATAAATGGAATTTTATATTATGTTGTTAGTTTAATAATCAATTTCGATTTATTTCGAATATATTAAATAGCAGAACACTAAGATGGATTTAGTTGAATTCTAATTTTTATTTGAATTGAAAACAGTTCAAATAATTAATAGGAAATTTAGTTTGAATTTATAACGATAATGATATTTATTCATTTATCAAGGAAATAAATTGTTTGAAATTAATTTTTATTGAATTAAATTAATATCTTCTACTGATAATCGAACTGGACTTCGTGACCTATCCCAGTGTGTCCGGAATAGGGGTATCACCCTAGGATTGACAGTCGTTGGGTTTAGAAAGGAGTTCGGAATCACGGAGTGATTTAAATTCAAGGATATCAGTCTAATTAAAATAAAACAAAATATCCTAGTTGTGTGGAAGGAAATAAAACAGCAAGGTGAAAATAAAGAGGCCTCGTCGTTCAAAACTAAAACCACACCTTTCCTTTATATAATCGCACCATTCTTCCCTCTATAAGATTCATTCTCAGTTCCTCAAATCAAAAACCGATATTCTCCTTTTGCTCCAAACAAATTTCGAGCTCCCCCTTTTCTCAAAATCAATCCAAATACATATGATGTCGTTCATTTTACCTGGCGCGATGAGGTCTGAAGGTTTCAACGTTGAAACCGCAACCTGCTGTGGAGTCGCGATTCATGACAGAGCGGATCGATAACGCGATTTTGGGGCTTGTGGTTTTGGAGCTGGGTTCGACAGTCTTGTGTTGGTTTTTGGGTCCACGGTGGTTCGCTATAGTGATGGAGCGAAGTCTGGGACCGAAAGGAGATGGCGATGCATTCTAGAAGTCGGTGCAGGTGTTCAGATGAAAGCAGTAGCGAGCGTGGGGTTTATAGGTTCTTCATTTGCCAGAGCTTGTGCGAGATTTACCGGTTCTGGCATGACTTTGGGTTATTCAGTTGTAAGCTGGGGATTTCTAGTGCTTACGTTGTTGATAGAAAAGGCAGAACGATGGTAGTAGGAAGAGAAAGGCCTCATGTTTTTATCAGTGAAGGTTGACAGTATTTGGGAAAAAGCTTCAGGAATTGGGGTTTTATTCGCAGAGAAGAAGGTGTTGTTTTAAAAGGGAACTAAGGTAATCTTAATTAAATTAGTTTAGTTAATATTTATTTTAAATTAAATTAGTTTAATGTATACCCAAACTCATAAAATTATTTTATAATCATGTTAATTTGTAATACAAAATAAAATGTAGATGGGGTCAAAGAAAAATCATTAACCAAGTTGAGCGGATCTCGTAGCTGCGAGAGATACGAACAAGAGTTGGTTTTGAAGTCGCTTTGGATTTTTATTCAGAATAAGTCAATCAACAAATGAAATCACGGTGAGTAAACCTCACTCACCATTTAATTAGAATTATTTCTAGTTGTTAAAAATAATTGTTATGCTTGTTTGAATATTGTTTGGTTGATTTAAAATATATATTAGTTATTTAGGACTATTATATATATATATATTGGGTTGATTGATTGGTTGGATTCCCGCAGTCTCACTAGCGGATGCCCGCAGTTTCATAGCGGATGATTACCCTATACGCCCCACGCTATGATTAGTGGATGACCTTCTATACCGCGATATCCTGCCTCGAAGCAGGATGGGTATTACTATGCTGACTAACATCTGTGGATGCAGGAAAACAGGTTGGAGGAATCCAACTGGATTCCTCAAAAATATATTATCTGTTTGTTGTTTGTTTGATTCCATATATATTCATATATGATGTGTTAAAAATCAAATGATTGAAAATTGGTTGATTTGATTGTTTAAAAATATAATTGGGGCTTGAATATTGATTTATATAAAAAAATATCGAAAAGGGTATTTGAAATTTAAAAGGGGAATTCTATTTTTATAAATAGAATTTGAATTTTTAATGAACTAGAGAAAACATTAACTTGTTTTGAATATATATGAACGAGTATTGAATTTATAAACTCTATTTATAAATGAAAGGATGGAATTTGAATCGAATTTATAAAGTTGTTTATAAATGAAAGGATGGAATTTGAATCGAATTTATAAAGTTGTTTATAAATGAAAGGATGGAATTTGAATCGAATTTATAAACGTTGTTTATAAATGAAAATATAGGCTTTGAATCGAATTTATAAACGTTGTTTATAAATGAAAAGATAGGTTTTGAATTGAATTTATAAAGTTGTTTATAAATGAAAATATGGGATTTGAATTGAAGTTATAAACGTTGTTTATAAATAATGCAGAGAATTCAAATAGAATTTGAATATAGAATTCAAATGGACTTTAACAATAGAATTTGAATATAGAATTCAAATGGACTTAAACTATAGAATTGAATATATAATTCAAATGGACTTTAACTGTAGAATTTGAATATAGAATTCAAATGGACTTTAACAATAGAATTTGAATATAGAATTCAAATGGACTTAAACTATATATTTGAATATAGAATTCAAATGGACTTTAACTATAGAATTTGAAAATAGAATTCAAATGAAGTTTTAAATAAAGAGAATTCAAAAAGAATTGAATTGGAATTTGAATAGAGAAGTCGGTAAGGAAACGGGAGTATGAGTATAATTAGAATTTGTTAATATGCAGTTAAAATATATTTGAACATGTCATGTTCAAATATGAAGGTGAAATAGACTGAAAAGTTAAGTAACATATTTAATTAACAAATTGAGTTAAAACGATTGGTATAGTTAAAATAGATTGGACAGGTATAGACATACAGGAGACAGGTATGGAATAAAGTATAGAAGTGAAATAAATAGAATGCCCGACAAAAAGGTACGTATTTAATTTCCATATGAGATTTTATGCGCCGTATCGGCAAGCCGCTTGGCTTTTTCTTTTTCTTTTTGAGATAAGAAGGACCGGGAAAGCTATTTGAAATTTCCCGATGCTCCCGGTACAAAGGAGGTTATGGCGAATTTTTCCGGAAATTTAAGGAGATAGAATATTTTTAAGATAATTTGATAGTTAGAAATTTACATATCAAAATACATAGAAGTCGATAAGAAAACGAACTTAGAAATAGAATAGTATAATCAAAAAGGAAGTATAAGAATAAAACCTCGTAAGGATAAAAGAGAAAGTATATACGTGTTTAAAAGTAAATCAGTAGTTGTATGGAATTGATTTGTTCGAGTAAGTAGTCTTGTCTGTTTTGACATTAAATGTTATTCAGTCAAGGTCTGAGAGGTAATTATACTCCAACTTGGTTGATTTCATGATATACCGATAAGTAGCAAGATTCAGGCTCGAAGATCAACGTGGAATAAGAATTCGTTAAATACTGTATTTGGGTTGTCGTAACGATGTTTTACACAACATCTGTTTTAACCCAAATATGTGCAAAGCTTGGAAATAGAATAATGAATATTTTCTAAAGTTTAGAAAATAAAAGAAGGCGATATATGGAAATGTTTTCCAAATAACGTATAAGGCCAATATGGTTATTGAAAATATTTGGTTAACAAATATTGATAAGAAATAGAGAAGAGATTTAATTAATGGAATATTAATTAAAGTTTCAGTGATTGTTGGATGTTTGGATGAACACTTGTTTTATTCGATAGTTAAATCATCGACTATCGAAACACTTGTTTTTATTCGATAGTTAAATCACAGACTATCGGAGTTTTGACCATCGTTGTCAATATGGAGAGACCGGTTGGATTATTATCCGAAGAACCACTCCGTATTGGCAGTAGCGTGCGAATCAGATTATATAAGGATAATCGAAGACGGAGTAGAGTGCAAGGACTTTTTCTATTTATAGAAATAGTGCCTTCGGCTCATCCTGTTCCTGGGTGACTTGTATGGATGAATGTCTGACAGAGTATTTCTAGACGATCACGTATATGGATTTCTCCAATCGTACCAAGAGTGGAAGCGGAGAAGGAAACTTCTTTTAGCTAACACGTAATGTACTGTTGAGGACGTCAATCGGTGATTTGATGGATTTGACCATGTGGCATTCGAAGTGAATCTGGTGTGATGATAAAGCGTAGCTTCTAGCCTCATCATCCGGTAAATGACAGAAATCGGGCAAGCAACATGGCTATGTAGGTCGCACCTATTAGGGTGTATAATCACCTGATCTAGAGTTTCATTTACTTCTAAAAATCTATTGTCGATGCTGTCCCATTCGGGAAACGGTTGCTGATCCCAATCGTTGGTGATATACATTCGATACACTCAAGCGAAATGAGTGGTCGGTCATGTGTGGCTGAGTTGCAAGATGTTCTTGTTGAACTCGGTGTATTCTCCTCTAGAGATATACCAGCGGAAGGTGATTCCATACCTTGTCATAGTTGGAAATCCATTACCCAATACGTGCTTGCGGTTTTGATTGTATATTATATATGTGGAACGTGAGATGCAAGCGTTCCACTAGATTGTTATCTACTTGATTTAGACATTATTATAATATCAAAAGAGTTTTGATATAAAGATAAATCAAGTGTTTGGATTCTCATAAGGGAAAACCCGTTCCGTGTTATACGGCATGGTCTTATGAGATATCATTTAGTTTCCTGAAACTGTTTTAAACTGTTTACTCATACCAATGGAATTATACGATGTCGATAGGAGTTTATAAACACTTGAACAGGAGATTGGACACGATATTGTTTTAAATAGTTAAGTTGATTGTTAGGATTATAATCGAATTAGATTATAAAACAGAAATAGTTATATATATAACCAATGGAATTTGTATATGAAATCAAATATACAAATGTGATAAATTGAAATTGAATTCCAACCAGAATTAAGAATTTAAAATCCTGGGAGTTTCGAAAATATTTTTCTAAATGGATTTTGAAAGAAATATAGCACTGGAACTCATTCAGTAGCTGGGAAATAATTCTGATAATGGTCGCAACATCATCAGTGTTCATTTTCGAGTTTCTAAGTGATGAATTGCTGCCTTAGAAAATTTTTGATGGAAATTTGTTTGAAAGGAAAAACAAGTTGTTTGAAAATTCAAATATTTTGAATTTGGGATAGGTATAAATATATGTATATATTTATATAACTTCAAAGGAATTTTGAAATGTGAAATGGGAATATAGATTTCAAATAGAAGTAAAATAAAGGAATTTGAATATATATATAATTCAAATAGAAGTGAAATAGAATTTGAATTCAAAGGAATTCAAATGAGTTTGAATAAAGGAAAAATTCAAATAGAAATTGTATAAGAAAAATTGAAATGGAATTTGAATTCAAAAGGAATTCAAAGGAATTCAAATAGAAATATATGGCTTTGTTGTTGTTGTTGTTGAATTTGAATTCAAAGGAATTCAAATGGATTTGAATAAAGAAATTCAAATGGAATTTGAATATTGTAAATATATAGAATTTCAAATAGTAGTGAAATAGATCGGGAATATTATGTTGAAATGGGAAAACATGGATTTGATATATATTAAAAATATATCAAGAATGGAGTTGAATTTATTATAAACGAAGTTAAAATGTTTATATTTATAAATATAATTAAAACGAGCTCGCCATAGTGCGGCAGTTCGTAAATTGGCGATACGAACTTCAATTTAGTATACAGAACTCAGTTGAAGTCGGAATTCGGTGAAACAAGAATCGTCGGGACCGGTTGAATAATAGTTTTCTAATGAGAGAGAAAAATCTGGATTTCGTCATATAGATTTTGAGATAGGTCAAAATCAAATTTCAAAAAAATGAAGCGCCAGAAACCATTTAAAACCACAATGGTTTATATATATATATAAGTAAAAGGATTTTTAAAGTAAATAAAATCCGAATGGCCATGAGAAAAATATAGACTTGAGTTATAAAATGAATGTGAACTCAAGCGAAGTAGATAAAATGGTTTGGGAAACAATGATCATATTTCTGATTTTTGAATAGAATTAACTAAGTAAAAGAGAAATTAGTTAATCAAAGTTGAATCGAAACTGGGGTTTTTGGATAAGTAAAAGAGATTGAGAATCTATATTCGAAATCGAATGTATAACTCGAGTTGAAAATATTATTAGATGAGTTATAATTAAGTTGACATATATTTGAACAAGTTATATTCAAATAAAAAGGGTAAAATCGGCAAAACGGTTAATTAGCAACGTGTTAATGGGAATTTGAAGGGTTGAAAATTAAAATTAACTTAAGTAAGTTAAATGGATCGAAATGAATAAATTGAGTAAAATCAATGTAAATGAAATATGAATTGGGTGTGGATAAAGGAGAAACCAAAAGAGTTAAAGAGGAAATATATTTGTAACACAAATACAAGGGAAGTTATGTGCAAACAAATAGAAGGAGAGATATTTGTAAAAACATTTGCAAATAGAATTTGAACAGGGAATATTTGTAAAACATTTACAAATAGATTCAATGGGAATATTTATTTATAGAAAATAAATAGAATGTTGTAGATGAGATATTTATTTGTTAAATAAATAGAATTTAATCAAAGGAATATTCAGAAGATGAATAGAAAATGGAAATTTGTTTTTAACAGATAAATGGAAAGATTAATTTATAAATAACAGTTTATAAATTAAATTAAATATTTATCACTGGATAAATGGAATATATAAGTCTGAGCTTATATAGAGAAGAGATATTGGTTTTTAACACTAATAGTTTTAAATAGAAGGGGTATACAACACTTGTATAAGTGAAGTAACGTTATTAAAGAGAACATTTATAAAGTGAAGAACTGTTACTAAAAGTAAATCTTTATAAATGAATAAACGTTTTCCAATAGGAGTTATTCGAATAGGAGAAGTCGATTAGAGATAGAAATAATCGATTAGAGTTAATCAGTTAGGGTTAATCCGTAGAGTTCATCAAATATTTGTTATTCAAGTAAAGAGTTAACCAGATAAAGTTAATTGGACATAAATACATAATTAATCGAGTTAAAATTTAATTGAATGTTAGTTATTCAATTAAAATTGATCGAATATAGTTATTGAAATAGAGTTAGTCAAGCAAAGTTACTCAGGATAAGTTACCAATTCATATGACTGCTAGCGTAATTCGCAGGGCTGCAGTTAGCCTAGGGCAGTCGGATGTTTCCTTAGGGAATCAGGTGTAACCATTGTGATCGCTGCGATCTAGAGTCAAGCGAATGGAGTTAAATTGAATATTGGTTATTCGAATAGGATCAAAGGAGTTAATCGAATATTAGTTTATTCAGATAGAATTAAAGGAGTTATCGAATATAGTTTTATTCGAAAGGAATTATCGATTAATAGTTAATCGAAGGAGTTATCGATTATTAGTAAATCGGAGGAGTTATCGATTATTTGTTAATCGAAATGAGTTATCGATTATAGTTTAATCGAAAGGAGTTATCGATTAGTTTAATCAAAGTGAGTTATAGAATATTGGTTATTCGAAGGAGTTATCGAATTTAGTTATTCGATGGAGTTAATCGAAAAGAGTTAAATCCATTAGGGTTAATTGATAAGAGTGATTGAATAGAGTAAATCGAATATAGTTTATTCGAAGAAAGGTTTTCGAATCTAGTTATTCGAAGGAGAGATTATCGAATATAGTTACTCGAAGGGAGGAGTTATCGAATATGGATTTATTCGAAGGAGAGTTATGCAAGGAAGTTTGAAATGTTGAGTATCAACATAAATAAGTTTTGAAAAGATAAATGGGTTTGTAGCACTTTTTCTACCTTAGCAATTTCGAGGACGAAATTATTTTAAGTGGGGAAGAATGTAATGACCCGGATCCTTATGGGTTAATTTTAAATATTTAATATGGATTTAAATATTGGGGAGGATAATATAAATGGAATTTTATATTATGTTATTAGTTTAATAATCAATTTCGATTTATTTCGAATATATTAAATAGCAGAACACTAAGATGGATTTAGTTGAATTCTAATTTTTATTTGAATTGAAAACAGTTCAATTAATTAATAGGAAATTTAGTTTGAATTTATAACGATAATGATATTTATTCATTTATCGAGGAAATAAATTGTTTGAAATTAATTTTTATTGAATTAAATTAATATCTTCTACTGATAATCGAACTGGACTTCGTGACCTATCCCAGTGTGTCCGGAATAGGGGTATCACCCTAGGATTGACAGTCGTTGGGTTTAGAAAGGAGTTCGGAATCACGGAGTGATTTAAATTCAAGGATATCAGTCTAATTAAAATAAAACAAAATATCCTAGTTGTGTGGAAGGAAATAAAACAGCAAGGTGAAAATAAAGAGGCCTCGTCGTTCAAAACTAAAACCACACCTTTCCTTTATATAATCGCACCATTCTTCCCTCTATAAGATTCATTCTCAGTTCCTCAAATCAAAAACCGATACTCTCCTTTTGCTCCAAACAAATTTCGAGCTCCCCCTTTTCTCAAAATCAATCCAAATACATATGATGTCGTTCATTTTACCTGGCGCGATGAGGTCTGAAGGTTTCAACGTTGAAACCGCAACCTGCTGTGGAGTCGCGATTCATGACAGAGCGGATCGATAACGCGATTTTGGGGCTTGTGGTTTTGGAGCTGGGTTCGACAGTCTTGTGTTGGTTTTTGGGTCCACGGTGGTTCGCTATAGTGATGGAGCGAAGTCTGGGACCGAAAGGAGATGGCGATGCATTCTAGAAGTCGGTGCAGGCGTTCAGATGAAAGCAGTAGCGAGCGTGGGGTTTATAGGTTCTTCATTTGCCAGAGCTTGTGCGAGATTTACCGGTTCTGGCATGACTTTGGGTTATTCAGTTGTAAGCTGGGGATTTCTAGTGCTTACGTTGTTGATAGAAAAGGCAGAACGATGGTAGTAGGAAGAGAAAGGCCTCATGTTTTTATCAGTGAAGGTTGACAGTATTTGGGAAAAAGCTTCAGGAATTGGGGTTTTATTCGCAGAGAAGAAGGTGTTGTTTTAAAAGGGAACTAAGGTAATCTTAATTAAATTAGTTTAGTTAATATTTATTTTAAATTAAATTAGTTTAATGTATACCCAAACTCATAAAATTATTTTATAATCATGTTAATTTGTAATACAAAATAAAATGTAGATGGGGTCAAAGAAAAATCATTAACCAAGTTGAGCGGATCTCGTAGCTGCGAGAGATACGAACAAGAGTTGGTTTTGAAGTCGCTTTGGATTTTTATTCAGAATAAGTCAATCAACAAATGAAATCACGGTGAGTAAACCTCACTCACCATTTAATTAGAATTATTTCTAGTTGTTAAAAATAATTGTTATGCTTGTTTGAATATTGTTTGGTTGATTTAAAATATATATTAGTTATTTAGGACTATTATATATATATATTGGGTTGATTGATTGGTTGGATTCCCGCAGTCTCACTAGCGGATGCCCGCAGTTTCATAGCGGATGATTACCCTATACGCCCCACGCTATGATTAGTGGATGACCTTCTATACCGCGATATCCTGCCTCGAAGCAGGATGGGTATTACTATGCTGACTAACATCTGTGGATGCAGGAAAACAGGTTGGAGGAATCCAACTGGATTCCTCAAAAATATATTATCTGTTTGTTGTTTGTTTGATTCCATATATATTCATATATGATGTGTTAAAAATCAAATGATTGAAAATTGGTTGATTTGATTGTTTAAAAATATAATTGGGGCTTGAATATTGATTTATATAAAAAAATATCGAAAAGGGTATTTGAAATTTAAAAGGGGAATTCTATTTTTATAAATAGAATTTGAATTTTTAATGAACTAGAGAAAACATTAACTTGTTTTGAATATATATGAACGAGTATTGAATTTATAAACTCTATTTATAAATGAAAGGATGGAATTTGAATCGAATTTATAAAGTTGTTTATAAATGAAAGGATGGAATTTGAATCGAATTTATAAAGTTGTTTATAAATGAAAGGATGGAATTTGAATCGAATTTATAAACGTTGTTTATAAATGAAAATATAGGCTTTGAATCGAATTTATAAACGTTGTTTATAAATGAAAAGATAGGTTTTGAATTGAATTTATAAAGTTGTTTATAAATGAAAATATGGGATTTGAATTGAAGTTATAAACGTTGTTTATAAATAATGCAGAGAATTCAAATAGAATTTGAATATAGAATTCAAATGGACTTTAACAATAGAATTTGAATATAGAATTCAAATGGACTTAAACTATAGAATTGAATATATAATTCAAATGGACTTTAACTGTAGAATTTGAATATAGAATTCAAATGGACTTTAACAATAGAATTTGAATATAGAATTCAAATGGACTTAAACTATATATTTGAATATAGAATTCAAATGGACTTTAACTATAGAATTTGAAAATAGAATTCAAATGAAGTTTTAAATAAAGAGAATTAAAAAAGAATTGAATTGGAATTTGAATAGAGAAGTTGATAAGGAAACGGGAGTATGAGTATAATTAGAATTTGTTAATATGCAGTTAAAATATATTTGAACATGTCATGTTCAAATATGAAGGTGAAATAGACTGAAAAGTTAAGTAACATATTTAATTAACAAATTGAGTTAAAACGATTGGTATAGTTAAAATAGATTGGACAGGTATAGACATACAAGAGACTGGTATGGAATAAAGTATAGAAGTGAAATAAATAGAATGCCCGACAAAAAGGTACGTATTTAATTTCCATATGAGATTTTATGCGCCGTATCGGCAAGCCGCTTGGCTTTTTCTTTTTCTTTTTGAGATAAGAAGGACCGGGAAAGCTATTTGAAATTTCCCGATGCTCCCGGTACAAAGGAGGTTATGGCGAATTTTTCCGGAAATTTAAGGAGATAGAATATTTTTAAGATAATTTGATAGTTAGAAATTTACATATCAAAATACATAGAAGTCGATAAGAAAACGAACTTAGAAATAGAATAGTATAATCAAAAAGGAAGTATAAGAATAAAACCTCGTAAGGATAAAAGAGAAAGTATATACGTGTTTAAAAGTAAATCAGTAGTTGTATGGAATTGATTTGTTCGAGTAAGTAGTCTTGTCTGTTTTGACATTAAATGTTATTCAGTCAAGGTCTGAGATGTAATTATACTCCAACTTGGTTGATTTCATGATATACCGATAAGTAGCAAGATTCAGGCTCGAAGATCAACGTGGAATAAGAATTCGTTAAATACTGTATTTGGGTTGTCGTAACGATGTTTTACACAACATCTGTTTTAACCCAAATATGTGCAAAGCTTGGAAATAGAATAATGAATATTTTCTAAAGTTTAGAAAATAAAAGAAGGCGATATATGGAAATGTTTTCCAAATAACGTATAAGGCCAATATGGTTATTGAAAATATTTGGTTAACAAATATTGATAAGAAATAGAGAAGAGATTTAATTAATGGAATATTAATTAAAGTTTCAGTGATTGTTGGATGTTTGGATGAACACTTGTTTTATTCGATAGTTAAATCATCGACTATCGAAACACTTGTTTTTATTCGATAGTTAAATCACAGACTATCGGAGTTTTGACCATCGTTGTCAATATGGAGAGACCGGTTGGATTATTATCCGAAGAACCACTCCGTATTGGCAGTAGCGTGCGAATCAGATTATATAAGGATAATCGAAGACGGAGTAGAGTGCAAGGACTTTTTCTATTTATAGAAATAGTGCCTTCGGCTCATCCTGTTCCTGGGTGACTTGTATGGATGAATGTCTGACAGAGTATTTCTAGACGATCACGTATATGGATTTCTCCAATCGTACCAAGAGTGGAAGCGGAGAAGGAAACTTCTTTTAGCTAACACGTAATGTACTGTTGAGGACGTCAATCGGTGATTTGATGGATTTGACGATGTGGCATTCGAAGTGAATCTGGTGTGATGATAAAGCGTAGCTTCTAGCCTCATCATCCGGTAAATGACAGAAATCGGGCAAGCAACATGGCTATGTAGGTCGCACCTATTAGGGTGTATAATCACCTGATCTAGAGTTTCATTTACTTCTAAAAATCTATTGTCGATGCTGTCCCATTCGGGAAACGGTTGCTGATCCCAATCGTTGGTGATATACATTCGATACACTCAAGCGAAATGAGTGGTCGGTCATGTGTGGCTGAGTTGCAAGATGTTCTTGTTGAACTCGGTGTATTCTCCTCTAGAGATATACCAGCGGAAGGTGATTCCATACCTTGTCATAGTTGGAAATCCATTACCCAATACGTGCTTGCGGTTTTGATTGTATATTATATATGTGGAACGTGAGATGCAAGCGTTCCACTAGATTGTTATCTACTTGATTTAGACATTATTATAATATCAAAAGAGTTTTGATATAAAGATAAATCAAGTGTTTGGATTCTCATAAGGGAAAACCCGTTCCGTGTTATACGGCATGGTCTTATGAGATATCATTTAGTTTCCTGAAACTGTTTTAAACTGTTTACTCATACCAATGGAATTATACGATGTCGATAGGAGTTTATAAACACTTGAACAGGAGATTGGACACGATATTGTTTTAAATAGTTAAGTTGATTGTTAGGATTATAATCGAATTAGATTATAAAACAGAAATAGTTATATATATAACCAATGGAATTTGTATATGAAATCAAATATACAAATGTGATAAATTGAAATTGAATTCCAACCAGAATTAAGAATTTAAAATCCTGGGAGTTTCGAAAATATTTTTCTAAATGGATTTTGAAAGAAATATAGCACTGGAACTCATTCAGTAGCTGGGAAATAATTCTGATAATGGTCGCAACATCATCAGTGTTCATTTTCGAGTTTCTAAGTGATGAATTGCTGCCTTAGAAAATTTTTGATGGAAATTTGTTTGAAAGGAAAAACAAGTTGTTTGAAAATTCAAATATTTTGAATTTGGGATAGGTATAAATATATGTATATATTTATATAACTTCAAAGGAATTTTGAAATGTGAAATGGGAATATAGATTTCAAATAGAAGTAAAATAAAGGAATTTGAATATATATATAATTCAAATAGAAGTGAAATAGAATTTGAATTCAAAGGAATTCAAATGAGTTTGAATAAAGGAAAAATTCAAATAGAAATTGTATAAGAAAAATTGAAATGGAATTTGAATTCAAAAGGAATTCAAAGGAATTCAAATAGAAATATATGGCTTTGTTGTTGTTGTTGTTGAATTTGAATTCAAAGGAATTCAAATGGATTTGAATAAAGAAATTCAAATGGAATTTGAATATTGTAAATATATAGAATTTCAAATAGTAGTGAAATAGATCGGGAATATTATGTTGAAATGGGAAAACATGGATTTGATATATATTAAAAATATATCAAGAATGGAGTTGAATTTATTATAAACGAAGTTAAAATGTTTATATTTATAAATATAATTAAAACGAGCTCGCCATAGTGCGGCAGTTCGTAAATTGGCGATACGAACTTCAATTTAGTATACAGAACTCAGTTGAAGTCGGAATTCGGTGAAACAAGAATCGTCGGGACCGGTTGAATAATAGTTTTCTAATGAGAGAGAAAAATCTGGATTTCGTCATATAGATTTTGAGATAGGTCAAAATCAAATTTCAAAAAAATGAAGCGCCAGAAACCATTTAAAACCACAATGGTTTATATATATATAAGTAAAAGGATTTTTAAAGTAAATAAAATCCGAATGGCCATGAGAAAAATATAGACTTGAGTTATAAAATGAATGTGAACTCAAGCGAAGTAGATAAAATGGTTTGGGAAACAATGATCATATTTCTGATTTTTGAATAGAATTAACTAAGTAAAAGAGAAATTAGTTAATCAAAGTTGAATCGAAACTGGGGTTTTTGGATAAGTAAAAGAGATTGAGAATCTATATTCGAAATCGAATGTATAACTCGAGTTGAAAATATTATTAGATGAGTTATAATTAAGTTGACATATATTTGAACAAGTTATATTCAAATAAAAAGGGTAAAATCGGCAAAACGGTTAATTAGCAACGAGTTAATGGGAATTTGAAGGGTTGAAAATTAAAATTAACTTAAGTAAGTTAAATGGATCGAAATGAATAAATCGAGTAAAATCAATGTAAATGAAATATGAATTGGGTGTGGATAAAGGAAAAACCAAAAGAGTTAAAGAGGAAATATATTTGTAACACAAATACAAGGGAAGTTATGTGCAAACAAATAGAAGGAGAGATATTTGTAAAAACATTTGCAAATAGAATTTGAACAGGGAATATTTGTAAAACATTTACAAATAGATTCAATGGGAATATTTATTTATAGAAAATAAATAGAATGTTGTAGATGAGATATTTATTTGTTAAATAAATAGAATTTAATCAAAGGAATATTCAGAAGATGAATAGAAAATGGAAATTTGTTTTTAACAGATAAATGGAAAGATTAATTTATAAATAACAGTTTATAAATTAAATTAAATATTTATCACTGGATAAATGGAATATATAAGTCTGAGCTTATATAGAGAAGAGATATTGGTTTTTAACACTAATAGTTTTAAATAGAAGGGGTATACAACACTTGTATAAGTGAAGTAACGTTATTAAAGAGAACATTTATAAAGTGAAGAACTGTTACTAAAAGTAAATCTTTATAAATGAATAAACGTTTTCCAATAGGAGTTATTCGAATAGGAGAAGTCGATTAGAGATAGAAATAATCGATTAGAGTTAATCAGTTAGGGTTAATCCGTAGAGTTCATCAAATATTTGTTATTCAAGTAAAGAGTTAACCAGATAAAGTTAATTGGACATAAATACATAATTAATCGAGTTAAAATTTAATTGAATGTTAGTTATTCAATTAAAATTGATCGAATATAGTTATTGAAATAGAGTTAGTCAAGCAAAGTTACTCAGGATAAGTTACCAATTCATATGACTGCTAGCGTAATTCGCAGGGCTGCAGTTAGCCTAGGGCAGTCGGATGTTTCCTTAGGGAATCAGGTGTAACCATTGTGATCGCTGCGATCTAGAGTCAAGCGAATGGAGTTAAATTGAATATTGGTTATTCGAATAGGATCAAAGGAGTTAATCGAATATTAGTTTATTCAGATAGAATTAAAGGAGTTATCGAATATAGTTTTATTCGAAAGGAATTATCGATTAATAGTTAATCGAAGGAGTTATCGATTATTAGTAAATCGGAGGAGTTATCGATTATTTGTTAATCGAAATGAGTTATCGATTATAGTTTAATCGAAAGGAGTTATCGATTAGTTTAATCAAAGTGAGTTATAGAATATTGGTTATTCGAAGTAGTTATCGAATTTAGTTATTCGATGGAGTTAATCGAAAAGAGTTAAATCCATTAGGGTTAATTGATAAGAGTAATTGAATAGAGTAAATCGAATATAGTTTATTCGAAGAAAGGTTTTCGAATCTAGTTATTCGAAGGAGAGATTATCGAATATAGTTACTCGAAGGGAGGAGTTATCGAATATGGATTTATTCGAAGGAGAGTTATGCAAGGAAGTTTGAAATGTTGAGTATCAACATAAATAAGTTTTGAAAAGATAAATGGGTTTGTAGCACTTTTTCTACCTTAGCAATTTCGAGGACGAAATTATTTTAAGTGGGGAAGAATGTAATGACCCGGATCCTTATGGGTTAATTTTAAATATTTAATATGGATTTAAATATTGGGGAGGATAATATAAATGGAATTTTATATTATGTTATTAGTTTAATAATCAATTTCGATTTATTTCGAATATATTAAATAGCAGAACACTAAGATGGATTTAGTTGAATTCTAATTTTTATTTGAATTGAAAACAGTTCAAATAATTAATAGGAAATTTAGTTTGAATTTATAACGATAATGATATTTATTCATTTATCGAGGAAATAAATTGTTTGAAATTAATTTTTATTGAATTAAATTAATATCTTCTACTGATAATCGAACTGGACTTCGTGACCTATCCCAGTGTGTCCGGAATAGGGGTATCACCCTAGGATTGACAGTCGTTGGGTTTAGAAAGGAGTTCGGAATCACGGAGTGATTTAAATTCAAGGATATCAGTCTAATTAAAATAAAACAAAATATCCTAGTTGTGTGGAAGGAAATAAAACAGCAAGGTGAAAATAAAGAGGCCTCGTCGTTCAAAACTAAAACCGCACCTTTCCTTTATATAATCGCACCATTCTTCCCTCTATAAGATTCATTCTCAGTTCCTCAAATCAAAAACCGATACTCTCCTTTTGCTCCAAACAAATTTCGAGCTCCCCCTTTTCTCAAAATCAATCCAAATACATATGATGTCGTTCATTTTACCTGGCGCGATGAGGTCTGAAGGTTTCAACGTTGAAACCGCAACCTGCTGTGGAGTCGCGATTCATGACAGAGCGGATCGATAACGCGATTTTGGGGCTTGTGGTTTTGGAGCTGGGTTCGACAGTCTTGTGTTGGTTTTTGGGTCCACGGTGGTTCGCTATAGGTGATGGAGAGAAGTCTGGGACCGAAAGGAGATGGCGATGCATTTTAGAAGTCGGGGCAGGCGTTCAGATGATAGCAGTAGCGAGCGTGGGGTTTATAGGTTCTTCATTTGCCAGAGCTTGTGCGAGATTTACCGGTTCTAGCATGACTTTGGGTTATTCAGTTGTAAGCTAGGGATTTCTAGTGCTTACGTTGTTGATAGAAAAGGCAGAACGATGGTAGTAGGAAGAGAAAGGCCTCATGTTTTTATCAGTGAAGGTTGACAGTATTTGGGAAAAAGCTTCAGGAATTGGGGTTTTATTCGCAGAGAAGAAGGTGTTGTTTTAAAAGGGAACTAAGGTAATCTTAATTAAATTAGTTTAGTTAATATTTATTTTAAATTAAATTAGTTTAATGTATACCCAAACTCATAAAATTATTTTATAATCATGTTAATTTGTAATACAAAATAAAATGTAGATGGGGTCAAAGAAAAATCATTAACCAAGTTGAGCGGATCTCGTAGCTGCGAGAGATACGAACAAGAGTTGGTTTTGAAGTCGCTTTGGATTTTTATTCAGAATAAGTCAATCAACAAATGAAATCACGGTGAGTAAACCTCACTCACCATTTAATTAGAATTATTTCTAGTTGTTAAAAATAATTGTTATGCTTGTTTGAATATTGTTTGGTTGATTTAAAATATATATTAGTTATTTAGGACTATTATATATATATTGGGTTGATTGATTGGTTGGATTCCCGAAGTCTCATTAGCGGATGCCCGCAGTTTCATAGCGGATGATTACCTTATACGCCCCACGCTATGATTAGTGGATGACCTTCTATACCGCGATATCATGCCTCGAAGCAGGATGGGTATTACTATGCTGACTAACATCTGTGGATGCAGGAAAACAGGTTGGAGGAATCCAACTGGATTCCTCAAAAATATATTATCTGTTTGTTGTTTGTTTGATTCCATATATATTCATATATGATGTGTTAAAAATCAAATGATTGAAAATTGGTTGATTTGATTGTTTAAAAATATAATTGGGGCTTGAATATTGATTTATATAAAAAAATATCGAAAAGGGTATTTGAAATTTAAAAGGGGAATTCTATTTTTATAAATAGAATTTGAATTTTTAATGAACTAGAGAAAACATTAACTTGTTTTGAATATATATGAACGAGTATTGAATTTATAAACTCTATTTATAAATGAAAGGATGGAATTTGAATCGAATTTATAAAGTTGTTTATAAATGAAAGGATGGAATTTGAATCGAATTTATAAAGTTGTTTACAAATGAAAGGATGGAATTTGAATCGAATTTATAAACGTTGTTTATAAATGAAAATATGGGCTTTGAATCGAATTTATAAACGTTGTTTATAAATGAAAAGATAGGTTTTGAATTGAATTTATAAAGTTGTTTATAAATGAAAATATGGGATTTGAATTGAAGTTATAAACGTTGTTTATAAATAATGCAGAGAATTCAAATAGAATTTGAATATAGAATTCAAATGGACTTTAACAATAGAATTTGAATATAGAATTCAAATGGACTTAAACTATAGAATTGAATATATAATTCAAATGGACTTTAACTATAGAATTTGAATATAGAATTCAAATGGACTTTAACAATAGAATTTGAATATAGAATTCAAATGGACTTAAACTATATATTTGAATATAGAATTCAAATGGACTTTAACTATAGAATTTGAAAATAGAATTCAAATGAAGTTTTAAATAAAGAGAATTCAAAAAGAATTGAATTGGAATTTGAATAGAGAAGTCGGTAAGGAAACGAGAGTATGAGTATAATTAGAATTTGTTAATATGCAGTTAAAATATATTTGAACATGTCATGTTCAAATATGAAGGTGAAATAGACTGAAAAGTTAAGTAACATATTTAATTAACAAATTGAGTTAAAACGATTGGTATAGTTAAAATAGATTGGACAGGTATAGACATACAGGAGACAGGTATGGAATAAAGTATAGAAGTGAAATAAATAGAATGCCCGACAAAAAGGTACGTATTTAATTTCCATATGAGATTTTATGCGCCGTATCGGCAAGCCGCTTGGCTTTTTCTTTTTCTTTTTGAGATAAGAAGGACCGGGAAAGCTATTTGAAATTTCCCGATGCTCCCGGTACAAAGGAGGTTATGGCGAATTTTTCCGGAAATTTAAGGAGATAGAATATTTTTAAGATAATTTGATAGTTAGAAATTTACATATCAAAATACATAGAAGTCGATAAGAAAACGAACTTAGAAATAGAATAGTATAATCAAAAAGGAAGTATAAGAATAAAACCTCGTAAGGATAAAAGAGAAAGTATATACGTGTTTAAAAGTAAATCAGTAGTTGTATGGAATTGATTTGTTCGAGTAAGTAGTCTTGTCTGTTTTGACATTAAATGTTATTCAGTCAAGGTCTGAGAGGTAATTATACTCCAACTTGGTTGATTTCATGATATACCGATAAGTAGCAAGATTCAGGCTCGAAGATCAACGTGGAATAAGAATTCGTTAAATACTGTATTTGGGTTGTCGTAACGATGTTTTACACAACATCTGTTTTAACCCAAATATGTGCAAAGCTTGGAAATAGAATAATGAATATTTTCTAAAGTTTAGAAAATAAAAGAAGGCGATATATGGAAATGTTTTCCAAATAACGTATAAGGCCAATATGGTTATTGAAAATATTTTGTTAACAAATATTGATAAGAAATAGAGAAGAGATTTAATTAATGGAATATTAATTAAAGTTTCAGTGATTGTTGGATGTTTGGATGAACACTTGTTTTATTCAATAGTTAAATCATCGACTATCGAAACACTTGTTTTTATTCGATAGTTAAATCACAGACTATCGGAGTCTTGACCATCGTTGTCAATATGGAGAGACCGGTTGGATTATTATCCGAAGAACCACTCCGTATTGGCAGTAGCGTGCGAATCAGATTATATAAAGATAATCGAAGACGGAGTAGAGTGCAAGGACTTTTTCTATTTATAGAAATAGTGCCTTCGGTTCATCCTGTTCCTGGGTGACTTGTATGGATGAATGTCTGACAGAGTATTTCCAAACGATCACGTATATTGATTTCTCCAATCGTACCAAGAGTGGAAGCGGAGAAGGAAACTTCTTTTAGCTAACACGTAATGTACTGTTGAGGACGTCAATCGGTGATTTGATGGATTTGACGATGTGGCATTCGAAGTGAATCTGGTGTGATGATAAAGCGTAGCTTCTAGCCTCATCATCCGGTAAATGACAGAAATCGGGCAAGTAGCATGGCTATGTAGGTCGCACCTATTAGGGTGTATAATCACCTGATCTAGAGTTTCATTTACTTCTAAAAATCTATTGTCGATGCTGTCCCATTCGGGAAACGGTTGCTGATCCCAATCGTTGGTGATATACATTCGATACACTCAAGCGAAATGAGTGGTCGGTCATGTGTGGCTGAGTTGCAAGATGTTCTTGTTGAACTCGGTGTATTCTCCTCTAGAGATATACCAGCGGAAGGTGATTCCATACCTTGTCATAGTTGGAAATCCATTACCCAATACGTGCTTGCGGTTTTGATTGTATATTATATATGTGGAACGTGAGATGCAAGCGTTCCACTAGATTGTTATCTACTTGATTTAGACATTATTATAATATCAAAAGAGTTTTGATATAAAGATAAATCAAGTGTTTGGATTCTCATAAGGGAAAACCCGTTCCGTGTTATACGGCGTGGTCTTATGAGATATCATTTAGTTTCCTGAAACTGTTTTAAACTGTTTACTCATACCAGTCCCATGACTGACCCGGAGTTTACTTTGTTGTTTTCCCTAAACTCTTGGGTGCCTAAATTTGTACGGGCAGTCAAGTAGTCGGGAATTTACATATATACTGGAAGAGCTTGGAGAAGGAGGCTTCAGGATCATATAGCTATAGTTATTTCTGCTGTGTTGTAAGTGATGTACGTTGATATTGATGTATATTCAAGTACAGAGGTATATTTCAAGTTATGTTATATATATTATATGTTATTCGTTCCGCTGTGAGATTCGTGTTACTCTGATGTTGTGTTCTTCTTCTTCTTCTATTCTAAGTTTCTATCTTATCTTTCCTCACCCTCTAACTTATTTCTATTAATGGTTCGAATTTCTGTGTTATTTGGGGTTGGACTTGTGTTTTTGGTCAGCTCAAATTTTACGGGATTTTCGGGTCGTTACACCTAGCCAAATAGCAGCGATTAGAAACATTGAAGAACCAAGAAGAATTAAAGATGTCCAAAGTCTTGCAGGGAAAGTAGCCGCGTTGAGTAGATTCATCTCCAAAGCCACAGATAAATGCGTTCCGTTTTTTGATTTGATCAAAAGAGGAAAGAAGAACTTCGAGTGGACTCTGGGCTGTGTTGAGGCCTTTTGAAATTTACTGGAACTGCTAGAGAAACCGCCGATTTTGTCAAAGCCAGTGGATCACGAAGAATTGTTTGTTTACTTGGCAGTCTCGGCTCATGCCGTTAGCATAGCCCTGGTTCGAGGGGAAGACAAAGTACAAAGGCCAGTATATTATGTAAGCAAGAAATTAGTAGCGGCAGGGCGCAACTACCCAAAGATTGAGAAGCTCGCTTACAGCCTCCTAATCGCATCCCGAAAACTTCGTCACTATTTCTAAGCTCATCCAATAACCATATACACTGACCAGCCCTTGAGGCAGGTGTTGCAGAGACCTGAAGCATCGGGAAAGTTGATCAAATGGAATATAGAATTAAGCCAATTTGATTTAAATTTTCAACCATGAAAGTCGATCAGGGGGCAAGCTCTGGCAGACTTTATTGCGGAGTTCACCATCCCAGAGGAGGAAGTAATCGATGACAGAGTGGTTAAGTCCGAGGATGAGTTGAAGATAGATCCATGGAAGCTATACACAGACGGAGCTAAGAACGACTGAAGGTCCGGAGCTGGAATCGTCTTAGTCACTCCTGAAGGACGGTCGTTATATTACGCTCTACGATTAGAATTCTCGGCGACTAACAACGACTCTGAATACGAAGCCCTGATTGTCGGGCTGAAGCTTGCTAAAGACCTCGGAATAAAAGTGTTGGACATATTCTGTGACTCTAAAATCGTTGTTTGCCAAGTGCGAGAGGAATTTGTGGCTCGGGGACCTCGACTTATCGCGTACCTCAGGAAAGTGAGAGAGCTATTGAGTAGCTTGGAGCGGTACAATATAACACACATCCCAAGAGCCGAAAACCAGAAGGCGGATAGGCTGGCAAAGCTGGCTAGTTCCGACAATCCAGAAGAGACCGAAATAATTCCAATTGAAACGTTGGAATCGCCAAGCTTTGAGTCGATGGAAGTTGAGTTCGCTTTCGAAGCGGAACCAGAGAAGGAGTCGTGGATGACCCCAATTAAGAACTTTCTTAAGAATGGGACACTCCCATCAAAGAAGAGTTAGAAAAGGGCTGTAGTTCGCAAGGCTACCAGATATGTCATGCAAGATGATACCCTTTATAGGCAAGGATTTTCTATTCCCCTGTTACGATGTATAGCACACGACGACATCAAGCGTGTACTAAGAGAAGTGCACGAAGGTGAGTGTGGAGATCATACAGGAGGTCAGACTTTAGCGAAAAAGATATTGCGATACGGATACTTCTGGCCCACAATTAATAAAGATGCAGCTGATTATTCACGACGCTGCGATAAGTGCCAGAGATTCGCCAAAATCCACAGAGCACCATCGACCCAACTTAAATCAATGGTGAGTCCTTGGCCATTTGCCACATGGGGAATTGATATCATTGGAGTTCTACCGATTGCTAAAGGAGGAGCGAAATTTGCAATAGTGGCCGTGGACTATTTTACGAAGTGGGTGGAAGTTGAGCCCTTGACCAAAATCACAGCAAGAAAGGTGATAAGTTTCGTGGTTAGTAATATTATATGACGATTCGGGATCCCAAGGACGTTTATAACTGACATCGGAACCCAGTATGATGGTACTGAATTCAGAAATTTCTGCCAGAAGTATAAGATTGACAAGCGATACACTGCAGTTACTTATCCGCTGTCGAACGGGCAAGTAGAGGCAATAAACAAAGTAATAAAATCCATCCTCAAGAAACTGTTAGAGCGTGCAAAGGCAAAATGGGTTGACGAATTGCCCCTGGCTTTGTGGGCATATCGAACAACATTTAAGACGGCTACTGGTCACAGCCCTTTCTCTCTCTCCTTTGGCTCAGAAGTAGTAATTCCAGTTGAGCTGAAAGTTCCTTCCCATAGGGTGACGTATTATGACCCGATGACGAATCAGGCACTCTTACTTGAGTCTCTTGATGAAGTCGAAGAAAAAAGGGATGAAGCAGATTTGCGTGCGGCAAGACATCGACGTCAGATGGCACGCTATTACGACAAAAAAGTTCGCCTTAGGACTTTTGAACCAGGAGATTTGGTGCTAAAGAGAGTCTTTCCATTCCTTCCTCACCTCGGTCCAAAGTGGGAAGGACCCTTTGTCATCCAACGGAAACTTGAAAAAGGAACCTTCAAGTTAACGACCGTAGATGGCGAAGAAGTCCCTAGAGCATGGAATGCCCAACACTTGATGCGATATTTGGATTAGAAATGTTGTACTCTTTGTTATTTTTCTTATGAACTCTGTAATAAGGCACGACTTGCCCTAGGAAAATCTGGTGATATGAATAAAGGACTATAAAGTGGATGTAGGCTACGACTTAGCCGAACCACTATAAAAATATTGTGTGTTATATACTTTTATGCATTACATATATACATGCATCGACTATTCTGTTGTAATTATGGAATATAAGATGATTTAAAACCTGAAAAGGTTGAAAACAATTTAAACATAAGAAAAGGCACAACGACTATTTGTGCGACAAGACATAAAAGTATGAGAAAAAAGACATTCTTAACTCTAACTCTCCAGAGAGAGAGAGTATAAAAGCGTCTCCGACCGGGCGCTGAAAAAGAGATCCTTCCCCTAACTCTAACTCTCCAGAGAGAGAGAGGGAGTATAAAAGCATCTCCGACTGAGCGCTGAAAAAGAGATCCTTCCCCTAACTCTAACTCTCCAGAGAGAGAGGGAGTATAAAAGCGTCTCCGACTGAGCGTTGAGAAAGAGATCCTTCCCCGCTGAAAGACCGGGGAATGAATAGATTGCTGAGCTTGAACTCTAACTCTCTCCAGAGAGAGAGAGAGAGCGAGAGAGTATAAAAGGACGGGAAGACGACGTCCTCTGAGGCATGAAGGTACACCCAGACAAGGGACCGCCTCAGTAAGAACTCTAACTTGAGTATAAGACAGGAGAGTATAAAAGAAATGCCAGAAAAAACGACAGGCATCGACAACACAGAAAATGCTATCTCGTCAGAAAACGGGAGCATTCAGATTGCTTGACTAAGCCTTAAACAATTTGTGAGAATTGACTGGGGGCATATATGTATACACATATTTCCTCCCTCCGTAACTTCATTTCATAACTATAGCAAGACATGCATTTTCACACGAGTACAGAACTACTGGCAAAAAGACATTACAGAAAATGAATTATTTTTTATTTACGAATGAATGAATTTGTACAGGAAAATAGCTTAAAAAGAAGGTGCAAGAACCACCCTTACAGCAGCAATTATTGATCTACCAAATGCTAAAACGATGCAGGGCAACCCACTATTTGGATTTTGAGGGAGTCTTGGACCTCTTGGCGGCTTTCTCCGCATCCTTTGCCTCTTTCTCGGCCTCTGTCAAGATTCGTTTTGGTTTCTTCTTTCCTGAAGATGCGGCGCTGGAACCGGTTGACTTCTTCCCGGGGGGCGGAGCGCTGGAATCAAGAGAAGACTTTTTAGCGAGTTCCTCTGTAATAGATCTAGTTGAGAGCTTAACAACTAATCTTGATCCCGCATCCACAACTGCGAGAGGCTTGAGGGCTTCAAGGTCTAGTTCTTCGGCTTTTAATTGCAAGCGTTTATCTTGATCAGCTTTCATTGCAGCCAAAGTAACATCATCGGCATTTTTTGACTCCCCGACTATTGCCACCTCTGGATCTTCCTCATGTTCTCCGTCACCGCCATCATCCTTTAAAGCTGCTATCATTTCTCCATCATGGGGAATGTCAGCCTTGGATGGCTCGCTTCCTTCTCCCAAGTCTATAGGAGCAGCCTTGTCCTTCCCTCCTTTTGCCTTTTCCGTAGGCTCTGCCCCTGAGGCGGCTCCTTGAGTCACATCAGTCTTTTCGGATGGCTCAATACCTACAGAGTGAGAAGCAACAGTTATCAGGTCAGGCGAAAATAATGGGTTTTTCATCAATTGCTCAATCACGTGGCGAAAGGTAGAAATAGCCTTGACAAATTGAGGAGAAAAGGTAGAGATACCTTCCGAAGACTTCTCAGCGGGGGTAACTGCTGTCTCTGATGCCATTTCAGGAATAGGGGATAGCTGCGTTGTTCGGGGGATTCCCGGATTTCCAGGGTCATACCCCTCCACTTCAGAAGTTGTGGGGGCAGTAGAAGAGGAACCAGCCTTGGGAATGTTTTTCTGTTTAGTCCTCCGCCTCTCTTCTTCCATAGCATCAGCAATAAGGCGGCGCCATTCAGCTAGGCATTCAGGCTCATCATCCCTCAAGTATTTCTCCATTAGCTTATCCTCATCGATGGAATCGACCTTGAGCTCCTCTTTTTCCCATTCAACAATCTGACTCCATACTTGAACTAGAGTGGATGGGTAATCCTCGATCCAAGAAATGTTTCGGCGACGGATGATATGTGCGAAGAATTTAATCATTAATTCACCGAAACCCTGAATATCAGCCTCCACCTCTGACAATTGTTTGCGGGCCTCCTCCGCAGACTTAATAGCACACTGAACATTGCCCTCCGCCAGGGAAGCTCTGTTCTCTGCCTCTAGTAGCTTTGAAGCTAAGTCAGCATTCTTCTTTTCTAGCTCAACATTCCTCTTTGCTAACTCGGCATTTTTCCGTTCGAGGTCAGTATAAGCAAGGCGCGTCTTAGCAGCTTCTGACTTAGCATCATCAGCTAGCTTTTTTAACTCAGAACGCTCTTAAGTGTGAGATTCAAGCAAGTCATGATAGCGTTTTTGCATATCCTCAAATTGTTGTTTGAAGTTGGTAGCATCCCTCTGAGCAATAGCAAGCTGGGCCTGTGTATCCTCCAAATCTTTACCTAGGTTCTTTAAGGCCTTTGCATCTTCTTCCGCGGTTTTTTGCATTGAATCAGTATTCGTGATTAAAGTACGGATAATTCTGGAAAGGTTGCGTGAATATTTAAACATACTGTTTTTCAACCGCGTCTATCTTTGCTTTGGCCTCGTCTGCCCACCTGGAAGAAATAGGTTCGAGGGCAGGTAAAAAAGTCAAAGTCTCGAAGTAATGTTCGGGAAATTGCTCCTCCAAATACGCCCGCTTGAGTTCAGTCTCCGCATCTTGTGGACGAGCGGGGATCGTCAATTCAGTGTCCCTGTGTGTGGAGGATTCAGTAGTTTCTTTGTCTGTCCTAGGTCGTTTAGTACCAGGGACCTTGCGTTTATTTCGAGACTCAGTATCTTTTAGAGGACTTCTCTCTCTGCTACGCTTTTCGTGGGAAGAGGTGGAGTCTTTTGATTGTGGCCTGTCCTCTTCCCTACGGCTTTGATAACCTTTGTATTTCTCTTGATCCGACCGAACCGGAGAGCGAGAACGTGAGGGTCGAGAGCGATAGGGATCATAAGGCCTTCTCTCTTCCCTACCGCGATCATCACGACGATCATACTCGATATCCTGAGGAGGATTAGACATGCTGCGGCGAAGCTTCCTGATATCATAGTAAGATCGAGACATCGTGCCTGCACAATAAAACAAACGAAATTCAGAATCAATGGATTCACAGAGAAAGAGGTGCAATGAATGCTAATGCGGTTGTATAAAGTGTGTCCTAAGTGGTGTGTATCCCACCAACCAACCCGAGTCTGAAGCTAGACTAGTACGGGCAGGCTCTTTGGCCTTAGCAGGAGTGGTCTCTTCAGAAGAGGTGAAGACTAAAGGATCCTTCCTAAAATCCTCTGAAGTGTATATAGTTTCAGGTAAGGGGAGATCCCCCAAACCCTGGAATAATGGGTCATCTGTACTAGCTACGTCTCCCTCGGAAGCATTAAGTGGCGACTCATTGGAGGATGTTGACTTTTCCAGAGAAGTAGCCTCCTCGGGGGCAGTATATCCTTGACGATGCTTTTTGGCCAGGTTAGCCAATTCGTCATTCTGAGTAGAAGATGGAGAAGGTGATGTTTGAAGAGGCACTGTAGGAATTCCCGAACCTTCTCCAGTCTCTGGGACTACATCCACTGGAGGAATATATACGTATGGAGCCGTCCCATGACCAATACTACGAAAAACGGATAGCAGCCCATGAAAGTGAAGATATTCGTCCTTAAGGACTTCATCGATAGTCAAGAATTTCTGGTCGCCATTAAGAAGCTGGTGCATCCGGTCAAAGAACACCTGATCTGATATTTGTTTTGGATTTCGACTGCAAACAAAAAGAAAAACAAGTTAAGGCGATGACTCGAGTGTATAGAGCCCGGATTTAGAAAATCAGTGCTTTACTTGATTTCGTCCACCTCCTGGCACATCCAGGCTGTCGCTTCACATAGAACCATTCCAGTCAGGAATCTCCAGCTTTACTGTTGAATGGCGCTGAGATTATCTTCCTCTTAGGAACAGACTCAAAATAACAGAAAGATGGAGTCTCTCGAGTTCGATGCTTGAAGTTATAGAAGAAATGAACGTCATCGAATGTGAGCTCTATGCCTAAGATCTCAAGGGATTCTATGTATAAAGTGTGCAAGTAGGCATAAGAATTGGGATGCAGCTGCATGGGAGCAATCCGCATTTGTCTTAGAAAGTCAACGATGAAGGGAGAAAATGGAGGGATAGCGCCGACCATACACATCAACCGAGTGACCGCCATATATCCTTCTGGAGGGTTGTGGGGATGGTCAGAGCTTGAAGGCACTAGAGTGTCCCTTTTCATTATCCCGTATTTCAAACAAATTCGGCTAAGTCGGTCGTTATCGTTGGTTGATTCAACGGAATCTTGGGGTGATTCAAATATGACAGTCGATTCAAACTCATCAGGAGCTCGGTCGTCACCAACCCCTCCTTCTTCCTCAAAACCTAGAGAAACTTCGTTCTCTGAAGACACCTCGTCACTTTCACGATTTCCAACCCCGTAGTCTGAACCTTCATTATTCCATTCTGGATCCGACGGAGAAGATATGTCCTCGAGAGTAATTTTGCTGGAGGTTTCCGGGGCTTCTTTCTTTTCAGCTAGTATGGAAGAGCATCTGGGTCTCATGGTCATAAAACTATTGAAGAAGCAATAGCACAAATTAGAGCAAATTAGCCCGTATCTGTAACACCCCGTGAATTCTATAACATTAAGCTTCACGAATTAAAGTATAATTAATTATAAATGATGAAATCAAGGGAAATGGGTTACGCCATTGCGTTCGTCTCGGAAAAATACGCGAAATAGAGTCCGAGTTTTCGAAAATCGGATACCGTATGAAGAAGATATGGACGAACGAAGTTAGGCAGAAAAACCGAAAACAGTCCAGAATACACTGGCGCACTTGTGAAGTGCGCCAGTACAAAAATACACTGGCGCACCTGCCAAGTGCGCCCGTACAAATCCAGCACCGAATTCTGGAGTGTTCTAAGGTGACGTGTCTTCTTTTGAGTGGCTAGATGATGTGTATTCGAGCTGTGCGATTCTGATGACTTCTGGACTGATCTGAAGGCTCTAAATCACCCTATTCACCTATAAAATAACACCTAGACCTAGCCTAAATCATACTATTTCATTTTAGCCTCAGGCCGCCGCCATTAAACCTAGAGCTCTGAATTAAAAATACAAAGAATAAAATTATAGAAGATAGAGGACGATTCTTGAAGGCTACAACTAGAAGCTACAACAACTATGACGCTTTAGACAACGAATTTGGGACTAATTGATTTGGGATTTTTATTTGGATTATTTGCTTCATATTGTAAGTTCTATGTTACTTTTTAGGCAAAAACGCTAAAACAATATGGACATGCCATGAATTGAAACCGGATTTATGAACTATTGTTAATCCATTGTTTATATTGTTTATCTTTGAATTATAATTTGGGGATATTGCTATGGCAACGTTGCAAGTTAAACTTGTCATGATTTTGATGTTGTTATGAATCACTTGGGCTTAATTGTTTGGCAAGTTGGACTAATACATGTCTATGGAATCACTATGTTTATCGAAATCTTTATGTTGATTAAACCATGCCTATGTTGCTAATTAAACCATGGCTATGACTATTGATGGAATTATGCCTGCGATGTTAATATACCCATCATGATTAATGAAAAATTGGGTATTGCTAGGCTATGATGAAAAGTTGAAAATGTTATGTTTATAATGTTAGATATGTTAAAAATGCTAAATTGGAATCATTATGTCTATAATGTTAATTGAGAATCATTATGTTAAAAACACTAAATTGGAATCATTATGTCTATAATTTTAATTGAGAATCATTATGTTAAAAACGCTAAATTGGAATCATTATGTCTATAATGTTAGTTGAGAATCGTTATGTTAAAATGCTAAATTAGAACCATTATGTTTATAATGTTAGTTGAGAATCATTATGCTAAAAATGCTAAATTGGAATCATTATGTCTATAATGTTAGTTGAGGATCATTATGTTAAAAATGCTAAGTTGGAACCATTATGTTTATAATGTTAGATGAGAATCATTATTATAAATTGGAATCATTATGTCTATGAGAATTATTATGTTAAAAATGCTAAATTGGAATCCACTATGCCTATTAGGATTACTATGCCTTTAATGTTTCATGTTTATAATAAAATTATTATTATGCCCACAATGATTATTATGCCTATGGTGTAAAGTTGAAATCATCATGTTAAATTAAGTTGGAATCATTACTATGCCAAGTTATCATCATGCTAGTATTGAAACCATGTGATATGTTATAGCCTGTTTATTATGCAAGTGATGTTGGAATTGTCACATATGCCTATCACATGTTTGGTATTATTCCCCTTTATCTCTTGAATTGTTTATGCTTGTGAACGAAGTACGTTTATATACGTTGGGGATACGATTGGGTAGAATAGGCAAAACTTGAATTAATTATAAGCATAAACTGTGAAATTTGGCATAAGTAGAACATGAAATATGGCACGAAAACTTGCCTTGAACATGCCATAACTTGACTTTAAACATGCCTTAGTTGGGCACGAAGTTGATATATGAACATGATGTGGAAATAGCAAAATCTGATAAGAACATGGGCATGACTTTAGAAAACAAGAAAGTGGCCAACTCGAGGTTGGGTTGAGTTTGTAGTGTAAATCTGCCCGGAACCGCCCGGCAAATCCAGTTGCTACAAACAATAGGATCCAATGTGGGTAGTTGGTCACATCGCGCTTGTAACCCGAGGTTGGGTTGAGTTCGTAGCCTAAACCTGCCCGGAACCGCCCGGCAAATCCAGTGGCTACGAACAATAGGATCCAATGTGAGTGGTTCGGTGCATTAACGAATCAATTAATGCCAATTAGGGTTAAGTCATGAACATGAAAAGACAACTTAACCAACTTGAACACGATTTGTAGGGCTAAGTCATGAACTTGAAAACGACAACACTTAGCCAACTTGACATGACACGTAGGCAGGTTAACTCGCGAACTGAAATACTTAACCATCTTGACATGACTAGACTGGAAAAGGGTTAAGTCACGAATTACATGACTTAATCTGTTAGGCGGGTTAGGTCACGAATTACATGACCTAATCTATTAAGCGAAACCCTAGACCCGGCCCCTTTCACCAGTAACCCTCTAGATGTATCATGGTACCGTGGGGCTAGGCCGGGTGGGGCACGATTACTGGGCTGATTGTAAGAGGTGAACGACGGCAGTGGGGTACGCCAGTGTAGGTTCGGTGGACTACGATCGTGCACGTATCCGGGGCAGACACTGGGTATCCGTAGATTTATCTGTGCATCTTGAACCGTGTCAGGGGTTGACACCCTAGGGCTGATACACCCGAAGGTGGACCCAGCACAGGTGACTACATTCGTGATTAGCCGTGTGACACGGACACTTGACGAGCTAGAACTTGTAGGGAGCCGATCGACTAGATAATCGCTCCGTAGGACCCCGTACTTGGGTCAGACCCCGTTTTAGGGTCATTTCATGACATTGGGCCGTGGGATTTATTTCGTGATTAATTTGTGATATGGGCTTAGTATACTAGTACAGTCGATGCAACGAATCTCGAACATGTGATGCTTTACTTGACTTGTCTTGACTTATCCTGATCACCTTAGTCTATCTTGTTCACCTTGACACCATTCTTAAGTTTAGTTCCAGTTCATACATG
The DNA here is from genome assembly GCA_030737875.1 of Allium sativum. NCBI lineage: Eukaryota > Viridiplantae > Streptophyta > Magnoliopsida > Asparagales > Amaryllidaceae > Allium > Allium sativum. The sequence goes on along the minus strand of JASFAX010000038.1, from coordinate 4,512,057 downwards.
ACAGGTTGTTTTAACCGTTTCTACACTGAAAGTCACTAGAACTTACTCAGTCTCTATGACTGACCCTTTTCCTTTCGCCTCTTTTTCTTTCGTTTCCCCCCCCAGGTTCTCAGGGATGAATAACTAGCTCTTAGCTTGGATATCACTTGCTTTGGCTCAGCATGTACGGTTTGCTATGGCTGCTTCTTTTTACTGCACTTGGGGAATAAGCTGTTTTACAGTTTTTAAGTTATTGCTTCTTTGGCTATTATTACAAGACAGTTGTAGTGAAGTTACTTGAAAAGTTTGTAAAAGACATGGTTTATTTTGGAATGAAATGAAGTTCTGTTTTGCTCAGAAATTCTTCCGCTGATTACTTAATTATTTATTTATTTCTGTCTTGTGATAATTCTGTGATGTTATCTCGATAATACCTCTCCAAAACTAGGGCATTCCCTTTGTGAGTGACCTTAGCGGAGGTGGGGTGTTACACTTGGTATCAGAGCAGAAGGTTACCAAGACTGGGCAAAAGTTTTGAAAACCTTTTGAATTTTTTTTTCAAAACCATTTACAAAGAAGCATTTTCCAAGAAAAAGTTTTTAAAGGCTATTCCCCAAAAGCCATTAGCACTATCCTTTGTTTCCTTGTTTGAATCTCTTTCCCTTTCTTTTCTCCATCTGTGGTCGCAGTAGCTTTACCTGCGGCTAATCTTCTTTCTAGCTTCGTAGAGGGTTTTCCCTTATGATGGAGATAGTTTTCGTGAGGCTTGTTAACATGTTATATAGGATAGGTATGAGTGATAAGGATAAAGATAAGGCGCATGAGTCTTCCGGAGTGATTGAGCCAAGCATCCTTGAAGGCGTAAAACTGGAAACATTGAGGCGAGTTCTGATTCGTGTCTTAGGAACGGAGATCTAGGAGCTAAGGAATCAAGAAGTCAAGCTAGTTAAAATACAGTGGGGTGAAGCCGTAGAAGACGCAACTTGGGAAATTTAAGAAAAGATAAGCGCGCTATACCCATTTCTTTTTAGGGTACATTCTAGATCTATTTTCCTATAGGTTTACATACATTTCTCTTGCTATCCATGTTTGTTTTGTTATCTCCTCGATCCTATCTTGAGAACCATAAGCAGAATCTTTTTGGATGTAAACATGTAGTTGAAACATGTTATGATTGCGAAATGGTTGCAAGTGGTCGCAAGTGGTTGCTCGTGGATGCATGAATACACATTAGGCACTAGATCGGCTCAGACACATTTTCATGTTGCATATGCATGAGTGTTTATTTTGGAAACTTGGTTGTGCTATCATTTGGTTGTTGCATATGATTGAATGTTCGAGCACTCATGTAGAAATTATGAATTATAATAGGAAAAATTTGCATACATATTGGATTCATTTCACTAAACATATTTGGCATTTAGAAGATCAATCAGGCCTGATCATTAGCATTAGCTAAGGAACATATACACACACTTCGCATATGATCATAAAGCATTAGAAGTTTTTTTTAAGGACAATGGATGCTCGTGTTTGATGGATGAGTAGATGGATGTTTGGATGTTAGGATGTACATTCTTCCTGAACTTGAAGATTTCGGGGACGAAATCCTTTTAAGTGGGGGAGAATGTAACACCCCGTGAATTCTATAACATTAAGCTTCACGAATTAAAGTATAATTAATTATAAATGATGAAATCAAGGGAAATGGGTTACGCCATTGCGTTCATCTCAGAAAAATACGCGAAATAGAGTCCGAGTTTTCGAAAATCGGATACCGTATGAAGAAGATATGGACGAACGAAGTTAGGCAGAAAAACCGAAAACAGTCCAGAATACACTGGCGCACTTGTGAAGTGCGCCAGTACAAAAATACACTGGCGCACCTGCCAAGTGCGCCCGTACAAATCCAGCAACGAATTCTGGAGTGTTCTGAGGTGACGTGTCTTCTTTTGAGTGGCTAGATGATGTGTATTCGAGCTGTGTGATTCTGATGACTTCTGGACTGATCTGAAGGCTCTAAATCACCCTATTCACCTATAATATAACACCTAGACCTAGCCTAAATCATACTATTTCATTTTAGCCTCAGGCCGCCGCCATTAAACCTAGAGCTCTGAATTAAAAATACAAAGAATAAAATTATAGAAGATAGAGGACGATTCTTGAAGGCTACAACTAGAAGCTACAACAACTACGACGCTTTAGACAACGAATTTGGGACTAATTGATTTGGGATTTTTATTTGGATTATTTGCTTCATATTGTAAGTTCTATGTTACTTTTTAGGCAAAAACGCTAAAACAATATGGACATGCCATGAATTGAAACCGGATTTATGAACTATTGTTAATCCATTGTTTATATTGTTTATCTTTGAAGTATAATTTGGGGATATTGCTATGGCAACGTTGCAAGTTAAACTTGTCATGATTTTGATGTTGTTATGAATCACTTGGGCTTAATTGTTTGGCAAGTTGGACTAATACATGTCCATGGAATCACTATGTTTATCGAAATCTTTATGTTGATTAAACCATGCCTATGTTGCTAATTAAACCATGGCTATGACTATTGATGGAATTATGCCTGCGATGTTAATATACCCATCATGATTAATGAAAAATTGGGTATTGCTAGGCTATAATGAAAAGTTGAAATTGTTATGTTTATAATGTTAGATATGTTAAAAATGCTAAATTGGAATCATTATGTCTATAATGTTAATTGAGAATCGTTATGTTAAAAACACTAAATTGGAATCATTATGTCTATAATGTTAATTGAGAATCATTATGTTAAAAACGCTAAATTGGAATCATTATGTCAATAATGTTAGTTGAGAATCGTTATGTTAAAATGCTAAATTAGAACCATTATGTTTATAATGTTAGTTGAGTATCATTATGCTAAAATGCTAAATTGGAATCATTATGTCTATAATGTTAGTTGAGGATCATTATGTTAAAAATGGTAAGTTGGAACCATTATGTTTATAATGTTAGATGAGAATCATTATTATAAATTGGAATCATTATGTCTATGAGAATTATTATGTTAAAAATGCTAAATTGGAATCCACTATGCCTATTAGGATTACTATGCCTTTAATGTTTCATGTTTATAATAAAATTATTATTATGCCCACAATGATTATTATGCGTATGGTGTAAAGTTGAAATCATCATGTTCAATTAAGTTGGAATCATTACTATGCCAAGTTATCATCATGCTAGTATTGAAACCATGTGATATGTTATAGCCTGTTTATTATGCAAGTGATATTGGAATTGTCACATATGCCTATCACATGTTTGGTGTTATTCCCCTTTATCTCTTGAATTATTTATGCTTGTGAACAAAGTACGTTTATATACGTTGGGGATACGATTGGGTAGAATAGGCAAAACATGAATTAATTATAAGCATAAACTGTGAAATTTGGCATAAGTAGAACATGAAATATGGCACGAAAACTTGCCTTGAACATGCCATAACTTGACTTTAAACATGCCTTAGTTGGGCACGAAGTTAATATATGAACATGATGTGGAAATAGCAAAATCTGATAAGAACATGGGCATGACTTTAGAAAACAAGAAAGTGGCCAACTCGAGGTTGGGTTGAGTTTGTAGTGTAAATCTGCCCGGAACCGCCCGGCAAATCCAGTTGCTATAAACAATAGGATCCAATGTGGGTAGTTGGTCACATCGCGCTTGAAACCCGAGGTTGGGTTGAGTTCGTAGCGTAAACCTGCCCGGAACCGCCCGGCAAATCCAGTGGCTACGAACAATAGGATCCAATGTGAGTGGTTCGGTGCATTAACGAATCAATTAATGCCAATTAGGGTTAAGTCATGAACATGAAAAGACAACTTAACCAACTTGAACACGATTTGTAGGGCTAAGTCATGAACTTGAAAATGACAACACTTAGCCAACTTGACATTACACATAGGCGGGTTAACTCGCGAACTGAAATGACATACTTAACCATCTTGACATGACTAGACTGGAAAAGGGTTAAGTCACGAATTACATGACTTAATCTGTTAGGCGGGTTAGGTCACGAATTACATGACCTAATCTATTAAGCGAAACCCTAGACACGACCCCTTTCACCAGTAACCCTATAGATGTATCAAGGTACCCTGGGGCTAGGCCGCGTGGGGCACGATTACTGGGCTGATTGTAAGAGGTGAACGACGGCAGTGGGGTACGCCAGTGTAGGTTCGGTGGACTACGATCGTGCACGTATCCGGGGCAGTCACTGGGTATCCGTAGATTTATCTGTGCATCTTGAACCGTGTCATGGGTTGACACCCTAGGGCTGATACACCCGAAGGTGGACCCAGCACAGGTGACTACATTCGTGATTAGCCATGTGACATGGACACTTGACGAGCTAGAACTTGTAGGGAGCCGATCGACTAGATAATCGCTCCGTAGGACCCCGTACTTGGGTCAGACCCCGTTTTAGGGTCATTTCATGACATTGGGCCGGGGGATTTATTTCGTGATTAATTTGTGATATGGGCTTAGTATACTAGTACAGTCGATGCAACGAATCTCGAACATGTGATGCTTTACTTGACTTGTCTTGACTTATCCTGATCACCTTAGTCTATCTTGTTCACCTTGACACCATTCTTAAGTTTAGTTCCAGTTCATACATGACAGGTTGTTTTAACCGTTTCTACACTGAAAGTCACTAGAACTTACTCAGTCTTTATGACTGACCCTTTTCCTTTCGCCACTTTTTCTTTCGTTCCCCCCCCCCCCAGGTTCTCAGGGATGAATAACTAGCTCTTAGCTTGGATATCACTTGCTTTGGCTCAGCATGTACGGTTTGCTATGGCTGCTTCTTTTTACTGCCCTTGGGGAATAAGCTGTTTTACAGTTTTTAAGTTATTGCTTCTTTGGCTATTATTACAAGACAGTTGTAATGAAGTTACTTGAAAAGTTTGTAAAAGACATGGTTTATTTTGGAATGAAATGAAGTTCTGTTTTGCTCAGAAATTCTTCCGCTGCTTACTTAATTATTTATTTATGTTCTGTCTTGTGATAATTCTGTGATGTTACCTCGATAATACCTCTCCAAAACTAGGGCATTCCCTTTGTGAGTGACCTTAGCGGAGGTGGGGTGTTACAGTATCCCCCCGTGTATGTGTGCAAACTAAAGTGTAAACAATGCATGCGGAAAGTGCAAAGTAAATATTAAAAAGTGTGACGAAAAAGTTTGGCAAAATATAAAGAGTTGAAGTAGTTCTTGATGTCCAGTTACGTTTGCAAGGCACTATCCTAACTGTCCATTAGATTGAAGATTATGCCAAAAGTTGATTGGACCAGTTAAACAAGTTCTTATGCATTAAGGTGAACTGCTTTTCGGTTCGGTTCGGGCGCGCTTATGGGGATCGGTTCGGGGATGCGGCCTCGACTTGGGCTCGGATACACTGTGGAACTCAGAAATCAAAATCGGATCGGTTCGGAGGTAGATTCCCCTAACGGTTCGGATCGGATCACATAGTTATACTTCTCCTCCTTTTATCTTATGGTCCGACCCGATCCGGTTGGGCAAGCTCCCTTTCCCTCTTCCTTAAATACTTGCTTCGACCCGACCTGATCTCCTGAATTTCTTTTTTCTTTCTTTACTTGCCCCGATCCGGTCCGACCTCCTGAATTTCCTTCCTTCTTCCCTTATTTTTTCACCTTCCATATTCTTCTGAACCGAACCGATTCCCTATTATCTTCTCCTTCACCCTCTTTCTTCCCTAACCGACACCAAGGCCAATTTCGTGTCAGTCACTCAAATCAAAGCCAAGCAATCATGCGCTGGCATACTCAATGACGGATTCTAATCCCCTCCGTTCCAACCTCGAGATGGCGATGAATCTACTGGCGACGATGACGAAGGGGGGGTCACGGTGGCAAGGTCACCAGAGTTTCATGCTCGAATCATCCTAATCATCTACGAATCAAGAGTAATTAAAGAAGGAATTGTTCAAAGTTTTATAACCTACCGGTGTGATTACTTCGAGAATTAAGAGGAATTTTGATGTTTCACGAATTGAGTGTTTTCTCGTTTTGCAGAACTCGGGGAGTAAAACAGTGAAAATGAGAGAGGGATGAAGAATCAGTTTATATAGAGGAGTAGGGTGTCCATTCGTCTCCCCATTCGGATCGGCGGCCCAGTAGAAGAACTTCCGTTCGGATCGGATGGACAGTCCAGAAGTATAGATTGGCCCAACAGTCCATTGAAAAATAGAAAGGAGAAGGGGTCAGTTCGGATCGGAATCCGAACCGAACCGAGTTCTTTAGCTCAGCAGCGAATTAAATTGAAATTTGAAGAAAAAGATGAAAACACAAGAAAAATCACCTCAAAGAGCGTTGTGCGATGATAGTCAAAGCATGCTCCGTCTCCAACAGAAGCATCCTTTGAGGGGGCAAAATGTTAGCCCACTTTGTGAACTGGGCAACACAAAGTCAAGATGTGAAACATTGAAAAAACTTGGGAAGTACTGAATCAGGTCGGATCGAAGCAGCGTATCGGTTCGGATCGGATAAGGTCTTCTGTTCGGATCGGTGAACTATTGCTGTTGGAGTCAGAGAGGCACAGCTGTTCGGATCGGAGGGCAATCTACTTCAAGTTGGATCGGAAAGCCACCCAGTTGCTACAGAGATAGATCAGAGCGGAGCAGAGTAAAAAGGAGAGAAAATTGGTCCTGAGTTAATCCTGGTCGGATCGGAGATGCCGATCCGAACCCCATGAGCATACCCTTCCGATCCGAACCCAGTTTCCACGTCACTTTCCTGAATGAGCGCCTTGTTATTCGGAGCGGCTATGACCAGTTCCTACCCACAATGTCCACTGCTCTGATGCGTTGTCAACACAGAAATCTAGCCGAACCCGAGGCTAATGGGATGGATGACACGTGGCTCCCATCCGGATCGGGTTCTGAGCAAATTCTCACCTATAAATACCCTATCTGGAGACAAAGAAAGGGATCTTTTTTCTGACACTTTGAGAGTTCAACCACCTTCATAACCCGAATTCCAGCACTCCCGGAAAATCCAGATCTTCTTTCATTATTTGTTTTTAGACAATTGAGTGATTGTAAGTGAGTTGTGAGAGAAATCAAGTGAATATTTCATTGTATTTGCAACTAAATCATTGAAAATAGTGGAAGACAAGTGGACGTAGGCATTTCTTCGCCGAACCACTATAAATCCTGTGTGTTCATTCTTATTCTTGATCTCATTTCATTCTGCTTTTAATCAATTTGGGTGTTAGAACCACTTTTTGGTCTAACAAACGGTTTGTTTTCGTAGCACCCAATCCAAACGATTCATCATCTTTCATATTTGTCGATCTAACCCTACTATGCCTAAATTACCCCTACTACTATTAATACTTCAAAACAGTTCTTCTTTTTAATCCTTCCCCTAATTCTATAAATAGCTCTTCCAACAATTACGCCTATTTTTTAACTACTATGAAGAGTTGGTTTTTGCAGCACCCAATCTAAATAATTCATCATCTTTTATATTTGTTGGTCTACACCTAGTGTCCTAAAACTTCCCCTACTTCTCTTAGTTCTTCAAAACAGCCCTACTTTTTAATCCTACCTCTAATTCTCTAAATAGTTCTTACTTCCAATGATTACCACTATTTTCAACTACTGTGAAGGGTTGTTTTTTGCAACACCCAATCCAAACATATCATCATCTTTTGTATTTGTCGATTTACCCCTACTATGCTTAAACTACCCCTACTTCTCTTATTACTTCGTAACAGCCCTTTTTTTTAATCCTACCTCTAATTCTCTAAATAGCCCTTACATCCAACAATTACCCCTATTTTTTTACTACTGTGAAGGGTTGGTTTTTGCAGTATCCAATCTAAATGATTCATCATCTTTCATATTTGTCGATCTACCCGTACTATGCTTAAACTACCACTACTTCTCTTAATTCTTCAAAACAAACCTTTTTAATCCTACCCATAATTCTCTAAATAGCCCTTACTTCCAAAAATTACCCCTTTTTTAACTACTACAAAGGATTGGTTTTTGCATCACACAATCCAAATGATTCAACATTTTTCATATTTTTTGATCTACCCCAACTATGCTTAAACTACCCCTACTTCTCTTAATACTTCAAAACATCCATTCTTTTTAATCCTACCTCTTATTCTCTAAATAGCGCTTACTTCCTATAATTACCCTATTTTTTAATAACTATGAAGGGTTGGTTCTTGCATCACCCAATCTAAATGATTCATCATCTTTCAAATTTGTCGATATACCCCTATTATGCTTAAACTACCCTTACTTCTCTTAATACTTCAAAACAACCCTTCTTTTAATCCAACCCCGGATTCTCTAAGTAGACCTTTCGAAAATTACCCCTATGTTTTAAACTTCTGTGAAGGGTTGGTTTTTGTAGCACCCAATCCAAACGATTCGTCATCTTTCATATTTGCCGATCTACCCCTACTATGCTTAAACTACCGCTACTTCTCTTAGTACTCCAAAACAGCCCTTCTTTTTAATCCTACCCCTTATTCTCTAAATAGCCCTTACTTCCAACAATTATCCCTACTTTTTAACTACTGTGAAGGGTTGGTTTTTGCAGCACCTAATCCAAACGATTCATCATCTTTCATATTTATCAATCTACCACTACTATTCTTAAACTACCCAACTTCTCTTAATACCTCAAAAGAACCCTTCCTTTTAATCCAACCACCAATTCTCGAAATAGCCATTCCTTCCAATAATTACCTCTATTTTTTAGCTACTGTGAAGGGCTGGTTTTTGCAGCACTCAATCCAAATGATTCATAATCTTTCATATTTGTCGATCTACCCGTACTATGCTTAAACTACCCCTACTTCTCATAATACTTTAAAACAACCCATCTTTTTAATCCTACCACTAATTCTCTAAATAGCCTTTACTTCCAACAATTACCCATATTTTTAACTTTTGTGAAGGGTTGGTTTTTGCAGCAGCCAATCCTAGGGGTGTAAATCGTTCGGACCGGACCGGACGGAGGTGTGTTCAATTTCTGTCCTAAAAAAAATCGGACCGAACACGGACCGGACCAATTTTTTTCTTGGACAAATTTCGTTGTCCTAATTCGTCTTCTAAATAAAATCGGTCAAACACGGACACGGGAGGACTAGGTCGGACTCGGTCGGACATGACTATTTATATTATATTCTGTACATTTTACTAGTTTTTTTTCTTAACTATACGCCGAATTTCAAGTAATTCGGACGAATTCGGACGAGCTCGGACCGGACATGATTTTTTCTCGTACAAATCTTGTTGTCCTAACTCGTGTCCTAAATGAAAACCGGACGGACTCGGACGGACGTATTTCGGTCATGGACACGAATAGACGTCAGACATTCGGACAAAATTTACAGCCCTAGCCAATCCACATGATTCATCATCTTTCATATTTGTCGATCTACCCCTACTATGCCTAAACTACCTCTACTTCTCTTAATACTTCGAAACAACCCTTCTTTTAATCCTACCTCTAATTCTCTAAATAGCCCTTACTTCCGACAATTACCCTTATTTTTTAACTTCTTTGAAGGGTTGGTTTTTGCACCACCCAATCCAAATGATTCACCATCTTTCATATTTGTCGATCCAATCCAAATGATTGATCATCATCGAGTTAGGTTCCTTCATCGAGTATTGCCCAAGAGTCTACAATACACAACCAAAAGAAGACATGCATGTATCTAGACTTTCCCACATACCAATCATCAAACGTTTTCGATGCCTAACCCGCACACCTATCGTGTGCGTGCCCGAGTTCCATGGCAGGGCTACACAAGAAACACGGAACTTGGTCGGGAGCTTTCATCATATTTGTCCAGGCCTGCCTTTAACAACCTCTCATACAAATATCCGTAGGGTCTGTTTTCTATGGTGGCTATGGCCCCACCTCAGCCCCTCCCTCAACTAGTAAAGACTACAAGATCTAAGCAACAAGCCCCTAAGAAAACAAAATAAACATCCATGTGGCGTTTCCCCTCAACCACCGTCCCGCAATAGTTAATGGTTAATGGTATCTTGCATCTAGCTCTTGTCTTTCCGCATCCTACTGGGTGTGGTGACAGGTACTCGACGACTTACTATCATTGTTGGTCATGCCTCTCCGCCTTCGTTGAGGCAGCCGCCGAATCACCTTTTCCGTCACCACGTATAACATTCTGACTGCCAAGTTATTCTTGTAGTCAAGGCACACCCACCTAGTAGTTACGCACAGACCCAACCTCTACGGGCACAGCCTTAAACATCTGCCAGCACACAGAGGACTACTAAGAGCACCTTCAACATCTCAGGAAGCCGAGTGCTACCCCTTCTAGTCCGTCGGAGCCGCCAGAATAATCAGATGAACGTGCGCTCCCCTCATGCCTTATGACACCGTGATGATCTACCTCATTGGGCTATTCATCCTATAATGTACGGACTGCTCCAAGCGCCTCAGTTTAATATGTCATTCGACCCTACGTCTAATCATTAATTACGAGCTTGCGCCACCTCTGCAGTCCTCTCATTTAACTTGGTTATTCTCACTCACATTGACTTCGTTTTCAAGTTTACCAAGTTATCCTTGCATATTAATTCCATTTATAACTTCACCCATTTAATTTTATTAATAAGCCTACAACATGTAATTCCCATAATCTATTCATTATTCCATCTTATGGTTACCATAACATGTTCTACTTAATTGCTAATTAAGTACATATACATTGGTAAGAGAATAACTCCGTAAGTATCATCCCCGAAGACCGAAATCAACTTCAGATTGACATTTAGAGAATTACTCGACTCAACCAATCTCTTGTTATGTCCTAATCCCTTTCCATTCATATAACTTATGTTATCTTCATTTGTAGTTTTATTCTTGCCTTTACAGATTACTTAATTTACAACTAAGTACAACTTATCTTATTACATAAATTATTTCATTTCCCTTATTGTTCCTTATAACTTACCTTATTTCATAATTTATAATTCCCACTTGTCCCTAGGACAAGCCTACCTATTATCTTTCCTTTCCTTATTCAAGTTCATTCATGATAGGTTATTATTATCATTCCCCATTTTGGCATTAATTAAGATCAACTTAACCCTTACTCAATTCAACTGGTTCGTAACAACACTATAGGTTTAATTAGGTTAAGTATTCAAGTTTAACAATTTATCCATGCTGCTCATGTTACGCACTTAATCCCTTTATTATTCCCATGTCTTTACCACATGTCTTATCTTGGTTAAGTGTTCATTAATTCGTTATACCCGTAATCGTGCAAGACCTCCCACATTAGATTAACGTTTGCGGTTGCTGGATATGTCGGGTGGTTCCGGGCAAACTTCTACCGCAGACCAAATCTAACCTCGTGTATTATCACTATTACGCATCTAATTTATGCCTTTGACAACTCAGATTAGATTACCGTTTGCAGTTGCTGTATATGTCGGGCAGTTCCAGGCAGACTTCTACTGCAAACCAAATTTAACCTCGTGTCTTAGGCGTTCATTATCTTTTTCTTAATTCATGCTCAATTTCAGATCTTGTATTATAGTGAATATTAATTACCCATAATTTTCCAATTCAATTTATGCCTATAATCCCATGTATAAATTATGCCCAATTTCCCATATATGCCGCATGTCTTTCTACATGTAATTAACTTCATTTAAAATAACATGTAATTCTCAAATAGTGTACTTATTCCAATTCTACCAATTGTTCATATTCTTTACAGTTATGCCCCAAATTATAGTCTTATATTCTCAATTAAGCGATATCCCCGTATTCCCTTTTTTCATTATCATACCCAAACTTTTCCAATTACATCATTTTCGTTCATGCCCATATTTCAGCGAGATTGGACTAGGCTCGAAAGTAGCCTAGTCTTAAAAATAAATAGGTGAAATATAGGGAGAAGAACAGAATAAACATAAAATTAAGACTGTAGTAATTAGCATGTTTATTAAATTAATCTTTACATAAATGGGGAAGGTCGAACGATAGGTATACTATTATTCAAAATTATAATTTAAACCCACTCACCTTGATTTGGTTTCCCAATTCTGAATAATTTTTTATTAACGTTAATTCTCCCCTTCATATCTTGAATAATCTAAATTCTATTTCTCTAATTCTGAAGTAGAAGAAGCCTAAATCTAATTTTTATTTTTAGAATAGGATTTGGAGGAGAAAAGAAGAGAATTGCTTGAGGAAGAAAAGAGCAGACTTTTGACGTCTCTTCTGAAATTATGAGAGTGGAAGAAAACCTAGACATCTATTTATAGGTGGGTTAGAAGAACTAGGTCCATAGGATTAAATAAAAACTCATCTAAACCATGCACCTCACACTAGAAAAGAACATTTTAGAACCTAGCCAACACAACCAGGGTGCGTTGCACCCGTAGACCATGCGCATAGGCATATGCTATTATTATTATTATTATCATTATTATAATATATATATATAAATTTATATATTCTCTTTCTGACTTGAAATTTTATTCATTGCACATAAATAAAATTTCAAGATAATCTTTTCTTTTTTTGTTTGGTTGCTCCTTTGTTCGTGTGTAATGCTTGTTCTAACTTATATTTATTTATATTCCACCTTTGTGCGTAAACTAAGTAACTGTATGTGAACAATTATTTGTCATATTCTTCCTCTAATCAATTAGATGATTTAATTCTCTTTTTAACCACTGAATGCTCTTAAAAGAAACCGCCTTAACCCTTTTCACATTTAGTGCTCTTTTAATTAAAAAGAAACCACCTTATTTTTTTCTGATTCATGCATTACTTTACTACTTTTATCGTATAGTAACCTCTTTCCTTCATGCATTTAATTCTTCACTGTAATTATTTAATTGCTTTCTTTCTATTTTAATTGCACGCCCTCATTTCAAGCAATTTACTAATTCTTCTTTTTATTTTAATTTATGTTCATGCACATGTGTGATTGCATGCATAAACAATATAAACTTCCATTTATTAATTTTATTCTTAGTTATGCATATATTCATATGCACGTAATTAATTGCATGCGCAAAATTCTTAACTGTCATGTGTATGTATGTGTGTGTGTGTGTGTGTGTATATATATATATATATATTCACACACACACGTCTTTCTTATTTTCACATAATTAAATTTATTTATTAATTGCTCATTACCTTCTTCTTTTTACACATCATCTTTTAATTAAACTGCGTTCACACTAAGCCACACTTTAGTCATTCCCCTAAAACAAAAAATATGGCACTACCGGAGATCGAACATTGTACCTCTTGTATGCACATGCTCTAATCAATTAGGCTACTTAGTCTTTTGTTAACAAGGCTTAGGACAATCGTAACCATTATTCTTTTCTCATTCCTTTTTTTTCATGTTTTGTTGCAATATTTAATTTAAAGATATCTCTTTAATTCTAAATTGGTTTTCTGTAAACCATAGGTCTAAATTGACCAGAAAATCGCCACGAATGCAATGATGCTAATCCCGTGACCAAATTCGGGAAGCTCTTCAAATTTCCCTTTTTCTTTCTTTTAAATGTTCGCATGCATTTCTTCGCATTTCATGTATTGCATGTAATTTCTTTTATTAATATTTTTCTTTATTTCACTGCATGAACTTATTACATGCAATTTAATTGTCATTACCTTATTTTTCGCTTAAATATATCTATGCATATAATATATATACATATTTCCACATTTTTTATTTCATTAAAAACTCAGGGTTTTTCATTCTACCACCCTTAAGAAATTTCTACCTTGAAATTTGATAGGGGTTAAATAGATAATCCCTCGCATAATATCCATTCATCATGTGTGCATCCAATTTTTGCAAGCATTGTGTACATGTGCAAAGTGAAATACATCATAGTAATGCATGTATGCCTAATTTGGTACCACCTATATGTATGCAAACTTTTAAAATCTCTTTCAAAACATGATGCTCACATCCTAAATATATTTGCATTTCTATATGAATGCAATATTTTTTAATACCAAAATAGCTTTTCATCCAAATTTTCCCACGCTCTTTTAAAATAAGAGCATAGTTTATCTAATTGTTGCATTCAAAACCCTACAAACCATCACTAAATTTCGAAATTTAGAAAAATCTATTTTTCTAAATTCGATTTCTTATGTTACAAAAAGGTATAAAACGAAAAAATTCAAATCTTCGGTTTTTCTTTTATGTACCTTTTCCAATTGTACTTTGATTTTATGTAACTAATCTATAAAAATCTCCTATTTTCCTATCCAAGCACAACCCACATAAGAAAATTTTCTTTTCTTTTTCAACTTAACTTGGAAAAATTCCATTTTTATCCATCTTTTCTTAAAATTTTCATTTTCTTTTCTCGTCGAGTTTAATGCTTCACTGAATTTGTTTTTCTTTTTTTTATTAGGCTATTTTCTTTCTTAGTTTATTTGACTTGATCTAATTACTTAAATTTATTTTCCAAATAAGCTTTACTGTTTTCAATTTAAACAACATACTACACAGCTACTACAACGGGCCAAGAATCTTAGGAGTATGTCACTTCCGACAACCACAAGTCCAAACAACAGAATCTATATTCTTACTTGCCCTTTACCACTTAGAAGTCACTACTAGTCCTTTCTATGTATTGCTAGCCTACACTTTTTTTTCAAGCAACAATTCTAGGCCTCACAATGCCTATGCGTTCTGCAGGAAATTTTCCATTATTCCAAGATAACCCTTGCTATTTACTTCTTACCCTCAAACTTTTTCTCATTCTTTCTAGGCCCTAATTCTTACACACTCCATACTTTTCAAAACATGGTTTGGCCGCTCTCTTTTTTTTAACATTTTCCTTCCAAAAATTAAAAGTGTTAAAACTTTATTCTCTTCTCCAAAACATGCTTTTGCCAAACCATAAAAAACATGTCACAATATAAAAAATGCAAAACTTTTTTTCAAATCGAAAAACTGGAGTAGACAAGGATAGCTATTGGGTTACATTATTTATACCTACAATGTTGATTTTGACTGCTTTCTACAAGGTGTGAAAAAAAACTACTCTATTCTTACTCTTTACAAATTATTTTGTTCACCCAACAAAATTTCTTTTTAAAACAATAATCATTATTTTAAAAAGTATACCCCTACTTTACGTTAAAACCCAATATGCATTTTTCAAATATGTTTCTTACATATCTCTTTCAAACATCAAAAATACTTTTAAGATTAAAACTTGAAATCACCAAAAATTCTTTCGCCAAAACTTTTATAATTTCAAGTTCTTAAAAGTTAATCATTGGGTTAGACTCAAAGTGGGTCTCCAACTCAACTAGGGTTTCCTAGACACCCCCACAAATACAATTCTCTCAATTATATATATTCCTAATCCATTTTCCTCTTTCTATTTAGTGGGTTCCTATATGGATCTAGGTTATATATATATATATATATATGTGTGTGTGTGTGTAATATTTATATTTTGAAAATACAAATACGTTCACTCATTATCTATATAGGATCCAAAACCGAAGCTCTGATACCAGATGTAACAACCCGAATTCCAACAGACTGTTTTTTTTTCAAAAACCCAATCCATCGAAACGCGAGTTGGTTTGCTCTGGTATCATGTAGAAAAGACAGAGACATAAAACATGTCAGAGTTCGAAAAATATCCCACAATGGAAGGAATAAAATATAATGTAATTAAAACATAGCTTTACCTTAATAACAATACTTCTATACCAGTATCCAAAGCTATACAATCTCTGTTATGAACCTAACCTGCGAATGTTATGAGGAGGGGGGGTCAGAACACAAGTTCTGGTGACTGGACTTAAATTACACTTCTGGATAATCCTACATATACCGTTCAATCAAATTTCTTATTTATTAGGTTATCTGTGTTATTAGTGCTCAAGCCTTACACACACACGTCGCACCCATCTACTCGCTAGTAAATTAACCTAATACAATGCATATGTAGCTACCACTAAACAGATGTACACCCCATGGTACCCCACTCGCATGGTCTCTTCCGTAACACCACATTTATGTGCGCAGTCCCTCATCTTATGCCATAGTAACGTACATATATCTTTACATATATAACAACGCCACATCCGCACAGAACCACTATCGCTGTACTACGTAAGCGCACAGACTACTATCCTAAAACTTTTCATCGAGTTAGATTCCTTCATCGAGTAAAGCCCCAGAGTCTACAATACACCACCCAGAGCAGACATGCATGTATCTAGACTTTCCCACGTATGTATCGTAAAACGTATTCGATGCCTAACCTGCACACCTATCGTGTCCGAGCTCGAGTTCCGTGGCAGGGCTACACAAGAAACACAGAACACGGTCGGTAGCTTTCCCCATATCTGTGCAGGCCTTCCTTTAAGAGCCTCTCACACAAATATTCCTAGGGTCTATTTTCTATGGTGGCTATGGCCCCACCTCAGCCCCTCCCTTAACTAGTAAAGAATACAAGAGTTAAGCGACAAGCCTCTAAGCAAACAATCTAAACATCCATCTGGCATCTCCCTTTAACCACCGTCCCGCGATAGTGAATGGTTAATGGTATCTTGGGTCTAGCTCTTGTCTTTCCGCATCCTACTGGCTGTGGTGACAGGCACTTGACGACCTACTATCCTTGTTGGTCCTGACCCTCCACCTCCGTTTAGGCTGCCGCCGAACCACCCTTTCTGTCACCGCGTACAGCATTATGACTGCCAAGTTATTCTTGCAGTAAAGGCACACCCACCTAGTAGTTACGCGCAGTCCCAACCTCTGCGGGCACAGCCTTAAACATCTTCCACCACACAGAGGACTACTAGGAGCACCTTTAACGTTTCAGGAAGTCGTGTGCTTCCCCTTCCAGCCCGTCGGAGCCGCCAGAATAATCAGATGAACGTGCGCTCCCCTCGTGCCTTATGACACCGTGATGATCTACCTCGTTGGGTTATTCATCCTATAACGTATGGATTGCTCCAAGCGCCTCAGTTTAACATGTCATTAGACCCTACGTCTAATCATTAATTACGCGCTTGCACCACCTCTTCAGTCTTCTCATTTAACTTTGTTATTCTCATTCATATTGACTTCCTTTTCAAGTTTACCAACTTACCCTTGCTTATTAATTCCATTTTTAACTTAACCCATTTAATTTTACTAATAATCCTACAATATCTAATTCTCATAATCTATTCATTATTCCATCTTATGGTTACCATAACATGTTCTACATAATTTATAATTATGTACATATACATTGGTAAGAGAATAACTCCCTAATTGTCAACCCCGAAGACCGAAATCAACATCAGATTGACATTCAGAGAATTACTCGACTCAACCAATCTCTTGTTATGTCCTAATCCCTTTCCATTCATATAAATTATGTTATCTTCATTCCTAGATTTATTCTTGCCTTTACAGAATACTTAATTTACAATTAAGTACAACTTACCTTATTACGTAAGTTATTTCATTTCCCTTATTGTTCCTTATAACTTACCATATTTCATAAGTTATAATTCCCAATTGTCCCTAGAACAAGCCTACCTATTATCATTCCTTTCCTTATTCAAGTTCATTTATAGTTGGTTATTATTAGCATTCCCCATTTTGGCATTATTTAAGACCAACTTAACCCTTACTCAATTCAACTGGTTCATAACACCACTACAGGTTTAATTAGGTTAAGTATTCAAATTTAACAATTTATCCATGCTGCCCATGTTACCCACTTAACCCATTTATTATTCCCATGTCCTTACCACATGTCTTATCTTGGTTAAGTGTTCATTAATTCATTATACCCGTAATTGTGCAAGACCACCCACATTAGATTACTGTTTGCGGTTGCTGGATATACCGGGCAGTACCAGGCAGATTTCTACCGCAAACCAAATCTAACCTCGTATCTTATCACTATTACGGATCTAATTTATGCCTTTGACCTCTCACATTAGATTACCGTTTGCGGTTGCTGGATATGCCGGGCGGTTCCGGGCAGACTTCTACCACAGACTAAATCTAACATCGTGTCTTAGGCGTTCATTATATTTTCTTTAATTCATGCCCAATTTCCAATCTTGTATTATAGTGAATACTAATTACCCATAATTTTCCAATACAATTTATGCCAATAATCCCATATATTAGTTATGCCCAATTTCCCGTATATGCCGCATGTCTTTCTACATGTAATTAACATCATTTAAAATAACATGTAATTCTCAAATAGTGTACTTATTCCAGTTGTACCAATCATTCATATTCTTTACAGTTATGCCCCCAATTAAAGTCTTATATTCTCAATTAAGCGATATCCCAATATTCCCTTTTTTCATTATCATACTCAAACTTTTCCAATTATCTCAATTTCGTTCTTGCGCATATTTCAGCGAGATTGGACTAGGCTCGAAGATAGCCTAGTCTTAAAAAAAAGGGGGAAATGGAGGGAGAAGAACAGAATAAACATAAAATTAAGACTATAGTAATTAGCATGTTTATCAAATTAATATTTACATAAATGGGGAACGTCGAACGATGGGTATACTATTATTCAAAATTATAATTTAAACCTACCCACCATGATTTGCTCACCCAATTCTGAATAATCATTTATTAATGTTAATTCTCCCCTTCAACTCTTGAATAATCAAAATTCTCTTTCTCTAATTCTGAAGCAGAAGAAGCCTAAATATAATTTTTATCTTTAGAATAGGATTAGGAGGAAAAAAGAAGAGAATTACTTGAGGAAGAAAAGAGCTGAGTTTTGACATCTCTTCTGAAATTATGAGAGTGGAAGAAAATCTAGCCATCTATTTATAGGTGGGTTAGAAGAACTGGGCCCTTATGTTTAAATAAAAACTCATCTAAACCATCCACCTTACTCTAGAAAAGAACATTCCAGAACCCAGCCAACACAGCCAGGGTGCATTGCACCCATAGATCATGCGCAACGGCATATGCTATGTAACAACCCGAATTTTTACAACACGTTAAATCAAGAATCAAGACAGGATTAAACTTTAAATTCTGAATCAAGTGAAACGGGCTATGCCATTGCGTTCGTCTCGGAAGAATACGCGAAATAGAGTCCGAGTTTTCGAGAATCGGAGTCCGTATGACCCGTAAAAAGGCCCAAAGAAGGTTTCTGGGAATTTGAATTTCGGAAACAGTTTTGGGAATCAGATCTGGGGGCTAGGCGGGAAGTTTCCCGCCTAGGCCATGTCGACAGGGCTGTCGACAGGCCTGTCGACTTGGTCCCAGACCAAGTCGACAGCCCTGTCGACTTGCCTGTCGACAGGGGGTGGCCGAGGCAAGTTGCCTGGCGCACCTGTTTGTCTCACCTGGTCTTGTTCTTGGGCTGGTTCTGGAAGCTTCCGAGATCTGATGGTCCTAATCTATCCTAGATCTAATCCTATGGCCTAAAACACACCCTAATCTCTATAAAAAGACCCTAAACCTAACCTAAATCCCTAAAAATCAAACCTAGCAACTAAGTGCTGCCAAAATCAATTTTGATCATGGCCTCCATCTCCAATCCCTAGAGCCTATGCATTCAAATCGGGTTCAAATCAAAAGGTGCAAGCTTGCTACACCAAATAGAGGCCAAATCAACATTGCTATGCGAGTTTCATGAAGGTTCTTCTTCAAAGGAGCCACCTTTCTTCGTCAAGATGATGCATGACCCCTTTTCTAAGCCTTGCCTATGTAAGTTCTAGCTACTTTTGGATCAAAACGGTATTTTTAATGTTGACATGAGATAAAATGAGATAAAGCATAAGTATGCATGTATGTGAACCTAACTTTGTCCCTTTTCTATGATCTATGACCTTAGACTAAGATGTAGCAACTTAATCATGTCACTCATGTTATGTTTAGCCTAGTTTATCTTGCAAGTTTGGATCTTTGTCTATGGAAGATTTGCATGAACCTTTGGGAACCATTTGACTTGTGAAACATAGGCAAATACTTGACCTTGGGGCTTATGCATGCATATGAACACAAACCCCTTATGTTTCATGCATGTTTGTGGCAAAACCTCCTTATGATATTATGCAAGTTTGTGGCCAAATCCTATATGATAGTATGCATGCTTATGGTCAATCCTTATATGACTCTATCATGCATGTTTTAAGGTCAAACCCCCTTATGACGCCATGCATGTTTGGAGCCAATCCCTTTTGTGGCATCTTGCATGTTTTGGGGTCTACATGTAGCCATAGTATACCTACTCTGTTGACTCGCTTTGCTTGCGTTGGGAAAACACGATTTTGGGTAGTTAGATAAACATGAACATGTCGCGAAATCTTAACTTGAATATGACATGTGTTTATACTTGAAAATATGACTTGAAAGATAACATGGAAGTTGACATGTAAGTATGCATAAAAACATGAGCTTGGGAATTTACCTATTAAGTTAGGTCTACCCTTTGGGAATTTACCTATTAAGTTAGGTCTACCCAAATGCTTGAAAAACTTGTAACATGTTTTGGAAACATGATGAACTTAGATAATATAAGTGTGGCCAACTCGAGGTTGGGTTGAGTTTGCAACGTAAAACTACCCGGAACCGACCGGCCTAACTAGTAGTTGCAAACAATAGGACCCAATGTGAGAAGTTGGTCATGTCGCGCTTAAGACCCGAGGTTAGACTAGGTTGTGGTGTAAATCTACCCGGACCCGCCCGGCTTAACTAGTAACCACAACAAGGTCTAATGTGAGAGGTTAAGAATGCATTAATTAAATTAATGCCACATGATAAGGTTAAGTAAATTTGACTAATGACACTTAACCGATATGACACGAATGGGTAGGTTAAGTGGGACCGGGCTTGATTTCCTTAATGACACTTAACCATGCAAGATGATTAGGGGTTGGGGTTAAGTAATTTACACTTAACTAATCCGACTGGGTAATTAGATGAGGTTATGTAATTAAGACTTAACTAACCTAACCACGGTAATTAGATGGGGTTAAGTAATCCACACTTAACTAATCTAAACACGGTAATTCGATGGGGTTAAGTTAGCCTAGACTTAATTAATCCAACTTGGTAATTTAATGGGGTTAAGTTAAACACTTAACTAATTTAACACGATGATTTGATGAGGTTAAGTGACCTATACTTAACCAATCTAACTCGTTAATTTGATGAGGTTAAGTTAACCTATACTTAACCAATCTAACGTGAAAACATGATAAGGCTAAGTCACGAATCGTTTGAATGCGCTTGACCGATATGACTCAGTAATTAGATAAGGTCAAGTTAATACATATACTGAACCAATCTAAAATGATAATTAGATAAGGTTAAGCCTTGAATTGCTTGATATACTTAACCAACTTGACACATGGTTTGTTGGGTTAAGTTTTGGACTTGGATACTTAGCCAATTTTGACGTGGTTTGTAGACGGGTTAAGTTGTGAACTTAAGTGACACTTAACCCATTAGAAAAACCCTAATTCGGAGGATTAGGTAAATAACCATAGTTAACAAGGATTATGGAAATAAGGCTAAGTGGTAAACCTTAGTTAAGGGAAACTAAGTAATAATTCTTAGTCAAGGAAATTTGGACCATTTCTTAGATAGATTAGTAACCCGATACATTAGGTCAACGTTTAAGTATACGTGTAGGAGCAGGCTATCTGATTTAGATAAAGGCTCCAGCGAACTGGGTAACGAAGCAGCGGCTTCGGGGAACGTGAGGATATTCTTGGGATCCCTCTGTGAGCTGCCAGGTCATTATACTAGGCTCACGAGAGGTTGAGGTCTGCGGTAGAAGAACCAAGAATATGCCTTGGTTGCTATGCGAGCGACCTAAAGACTGGGGTGGATAGCAGTGAGTCGACGAATACATAAGGTGCCCGAGATAGCAAGTTCGTCGATCATCTACCATCTTAAGTCAAGCGTGTTCGTACGGAAAGGCAGGGAACACCCAACAGACCATAATTGCTATCTAATTATGGGTGAGGTAGGCCGTAGGATGTGGGCTGGCCGGAGTGTAGTTCTCATGCAAGATTGTCTCTTGTGTTGCCTTTCACTAGTTGAGGGAGGGGTCTTTTGGGACCATAGCCACGTGTAGAAAAGCAGACCTTAGTATCTGCATCGGCAGATAAATCTAAAGCTCCCGACCGAGTCCTGTATTTCTTGTTTTGCCCTGTGACAGGACTCGGATGGCACGATGTGATACATGTGCATACAGTTATAGAAAAACGATTCACGATGAATGCGTGGGAAAAAGGGCGCGGTTGACGGTTAGCGTAATCCCTAGTGGCCTAGGTGGTTTAACCCAAACCGAAATACGAAAGCGTGCAATAGGTAAGCGTAATCCCTAGTGGTGCTAGGTGGCGTAAGTCCTAGTAGTTCAAACGATGATTCATATGGAAGAGCCTAGCTAGAACAAGGGTGACAGTCCAAACGACTTCAAGGATAAAACGTTTACATG
Organism: Allium sativum; assembly: GCA_030737875.1. Classification (NCBI taxonomy): domain Eukaryota; kingdom Viridiplantae; phylum Streptophyta; class Magnoliopsida; order Asparagales; family Amaryllidaceae; genus Allium; species Allium sativum. Next base: position 4,489,553 of record JASFAX010000038.1, on the reverse strand, counting down.
AGAAAGCCCGTACGGCCTACGGCAAAGGACTGATCTTATACATGGAAAGAAACATATGAGTGGGAAAACCTACATATGCTATATATTAGGTTGACATGGACCATTACATGACATTGGGCAAGGGACATTCATGGTTAACACGTGACGCGGGTTGGGATACTAGTACGAGAGGTGCAGAGCAAATATACATGTTAGAACTAGGAAGAATATACATAATAGATACCGTGGGATGTTAGACGGGGCAGATACCTTGGGATAATGTACTCGATAGAAATCTGACAATGTGATACCTTGACTTATCATAACACCGTAGTTTATCATGATACCTTAGTTTACCTTGCCACAGTAGTTCAACCGGCTACCCTGGTTTAGTTTATCTATCTTGTAGTTATCCTTATGTTTACTTTCAGTTTATGCATGTCATGTTACCTTTACCTGTTTTTATACTGGAAGTAGATAGGACTTACTCAGTCTTTTTGACTGACCCGTTTTGTTTCGCCTCTTTTCTTCCGTTTCCCCCCCAGGTTACAGGGAGGAAACAATGCTGTTTAGTTCTGACTTCTTCTGCTTGAAGGTCATCATGGATGGCTTGGACTTTTCTTGGCTATGGCTACTTTACTGTTTTATTTGGGGAATAATTTGTGAAAAAGTCTTTATGCTTCTTTACTATTGCAAGACAGGTTTTGATGTACTCTGATGTAAAAGGCTTTAGACCTTAATTATTAATGTTTATGAAAGTTCGATTTTACTTCCGCTATTTTATATGTTCTGTCTTGTGATATTTCTGTGCATGTTTACCTTGATAATGCTTCACCAAACCTAGTGCATTCCCTTCGTGAGTGACCCTAGCGGAGGTGGGGTGTTACATGCTATTATTATTATTATTATTATTATTATTATTATATATATACTCTTTTTGATTTGAAATTTTATTCATTGCACATAAATAAAATTTCAAGACAATCTTTTCTTCCTTTGTTTGGTTGATCCTTTGTTCGCTTGCAATGCTTGTTCAAACTTATATTTATTTATGTTCCACCTTTGTGCGTAAACTAAGTAATTGTATGTGAACAGTTATTTGTCTTATTCTTCCTCTAATCAATTAAATGATTTAATTCTCTTTTTAACCACTGAATGCTCTTAAAAAAAACCACCTAAACCCTTTTCACACTTAGTGCTCTTTCAATTAAAAAGAAACTGCCTTATTTCTTTCAAGTTAATGCATTACTACACTATTTTTAACGTATAGTAACATCTTTTCTTCATGCATTTAATTCGTCGCTGAAATTATTTAATTGCTTTCTTTCTATTTTAATTGCACGCCCTCATTTCAATCAATTTACTAATTCTTCTTTTTATTTTAATGTATGTTCATGCACATGTATGATTGCATGCATAAACAATACAAACTTTCATTTATTAATTTTATTCTTAATTATGCATATATTTATATGCACGTAATTAATTGTCTGCGTTAAATTCTTAACCGTCATGTGTGTGTGTGTATATATATATAGACACATCTTTCTTATTTTTACGCAATTAAATTTATTTATTAATTGATCATTACCCTATTCTTTTTACACATCATCTTTTGATTAAACTACGTTCACACTAAGCCACTTTTTAGCCATTCCCCTAAAACAAAAAATATGGCGCTGGCTGAGATCGAACTCTGTACCTCTTGTATGCAAGTCACATTCTCTAACCAATTAGGCTACTTAGTCTTTTGTTAACATGGATAAGGACAATGGTTACCATTATTCTTTTCTCATTCCTCTATTTCATGTTTTGTTGCAATATTTAATTTAAAGATATCTCTTTCATTTTAAATTGGTTTTCTACAAACCATAGGTCTAAATTTCCCAGAAAATCGCCATGAATGCAATGACGCTAATCCCATGACCAAATTCTGGAAGCTCTTCAAATTTTCCTTTTCATTCTTTTAAATGTTCGCATGCATTTCTTCACATTTCATGTATTGAATGTTATTTCTTTTATTAATCTTTTTCTTTATTTCACTGCATGAACTTATTACATACAATTTAATTGTCATTATTTAGTTTTTCTCTTAAATATGTCTATGCATATAATATATATACATATTTCCATAATTATAATTTCATTAAAAATGCAGGGCGTTTCATTACACCTATTTTTTAATAACTGTGAAGGGTTGGGTTTTACAGCACACAATCCAAACGATTCATCATCTTTCATATTTTTCGATCTACCCCTACTATTCTGAAACTACCCCTATTCTATTAATACTTCAAATCATCTCTTCTTTTTAATCCTACCCCTAATTCTCTTAATAGCCCTTCCTTCCAATAATTACCCCTATTTTTTAACTAATGTGAAGGATTGGTTTTTGCAACACGCAATCCAAACGATTCATCATCATTCATATTTGTCAATCTACCCCTACTATGCTTGAACTGCACATACTTCTCCTTATACTTCAAAACAGCCCTTCTTTTTAATCCTACCCCTAATTCTCTAAATTTCCCTTACTTCCAAAAATTACCCCTATTTTTTATCAACTGTGAAGGGATGGTTTTTGTAGCACCCAATCCAAATGATTCATCATCTTTCATATTTGATGATCCAAATCCAAATGATTCATCATCTTTCATATTTGTCAATCTACCCCTACTATGGTTAAACTACCCATATTTCTCTTAATACTTCAAAACAACCATACTTTTTAATTCTACCCCTAATTCTCTAAATAGCCCCTACTTCCAACAATTTCTCCTATCTTTTTACTACTGTGAAGGGTTGATTTTTGCAGCAACCGATCCAAATGATTCATAATCTTTCATATTTGTCGATCTACCCCTACCATGCTTAAACTACCCCTACTTCTCTTAATACTTCAAAACAGTCATTGTTTTTAATCCTACCCCTAATTCTCTAAATAGCCCTTACTTCCAACAATTACGCCTATCTTTTTACCACCATGAAGGGTTGGTTTTTGTAGCACCCAATCCAAACGATTCATAATCTTTCATATTTGTCGATGTACCCCTGCTATACTTAAACTACCCCTACTTCTCTTAATTCTTCAAAACAGCCCTTTTATTTAATCCTACCACTAATTCTCTAAATAGCCATTACTTCCAACAATTACCCTTATTTTTTAACTACTGTGAAGGTTTGGTTTTTGCAACAACCAATCCAAACGATACAACATCTTTCATATTTGTCGATCTACCCTACTATGCTTAAACTACCCCTACATCTCTTAATACATCAAAACGGCTATTCTTTTTAATCCTAACCCTATTCTATAAATAGCCCTTACTTCCACCAATTACCCCTATTTTTTAACTTCTGTGAAGGGTTGGTTTTTACAGCACCTAATCCAAATGATTCATCATCTTTCATATTTGTCGATCAAATCCAAATTATTCATCATCTTTCATATTTGTCGATCTACCCGTACTATGCTAAAACTACCCATACTTCACTTAATACTTCAAAACAACCCTTCTTCTTAATCCTACCTCCAATTCTCTAAATAAACCTTACTTACAACAATTACGCCTATCTTTTTACTACTGTGAAGGGTTGGTTTTTGCAACAACCAATTCAAACGACTTAGAATCTTTCGTGTTAGTCTATCTACCCCTACTATGCTTAAACTACCTCTACTTGTCTTACTATGTCAAAACAGTCCATCTTTTTAATCCTACTCCTAATTCTCTAAACAACCCTTACTATAAACAATTACGCCTATCTTTTTGCTACTGTGAAGGGTTGGTTTTTGCAGCACCCAATCCAAACGTTTCTTAATCTATCATATTTGTCGATATAACTCTGTTATGCTTAAACTACCCGTACTTCTCTTAATACTTCAAAACAGCCCTTCTGTTTAATCCTATCCTTAATTCTCTATATACCCATTACTTCCAACAATTACCCCTATTTTTTAACTACTGTGAAGGTTTGGTTTTTGCAGCACCCAATCCAAACGATTTATCATCTTTCATATTTGTCGTTCTACCCCTACTCTGCTTAAACTACCCCTACTTCTCTTAATACTTCAAAACGGTCCTTCCTTTTAATCTTACCCCTAATTCTCTAAATAGCCGTTACTTCCAACAATTACGCCTATCTTTTTACTACTGCGAAGGTTGATTTTTGCAGCACCCAATCCAAACGATTCATAATCTTTCATATTTGTCGATATAACCCTGTTATGCTTAAACTACCCCTACTTCTCTTAATACTTCAAAACAGCCCTTCTGTTTAATCCTACCCTTAATTCTCAAAATACCAATTACTTCCAAAAATTACCCCTATTTTTTGACTTTTGTGAAGGGTTGGTTTTTGCAGCACCCAATCCAAATGATTTATCATCTTTCATATTTGTCGATCCAATACAAATGATTCATCATCTTTCATATTTGTTGATCTACCCCTTCTATGCTTAAACTATCAATACTTCACTTAATACTGCAAAACAACCGTTCTTTTTAATCCTACCCCTAATTCTCTAAATAGCCATTACTTTCAACAATTACGCCTATCTTTTAACTACTGTGAAGGGTTGGTTTTTATAGCAACCAAACCAAACGATACATAATCTTTCATATTTTTCGATCTACCCCTACTATGCTTAAGCTACCCCTACTTCTCTTAATATGTCAAAACAAACCTTCTTTTTAATCCTGCCCTTAATTCTCTAAATAGCCCTTACTTCCAACAATTACGCCTACCTTTTTACTACTGTGAAGGTTTGATTTTTGCAGCACCCAATCCAAATGATTCATAATCTTTTATATTTGTCGATCTACCCCTACAATTCTTAAACTACCCCTACTTCGCTTAATACTTCAAAACAGCCCTTCTGTTTAATCCTACCCCTAGTTCTCTAAATACCCATTACTTACAACAATTACCCCTATTTTTTAACTACTGTGAAGGGTTGGTTTTTGCCGCACCCAATACAAAAGATTCATCATCTTTCATATTTGTCGATCTAACCCTACCATGCTTAAACTACCCCTACTTCTCTTAATACTTCAAAATAGTCCTTGTTTTTAATGCTACCCCTAATTCTCTAAATAGCCCTTACTTCCAACAATTACGCCTATCTTTTTACTACTACGAAGGGTTGGTTTTTGTAGCACAAAATCCAAACGATTCATATTCTTTCATGTTTATCGATCTACCCCTACTATGCTTAAACTACCCCTACTTCTCTTAATTCTTCAAATAGCCCTTTTATTTAATCCTACCCCTAATCCGCTAAATAGCCAATACTTCTACCAATTACCCTTATTTTTTAACTACTGTGAAGGATTGGTTTTTGCAGCACCCAATCCAAACGATACAATATCTTTCATATTTGTCGATCTACCCTACTATGCTTAAACTGCCCCTACATCTCTTAATACATCAAAACGACTATTCTTTTTAATCCTATCGCTATTCTCTAAATAGACCATACTTCTAACCATTACCCCTATTTTTTAACTTCTCTGAATGGTTGGTTTTTGCGCACCCAATCCAAATGATTCATCATCTTTCATATTTGTCGATCAAATCCAAATTATTCATCATCTTTTATATTTGTCGATCTACCCCTACTATGCTAAAACTACCCACAATTCACTTAATACTTCAAAACAACCCTAACTTCCAACAATTACACCTATCTTTTTGCTACTGTGAAGGGTTGGTTTTTGCAGCAACCAATCCAAACGATTCAGAATCATTCATATTTGTCGATCTACCCCTACTATGCTTAAACTACCCCGACTTCTCTTAATATGTCAAAAAAGTCCTTCGTTTTAATCCTACCCCTAATTCTCTAAATAACCCTTACTTCAAAAATTTACGCCTATCGTTTTATTACAGTGAAGGATTGGGTTTTGTAGCACCCAATCCAAACGATTCTTAATCTTTCATATTTGTCGATATAACCCTGTTATGCTTAAACTACCCCTACTTCTCTTAATACTTCAAAACAGCCCTTCTGTTTAATCCTACCCTTAATCCTCTAAATACCCATTACTTCCAAAAATTACCCCTATTTTTTGACTTTTGTGAAGGGTTGGTTTTTGCAGCACCCAATCCAAATGATTTATCATCTTTCATATTTGTTGATCCAATCCAAATTATTCATCATCTTTCACATTTGTTGATCTACCCCTACTATGCTTAAACTATCAATACTTCACTTAATACTACAAAACAACCCTTCTTTTTAATCCTACCCCTAATTCTCTAAACAGCCCTTACTTTCAACAATTATGCCTATCTTTTTACTACTGTGAAGGGTTGGTTTTTGTAGCAACCAAACCAAACGATACATGATCTTTCATATTTTTCGATCTACCCCTACTATGCTTAAACTACTTCTCTTAATATGTCAAAACAATCCTTCTTTTTAATACTGCCCCTAATTCTCTAAACAGTCCTTACTTCCAACAATTACGCCTACCTTTTTACTACTGTGAAGGTTTGATTTTTGCAGCACCCAATCCAAACGATTCATAATCTTTCATATTTGTCGATCTACCCCTACAATGCTTAAACTACCCCTACTTCACTTAATACTTCAAAACAACCCTTCTATTTAATCCTACACCTAATTCTCTAAATACCCATTACTTAAAACAATTACCCCTATTTTTTAACTACTGTGAAGGGTTGGTTTTTGCCGCACCCAGTCCAAAAGATTCATCATCTTTCATATTTGTCGATCTACCCCTACCATGCTTAAACTACCCCTACTTCTCTTAATACTTCAAAATAGTCCTTGTCTTTAATGCTACCCCTAATTCTCTAAATAGCCCTTACTTCCAACAATTATGCCTATATTTTTACTACTTCGAAGGGTTTGTTTTTGCAGCACCCAATCCAAACGATTCATATTCTTTCCTGTTTGTCGATCTACCCCTACTATGCTTAAACTACCCCTACTTCTCTTAATACTTCAAAACAACCCTTTTTTTAATCCTACCCTAATTCTCTAAATATCCCTTACTTCCAACAATTACCCTTATTTTTTAACTACTGTGAAGGGTTGGTTTTTGCAGCACCCAATCCAGATGAAACAACATCTTTCATATTTGTCAATCTACCCTACTATGCTTAAACTACCCCTACATCTCTTAATACATCAAAACGACTATTCTTTTTATTCCTACCGCTATTCTCTGAATAAACCTTACTTCTAAAAATTACCCCTATTTTTTAACTTCTGTGAATGGTTGGTTTTTGCAGCACCCAATCCAAATGATTCATCATCTTTCATATTTGTCGATCAAATCCAAATTATTCATCATCTTTCATATTTGTCGATCTACCCCTACTATGCTAAAACTACCCATACTTCACTTAATACTTCAAAACAACCCTTACTTCCAACAATTACACCTATCTTTTTACTACTGTGAAGGGTTGGTTTTTGCAGCAACCAATCCAAACGATTCAGAATCTTTCATATTTGTCGATCTACCCCTACTATGCTTAAACTACCCCGACTTCTCTTAATATGTCAAAACAGTCCTTCTTTTTAATCCTACCATAATTCTCTAAATAACCCTTACTTCAAAAATTTACGCCTAACGTTTTACTACTGTGAAGGGTTCGTTTCTGCAGCACCCAATCCAAATGATTCTTAATCTTTCATATTTGTCGATATAACCCTGTTATGCTTAAACTACCCCTACTTCTCTTAATACTTCAAAACAGCCCTTCTGTTTAATCCTACCCTTAATTCTCTAAATACCCATTACTTCCAACAATTACACCTATTTTTTAACTACTGTGAAGGTTTGGTTTTTGCAGCACCCAATCCAAACGATTTATCATCTTTCATATTTGTCGATCTACCCCTACTATGCTTAAACAAACCCTACTTCTCTTAATACTTCAAAATGGTCCTTCCTTTTAATCTTACCCCAAATTCTATAAATAGCCCTTACTTCCAACAATTACGCCAATCTTTTTACTACTGCGACGGGTTGATTTTTGCAGCACCCAATCCAAACGATTCATAATCTTTCATATTTGTCGATCTAACCCTACTATGCTTAAACTACCACTACTTCTCATAATACTTCAAAACTGCGCTTTTGTTTAATCCTACCCCTAATTCTCTAATAGCCATTACTTCCAACATACCCCTATTTTTAATCAACTGTGAAGGGTTGGGTTTTGCAACACCCAATACAAACGATTCATCATCTTTCATATTTGTCGATCCACCCCTACTATGCCTAAATTACCCCTACTTCTCTTAATACATTAAAACAGTTATTCTTTTTAATCCAACCCCTAATTCTCTAAATAGCCCTTACTTCCAAAAATTACCCTTATTTTTTGACTTTTGTGAAGGGTTGGTTTTTGCAGCACCCAATCCAAATGATTTATCATCTTTCATATTTGTCGATCCAATCCAAATTATTCATCATCTTTCATATTTGTCGATCTACCCCTACTATGCTTAAACTACCCATACTTCACTTAATACTTCAAAATAACCCTTCTTTTTAATCCTACCACTAATTCTCTAAATAGCCCTTACTTTCAACTATTACGCCTATCTTTTTACTACAGTTAAGGGTTGGTTTTTCTAGCAACCAAACCAAACGATACATAATCTTTCATATTTTTCGATCTACCCCTACTATGCTTAAACTACCCCTAATTCTCTTAATATGTCAAAACAATCCTTCTTTTTAATCCTGCCCCTAATTCTCTAAATAGCCCTTACTTCCAACAATTACGCCTACCTTTTTACTACAGTGAAGGTTTGATTTTTGCAGCACCCAATCCAAACGATTCATAATCTTTCATATTTGTCGATCTACCCCTACTATGCTTAAACTACCCCTACTTCGCTTAATACTTCAAAACAGCCCTTCTGTTTAATCCTACCCTAATTCTCTAAATACCCATTACTTTTAACAATTACCCCTATTTTTTAACTACTGTGAAGGGATGGTTTTTGCAGCACCCAATGCGAAAGATTCATCATCTTTCATATTTGTCGATCTACCCGTATTATGCTTAAACTATCCATACTTCTCTTAATACTTCAAGATAGCTATTATTTTTAATCCTACCCCTAATTCTCTAAATAGCTATTACTTACAACAATTACCACTATCTTTTAACTACTGTGAAGGGTTGGTTTTTGCTGTACCCAATCCAAATGATTCATCATCTTTCATATTTGTCAATCTACCCCAACTATACTTAAACTGCCCCTACTTCTCTTTGTACTTCGAAACAGCCCTTCTTCTTAATCCTACCCCTAATTCTCTAAATAGCCCTTACTTCTAACAAGTACCCCTATTTTTACCTACTATGAGCGGTTGGTTTTTGCAGCACCAATCCAAATGATTCAACATCTTTCATATTTGTCGATCTACCCCTATTATGCTTAAACTACACATACTACTCTTTATACTTCAAAACAACCCTTCTTTTTAATACTACCACTAATTCTCTAAATATCCCTTACATCCAATAATTACCCCTATTTTTTAATAACTGTGAAGGGTTGGGTTTTATAGTAAGAAACCCAAATGATTCATCATCTTTCATATTTGTCGATCTACCCCTACTATGACTAAACTACCCTTACTTCTCTTAGTACTTCAAAACAGCCCTTCTTTTTAATCCTACCCCTAATTCTCTAAATAGCCCTTCCTTCCAACAATTACCCCTTTTTTTAAATAATGTGAAGGATTTGTTTTTGCAGCACCCATTCCAAACGATTCGTCATCATTCATATTTGTCGATCTACCCCTACTATGCTTAAACTACACCTACTACTCTTTATAGTTCAAAACAGCCCTTCATTTTAATCCTACCCCTAATTCTCTAAATAGCCGTTACTTACAACAATTACCCATATTTTTTAACTATTGTGAAGGGTTGGTTTTTGCAGCGCCCAATCTAAATGATTCATCATGTTTCATATTGGTCGATCTACACCTACATGCTTAAACTACCCATACTTCTCTTAATAACTCAAAACAGTCTTTCTTTTTAATCCTACCCCTATTTCTCTATATAGCCCTTAAATCCTACAATACATCCTATTTTTTTACTTCCATGAAGGGTTGGTTTTTGCAGCACCCAATCCAAATGATTCATCATCTTTCATATTTGTCGATCTACCCCTTCTATTTTTAAGCTACCCCATCTTCTCTTAATACTTCAAAACAACCCTTTTCTTTAATCCTACCACTAATTCTCTAAATAGCCGTTACTTCCAGTAATTACCCCTATTTTTTAATTACATTGAAGGGTTGGCTTTTGCAGCACACAATCCAAATGATTTATCATCATTAATATTTGTCGATCTACCCGTACTATGCTTAAACTGCACCACTTCTCTTCATGCTTCAAAACAGCCCTTCTTTTTAAAACTACCCCTAATTCTCTAAAAAGCCCTTATTTCCAACAATTATCTGTATTTTTTAACTACTGTGAAGGGTTGGTTTTTGCAGCATGCAATTTAAATGATTCCTCATCTTTCATATTTCTTGATCTAGCCCCTATTATGCTTAAACTACCCCTTCTTTTCGTAAATACCCCTACTTCTCTTAATACTTCAAAACATTCCTTCTTTTTAATCCAACCCCTAATTCTCTAAATAACCGTTACTTCCAACAATTACCCCTATTTTTTAACTACTGTGAAGGATTGGTTTTTTCAGCACCCAATCTAAATGATTCATCATCTTTCATATTTGTCGATCTATCCATACTTTGCTTAAACTATCCCTACTTCTCTTATTAGTTCAAAACGACCCTTCTTTTTAATCCTACCTCTAATTCTCTAAATAGCCCTTACTTCCAATAATTACCCCTATTTTTTAACTTCTGTGAAGGGTTGGTTTTTGTATCATCCAATCTAAATGATTCGTCGTCGTTCATATTTGTCAATCTACCCCTACTATGCTTAAACTACCCCTACTTCTCTTGACACTTCAAAACAGTCCTTCTTTTTTATCCTACCCCTTATTCTCTAAATAGCCTTTACTCCAAATGTAACGAAATGGAATTTCGCTCAATCCGAATCAGTCGCTAAACCGATCGAGACCGTTCGAAATGCCTGATTGTTTTGAGAACAACGCATATCGGAATGCACACGGAAGAACATTTCATTGTATATTCAACAATTCCATCAGAATAAAAGAATATACAGAGTATAAATCAATATTACACAGAAAATATCAGAGATTTGAATTACATTTAAATACATCGCAGCGGAAAATAATACAAAACACAACTAGAAGGAGATATACGGATACAAAGCTTTTCGGATATCGTTCCAGCTGTAACAACCCGTATTTTTGAATAACATGTTATAACATAAACGGAGGCAGAATTAAACTATAAAATCTGAATCAAGGGAAACGGGCTGTGCCATTGCGTTCGTCTCGGAAAAATACGCGAAATAGAGTCTGAGTTTTCGAAAATCGGAGTCCGTATGACCAAGATATGGCCTCGCGAAGTTTCACGAAAAATTCACAAATTAAAGTATACTTAATTAAGTGAAATGGGTTGCGCAGAGAAATATATATATATTGATATATATATATATATAATTGAAAATTAAATAAGTAAATATGCAAAAGTGTTCAAAACAGCGAATTGGGAGAGGGGAATAACCGAACCGGCCGATTTTTGAGGTCGACCCAAGCCCGCTGGGTCGACTAGGGGTTAATCCAAGGTGTTTGGCTGTCAACCCGTGGGCCGATTCGCTCAAATGCAGATTTTGCATTTGAATGGTTCTCATGGTTCAACTTTAATCTAAAGGCCCTAGATGGTTCCTACACTTGACTTCTTCCCCAAGACATGCTTTGATGGCTTGGATTGAATCTAGGGTTAATCCTATGGCTAATATTACCCTAATCTTCTATAAAAAGGACCTAACACCTAGCCTAAATCATCATTATTCATTCCTACAACTAAACTATGCCAAAATTGTTCCTCTCATGGCCTCCACTCTCATGCTAAAATTTCTAAGTTAAATTATATGAGAGATTTTGAATGCATACAAGTATTTTCAAGCTTGTATGAATGTTCTTAGTTTGCATTCAAGTCAAGTTGCAACATTTCTATTTCAAAGCAAGGGTTTTTATTGATTTGGCTCAAGGGTTTTTCATTTGGAGGTTGCATATTTGGGTCTTTTTGGTGATTGCATAAGGGCTTCATCCCAATTTTTTAATAACTATTTATTTGTGTCTTCATAGCATTGTAAGCCCTTTTCTACTTTCTTTTTATTGAACTCTAAAGTTAAATGAATGATGCAAGTTTGGTTGATCATTATATGCAAGTTTGGTTGATCATTATATGCAAGTTTGGTTGATCATTATGCAAGTTATGTATGACACATGTTATCATGTTATGCAAGTTTGGGTTGATCATTATACACATGTTATCATGTTATGCAAGTTAAACTTGAGTTTATGGCCTTAAAGCTTCAAGCTTTATGTTAAAGGTTGCATTTTGGCAGCATTAAAGTTATCATATCCCTTATGATAACTTGCATGTGAGCCTAAATGCAAACTTCTAGCAACTTCTACATGTTATTTATCACCATGTATCACTCATATGCTAAGTTTGGTTTTATGCATGCTTTTGAAGCCTAATAATGCAATATGCAAGTATATGAACATATGTACATTTCAAATGCCACCATGATAAACTTGTGGCTTCAATACCTTTATGTCATGATTATGCTAAGTTCCCCATTTTATCCTTTATGCGTTGTTGCGATTATGTAAACGATGGGATTACGTTGGGGTTGGGTAACATTATGACATAAACATGGTTTTTATAACATGACGTGATATGTTAACTTGTAATTATTTTTTGGAAACATAATGGACATGACACTTAGAAAATATGAGTGAGGCCAACTCGAGGTTGGGTTTAGTTTGTAGCATAAATCTACCCGGACCTGCCCCGCTTAACTAGTGGCTACAAACAATAGGACCCAATGTGAGAAGTTGGTCATGTTGTGCTCGAACCCGAGGTTAGACCTAGTTGTGATGTAAAGCTACCCGGACCCGCCCGGCTTAACTAGTAACCACAACAAAGTCTAATGTGAGAGGTTAAAGCGCATTAAGTTAATTACTGCCTCTTGATAAGGGTTAAGTCATGGTCCACTTAATACTTAACCAATTTGGGCTTGATGGATTAATCGGGGTTAAGTCAGGAGCCTTGGGTACTCTTAACCAATTTAATCCACGTTTGGATCGGGTTAACCACATTTAACCCGTTAAGAAACCCTAGTTGCGTGGTCCTTTTCAGCAGTAACCTTCTTGGTAGTATCATAAGACCCTAGGACTAGGCTAGGGTGGGGCACGATTACTGGGCTGATTGTAAGAGACCAAAAGATACGGCTGAATGATGCCCCGGTTGTTCAGGCGGACCATGGTGGTGCACATCAAGTCCGGAATTGAACACGGGCACCGGTAGGTTTGGACTGTGTATCCTGTAATGGTGTCAGAGGGTTACACCATAGGGCCTGATACACCCTAGGGTGAACCCTGCACAGTCAACTACATTACATGATTAGGCCGTATGACACCGACACTTGATGAGCTAGGCTTATACGGAGCCGATCGACTAGACTGTGTAGTTGGACCTTGATTTAGGTCATCTCATTATATTGGGCCAAGCTTGGGCCAAGGGATCAATTCTTGTTTTTACTTGACATGTTAGAATGCTAGTACACCCGTGGTGCAAAACTTAACCTTAATTATGCGATGACTCCTTTATCTATCTTGTTAGTTAATCATCATGCCAGTATGTTGTTATCCTTATGTTCATCTCAGCTTCTCATGCCAGTTAACTTTACTAGTTCATAGACAGATAGTAGTAAGGCTTACCAGTCTTTTTGACTGACCTGTTTTCTTTCGCCTCTTTTCTTCCGTTTACCCCCCCTCAGGTTCTCAGGGTGGGAACATTGGAGCTTAGCTTGGATCTTTACAGCTTGCTTACTGGATTTGCTCATGTACGGTTTTGGACACTGAGCTAGCTATGGTTTATCACTTCATTTTGGGGATAGTACTTTATGTATTTCAGTGTTTTTCGGTTTATGCTTTTATCTAGACTTTGTTGTTGGAAAATAATGACCAAGTACTTTGTTGTAACATGACTATGGTTTTGAAATGCTAAGTTTTATCCGCTGCTTTACTACTCAGTTTTACTTATATGTTCTGTCTTGTGATATCTGCATGCATGTTTACCTTGTTTAACGCCCCTCCAAAGCTAATGTCCTTGCAAGAGTGGCATTGGTGGAGGTGGGGTGTTACATTTGGTATCAGAGCATAAGGTTTACAAGATTTGAGCAAAAGTGTTTTTAAAACTTTCCTTTTGAAAAACTATTTTCAAAACCAATTAAGTATTTTCCAAGAAAAGTCTAGTTATTTTTTTCTTAAAAAAAAGGGCTATTCCCCAAAAGCCATATCACTATCCTTTGTTTATTCGTTCTGAATCTATCTTTTTCTTCGTTTCAGTATGGCCGATAATTTTTCCATTCTGGAGGGCATACCAGTACCTATTTGATTTAGAAGGTACATGGAGGCAAGGGCGAATGAAGCCGGCCCCGCGAACATTCCTCCTCCTTCCCCCGTCGCTAACATCTCTCTGTAATGGCGGGATTTTCGGCCAAAAAAAAATCAACATAAAAACACACTGTTGACTATTCAAGCATCGAAAACACCAGGACATTAATAGAAGAATTTAGAGTGTGAGAAAGAAAAGATAGAACTAATAGAATAGAAGAAGAAGAAGATCACAACTGAACAGAATCAGAGTAACACGAAACTCGCAGCGGAACAAAATAAGATGTATTATATAACATAACTTTGAATACAAAACTGTATTGTATATACATACCATTATCAGAGTACAATACATCATATCACAGCGGAAATAACTCTACATAACTAATGGTGAAGCTTCCTGCTTTTGAGCTCCTCCAAGTGAATCTGCAAAGCCTGAAACACTTGACTGCCCGTACAAATTTGGGCACCCAAGAGTTTAGGGAAAACAAACAAAATAAACTCTGGGTCAGTCATGGGACTGGTGTGAGTAAATTCCAACCATACTGTTTTACTTTGAAAATCCTTTTCAAAACAAGAAGATAATAGTAAGACCAGCCCACACATAAACATGGACGGTTTTTACCTTACTATAACCCGAAATATTCTTGATATCAAAACCCAGTGATATTATGATAATGTCTACTCAATTAAATCATCAAGTAGCAGAACGCTTGCATCTCACGCTCCACATATATATAGTATAAAATCATAAACCGCAGGGCACTTATTGGAGATTGGATTTCAACAAATAAGGTATGGGGACACCTTCTGAATAGTGTACTCTAGAGGGGATACACTCAAGGTTCAACAAGAACGTCTTGCAACCCGGCCACACATGACCGCTCACTCATTTAGCTTGAGTGTCGCGAATATATTGCCACCACGGTTGTAGGCCATCCAACCATCATCCGAAGATACAGAATCGAAAAGAAGTATAAATATGAATTTTCTCTAGATCGGTGACAATACACCCTGCTTGGGGATGACCCAACTAGCCATGCTGCCTAGCCCAACTTCTGTCACTTCCTGGTTGTGAGGCTAGAGGCTACGTCTATCTTCAGAACATCTGATCACCATTCACTTTGAATGTCACATCGTCAAATTCGTAATCACACATTGATTACACAAATGCACACTGGGTGAAGAATAAAGAGAAGTCACCTTCTCCCCACCAACTTGGTATATTCATAAAATCAACGGCGTGACCGTTGGAAATACTCTGTCAGACACTCGTCCATACAAGTTGCCCTGGGACTGGACAAACAAATAAACATCATTCTAGAACTGGACGACCCTTGCATTTAACTCCGTCTTCAATTATCTTCAGCATATCTAATTCGCAGCGCTTATGCCTATACGGAGGGGTTTTCGGATAACGTATCCAACCGGTCTCTCCATATTGACAACGATGGTCAAAACACTTCGATAATCGGTTATTTAACTATCGAAGTAAAAACAACATTCATTTAGATGTACACTAACATCACACAACCACGGGTACTTTTTATTTGACATTCATTTTTATTATTTGAATTCCCATATCTTACCGGATATTACTATACTCCTGATTTACCCTTTTACACTCTTGGAAAACATTTCCAGTTATTATAAAACTCTTGTTCTTTCATATTCCAGAAACATACGTTATTAATGTTCGAAACATTTTCATTCTTTTCACATTCCTTGGTTTCTACACTTGGATCGTATACCCTATCTTCATTGGAAAATATTTCCAATTTCATTATAAATATTGTAATCGGCCAACCGTTTACTTTTAAAACATAATTCACTTAAAAATGTGAATACCATTCCTGTTATAGAAATCTGAATACCTTTATCAATTAACTCTTTATTCAAGTAATACTTATCTCGTTTACCGAAACCTCTTTCATACTTTATATTCCCAATCCACTTTATAAACTCTGTTTTCTAAGACAACTTCTTATCAAATCGATATCAAGTTTATAACTAAATACTGACTCCTATCCTATTAACATTTATTTGTTTAAAACTAAATGTTAATTATTCTATCAGATTATAATCCCTAAAATAGTTACTTTTAATACATTCGACATCGTCGAATTCTAGTTCCAAATCTTAACGGTTTAATTCTAATCACATTTCGAACATCGAAATGCTGTCATCGTTTTCTAACACGATTCTCCAATTTCTCTTTCTAAAACAGATTCTTATATTTTCATACGACATCATTATTTCTCACTTTCGAATAAGTGGATTTCAACTAAACTGCTTCATTTCCTAGGAAGTGCTGCTATATATAAAAGTCACGCTTAAGTCTAATCAACAGCAGTTAATTTGTTGCTATAGTTCTAAACTTGTCATACGCTGTAATATTCTTTGTTATAACTAATCTTGACATAACAGTCACACTTATCTTATCAACATCGTTATATTACCGCTATAATTCTAAGACTGGCAATACGCTGCCGTATTCCTTTTATACACATCTTGACATCTCTTTCCGTTACAAACTGTTATCGTTCCTCGATAATAGTGAAGCCATTCAAGTTGGGGTAATCTATTTACCTCTCAGACCTCGATCGACAACGTTCTTATCTTAGAACAGATATACGTTCATAACTCTAAACTCCTCATTTCTTATAATATACATCAAATCATATTTCCTTGTTTTATTTTGGAATATGGTTTTATAATACCACATCTTTATTTTGAACTCGGTTGTTTACGATTATTTACATTCCACATTAACTTTTCGCTTTCTCTATTCCACAGTTCTATTGATAACTTCTTAAATTAAAAGGTAATTAAATCTCATTTAATTCTAAACTATTTTCATTAGATTAAATAAAGGCCAATTAATCTAATAATCATTTTCCAAATAACAATTGATTAAATCAACTTCATTCCATCAGTAAATTCGTTAACTGATCTTAATTACTTCTCATTAGATTAATATAATTAATCTAATAATATTTCTAAAATTGTTTATCTTAAATATAATTATCCAAATACTTAATCATCAGATAATTTCTGCCTTATAAACTTATTTAAATATCAACAATCGTTTTTATTTATTTTATAAAAACGAACTCTAAAATACAGGTTTATAATAGAACTTCATTGATTTGCCTGACGGTAAATCAGTTTCTTAACAAAACGATGGTTTTACGGTCGACTGTTAACACTTTCTAAATCGATATCGTTTATTTATTTAATCTAAACAAATGTTGAATTTCCGTTCAACATCAATATTCACACCGGGTTTTAAATATAATTCGGGTTCAAACAGTGCATACAAAACAAACAGTACATATTAATATCGAGGAATCCGGTCGGATTCCTCCAACCGGTTTTCGCATCCACAGATGTCAGTCAACACAATTTACACTAACTCTATACTAGGGAATATTCAAATTGATGGAATCAGTATCCAACTGATGGTGTGTACATATGTAACGGTATATAATATTCAACCGAATTAATTGTAATCAACCTAATCAACCATCACACAGCATTCAAACAACATTAAAATATAACTGCAATATTTTAAAATAGATCAGAGTTAGTGATTTTACTCACCTTGGCGCGTTAACAATTAAATAACGATTTGCGTCGGTCGCTTGATTAGCTCTGGCGTTCAATTATGTCTTCTTCGGATAATTCAAAATAGCGGTTCCCTTGATTCCTAGTCTTCGAACATGTCTGTTCGCAACAGCAACACCCCCTGCTGCTTCCGCTATCTTTCCCTCACCTCGTCTAACCTCTTCTTTACGTTATCAGTCCACCCCTTCTAATACTGACGTCCTGTAGCTCATCCCCGACAAACGACTTCGGCCCTTAGTTAAAACTTTGTTTTCTTCTTTTGCTCACGAAAACTGACGGGCGCTATCCTCCTTTATTTACTTATATTTTCTTTTATCGTACTTTCTTCTTTCCTGTAAAACATTTTGCCGCTGCTCCATCGCTCATGAAACATGCCATAACCGAATTTTCCATACCCACTCTCCCCTGAACGCGTTATGCCTCCCTTCTCCATCATTCATGAAGACCGTCGCCCCCATTTACATGCCACGCTTCAGTACACTAGTGCCATTTGCGTTCTCCATTCAAACCGGATTGCTACTGCTGCCCAAGTCCTCCATCCAGATGAATAATACCTCGCACTCCTTCTAACCTTTTCATTAACAAAGGTGTATCTAAAATGTTGGGTAGCATACTGTATTTTCACGGTGAATAATACATCGCTTGCTTCCAGCCCGACATTTGCGCCAACCTTCAATGCAACACCCCTTATATTTGCCAGCTTACGTCCCTTATGATCCATCTCTCCGATCTTGGACTTGCGCCGCATATACATGACTATTACTCCTTCCTCCAATGCCCTTACCCAACAACAAAGACCCACTCGAACAACTCTTACTGCTTTTCCACCATCCCCTCACGTTATACACACAACAACACCTTGTTTACTTGCAAACTTCCAAGGCCATGCATTCTCCCTCCACGTGTGTTTCTCCACTTTGTTAAAAATTAAATCGCCCTGTACAAACGTATTTCCCATTTGTAAAACCGCCAAGCTCCCCGTTTTCACCACTTTCCCACGGTATCACAACACGCAATCCATCCATGTGTCTTCACATTATCAGCACTTTCAAACATTCCTTGTTTTCAATGAAACCAAAAACGAGCCTCACCTCCATTTCACTCCATGCACGCACAGGCCATGCGCCTTATACCTCAACCATCCAGTTTCCACGTCCCCCCACTCCATTGGAAACTTCAAGTCTTCAGACCTATTCACTCACGCACACCCCTCTCCATTCAACCATACCGCAACTAATCCCACTCCAATATAAATGCGCATGCACAGTAGTGCATGTTTTTATCACCGTCAACTCTCTACATCATCTCCGAACCAACTTCACTTCTTCCATCGTTCATCGAACCCATACTTTTGTTGAACCCCACGCCTCGAGAGCTCCGCCTTCCACATCTTCTTCACTCCTCAATTCAAAAACTGCTACATCTTTCTTTTGTTTTTAAGAGCTCGGTTTACTTCAGCTTATACTTGTTTTAATATTAAAATAAAAACTGAGATCTCGTTTACGAAAAGAAACAGAAGAATGGAAAAGAACAGAAGAAGAGCGTTTAGTTTTGGTTTTTGCTTTCCGAAGAAGATGATCTGCAACTAGTTTGCGGATGTATATTTATAGCTTATAATTTCTTAATGATTAAGGAATAGGGTATTATAGTTTGTAGGGTAGGTTTGCTTCCAAATGATGGCTACAGTAGTCTAGTCATGTTGTTGGCTATTACTTTGGCCTGAAGTATGAGTAGGGTT
The DNA here is from genome assembly GCA_030737875.1 of Allium sativum. NCBI lineage: Eukaryota > Viridiplantae > Streptophyta > Magnoliopsida > Asparagales > Amaryllidaceae > Allium > Allium sativum. The sequence goes on along the minus strand of JASFAX010000038.1, from coordinate 4,469,634 downwards.
TTTAGGGTATGGCTCCATTAGATTAGGGGCTGAAAATGTTAGGTATGCACTGTTGTGAAATAAGGTGTGGTACGCTTGAATTTGACAGAAGCTTACAGCGTATTGAGATGACTTAAGTATGGGGTGTGTAAGTTAGGGTATGGTGCTTTATTAATATTTAGCTGCCTAAGTAATGGGTACATGTTAGGTGGGGATATTTCCAAGCTATCATACTGTGCAGAACGTGGGTGCCATGCTTGACACAAAGACATCTGATTTTTTTTGAAATAAATATTTAAAGGCATTGAAGCTTTGGCCTGAAGCTTTCGACTGAAATAGGTTTTGATGAAAAGGTTGGTATCAACATGGGTTTGTACGGAAAGCATGCCATGAATATATTGAAAAGGAACGCAACCGTATGATGATTGTCTTATTTGATAGGAGGGGTTTTCTAGTCCGAAAGTTCTTTATCAGAATGTATTTCATTATGATGTTTATAAACAATTTCGTAAAATGAACGTTAGTTGTTACCTGAAATAAGTATACCCCGGCTGTCACAGATTCGTGGACTATAATCGAGCTGCTACAGACAGAAATAAGAATATGGTCGTGTCCAGCGAGGTGTCAGGATCCCAAAAATATAATAATACCGGTAGGTTGACCCATATTTTGAAATCCCAAAATACTGATACAGGGTGCAAAATACTCCAAATAAAAAGTTGCATATTTAATTAATTAAAAATTACAGTAAAATTCTAAAAATTAAATTATCGCTGCGCCTCAAAAGAACCTTGTCCCGATTTGCAACCGATATCAAGTTATATTCAAATAACCGTTACGGTCGATATACGCTTCTACAGCGACTTTTCGAATATTTAATTTGGACATATCTTGTAACCTATACGACGAAATCTTGGTTTTTCACTTCTGTTAGAAAGATACAGTTCAACAGATTCCAACGTTTCTCGTTTCGAAGAAATCCGATTCAAAACGAGTCCGATACACTCAGTTGAAGTTCAGAACGTTAAATTACGAACTGCAGCATCGTTATGGGCTCGATTATAATTAATATATTTCTTTATATGTTCAGCTTTGATTTAATTTAAAATATAAATCCACTTATATTACAAATTCAATATTTAAACTGATTTAAATATTCAAATACAAACCGACAAAAATGCGAGACGTTACACTCTCCTCCTCCCGTAGCTGAGGTTCCTCCTCCCCCTCAGCATCCGCAAGAGGATTTCGCAAAGCTTTGCAAAGACTTTAAGGCGATGGGTTGCAAGAATTTTGTCGGAACGGAGACTCCCGTGGAGGCAAGAAACTGGTTAAAGGAAACTGAAGACCTCTTTGCTATCTTTGATGTGGAAGATCGTAGGAAAGTTCTGTTGGCGGTATGGCTATTGAAAGGGGAGGCTGCTTATTGGTGGGTAGTCACCACCACTACTAGACCCATTGAGACTTGGGATGACTTTAGGAGAAGGTTTGGACTAAAGTTTCTATCATCGACAGAAGAGAACCTTCAGCTAGAGAGGTTCCTATCAATAAAGCAAGGGGACATGAACGTTAGAGAATACGTGGATAAGTTTAATCAACTTGCTCAGTTCGGTCTAGAATGGGTTAACACCGCTCGGAAGAAGGCCCTACGCTTTGCGCTAGGATTAAATGAGCCATTGCGCGGTTTGGCCATATCTCATATTCCCCTGTGGGCGACCTTCGAGAGTTTGGTGAATATGACCCTACTTCAAGAAGAAGATAAGAGTGTCAAGAAGGAGGTCAAGGTAAATGAGTCCCAGGGCAAGAAGGAAGATACCGAGAAAAGAGATAAGAACAACAACAATAGCAAGGACAACAAGTCAAGAGAAAGAAGGAAGTGCAACTTCTGTGGGATTACTGGGCACATAGCCAAAGACTGTAGGAAGAAGAAGAGGAAGTTGGGCGAATGCTTTCACTGTGGAGAGCCCGGACATCTTAGCAAGGATTGCCCCAAGAAGCAAGGACAAGGGCAAGGGCAGAATCAGCGTGCAGGACCTTCTGGAGGGCTAGTGCATACTCTCAACATCGCTCCAGTTCTTGATCAAGGTAGTATTTCTTTAGAAAACCTTGTTTACATTTCTGATTTCCCTGTTCATACCTTGTTTGATTCTGGCGCATCGCATAGTTTTATTTCTGATTTTGTTGAAAGTTTTCACTTGAGTACTAGTCTAGTTGAGATCCCATTAGTGTTTCAAATCCAATTGGGGGTTCCACCCATCTATCTATGATTTGTGTGGATTTGAAAATCTCTATCTAGAGCATAGAATTCATGTGTAATGCTTAGGTTCTCGGGTTTATGGGATACGGGTTAATTTGGGTGTGGATTGGTTGTGAACATAGGGTGGTGAGGCTCATGATTCGCCTCGGTAATACCCTAGAAATTTCTTGTAACCCTAGAGGTCTCGTCATGTTATGTTATCTTGAATCTCTTGACTCGTCCATCGATGATCTGCAATCTGTAAGGGTGGTCCGAGACTATCCTGATGTCTTTCAAGAAGTAAGGGGGGTTACCCCCTAAGCGGGAGATAGATTTCCGCATTTATCTAGTTGATAATGCCAAGCCAGTTACATTGCCCGTTAGGCACATGGCCCCGCGAGAAAGGAGAGAGCTTGGTAAGCAAATCAAGGAATAGCTTGAGAAAAATTTCATTAGGCGAAGCATTTCAGAATGGGGTGCTCCGGTGGTATTCGCTACTAAGGCGGATAGTCCATTTTACTTAAGCATGGGTTAGAGAAATCACCCTAGTAAGTACATTTGGTAACGTGGATTGGTACATGTTTTCAAGAGATAGCTTTCTGCGTGGGATACCGTATAATATGTAAATGAGATCCAAGATTCACTAACGAATCTTGGAAAGCTTGCACGAAACCATGAGCATGCAGTTATGTTTAAGCCAAGTATTTTAGGCAAAGAATAAGTGGAAGTGGAACGAGAGGCAACGGTGAAATGAGTTCTAACTCATATTTTGGGAACAAGAATTAAGAACTATGGAATTGCGAAGTTAAAAGACGGTCAGGGCACGATGGGATTAAGCACAAGAAAATGCGGCTTAGAAGATCGAAGACTAGATACGCGCATTTAATCTCTTTCTAAGAGTATATCCTTGATCCCTATTGTTCCGTAGAGCTTACTCGCATGCTATCTTTTAAGTATATCCTCTCGGTCCTATCCTCAATCTTAGATCTGTTGCAAACCCCCTAAGGAGTACGACTAGCCTATTTGAGATATATGGTTGGGGTGAAGAAGTTCATCACCAAACTATTTGGGCTTTATGGGATATGGGTAATAATTGATAGACTTACGAAGAGAACCCATTTTTCCAGTGAAGAGCAAGATGACCGTATCATGGCTAGCATTTGTTTATCTTTGAGAGATAGTGTGGTTGCATGGAGTTTCTTCTAGCATAGTTAGCGATCGTGACCCAATTTTCAATAGCCAGTTCTGGAATAGTTTGCAAGAAGCAATGGGTACGCGATTGAATCTGAGTACAGCCTATCACCCCCAGACGGATGGCCAAACCGAAAGGGTGAATAGAGTGCTAGAAGATCTTTTGAGGTTTTGTGTTCTCGACTTCGGTGGTACTTGGGAAGACCACCTTCCTCTTGTAGAGTTCGCTTATAATAATAACTATCAAGCCAGCATAAGGATGGCACCATTCGAAGCTTCGTATGGGAGGCCGTGCAAGCCACCAACATGTTGGTGGGAAGACGACGGATAAGCTTATAATTGAGCCCGACATGATAAGGGACACATCCGAGAGGGTTAAATTGATTCGAAGACGGATAAAAACAGCCCAAGACAGACAGAAATCCTATGCAGACATGCGAAGGACAGACTTGGAATTTAAAATTGGAGATATGGTCTTTGTGAAGATTTCTCCTTTGCTAAATATGGTTCGCTTACATCAAGGATCGTAGGACCCTTCCCTACTATAGAAAGAGTCGGGAAGATGGAATTGCCAAGAAGCTGGCCGGAGTGCATAATGTCTTTCATGTCTTGCATCTCCGGAAGTGTTTGCACAGACCCGCCAAAGTGGTTGAACCAAGTATTCTTGAAGACATGGAGGTAGAGGATGAAGCAACCCTGAGACGAGCTCCGATTCGTATCATGGAAATGAAGACAAAGAAGCTAAGAAGCAAAGAAGTTAAGCTTGTTAAGGCGCAATGGAGTGAAACAGAGGGAGATGCAACTTGGGAAACCAAGGAGAAGAGGCGCGTGCTTTATCCATTTCTCTTGGAGGATACATTTTCAATCACTTTTCTTAGATTGGTATATCTTCCCTTTGCTATCCATGCTTATTTAGTTTATCTTGTTTCGTAAATCTTGTCACGAGAACCTTAGGTAGAAACCCTTTGTTGAAACATGTATTTGAAACATGTTATGTTTGATGTTTGCAAGTGGTTGCAAGTGTTTGCAAGTGGATACTCGTGGATGCACAATACACGTTAGGCACTAAGATCGGCTCACACACTTTCATACCGCATATGCATGAGTGTTTATGCTTATTCATGGATGAAAACTTGTTATGCTATCACGTGGATGTTGCATATGGATGAATGTTATGTGCACTCATATAGAGATTATAAATTATGTTAGGAATTTGCATACATATGGACTCATTTCACTAACATATTTTGCATTAAGGGGGTTTACTGAATCAGTAACCTCTTGATTTTCGCATTAGATAAGTACATATACACACACCTTTGCATATGATCATACAGCATTTATAACCTTTTAAGGACAATGATTGCTCGTGGATGATGTTTTGAGTAGATGGATGATGGATGGTAGGATACGTTATTCCTAACTTGGAGATTTCGGGGACGAAATCCTTTAAGGAGGGGAGAATGTAACAACCCGTATTTTTGAATAACATGTTATAACATAAATGGAGGCAGAATTAAACTGTAAATTCTGAATCAAGGGAAACGGGTTGTGCCATTGCGTTCGTCTCGGAATAATACGCGAAATAGAGTCCGAGTTTTCGAAAATCGGAGTCCGTATGACCAAGATATGGCCTCGCGAAGTTTCACGAAAAATTCACAAATTAAAGTATACTTAATTAAGTGAAATGGGTTGCGCAGAGAAATATATATATTGATATATATATATAATTGAAAATTAAATAAATAAATATGCAAAAATGTTCAAAACAGCGAATTGGGAGAGGGGAATAACCGAACCAGCCGATTTTTGAGGTCGACCCGAGCCTGCTGGGTCGACTAGGGGTTAATCCAGGGTGTTTGGCTGTCAACCCGTGGGCCGATTCGCTCAAATGCAGATTTTGCATTTGAATGGTTCTCATGGTTCAGCTTTAATCTAAAGGCCCTAGATGGTTCCTACACTTGACTTCTTCCCCAAGACATGCTTTGATGGCTTGAATTGAATCTAGGGTTAATCCTATGGCTAATATTACCCTAATCTTCTATAAAAAGGACCTAACACCTAGCCTAAATCATCATTATTCATTCCTACAACTAAACTATGCCAAAATTGTTCCTCTCATGGCCTCCACTCTCATGCTAAAATTTCTAAGTTAAATTATATGAGAGATTTTGAATGCATACAAGTATTTTCAAGCTTGTATGAATGTTCTTAGTTTGCATTCAAGTCAAGTTGCAACATTTCTATTTCAAAGCAAGGGTTTTTATTGATTTGGCTCAAGAGTTTTTCATTTGGAGCTTGCATATTTGGGTCTTTTTGGTGATTGCATATGGGCTTCGTCTCAATCTTTTAATAACTATTTATTTGTGTCTTCATAGCATTGTAAGCCCTTTTCTACTTTCTTTTTATTGAACTCTAAAGTTAAATGAATGATGCAAGTTTGGTTGATCATTAGATGCAAGTTTGATTGATCATTATATGCAAGTTTGGTTGATCATTATATGCAAGTTTGGTTGATCATTATATGCAGGTTTGGTTGATCATTATATGCAAGTTTGGTTGATCATTATGCAAGTTATGTATGACACATGTTATCATGTTATGCAAGTTTGGGTTGATCATTATACACATGTTACCATGTTATGCAAGTTAAACTTGAGTTTATGGCCTTAAAGCTTCAAGCTTTATGTTAAAGGTTGCATTTTGGCAACATGAAAGTTATCATATCCCTTATGATAACTTGCATGTGAGCCTAAATGCGAACTTCTAGCAACTTCTACATGTTATTTATCACCATGTATCACTCATATGCTAAGTTTGGTTTTATGCATGCTTTTGAAGCCTAATAATGCATTATGCAAGTATATGAACATATGTACATTTCATATGCCACCATGATAAACTTGTGGCTTCAATACCTTTATGTCATGATTATGCTAAGTTCCCCATTTTATCCTTTATGCGTTGTTGCGATTATGTAAACGATGGGATTACATTGGGGTTGGGTAACATTATGACATAAACATGGTTTTTATAACATGACGTGATATGTTAACTTGTAATTATGTTTTGGAAACATAATGGACATGACACTTAGAAAATATGAGTGAGGCCAACTCGAGGTTGGGTTGAGTTTGTAGCATAAATCTACCCGGACCCGCCCGGCTTAACTAGTGGCTACAAACAATAGGACCCAATGTGAGAAGTTGGTCATGTTGTGCTCGAACCCGAGGTTAGACCTAGTTGTGGTGTAAAGCTACCCGGACCCGCCCGGCTTAACTAGTAACCACAACAAAGTCTAATGTGAGAGGTTAAAGCGCATTAAGTTAATTAATGCCTCTTGATTAGGTTTAAGTCATGGTGCACTTAATACTTAACCAATTTGGGCTTGATGGATTAATCGGGGTTAAGTCAGGAGCCTTGGGTACTCTTAACCAATTTAATCCACGTTTGGATCAGGTTAACCTCATTTTACCCGTTAAGAAACCATAGTTGCGTGGTCCTTTTCAGCAGTAACCTTCTCGGTAGTATCATAAGACCCTAGGACTAGGCTAGGGTGGGGCACGATTACTGGGCTGATTGTAAGAGACCAAAAGAGACAGCTGAATGATGCCCCGGTTGTTCAGGCGGACCATGGTCGTGCACATCAAGTCCGGAGTTGAACACGGGCACCGGTAGGTTTGGACTGTGTATCCTGTAATGGTGTAAGAGGGTTACACCATAGGGCCTGATACACCCTGGGGTGGACCCTGCACAGTCAACTACATTACATGATTAGGCCGTATGACACCGTCACTTGACGAGCTAGGCTTATAGGGAGCCGATCGACTAGACTGTGTAGTTGGACCTTGATTTAGGTCACCTCATTATATTGGGCCAGGCTTGGGCCAAGGGATCAATTCTTGTTTTTACTTGACATGTTAGAATGCTAGTACACCCGTGGTGCAAAACTTAACCTTAATTATGCGATGTTCTGTCTTGTGATATCTGCATGCATGTTTACCTTGTTTAACGCCCCTCCAAAGCTAATGTCCTTGCAAGAGTGGCATTGGTGGAGGTGGGGCTGACGAATGGAAAAGGGGAGGGAAAGATAAGAGGGAATATATATTATTTTATTTATTTAATTTCAAAAACCAACCTTTTATTTTGAGCTCGAAATCGAACCCACCGCCTATCGCCCAAAGCTAATTACCCCCATTCCGAACATAATGGGATTTGTACCGTAGGCTGATTCGACCGCTTCGATCAATTTTCGTCAAAATCAACATATAACTCTGTATATTGAATTTGAACGCGCATTTCAATTTACCGGGGCCACATACGAACTCGAAAAATTCTAGAAAAATATTTTTTATCTTCGTATTGATGATACGGTCCTAACAAAACTAGTTTCGTTGGATTCTGAGACCGTTTAAAAAATGGCCATTTTCCAGTCGATTAAAATCAACTGAAACTAGTCAAACGCGATTTCCTTTTCCACGCTCACATATTGATTTGAAAAATTATGAAATTTGAATCCTAGCAAAAATTTGACATCGCGGATCCAACAAAAGTGGTTTCGTCGAAAACCGAGGTCGTTTGCAAAATTCCAATTTTTAAGGGCCGAAATTCCATAGCGACTATTCTAACATTTCAACTGAACATAACTCTTTATTCTCGTTATGAAATTTTGATTTTTCGGATTCGTTGGAAAGATATTATCAATTAGATTCAAATATTTTTGGTTTCACTAAAATTCGGTTTATTTTGAACCCGGTACATTCATTTGAATTTTGAAATCGAATTATCGAACTACCGCGCCATTTTCAATTCCTTTTGTAATTATAAATAATTATTTATGTTCTAACGAAGACGTATTTAAATATATACGTTTGAATTCTATTTAAAATTAATTTCTCATCGTTATTATTTAAAATAAAATAATTCATTTTAAATAATCAAAATTCGCCAAAATCGCCAAAATAAAATTTTTAAATTGGCTCGGATTTCCAGGTTATTACTCAAAACAATTATGCATATCTTTTTACTACAGTGAAGGGTTGGTTTTTGCAGAACCCAATCCAAACGATTCATAATCTTTCATATTTGTTGATCTTCCCCTAGTATGCTTATACTACCCCTACTTCTCTTAATACTTCAAAACATCTCTTCTTTTTAATCCTACCCCTTATTCTATATGTAGCCATTCCAACAATTACGCCTATCTTTTTACTACTGTGTATGGTTGGTTTTGGCAGCACCCAATTCAAACGATTCATAATCTTTCATATTTGTCGATTTACCTCTATTATGCTTAAACTACCCCTACTTCTCTTAATACATCAAAACAGTCCTCCTATTTAATCCTACCCATAATTCTCTAAATAGCCCTTATTTGCAACAATTATGCCAATCTTTTTACTACTGTGAAGGTTTGGTTTTTGCATCACCCAATCCAGACGATTCACAATCTTTCATATTTGTCGATCTACCCCTACTATGCTTAAACTACCCCAACTTCTCTTAATAGTTCAAAATAGCCCTTTTTTTGATCCTACCCCTAATTCTCTAAATATCCATTACTTACAAAAATTACACCTATGTTTGAACTACTGTCAAGGGTTGGTTTTTGCAGCATCGAATCTAAACGATTCATCATCTTTCATATTTGTCGATCTACCACTACTATGCTTAAACTACCCCTACTTCTCTTATTACTTCAAAACAACTATTCTTTTTAATTCTACCCCTAATTCTCTAAATAGCCCTTCCTTCCAACAGCTGCCCCTATTTTTTAACTAATGTGAAGGATTGTTTTTTGCAACACCCAATTCAAACGATTCATCATCATTCATATTTGTCGATCTACCCCTACTATGCTTAAACTGCACCTACTTCTCTTTATACTTCAAAACAGAACTTCTTTTTAATTCTACCCCTAATTCTCTAAATAGTCGTTACTTCCGACAATTACCCCTATTTTTTAACAACTGTGAAGGGTTAGTTTTTGCATCACCCAATCTAAATGATTCATCATCTTTCATATTTGTCGATCTACACCTACACGCTTAAACTACCCATACTTCTCTTCATAATTCAAAATAGTTTTCTTTTTAATCCTACCCCTAATTCTCTATACAGCCCTTAAATCCAAATGATTTGTCATCTTTCATATTTGTCGATCTACCCCTACTATGCATATGCTACCCTGCTTCTCTTAATACTTCAAAACATCCCTTCTTTTTAATCCTACCCCTAATTCTCTAAATACTCCTTACTTCCAACAATTACCCCGATTTTTTAATAACCATGAAGGGTTGGTTTTTGCAGCACACAATCCAAATGATTTATCATCTTTAATATTTGTCGATCTACCCGTACTATGCTTAAACTGCACCTACTTTTCTTTATACTTCAAAACAACCATTTTTTTAGTACTACCCCTAATTCTCTAAATATCCCTTACTTCCAACAATTACCTCTATTTTTTAACTACTATGAAGGGTTGGTTTTTGCAGCACCCAATCTAAAAGATTCATCATCTTTCATATTTCTCGATCTACCCCCTACTATGCTTAAACTACACCTTCTTTTCTTAACTACCCCTACTTCTCTTAATACTTCAAAGCAATCCATCTTTTAAATCCATCCCCTAATTATCTAAATAGCCCTTACTTCCAACAATTACCGCTATTTTTTAACTACTATGAAGGATTGGTTTTTGCAGCACCCAATCTAAATAATTCATCATCTTTCATATTTTTCGATTTACCCCTACCATGCTTAAACTATCCCTCCTTCTCTTAATACTTCAAAACAACCTTTCTTTTTAATCCTACCACTAATGCTCTAAATAGCCCTTACTTCCAATAATTACCCCTATTTTTTAAATTCTGTGAAGGGTTGGTTTTTCCATCATCCAATCTAAATGATTCGTCATATTTCATATTTGTCGATATATAAATCTGAATTTTAAAACTGGTTTTTTTAAAAATCACTATTCCTATGTACAAGAAAAACCGATTTTCAAAATGAATACATAATGAAACTTATTGTTGTTTTTCAGATCGGGATGGAGGGGGAAGCTCACGGTCAGGTCCTTAGGGCGCCGGAGTTTGCATCTCGTCGGAGCAGTGGTGCGTCGATCAGGTGGGGGAGGGCGAGGTCGGGGGTTGGCGTTGGGTTGCGTGACTGGGTGATTGGGGTCTCGCGGCCTCGAATGTTGAAGTGAAGAGGAGGGAGAAGAGGCGATGGAGAAGGGGGCGCGTCTCCAGCCATGGTGGCGGTGGCTGTTGGAGCGCGGTGGCGCGCGACGAGGTCCTATTAGGTTTTTTTTCTTTCTGATTCGACCGGGGGGGGCCAACGAATGGAAAAGGGGAGGGAAAGATAAGAGGGAATATATATTATTTTATTTAATTAATTTCAAAAACCAACTTTTTATTTTGAGCTCGAAATCGAACCCACCGCCTGTCGCCCATAGCTAATTACCCCCATTCCGAACATAATGGGATTTGTACCGTAGGCTGATTCAACCGCTTCGATCAGTTTTCGTCAAAATCAACATATAACTCTGTATATTGAATTTGAACGCGCATTTCAATTTACCGCGGCCACATACGAACTCAAAAAATTCTAGAAAAATATTTTTTCTATCTTCATATTGATGATACGGTCCTAACAAAACTAGTTTCGTTGGATTCTGAGACCGTTTAAAAAATGGCCATTTTCCAGTCGATTAAAATCAACTGAAACTGGTCAAACGCGATTTCCTTTTCCACGCTCACATATTGATTTGAAAAATTATGAAATTTGAAACCTAGCAATAATTTGACATCGCGGATCCAACAAAAGTGGTTTCGTCGAAAACCGAGGTCGTTTGCAAAATTCCAATTTTTAAGGGCCGAAATTCCATAGCGACTATTCTGAAATTTCAACTGAACATAACTCTTTATTCCCGTTATGAAATTTTGATTTTTCGGATTCGTTGGAAAGATATTATCAATTAGATTCAAATATTTTTGGTTTCACTAAAATTCGGTTTATTTTGAACCCGGTACATTCATTTGAATTTTGAAATCGAATTATCGAACTACCGCGCCATTTTCAATTCCTTTTATAATTATAAATAATTATTTATATTCTAACGAAGACGTATTTAAATATATACATTTGAATTCTATTTAAAATAAATTTCTCATCGTTATTATTTAAAATAAAATAATTCATTTTAAATAATCAAAATTCGCCAAAATCGCCAAAATAAAAATTTTAAATTGGCTCGGATTTCCAGTTTATTACTCCCAACAATTATGCATATCTTTTTACTACAGTGAAGGGTTGGTTTTTGCAGAACCCAATCCAAACGATTCATAATCTTTCATATTTGTTGATCTTCCCCTAATATGCTTATACTACCCCTACTTCTCTTAATACTTCAAAACATCTCTTCTTTTTAATCCTACCCCTAATTCTATATGTAGCCATTCCAACAATTACGCCTATCTTTTTACTACTGTGTATGGTTGGTTTTGGCAGCACCCAATTCAAACGATTCATAATCTTTCATATTTGTCGATTTACCTCTATTATGCTTAAACTACCCTTACTTCTCTTAATACATCAAAACAGTCCTCCTATTTAATCCTACCCATAATTCTCTAAATAGCCCTTATTTGCAACAATTACGCTAATCTTTTTACTACTGTGAAGGTTCGGTTTTTGCATCACCCAATCCAGACGATTCACAATCTTTCATATTTGTCGATCTACCCCTACTATGCTTAAACTACCCCAACTTCTCTTAATACTTCAAAATAGCCCTTTTTTGATCCTACCCCTAATTCTCTAAATATCCATTACTTACAAAAATTACACCTATGTTTGAACTACTGTCAAGGGTTGGTTTTTGCAGCATCGAATCTACACGATTCATCATCTTTCATATTTGTCGATCTAGCACTACTATGCATAAACTACCCCTACTTCTCTTATTACTTCAAAACAACTATTCTTTTTAATTCTACCCCTAATTCTCTAAATAGCCCTACCTTCCAACAGCTGCCCCTATTTTTAACTAATGTGAAGGATTGTTTTTTGCAACACCCAATTCAAACGATTCATCATCATTCATATTTGTCGATCTACCCCTACTATGCTTAAACTGCACCTACTTCTCTTTATACTTCAAAACAGAACTTCTTTTTAATTCTACCCCTAATTCTCTAAATAGTCGTTACTTCCGACAATTACCCCTATTTTTTAACAACTGTGAAGGGTTAGTTTTTGCATCACCCAATCTAAATGATTCATCATCTTTCATATTTGTCAATCTACACCTACACGCTTAAACTACCCATACTTCTCTTCATAATTCAAAATAGTCTTTCTTTTTAATCCTACCCCTAATTCTCTATACAGCCCTTAAATCCAAATGATTCGTCATCTTTCATATTTGTCGATCTACCCCTACTATGCATATGCTACCCTACTTCTCTTAATACTTCAAAACATCCCTTCTTTTTAATCCTACCCCTAATTCTCTAAATAGTCCTTACTTCCAACAATTACCCCGATTTTTTAATAACCATGAAGGGTTGGTTTTTGCAGCACACAATCCAAATGATTTATCATCTTTAATATTTGTCGATCTACCCGTACTATGCTTAAACTGCACCTACTTTTCTTTATACTTCAAAACAACCCTTTTTTTAGTACTACCCCTAATTCTCTAAATATCCCTTACTTCCAACAATTACCTCTATTTTTTAACTACTATGAAGGGTTGGTTTTTGCAGCACCCAATCTAAATGATTCATCATCTTTCATATTTCTCGATCTACCCCCTACTATGCTTAAACTACACCTTCTTTTCTTAACTACCCCTACTTCTCTTAATACTTCAAAACAATCCATCTTTTAAATCCATCCCCTAATTATCTAAATAGCCCTTACTTCCAACAATTACCGCTATTTTTTAACTACTATGAAGGATTGGTTTTTGCAGCACCCAATCTAAATAATTCACCATCTTTCATATTTGTCGATTTACCCCTACCATGCTTAAACTATCCCTACTTCTCTTAATACTTCAAAACAACCTTTCTTTTTAATCCTACCACTAATGCTCTAAATAGCCCTTACTTCCAATAATTACCCCTATTTTTTAAATTTTGTGAAGGGTTGGTTTTCCATCATCCAATCTAAGTGATTCGTCATATTTCATATTTGTCGATATACCCCTACTATGCCTAAACTTCCCCTACTTCTCTTAACACTTCAAAACATTACTTCTTTTTAGTCATACCCCTAATTCTCTAAATAGCCTTTACTTCCAACAATTATGCATATCTTTTTACTATTGTGTAGGGTTGGTTTTTGTAGAAACCAATCCAAACGATTCACAATCTTTCATATTTGTTGATCTTCCCCTAGTATGCGTAAACTACCCCTACTTATCCTAATACTTCAAAACAGTCCTTCTTTTTAATCTTACCATTAATTCTCTAAGTAGCCCATCCAACAATTACGCCTATCTTTTTACTACTGTGTATGGTTTGTTTTTCCATCTCCCACTCCAAAGGTTTCATAATCTTTTATATTTGTCGATCTACCCCTATTATGCTTAAACTACCCCTACTTCTCTTAATACTTCAAAATAGTCCATCTTTTTCATCCTACCCCTAATTCCCTAAATAGCCCTTACTTCGAACAATTAAGCCTATCTTTTTACTACTGTGAAGGGTTGGTTTTTGCATCACCTAATCCAAATGAGTCATAATCTTTCATATTTGCCGATCTACCCCTACTGCATCTAAACTACCCCAACTTCTCCTAATACTTCAAAACAACCCTTCTTTTTAATCCTACCCCTAGTTCTCTAAATAGCCATTACTTCCAACAATTACCCCTATATTTGAACTACTGTCAAGGGTTGGTTTTTGCAGCATCCAATCTAAATGATTCATCGTCTTTCATATATTTCTTACTTACAACAATTATCCCTTCTTTTAACTACTGTGAAGGGATGGTTTTTGTAGCACCCAATCTAAATAATGAAAACGTGTGCGTGTACTTGCCAAGTATAATATAGTACACTCGGATCATGTAATATGGAATAACACACAACTACTTGTCTAATACAATAGTTATGCAAATAAATATAAAGTAGAATAAGATATCACAGATGAGTAAATGGAGTAAAGGAAAAATCACACCAGAGATATTTATACTAGTTCGGAGCACCGTCCTACATCCAGTCCAAGACTTCTATCTAGAATTTCACTAATCAACAACCTCACTTAACCCGGAGGAAACAGGTTCACAACACCCGAGCAGCCGAATGAGATTTCATGCCTCTATCAAAATGAGGACTTCAATACTTGCCTCTAACAACACGGACAACTTCAAACAAGACGAGTAGACTTGTAATTTAACAATGTGTGTTCTCAATAACACGAATTTGTCAATTCTTGTACAAGCTTCCTATAATCTTATCCTCAAATAGAATTTGTAATTGTGAAGATTTGGAAGATGATATCGTGTTTGAATCAAAAGAATAATATATAAATTCTAGGATTCACTACTACAAAATAGGTCAGTTGCTTTGGTTGTTTACCCCTGTTACTTCGGTTCTGGAACCGAAGCTACTGCAGACGACGCAACAGAACAAATTTTGTTCTTCGGACAAACAACCGAAGCAAATAATAATTTTTTTCTTCGGTTGTCTACCCCCTATTGCTTCAATTCAATAACCGAAGAAGCAACAAGTTTACACATGTTGCTTCTATTCTACGCAGAAGCAAATGGCCAATATTTTGCTTCAGTTGCTCCAAAGAACCGAAGCAAAAAGTGGCTGAAGCAGAAAAAATAATACTGCTTCAGGTTTTAATTAAAACCTGAAGCAGCATCAAATTGCATTTAAAGTTAGAATAGAAAACATGGCAATATCACTAAACCTGATTCAATATAAATATAAAACATTGAAATAAAACTAAATATCAATGTTATATCTACATATAATATTGAATTCTAACTAAATTTCAATGTTACACAGCGAAATAAAACTAAATAGTAGAACAAAGTGAAATAAGACTAACTACGGTATAAAATTCAGCCAATACACAACACACATCGCATTGTTATTTGCTAAAAATAGAAAAATAAATTCAGGGTATAAGCATGTGAATGTCAAGAGCATCGTATGTTCCACAAATGCAAATAAAACAATTATGAGCTTAATGCAGCAAATATAAATGTAAGATGAATACAAATGCAATTAAAAACAAATTTGACTAATTTTTTAAAAGGAAATCATGCTGCAACTATACTATTTCTAAGATAACATATTTGAGATACTTAGAATTTAAGAACAATCAAAATGTACTTGAATACTTTGTACAAATAAGGAGCACTCTCATATACATCGACAAATCGCTTACTCTTGTATGTTCCAAAACCAAATGGGCCTACAACATAAAACAAATAAAAATGAATGAACTATTATTTTATCACATGTTTACTCTTGCTAATATAAATGGATAGTGCTCAATTATATGAAATAGTAATTGATGTGTACCAGGGACATAGCATAAAAAGTAGCCATTCTACATTGGATTGCTCATTGTGTAAAAGAACCCTACAACTGGAGACCACATAAATATTAAATTTCCAACCGAGAAGTGTTTTTGGTTAATCAGTTCAACCAACTTAGAAAACTGTAACATAACTCATGACCAAAACCAATTTCTTGCAAAATATCAATCAATGATACAACATTTTTTATATCAATCTGTTTATATATGGTTGGGTAATAAAATACTGAATCCGTATGCTTTGTAAATTTAAAAAGCACCTTTCTGCATTAGAAAGGCCCAAATTATTCTGACTCCCTAGTCTCTATAACCAATCAAAAAGCAACCAGGTCCCGCAAAATTATTCTCACATTTAATTACAGCTACTAGTCCATAAATATGTGCCGCATGCGTATCAATATTATACAAACCATGATATCTTATAGATAATAATTCTTTGAGCCAAAGATTAAATATAGCGGGATGGAAAATGGAAACAATAATTAAAAACAGTGTTCAATTTCAGAAAAAAAAAGAAAACAGAACTCACATGCGATTGGGCGGGTATTAAGTCTAAGGTCAGATACTAATGACCTACAATTTTGTATCACTTCCATTTTTTTGCAAATAGTTATTGGATGAGTGTATCTTTTACACTACAATCTCCAATATTTCATTCTAATTCTGAAGGCTTTTCTAAAATATTGTATAAAAAATTAAAAACCAAATTTGTTCCAAAATATCAGTTCAACTCCAATTTTGTAACCTGCGAACTTCTATGAATTTAAGCTTAACATTTAACATAATAACATGAAAAAAAACATAATATCACAACCGTGTGAGTGCCATATTTGAAAATAAATCAGCGAAGTTTCATATATCAAGTCAAAAGGTGATATTTCAGATAAAAAAGTACAGTGCCTTGAACTAATGTTTTCTCTGGTATGGAAGATACTTACCCTTAATTAAATTAGCCATGGACACTTGGTGGAGACAATAGCTCAGAAGTAACACGCACCGAACTGAAAATGCATGCAGCTTCAGCATGTTATACCATCCCAAGTCTTCAGAGGTCATCCGCTTTTGATTAAGCAAGAAATAAACGTACATAAGGAGGCTGCCTTCCTCTTGCTATTACAAATGCATACACTAACAACAGAAACTTTTAACACCGATAAAATATAAAATGTAATATGACTATCAGTATCATTATTATTGCATTCTAATTTCTTTAACCCCAATTACACTTTAAATACACCGTAACAAGAGGCAGAAGCATGTCCTATTATCATAAAAAAATGAAATAACCACAAAGAATGACAAATGCGCAGTGAATTGATTATCATTTTATAATGTAAATAATTGTCAAAAACATTCTAAAAGCCCAAAGAAACTATTTAATCTATCTATAATGCATTAGCACAATGAAAACTCATGAAAACTATAATCATTCTGCACTGAAAACTCCATGACCCAACTCATTCACTGCACACACAGATATGACAGTAATTTACACACATTAATCGGACTCGCTATTACTAAGCAATTATCTTATGAACACAAGATTTATATATTTTATTTTAAAAAAAGAATAGAGAAAATTAGAACATTCAACCATCACATGGTCATTGCAGTAGTATTAGCGGCAGCACGATCCACATGCAGGAAGTGAACCTGAAATAAAAAGATGCATTTCATGACTAAATTCGTCCAGTAAGGAGAAAATAATGATTAAATTGCAACGAAATCTTACTATGGTCATTAGAGCGGATATCTGACATAAACCGATGCCCATGTAGATTAAAAAAAATCTTATTATGGTCAATTGAGCAAAACAAACAGTAACATATTGAAACAAATCTGAAAATGTTAATTAAAAAACATACACATAGATTACAAAAATTAGTTAACTAGTAACCTGATTAATACTTTTTAATGTTAAATTGAATAGGAACTAGATAGACATCTTTGTTTGTCTAATAACAATTGCATTAATTAGTATCCTACTTCTAGCAACCTGCTTTATAAATTTTTACCTGACTAAAACCATATTTAACTAAAATAAAATCGAAAAAAGAAATGATGTAGTAGGTGTCGGTGGTTAGCGTTTAAGTGTGATGGATTGCAGGTTAATGCGTGTGCAGGGGAGTAAATAGCTATTGTGTTTTACTGTTGATGGCCGTTGAAAAAACAGTGTGGATGAAGCTATAGTGGGGACGAGTTGTAAAAATTATTGACAAAACAATAATAGAAATGTAAACCAACGGATACCAGATTGTAACAAGAAAACAATTGTATAAGAAGTTGAGTTCCAAAGTGAAGGTAAATTTTATTCCAACCCCCCAAGTTAGGTAGTAGCCCCGTACAATTTGAAAAAAACAGCAAACCCCCAATTTTAGTAAGAAGCCCCCCGCTGAATTAAAAAAAAATCCAAAAATACCCTTTCACGTAAGGGTTCTACGTGGTTTTTCAGGGTACCTCGTAGATGCCCTACGGGGTTCCTCGGTATACCAGGCAGTAGCCCTACGTGGTTCCTTGGAAAACCATGTAGGTATACTGCGTGGTACACTGAGGAACCACGTAGGGATTCTACGAGTTACCCTGAAAACTGGAAAAAAAATTAACATAAAAAGGGCATTTTCATTCTGGTATTTTCTAAAGAAAACGGGGGGCTACTACCTAGTTTCGGGGATTGAAATAAAATTTGCCCAAAGAGAAATGTGAATTAAGAAAATGCAGTTTCATTGTGCACAGAAAACAGGGAATTGGTGGGCACAAATGTACATAATAGTTTCTGGGATTTTCCCTTTTCTGAAATGTAAAGGCAACAATACATAAACGAAATAATTAAGTATACTTATGAAGTGATAAGAAATGTGAAAATTAGCACTTTTTTTAGGATAACGAAAACGCATAGAAAGTTGAAAATAAGGACAAGAATAAACACCAGAATAGCTGATAAAGGCTCCTTCTGCCTTACATAAACTTCCACTAGATGGGCCACCTGGTCGCCCACCACTTGGCGCACCATCCCACTTTTTCAAGGAAACCAGACCTTTTCTTGTACTTGTTTGTCCTGTCCATCTACACGATAAGGAAATTTATTACTCCATTAGCTAAGCAAGGAAACATTTTCCCATGAAAAAAGAAAGCAACAGAAGTTCAAAGTTTTACCGAGAACATGTAAGAACTAAAACTGAAATGAAGTTATTAATGGACTTGAACAAATGGACAATATTACTTAGCCTCCATATCGATCGCTTTCCTTTGGTAGCACGTACAGAGATACAGCTAATATATTATTTCATATCCAATAAGAATACATAAAGGTCGCACTTTGACACGAGACGGCTGCTACTATCACCATCAGGAGCAATCAAAGCTTCAGATACAGGCTGCACAAGCCATTGTTTTCACACCGTCGGAAACAATCAAAACAATAAAAGATTTGAATCTCGGTACTTCAGATCAACGTTACAAGATTAGGTTAACCAAACTGAAACCAAATCAATATAACCATCAAATAAATTATTCTGAATAACGAATCTCAAACCAAGAAGGAAAACAGCCGAAGAGAAAAAAGGGTAAGAAAGAAGGCGGTAGAATAAAAGTATATGATAACCCTAGAGTTTGAAGCACGTATTCGCAATTACAAGGACGAGTAGGCTGATTTGCGGTTAGAACCCGACCTGCTCTTCTGTGCTTAAATTTCGACCTATATAGCTGTTGGAATTTGATTGTAATATATTTTGTGAACTAAGGTACAATAAACCTGGGTATTGAAAGGCTTGCGTTAATTTGCCACTAGAACGGAGATGGTAGCTTATCATTACGAAGAAAATTTTAAAAACCAGCATTGATTAATAATTAGTTAAAATTAGTCATTATGCTAATTATCACTTCATAAATATTAAATTTTACTAATAAATAACAATTATTAAATATTAGCCTTACAAATTATATAACTAGTAAAAATTAATTATTTAATAGTAATTATTAGTTAACAGCTATTAGATATTAATTACTGCATATTACTTCTTAATTAAAAAATATTACTTTTAACTAAATATTAAATCTTAAACGTTAATTGTATATATAGATTATTAAAAATTTATTAACTATTAAATGCAATATATTAAATATTAACTATTATTTACTAATTATCAGTAATTATATATGGTATATTAATAAATAATAATATTTTTTTATTATTTATCATAGATAGTGATTACAAATAATTTATTAATGATCATTCATTATAATAAATATTACTCCTTAATCATTGAATATTAATATTAACAATTATTTCTCATTTTTAAATTTTACTTAATAATTAATATTATAATATTATTATTAATGATGAGTTCTATCTATTACATAATTATTAAAAATTAATTATTCATGGGTAATTACTAAAAAATGAATATTAAATATTACTTTTTAATTAGTAAATACAAACCATTAATTATTATTGATGATTCTTAATGAATTATTATTTAATATTAAATAATATATAATTTGGGATTTGCCTTAAGGTGTTGAAAATCATTATTAATGAATGATTATTTAATATTAATCATTAAGTACACTTCATAAGTATTAAATTATGTTAATTAATTATTAGAATTACTACTATATAATATATAATAATCAATTTTTAGTTAACAATTATTAAATGATTAAATATTATTTATTAATTAAATATTGAATTTTAAAAATTAATTATAAAAAATACTGATTATTAATTATTAATAATTGAACTATTAAATATTTGTTTAATCATTAATTTTTAAATAGTCATTATTAATTAATAATTATATAAAATTAGCATTGCAAAAAAAATAATTATATAAAATTAATTTTTAGATACTAAATGTCATCACTTCATAAGTAGTAAACTTTATTAGTAATTAATTATTATTAAATATCAATTTTAAATATTATGTTATTATTGTTAATTAAATTTTTGGTAATAATAATCAATTAATTAATATTAATTATTAAATAATTATTGAAAAGTAATTATTAGATAATACTTCTTAATTATTAACTAATACTAATTATTTTAATAATAAATGTTAAACATTTAATATTTACTATTATTTGTTAATTATTTTGTATTAATTATTAATTCATTTGTTAATTATTAAATGAAGGGTCCGTTTGGCATAAGTCCCTATTAAGTTTCAAAATTAGGCTCACATCCGGTCCAACTTTTCATGAAAATTTAGTCCCTATTTTTCAAAAATACACTAAAAACAAAAAAAAAATATAAAAAAAATCACGAAAATTCTATTTAAATCAAAAATGTACTCACCCAAAAAAACAGCTCGTAAAAAAAATCAAAAAATGCATCAAAATCAAAAAATGCAATAAAACAACGAAAAATGCGGTGATTTGCATCAAATCATGCACATATTTGCAGTACATGCATTCAACTGTGCGAGTATTTCAAATGTTGAATTTGCGTTTGTTTTTTTGCATACATGTATGCAAGGTAAACAGTTTCTTGCATACAAGTGTGCAACAATCTTCAAGCAAAATTTTCGCTTCATATTTTTACATGCAATACTTGCATACATGTGTGCAAGTATTTCAAATAGTTGCATACATGTATGCAAGTTTTTTTTTTATTTCCGTGAACTTCTGTTAACATCTCCATATTTTAGAGTTTTTTTTTTACATTGTAGCGCTTTTTTTTAAATATAAAGAAAAGGCGGAATAAAAAAAAGGGACAAAGTTTCCATTCGTTTCCGCCCCCTCCTTTCGAGCTGCCGCCTAATATTTTTTGTCCCTTCCGCCTTCCACCTCCTTCCACTTCACCTTTTCCTTTTTTCACAAAAAAATGCGCTCTTGCATTAAAAAAAATTCTAAAATCTGGAAATATTCCCCTTAGTCCACGCAAATCAAAAAAAAAGTTGCATACATGTATGCAACTCTTTAAATGCACATGCGAAAAAAGCGCAAACCTGCTGAATATTTGCATACAAATATGCTGCTATTCAGAATAGTTGTATACTTGTATGCAGTAATGCGTTGAAAGGTAGAGGGCATGGAAATATGTGCATACATGTATGCAAATATTTGCAATATGTGCATGTTTTCATGCATTTTACTACATATTTCGCTGTTTTGTGTATTTTTTTATTTTGACTTGTTTATCGATTGTTTTTCCACCTGATTTTTTTGGCGTAATTAAGTTTCGTTTTATGTGCATGAAAAGTTACGCCGGATGTGAGCCTAATTAAGTTTCGTTTTAGGGATGTGTGCCTAATTTTCACTTAAATGAAACTAATAAATGTTAACTACAACATACTAAATATTAGTAATTAACTACAATAAATTATTAAATATAAAATATAATTATTGGTTATTTATAATAATTTGTAACTATAAATTATTTATTAACAATCATTTGTTATAATAAATTATAAATAATGACATATGTAAGGTTGTCTATGATTATTGATATTTGCATTTCCTTTGGTAAAATAATTCGCTGTTGCTTCAGTGTAGTTGCTTCTGTTCTTATGGAACTGATGCAAATGCATTACTTGCTTCAGTGCATTTGCTTTAGTTTCAAAGCAACCGATGCAAACAACACAATTTGCTTCGGTTTTTGGTACAATAGAAGCAAATTATACTATTTGCTTTTGTTATTGGCATAACCGAAGCAAGTAATACCATTTTCTTCATGCGTTTGCTTCTGTTGTTAACAGAACATAAGCAAATGATACTATTTGCTTTTGTTATAAGAACAACAGAAGCAAATGAGGCGAAGCAACAAACCTTTTTTGTAGTAGTGATTCAAGAACGATATTGTGAAGAATATGAGCGTTTGTGTGCTTGAGAGTTCAAAAATGAAATCAACAATATAGAGAATAGATATAAAGAATTGGTGATCAGAATTGATGATTTCAAAGTATTTATATAGGAGATAATTATTTGTAACCTTTGGTAAAGAGTTACAATCAATAGATATGATCATTGATGAAAGGAAGGAGAAGCAACCCTTGGAGGAATGGAAGTGACTATTCAAATAGTTGCTTCTATTTAAAAATGGTCGACAAGTCAAAAAAGGACCAGCAAACAGGAATTTAAATATATATACGTTATATGTATATGTGTGCACGTTCATTGTGAAAACTGGGTAAAAACGGTCGACCGGTCTGTTTTGGGCGGTCGACTAGTATAGCCCAGTTTGCACAATTTATGTGCATACATATAAAGAAGTGTACATATATAAACATTGATTATTTGAGGATGGATTTTAACAATAATGAACACTATTATCATACCAAATAATCAATTTCTAATGACTAATACCATATGAAGCTCCTTATCAATGAACGTTGTAACACCCCACGTCCATTAATGTCACTCACAAAGTGAATGCATTAACTTTCATGGAGTATTTTTTAGTGCATAGAACAGAAAATAACAAGACAGATATAAATATTGGCACTTGAAAATTTTTAAATAACTTTTATTGCAGCGGAGAAATAGTTTGATTACATCAACCTCAAAAACCCAATCATAATATCAAGTACACTTAATATCCATCTTTACAAATTATTCTCTGAGTACATAAAATAAAAAGCATAACCCCAACATAAATAGCCATAAAAGAGATAGGCTAAACTTTACTTCCGCAATCCAAATCCAAGTGCTTCCAAAAGAGATCCAAATCAAGCTCCACTAGTACAAGTCCCACCTTGAGAACCTTTGGGGGGTGGGGGGAAGGAAGAAAAGAGCCGAAAACAAAGTGGGTCGGACATAAAGTCTGGCGAGTCCGATAACTCTAACAACATAATTATTAAAGTAATACGATAAGATATAAGCTGGAAAATAAGGAATGACTGTGTGAACCACATGGGCATGACAAAGTAAACGAGAGGAATAAGATAACTTTAAATGCGCTTCCCTATTACTATAGGATAATCACTATACTGCACCGCTATTACTAGTCACACCTAAAGATGATCCGACCCACAGAATTTAATAATCGTAACGGTAGTTTCGTGTACCCCTAGTTGTCTTCATAGGTGCTGCCTGCTCCTATCTCCACTAGTTGTACCCACTACCCCCATGCGATCGGCTCCCCAACTCGTAGATACCCGTGATGGTCCCATAGAGGGGTGTATCACTCCCCAAAGAGCCAACCCGATACAACTTAAGGATGCACGACATATACCTACACGATCCAACGTCTTACCTACCAGCTCGGGCCCATGCACACAAATGACCCCGTTGAACTTGCGTTGCCACCGCTAACCCGTTTTGGCCTCTTATAGTCAAGCCCAGTAAGCGTGTCCCGTCCTCAACTTGGGTCGAGCTCACAAAGATACTTATGGGTTACTGGTTTGAAACGGGCCCCCATTACTTAACACAAGTTTTTCACCAAAGCTTGGTCCCCGCTAAGGTTTCCCACTTAACCCCTTCTTAATCATGTTGTAACACCCCATGGCAATTAATGTCACTCACAAAGGGAATGCATTAATGTCATGAAGCGTTATAGTAGTATAGAAAAGATAAATTACAAGAATAAATAAATAAAACACAGCGGAAGATAAAACTTATTTCTTAGCATCATAACTTCAAAACAAGCTTACATAAGTAGTCTCCAAAAATCGTTACAACAGGATCAATTGTCTTTTTCAAAAACTTCAAAGTACATAAAGAAGAAAATACTTAAATAACGTAAATGCATAAATCCACACTGAGCATAAGCAAAGCCATAAAGATGAGAGAGTCCAAAGCGATATATCTACTCTCTTCAAGCAACTGAAAGAAATCGGCACTAAGCTGTAGTATTCCCTCTTTGCAAACCTGAGGGGAGTGGGAAAGGAAAGAAAAGAGGTGGAAACAAAACGGGTTAGACATAAAGTCTGTCGAGTCCAGTAATTTTAACAAATAATAGGTAAGGTAAATAATCAAGACATTAATAGGCATCATGATATGGCTGTAACATAGATAAGGTAGAAAAAAAGGACGGACAAGATGATTCCGTTCCTAAGTACTAAGACAATCCTACACCTTGGCTAAGCGTACAACCCTCCAAGTACTAACCCCGAAGACCGAAGTCAACATCGGACTAGCACCCAAAGGACTATCCAACTCAACCAACATGTATTACGTTTCACCGCACTTTTGCTAAGTTACACCACATTACTTAATTACACCACACATCTACTAGTCTCTATTTACTAAAGGTTGATCCCTTCCCACTAACTGTACCCATATGACAAACTTGGTACTTACTTGTACCTAGCTGCTATCGTAGGTGCCGGCTTGCTCCTACCACCGCTAAGGTACCCTTACCCTACCCATTCGATCGGCTCCCTAAACCCCTTAGGCACCCGTGCTGGCCCCACAGTGGGTTGTATCACTCCCCAAAGTGGAAACCTCGATACCAACCTAAAATGCACGACCATACCTACACGATGCAACAACGTCTTACCTACCATCCCGGACCCATGCACACACATGAACCCGTTGGTCTGGCGTTGCCACCGCTATTCACGTTTTGACCTCTTAAATTCAAGTCCAGTAAGCGTGCCCCAACCCCGGCCAAGTACCGGGCCTAATTAGATACTCAAGCGGGTTACTGGTTGAAACGGGTCCCCCATCCGACACAAGCCTCCCACCTATGCTTGGTCCCCACTAGGTTTTTCTCCCACTTAACCATTTTAATTTAAATGTCCATGTCTTACACATGCTATGGTTAAGTCCATACTAACATGTCATAATTTACAAGTCTTAACTTATTCCGGTTAAGTCCATATTTACATGTCACCCCACTTAACCCTCTAACCATACCCATGTCTTATTATGGATAGTATTCCTTAATTCATTCCTTATGAGGAACGGTGCATGACCTCCCACATTAGACCGAACGCTTTGTGGCCGCTGGATTTGCCGGGCGGTTCCGGGCAGTCTTATGCCACAAATCGGGTCTAACCTCGTGTCATTAACCGTTGCGCCTACAATTCATTCCTTTGACCTCTCACATTAGACGTCCAATTATGGCAGCTGGATTTGCCGGGCGGTTCCGGGTAGTCTTACGCCACAATTGCGCCTAACCTCGTGTCAAAGGTTTAATAATAATCGTATTTCACCCATACCCAATTTTCATATCATGTATATCCAATTAAACATATAATCATGTCTATAATATTGCCTATTCCAAATTGTCACTAATTACATATTAATTAGCCTCGATTACAAATTTACAATTATAGGCAATTTCATCAATTCCATGTAATTCATACACAAATATGCCAATTTCACATATTATCCAATTATCGAAAATATCCAATAATATCCAATTTTCCATATTTCACATATTCCCATCGTTCCCACGTATTTGCATTCGCGCGTATTTTTAACATAGGCTCGAAGGTAGCCTAGATCCAAAAATAAAAGGAATAGGGATAAGAAGAGAGAATCAAATCACATAAAATTGGAATGAACACAACATCATGAAATAAAGGGGCATGTATACTGGCATAGAGGCATACTGACAGATTCAACATGAATAAACTGATAAAGGTATGAACCTTACATAGAAACATAGGTATATGATGACATGAATAAAAAAGGTGAAGACTTGGATGAGATGTAAATTACATACATACATATGAATCCTCTTTACAACTTCATCATGTTACTTTTAATCCCATTATATTGTGAAAATCACCGTACTCACCTTTCGTAGTTAAATAATAGAATTATGCACTGAAATTGGTGAAGAAACGTTGCGGTGTTGCTGATTTATCTTCTTGAATTGTTGTAGAAGCTCTAATCTTTAATTTGAGTTGAAGTTGAATACTAGAGATTTGATTTAGAGGCGGCGGCTAGGGTTTAAGAGAGAGTTTGACAGCATAATGGTGTCATAGATAATATTTATGAATTAGGGGTAGGTCTTAGGGTGTATATATAGGTGTAGTAAGTTATTTCGGCCTTAGAATTAACCCTAGAACTGATCTGGACAACTCAGATGCCATATCAGCCCTTAGCGCGAATCGGGCCACGGGTTGGCAGCTAAACAACCTGGATTGACCTCTAGTCGACCCACCAAGGCTAGGGTTGACTCCAAAATGGTGCGGTTTGGCTATTCCCCCTCCCGATTCGTTGTTTTGAACTTTTTTTTTGAATATCTATTTATTTAATTTATATATATATATATATATATATATATATATATTTCTCTCATATGCACACAAACTTCATGGCTTAATAACTTCTTCATAATTAACCATTTTCACACTAAACCACTTTTTGAACTGCGTTCACACTAAGCCACTTTTTAGCCATTCCCCTAAAACAAAAATATGCCACTAGCGGGGATCGAACTATGTACCTCTTGTATGCAAGTCACATGTTCTAACCAAATGAGCTACTAAGTCTTTTGCTTACAAACCTTAGAACAATGCTAAACATCATTCTTTTCTCATTCCTCTTTTTCAAATAAATTATTCTTTAATTTTTTATTTTAATATTCTCAGAAAATACGGGGTGTTACATTCTCCCCTACTTAAAGGATTTCGTCCTCGAAATCTCTAAGTCAAGAAGAACGTATCCTACCATCCAATCATCCATCTACTCAACCATCAACCACTAGCAACCATGGTCCTTAAAAGATTTCTAATTCTTTTCCTGTACATAAGCATAGTGTGTGTATATGTCCTTATACTAATGCAAAATCAGGCGGTCCACTGATTCAGTCGACCTCCTTAATGCAAATAATGATAGTGCCATGTATCCATCATATATGCAAAGAACCCTATACATATCATTACTACATGTGTGTACAACCATTCATTTAAATGCAACATCCATATGATACACATATTCAACATACACTCATTTTACTAAATACATCCATTTATATGGAATATGCAATATGAAAGTGACTGAGCCGATCTAGTGCCTAAAGTGTGTGTATATGCATTCACAAGCAACCACTAGCAAACACTTGCATCCACATGCATCCACCATACATAACATGCCTCAAACACATGTTTCAACCATACGACTACTCTATCTAAAGGTCAAAGATACTAGCAAGAGGACATACTAAAGATAGAACAAGTACAACCTAAGTGATAAAGGAGAAATTAAAAGACATACCCTCGAAAAGAAAAGGGTACAAAGTCAATGGAAGGTATAAAGTCAAACGTAGAGATGAACTCTAAGCTTCGCCGCTCCACAAACAACGGACTAAAGGACAACCTTTTCCTACTTAAGGCATCTGCCACCACGTTACCCTTGCCAAGGGTATATGCTATCTCGAAATCGTAGGATACTAAGAATTCCATCCACCTTTGCTGCCTTAAGTTCAAGTACTTCTACGAGAACAAGTATTTTAGCGATTTGTGGTCTGTGAACAATTCGAATTTCTCGCCATGAAGATAATGGCGCCAAGACTTAAGCGCGAAAACAATAGAGGCCAACTCTAGGTCATGTGTAGAGTAATTTCTCTAATGCACTCTCTACTGCCTTCCTCCATAGGCTATTACCCTCCCCTCTTTCATTAAGACTGCGCCTAGTCCTGTCCTATAAGCATCGGTATAAACGGTAAATGGCTTACTCCCATCTGGCAACACTAAGACTAGGGCTGTGGTCAAAGCTCTCTTTAAACGTTGGAACGCATCATCACAATCTAAGTCCCACGTGAAAACTAGGTTCTTCTTCATCAAGCGTGTCAATGGGGCTGATATCTTTGCGAAGTCCTTGATAAACTTCCTATAGTAGCCAGCCAACACTAAGAAACTTCTCACCTCGGTACCATTTTTAGGGACCTTCCAATCTTGGATGGCCACCACCTTCGCGGGATCCACAGCTATCCCTTCTTTGGAAACCACGTGCCCTAAGAATCGCACTTCCTTCCTCCAAAAGTGACATTTAGACAATTTAGCTTTAAGGTTATGCGCTCGAAGGGTCTCCAACACTTCCCTAAGATGTAGGGCATGCTCTTCCTCGCTCTTAGAAAAGATCAAGATGTCATCCACAAATACAACCACGAATTTATTAAGGTATTCCCTAAACACCCTATTCATCAAGTCAACAAAGTATGCGGGGGCATTTGTCAAACCGAAGGGCATCACAAGCCACTCATAGAAACCATCCGGAGTCCTAAAGGCAGTCTTGTCTATGCTATCATCAGCCACTCCCAATTGATGGAAACCAGTGGCTAAGTCCAACCTCGAAAACACTGAGGCGCCAACTAACTGATCGAAGAGATCGTCAATCCTCGGCAGTGGGTACCTATTCTTCTTAGTAAGCTTATTAAGTTCTCTATAGTCCACACTAAGCCTAAGGGACCCATCCACCTTCGTGGCAAATACTACTGGAGCACCCCACTCCGATATACTACGTCTTATGAACCCCTTCTCAAGCAACTCCCCTACTTGCTTATTGAGCTCCCTCCTCTCACGAGGAGCCATGTGGCGTACTGGTAGAGATACTGGTTTTGCATTGTCAACAAGATAAATACGAAAGTCTATCTCACGTTTTGGGGGTAGACCCCTCACCTCATCGAAGACATCAACATATTCATGGACTATACGAACAGAATGTAAATCATCATTGGATGCATCAAGTGACTCAAGATAACTAAGCATCACCGATCCTCTAGGGTCACAAGAAATATCAAGGGTCTTTCCACTATGAGTCAACAATTTTACTACCCTTCATTCGCAATCTAGGATGGCACCATGTCCGGCTAGCCAATCCATCCCTAGAATCAACCCATAGTCCTTGAAACCAAGCACAAAAGCATTACATTCAAAACCAACACCTAAGATAGATAATCTCAAATCCCAACAGACCATGGATAAATGAGCCGACCCACCAATAGGATTTTAGGCTATAATGGATCCACAATGAGACTAGTATTTAAATGCAGTGTTTCAACTAATGATGTAGAGATAAACGAATGTAATGCGCCAGAATCGAATAAAGTACGGACAAGAAAATCAAACAAGAAAATCAAACTTTTGACCGAAATTTTCTACCTTCTTCCTGCCCCGGAGCCATAAGAGAATGAACCTGCCCTCCAGAAGTAGAACCTGCCATTGCTTCTTAGGACAGTCCTTGACAGCATGACCTTGATCGCCACAATGATAAGAAGCGAACTTCTTCTTCTTCCTACAGTCTTTCTTCAAATGGTCGGGTATCCCATAGTTGTGACACTTCCTCTTTTCTTTACCACCCTTCTTTTGTTATTGGGCTTTCTTTGGATCCTCCTTCTTATCTTGCGGCCTAAAACTACTTACACCCTTCTCTTCTTCATGCATGTATGCCATATCAACAAGCTTTTCATACGTAGCCCCCATTGGAATGTGGGACCTAGCCAAACTGTGAAGCGGTTCATTTAGGCCCTTTGCAAACCTCAAGTCCTTCTTGTGAGACGTATTTACCGACTCTAGCCCAAATCTCGCTAACTTATTAAATTCGGTCACATACTTCTTCACGGTCAAGTTTTTCTGCTTCAATGTCAAGAACCTCTCCATGTACATACTCTCCTCAGCTTGAGAAAGGAATTTCAACTCAAACCTTCGCCCAAAATCTTCCCACGTCTCTACAGCATGCTCTCCATTAGTAACCTCCCACCAAAACGAAGCTTCGTCCTTCATCAACCAAGCAGCCAATTGGACCTTCCTACAATCGTCCAAATAGCTTCTTTAAAGTAAACTTTCCTTGAAAATAGCTTCATTAAAACAAGTTTTTGAAAATACTTTCTATGAAAATAATACTTTTGAAAACACTTTTCAAAACTTTTTATCTATTCTTGTAACCATAGCTCTGATACCACGTGTAACACCCCATGGCCATTAATGTCACTCACAAAGGGAATGCATTAATGTCATGAAGCGTTATAGTAGTATAGAACAGATAAAGTACAAGAATAAATAAATAAAACACAGCGGAAGATAAAACTTATTTCATAGCATCATAACTTCAAAAAAAGCTTACAAAAGTAGTCTCCAAAAACCATTACAACAGGATAAATTGTCTTTTACAAAAACTTCAAAGTAAATAAAGAAGCAAATACTTAAATAACATAAATGCATAAATCCCCACTGAGCATAAGCAAAGCCATAAAGATGAGGGAGTCCAAAGCGATACATCTACTCTCTTCAAGCAACTGAAAGAAATCGGCACTAAGCTGTAGTATTCCCTCCTTGCAAACCTAAGGGGGGGAGGGGTGGGAAAGGAAAGAAAAGAGGTGGAAACAAAAAGGGTCAAACATAAATTCTGTCGAGTCCGGTAATTTTAACAAATAATAGGTAAGGTAAATGATCAAGACACAAATAGGCATCATGATATGGCTGTAACACAGATAAGGTAGATAAAAAGGATGGACAAGATGATTCCGTTCCGAAGTACTAAGACAATCCTACACCTTGGCTAAGCGAACAACCCTCCAAGTACTAACCCCGAAGACCAAAGTCAACATCAGACGAGCACCCAAAGGACTATCCAACTCAACCAACATATATTTTGTTTCACTGGACTTTTGCTAAGTTACACCACATTACTTAATTACACTGCACATCTACTAGTCTTTATTTATTAAAGGTTGATCCCTTCCCACTAACTGTACCCACATGACAAACGTGGTAGTTACTTGTACGTAGCTGCTATCGTAGGTGCCGGCTTGCTCCTACCACCGCTAAGGTACCCTTACCCTACCCATTCGGTCGGCTCCCCAAACCCCGTAAACACCCGTGTTGGCCCCACAGTGGGGTGTATCACTCCCCAAAGTGGCAACCCCGATACCAACATAAAATGCACGGCCATACCTACACGATGCAACAACGTCTTACCTACCAGCCCGGACCTATGCACGCAGATGAACCCATTGGACTCGCGTTGCCACCGCTATTCACGTTTGGACCTCTTACATTCAAGTACAGTAAGCGTGCCCCAACCCCGGCCTAGTACCGGGCCCAATTAGATACTCAAACGGGTTACTGGTTGAAACGAGTCCCCCATCCGGCACAAGCCTCCCACCTATGCTTGGTCCCCCATAGGTTTTTCTCCCACTTAACCATTTCAATTTAAATGTCCATGTCTTACATTTGCTATGGTTAAGTCCATACTTACATGTCTAATTTACATGTCTTATCTTATTCCGGTTAAGTCCATATTTACATGTCATAATTCACATGTCACCCCGCTTAACCCTCTAACCATACCATGTTTTATTACGGTTAGTATTCCTTAATTCATTCCTTATGACGAATGGTGCATGACCTCCCACATTAGACCAAACGCTTTGTGGTTGCTGGATTTATCGGGCGGTTCCGGGCAGTCTTACGCCACAAACCGGGTGTAAACTCGTGTCATTAACCATTGTGCCTACAATTCATTCCTTTGACATCTCACATTAGACGTCCAATTGTGGCAGCTGGATTTTCCAGGCGGTTCCGGGCAGTTTTACGCCACAATTCCGCCTAACCTCGTGTCAAAGGTTTATTAATAATCGTATTTCACTCATACCCAATTTTCATGTCATGTATATCCAATTAAACATATAATCATGTTTATAATATTGCCTATTCCAAATTGTCACTAATTACATATTAATTAGCCTCGATTACAAATTTACAATTATAGGCAATTTCATCAATTCCATGTAATTCATACCCAAATATGCTAATCTTACATATTATCCAATCATCCAAAATTCCAATAATATTCAATTTTCCATATTTCACATATTCCCATCGTTCCCACGTATTTGCATTCGCGCGTATTTTTTACATAGGCTCGAAGGTAGCCTAGATCCAAAAATAAAAGGAATAGGGATAAGAAGGGAGAATCAAATCACAGAAAATTTGAATTAACACAACATCATGAAATAAAGGGGCTTGTAAACTGGCATAGAGGCATAATGATAGATTCAACATGAATAAAATGATAAAGGTATGAACTTTACATAAAAACATAGGCATATGATGACATGAATCAAAAAGGTGAAGATTTGGATGAGATTTGAATTACATACATACATATGAATCCTCTTTACAACTTTATCATGTTACTTTTAATCTCAGTATATTGTGAAAATCACCGTAATCACCTTTCATGGTTAAAGAATAGAATTATGCACTGAAATTGGTGTAGAAACGTTGCGGTGTTGCTGATTTATCTTCTTGAATTGTTGTAGAAGCTCTAATCTTTAATTTGAGTTAAAGTTGAATACTTGAGATTTGATTTAGAGGCGGCGGCTAGGGTTTAAGAGAGAGTTTGAAAGCATAATGGTGTCATAGATAATATTTATGAATTAGGGTTAGGTCTTAGGGTGTATATATAGGTGCAGGAAGCTATTTATGCCTTAGGATTAACCTTAGAACTGATCTAGACCACTCAGATGCCATATCAGCCCTTAGGGCGAATCGGGCCACGGGTTGGCAGCCAAACACCCTGGATTGACCTCTAGTCGACCTAGCAGGGTCGAGTCCAAAAATGGTGCGGTTCGGCTATTCCTCCTCCCGTTTCGCAATTTTGAACTTTTTTTTGAATATCTATTTATTTAATATATATATATATATATATATATTTCTCTCATATGCATACAAACTTCATGGCATAATAACTTATTCATAATTAACCATTTTCACACTAAACCACTTTTTGAACTGCGTTCACACTAAGCCACTTTTTAGCCATTCCCCTAAAACAAAAATATGGCGCTGGCGGGGATCGAACTCTGTACCTCTTGTATGCAAGTCACATGTTCTAACAAAATGAGCTACTAAGTCTTTTGCTTACAAACCTTAGAACAATGCCAAACATCAATCTTTTCTCATTTCTCTTTTTCAAATAAATTATTCTTTAATTTTTTATTTTAATATTCTCATAAAATACGGGGTGTTACACATGTCTTCTTACATGTTTCAATCTGGTTAAGTGTTTCTACTCGTATTTCACAAGCCACCCAAGGCGCCCACTTAACCCCCATGTCCCACTTACATGTTTAACTTGGTTAAGTGTTTGTTAATTCATTTAGACTGCAACCTTGCAAGGCCTCTCACATTAGACTGGCATTTGTGGCTGCTGGATTTGTCGGGCGGGTCCGGGCAGTCTTATACCACAAACGAGTCTATCCTCGTGTCTTTGCAATAATCACGCATTTTATTCATGCCTTTGACCCCTCACATTAGGCTGACTTTGTGGTTGCTGGATTTGCCGTACGGGTCCGGGCAGTCTTATACCACAAACGAGCCTAATTTCGTGTCTTAGACGATTAATTAATTAATCTTAATTAATTTACCCCATTATGGATTAATATCCCTATTCAAAATTTCTATTTCAAATCATGTCCATAATTGGCACTTAAATTATGTCCATTAATGCACATTAATTACTAATTAATCCTTAATTTAATTCTATGCCTTTAAGGCAATTTTACACCAATTTCATTGTGTCAAATATTAATATTTACCCAATCCCCACGTTATTCGTACGCGAAATTTATGGAATATATTAGGCTAGCCAAATAGCCTAAATTTATAGAACGTCGCAATTTTCACAATACATAAAAATAGATCTAAATATCAAGATTAGCATGTCACATAAAAATAGATCTAAAAAGTTAAACTTGCATGATTGGCATAATTTGCATAATCCATAATTAACATATATGTAGCAACAAACTAGCATGGACTAAATTATGTACACGGTGTGATTTGCATTGATTATTATGCATAAAGGTGAACTTGCATGGTGTATAGACGTATAAATCACAATCTAGCATAAACTATGTATTACAATAGATCTAATCATAGATCTAAATATCACAATTAGCATGTCACATAAAAATAGATCTAAAAAGATAAACTTGCATGATGGGCATAAATTGCATAATCCATAACTAACATATATGTAGCAACAAACTAGCATGGACTAAATTATGTACACGGTGCGATTTGCATAGATTATTATGCATAAAGGTAAACTTGCATAGTGTATAGACGTATAATCACAATCTAGCATAAACTTTGTATTACAATAGATCTAAACATAGATCCAATCATAGATCTAAATATCACATACTTGCATATGTATACTAAGATAAGATTCACATATATGATTCACTTGCAATTTTACATATGATTCACAAATGAACTTGCATATTACTAATATCCCACTTGCAAAAAATTCAAATGTTCTAACATAGTCAAATTACACATATAGGATTAGGCATAAGGAATAGATTCACTAAATTAACTTACTTGTTTATGTGTTTACAAAATAGGTGATAATAACTAACTATGCCACATGAATTAACAGACAAAATCACACAATCGAAATATAAACCCATCAATATTAATTTAAGAATTGTTTTGTTAATGAAATCATACTCACATATGTCTTAGCATATACTTTAGATCCAAACTTACATATAAAATAGGTGTCATAAATCAAATTAAACGTACAAAGTTACATATGATTCTCATTAAACTTGCATATGATTCATATATAAATTTACATATCCAAACTTGCATATCAAGTTAAACATGATTTAACATATGAATTAGATCCACTAACATAACAAAACTAGCATATGAAGCATAATTATGAATCGATTGTACATAAGCCAACAACTAACATAGATTTACAACATAGATAATATCATAGCAGTCAATGATTCACAATCACAAACTTATAATCCAACATATAAACATATCATGATTAATTTAACAATTATTTTGTTAAAGAAATATATCTCACCACTCAATGAAGGTCTTGAGTTCTGAAATCCGAGTTCTTAAATTGATTAAGCTCTCCTTTGAAGTAGACCAATTCGTTGTTGTTTAGATTAGAGCTGAATCGAATTGAATTGATTAGCTTCACTTTTCCTCTAGTTGGTGACGGCTACTCTAGGTTGCAAGGTGACAGCATGACGGCTATGGTTTTAATTTTTATTTGATTTTAGGGTTTGAGTTTACATGTGTTTATATAGAATTTAGGATTAATTTAGGCCATCCGATCAACCTAGAATTAACTTCAACTATTCAGACCAGATCAGAACTATCCAGAAACCCTAATGACTCAGCAACCAGTCACAAAATCGTCATCACTGAAATCTGCTCGTGGGGGGGGGGGGTGGTTAGGGGGCAGGTGGACCCCCTGGTCGACCTGTATGGGTAGGTCGACCCCAAGGTCGACCTGGCCCCTGGCGGGAATTTTCCCGCCTAGCCCAATCTGAGTTTGAACTTGAATTTTTGAAATCTGTTTGAATTTTAATGAAACTCCCGATGGCCATAACTTCTTTATACGAAGTCCAATTCACTCAAACTAGGACTCTATCTCAACCAAAATTCCGAGACGAACACAATGGCGCAAACCTTTTCCCTTAATTCTCACATCTAAGATTAATTATTCTTTAATTTGTTAACATTAATATTAAAATTTACGGGGTGTAAAAAACGTCGCCTTTTTCTTGATCATCGAGCATTACTTTGACATAAATCAAA
Organism: Allium sativum; assembly: GCA_030737875.1. NCBI lineage: Eukaryota > Viridiplantae > Streptophyta > Magnoliopsida > Asparagales > Amaryllidaceae > Allium > Allium sativum. The sequence goes on along the minus strand of JASFAX010000038.1, from coordinate 4,433,188 downwards.
ATTCCTTGACTCAACAAATGATTCATCATCTTTCATATTTGTGGATCTACTCTAACTATGCTTAAACTACCCCTAATTCTCTTAATACTTCAAAACAGCCCTTCTTTTTAATCCTGCCCCTAATTCTCTAAATAACCCTTACATCCAACAATTACTCCTATTTTGTAACTTCTATGAAGGGTTAGCTTTTGCATCACCCGATCTAAATGATTCGTCATCTTTCATATTTTTCGATCTACCCCTACTATGCTTAATCTACCTCTACTTCTCTTAACACTTCAAAACAGTCCTTCCTTTTAATCCTACCCCTAATTCTCTAAATAACCCTTACTTCCAACAATTACGCCTATCTTTTTACTACTTTGAAGGTTTTTTTTTTGCAGAACACAATCCAAATGATACATAATCTTTCATATTTTCCGATCTTCCCCTAGTATGCTTAAACTACCCATACTTCTCTTAATACTTCAAAAAAACTCTTCTTTTTATTCCTACCCCTAAATCTCTAAATAGCTCTTCCTTCCAACAATTACCCCTATTTTTTAACTATTTTGAAAGATTAGTTTTTGGTGCACCCAATCCAAATGATTCATCATCTTTCATATTTGTCGATCTACCCCTACTATGCTTTAACTACCCATACTTCTCTTAATACTTCAAAATAGTCCTTCTTTTTAGTCCTACACCTAATTCTCAAAATAGCCCTTACTTCCAACAATTACCCCTATTTTTTTACTACAGTGAAGGGTTGGTTTTTGCAGCACCCACGATCTAATCCAAATGATTCATCATCTTTCATATTTGTCGATCCAATCCAAATGATTCATCATCTTTCGTATTTGTCGATCTACCCCTACTATGCTTAAGCTACCCATACTTCTTTTAATACTTCAAAACAACACTTCTTTTTAATCATACCCTAATTCTCTAAATAGCACTTACTTCAAATAATAACGCCTATCTTTTTACTATTGTGAATGGTTGATTTTTGCAGCAACCAATCCAAACGATTTATAATCTTTCATATTTGTCGATCTACCCCTACTATGTTTAAACTACCCCTACTTCTCTTAATACTTCAAAACATCCCTACATTTTAATCCTACCCCTAATTCTCTAAATAGACCTTACTTCCAACAATTACGCCTATCTTTTTACTGCTGTGAAGGGTTGGTTTTTTCAGCACCCAAAGCAAACGATTCATAATCTTTCATATTTGTCGATCTACCCGTACTATGCTTAAACTAACCCTACTTCTTTTAATACTTCGGAACACCCCTTCCGTTTAATCCTACCCCTAATTCTCTAAATTGCCATTACTTCCGACAATTACCCCTATTTTTTAACTACTGTGTAGGGTTGGTTTTTGCAGCACCCAATCCAAACGATTCATCATCTTTCATATTTGTTGAACTACCCCTACTTTGTTTAAACTACCCCTACTTCTCCTAATACTTCAAAACAACCCTTCCTTTTGTTCCTACCCCTAGTTCTGTAAATAGCCCTTACTTCCAATAATTACACTATTTTTTAACTATTGTGAAGGGTTGGTTTTTGCAGCACCGAATCCAAATGATACATCGTCTTTCATATTTGTCGATCCAATCCAAATGATTCATGATTTTTCATATTTGTCGATCTACCCCTACTATGCTTAAACTACCCATACTTCTCTTAATACTTCAAAACAACACTTCTTTTTAATCCTACCCCTAATTCTCTAAATAGCCCTTACTTCCAACAATTACGCCCATCTTTTTACTACTGTGAAGAGTTGGTTTTTCCAGCAACCAATCCAAATGATTCATAATCTTTCATATTTGTTGATCTACACCTGCTATACTTAAAACTACCCCTACTTCTCTTAATACTTCAAAATAGTCCTTCTTTTTAATCCTAAGCCTAATTCTCTAAATAGCCTTGACTTCCAACAACTACGCCTATCTTTTTACTATTGTGAATGGTTGGTTTTTGAAAATCTAATCCAAACGATACATAATCTTTCATATTTGTCGATCTTCCCCTAGTATGCTTAAACTATCCCTACTTCTCTTAATACTTCAAAATAACTCTTCTTTTTAATCCAACCCTTAATTATCTAAATAGCTCTTCCTTCCAAAAATTACCCCTATTTTTTAACTACTGTGATGGATTTGTTTTTGCGGCACCCAATCCAAAGGATTCACCATCTTTCATATTTGTCGTTTTACCCCCACTATGCTTAAACTACCCATACTTCTCTTAATACTTCAAAACAGTCCTTCTTTTTAGTCCTACCCCTAATTCTATTAATAGCCCTTACTTCCAACAATTACCCCTATTTTTTAACTACTTTGAAGGGTTGGTTTTTGCAGCACCCAATCCAAATGACTCATCATCTTTCATATTTGTCGATCCAATCCAAATGATTCATCATCTTTCATATTTGACGATCTATTCCTTCTATGCTTAAACTACCCATACTTCTCTTAATTCTTCAAAACAACACATCTTTTTAATCCTACCCCTAATTCTCTAAATAGCCCTTAATTCCAACAATTACACCTATCGTTTTACTACTATGAAGGGTTGGTTTTTGCTGCGACCAATCCAAATGATTCATAATCTTTCATATTTGTCGATCTACCCCTACTATGCTTAAAACTACCCCTACTTCTCTTAATACTTCAAAACAATCCTTCTCTTTAATCCTACCCCTAATTATCTAAATAGCCCTTACTTCCAACAATTACGCCTATCTTTTTACTACAGTGAAGGGTCGGTTTTTGCAGAACTAATCCAAATGATACATAATCTTTCATATTTGTCGATCTTCCCCTAGTATGTTTAAACTATCCCTACTTCTCTTAATACTTCAAAATGGCTCTTCATTTTAATCCAACCCCTAATTCTCTAAATAGCCCTTCCTTCCAACAATTACCCCTATTTTTTAACTATTGTGATGGATTGGTTTTTGCGAAACCCAATCCAATTGATTCACCATCTTTCATATTTGTCGATTTACCCCTACTATGCTTAAACTACCCATACTTCTCTTAATACTTTAAAACAGTCCTTCTTTTTAGTCCTACCCCTAATTCTCGAAATAGTCCTTACTTCCAACAATTACCCCTATTTTTTAACTACTGTGAATGGTTGGTTTTGCAGCACCCAATTGAAATGATTCATCATCTTTTATAATTGTCGATCTACCCCTACTATGCTTAAACTACCCATACTTTTCTTAATACTTCAAAACAACACTTCTTTTTAATCCTACACCTAATTCTCTAAATAGCCCTTACTTCCAACAATTACGCCTATCTTTTTACTATTATGAAGGGTTGGTTTTTGCAGCAAACAATCCAAATGATTCATAATATTTCATATTTGTCGATCTACACCTACTATGCTTAAACTACCACTACTTCTCTAAATACATAAAAGCAATCCTTGTTTTTAATCCTACCCTTAATTCTCTAAATAGCCCTTACTTCCAACAATTATGCCAGTCTTTTTACTACTGTGAAGGGTTGGTTTTTGCTGCACCAAATCCAAACAATTCATAATCTTTCATATTTGTCGATCTACCCCAACCATGCTAAACTACCCCTACTTCTCTTAATACTTCAAAATTGCCCTTTTGTTTAATCCTACCCCTAATTTTCTAAACAGCCATTACCTCTAACAATAACCCCTATTTTTTAACTATTGTGAAGGGTTAGTTTTTGCAGCACCCAATCCAAACGATTCATCATCTTTCATATATTTCGATTTACCCCCACTATGCTTAAACTAACCCTACTTCTCTTAATACATCAAAACAACTATTATTTTTAATTCTACCCCTAAATCTCTAAATAGCCCTTACTTCCAATAATTACCCCTATTTTTTAACATCTTTATAGGGTTGAGCACCCAATTCAAATGATTCATCGTCTTTCATATTTGTCGATCCAATCCAAATGATTCATCATCTTTCATATTTGTCAATCAACCCCTACTATGCTCAAACTACCCATACTTCACTTAATACTTCCAAACAACCCTTCTATTTAATCCTAACCCTTATTCTCTAACTAGCCCTTACTTCCAACAATTACACCTGTCTTTTTACTGTTATGAAGGGTTGGTTTTTGCAGCAAACAATCCAAATGATTCATAATATTTCATATTTGTCGATCTACACCTACTATGATTAAACTAATACTAATTCTTTGAATACATAAAAACAGTCCTTGTTTTTAATCCTACCCTAAATTCTCTAAATAGCCCTTACTTCCAACAATTATTCCAGTCTTTTTACTACTATGAAGGGTTGGTTTTTGCAGCACCCAATCCAAACGATTCATAATCTTTCATATTTTTCGATCTACCCCTACCATGCTTAAACTACCCCTACTTCTCTTACTACTTCAAAACAACCCTTCTGTTTAATCCTACCCCTAATGCTCTAATAACCTTTATTTCCAACAATTACCCCTATTTTTGAAACTACTGTGAAGGGTTGGTTTTTGCAGAACCCAATCCAAAAGATTCATCGTCTTTCATATTTGTCGATATACCCTACTATGCTTAAATTACACCTACTTCTCTTAATACATCAAAACAACCCTTCTTTTTATTACTACCCCTAGTTCTCTAAATAGACCTTAATTCCAACAATTTCCCCTATTTTTTAACTACTGTGTAGGGTTTGTTTTTGTAGCACCCAATCCAAACGATTCATCATCTTTCATATTTGTCGATCCAATCCAAATTATTCATCATCTTTCATATTTGTCGATCTACCCCTACGATGCTTAAACTACCAATACTTCTCTTAATACTTAATAATAACATTTCTTTTTAATCCTAACCCTAATTCCATAGATAGCCCATACTTCCAATAATTACGCCTATCTTTATACTAGTGTCAAGGGTTTGTTTTTGCAGCACCCAATCCAAACGATTCATAATCTTTCATATTTGTCGATCTACGCCTACTATGCCAAAAACTACCTCTACTTCTCTTAATACTTGAAAACAACCCTTCTTTTCCTACCCCTAATTCTCTAAATATCCTTACTTCCAACAATTAAGCCTATCTTTTTCCTACTTTGAAGGGTTGGTTTTTGCATAACCCAATCCAAACGATACATATTCTTTCATTTTTCTCAATCTTCCCCTAGTATGCTTAAACTATACCTACTTCTCTTAATACTTCAAAACAGCTCTTCTTTTTAATCCAACCCCTAGTTCTCTAAATAGCCCTTCCTTCCAATAATTACCCCTATTTTTTAACTATTGTGAAGGATTGGTTTTTGCGGCACCCAATATAAATGATTCATCATCTTTCATATTTATCTATCTACCGTTACTATGCTTAAACTACCCATAATTCTCTTAATACTTCAAAACAGTCCTTCTTTTTATTCGTACCCCTAATTCTCTAAATAGCCCTGATTTCCAACAATTCCTCCCATTATTTAACTACTGTGAAGTGTTGGTTTTTGTAGCACCCAATCCAAATGATTCATCATCTTTCATATTTGTCGATCCAATCCAAACGATTCATCATCTTTCATGTTTGTCGATCTACCCCTACTTTGCTCAAACAAACCATACTTCTCTTAATACTTCAAAACAACACTTCTTTTTAATCCTACCCCTAGTTATCTAAATTGCCCTTACTTCTAACAATTACGCCTATTTTTCACTACTGTGAAGGGATGGTGTAACACCCCACACCCGCTAAGGTCACTCACAAAGGGAATGCCTTAGCTTCGGTGGAGTATTTAAGTGAATATAGAACTGAAGAACTACAACAAGACAGATATAAGTAATACCTGAAATTAAAAACATCATTTCATTGCAGCAGAAGGTAAACATGTTTGGTTACATCTCAAAAACCAACAAGAGTCAAGTACAAAGTATCCATCTCGTTAAAACATAGGTACATTATCCCACTATATACTAATAGCCATAATAGAAGAGATAACCGAGCTTTTCTTCAAGAGTCCAAGCTCCAAAAGATAGATAAAGCAATCTGATCAAAGCCCACTAGTGCAAGGCCCACTCTGAGAACCTGAGGGTTGGGGAAAAAGAAAAAAATAACGGGGTAAGACATAAGTCTGAGTGAGCCCTATAACCTTAACAATACAATCATTAAAGTAATTAGGGTATGATATAAACCTGGTACGGTACGACTGGGGATAAATGACTACACTAAGCAGCCAACTAGACTTAGGATAAACTAAGATAACGGTAAAGACGCGCCAATCCACCTAAGGATAAATACTACACTGCACCACCCCAGATCTACCCACCCAAGGGTAATTCCTACACTGCACCACACCAGTTCTACCCACCCAAGGGTAATTCCTACTTAAAGGTTGATCCCACTAAGTATACTTAGTAATTTTTAATAGTAGTTTCGTGTACCCCTAGTTGACTACATAGGTGCCGTCTGCCCCTATCTCCACTAGGTGTACCCACAACTTAGTAATTTTATTAGTAGTCTCGTGTACCCCTAGCTGACTACATAGGTGCCGTCTGCCCCTATCTCCACTAGGTGTACCCACAATTTAGTAATTTTATTAGTAGTCTCGTGTACCCCTAGCTGACTACATAGGTGACGTCTGCCCCTATCTCCACTAGGTGTACCCACTACTCCCCAAGCCATCGGCTCCCTACCGTAGATACCCGTGCTGGCCCCACAGTGGGGTGTATCACTCCCCAAAGTGGCAACCCGATAATATCAATGGTGCACGGCTTATATCTACACGATGCAACAATGTCTTACATACCAGCCCAGGTCCACACACGCATATGAAACCCGTTGGACTCGCGTTGCCACCGCTACCCCGTTTTGGCCTCTTATAGTCAAGCCCAATACGCGTGTCCCGTCCTCGACATGGGTCGAGCCCAATAAGATACATATGGGTTACTGGTTGAAATGGGCCCCCACAAGCTACTACTTAAGCTTGTCATTTTATCTAGTGCATCCCACTTAACCCCTTTTTTCATAATCATGCCCACTTACATGTTAAGGTTTGGTTAAGTCATCTAATCATATTTCAATTGCCACTCAAGGCACCCACTAGATTTCTACATGCCACCCAAGGCACCCACTTAACCCTTTAATCATGTTTAGTTACATGTTCCACTTTGGTTAAGTATTCTAGTCGTATTCTCTATTGCCACCCAAGGCAACCCACTAGATTTTTCCACATGCCACCCAAGGCACCCACTTAACCCTTTAATCATGTTTAATTACATGTCCCACTTTGGTTAAGTATTCTAATCTTATCTTCTATTGCCACTCAAGGCAACCACTAGATTTCCTCATGCCACCCAAGGCACCCAATTAACCCTTTAATCATGTTTAATTACATGTTCCACTTTGGTTAAGTATTCTAATCGTATTTTCTATTGCCACCCAAGGCAACCACTAGATTTTCTCATGCCACCCAAGGCACTTACTTAATCTCCACATGCCACCCAAGGCACCCACTTAACCCTTCATGACCCACTACATGCTTATCTGGTTAAGTGTTTCTTAATTGATTAAGAACGTAACCGTTGTAAAGACCTCTCACATTAGACTATCTTTTATGGCAGCTGGATTTGCCGGTTGGGTCCGGGCAGCCTTACGCCATAACCGAGTCTAACCTCGTGTCTATACACTTGTCACGTATTTAGTTTGTGCCTATGACCTCTCACATTGGGCCAATCATTTGTAGCCGCTGGATATGCCGGTCGGTTACGGGCAGTCTTATGCTACAAAAGGGTCCAACCTCGTGTCTTAGTCGATTAATTACACCTAATTAATCACCCCCATAATTTGTATTAATTATCCCTAATTAATTACAAATTTAACGATATACATAATTGACTCAATTATGTCCATCCACTTTTTGGTATGCATAATCATACCAACTTCACACCATTTCATTAACATGTATATTAACCCCATCGTTCCCCACGTAATTCGCGAACATGACATAAAAGGGAAGATTCATCACAAATACAATGGGTTCAACTTGCATAACATCAACATGGGTTTAAAGGTGTCAACATGCATATAGCATCAACCCAACTAGCATAAATAATCAACCCAAACTTGCATGAATCACATATGTCATATGGAGGTTAACTTGCATAGGTTATTTATGTCATACAAAAAGGGGTAAACTTGCATATGTATGTATGATATACAAAGGGGTTAACTTGCATATGTATGCATATCATACAAAGGTGTAAACTTGCACATGTTACTTGCATATCATCAAACACCAAACTTGCATAACATGTCATATATGAACATGCATATAATCAAACACCGAACTTGCATAACATATCATATATGAACTTACATATAATCATACACCAAACTTGCATAACATATCATATATAAACTTGCATATAATCATACACCAAACTTGCATAATCATGGTGTCATAATGGATCAATGTTTATCATAGCAATTTGCATAACTAGCATCATGAACACATAGCCTAACACTTGCATAACTTGGATAACATCATGATTATGTAGCATATGACTTGAATAACTTGCATAACATCATGATCGCATAGCATTTGATTTGCATAACTTGCATAACATCACAAACAATTAGCATATGATAACATAATCTTGCATTGATCCACATTCATAGCCATAACCTCATTATATCCTATCATAATCATTTCAACAATTGGTCATTAAGGCTATAGAAAACTCACAACTTGTTGATTAGCACTCCTAAGAAGAAGATTAAGTTTCTAGAGTTGATTAGAGATTGATTTGAGAAGCTATCTACCTCTTTAGATTGATGGAGGCCCCTTCAAGTTGCATTTTGACGGCATAACGACGTTGTATCCAATTTTAGTATGAATTAGGGTAGTCTTAGGGTGTATTTATAGAATTAGGATGTAGTTTAGGCCCTTAGATTAACGCTAGATTAGGTTAGAGCCGTCAGATCTCGTCACAAGCCACCAGACACAGCCCAAAAGCCAGACTGGTGCACCCAGGTCACCTGGGCTCGTCCATGGAGGTCGACCCCCAGGTCGACACTAGGGTCGACTCCCCAGTCGACCTGGTGGGCAGGTCGACTCCCCAGTCGACCCCCAGGTCGACCCCCTGGGTCTGGCGGGAGTTTTCCCGCCACTTCTGAAATTTGAAATTTCTGTTTTTAAATCTGTTTTTTAAATTTTCTGAAACTTCTTCGGGCCATATCTGGGTCATACAGACTCCGATTTTCGAAAACTCAGACTCTATTTCGCGTATTTTTCCGAGACGAACGCAATAGCATAGCCCGTTACCCCTGATTCAGATTTAAAATTTAATTCTGCCCTGCTTTATACTATCTAAAGTTATTCAACATGTGGGGTGTTACATTCTCCCCTACTTAAAGGATTTCGTCCCCGAAATCTCTAAGTCAAGAAGAACGTATCCTACCATCCAAACAACCATCTACTCAAACCATCAAACACTGGCATCCATTGTCCTTAGAGTTTCTAATGTTGTATTAACATATGCAAAGAGTGTGTGTATATGTTCCCTGTTTAATGCAAAATTAGGCGGTCTACTAATTCAGTTGACCTCCTTAATGCAAACCATGATAGTGCCATGCATCCAATATGTATGCAAAAGAACCCTATCGACACACACTATCTCTACATGAATGCATAATCATTCACCAAAATGCATCATCCATGTGATAACACAACCATCATACATCCATTAATATAGCTACCTACACACAATTATATGCAATATGCAATATGAAGTGACTGAGCCGATCTAGTGCCTAGAGTGTGTGTATATGCATCTACGAGCAACCACTAGCTACCACTTGCATCCACACGCATCCATCAATCATAACATGTCTCAAACACGCGTTTCAACCATAGGATTACCCTATCTAAAGGTCAAAGGTACTAATGAGAGGACATACTAAAGATAAGATAAGCACTAGACAAACGATAAAGGAGAAGTTTAATGGACATACCCTCAAAAAGGAATGGGTAAAATGAAGCATCTTCGCTTCTGTCTCCCAAGTAGCATTACTCTCATCTTCTCCCCTTGGCACTTTGACTAGTCGAACCTCTCTGTTTCCCAACTTCCTAATCTCTGACCCAAGGATGCGGGTAGGAGCTCGTCGAATAATCGCATCATGCTCTACCTTTACTTCCCTAAGCAGGCTCGGCTCTACCACCTCTGTGGTCTCACGTAGGCACTTCCTTAAATGTGACACATGGAATACGTCTTGTTCCCTATGCAACTGAATTATCTCTCGAAGATAAACCGAAGCTAGACATGGAACATTCCTCTTGCTCTTCACGGGTATGAAATGGGCGCTCTTAGTAAGTCTATCTACCACAACCCAAATTCCCGTATTACCCTTCCTCGATCTTGGTAACCCATCAAAAAAATCCATCGAGACGCTATCCCGCTTCCATTGCGGAACTTCCAACGGGTGAAGCAACCCACCCGGTTTCTTTTGCTCCGCTTTCACCTGTTGGCACACCAAGCGTCTAGCGACATACTCGGCCACATCTTTCTTCATACCAGCCCAAAAGAAAACTCGCTTCATGTCCTGGTACATCTTGTCCCCACCGGGATACATGGTTATCCTAGAACGGTGTGCATCATTAAGAATAGTCTTCCTTAAACCCTCATCTTGCGGTACACAAAGTCTACCGTCTCTACGCAAGCACCCCCTATCGTCTAGGGTGTACCTACTCAAATGGCTGGACGACTCCCCCCTTATGAGCCTCTCTACCAACTCAACCAACTGTGGGTCGTCCCGCTATGCCTCGCCAATCCGTCTCAAAAGAGTAGGTCTGACCTCCAAGGATGCTAGCCAACCGGGTATAAAGTCAACGGAAGGTCTGAAATCAAACATCGAGATAAATTCCAAGCTTCGTCGTTCCACAAACAATGAACTCAAGGACAACCTTCTTCTACTCAAAGCGTCCGCCACCTTGTTACCATTGCCAGGTGTATACGCTATCTCGAAATCTTAAGATGCTAAGAACTCCATCCACCTTTGCTGTCTTAAGACAATGCGCTCGAAGAGTCTCCAACACTTCCCTAAGATATAGGGCATGCTCTTCTCCGCTTCTGGAGAAAACCAGGATATTCTCCCATGCAAAATCGTCACAACTACCCATCTCTCACGCAGACCATCCTAGTCGAACTCGACATTCCCCAAGTGCAAGCCCCAAAGGCCTAAATCAGTATCAGACAAACACCCAAGGGATACCTCCTTCGAATTCAGACGACCAACGTGAGATGATACTAGTAAAAACGGCTAAATAATTAAGCACTTGTACAACTCTGGATGTCCTTGTCAGTCTCGCTCCACAACCACCGTTGATCAAATAACTGGCTTTGTTTTAACCTATTAAGCACATACGAAATCTTTTTCGCTCTTAGAAAAGACCAAGATGTCATCCACGAAGAGCACTGCAAAGTTATTTAGGTACTACCTGAACACCCTACTCATCCAATCAACAAAGTATGCGGGGCGTTCGTCAAACCAAATGGCATCACAAGCCACTCCTAGAAACCATCCGGAGTCTTAAAGGCAGTCTTCTCTATACTATCCTCAGCCACTCCCAACTGATGAAACCCCGTGGCCAAGTCCAACTGCGAAAACACTGAGGCGCCAACTAATCTGGTCAAAGAGATCCTCAATCCTCGGCAATGGGTGTCTATTCTTCTTTGTGAGCTTGTTGAGTTCTCTATAGTCTACACAAAGTCTGAGGGACCCATCCGCCTTCGTGGCTAAAACTACTGGAGCACCCCACTCCGATATATTTCGTAATGTGAAGCCCTTCTCAAACAACTCCCCTACTTGCTTATGGAGTTCCCTCCTCTCACGAGGAGCCATGTGGCGTACTGACAAAGATACTGGTTTAGCATCATCTACCAGATATATTCGGAGGTCTATCTCCCGCTTCGGAGGTAAGCCCTTCACCTCCCCAAACACATCCGAGTATCCCCGGACCACTCTAACAGATCGCAAACTCTCGACCGAAGCATCAAGCGATTCAAGATAACTTAGCATAACAGAATCTATGGGATTTCAAGAGATCTCGAGAGTGTTACCTAAGCGGGTCATGAGCCTAAAACACTCCATTCGCAATCAAGAACGGCACCATTACTGGATAACCAGTCCATGCCCAAAATCAACCCATAGCCCGTGAAGCCCAAAACAAAGGCATCACACCTAAACTCAACGCTAAGTATAGAAATCTTCAAACCAAAATATATCATAGACAAATAAGTGGAGCCCCCCAATTGGGTTTGAAACAACCACGGGATCATTTACCAAACTGGTGTCTAGGTGCAGTGACTCAACTAATGATGATATCAACAAATGTGATGCGCCAGAGTCGAATAAAGTTCGAAAAGGATGATCGAGAGAACCAAATTTCAACTTAGACGGTCCTACCCCCATCAGGTATACCCGTCTTGAGGGAATACATCTACCCTCCAGAAGATCCTGAACTTCGTCCTTACCTCTTTGGACAACCCTAAGGTGCCCTATTTCTCCAATACAACTAGCCTTCCCCTTCCCATTCTCCTTTCGTGGCCTTCTTACCACGATGAGGTTTCATCCTTTATTTACCTAATAGCTATTTGAACCTTCCTCTCTCGTCCACCTTAAAGGTACCCATAAGCCTTCCACCTCCTTGGACTAACTTCTTAGCCCGGCAAACGTCTTAGGCCCTTGAAGTGGTTCTTCCGTCCTTCATATGGAGGTCCTAATTTATCTTAAAAAGACTTCTATACGCGGAGGGGAAATTCAAAAAGAGAAAGAGGAAGAGATTCAAAACGGAGAATCCGAAGGATAAAGATATGGCTATTTGGGAATTATGCTTTTCTTTCAAAAAACCTTTCTCTTTAAAGACATGTTTTTGAAAATACTTCTACCAAAAATGTTTTTAGAAAAATAGTTTTCTAAAAAATTTATTTGTTCTGGTAACCTTAAGCTCTGATACCACGTGTAACACCCCACACCCGCTAAGGTCACTCACAAAGGGAATGCCTTAGCTTCGGTGGAGTATTTAAGTGAATATAGAACTGAAGAACTACAACAAGACAGATATAAGTAATACTTGAAATTTAAAACATCATTTCATTGCAGCAGAAGGTAACACATGTTTGGTTACATCTCAAAAACCAACAAGAGTCAAGTATGAAGTATCCATCTCGTTAAAACATAGGTACATAATCCCACTATATACTAATAGCCATAATAGAAGAGATAACCGAGCTTTTCTTCAAGAGTCCAAGCTCCAAAAGATAGATAAAGCAATCTGATCAAAGCCCACTAGTGCTAGGCCCACTCTGAGAACCTGAGGGTTGGGGAAAAAGATAAAAATAACGGGGTCAGACATAAGTCTGAGTGAGCCCTATAACCTTAACAATACAATCGTTAAAGTAATTAGGGTATGATATAAAACTAGTACGGTACGACTGGGGATAAATGACTACACTAAGCAGCCAACTAGACTTAGGATAAACTAAGATAACGGTAAAGACGCGCCTATCCACCTAAGGATAAATACTACACTGCACCACCCCAGTTCTACCCACCCAAGGGTAATTCCTACACTGCACCACACCAGTTCTACCCACCCAAGGGTAATTCCTACTTAAAGGTTGATCCCACTAAGTGTACTTAGTAATTTTTAATAGTAGTTTCGTGTACCCCTAGTTGACTACATAGGTGCCGTCTGCCCCTATCTCCACTAGGTGTACCCACAACTTAGTAATTTTATTAGTAGTCTCGTGTACCCCTAGCTGACTACATAAGTGCCGTCTGCCACTATCTCCACTAGGTGTACCTACAACTTAGTAATTTTATTAGTAGTCTCGTGTACCCCTAGCTGACTACATAGGTGCCGTCTGCCCCTATCTCCACTAGGTGTACCCACTACTCCCCAAGCGATCGGCTCCATAAGGTAGATACCCGTGCTGGCCCCACAGTGGGGTGTATCACTCCCCAAAATGGCAACCCAATAATATCAATGGTGCACGGCTTATATCTACACGATGCAACAACGTCTTACCTACCAGCCCATGTCCACACACGCATATGAAACCCGTTGGACTCGCGTTGCCACCGCTACCCCGTTTTGGCCTCTTATAGTCAAGCCTAGTACGCGTGTCCCGTCCTCGACATGGGTCGAGCCAAATAAGATACATATGGGTTACTGGTTGAAATGGGCCCCCACAAGCTACTACTTAAGCTTGTCATTTTATCTAGTGCATCCCACCTAACCCGTTTTTTCATATTCATGTCCACTTACATGTTAAGGTTTGGTTAAGTCATCTAATCATATTTCAATTGCCACTCAAGGCACCCACTAGATTTCTACATGCCACCCAAGGCACCCACTTAACCCTTTAATAATGTTTAGTTACGTGTTCCACTTTGGTTAAGTATTCTAGTCGTATTCTCTATTGCCACCCAAGGCAACCCACTAGATTTTTCCACATGCCACCCATGGCACCCACTTAACACTTTAATCATGTTTAATTACATGTCCCACTTTGGTTAAGTATTCTAAACTTATTTTATATTGCCACTCAAGGCAACCACTAGATTTCCTCATGCCACCCAAGGCACCCACTTAACCCTTTAATCATGTTTAATCACATGTTCCACTTTGGTTAAGTATTCTAATCGTATTTTCTATTGCCACCCAAGGCAACCACTAGATTTTCTCATGCCACCCAAGGCACTTATTTAATCTCCACATGCCACCCAAGGCACCCACTTAACCCTTCATGCCCCACTACATGCTTATCTGGTTAAGTGTTTCTTAATTGATTAAGAACGTAACCGTTGTAAAGACCTCTCACATTAGACTATCTTTTATGGAAGCTGGATTTGCCGGTTGGGTCCGGGCAGCCTTACGCCATAACCGAGTCTAACCTCGTGTCTATACACTTGTCACGTATTTAGTTTGTGCCTAAGACCTCTCACATTGGGCCAATCATTTGTAGCCGCCGGATATGCCGGTCGGTTCCGGGCAGTCTTATGCTACAAAAGGGTACAACCTCGTGTCTTAGTCGATTAATTACACCTAATTAATCACCCCCATTATTTGTATTAATTATCCCTAATTAATTAAAAATTTAACGATGTACATAATTGACTCACTTATGTCCATCCACTTTATGGTATGCATAATCATACCAACTTCACACCATTTCATTAACATGTATATTAACCCCATCGTTCCCCACGTAATTCGCGAACATGACATAAAAGGGAAGATTCATCACAAATACAATGGGTTCAACTTGCATAACATCAACATGGGTTTAATGGTGTCAACATGCATATAGCATCAACCCAACTAGCATAAATAATCAACCCAAACTTGCATGAATCACATATGTCATAAGGAGGTTAACTTGCATAGGTTATTTATGTCATACAAAAAGGGGTAAACTTGCATATGTATGTATGACATACAAAGGGGTTAACTTGCATATGTATGCATATCATACAAAGGTGTAAACTTGCACATGTTACTTGCATATCATCAAACACCAAACTTGCATAACATGTCATATATGAACATGCATATAATCAAACACCAAACTTGCATAACATATCATATATGAACTTGCATATAATCATACACCAAACTTGCATAACATATCACATATAAACTTGCATATAATCATACACCAAACTTGCATAATCATGGTGTCATAATGGATCAATGTTTATCATAGCAATTTGCATAACTAGCATCATGAACACATAGCCTAACACTTGCATAACTTGAATAACATCATGATCATGTAGCATATGACTTGCATAACTTGCATAACATCATGATCACATAGAATTTGACTTGCATAACTTGCATAACATCACAAACACATAGCATATGATAACATAATCTTGCATTGATCCACATTCATATACATAACCTCATTATATCCTATCATAATCATTTCAACAATTGGTCATTAAGGCAATAGAAAACTCACAACTTGTTGATTAGCACTCCTAAGAAGAAGATTAAGTTGCTAGAGTTGATTAGAGATTGATTTGAGAAGTTATCTTCCTCTTTAGATTGATGGAGGCTCCTTCAAGTTGCATTTTGTTAGATCAAAATTTGGACCTAACACCCAAATTGTTCTGAATCTTATAGAGTTTCAACTGAAGAATGAGGAAAAAGAAAATAACACACAGAATTTATAGTGGTTCGGCGTTAACGAGCCTATGTCCACTTTATATATTATTGATTATACTTTGAAAGCTAATACAATCAATGATTTCTCTTAATATTCTAATAGTCTGACAATAATGGTGAATTCAGTACTCAATATTGCCAAAAAGCTCCAAAAAAGTGCCAAGCTCTGGGCTATTTATAGCTGATTTTGTCAGGCGGGTCTTGGTAACACGTGGCACGAATCCCGAGAACATCGGATCGCATCGCTACCATTGAAGAAATAGTCAAATTAGCCGTTGTGGACATGTGTCGCGATCCCCTTGAAAATCGGATCGTGCAGATGGGGAGAATCGGTCAAAATGGCGGTTAGAGACACGTATTGCTAGATCCGTGCGTCTCGGATCGCTGAAGACTAGCTCGTACTTGAACGGGTCAGAGGCTCCGCCACGCATCAGGGGATCGGTTCGGTCAATACTGGGCAATAACACATGCATGGATCGAATCGCATAGAGGTGTCGTTTCGCTGATGAAGTGGGAGCGATCCGACGGTGCGATCCAATGAGGGGCGATCCGATGAGGGGCGATCCGATCGTGCGATTCAATGAGGGCGATCCGATCGTGCGATCCAGTGAGGGGCGATCCGATCGTGCGATTCAATGAGGGGCGATCCGATCCTTCATGCTCTTAGGTAACGCAGTTTAATACTCTTTTCTTATGAATTAACCTGGATGGCTTGGTCAAAAAGCTAGCCAACATTTTGCCCCCTCGAAGTATGTTCTATCGACGATGGAACATGCTTCGAATACTTTAGGATCATCTTTTCACAACGAGTCGCCATTCAGTGAACGATTCCTTTTCTGGGAATTTTCAGAGTCTTCATTGCTGGATCCGTCGGTCATTTATCGATTCGTATCGCGTAGTCGAGTCGCGGTGCGTTAGCAAGCCATTCGAACCATTCGTCTCGTTCTTTGGTGAGCGCTTGAGCTTCTTTACGGAACGGAACAAAATGGGCATCTCTCCGAGACGTGGTGGGCTTTTGGTTCGCGGCCCGCCTGTTTTCGCGCATCGAATAAAACAAAAAAGGGGAGACAAACGGTCACCTTTTTGCCAATATAAGTCGATCCTCCTCCTCACTTTCTTCCTTCCTCCTTCTTTCGTATCGTATCGCCTACCTCGCTGAGGAAACACCCAAGTTTTTCAAACCTCCAATAATCTGACCGTTCTCCCAATTTTTATAAAGGTAATCTATCAAAAGAATCCTTATGCGATGTCGGTCTCAATTCTATGAGTTTTTCTCAACTGGTTTGAGGGAGAAACGACGGGATTTTGTGATTCTTGGGGGAACCAGCGAAGCGCCATGGATGATAGGTTCAGAGGTTGGAGTTCGGAAACGAGAAGGAGAGGAGGAAAACGGAGGAGGAAGGAGAAGAAGAAGGCCGGTTCGGATCGTGGGCAAGGTGAGGGAGGGAAGAAGATGAAGGCCAGTGGCGAGCCAGATGGTCGTAGTGGAGGCAGTGGAGCGCTTCGCGAGGGACTGCTGCGATCCAGCAAAGACCCTGATCACTTACTTTGACGATTCGTTAGGGGGGCGATCCCTCTGCCTTGCGATCCGAAGGAGGGCGATCCCTCTACCCTGCGATTCGAAGGAGGGCGATCCCTCTACCCTGCGATCCGAAGGAGGGCGATCTTTCATATACATCGCGGTCCGACTTGTAGTTCACGATCCGAACCAATTTTTGAACCTTAGACGATGCCATGTCACCATAAAACACTGAACAGTTAGGCGAGGGCCTTGATTTGGACTTTCTGGACTTAATGACCGCATAACTTAATTGCATATGATGGCTAATATTTTGATGATCTTGACAGCTTTTATGTTTTATCTTTAATGTATGCACAAGCACACACACCGGCACTTGCACACACAGGGGACGGGCAGTTTTAATCTCATTTGTCATGTTTTCTCGCCTAACAGCAATGTCGGATAATCAATCTTCTTCGAGATCCGCTACGGAAACAGAGTCCGAGGTTCCTGAGCAATACAACCCTAAGTTCCCTCCAATTAACCCAGGAGGTGAAGACTCTGGCTCTGAATACGAGGCAACGGAGTCAGATCCGTCTGGAAGTACTTCATCTGGTGAAGAATCTGAGATAGACAGGCGAGCTCCCGACGAGATTCCTTGCGCGCTTGGAATAGATAAATTTTCCGATTCTTTAGCATCTAAGCTCGATGATATAAAGCTTAAAAGAATCTGCTTGATACATGGGATTCCTTGGGATGATGTCCTGACACCCGGTAGCGAAGATAAACCCCACTTAGCTCCGGAAGGGTATATGGCAATCAGTCGGACTATGTGCTTGGTAGGAGCTATCCCTCCGTTTCCTTCAATCGTCATCGAGACTTTAAAACGACTGGGTATCGCTCCAATGCAACTTAATCCTAATGCCTACGCATCTCTATACACGTTATCTATTTCATATGCGGAGATCCTACACACCGGACACACATTCAGAGATTGGACATTCTTCTTCCTCTTCAAGCATCGTTCCTCGGCAACCCCAAACTTCTCTTTCTTTGAATCGGTGGCGAATAGGAAAGTTCTGTATGATGGATATAGTAATATAGGGGATCCTAAGTCTGGTTGGTTCTATATAAAGAAACATGCCGGATGCTCAAGAAGATGGCTTAAATCAAGTAAACTTCAAGCTTTTAACTGAATATCTTGTTCAAGAAGTCGAAGTATTAACATTCTTCCGCCTTTTTCTTTGTCTTAAACAGATCACGTCTTCCCGAAAACGGAGGGTCCGTTATACAACAATCGGTTGTCTATTCTTCTTCAAAGCAGGTCTGACTTTCTAAAGATCAAAAAATGCATTACTGATGAGAATCTTCATAAGCATCATCTTCTGGATGTAAGATTTGGACTTGGCGCTGGCGGCAAGCCCTATATGTACGTGCCCCCAACGGAGGGAGAGGGAACATCACAAGCAATGGAAACAACTAAGTTCCGCAAGAGTCCTTCCCCGATAGTCATCCAAGACGATGAGGATCTGAATATATACAAAGGGGATGAATCCCATGGAGACAAGTCCCAGGAAATTCTAGTTTCTACTCCAATCGAATCCACTACTCTCGATGACTTGACTGACGAGCAGCAATTCAAAGAACTGAGCAAGATTCCTCTGCCCGATGATGTATATACAGAGAGGGACTTCGAAGGGGAGCCATTCTTCCCTGGTTCTGAGGAGGCCATCGCTCCAATGAGAGAACAAGAAACTAGTCAGATGAGCCTGTCTTCAGGCCCGGGTCTGTTAGGGGGAATTATATGGGATGCAAAAATCACACACACTGTCTGACCCCGCACTCTTATAGCGTCAGTGTTCAAGGTTTTAATATGCTCTTTTCTTTTTTGCAGGAAAGATGTCCCACAGGCGATCCTATTCTTATCGTTCCCTGCGTGAGGGCACACCCAGTCTTCATCCGGGTACTGAGCGTTCTCGCGGCCCTTCTCACAGGCCGACTTCCTCGCAACCCCGGTCTCCACCAAAATCGACCTCTGCCAAGCCTTCCAGTTATCCAGTAGTTCCTGCAGGGGGGAAGAAACTTCCTAAAGAGTTAACTCCTCCAAAGAGTGCACCTTCCCATAGCAGGTCGTCAAAAAGGCATCATGAATCTAAAGATAGAAACAAAGATCCGATCAAAGAGTCTGAAAAGGAGAAGAGTGACGTCGTCCCTTCCAGCCAGCCAGAGTTGGCTGCCCCCGGGTCACGGGACTACATTCATAGTCCCGAGATTCAAGGTAGGCTGGAAAAGCTGAGGGAACAATTCCCAGACATATTCTTTGACAAGCTGACCTTTTTTCCAGCCTTGGAACCGGTCCCTAAGAACTGGGATTATGAGGTCGTCGGGCACATCCGTCACGTTGCCAGGCAATATGAGATGATGAAAAAACATGCAGTTAACCTTTCAGAAGTCAACCGATCGCTTGAAATAGAAGCACACAGATCAAAGGCGAAACTTGAAAACAACGAAAGGGCCAGGACAAAGATGGAGAAGGACCTTGAAGATTCTCAATCCCAGCTTGCTCTAGCGCGAAGGGACGTCGAGAATTATAAAACCGAATTGGAGAATGCTAAAAAATGCTTTCATTCGGAACTTGACTCCAATAGCCAAGAGAAAATGGCCTTAAAGAAGGAGGTCGAAGATCTCAAAATGGCCAATATCGAGTTGAAAACAGCACAAGGCCATTTTGAAGCTGAGAGAGCTGCTTGGGAGGCAGAAAAAGCAAGCTTAAAAGAAAGTTTGGCTTTAGCTAAAGCAGAAAAGGTGATTTTAAATGATCAGGTCGTGGACGCGGAGAGACGGGCAGCTCTCGCCGAAAAGAATGTTGAAAGTGCCATCGAATTGGCCACTGCTTCTAACAACAAGCTCCTCGAAAGAGAGAAGGATATCGAGGGGTTTGAAGAGATGATTTTCGACTTCCTTGGCCATGTTCTCAAAACTCGCAACATCTCGTGGATCCTGGATTACCACGTTACTTTAGCCAATTTATTGGATGCCATTGTTGAGGGTGAAAAGCAGAGATTGGGGGTCGAAGAAATTGATGAGGATGAGTTGATGAAAAGCATCTTGAGGGATAATGAGCCTGAGGACCTAGCAGAGGGTCGTCGTCTGATTCTAGCGGAGATGGAAATGGAGAGGGCCCTGGCTAAGGGTAAAAGCAAAGCTGATGAAGGTTCAAGTTCTGCCGTGGGGCCCAAAATCTCCGGAGTTGAGGAGTACCATCCTGATGATCCACTAAACCCTTTGGGCCTAACTCCCGTAGTTGTTGGAGCTCCTGCAACTATTCAAGAAGGAGGATCTGCGGAAGGTATCTCCCTTTTTTCTCCACAATTCGTCAAAGCAATTGTGAATTGTCGTCGTGTGGTAGAACAACCAATTGAATTAGTAACATGTGTTCCTCATGATACAGGTGGCGAGCCCGTCGACGAGGGTGCTGAAAAAGAAAAAGAAGTGGAGAAGGAGGCTGTCTCGCCAGGTGCCGGTATTGATATATCAAAGCAGGCTGAGGTCACAACAGCAGAAAGAAGCATCCCGGTACCTAGTACTGATGTTCCCAAGGATGCTGAGACCATCGAGGCCTTGAGAGACATGGATGGGCGCCATGTAGAGGATGAGGAAGACATTGTTGGCACCAAAAAAGCCGACGATGACGACGACGAAACCTTGGCCAGCCGAAAGGCTAGGCAGGAGAAAGAGATGGCTTCGAAGAAGGCAGGAGATGAGGCTTTGGACGTAGTCCCACTTGCAGAATTTGATCCCAAAACTGGGATGATTGTGAAAATCCAGCCCAAATCTATCAGCAGACAGCTTCATTTTGCAAATCCCGATGACTTCCCGGCTTCCCTTTCTGATAAAAGGAAGAGAAAAGAGGTGGAGGAGGAATCTTCAGAAGAGTCGGATGTTCCCCTCATAGATAAAAGGAACAGTAAGAAAGGGGATCAGTCTGATGCTGACAAGGCGAAGCTGGAGAGACAGAAGCAGGAGAAGAGGCCAAAGCGTAAATAGGATATTGTTGCTTGTTTCATATTTTGTCTTTAGGTTTTCCACTGGCCAGGAAGTGTAATTGTGAGACTGGCCCTCACTTTTGTTTTCTAGGTTATTTTCCACTTTGTAGGCTTTCAGTATATAAAGGAAGTTTATCTCTTTTTGCATCATTGTGTACCTGTATTCAAATAAACTTTCCATGTTTAGTCATAGGCCATCTAATGATAATTACAAATTAGTCAAACAACAGAAAGAAAACTTTTGTGCTGCATTGCTGTATCAAAGTTCAGTATATGTATACGAGTATATGTGCCCCCAATCAGTTGTTATCATAGCGCCTGACTGGGGTTTACTAAGGATTGGTTAGTACTGTCGGCAGGTTGCCCCCTATTTCTGAATATGGGGGACTTAGAAGATTTCATGGGATAATAGTAGTTCAGTCGGCCCCTGTTCCTATAGCAGGGAAGAAGTTCTTTCTCAGCGCTCAATTGGAGATGCTTTTATAATCTCTCTCTCTCCGGAGAGTTAGAGTTCGAGCTCAGAAATTCATTTGCTCCCCGATCCTTCAGCGGGGAATGAGCTCTTTCTCAGCGCTCAGTCGGAGACGCTTTTATACTCTCTCTCTCTCTGGAGAGTTAGAGTTCGAGCTCAGCGATTCATTCGCTCCCCGATCCTTCAGCGGGGAAGGAGCTCTTTCTCAGCGCTCAGTCGGAGACGCTTTTATACTCTCTCTCTCTGGAGAGTTAGAGTTCGAGCTCAGCGATTCATTCGCTCCTCGATCATTCAGCGGGGAAGGAGCTCTTTCTCAGCGCTCAATCATGGACGCTTTTATATTCTCCTGGCGGTCACCAAGGTTAGACTTTTGCTCAGGCGGCTCCGATCATGGTACACCGCCATGCCTTGTGGACGACATCTTCGCGTCCTTTATACTCTCTCTACTCTGGAGAGTCAGAGTCACGGATCAAGCAGTCTGCAATCATGCACGCTCATCAGACTCGTCCTAGGTTTACATTTTAATCCAAACTCCGAGGATTAAAACCAGTCGGACAAGCAGTTGGAGCATTTGCCAAGGCTTTGAGTTCCTCCAAACAGTCTATGGGAGGAACAGTTGGCACCAAACTTCGGGTACCTGCATTATTCATTCCGATTTCCATAAAAATAAACAGGCAGATAAATAAGGATGTAATAAAGGTAAATGACACACAGTATTTTTATAGTGGTTTGGTCGAATCATGACCTACGTCCACTTTATAATTTTTTGCTTCAAGGAATCAAACTATTCTAGGCTAGTCGTGCCTTATACATGGTTTTAAACAAAGCAAAAGAACAGATTTGAAACTTTTATGCTAAGTACGGCCGTAAATGTTGGGCATTCCACACTCTGGGGATTTCCCTTCCATCTACGGTTGCCAGCTTGAAGGTTCCATTATCAAGCTTGCTGTAACAACCCGAAAATCTGGGCCAGTTTAAAATTTTTATTTTGGCGATTTTAGCGAATTTTGATTATTTAAAATGAATTATTTTAAACAATATCGACGTGAAATTTATTTTCAATATAGAATTCGACGTATATATTATATACGTCGTCGTTAGAATATAAATATTTATATATAATTATAAATAGAATTGAAAATGGCGCGGTAGTTCGATAATTCGATTTCAAACTTCAATTGAATGTACCGGGTGCAAAACAATCCGGATTTTAGTGAAACCAAAAACATTAGGATCTAATTGATGATATCTTTCCAACGAAGTTGAGAAACTGAGATTTCACTTTATAAATGATGAGATATGTCCAGTTGAAAATTAGAAATAGTCGCTGTGGAATTTATATATATTTTTATATATATAAGGCCCTTAAAAATGGACATTTCGCAAATGACCTCGGATTTCGACGAAACCAGTTTTGTTGGGTCCGTGATGTTAAGTTATTGCTAGGTTTTAAATTTCATAATTTTTCGAATCCATATGTGAGCGTGGCAAAGGAAAACGCGTTTGACCAGTTTCAGTTGATTTCAATCGACTGGAAATTGGCCATTTTTCTAACGATCTCAGAATTCGACGAAACTAGTTTTGATAGGACCGTATCGTCAATACGAAGCTAGAAAATATTTTTCTGGAATTTTTCTAGTTAGTATGTGGCCCCGGTAATTTGAAATGTACGTTTAAAATTCAATATAGTGATTTAAATGTAAATTCAAAAAGAAACTGATTGTAACAGTCGAATCAGCTGACGATACATGTCCCATTGTGTTCGGAATGGGGGTAGAACGTTATGGACGACAGGCGGTGGGCCTCGTTTTGGGATCATATGTAAAAGTCAACCTTTTTGAATAAATAAATAATTAAATAAAAAAAAAAAAAAAAAAAAAAATTCTCTTTCCTATAACCTTTGGCCCCCCCCCCCCCCCGAATTCTTTGATACAGAAAAAAAAAACAAACAAAAAAAAAAAAAAAAAAAGAAGAATCGTTCGAATCGATTCCGATCCCCCCCCATCGCCTGAGCTCCGACCGCCGCCAGAGCCTCTCCGCCCCTCTCCTCCTTCCCCACCTCGAGCTGCTCCTCCCACGCACCCCCTGCTCGCGAATCCCCCCTTCTCTTCTATTTGAACGACGCCCACCGCCAGACCCTCCACCCACCTCCGCGGCTTCGATTCCGACCCCCCCCACAGATTCGAGACCGCCGCCACGAACCCCGTCCTCCGACCAACCTCGGCACGATGCGACCCCCCCCTCCTCCGAACCCTCGACGAAGCAGCGCCCCCCGTAAGTTTTTTTTTAATTTATTTATTTTTACTTTTGTTAAAACTGATTTATGTTAATTGCAAAAACTTTTTTTTATATTTTGTTAAAACTGTTTTTATATATTGTTAAACCTGATTTAAACTTTAAATTAAAAACTGATTTTTTTTAGGAAATTAAAAACTGATTTGAAATTGATTTATAAAAACTGATTTGTATATGATTTTAAAACTGATTTTTATTTATTTTTAAAACTGTTTTTTTTTTTATTTTATTACTTTAAAGGTAAATTTTATTTTATGTTGTAAGTGATAAAAATGTAATCTTTTATATAACATGGAAGTAAGAATATAATTTTTATATAATAAAAATGTGATTTTTTTTGAAGTAGCCATGTAAAAATAGGGTTTTTATATTTTTAAAGTATTAAAAATATAATCTTTATAGGATAGAGAATATAAAAATATCATCTTTGTGTATGTAACGAAATAAAAATCTGATTTTTATTTTATATACGTTGAGATAAAGTGGTGACTTTTATAAGGAGAAAACCATATTTTTATAAAGGTGAAATCTTTATTTTAGAAAAGGGAAATCTATATATGAAGAATAACATGATAAAAATATAATTTTTATCAATAGAACAGCATATAGAAATTCGATTTTTATATATTGAAGTTGAAATAGAAATTCGATTTTTATATATTGAACTTTGAAATAGAAATTCGATTTTTATATATTGAACTTTGAAGTAAAAATTCGATTTTTATATATTGAACTTTGAAGTAAAAATTCGATTTTTATATATTGAACTTTGAAGTAAAAATTCGATTTTTATATATTGAACTTTGAAGTAAAAATTCGATTTTTATATATGGAATAGCGAAGTAAAAATTCGATTTTTACATATGTAGTGAAAGCGGACAACGAAGGTGACAAAAAGGCGGGAACGACGAAGATCTCTACAATAGAAGTGCCGTGGAGCTAGGATAGCTATAGGTGAGAATTTCTCACCTTTCTATTTTATTTCTAGTTATATATATATACTAGGATGCAGACGGTGCTTAGTAGCACCCGACACAACCGTCCACAGACCATGGACTTGTTTGTTTGACTGTTTGGTGATTGATTGCGATATTGGTTTGAATGTGGTTTGTGGTGTGAAAAATCGAATCGATAAATTGGTTAGGATTAGACGTGCGCCGTTATAAGGCGTAGGAGTAAGGCTAGGTTAGACCCTTACTCCAAATTTTGTGGTTTGCAAAATGAAATTGATTTGATTGATGAGTGAATGGCGTGGGCCTTCACTAGACCGGGGATAAGGCTAGGCCTTGTCCCGTTTCTAGTATCGTGCCGTTATGCCGCCGAAATTTTCTAAAATATGTTAGAAAATAAAAATATCATTTTATTGTGTAAATGAATTGAATAGAAATTCATAGGTTGAAATAAAATGTTTTATCGTTAAAAATATAAATTTTAACGTGAATGTGAATAAATGAATAGTTATAAACAAATCGGCCGATTTGTTTGTATATACACTGATTTGACTGATATTGATTGGGTCGATAAATTTCACACATCGCCCAACTGCACAAATAAAATCTGTGTTTGATTGTTTGAAACCCCACACGGGTGTTGGGATGAAATTTGAAGTTCACTCATCCTGATTGATTGAATATGTCGATCGATTGATTGACAGGCTGCTATAGGCGTTGAATATCTATATTTGATGCCTTTACAGTATAGTGCACTTTGGTTGATGGTTGATTATTTTCAATGTTATTATATACATGTGTTGTATGAAAATCCATATAATTAACTTTATATGGTAATTGATTGGGCCTCATTCCAATCGTGAAAATAAAGAATATTTTTATAATAAGAAATATTTGAAATAGAAATATTCGAAATGGAATATTTGAAAATATCAATATATGAAGCCGTGTTGATTAGATGCGCCATTTTGACGGGAACGATATTTTTATCGATTTTATTCCTTTTGAAATGGATATTGAAAAGTAATTTTGAAATCAAATATTTCGAAATGAATTGAATTGAAAACGAATTCAAATTGAATTGAAAACGATTTCGAAATGAATTGAATTGAAAACGATTTCGAAATGAATTGAATTGAAAACGAATTCAAATTGAATTGAAAACGATTTCGAAATGAATTGAATTGAAAACGATTTCGAAATGAATTGAATTGAAAACGAATTCAAATTGAATTGAAAACGATTTCGAAATGAATTGAATTGAAAACGATTTCGAAATGAATTGAATTGAAAACGATTTCGAAATGAATTGAATTGAAAACGAATTCAAATTGAATTGAAAACGATTTCGAAATGAATTGAATTGAAAACGAATTCAAAGTGAATTGAATTGAAAGTGATTTCGAAATGAATTGAATTGAAAACGAATTCAAAATGAATTGAATTGAAAGTGATTTCGAAATGAATTGAATTGAAAGCGAATTCAAATTGAATTAAAAGTAAATTGAAATGAATTCAAATTGAATTGAAATTTGAATTGAATAGAAATGAACTTTAAAACGAATTTATAGAGAAGAATTCAATTTTGCTTTGAATTGAGATGGAAGTTGAAATAGATTTTGAAACGATTTTAAAACTATTTATATAATTCGTTTTAAATAGAAATCGACGAAATATATATTATATATATTATATATATAATATAATGGCCTGAATAGAACGCGCCGCGCCGCGGCAGTTCGCGAATTTCGACCATTTATTTCAAACGGACATTACGGGAGATCCGACCGTCGGATTCTCCTAAAACCGGAACCGTTGGGTTCGTATCGAAAAGAGCTTTCTAACGAATATTAGAAATTTGAAATCTAACGGTTGGATTTGGAATTATGTCCAAATCAAATTCGAAAAAGGTCGCTGTAAGTGCAGTTCGATGGCCATTGATGGAAATCGACTGTACGGGCCTTGATAAAATTATTAAAAATAGTAATAATTTGTGTAAAATCATAAGAAATGATTTAGAAAGAATTGGGATGAAAAACTCCCTATTTGAAAAGATAAAAATAGGTTTTTATCGAAATGAACTAGTTTTGAACTAGAATTATAATTCTATTTATTTTTGAATAAATAAATTGAATTCGAAAAGGGTTTTGAAAATAACCAAAATTTCCAATGATTGCATTGGAGTGGATTTGAATCGAAATTGTCTTCGGAATATTTCGATGTTGGAATTTGTGATTATACGGATGTTGTTACGGAAATTTGAAAGATATATATTTATATCGTTATTTCCAATACGACATTTGTTAATCGTAGAATTCGATATTGAATATAAGCCGATATATTTTCTATTCAGAGCCTTGTATTGAATATCGAATGTGATTTGGGTTTGTCGTGAATGGTGTCTTCACTAACACTGTTCTTGAACCCAATTGAGAAATGATTAAATCTTTTTATTTAGATTTAATGAAGTGCGCCAATTAAATAATATTTAATTGGAATTGAATCGATATTGATTTTTGGGTTTGTCGTGAACAGTGTTTTAAATAACACTTGTTCTTTAACCCGATAATTAATGAATGTGATTTGGGTTTGTCGTGAATGGTGTCTTCACTAACACTGTTCTTGAACCCAGCTGAGAAAAGATTAAATCTTTTGATTTAGATTTAATGAAGTGTACCAATTAAATAATATTTAATTGGAATTGAATTGATATTGATTTTTGGGTTTATCGTGAACAGTGTTTTAAATAACACTTGTTCTTTAACCCGACGATTAATGAATGTGATTTTGGGTTTATCGTGAACCGTGTTTTTAAATGACACTGATTCTTTAACCCAGTCAAAAGATTAAAACTAAGTGGAGTTTTAATGAATCTTTAATTAGATTGAAAAGATCGAGAATGGAGTATCACCAGTTTTGCTCCAGGCGATAGTTAAATCTTTAATTAGATTTGAACGTGAAATTTAGAAACTAACTGGCGGTTAGCCAAGCAGAATGGTTTTCTGGATATTGATCTGATGTTGGTTTCGGCCTTCGGGGTTAATATTTGGGGAATTATTCTCTTGATTAATTTACGGTTAGTGACTAATGAATTGGAATGAGGCGTATGTTGTGTTTGTGTAACACTTATTTAAAATATACGCGAGTTATTCGGAAAGACCGGGTTTATCCCATTCTGAATAACTGATGCGACGATAAGTCGAAGATGAAGACGGTGGTCGAAGACCGGAAGTCTTCACGTCGTTTGGGTGATAACTGATGATCTTGATTGGGCTGTACACCCAAGAAGATGGAAACAGTTAGTGATCGTCCAGACGTACTTGGAGATCGATGGATATGCGGGGTACTAGGTGCCTCCGGTTTCGTTCAGGCCCAGAACGGACTTGTAAATGGACTGTGTGTCTGACATTGGATTTCATTCTGTGTGACTGATATCGGTTGCATAGAGTGGTTTGCCTGTGTGGCATGCTAAGATGCAAATGATCAAGGCTTCTGTTGAAAAGCAAAGTCTTGTGGTGATGATCAAAGCACGGCCTTTGTGGCGTAGCTTTGTGTAACGTTTACCTCGCGTGTTTCACACCCGGTATGAACCAAAAACGGGAGAGGACATCAGGGAGGACTTGCGTTTCTTTCTAGCTAGAAGTGGCGTCAGTGGTTTTACACGCCCTGACGAGTTTGACTTATGTGGTTGTTGCGGTTGCGAGGCGCCTCGGTTATATCGGTTTCGGCCGAATGCATTCTGGTCGGCTGACGGACCAGACTTACACCCCATAGGGTGGGGAGACGTATTGTTCAGGCACTATAATCCACATCGGTGGACCGGCCCTGACGATCGAAGGGGCAGTTGCGGCTGTTCCGGTGGCTCGGGCTAGAGAGTCACGAATCGGTTGAGGATCTTGCCCCTAGCCTCGGTTCATAGATGGAAACCCAATTTCCAAATACGTGACTTTGCGATTTTGATTGTATAACCTAGTATGGCGACATAGTGGGATGGGGCGCTCATGCCGCCTATGATTTATACTTATGATTTGAAGTGTTTTATACACTATGCACTTATAATAGTATCAAATGATTTGTTTTAAACGTATCAAGCATTCTTTGGCTGTTATAAGGGAAAACCCTATCCTCGACTGCGTTGCATTGTGTGATGGGACCTGGGTCTTATAACAGCTTCATTTTTCTTTATTTAGCATCGCGCTGTTTGTTTTATGCACTGGTATTCTTGGGAGGAAACCCGTTCCGTGTTATACGGCGTGGTCCCTTGATTTACCTTTGAAAATAAAGATTAAAAACTGTTTTAGTTCTCACACCAGTCACATGACTGACCTGGAGTTTATTGTTTTAACCTAAACTCTGGGTGCCCCTATTTTGACACGGGCAGCTAGTAGTTTTGGTTTTGCAGATTTATATTCATAGGATCCTGGTTTACAGCTGGAATGATATCCGGAAAGCTTTGTATCCGTATATCTACTTCTAGTTGTGTATTGTACTATTTTTCCGCTGCTATGTATTTAAATGTAATTTAAATCTCTGATATTTCTGTGTAATATTCATTTATACTCTGTATATTCTTGTAATCTGATGCACTGTTGTAATATATAGTGAAATGTTCTTCTGTATGCGTTCTGTTGTGGCTTGTTCTCGAACTATCCGTCGCTTTCCTTTACGGGGAAGTTACGGGTCTTCACAGTTGGTATCAGAGCTTTGGTTTACAAAGCTCAGAGAACAAGACACATTAGAAACATACGAAAGAATTCATCAGATATTGGATTAGCAATATCCAATGAGAATGACTCGTTAGAGATGGGATCAGTAGTATCCTAGAACGAGTGTGAAGAGTATATTTTTAAAGTGAAAACAAATTTTGTTTTGAAAATTTAAATCAACTATTCGTATTTGATTATTTGTTTATATTGATTTTGGACAATTCAGTATATAAAGAATTTGCATATACGCCTTGCAAACGTATATTCAAAGTTTTAATATACTGGATGGATATAGAATCATACTCTAGTGGCCCGAAGATGATTCTGATGGTTGAGTACTCATCGTCAGAATTTATATTCGTGTGACGAAGGTGTGATATCTATATATTTCCATTAGACTGGTGTGAGAACCAAAAATCAGATAAGGCCTATTGTTGTGATTTGGCATCAAAAACATGATTTTTGTATATGTATCAAAATTATGAATTTGAAGCTCTAATTCACTAATTGATTGATGATTGTGTTGTTTGTTTAATTGTTTGATAATTTTGAACCAATTAGCCTAATTGAATCAAATATTGAACTATATTGAAAATTGGTCGCATTTGCTTGCATACATATACTCACATTGAACAGGTCATAGCAAGGAGGCTAGAGCCAGAGAATAAAATTTGTTTGCCCGACAAATAGGTACATGTTTACTACATAATTTCCTGTTTTGTTTGGGTGATGATGATTTTGTGAGCCTATTGGCTAGCCGCTTGGCTTTTTCTTTTTCTTTTTGAGATCTGAAGGACCGGGGAAGCTATTTGAAATTCCCCGATGCTCCCGGTGCAGGGGAGGTTATGGCGAAATTTTTCAAAAATTTAGGGTGTTAGCCAAATTTTTGAAATTTTGAGAATTCTCAGAAACTAAAGAGTTGGAGAATGGAAGCCAGATCGAGCGTAGAGTTGATTAATCAAACCACTTTCGACTTTGTTCCTTTTCGGGGACGAAAAGTTTTAAGTGGGGGAGATTGTAACAACCCGAAAATCTGGGCCAGTTTAAAATTTTTATTTTGGCGATTTTAGCGAATTTTGATTATTTAAAATGAATTATTTTAAACAATATCGACGTGAAATTTATTTTCAATATAGAATTCGACGTATATATTATATACGTCGTCGTTAGAATATAAATATTTATATATAATTATAAATAGAATTGAAAATGGCGCGGTAGTTCGATAATTCGATTTCAAACTTCAATTGAATGTACCGGGTGCAAAACAATCCGGATTTTAGTGAAACCAAAAACATTAGGATCTAATTGATGATATCTTTCCAACGAAGTTGAGAAACTGAGATTTCACTTTATAAATGATGAGATATGTCCAGTTGAAAATTAGAAATAGTCGCTGTGGAATTTATATATATTTTTATATATATAAGGCCCTTAAAAATGGACATTTCGCAAATGACCTCGGATTTCGACGAAACCAGTTTTGTTGGGTCCGTGATGTTAAGTTATTGCTAGGTTTTAAATTTCATAATTTTTCGAATCCATATGTGAGCGTGGCAAAGGAAAACGCGTTTGACCAGTTTCAGTTGATTTTAATCGACTGGAAATTGGCCATTTTTCTAACGATCTCAGAATTCGACGAAACTAGTTTTGATAGGACCGTATCGTCAATACGAAGCTAGAAAATATTTTTCTGGAATTTTTCTAGTTAGTATGTGGCCCCGGTAATTTGAAATGTACGTTTAAAATTCAATATAGTGATTTAAATGTAAATTCAAAAAGAAACTGATTGTAACAGTCGAATCAGCTGACGATACATGTCCCATTGTGTTCGGAATGGGGGTAGAACGTTATGGACGACAGGCGGTGGGCCTCGTTTTGGGATCATATGTAAAAGTCAACCTTTTTGAATAAATAAATAATTAAATAAAAAAAAAAAAAAAAAAAAATTCTCTTTCCTATAACCTTTGGCCCCCCCCCCGAATTCTTTGATACAGAAAAAAAAAACAAACAAAAAAAAAAAAGAAAAGAAGAATCGTTCGAATCGATTCCGATCCCCCCCCCCATCGCCTGAGCTCCGACCGCCGCCAGAGCCTCTCCGCCCCTCTCCTCCTTCCCCACCTCGAGCTGCTCCTCCCACGCACCCCCTGCTCGCGAATCCCCCCTTCTCTTCTATTTGAACGACGCCCACCGCCAGACCCTCCACCCACCTCCGCGGCTTCGATTCCGACCCCCCCCACAGATTCGAGACCGCCGCCACGAACCCCGTCCTCCGACCAACCTCGGCACGATGCGACCCCCCCCCTCCTCCGAACCCTCGACGAAGCAGCGCCCCCCGTAAGTTTTTTTTTAATTTATTTATTTTTACTTTTGTTAAAACTGATTTATGTTAATTGCAAAAACTTTTTTTTATATTTTGTTAAAACTGTTTTTATATATTGTTAAACCTGATTTAAACTTTAAATTAAAAACTGATTTTTTTTAGGAAATTAAAAACTGATTTGAAATTGATTTATAAAAACTGATTTGTATATGATTTTAAAACTGATTTTTATTTATTTTTAAAACTGTTTTTTTTTTTATTTTATTACTTTAAAGGTAAATTTTATTTTTGTTGTAAGTGATAAAAATGTAATCTTTTATATAACATGGAAGTAAGAATATAATTTTTATATAATAAAAATGTGATTTTTTTTGAAGTAGCCATGTAAAAATAGGGTTTTTATATTTTTAAAGTATTAAAAATATAATCTTTATAGGATAGAGAATATAAAAATATCATCTTTGTGTATGTAACGAAATAAAAATCTGATTTTTATTTTATATACGTTGAGATAAAGTGGTGACTTTTATAAGGAGAAAACCATATTTTTATAAAGGTGAAATCTTTATTTTAGAAAAGGGAAATCTATATATGAAGAATAACATGATAAAAATATAATTTTTATCAATAGAACAGCATATAGAAATTCGATTTTTATATATTGAAGTTGAAATAGAAATTCGATTTTTATATATTGAACTTTGAAATAGAAATTCGATTTTTATATATTGAACTTTGAAGTAAAAATTCAATTTTTATATATTGAACTTTGAAGTAAAAATTCGATTTTTATATATTGAACTTTGAAGTAAAAATTCGATTTTTATATATTGAACTTTGAAGTAAAAATTCGATTTTTATATATGGAATAGCGAAGTAAAAATTCGATTTTTACATATGTAGTGAAAGCGGACAACGAAGGTGACAAAAAGGCGGGAACGACGAAGATCTCTACAATAGAAGTGCCGTGGAGCTAGGATAGCTATAGGTGAGAATTTCTCACCTTTCTATTTTATTTCTAGTTATATATATATACTAGGATGCAGACGGTGCTTAGTAGCACCCGACACAACCGTCCACAGACCATGGACTTGTTTGTTTGACTGTTTGGTGATTGATTGCGATATTGGTTTGAATGTGGTTTGTGGTGTGAAAAATCGAATCGATAAATTGGTTAGGATTAGACGTGCGCCGTTATAAGGCGTAGGAGTAAGGCTAGGTTAGACCCTTACTCCAAATTTTGTGGTTTGCAAAATGAAATTGATTTGATTGATGAGTGAATGGCGTGGGCCTTCACTAGACCGGGGATAAGGCTAGGCCTTGTCCCGTTTCTAGTATCGTGCCGTTATGCCGCCGAAATTTTCTAAAATATGTTAGAAAATAAAAATATCATTTTATTGTGTAAATGAATTGAATAGAAATTCATAGGTTGAAATAAAATGTTTTATCGTTAAAAATATAAATTTTAACGTGAATGTGAATAAATGAATAGTTATAAACAAATCGGCCGATTTGTTTGTATATACACTGATTTGACTGATATTGATTGGGTCGATAAATTTCACACATCGCCCAACTGCACAAATAAAATCTGTGTTTGATTGTTTGAAACCCCACACGGGTGTTGGGATGAAATTTGAAGTTCACTCATCCTGATTGATTGAATATGTCGATCGATTGATTGACAGGCTGCTATAGGCGTTGAATATCTATATTTGATGCCTTTACAGTATAGTGCACTTTGGTTGATGGTTGATTATTTTCAATGTTATTATATACATGTGTTGTATGAAAATCCATATAATTAACTTTATATGGTAATTGATTGGGCCTCATTCCAATCGTGAAAATAAAGAATATTTTTATAATAAGAAATATTTGAAATAGAAATATTCGAAATGGAATATTTGAAAATATCAATATATGAAGCCGTGTTGATTAGATGCGCCATTTTGACGGGAACGATATTTTTATCGATTTTATTCCTTTTGAAATGGATATTGAAAAGTAATTTTGAAATCAAATATTTCGAAATGAATTGAATTGAAAACGAATTCAAATTGAATTGAAAACGATTTCGAAATGAATTGAATTGAAAACGATTTCGAAATGAATTGAATTGAAAACGAATTCAAATTGAATTGAAAACGATTTCGAAATGAATTGAATTGAAAACGATTTCGAAATGAATTGAATTGAAAACGAATTCAAATTGAATTGAAAACGATTTCGAAATGAATTGAATTGAAAACGATTTCGAAATGAATTGAATTGAAAACGATTTCGAAATGAATTGAATTGAAAACGAATTCAAATTGAATTGAAAACGATTTCGAAATGAATTGAATTGAAAACGAATTCAAAGTGAATTGAATTGAAAGTGATTTCGAAATGAATTGAATTGAAAACGAATTCAAAATGAATTGAATTGAAAGTGATTTCGAAATGAATTGAATTGAAAGCGAATTCAAATTGAATTAAAAGTAAATTGAAATGAATTCAAATTGAATTGAAATTTGAATTGAATAGAAATGAACTTTAAAACGAATTTATAGAGAAGAATTCAATTTTGCTTTGAATTGAGATGGAAGTTGAAATAGATTTTGAAACGATTTTAAAACTATTTATATAATTCGTTTTAAATAGAAATCGACGAAATATATATTATATATATTATATATATAATATAATGGCCTGAATAGAACGCGCCGCGCCGCGGCAGTTCGCGAATTTCGACCATTTATTTCAAACGGACATTACGGGAGATCCGACCGTCGGATTCTCCTAAAACCGGAACCGTTGGGTTCGTATCGAAAAGAGCTTTCTAACGAATATTAGAAATTTGAAATCTAACGGTTGGATTTGGAATTATGTCCAAATCAAATTCGAAAAAGGTCGCTGTAAGTGCAGTTCGATGGCCATTGATGGAAATCGACTGTACGGGCCTTGATAAAATTATTAAAAATAGTAATAATTTGTGTAAAATCATAAGAAATGATTTAGAAAGAATTGGGATGAAAAACTCCCTATTTGAAAAGATAAAAATAGGTTTTTATCGAAATGAACTAGTTTTGAACTAGAATTATAATTCTATTTATTTTTGAATAAATAAATTGAATTCGAAAAGGGTTTTGAAAATAACCAAAATTTCCAATGATTGCATTGGAGTGGATTTGAATCGAAATTGTCTTCGGAATATTTCGATGTTGGAATTTGTGATTATACGGATGTTGTTACGGAAATTTGAAAGATATATATTTATATCGTTATTTCCAATACGACATTTGTTAATCGTAGAATTCGATATTGAATATAAGCCGATATATTTTCTATTCAGAGCCTTGTATTGAATATCGAATGTGATTTGGGTTTGTCGTGAATGGTGTCTTCACTAACACTGTTCTTGAACCCAATTGAGAAATGATTAAATCTTTTTATTTAGATTTAATGAAGTGCGCCAATTAAATAATATTTAATTGGAATTGAATCGATATTGATTTTTGGGTTTGTCGTGAACAGTGTTTTAAATAACACTTGTTCTTTAACCCGATAATTAATGAATGTGATTTGGGTTTGTCGTGAATGGTGTCTTCACTAACACTGTTCTTGAACCCAGCTGAGAAAAGATTAAATCTTTTGATTTAGATTTAATGAAGTGTACCAATTAAATAATATTTAATTGGAATTGAATTGATATTGATTTTTGGGTTTATCGTGAACAGTGTTTTAAATAACACTTGTTCTTTAACCCGACGATTAATGAATGTGATTTTGGGTTTATCGTGAACCGTGTTTTTAAATGACACTGATTCTTTAACCCAGTCAAAAGATTAAAACTAAGTGGAGTTTTAATGAATCTTTAATTAGATTGAAAAGATCGAGAATGGAGTATCACCAGTTTTGCTCCAGGCGATAGTTAAATCTTTAATTAGATTTGAACGTGAAATTTAGAAACTAACTGGCGGTTAGCCAAGCAGAATGGTTTTCTGGATATTGATCTGATGTTGGTTTCGGCCTTCGGGGTTAATATTTGGGGAATTATTCTCTTGATTAATTTACGGTTAGTGACTAATGAATTGGAATGAGGCGTATGTTGTGTTTGTGTAACACTTATTTAAAATATACGCGAGTTATTCGGAAAGACCGGGTTTATCCCATTCTGAATAACTGATGCGACGATAAGTCGAAGATGAAGACGGTGGTCGAAGACCGGAAGTCTTCACGTCGTTTGGGTGATAACTGATGATCTTGATTGGGCTGTACACCCAAGAAGATGGAAACAGTTAGTGATCGTCCAGACGTACTTGGAGATCGATGGATATGCGGGGTACTAGGTGCCTCCGGTTTCGTTCAGGCCCAGAACGGACTTGTAAATGGACTGTGTGTCTGACATTGGATTTCATTCTGTGTGACTGATATCGGTTGCATAGAGTGGTTTGCCTGTGTGGCATGCTAAGATGCAAATGATCAAGGCTTCTGTTGAAAAGCAAAGTCTTGTGGTGATGATCAAAGCACGGCCTTTGTGGCGTAGCTTTGTGTAACGTTTACCTCGCGTGTTTCACACCCGGTATGAACCAAAAACGGGAGAGGACATCAGGGAGGACTTGCGTTTCTTTCTAGCTAGAAGTGGCGTCAGTGGTTTTACACGCCCTGACGAGTTTGACTTATGTGGTTGTTGCGGTTGCGAGGCGCCTCGGTTATATCGGTTTCGGCCGAATGCATTCTGGTCGGCTGACGGACCAGACTTACACCCCATAGGGTGGGGAGACGTATTGTTCAGGCACTATAATCCACATCGGTGGACCGGCCCTGACGATCGAAGGGGCAGTTGCGGCTGTTCCGGTGGCTCGGGCTAGAGAGTCACGAATCGGTTGAGGATCTTGCCCCTAGCCTCGGTTCATAGATGGAAACCCAATTTCCAAATACGTGACTTTGCGATTTTGATTGTATAACCTAGTATGGCGACATAGTGGGATGGGGCGCTCATGCCGCCTATGATTTATACTTATGATTTGAAGTGTTTTATACACTATGCACTTATAATAGTATCAAATGATTTGTTTTAAACGTATCAAGCATTCTTTGGCTGTTATAAGGGAAAACCCTATCCTCGACTGCGTTGCATTGTGTGATGGGACCTGGGTCTTATAACAGCTTCATTTTTCTTTATTTAGCATCGCGCTGTTTGTTTTATGCACTGGTATTCTTGGGAGGAAACCCGTTCCGTGTTATACGGCGTGGTCCCTTGATTTACCTTTGAAAATAAAGATTAAAAACTGTTTTAGTTCTCACACCAGTCACATGACTGACCTGGAGTTTATTGTTTTAACCTAAACTCTGGGTGCCCCTATTTTGACACGGGCAGCTAGTAGTTTTGGTTTTGCAGATTTATATTCACAGGATCCTGGTTTACAGCTGGAATGATATCCGGAAAGCTTTGTATCCGTATATCTACTTCTAGTTGTGTATTGTACTATTTTTCCGCTGCTATGTATTTAAATGTAATTTAAATCTCTGATATTTCTGTGTAATATTCATTTATACTCTGTATATTCTTGTAATCTGATGCACTGTTGTAATATATAGTGAAATGTTCTTCTGTATGCGTTCTGTTGTGGCTTGTTCTCGAACTATCCGTCGCTTTCCTTTACGGGGAAGTTACGGGTCTTCACACTTGCTCAGAATGGAGTACGGTCCTTCCCACTTTGCTCGCATATGAGTTGGGGGTGGAAAGACACGTTTCAGAACCAAGTCTCCGGGTTCCCAGGTTCGAGCTCGAACCTTTTTGTTGTAATATCGAGCGATCTGTTGCTTGCATGTCAAGGCGCGCAGGTCCGCTTCATCCCTCTTTTCTTCAATCATATCTAGGGACTCAAGGAGCAATTCATTATTGGTCATCGGATCATAATAAGTCACCCGGTGAGAAGGTACCTTTATCTCAACCGGGATGACTGCTTCCATTCCAAAAGCAAGGGAGAACGGGGTATGTCCTGTTGCAGATTTATATGTTGTCCTGTAAGCCCATAGTGCCAAGGGCAATTCATCAGCCCACATGGCTTTGGCTCGCTTCAGTCTTCTTTTCAGAATAGACTTAATCACTTTATTCGCCGCTTCTACTTGTCCGTTCGATTGCGGGTGCGCCACAGAGGTGTATCGATTCTCAATGTGGTATTTTTTGCAGAAATTTCTGAATTCGGCGCTTTCGAACTGAGTCCCGTTATCCATTATCACAGTCTTTGGAATCCCAAATCGACAGATGATGTTTCTAGCGACAAAGTTGATCACTCGTTTGGTTGTGATTGTAGTTAGTGGTTCAGCCTCGACCCACTTAGTGAAATAATCCACGGCCACAATAGCGAACTTTGCTCCGCCCCTTGCTATGGGGAGACTCCCAATGATATCAATTCCCCACATAGCGAAAGGCCATGGGCTCATCATTGTTTTTAACTGATTAGGAGGTGCTCTGGGTATTTTCGAAAATCTCTGGCACGCATCACACCGTCGTACGTATCTTGCCGCATCCTTGTTTATGGTAGGCCAGAAATAACCATGCCGCAACACCTTTTTTGCCAAAGTTTGCCCTCGAGTGTGGTCACCGCATTCGCCTTCATGTACCTCCTGCAGCACACGCTTGATGTCATCATGAGCTATACACCAGAGGAGGGGCATCGAAAATCCTTGTCTGTAAAGAACTCCGCCTTGCAGAACGTATCGGGCGGCTTTACGAATCACTTTACGCCTCTCACTTTTCTTGGTCAGAAGTGCTCCATTTATCAAGAAATTCTTTAGAGGGGTCATCCATGACTCCCTTTCTGGTTCCGTCTCTAGCACTGGGTCAATTTCCATCTGATCTATGCTAGGCGACCGAAGCACTTCAAAGGGGACTAGCCCGGTCACTTCAGGATCGTCGGAACTAGCCATCTTTGCCAACTTATTTGCCTGCTGATTCTCTGAACGCGGAATATGAGATATGCTGTAGTGATCAAAATCGTTCAGCAACTCTTTCACTTTCTTTATGTATAAAATCAATCTTGCACTTTTAGCTTGGAATTTTCCAGTAACTTGGTTCACAACTAACTTGGACTCGCAGAAGATGTTCAGCTTTGTGAACTTTAATTCCTTTGCGATCCTTAATCCGGCTATCAAGGCTTCATATTCGGAATCGTTGTTAGTGGCGTGAAACTCCATCCGGATAGCATAGGATATCAAGCGTTTCTCTGGAGTTTCAAGCACTATTCCAGCGCCGGACCTTTCGTCATTCCTAGCGCCATCAGTATACAATCCCCAGGCATTGGGATCGAGAAGTAACTTTGAAGGATCAACTTCTTCATTTGCTATATCTTCCTCAGGGACGGTGAACTCTGCTATGAAGTCGGCTATCACTTGCCCCCGAATTGACCGTCTGGGCTGAAAGTTCAAATCAAATTGACTTAACTCGCTATTCCATTTGAGTAATCTTCCAGATGCCTCTGTTCTCTGTAGGACTTCCTTGAACGGATGATCGGTGTATACGGTAATAGGATGCGCCTGAAAATAATGTCGAAGCTTTCTAGAGCCGATCAATAAACTATACGCCAACTTTTCTATCCTTGGATAATTTCGCCCTGCTGCCGTCAATTTTTTGCTCACGTAATACACCGGTCTTTGGACCTTTTCTTCTTCTCTTACCAAGGCTGAGCTGATCGCATGGGATGACACTGCCAGATACACTAATAAGTCCTCGTGATCCATTGGCTTAGATAATATCGGAGGTTTCTCCAGGTGCCTTAGTAAGTTCTGAAACGCTTCTACGCAGTCGGGTGTCCTTTTGAAGTGACGTTTTCCCCGCTTTTAATTTGAAGAATGGGATGCACTTATCAGTAGCCCTGGAGATAAATCTGCTTAGTGCGGCTACTTTTCTGCAAGGCTTTGTACGTCCTTAATTTGCCTGGGTTCCTGAATGTCTTTGATTGCCGCGATCTAGTCTGGATTGATCTCTATCCCACGGGAACTAACGATGAACCCCAAGAATTTTCTGGAGGCAACACCGAATGAACATTTGGTTGGGTTGAGTTTCATTCCGTACTTTCGAAGAATTCCGAACATTTCTGCCAAGTCAGTGGTGTGTTGGGAAGATTGCTTGGACTTAACCAACATATCGTCGACGTATACTTCCATCGTCTTCCCAATCTGGTTATAAAACGTTCTGTTGACTAAACGTTGATATGTAGCGCCTGCATTCTTCAAGACAAAGGGCATCACTACATAGCAATATAATCCCAGATCCATTATAAAACTAGTGTGTTCTTGATCTGGAACATGCATCGGAATTTGGTTATATCCTGAGTAAGCATCCACAAATGAAAGAAGTTCATGACCTGCCGTCGAGTCCACCAACTGGTCAATCCGAGGCAACGGGAAACTATCTTTTGGGAAGGCTTTGTTCAAATCCGAGAAGTCGTTGCACGTTCGCCACTTCCCGTTGGCCTTCTTTACCAAGACTGGATTTGAAATCCAGTCTGGGTAGGTCGACTCTCTGATAAATCCATTACTCTTTAGCTTTCCAACCTCTTCTTTCAAGGCAGCGGACCTCTCTGGGCCCAACATTCGCCTTTTTTGCTTTACCGGAGGATGTTTAGGGTTAATGCTTAATGAATGGCTCATGATTGATGGGGATATTCCGCACATGTCTACGTGGGTCCAAGCAAATACATCCAAGTTGTTTCTTAAGAAATACGTCAATTCTTTAGCGAGATTTGGATTTAACTGGGATCCAATCTTAAGGACCTTCTCCGGGTCACTATCATCGATCGGTACATCCACAGTTGTCTCGTTGGGAGTCGCCATTCTGCCCCCAGGTTCTTGATCCTCTCTGGGATCTATATCCTCGGGCAGCACTCTGGGCGACTCTCCAACGGCTATCCTCTTTAGTTTCTATAAGGTCTCCGCCCATGTAGGGGGAGAAGCGCCTTTGGTTTCTATGTCCCCTCCATTGCGAAGTAACTTTAGCTCGGCAACATAACATGCTCGCACAGCAACCTGATCTCCTCTGACGATACCAATGCCAGCTTCTGTGGGGAATTTCAATAACAAGCACCAGGGGGCTATACAGGCTCTAAACTTTGCGAGGGCCGGTCGGCCAAAGAAGGCATTGTAGGGCGATTCAACGTCCAAAACCACGAAGGGAAGGATTCTCACTCTCTGGCGTTCTCCTTCCCCAAGCGTAACCGGTAACTCTACATAACCCATTGGAGCGGTGGATGCTCCGTTAAATCCACGGATCCATCCTTGACAGGGCTTCAAGTCTTTTATTTCGAGGTTCATCTGGTCAAATGTACTTTTGAAAAGAATATTGATGGAACTCCCGTTGTCCACTAAAACCTTATGAACAGTGGCTGGTCCAATTGGTACTGTAATTACAAATGGATCTTCAGTTGGAGCATGGACTCCAATGCTTTCTCGTTCTCGGAAAACGACATCGTCGGTCATCATCTTTTGTTGCTTCACCGGAATATTGTCCTCGGAGTTGCTAGACTCCCCTACCTCGAGGTGTTGCTTGGCTACATTGACATATTGATCCAATGCCTTGGTACTATGCCCGGCGAGATAAAGTCCCCCGATTACGGTATTGATAACGATATTCTTTCCCTTTTGCTGGGCAGTTGGTCTGGCAGCAAGTTGATTCTGGTTCTGATTTGGGACCTGTACTGCTTGTCCCCTATCTCTGGGTGTTACTCTGTATTCATCTAATTTTCCTTCTTGAAGAAGCCTGTCGACTACATCTCTTAGGTGACGGCATTCATTTGTCGAATGGCCGTGAATCTGATAAAAGAGACAAAACTTCCCCGTTTCACGTTCTTTTTCTGTCGACTCTCTGGGAGGTGGCCTCTTATTCTGGAGGACGTTGTAAGAATCCATGAAGATGTTTTCCAGAGTATCATTTAGTGGCGTATAACTCTCAAAGGCCCTGGGACGAGTCCTTCTCTGGGAGTCGTTCCCTCGGTTCCTCTTCCGGTTGTTGCCATTACTATTATTATCATTGTTCCCCGACTGATGACCACCCTGATTCCGATTTCCAACATTTACTTCGACCGTCCCCGAGATGTCTCCTGTTTGCTTAATGGCGACATTGCTCTGGATTTCCTCCTTATCAGCCGCTTTTGCCTTTCGGTTAGCATATACTTCTTCCCGTCGTAAGTGTACGTTAGCTTTTTCGTAGAATAACTCTCTAGTATGGGGTGGCTTGCCTGCCAGGTATCTCCCGAATTCAGTGTCTTTATCTACTCCGTCAATCAGTGCTGCGACAACGGTTGGTTCATGGGGATCTTTAACTTCAGTAGCGGCCAAATTGAAACGGTCTAGGTACACCCTCAAACTCTCGCCTGGTCGCTGCTTGATAAGGAACAAGTCAATCACACTTTTTGTATTTTGTGCATAGATACGGATTTGTTCTACGAACATCTCACTCAACTCCCTGAAGCTAGAAATCGATCTTGCTGGCAAGCGAGTAAACCATAGCAGTGCTACATCCTCCAAGAATATGGGAAACGCTTTACACTTGACAGCGTCAGAAGGTGCAGCAGCGGTAATCGACCAAGAATATCTCATTAGATGCTGGACGGGATTAGACCTGCCCGCGTATCGGTTCATCTGTGGCATGTTGAAACGCCTTGGGAAAGTCACATCCAAAATATCGTCAGTGAAAGGAGTGTGACTGCGGTCGATTCCCCAATCTTCATTCCGTTGTCCACGGCTATCTGCCAGAATCTGATGGATCATGGCTGCAACATTTGCACTGGTCAGCGGAGGTTCAGGGTCAGTGCCCCTGGCTCGGCGGGGTTCTCTAATCTCTCTTCTGGGAGCAGTCACAAAATCTGGGGCTCGGATAGGGCTTTGTTTCCCCCTGTTACCGTGAGCATGTGCGCGGCGACGGGGCTGAGGTAGTTTGTTATGTACGGGACTATCCACAACTCGAGCCCTGGGAGTTGCGGCTTGATCGTTCTCATTACGGTTTGAGGGCCCCGCCTCCAGTGCTTCTTCTTCCCGTGATGGCAGGGTTCCAAACCGAAGCTGGTCTATATTTTCGGCTCTCTCATATGGTCGCCGCAGAGGTCTCGGCGATTCCTCTGACGAAGAAGAATATCCTGGAGTGAGTGGACGGACCGGCGGGGTCCTTTGCCTTTCGAGTTCATCAAGCCTTCTATCCATAGCAGTCAAATTTTGTCGCAGGACGGAGCTTTCCTGCCTTTGGGCAGCCAATTCATCAAACAATCTCTCCCACATTTCGGAGAAGCGAGAGAGATCCCCCTCAGTGACGGGAGCAGCAGGATCATATTGGTCATCATCACTTTCTCTTATGCGCAAAGAGCTTGAGCCGGGTTGAGCGGAGGGGCCAGGACGGTAGGAGCGAGCCATAGGCTCCTTTCCAGGTCGAGTTGTGGTCTGATCATCAATTCGGATCGTTGTGGTTCGAGGATGGCGGTTCACAGCGCCCCATTGAGGTCGACTCACGGTCGCGGTGTGCGGAGGATTCGAGGCGTTTCCTCGGGATCGAGTAACAACCCCTTCAGCAGTCCGGATCGCCTCGTTCTCGTCGACTCGGAGAGTTGCGTCTTCATCGGATCGGTTCGCCCCCTGCGCTCCGCGATCCAGAGTTTCTTCATTGCCCAGCTCGTGCACACTCTCTTCAATTGTTTCATTGGTTTGCGAAACTCGTGCTTCCTTAGATCTGTTTCCAGCCATGATATCCGAATCGCTGGAATCTTCAAAGAACTGAATAATGAAACTTTAGGACTGTTTTCTTAGTGAAAGCACCAAAATGTTAGATCAAAATTTGGACCTAACACCCAAATTGTTCTGAATCTTATAGAGTTTCAACTGAAGAATGAGGAAAAAGAAAATAACACACAGAATTTATAGTGGTTCGGCGTTAACGAGCCTACGTCCACTTTATATATTATTGATTATACTTTGAAAGCTAATACGATCAATGATTTCTCTTAATATTCTAATAGTCTGACAATAATGGTGAATTCAATACTCAATATTGCCAAAAAGCTCCAAAAAAGTGCCAAACTCTAGGCTATTTATAGCTGATTTTGTCAGGCGGGTCGTGGTAACACGTGGCACGAATCCCGAGAACATCGGATCGCATCGCCACCGATGAAGAAATAGTCAAATTAGCCGTTGTGGATAGGTGTCGCGATCCCCTTGAAAATCGGATCGTGCAGATGGGGAGAATCGGTCAAAATGGCGGTTAGAGACACGTGTCGCTAGATCCGTGCATCTCGTATCGCTAAAGACTAGCTCGTACTTGAACGGGTCAGAGGCTCCTCCACGCATCAGGGGATCGGTTCGGTCAATACTGGGCAAT
Source organism: Allium sativum (assembly GCA_030737875.1). Taxonomy (NCBI): domain Eukaryota; kingdom Viridiplantae; phylum Streptophyta; class Magnoliopsida; order Asparagales; family Amaryllidaceae; genus Allium; species Allium sativum. Next base: position 4,388,347 of record JASFAX010000038.1, on the reverse strand, counting down.
AACACATGCATGGATCGAATCGCATAGAGGTGTCGTTTCGCTGATGAAGTGGGAGCGATCCGACGGTTCGATCCAATGAGGGGCGATCCGATCGTGCGATTCAATGAGGGCGATCCGATCGTGCGATCCAGTGAGGGGCGATCCGATCGTGCGATTCAATGTGGGGCGATCCGATCCTTCATGCTCTTAGGTAACGCAGTTTCATACTCTTTTCTTATGAATGAACCTGGATGGCTTGGTCAAAAAGCTAGCCAACACATTTTGACGGCATAACGACGTTGTCTCCAATTTTAGCATGAATTAGGGTAGTCTTAGGGTGTATTTATAGAATTAGGATGTAGTTTAGGCCCTTAGATTAACCCTAGATTAGGTTAGAGCCGTCAGATCTCGTCACAATCCACCAGACACAGTCCAAAAGCCAGACTGGTGCACCCAGGTCACCTGGGCTCGACCAGGGAGGTCGACCCCCAGGTCGACACTTGTAACACCCCACCTCCGTTAAGGTCACTCACAAAGGGAATGCCTTAACTTTGGTGGAGCATTTTAGTAAACAGAACAGAAACTTACAAGACAGATAAAAAAGTACTTGAAAATTTTTAACTTTATTACAGCGGAAACATAAATTAATATGGTTACATCCTCTCAAATTTCAGAATTCAAGTACAAAATATCAGTCTTGTACAAAAGCCTTCAAAATGCATAGTTTAAAATCATAATCCCCATGGAACGGAAGCTATACAGAGCCAAGCCATACTTTAAGCACTTCAAGCAAAGAGAAATCCGGATCAAGCTAAAGTATTTCCCTCCTTGGATAACCTAGGGGGGGGGAACGGAAGAAAGGAGGCGAAAACAACAAGGGTCAGACAAAAAGTCTGGCAAGTCCAGTGACTTTCAGCATATGAACAGATAATAATAATATGATATGAACATAAAACTGGATGTGAGATAACTATAACAAATGTAGCAGATATAACAGAAAAACAGAATGATATAAACTATTGTTTTACACTCCTCTGCACTAATACTAGTATAGCAGAATTAGGTGTCACCCTAATGTCTAAATTGAAGCAGGAACAGGTACAGAATACTTTAACAGAAATAGAATGTTAATAATGGGCCTTTACTACCCGATCAGAAACAGACAGAAGAAGAAACAGATTTTTCCCTATGGAGACAGAATGTGGAATTAGGTGTACACTAGTAATGGGCCTTTACCACCCGAACAGACGGTACCACACAGAAACAGACAGGTGTTACCACCCAACAGAAACAGACGGTACCACACAGAAACAGACAGAACTAAGCGTACCCTAAAACCCTACCCCAAGCGATCGGCTCCCTAATACATAAATATTCTGTGTCGGCCCCATAGTAGGGTGTATCACTCCCTAAAGTGGCAACCAATTGGCACAGACCTATTTACAGATGTCACGGCGTCTTACATCCTCAGAGGCAGACCGGGATCCATGCACGCACATGACCCGGTTGGAACGCACCATCAACACCCCTCGCCATTATCAGAATGAACCACTTATAATTAGTTCAGTAAGCGTGCCCGGACCCTACCTACTGTTGGGTCAAAGTTTTGATACCAGAAAGGGTTACTGACTAATATGGGTCCCAAACAACAGACGACACAAGTAATTCCCCTCCTAACCTTGTGTCCCCAGACTAACAGAATTCAGATTAACTTGTTTACAAGTTCAGACATACAGAATTAAGATTCACTAATTCACAAATTAAGTTAACAAGTTTTCAGACTAACGGGTCAGATGTACAGATTTTTCAGATTTGTCTAACTTTGTATTGGGCCTACAGATTCATGGACGGGTTTTACTACATCTATTAATCCCTTTGGTTTAACCCTATTTTTCCCCAATACGTTTTAGACGTCATTCTTATCTTAGATTTGCATTAATTAATTATTAATGCATAGACCTCTCACATTAGGTCGGTAGCTTGTGGCCGCTGGATATGCCGGGCGGTTCCGGGCAGACTTCTGCCACAAGCCAGACCTAACCTCGTGTCTTACGCATGTTATGACTAACTTCTCACATTAGAACCTATTGTTTGCGGCCACTGGATGTGCCGGGCGGTTCCGGGCAGATTTACGCCGCAAACTCATTCTAACCTCGAGTTAGCCATGTTTATCTTTGCGGCCAATTAATTAATAATTTACCGTTTATGCGCACGCCCAATATATATGCCAATTCAGATTATATCAATAACAGGATGATTATATCAACATAGCAGATAACAGATTTTATATGACTTAACGGATTTAACAGATTTAGCAACTTAGCAGATTTTGGCATATAACAGATGAGGCATCTCAACAGACAAATTTAACAGATTTGGCATTTCAATCTAATTAGCGGTCTAGGCAATATAACAAAACTAGCAGTTTAGACAACTTGGCAAATTAGCATATTTAGCAAATTTAATACTTCCAAAGGTTCTATTTACATGCCTTGCCTAATCATAAATTAGGCCTAAATCCATATGCCTATATAATTGTCATGATTCACAATATGAATATATATTCCATGTTTGCATAAAGTTACATAGCACAGAATATGGACATAATATAACATATATTCCAATTTTTGTTAAACTAGCATTTTACAGCAGATTTACATATAAATCATACCAAATATAACCATTAATTTCCACGCATGCCATATATCCAAGAATCCCTATTTAGGTGTAATCACAATAAAAGATATCCTAATTAATGTAAATCCTAAGTTTCCATACCTTCTTCTTTTTGAGTCATGAATCATTATGCAAACTATACCCAATAATATAAATCTTTAAATCATATCTTCTAAAAATCAGATCTTGCCTTTTATATGCATTTTGTCCAAAGTCTCAAATCATATGTAATCTTACAATGGTTCCTCTTTTCTTCTATCATGGAATATGCATAGATCCAAATCTAGTTTATATGCTCATTAATTACAGTTCTAAATTACAACATAACTATGCATACAACATGCATAAATTATATGTTCATAGTCAAATTTATGCATATGTCCAATATATTTTATGCCTCAGACCTAAAGTCATACATTCAATTCGCATCATTCATTGTTTATCCCAAACTTTGCGTTCATACGTTCATCTCTTATGAGATTAGGCACAGGCTCGTGGTAGCCTGGCTATAAAAAGAGAAAAGAAGAAAAGGGATACAGAACAGTCACAGAAAAACAAATCTGACAGAAGAGAATATATATACAATCTCAGATTCAGAATTAAAAACATATCAAAATTATAATTAACGTTTATAGCGGAAAATAACTGTACTTGCCTTGATTGGATTAAAGAAAGAACTTTAACTTGTTGTAGAATCTTTGCAGAAACTTTAATCTCTAGTTTGAATTGAGTTGCTTAGGCTGATGTTGATTATCTTCTAGTTTTAATTCCAGCAGAGCAGAGACGCCATTTTTATTTTTAATTAGAAGAAGAGAGCAATGGAGGCTAGAGAATTGTGTAAGAAACCTAGGTAGAGTCTAGGGTTGTTTTTATAGGGGTAATGGACTGATTAGGGCCATTGATGTTGCTTGGATTGATCGTAGCCATTCATCCTAAGGAGAGACCAATTAGAGCCTGCCACCTAGCCCTAATGACAAAGCAGACCACAGAAAATCGACCAACATAGAATAGGCCAGCCAGGTTGGACTGGGTTCGACCTGGCTCTGGACCAGGTCGACAGCCCTGTCGACAGCCCTGTCGACAGGCCTGTCGACCTGGTTAGACCAGGTCGACAGCCCAGTCGACCTGGGTGCGTCAGGCGGGCCTTTTCCCGCCCTGGCCCATTGGGCCCCACTTTGTTTTTCTGAGCTTATTTTATTCTGTTTGAATTTTAAACTTAATTTAAAAACTTCCGAAGGCCATATCTTCTTCATACGGACTCCGTTTTTCGAAAACTCGGACTCTATTTCGCGTATTTTTCCGAGACGAACGCAATGGCGTATCCCGTTTCCCTTAGTTCTTTGATTTCAAATTGATTATGCTTTAATTTGTTAATTTCACAGTTATAGAATTCGCGGGGTGTTACATTCTCCCCCACTTAAAAGGATTTCGTCCCCGAAATCTTCAAGTTAGGAGGAATGTATATCCTAACATCCAATCATCCATCTACTCATCCATCAAACACGAGCATCCAGTGTCCTTAAAAGACTTCTAATGCTTCATGATCATATGCGAAGTGTGTGTGTACATGAACTTATCTAATGCAAAATCAGGCGGTCTACTGATTCAGTCGACCTCCTTAATGCAAATCATGTTAGTGCCATGAGTCCAATATGTATGCAAATTTTCCTATTTGATTCATATCATTTCTATATGAGTGCACAGCTGCTCATTCATATGCAACATCCATATGCTGATTCAACCATTTTACATCCATAAAAATTTAAAAATGCTCACACATCCATATGCAGTATGAGAGTGCTTTCGAGCCGATCTAGTGCCTAGTGTGTGTATATGCATCCACGAGCAACCACTAGCAACCACTTGCATCCACTTGCAACCATCAAACATAACATGTCTCAAACACATGTTTACACCCATTAGTTTCTACCTAAAGTTCAAATATTCGATCGATAGGATACAGCCGAATGATGGAAGCGAGTACAGATAGAACGAAGACTTGGCTCCCATTAGACATTGGTTGAGAAAATAATTCCCCTAAGTATCAACCCCAAAGACCGAAATCAATATCAGACTGACACTCAGAGGATTACCTTCTTTAGACAATGTCAAAACTGGAAAATAGAATTATTCAGATATTTACAGACTACTGATACAGATCAGGTTCCCTAATGATTCTTAGGAAGCTAAGCATGATAAAATCATACCCTACGAAAACTCAGAATGTATGCGTCATACTTGACGCCTAACACAGATATCCCTCAAACCCCAGTCCCAAACAGATGATCCATAACCCTTATGGGTCTGAGTCTACAGTGGAATTCAGAAATAATACTAGTATTAAAGTGCAGAGTATCGATTACAAAATCAAAATACCAGAATCAGAAAAAGTCTTGACTTCATAATCAGATAAATAAATTAAACCTACTATAGAAAATTTCCTATTTCTATCCTAGCCACTAGCCTCAAGAGTGTTCGCCTGCCCTCCTTGTCCTCGTCTCTTCGGGCAGTCTCTAGTGAAGTGTCCCATCTCCCCACAGTTGAAGCAAGCGCCCTTCCTTTTTCTGCAATCCTTGTTCAGATGAGTTGAGCTCCCACAAGTAAAGCACTTTTTCCCCTTCTTATCTTCAGACTTCTCATCCTTCTTTTGTGTTTCCTTTTTGGGCCCCGCTTTCTTATTCTGTGGTTCTTCCTTCTTTGTCTCTTTCGGGCCCTTGTCTTCCTCGTGCAGTAGTGCCATATCCACCAATTTCTCGTAAGTTGCTCCCATGGGTACATGGGTCATGGCTAGGCTGTGCAGTGGCTCATTCAATCCTTTAACAAAGCGGAGAGCCTTTTTATGCTGAGTGTTGACTAAATCCAATCCGAATCTTGCTAGTTGGTTAAACTGGTTGACGTATTCCTTGACCGTCATACTTCCTTGCTTAAGAGATAAGAACTTTTCCAATTGTAAACTTCGTTCAGCTTGCGAGAGGAATTTTGTCTCAAACCTTGTTCTGCAATCCATCCATGTCTCCACCGGCCTCTCGGCGTTAGTGACTTCCCACCAGTAGGAAGCTTCGTCTTTGAGCAGCCATACTGCCAACTGTACCTTCTGCCTATCGTCCACCTCGAAGATAACGAACAGATCCTCAGTTTCTTTAAGCCAATTCCTTGCTTCTACGAATGATTCAGTTCCTTTGAAATCCTTCCCACCCATGGCCCTAAATTCTCTACAGATTTTTGAGAAAGCAATAGCACGAGGAGGGGGTGGAGGAGGGGGATCATTTGCTGGACCTGCAGCGGCGGTCCTAGCCTCAAGATATTGACGAAACCAACCGGGTACATGAACACCCTCTGGTATCTCAGATGCTTCAGACATGCAGGAACGAAAAAGGAAAGGTTCAATACAAAAAAGGACTGAAAGAAAGATATATGGCTCTTGGGGATCATGTTTTTTCAAAATAAGCTTTATTTTTGAAAATACTTCCTTCCAAAACCTTTTTGAAAATAGTTTTCAAAAACTTTACCCAATCTGGTAACCTTCAGCTCTGATACCAAGTGTAACACCCCACCTCCGTTAAGGTCACTCACAAAGGGAATGCCTTAACTTTGGTGGAGCATTTTAGTAAACAGAACAGAAACTTACAAGACAGATAAAACAGTACTTGAAATTTTTTAACTTTATTACAGCGGAAACATAAATTAATATGGTTACATCCTCTCAAATTTCAGAATTCAAGTACAAAATATCAGTCTTGTACAAAAGCCTTCAAAATGCATAGTTTAACATCATAATCCCCATGGAACGGAAGCTATACAGAGCCAAGCCATACTTTAAGCACTTCAAGCAAAGAGAAATCCGGATCAAGCTAAAGTATTTCCCTCCTTGGATAACCTTGGGGGGAAACGGAAGAAAGGAGGCGAAAACAACAAGGGTCAGACAAAAAGTCTGGCAAGTCCAGTGACTTTCAGCATATGAACAGATAATAATAATATGATATGAACATAAAACTGGATGTGAGATAACTATAACAGATGTAGCAGATATAACAGAAAAACAGAATGATATAAACTATTGTTTTACACTCCTCTGCACTAATACTAGTATAGCAGAATTAGGTGTCACCCTAATGTCTAAATTGAAGCAGGAATGGGTACAGAATACTTTAACAGAAACAGAATGTTAATAATGGGCCTTTACTACCCGATCAGAAACAGACAGAAGAAGAAACAGATTTTTCCCTATGGAGACAGAATGTGAAATTAGGTGTACACTAGTAATGGGACTTTACCACCCGAACAGACGGTACCACACAGAAACAGACAGGTGTTACCACCCAACAGAAACAGACGGTACCACACAGAAACAGACAGAACTAAGCGTACCCTAAAACCGTACCCCAAGCGATCGGCTCCCTAATACATAAATATTCTGTGTCGGCCCCACAGTAGGGTGTATCACTCCCTAAAGTGGCAACCAATTGGCACAGACCTATTTACAGATGTCACGGCGTCTTACATCCTCAGAGGCAGACCGAGATCCATGCACGCACATGACCCGGTTGGAACGCACCATCAACACCCCTCGCCATTATCAGAATGAACCACTTATAATTAGTCCAGTAAGCGTTCCCGGACCCTACCTACTGTTGGGTCAAAGTTTTGATACCAGAAAGGGTTACTGACTAATATGGGTCCCAAACAACAGACGACACAAGTAATTCCCCTACTAACCTTGTGTCCCCAGACTAACAGAATTCAGATTAACTTGTTTACAAGTTCAGACATACAGAATTAAGATTCACTAATTCACAAATTAAGTTAACAAGTTTTCAGACTAACGGGTCAGATGTACAGATTTTTCAGATTTGTCTAACTTTGTATTGGGCCTACAGATTCATGGACGGGTTTTACTACATCTATTAATCCCTTTGGTTTAACCCTATTTTTCCCCAATACGTTTTAGACGTCATTCTTGTCTTAGATTTGCATTAATTAATTATTAATGCACAGACCTCTCACATTAGGTCGGTAGCTTGTGGCCGCTAGATATGCCGGGCGGTTCCGGGCAGACTTCTGCCACAAGCCAGACCTAACCTCGTGTCTTACGCATGTTATGACTAACTTCTCACATTAGAACCTATTGTTTGCGGCCACTGGATGTGCCGGGCGGTTCCGGGCAGATTTACGCCGCAAACTCATTCTAACCTCGAGTTAGCCATGTTTATCTTTGCGGCCAATTAATTAATAATTTACCGTTTATGCGCACGCCCAATATATATGCCAATTCAGATTATATCAATAACAGGATGATTATATCAACATAGCAGATAACAGATTTTATATGACTTAACGGATTTAACATATTTAGCAACTTAGCAGATTTTGGCATATAACAGATTAGGCATCTCAACAGACAAATTTAACAGATTTGGCATTTCAATCTAATTAGCGGTCTAGGCAATATAACAAAACTAGCAGTTTAGACAACTTGGCAAATTAGCATATTTAGCAAATTTAATACTTCCAAAGGTTCTATTTACATGCCTTGCCTAATCATAAATTAGGCCTAAATCCATATGCCTACATAATTGTCATGATTCACAATATGAATATATATTCCATGTTTGCATAAAGTTACATAGCACAGAATATGGACATAATATAACATATATTCCATTTTTTGTTAAACTAGCATTTTACAGCAGATTTACATATAAATCATACCAAATATAACCATTAATTTCCACGCATGCCATATATCCAAGAATCCCTATTTAGGTGTAATCACAATAAAAGATATCCTAATTATTGTAAATCCTAAGTTTTCATACCTTCTTCTTTTTGAGTCATGAATCATTATGCAAACTATACCCCATAATATAAATCTTTAAATCATATCTTCTAAAAATCAGATCTTGCCTTTTATATGCATTTTGTCCAAAGTCTCAAATCATATGTAATCTTACAATGGTTCCTCTTTTCTTCTATCATGGAATATGCATAGATCCAAATCTAGTTTATATGCTCATTAATTACAGTTCTAAATTACAACATAACTATGCATACAACATGCATAAATTATATGTTCATAGTCAAATTTATGCATATGTCCAATATATTTTATGCCTCAGACCTAAAGTCATACATTCAATTCGCATCATTCATTGTTTATCCCAAACTTTGCGTTCATACGTTCATCTCTTATGAGATTAGGCACAGGCTCGTGGTAGCCTGGCTATAAAAACAGAAAAGAAGAAAAGGGATACAGAACAGTCACAGAAAAACAAATCTGACAGAAGAGAATATATATACAATCTCAGATTCAGAATTAAAAACATATCAAAATTATAATTAACGTTTATAGCGGAAAATAACTGTACTTGCCTTGATTGGATTAAAGAAAGAACTTTAACTTGTTGTAGAATCTTTGCAGAAACTTTAATCTCTAGTTTGAATTGAGTTGCTTAGGCTGATGTTGATTATCTTCTAGTTTTAATTCCAGCAGAGCAGAGACGCCATTTTTATTTGTAATTAGAAGAAGAGAGCAATGGAGGCTAGAGAATTGTGTAAGAAACCTAGGTAGAGTCTAGGGTTGTTTTTATAGGGGTAATGAACTGATTAGGGCCATTGATGTTGCTTGGATTGATCGTAGCCATTCATCCTAAGGAGAGACCAATTAGAGCCTGCCACCTAGCCCTAATGACAAAGCAGACCACAGAAAATCGACCAACATAGAATAGGCCAGCCAGGTTGGACTGGGTTCGACCTGGCTCTGGACCAGGTCGACACCCCTGTCGACAGCCCTGTCGACCTGGTTAGACCAGGTCGACAGCCCAGTCGACCTGGGTGCGTCAGGCGGGCCTTTTCCCGCCCTGGCCCATTGGGCCCCACTTTGTTTTTCTGAGCTTATTTTATTCTGTTTGAATTTTAAACTTAATTTAAAAACTTCCGAAGGCCATATCTTCTTCATACGGACTCCGTTTTTCGAAAACTCGGACTCTATTTCGCGTATTTTTCCGAGACGAACGCAATGGCGTATCCGGTTTCCCTTAGTTCTTTGATTTCAAATTGATTATGCTTTAATTTGTTAATTTCACAGTTATAGAATTCGCGGGGTGTTACAACACTAGGGTCGACTCCCCAGTCGACCTGGTGAGCAGGTCGACTCCCCAGTCAACCCCCAGGTCGACCCCCTGGGTCTGGCGGGAGTTTTCCCGCCACTTCTGAAATTTGAAATTTCTGTTTTTAAATCTGTTTTTTAAATTTTCTGAAACTTCTTCGGGCCATATCTAGGTCATACGGACTCCGATTTTCGAAAACTCGGACTCTATTTCGCGTATTTTTCCGAGACGAACGCAATAGTATAGCCGGTTTCCCCTGATTCAGATTTTAAAATTTAATTCTGCCCTGTTTTATACTATAGCAAGTTATTCAACATGCGGGGTGTTACATTCTCCCCTACTTAAAGGATTTCGTCCCCGAAATCTCTAAGTAAAGAAGAACGCATCCTACCATCCAAACAACCATCTACTCAAACCATCAAACACTGGCATTCATTGTCCTTAGAGTTTCTAATGTTGTATGAACATATGCAAAGAGTGTGTGTATATGTTCCATGTCTAATGCAAAATTAGGCGGTCTACTAATTCAGTTGACCTCCTTAATGCAAACCATGATAGTGCCATGCATCCAATATGTATGCAAAAGAACCCTATCGACACACACTATCTCTACCTGAGTGCACAATCATTCACCAAAATGCATCATCCATGTGATAACACAACCATCATACATCCATTAATATAGCTACCTACACACAATTATATGCAATATGCAATATGAAGTGACTGAGCCGATCTAGTGCCTAGAGTGTGTGTATATGCATCCACGAGCAACCACTAGCAACCACTTGCATCCACACGCATCCATCAATCATAACATGTCTCAAACACATGTTTCAACCATAGGTTTACCCTATCTAAAGGTCAAAGGTACTAATGAGAGGACATACTAAAGATAAGATAAGCACTAGACAAACGATAAAGGAGAAGTTTAAATGACATACCCTCAAAAAGGAATGGGTACAATGATGCATCTTCGCTTCTGTCTCCTAAGTAGCATTACTCTCATCTTCTCCCCTTGGCACTTTGACTAGTCGAACCTCTCTGTTTCCCAACTTCCTAATATCTGACCCAAGGATGCGGGTAGGAGCTCGTCGAATAATCGCATCACGCTCTACCTTTACTTCCCTAAGCAGGCTCGGCTCTACCACCTCTGTGGTCTCATGTAGACACTTCCTTAAATGTGACACATGGAATACGTCATGTTCCCTATGCAACTGAATTATCTCTCGAAGATAAACCGAAGCTAGACATGGAACAGTCCTCTTGCTCTTCACGGGTATGAAATGGGCGCTCTTAGTAAGTCTATCTACCACAACCCAAATTCTCGTATTATCCTTCCACGATCTTGGTAACCCATCAATAAAATCCATCGAGACGCTATCCCACTTCCATTGCGGAACTTCCAATGGGTGAAGCAACCCACCCGGTTTCTTTTCCTCCGCTTTCACATGTTGGCACACCAAGCATCTAGCGACATACTCGGCCACATCTTTCTTCATACCGGCCCAAAAGAAAACTCGCTTCATGTCCTGGTACATCTTGTCCCCATCGGGATACATGGTCATCCTAGAACGGTGTGCATCATCAAGAATAGTCTTCCTTAAACCCTCGTCTTGCGGTACACAAAGTCTACCGTCTCTACGCAAGCACCCCCTATCGTCTAGGTTGTACCTACTCAAACGGCTGGACGACTCCCCCCTTATGAGCCTCTCTACAAACTCAACCAACTGTGGGTCGTCCCGCTGTGCCTCGCCAATCCGTCTCAAAAGAGTAGGTCTGACCTCCAAGGATGCTAGCCAACCGGGTATAAAGTCAACGGAAGGTCTGAAATCAAACATCGAGATAAATTCCAAGCTTCGTCGTTCCACAAACAATGAACTCAAGTACAACCTTCTTCTACTCAAGGCGTCCGCCACCATGTTACCCTTGCCAGTGTATACGCTATTTCGAAATCTTAAGATGCTAAGAACTCCATCCACCTTTGCTGTCTTAAGACTATGCGCTCGAAGAGTCTCCAACACTTCCCTAAGATATAGGGCATGCTCTTCTCCACTTCTAGAGAAAACCAGGATATTCTCCTATGCAAAATCGTCACAACTACCCATCTCTCACGCGGACCATCCTAGTCGAACTCGACATTCCCCAAGTGCAAGCCCCAAAGGCCTAAACTAATATCAGACAAACACCCAAGGGATACCTCCTTCGAATTCAGACGACCTACGTGAGATGATACTAGTAAAAACGGATAAATAATTAAGCACTTGTCCAACTCTGGATGTCCTTGCCAGTCTCGCTCCACAACCACCGTTGATCAAATAACTGGCTTTGATTTAACCTATTAAGGACATACGAAATCTTTTTCGCTCTTAGAAAAGACCAAGATGTCATCCACGAAGACCACTACAAAGTTATTTAGGTACTCCCTAAACACCCTACTCATCCAATCAACAAAGTATGCGGGGCGTTCGTCAAACCAAATGGCATCACAAGCCACTCCTAGAAACCATCCGGAGTCCTAAAGGCGGTCTTCTCAATACTATCCTCATCCACTCCCAACTGACGAAACCCCATGGCCAAGTCCAACTGCGAAAAAACTAAGGCGCCAACTAATCTGATCAAAGAGATCCTCAATCCTCGGCAATGGGTGTCTATTCTTCTTTGTGAGCTTGTTGAGTTCTCTATAGTCTACACAAAGTCTGAGGGAGCCATCCGCCTTCGTGGCTAAAACTACTGGAGCACCCCACTCCGATATATTTCGTCTTATGAAGCCCTTCTCAAACAACTCCCCTACTTGCTTATGGAGTTCCCTCCTCTCACGAGGAGCCATGTGGCGCACTGACAAAGATACTGGTTTAGCATCATCTACGAGATATATTCGGAGGTCTATCTCCCGCTTCGGGGGTAAGCCCTTCACCTCCCCAAACACGTCCGAGTATTCCCGAACCACTCTAACAGATCGCAAACTCTCGACCGAAGCGTCAAGCGATTCAAGATAACTTAGCATAACTGAATCTATGGGATTTCAAGAGATCTCGAGAGTGTTACCTAAGCGGGTCATGAGCCTAACAACTCTCCTTTCGCAATCAAGAACGACACCATTACTGGATAACCAGTCCATGCCCAAAATCAACCCATAGCCTGTGAAGCCCAAAACAAAGGCATCACACCTAAACTCAACGCTAAGTATAGAAATCTTCAAACCCAAATATATCATAGAAAAATAAGTAGAGCCCCCCAATTGGGTTTGAAACAACCACGGGATCATTTACCAAACTGGTGTCTAGGTGCAGTGACTCAACTAATGATGATGAGATCAACAAATGTGATGCGCCAGAGTCGAATAAAGTTCGAACAGGATGATCGAGAGAACCAAATTTCAACTTAGACGGTCCTACCCCCATCAGGTATACCCGTCGTGAGGGAATACATCTACCCTCCAGATGATCCTGAACTTCGTCCTTACCTCTTTGGACAACCCTAAGGTGTCCTATTTCTCCAAAACAACTAGCCTTCCCCTTCCCATTCTCCTTTCGTGGTCTTCTTACCACGATGAAGTTTCGTCCTTTATTTACCTAATAGCTATTTGAACCTTCCTCTCTCGTCCACCTTAAAGACACCCATAAGCCTTCCACCTCCTTGGACTAACTTCTTAGCCCAGGAAATGTCTTAGTCCCTTGAAGTGGTTCTTCCGTCCTTCATACGGAGGTCCTTATTTATCTTAAAAAGACTTCTATACGCGGAGGGGAAATTCAAAAAGAGAAACAGGAAGAGATTCCAAACGGAGAATCCGAAGGATAATGATATGGCTATTTGGGGATTATGCTTTTCTTTCAAAAAACCTTTCTCTTTAAAGACATGTTTTTGAAAATACTTCTACCAAAAATGTTTTTAGAAAAAAAGTTTTCTAAAAATTTTATCTGTTCTGGTAACCTTAAGCTCTGATACCACGTGTAACACCCCACACCCGCTAAGGTCACTCACAAAGGGAATGCCTTAGCTTCGGTGGGGTATTTAAGTGAATATAGAACTGAAGAACTACAACAAGACAGATATAAGTAATACTTGAAATTTAAAACATCATTTCATTGCAGCAGAAGGTAAACATGTTTGGTTACATCTCAAAAACCAACAAGAGTCAAGTACAAAGTATCCATCTCGTTAAAACATAGGTACATAATCCCACTATATACTAATAGCCATAATAGAATAGATAACCGAGCTTTTCTTCAAGAGTCCAAGCTCCAAAAGATAGATAAAGCAATCTGATCAAAGCCCACTAGTGCTAGGCCCACTCTGAGAACCTGAGGGTTGGGGAAAAAGATAAAAATAACGGGGTCAGACATAAGCCTGAGTGAGCCATATAACCTTAACAATACAATCATTAAAGTAATTAGGGTATGATATAAACCTGGTACGGTACGACTGGGGATAAATGACTACACTAAGCAGCCAACTAGACTTAGGATAAACTAAGATAACGGTAAAGACGCGCCTATCCACCTAAGGATAAATACTACACTACACCACCCCAGATCTACCCACCCAAGGGTAATTCCTACACTGCACCACACCAGTTCTACACACCCAAGGGTAATTCCTACTTAAAGGTTGATCCCACTAAGTGTACTTAGTAATTTTTAATAGTAGTTTCGTGTACCCCTAGTTGACTACATAGGTGCCGTCTGCCCTTATATCCACTAGGTGTACCCACAACTTAGTAATTTTATGAGTAGTCTCGTGTACCCCTAGCTGACTACATAGGTCCCATCTGCCCCTATCTCAACTAGGTGTACCTACAACTTAGTAATTTTATTAGGAGTCTCGTATACCCCTAGCTGACTACATAGGTGCCGTCTGCCCCTATCTCCACTAGGTGTACCCACTACTCCGCAAGCGATCGGCTCCCTACCGTAGATACCCGTGCTGGCCCCACAGTGGGCTGTATCACTCCCCAAAGTGGCAACCCGATAGTATCAATGGTGCACAGCTTATATCTACACGATGCAACAACGTCTTACCTACCAGCCCGGGTCCACACACACATATGAAACCCGTTGGACTCGTGTTGCCACCGCTACCCCGTTTTGGCCTCTTATAGTCAAGCCCAGTACGCGTGTCCCGTCCACGACATGGGTCGAGCCCAATAAGATACATATGGGTTACTGGTTGAAATAGGCCCCCACAAGCTACTACTTAAGCTTGTCATTTTATCTAGTGCATCCCACTTAACCCCTTTTTTCATAATCATGCCCACTTACATGTTTAGGTTTGGTTAAGTCATCTAATCATATTTCAATTGCCACTCAAGGCACCCACTAGATTTCTACATGCCACCCAAGGCACTTACTTAATCTCCACATGCCACCCAAGGCACCCACTTAACCCTTTAATCATGTTTAGTTACATGTTCCACTTTGGTTAAGTATTCTAGTCGTATTCTCTATTGCCACCCAAGGCAGCCCACTAGATTTTTCCACATGCCACCCAAGGCACCCACTTAACCCTTTAATCATGTTTAATTACATGTCCCACTTTGGTTAAGTATTCTAATCTTATCTTCTATTGCCACTCAAGGCAACCACTAGATTTCCTCATGCCACCCAAGGCACCCACTTAACCCTTTAATCATGTTTAATTACATGTTCCACTTTGGTTAAGTATTCTAATTGTATTTTCTATTGCCACCCAAGGCAACCACTAGATTTTCTCATGCCACCCAAGGCACTTACTTAATCTCCACATGCCACCCAAGGCACCCCCTTAACCCTTCATGCCCCACTACATGCTTATCTGGTTAAGTGTTTCTTAATTGATTAAGAACGTAACCGTTGTAATGACCTCTCACATTAGACTATCTTTTATGGCAGCTGGATTTGCCGGTTGGGTCCTAGCAGTCTTACGCCATAACCGAGTCTAACCTCGTGTCTATACACTTGTCACGTATTTAGTTTGTGCCTAAGACCTCTCACATTGGGCCAATCATTTGTAGCCGCTGGATATGTCGGTCGGTTCCGGGCAGTCTTATGCTACAAAAGGGTCCAACCTCGTGTCTTAGTCGATTAATTACACCTAATTAATCACCCCATAATTTGTATTAATTATCCCTAATTAATTACAAATTTAACGATGTACATAATTGACTCAATTATGTCCATCCACTTTATGGTATGCATAATCATACCAACTTCACACCATTTCATTAACATGTATATTAACCCCATCGTTCCCCACGTAATTCGCGAACATGACATAAAAGGGAAGATTCATCACAAATACAATGAGTTCAACTTGCATAACATCAACATGGGTTTAAAGGTGTCAACATGCATATAGCATCAATCCAACTAGCATAAATAATCAACCCAAACTTGCATGAATCACATATGTCATAAGGAGGTTAACTTGCATAGGTTATTTATATCATACAAAAAGGGGTAAACTTGCATATGAATGTATGACATACAAAGGGGTTAACTTGCATATGTATGCATATCATACAAAGGTGTAAACTTGCACATGTTACTTGCATATCATCAAACACCAAACTTGCATAACATGTCATATATGAACATGCATATAATCAAACACCAAACTTGCATAACATATCATATATGAACTTGCATATAATCATACACCAAACTTGCATAACATATCATATATGAACTTGCATATAATCATACACCAAACTTGCATAATCATGGTGTCATAATGGATCAATGTTTATCATAGCAATTTTCATAACTAGCATCATCAACACATAGACTAACACTTGCATAACTTGCATAACATCATGATCATGTAGCATATGACTTGCATAACTTGCATAACATCATGATCACATAGCATTTGACTTGCATAACTTGCATAACATCACAAACACATAGCATATGATAACATAATCTTGCATTGATCCACATTCATAGCCATAACCTCATTATATCCTATCATAATCATTTCAACAATTGGTCACTAAGGCTATAGAAAACTCAAAACTTGTTGATCAGCACTCCTAAGAAGAAGATTAAGTTGCTAGAGTTGATTAGAGATTGATTTGAGAAGCTATCTTCCTCTATAGATTGATGAAGGCTCCTTCAAGTTGCATTTTGAAGGTATAAAGACGTTGTCTCCAATTTTAGTATGAATTAGGGTAGTATTAGGGTGTATTTATAGAATTAGGATGTAGTTTAGGACCTTAGATTAACCCTAGATTAGGTTAGAGCCGTCAGATCTCGTCACAAGCCACCAGACATAGCCCAAAAGCCAGACTGGTGCACCCAGGTCACCTGGGCTCGACCAGGGAGGTCGACCCCTAGGTCGACACTAGGGTCGACTCCCTAGTCGACCTGGTGGGCAGGTCGACTCCCCAGTCGACCCCCAGGTCGACCCCTGGGTCTGGCGGGAGTTTTCCCGCCACTTCTGAAATTTGAAATTTCTGTTTTTAAATCTGTTTTTTAAATTTTCTGAAACTTCTTCGGGCCATATCTGGGTCATACAGACTCCGATTTTCGAAAACTCGGACTCTATTTCGCGTATTTTTCCGAGACGAACGCAATGGCTTAGCCCATTTCCCCTGATTCAGATTTTAAAATTTAATTCTTCCCTGTTTTATACTTTAGCAAGTTATTCAACATGCGGGGTGTTACAGTTGGTTTTTGCAGAAACCAATCCAAACAATTCGTAATCTTTCATATTTGTCGATCTACCCCTACTACGCTTAAACTACCCCCACTTCTCTTAATACTTCAAAATAGTCCTTCTTTTTAATCCAACCCCTAATTCTCTAAATAGGCCTTACTTCCAACAATTACCCCTATTTTTTAACTATTGTGAAGGATTGGTTTCTTCGGCACCCACTCCAAATGATTCATCATCTTTCATATTTGTCGATCTACCCCTACTATGCTTAAACTACCCATGCTTCTCTTAATTCTTCAAAACCGTCCTTCTTGTTAGTCCTACCCCTAATTCTCTAAATAGCCCTTGCTTCCAACAACTCCCTCTGTTATTTAACTACAGTGAAGGGTTGGTTTTTGTAGCGCCCAATCCAAATGATTCATCGTCTTTCATATTTGTCGATCCAATCCAAATGATTCACCATCTTTCATATTTGTCGATCTACCCCTACTATGCATAAACTAACCATACTTCTCTTAATACTTCAAAATAACACTTCTTTTTAATTCTACCCCTAATTCTCTATATAGCCCTTACTTCCAAAAATTACGCCTATTTTTCATTACTGTGAAGGGTTGGTTTTTGCAGAAACCAATCCAAACAATTCATAATCTTTCATATTTGTCGATCTACCCCTACTATGCTTAAACTACCCCTACTTCTCTTAATACTTCAAATCAGCCCTTCTGTTTAATCCTAACCCTAATTTTCTAAATTGCCATTACTTCCAACAATTACCCTATTTTTTTAACTACTGTGTAGGGTTAGTTTTTGCAGCACCCAAGCCAAACAATTCATCATCTTTCATATTTTTCGATTTACCACAACTATGCTTAAACTACCCCTACTTCTCTTAATACATCAAAACAACTATTCTTTTTAATCCTACCCCTAAATCTCTAAATAGCTTTTACTTCCAACAATTACTTCTATTTTTTAACATTGGTGCAGGGTTGGTTTTTGCGGCAGCCAATCCAAATGATTCATTATCTTTCATATTTGTCAATCCAATCCAAATGATTCATCATCTTTCATATTTTTCAATCTAACCCTACTATGCTTAAACTACCGATACTTCACTAAATACTTCAAAACAACCCTTCTTTTTAATTCTACCCCTAATTCTCTAAATAGCCCTTACATTCAACAATTACGCCTAATTTTTTTACTACTATGAAGGGTTCATTTTTGTAGCAAACAATCCAAACGATTCATAGTTTTTCATATTTGTCGATCTACCCCTACTATGCTTAAACTACCCCTACTTATCTTAATACATCAAAATAGTCCTCGTTTTTAATCCTACCCTTAATTCTCTAAATAACCGTTACTTCCAACAATTACGCTAATTTTTTAACTTCTGTGAAGGGTTGGTTTTTGCAGCACCCAATCCATATGATTCATCATCTTTTATATTTGTCGATCTATCCCTACTATGCTTAAACTACCCCCACTTCTCTTAATACTTCAAAACAACCCTTCTATTTAATCCTACCCCTAATTCTCTAAATAACCATTAATTCCAACAATTACCCCTATTTTTTAACTACTGTGAGGGGATGGTTTTTGTAGCACACAATCTAAATGATTCATCATCTTTCATATTTGTCGATCTACCCCTATTATGCTTAAACTACACCTACTTCTCTTAATATTTCAAAACAACCCTTTTTTTATTCCTACCCCTAATTCTTTAAATAGCCCTTACTTCCAACAATTACCCCTATTTTTTAACTTCTGTGAAGGGTTGGTTTTTGCATCACCCAATCTAAATGATTCGTCATCTTTCATATTGGTCGATCTACCCCTACTATGCGTAATCTACTCCTACTTCTCTTAATATTTCAAAACAGTCCTTTTTAATCCTACCCCTAATTCTCTATATAGCCCTTACTTCCAACAATTACGCTTATCTTTTTACTACTGTGAAGGGTTGGTTTTTGCAGAACCCAATCCAAAGGATACATAATCTTTCATATTTGTCGATCTTCCCCTAATATGCTTAAACTACCCATACTTCTCTTAATACTTCAAAAAAGCTCTTCTTTTTAATCCTAACCCTAATTCTCTAAATAGCCCTTTCTTCCAACAATTACCCCTATTTTTTCACTATTGTGAAGGATTGGTTTTTGCGGCACCCAGTCCAAATGATTCATCATCTTTCATATTTGTCAGTCAACCCCTACTATGCTTAAACTACCCATATTTCAAAACAATTTTTCTCTTTATTCCTAACCCTAATTCTCTAAATAGCCCTTACATCCAACAATTACCCCTATTTTTTAATTTTTGTGTAGGGTTGGTTTTTGCAATACCCAAACCAAATGATTCATCATGTTTAATATTTGTCGATCCAATCCAAATGATTCAAAATCTTTCATATGTGTCAATCTACCCCTACTACGCTTAAACTACCCATACTTCACTTAATACTTCAAAACAACCCTTCTTTTTAATCCTACCCCTAATTCTCTAAATAGCCCTTACTTCCAACAATTACGCCTATCTTTTTACTACTGTCAAGGGTTGGTTTTTGCAGCAACCAACCCAAACGATTCATAATCTTTCATATTTGTCGATCTAACCCTACTATGCTTATACCACCCCTACTTCTCTTAATACGTCAAAACAGCCCTTCTGTTTAATCCTACCTTTAATTCTCTAAATAGCCATTACTTCCAATAATCACCCTATTTTTTAACTACTTTGAAGGGAAGGTTTTTGCAACACCCAATCTAAATGATTCATCATCTTTCATATTTGTCGGTCAACCCCTACTACGCTTAAACTACTCCTACTTCTCTTAATACCTCAAAACAACCCATCTTTTTAATCCTACCCCTAATTCTCTAAATATCCCTTACTTCCAACAATTACCCCTACTTTTTAACTTCTGTGAAGGGTTGGTTTTTGCATCACCCAATCTAAATGATTCGTCATCTTTCATATGTATCGATCTACCCTTACAATGCATAATTCTCTAAATAGCCCTTACTTCAAAAAATTACGCCTATCTTTTTACTACAGTGAAGGGTTGGTTTTTGCTGAACCCAATACATAATCTTTCATATTTGTCGATCTTCCCCTAGTACGCTTAAACTACCCCTACTTCTCTTAATACTTCAAAACAGATCTTCTTTTTAATCCTACCCCTAATTCTGTAAATAGCCCTTCCTTCCTACAGTTACCCCTATTTTTAAACTATTTTGAAGGATTGGTTTTTGCGGCACCCAATCCAAATGATTCATCATCTTTCATATTTTTCGATCTACCCCTACTATGCTTAAACTACCCATACTTCTCTTAATACTTCAAAATAGTCTTTATTTTTAGTCCACCCCTAATTCTCCAGATAGCCCTTACTTCCAACAATTACCCCTATTTTTTAACTACTGCGAAGGGTTGGTTTCTGCCGCACCCAATCCAAAGGATTCATAATCTTTCATATTTGTCGATCCAATCCAAATGATTCATCGTCTTTCACATTTGTCGATCTTCCCCTACTATGCTTAAGCTACTCATACTTCTCTTAATACTTCAAAACATGACTTCTTTTTAATCCAATCCCTACTTTTCTAGATAGCTATTACTTCCCACAATTACGCCTATCTATTTACTATTTGAAGGGTTGGTTTTTGCTGTAATCAATCCAAACGATTCATAATCTTTCATATTTGTCGATCTAACCCTACTATGCCTAAACTACCCCTACTTATCTTAATACTTCAAAACAATCCTTCTTTTAAATCCTACCCCTAATTTTCTAAATAGCCCTTACTTCCAACAATTATGCCTATCTTTTTTCTATTGTGAAGTGTTGGTTTTTGCAACACCCAATCCAAACGATTCATAATCTTTTATATTTGTCGATCTAACCCTACTACGCTTAAACTACCATGCTTCTCTTAATACTTCAAAACAACCCTTCTGTTTAATCCTACCCCTAATTCACAAAATAACCATAAATTACAACAATAACCCCTATTTTTTTAACTACTGTGAATGGTTGGTTTTTGCAGCACCCAATCCAAACGATTCATCGTCTTTCATTTTTTTCGATCTACCCCTACTATACTTAAACAACCCCTACTTCTCTTAATACATCAAAACTACTATTATTTTTAATCCTACCCCTAATTCTCTAAATAGCCCTTACTTCCGACAATTACCCGTATTTTTTAACTTCCGTGAAGGATTGGTTTTGGCAGCACCCAATCCAAATGATTCATCATCTTTCATATTTGTCGATCCAATCCGAATGATTCATCATTTTTCATATTTTTCGATCTACCCCTACTATGTTTAAACTACCTGTACCTCACTTAATACTTCAAAACAACCCTTCTTTTTAATGCTACCCCTAATTCTCTAAATAGCCCTTACTTTCAACAATTACGCCTAACTTTTTACTACTGTGAAGTATTGGTTTTCGCAGCAACCAATCCAAATGATTCATAATCTTTCATATTTGTTGATCTACCCCTACTATGCTTAAACTACCCCTACTCCTCTTAATACATCAAAACAGTCCTTCTTTTTAATCCTAGCCCTAATTCTCTAAACAGACCTAACTTTCAATAGTTACGCCTATCTTTTTACAACTGCGAAGGGTTGATTTTTGCAGCACCCAATCCAAACGATTCATCGTCTTTCATATTTTTCAATCTACCCCTACTATGCTTAAACTACCCCTACTTCTCTTAATACTTCAAAACAGCTATTCCTTTTTAATCATACCCCTAATTCTCCAAATAGCCCTTACATCCAACAATTACCCCTATTTTTTAACTATTGTGATGGGTTGGTTTTTGTCTTGCCCAATCAGTAACATCCCACCTCCATTAAGGTCACTCATAAAGGGAATGCGTTAACTTTAGTGGAGCGTCATAAGTGTATAGAACAGATAAATCACAAAACAGACAAAATTTTAAACAGTTGAAAATACATAAAACTTTATTTTATTTGTTAGGCCAAAAAGTGGTTCTAACACCCAAATTGACTAAAATCGAAATAAAATAAGATCAGAAATAAATTGGAGACACAGGATTTATAATGGTTCGGCATTGAAAAGCCTATGTCCACTTTATAATCACTTTCGTTGATGATGTAGATGTAAATACAATGAGATATTCACTCTATTTCACTCACTTTTCATATACATTAACTTAACTATCTCAATATATACTTTGAATGATGATTTTGGATTGTTTGGAATGCTAGAATTAGGTTCTCTTTAATGTTTGAAATGTACGAGTGCTCCAAAAGATCATTTCAAATGCCTCTTGATGGGGTATTTATAGGTGGAAATTCACTCAGTGTCCGGTTCGGATCGGAGGCACGTGGCTCTTATCCCATCACTCTCGGGCTCAGAAGGATTTCAGTGTTGACAGAGCACCAGGTTAGTGGTTAACATGGGTAGGAAATGGTTGTAACTTCCCCGAATATCCAGGAGATCGTGGGGTGAAGCCACATGGTATACTGGGTTCGGTTCGGAGGGGCGAGTAGAAGGGGTTTGGATTGGGGCATCCTATCCGGTCCAACCTGTGCTGAACTTGAGCTCTTGTCCATTTTGCTCTGTTCCGTCCCGATCTGGTAGTAGCCATCCGATCCGATTTGGTAGTAGCCCTCCGTTCCGATTTGGTAGTAGCCCTCCGATCCGATCCGATGCTTTTTCAGAAGAAGTGTTCTTCAACGCTTGACATCTCAGCTTTGTGTTGCCTAGTTCACAAAGTAGGCTAACATTTTGCCCCCTGAAAGGATGCTTCTGTTGGATACGGGGCATAATTTGATTGTCATTTGCACAGTGCCTTTCTGAAATCGAATCGTTGAAAAGTCGTTTCTATTGACATATAGAGACACGTCGCTTCAGAGAGTTGCATCTTTTGGTGTTTATATATACTTCGCATAGTATGTAAATCCCTTTCTTTATTTTCAAATAGCTTGGAGAACTCTTGCTAACATTCGATTATCCTTCCAGGTAATTTTCTTTTTGATTTTTCTTGTTCTTTTATTTCCTCTACGAATTTTAACACAATTTTGATGCCAACCTGATGCACGTTATTATGTTCGGTTCGGGCTCCGACTCGAACAACATTTCCTCCTCTCTTGGTTAGCACTGGGTCAGTGGGCTGGAATGCATCATGGGCTTATGTCCCGGTCCGAGCGGAGAAAAAGGAGAAGGGAATACGAGTAGCCACTACCGACCTATATAAGCTTATCACCCTTTTCTTTCTTCCTCTTGTTCTTTTCATTTGCTTTTTCTCAGCCAACTGAACACAGAATCCCTAATCCTTTGGAACTCCAAAGTCCCCTTTATTAATCATCAAGCCGCTCTCGTAAGTGGGTTTTAAACTCGATTCTCATGAAAATAATCGATAACAACTAGGATTTAGGATTGACTTGACTGATTTAAACATGATTTGGGTTCGAGTTCGTCATCATAGCCTCCTCCTCCGCTACCATCGTCGTTGGTGGCCCAGTCGCCGCCTCGAGGTGTTGGGAGGAGGGGATGAAGACCTATTGTAGGCGATTTGACCAAAAACTAAAAAGTTGGTCTTGTTTGGGGATATTAGCATAGAATTGGGTTCTAAGTTAGAAAAGGAGGAAGATGAAACGTGAACAAAGGAAGAGAAGGGACAAGGGATCGGTTCGGGTGATGGGATGTAGAAAATGGAGAAGAAGAAAAGGAAGAGGAATTCGTAAAAATGGATCGGGTCGGAGCAAGAAATCACAGAGGCAGGGCTCCCTTGATCGGGTCGGGTCGGACTTGAAATCGGAACAAAGGAAGGAAATGGTGTGGTTGCCTGATCCGATCCGGACCGTTTCAGAAGTCCGCCTCCGATCCGATCCGACTTGATCCCAGAGCAACAATGTTTATCCCCAAGCCAAGATAAGGCTATATTCTCCGATCCGATCCCAATGCATACATCTGAACCGAACCGAAGAACAACAATCTTGCTCAACACATAAGAACTTGCTTAAGTAGCCCGTTCAATTCTCGATATAATATTCAACTTAATGGACAGTTAGGATAGTGCCTTGTGAACATTCATGAACATCAAGAACTACCCTGAACATTATTACTTTGCCAAGATTTTGTGTCGCACTTTCGGGCGTTAACTTTACATTTTCTGCATACACTGTTCACACTTTAGTTTATACACATGCATGGGGGGATACGGGCTAATTTACTCAAACTTGTGCTATTGCTTTTTCAATAGTTTAGTGACCATGACATCCAGACGTTCATCTAGATTAGCAGAAAAGAAAGAGATCCCAGAGACATCCAACAAAATTACTCTTGAAGACATATCTTCTTCCTCAGATCCAGAATGGGATGATGAGGGCTCAGACTAAGAGGTAGAAACTCATGAAAGCGATAATGTGTCTTCTAAGGGTGGAGTTTCCCTGGGTTGTGAAGAGGAAGGAGGGATTGGAGATAGTCGAGCTCCTGACGAATTTGAGTCTTCCATCATACTGGAATCACCTCAAGATTCTGTTGAATCGACGATCGACAATGACAGACTTATTCGAATACGCCTGAAATACGGAATACCCAAAGGGGATATCTTGTTGCCATCAAAAGTTGATCGTCCTCACAACCCTCCGGAGGTATTTATGGCAATCACTCGATTGATGTGCATAGTCGGGGCTATCGCTCCATTTTCTCCTTTCGTCGTCGATTTTCAAAGACAAATGCGGATTGCCCCCATGCAGCTGCACTCCAATTCCTATGCTTACCTGTACACCCTATATGTAGCATACTATGAGATCTTAGGCATAGAGCTCACTTTTGATGACATTCATTTCTTTTATAACTTCAAGCACCGGACTCGAGAAACTCCTTCTTTCTGTTACTTCGAGTCTGTCCCTAAGAGGAAAATAATTCCAGCACCGTTTAGTAGTAAAGCGGGTGATTCTAGGCTGGAATGGTTTTATGTAAAGCAACAGCTAGGGTGTGCTAGGAGATGGACGAAATCAAGTAAAGCACTGGTATTCTAAATCTCGACTCTGTACATCCAAACCACCGAATTAATCCATTTTCTTTTTGTTGGCAGTTGATAACCCAAAACAAATATCGGATCAAGCGTTCTTTGATCGGATGCACCGGCTCCTTAATGGTGATCAAAAGTTTTTAACTATTGATGAAGTCCTTAAGGACGAATATCTTCATCTTCATGGGTTGCTGTCCATTACCCATAGCATTGGTCACGGGACGAGTCCATATGTATATATTCCCCCAGTGGACGTAATCCCAGAAACAGGCGAAGGTTCGAAAGCTCCTACAGTGCCTCTTCAGACTTCACCTTCTCCGTATTCGATTCAAGATGATGAATTGGCTAACATGGCCGAAAAGCACCACAAGGTGTATATTGTTCCCGATGATGCCATTTCTCCGGAAAGGTCAACGTCTTCCAAAGAGCTGCCGATTGATGCTTCTCAGGAGATGTCCCTAGTACCAATGACCCAATATATCAGGGTTTGGGGGATCTCCCCTTACCTGAAACTATTTACATTTCAGAGGATTTTGGGAAGAATCCTTTAGTTTTCACTTCTTCGGAAGAGACCACTCCTGCTAAGGCCAAAGAGCCCGCTCGTACTTGTCTGGCTTCGGCGTTTTCCCCCCGAGTCCCGTTCCTATTATGATATCAGGAAACTCCGTCGTAGCATGTCTAATCCTCCCCATGATACTGAGTATGATCGTCGCGAAGATCACGATAGGGAGGATAGAGGGCCCTATGATTCTTATCGTTCACGGTCCTCGTGCTCTCGTTCTCCCATTCGGACAGATCCAGAGCAATATAAGGGTTACCAAGGTCATCGAGAAGAGGACAAGCCGCAATCAAAAGACTCAACCTCTTCTCAAGAAAAGCGCAGTAGGGAGAGGAGCCCGCCAAGAGATACCGAATCACAAAGCAAGCGTAAGGTTCCCGCTAAACGGCCTATAAAGGAGGAAGAGGCCATTGAGCCTTCCACGCACAGGGATACCGAGCTGACATTTCCCTCACCTCCACCGCTAGATGCTGAAACTGCAGTCAAACAGGCGTATCTAGAGGAGCAATTTTCTGAACATTACTTCGAAAATTTGACTTTTTTACCTGCTCTTGAGCCTATTTCTTCGAGGTGGGCAGATGAGGCCAAAGCAAAAATAGATGCGGTCGAGAAACAGTATTCAGAAATGTTCAAGTATTCGCGCAGCCTCTCCAGAATCATCCGAACTTTAATCACGAATACTGACTCGATGCAAAAGACCGCAGAAGAGGATGCAAGGGCCTTAAAAAATTTAGGAAAATACCTCGAGGATACACAGGCTCAACTTGTTGTTGCTCAACGGGACGCTGCCAGCTTCAAGCAACAATTTGAGGATCTTCAAAAACGCTACCATGATTTGCTTGAGTCCCATACCCAAGAGCGTTCGGAATTGAAAAAGCAAGCCGAAGATGCCAAGTCAGATGCTGCCAAAATGCGACTTGCTTACGCCGACCTTGAGCGGGAGAAGGCCGAGTTAGCGAAGAAGAATGCTGAATTGGAGAAGAAAAACGCTAACTTGGCTTCCAAGTTGGTGGAGGCGGAGAACAGAGCTACCCTAGCGGAGGGTAACGTCGAATGTGCTATCAAGTCCGCTGAAGAGGCCCGCAAGCAACTGTCAGAGGCTGAGGAAGAGATGCATGGTTTCGGCGAATTAATGATTGAATTCTTTGTGCATATAATCCGCAGCCGGAACATCTCTTGGATTGAAGATTATCCATCTACCTTAGTCCAAGTATGGAGTCAAATCGTTGAATGGGAGAAAGAGGAGCTCAAGGTTGATTCCATTGACGAGGACAAGCTTATGGAGAAATATCAACGAGATGATGAACCAGAACGCCTAGCTGAGGGACGCCGCCTTATTGCTGCTATTATGGACGAAGAGAAGCGGAAGGCTAAGCAAAAGAGCATTCCTGAGGCTGGTTCTTCCTCTACTGCCTCTGAAACTTCTGAAGTAGAGGTATATGATCCTGAAAACCCGGGGATCCCTCGGACATCTCTTTTATCCCCCATACCCGAAACGGTTTCGGAGACAGTGGCCACTCCAGCTGAGAAGTCATCGGAAGGTATCTCTACCTTTTCACCTCAATTCGTCAAAGCCATCTCTACCTTTCATCATGTAATTAGGCAATCGATGAAGAACCCATTATTTTCTCCTGAGTTGATAACTGTTGCTTCTCACTCTATAGGTATTGAACTGTCCGAAAAGACAGATGTGTCTCTGGAGCAGAACCTACGGAGAAGGCTAAAGGGGGAAGGGACAAGGCTGCCACCATAGATTCGGGAGAAGGAACTGAACCGTTTAAGGCTGATACTCCTCGTGATGACGAAATGATAGATGCCTTAAAAGATGATTGAGGCAATGGGGGACATGAGGAAAACCCTGAGGTGGCTATAGTTGGGGAGTCGAAAAGCGCCGATGATGTTACCTTAGCTGCACTGAAAGCCGAACAAGATAAACGCATGCAGCTTAAATTTGAAGACTTAGACCCCGAGAGCCTTAAGCCCCTCGCAATAGTGGATGCTGGATCAAGGTTAGTTGTTAAGCTTTCGACTAGATCTATTACAGAAGAACTTGCTAAAAAGTTTTCTCTTGATTCCAGCGTTCCGCCTTGTGGAAAAAAGTAGACTGATTCCAGCACTTCAGCCTCAGGGAAGAAAAAGGCAAAGCGCATCTTGACTGAGGCAGAAAAAGAGGCGAGAGATGCGGAAAAGGCTGCTAAGAAGTCGAAGCCCACTTCGAAGTCTAAATGATGGAGTGACTTGCTTTATTTTAGCATTTGATTGGCCCATAATTGTTGCTACAAGTGTGGCCTTCGCACCTTCTTTTTGCCTGTTTTCCTGTACAAAATCATTCATTTGTGAATAAAAATAATCCATTTCCTGCAATGTCTGTTATTTGTCAGTTCTGTACTAATGTACAGATGCAAATGCATGTCCTACTATAGTTGTGTAATGGAGTCATAGTGGGGGGAAATATGTTTGTACATATATGCCCTCAGTCGGTCTTGAAAAACTATTCAAGATTTAGTCAAAAAGACTGAATGTCCCCGATTCTCCGACGGGGTCACATTCCTTGTGTCATTGATGCCTATCCTTTTTCTGGCATTTTTTATACTCTCCTGTCTTATATTCAGGTTAGAGTTCTTGCTGAGGCGGTCTCTTGTCTAGGTGCACCTTCACGCCTCAGAGGACGTCGTCTTCCCATCCTTTATACTCTCTCTCAATTCTTGAGAGTTAGAGTTAAGAATGTCGTTTTCCCATTCTTTCATGTCTTATTGCACAAACAGTCGTTGTGTTTGTTCCTGCATATAAGCTGTTTTCAACTTTTCAGGTTTTAAATTAACATCTTATATTCCACAATCATCACGGAATAGTAGTTGAAGGTATAAATAATGCAGGAAAGTAAATGACACACGATATTTTTATAGTGGTTCGGCTAAGTCGTAGCCTACATCCACTTTATAGCTCTTTGTTCATATCAACAGACTTTTCTAAGGCAAATCCTGCCTTTTTACAGAGTTCATAAGGAAAACAGTAAAGAGTACAACATCACTAATTCAAATATCGCATCAAGTGTTGGGCATTCCAAGCCCTAGGTACCTCTTCGCCATCTACGGTCATTAACTTGAAGGCTTCTGTTTCAAGTTTCCGTTGGATGACAAAGGGTCCTTCCCACATTGGGCCGAGGTGAGGAAGGGATGGAAAAACTCGCTTTAGCACCAAATCTCCTCATTCGAAAGTCCTAAAACAAACTTTTTTGTCATAATAGCGTGCCATTTGACGTCGATGTCTTGACGCACGTAAGTCTGCCTCGTCCCTTTTCTCTTCGATTTTATCAAGAGACTCGAGGAGGAGTGCCCGATTCGTCATCGGATCATAATATGTCACCCTGTGAGAGGGAACTTCAAGCTCTACTGGAATTACCGCTTCTTAACCAAATGAGAGAGAGAAAGGAGTATGACCGGTAGCTGTCTTTAACGTCGTCCGATATGCCCACAAAGCTAAGGGCAATTCATCCACCCATTTTGCCTTTGAACGTTCTAATCACTTCTTGAGGATGGACTTTATGACTTTGTTTATTGCTTCTACTTGCCCGTTTGACTGTGGATGGGAGACTGCAGTGTACCATTTGTCGATCTTATATTTCTGGTAGAAATTTCTGAATTCGGCACCATCGAACTGGGTTCCATTATCAGTTATAATGGTCCTTGGGATCCCAAATCGGCATATGATATTTCTAACTATGAAACTTATCACCTTTCTCGCCGTGATTTTGGTTAAGGGCTCAGCTTCCACCCACTTCGTAAAATAGTCCACGGCGACTATTGCATACTTCGCTCCTCCTTTAGCAATTGGTAGAACTCCGATGATGTCAATTCCCCACATGGAAAACGACCAAGGACTCACCATCGATTTGAGTTGGGTCAGTGGTGCTCTGGGGATCTTGGCGAATCTCTGACATTTGTCGCAGTGTCATGAATAGTCAGCTGCATCTTTATTAATTGTGGGCTAGTAGTATCCATACCGCAATACCTTCTTTGCTAAGGTCTGACCTCCCGTATGATCTCCACACTCACCTTCGTGTACTTCTCTTAGTACGCGCTTGATGTCATTGTGTGCTATGCATCGTAACAGGGGCATGGAAAATCCTTGTCTATAAAGAGTATCATCTTGAAGGATGTATCTGGTGGCCTTGCGAACTATGGCCCGCTTCTCACTCTTCTTTGACGGGAGTATCCCGTTTCTAAGGAAATTCTTAATTGGGGTTATCCACGACTCCTTCTCCGATTATGCTTCGAAAGCTAATTCAATTTCCATCGACTCAAAGCTTTGGCGATTCCAACGTTTCAATTGGAATCATTTCGGTTTCCTCCGGATTGTCGGAACTAGCTAGCTTTGCTTGCCTGTCTGCCTTCTGGTTTTCGGATCTTGGGATATGCGTTATGTTATACCGTTCCAAGTTTCTCAATAGCTCCTCCACTTTCCCGAGATAGGCGATAAGTCAAGGTCCCCGGGCCACAATGAAACACCCCACCTCCGTTAGGGTCACTCTCAAAGGGAATGCCCTAATTTTGGTGGAGGTTTATAAGTACAAGTCACAGATATACAAGACAGATATAAGAACACATATTTGTAAACAGCGGAAGAACAACAAACTTTTATTTCATAAAGTCAAATACGTGTTACAACAACATCCTTTCCAAAAACATAACATAACACTTTCATAATCTGTCTTGAGTACATAATTTAAAGAAGCATAAATAAAACATAGATAAACTGCAAAAGCCCCATAGTGGATTGTCCAAAGCCATAGTTTAAAACAGGAAAGTCCAAGCAATACATTTCTCTTCTTCAAGCTGGATGCTAAGGTTGGTCAAGCTGCTGTATTCCCTCCCTGAGGACCTGGGGGGGGGGGAACGGAAGAAAGAAGACGAAAGAAAAGTAGAGTCAGACATAAAGCCTGAGTAAGTCTAGTACTATTTTGTCTATGAATAAAGAACTGGGTATGATAAGTATAAACAAGAAGTGGGCAAACACTATAAACTTGGTTAAGTTGTCTAGGGTCGAATATACTATCGTACCCCATGCTAATCTCTGAACCCATATAAACTTGTTTCCAACTGGCACCCATAATCAGGGTGATGTGATCCATTCTATGATGATCGGCTCCTACTCGCTTAGTTACATGTGTCTTACGGCCCCCGATGTCGTAGTTACCTATGCTGGTCCCACCATGGGGTGTATCAAGTCCCATAGTGGCAACCCGACACAACCTTAGAGTGCACAGGTATGCTACTGGTGCCCAGTGCCTTATTTTTCTGCGTCGGAGTGTGTGCACGCCCGCACTCCGTTAGAACCTACACTGCTACACCACCGCCGTCGATTTGACCTCTTACAATCAGCCCAGTAATCGTGCCCCACCCTGCCTAGTTTCAGGGTATCCTGATACACCTTTTAGGGTTACTGCTGAAAAGGGTCCCCCGTTACTAGGTTTTCTATCTCTAGCCAACATGCTAAGTTGGTTAAGTGTTTCCTAACCTAACCCCACCAGTCCGTTTAGTTTAGCATGTTCTATTTTGATTAAGTCTTTAGTTCACTTAATCCTAACAATCCTGACTCAGCCTTAATTGTCTTATTAAGGCCCTGACCTCTCACATTAGACAGGTATTGTTGTGGCTGCCTGTTGCCGGTTGGTTCCGGGCAGTCTTACGCCACAACTCAGTCTAACCTCGGGTCCTTATTGGGCTCCATGTTTAACCTCTCACATTGGATAGGTATTGTTGTGACTACTGGACAGCCGGGCGGTTCCGGGCAGGTTTACATCACAACTCAATCCAACCTCGGGTTAAACACACCGTATGTTCTACATTTACATATTTTGTCATTCTTCTTTATTTCTTATATGTAAATATTTGCGGCCCATTATTAAGTTAATGGTGTAAAGGTTACACCAATCACGGGCCCAACCCATACTTGAATTTGGGCCCTTCTATTTTATATTTTCATTTATTAATTAATTTTAACCCAACGTTATTTTCCCCCGTTTTACACGTCCGTTTATATATATTGGGCTTAGCCTTTTAAAGCCCAATTTAGCCATGCGAAAAGGGGAGGCTTATGGCGTGATTACATACACAAAGAGGGGAAGGTGAGCGCATGAACTTGCATATGACGTTGGAAATACATAATAGAAACTGGTGTACTTGCATATGTATACTTTGGTCATAAAGCATAGGTGACATGAATCAAAGCATGTGAACTTGTAATTGAGATATCATTATTGACACATGAACCTATATTTTTATTTAGGCATAATGTCAAACATAAGCATGGCATAAATATTTCTAGCATAAGCATGGCATAATATCAAACATAAGCATGGCATAAATACTTCTAGCATAAACATGGCATAATGTCAAACATAAGCATGGCATAAATACTTCTAGCATAAACATGGCATAATGTCAAACATAAGCATGGCATAAGTATAGTTAAATTTGTTCATGGCATAAATATTTCTAACATGAAATCATGATTCTTACTTTAGTCATGTAAACTTACAAAAAGGGACTTTTTGAACCTAACCTAGCCATGTACCACATATGTCATCATATAATTCTTGTAAACAAGATAGACTTAATTATGGATTTCAATTATGCCAAATATCATTCATAGCCTAGCCATATTCATGAGTTTTGCAAAAGCATGACTTAATACATGGATTATGGTGTCAAAATTCCAACATAGTTTCATATGAACTATAACAACCAAACTTGTTTCGGTTACTTGCAAAATGATTTATGCACAAAAATATACATCATGATGGCATAATAACAAAGCCCCAAACTTGCATGAATTTCAATCAACTACATACATGTAGCTTCAACATAGATTACATAATTTGCGAAATATTCCAAACGCATACTTGCATAGAACTACCGCACGTAGTTCTTTATAATGAATAACATAATTTTGCACAAATATGAACTACTTTATTATCCCAATTCAAGCATACAAATCAATACAGTTGTTTATTCATACCAAAGTAATACTCTACTTACAATGGTTGCGGCGAATTCTCTAATTAAGAGATATGATTCCTTTGTTGAATTGATTGGCTTAGGTTGCTTGAATTGCTTTAGGCTTTAGAACTTTCTCCCTAATCCTCTCTCTAGTTGGCGGCTACTCTTAGTCGTTCCTCAGCAACATGGCGGCTATGTTCTTAATTTTGAATGAATAGATTAGGGTTTAGTCTAGGGTTGTTTATATAGAGGTTAGGAATTGATTAGGACCATTGATGTTGCTTGGATTGATCATAGCCATTCATTAGATAGAGAGACCAATTAGAACCCGCCACCTAGCCCTAATGACAAGGCAGACCACAGAAATTCGACCAAACACAGACCTGGCCAGCCAGGTTGACTGGGCTCGACCAGGTCGACACCCCTGTCGACAGGGCTGTCGACATGGGTAGCCCAGGTCGACAGCCCAGTCGACCTGGGTGGCCTAGACGGGTGTTTATCCACCCTGGCCCACTGGGCCCGATTTTTAATTATTTTATTCTGTTTGAATTTTAAATTTAATTCAAAACTTCAGAAGGCCATATCTTCTTCATACGGACTCCGTTTTTCGAAAACTCGGACTCTATTTCGCGTATTTTTCCGAGACGAACGCAATGGCGTATCCCGTTTCCCTTAGTTCTTTGATTTCAGATTAATTATACTTTAATTTGTTAATTTCCCAGTTATTGAATTTTCGGGGTGTTACATTCTCCCCCACTTAAAAGGATTTCGTCCCCGAAATCTTCAAGTTAGGAGGAATGTAAATCCTAACATTCAATCATCCATCTACTCATCCATCAAACACGAGCATCCATTGTCCTTAAAAGACTTCTAATGCTTTATGATCATATGCGAAGTGTGTGTGTACATGAACTTATCTAATGCAAAATCAGGCGGTCTACTGATTCAGTTGACCTCCTTAATGCGAATCATGTAAGTGCCATGAATCCATTATGTATGCAAATTTTCCCTATTCTTGATTCTACATGAGTGCACAATCATTCAATACAAATGCAACATCCACATGACAACACATTAATGTTCAACCACATTCGAATGCAAACATATATGCATATGCAATATGAAGTGACTGAGCCGATCTAAAACCTAGATTGTGTGTGTATATGTAACCACGAGCAACCACTAGCAACCACTTGCAACCACTTGCAACCATCATCCATAACATGTTTCAATTACATGTTTCCATCCAAAAAGTTTCTACCTAAAAGATAAGGTCGAGGAAATATACCTAAAAAGATAGATAAAAGCGCAACTTAAGGAAAAGGAAAGATCAAGGATGTACCCTCGAACAGAAAAGGGTAGGCTGTACGGATTCTAGCTTCAGTTTCCCAAGTCACGTCTTCCTCGGCGTCGCTCCAATGAACTTTGACGAGCTTGACTTGGCGGTTGCGGAGCTTCTTCACTTCCGTTCCTAAGATGCGGGTTGGAACTTTTCTTATGGTTGCTTCGCGTTCCACTTCGGCCTCTTCGAGGATATTTGGCTCTACCACTTCAGCAGACTCATGTAGACATTTTCGGAGGTGTGAAACGTGAAAAACGTTGTGGACTCCAGCCAACTTCTCGGGTAGCTCTAATCTATAGGCCATTTTCCCAATTTTCTCGATAATAGGGAATGGCCCTACGAATCTTGGCGCTAGTTTTCCTGTGGTTCCAAAACGAACAACGTTTCTTAGCGGTGATACTTTGAGAAAAACTCTGTCTCCAACCTCAAATTCAAGGTCGGCCCTTCTCTTGTCGGCATAGGACTTTTGTCTGTCTTGGGCCGTCTTCATCCTTCTTCGTATTAAGTCCACTTTCTCTGAAGTCTCTCGGATCATGTCTGGTATAAGTATGAGCTTATCCGTGGACTCCCACCAACAAGTGGGCGATCGGCACGGTCTTCCGTATAAAGCTTCGAAGGGCGCCATTCCGATGGTTGCTTGATAGCTGTTGTTGTAGGCAAATTCCACCAAAGGAAGGTGGTCTTCCCATGTCCCTCTGAAGTCAAGGACGCATAGCCTTAAAAGGTCTTCCAAAACTCTGTTCACTCTCTCTGTTTGGCCGTCGGTTTGGGGATGATAGGCTGTGCTCAAGCATAACTGCGTTCCTACTGCTTCTTGCAGACTCCGCCAAAACTCGCTGGTGAAGATGGGGTCTCGGTCACTAACAATACTAGATGGTATTCCATGGAGTCGAACTATTTCCTTGAGGTAAAGTGATGCTAGGGATGAGGCAGTTCTTTTACTTTTGACAGGTAAAAAGTGGGCGCTTTTAGTAAGCCTATCCACTATTACCCAAATGCTAGTGTTGCCTCTCCTAGACCTAGGCAGCCCATCGATGAAGTCCATTGAGATGCTATCCCACTTCCACTGCGGGACCTCTAAAGGATGCAGTAGTCCGCCAGGCTTTTTCTGTTCCGCTTTAACCTGTTGGCACACCATACACTTAGAAACGAATTCTGCCACGTCCTTTTTCATGTCGTTCCAAAAGAAAGTCCTTTTTATGTCTTTGTACATTTTATCTCCGCCTGGGTGTATCGTCATCTTGGAGTGATGTGCTTCCTCGAGAACCTTCTTTATTATATCTTTCGTCTGTGGGACGCATAGTCTTCCATCTCGCCTTAGTACACCCTTATCGTCAATGGAGTATCTGTTGAGGTGACTTGAAGTCTCGCCCCTAATTAGCCTATCAATTATTTCTACAAGCTGAGGGTCTTCGCGTTGTGCTGTCCCTACTGAATCCACTAAAGTTGGGCGCACTTCCAAAGATGCTAGCAAGCCCGGTACGAAATCGGAGGAAGGCCTAAAGTCGAAGCTGGCTATAAACTC
Organism: Allium sativum; assembly: GCA_030737875.1. Classification (NCBI taxonomy): domain Eukaryota; kingdom Viridiplantae; phylum Streptophyta; class Magnoliopsida; order Asparagales; family Amaryllidaceae; genus Allium; species Allium sativum. Next base: position 4,352,488 of record JASFAX010000038.1, on the reverse strand, counting down.
TAGGCTTTGTCTTTCAACAAACAACGGGCTTAGGGTCAAATTCTTTCGGCTCAACGCGTCTGCCACTACGTTGCCTTTGCCCGGAGTGTAGGAGATATCGAAATCGTACGAGGCAAGAAACTCCATCAATCTCTGTTGCCTCAAGTTGAGATCCTTCTGCGAGAAAAGATATTTCAACGATTTATGGTCAGTGTAAAGTTCGAACTTCTCACCTAGGAGATAGTGTCGCCAAGACTTGAGTGCAAAGACGATGGCGGCTAACTCAAGATCGTGGGTTGGGTAGTTCTTTTCGTGCACCTTCAACTGCCTCCCGCCATAAGCTACTACCCTTCCTTCTTGCATTAAGACGGCGCCTAGCCCTGTCCCACATGCATCCGTATAAACAGTGAACATCTTGCTCCCATCTGGCAGCGTCAAAACTGGGGCTGTTGTAAGAGCCCTTTTCAGTCGTTGGAAAGCAAACTCGCAATCCAAATCCCAATTGAACACTAGATTCTTCTTAGTCAATTTCGTGAGCGGAGCTGAGATTTTCGCAAAATCCCTTATGAATTTTCGATAGAAACCTGCTAGTCCTAGAAAGCTTCGGACCTCAGTTGCATTCCTTGGTGTCTTCCAATCCTGTACCGCCACTACCTTAGCAGGGTCCACCGCTAACCCTTGTTTGGATACTATGTGCCCAAGGAACCTCACCTCTTCTCTCCAAAAGTGGCATTTGGAGAATTTGGCTTTTAATTGATGGACTCGCAAAGTTTCCATGATTGCCCTTAAGTGCTGAGCATGTTCCTCTTCACTTTTTGAGAAGATAAGGATATCGTCTACGAAGACCACTACGAATTTGTTGAGGAAATCTCTAAATACCCTACTAATCAGGTCCACGAAGTAAGCAGGTGCATTTGTCAAGCCGAAAGGCATGACAAGCCATTCAAAGAAGCCGTCTGGGGTTCTGAATGCCGTTTTATCGATGCTATCTTCAGCCACCCTTAGCTGATGAAAACCGGTTGCTAAATCGAGTTGGGAGAAAACAGACGCTCCTACAAGCTGGTCAAATAAATCATCAATTCTAGGGAGAGGGTTCCTATTCTTTTTCGTTAGCTTGTTGAGCTCCCTATAGTCAACACATAGACGGAGTGAACCATCCGCCTTTGTAGCGGACACCACTGGAGCGCCCCATTCTGAAATGCTCCTCCTAATGAACCCCTTTTCTAGAAGCTCTTTAATCTGTTTACTGAGCTCTTTTCTTTCTCGTGGAGCCATATGTCTAACGGGCAATGCGAAGGGCTTTGCATTATCTACAAGATATATGCGGAAGTCTATTTCCCGCTTCGGAGGCAAGCCCTTCACCTCTTCGAAGACATCCGGATATTCCCGGACCACTCTAACTGATTTCAAATTTTCAACAGAGGCATCTAGCGATTCAAGATAACTAAGCATAACCGCATACGAGGGATTACAAGAAATTTCCAAAGTATTACCGAGCTGGGTTAGGAGCCTAACAACCCTTTTCTCACAATCAAGGATGGCCCCATTACTGGATAGCCAATCCATACCCAAAATCAAACCATACCCCGAAAAGCCCAAAACAAAGGCACTACATTGAAATTCTACACTTAGAATAGAAATTTTTAATCCCACACAGATCATAGACAAATGAGCTGGGCCCCCAATTGGGTTTGAAACAATTAAGGGGTCCTCTACCATACTAGTTTTTAGGTGCAGAGATTCTACTAAAGCAGACGAGATAAAGGAGTGTGATGCGCCAGAATCAAATAAAGTGCGAATGGGGTGATCATAAAGATAAACTACACTTTCTACAGAAGTGTTGGTACCTCGCTGTTGCAAAGGTGGCGCTTCTAGCACATGAACCTGTGCCCCTGGGGTGGTTCCAGCCCTCTGCCCCTGTCCTTGTTTCTTTGGGCAGTCCTTAGCCCTGTGGCCTGTCTGACCGCACGAAAAGCACCCACCATTCTCCTTGGCCTTCTTTTTCCGGCAGTCCTTTACTAAGTGCCCCACTTTGCCACAGAAATTGCACTTCCTCTTCTCTTTGTTGCCTTTCCCGCACCTCTTAAAGTCTGTCTTCTTAGGCTGCAAACCCTCTTTCTTCCCTTGAGAGCTTTCTGCCTTTGTCTCCTTCTTGCCCTTATCCTCTTCATTCAGCAATGCCATTTGCACCAATCTTTCATACGTGGCCCTCATGGGTATATGGGTCATGGCCAAACTGTGTAATGGCTCATTTAACCCTTTGACGAAACGTAGAGCCTTCTTGTGCGGGGTGTTGACTAGGTCAAGCCCAAACCTAGCCAGCTCATCGAACTGATTCACATACTCTCTAACAGTCTTGTCTCCTTGCTTAAGGAACAAGAATTTTTCCAACTGCAAACTTCTTTCCGCATCTGAGAGAAATTTGGTCTCAAACCTTGCCCCAAAGTCCTCCCATGTCTCCACTGGTCTTTCAGCATTTGTGACCTCCCACCAGTAGGAAGCCTCGCCCTTCAATAGCCACACCGCCAATTGTACTTTCTGTCTATCTTCTACCTCAAAGATGATAAATAGGTCTTCAGTCTCTTTCATCCAATTCCTAGCTGCTATGAAGGACTCAGTTCCATGGAAATCCCTTCCTCCCATAGCTTTAAAATCTTTACATATCTTAGCAAACGTGTTTCCCCGAGGAGGAGGTGGAGGAAAAGGTGCTGCTGCAGCTGGATGATTTCCTTCAGCTGGGGGAGGAGGAATGGTAGGACCTGGCTGAGTGGCCCTTGCTTCTAAGAACCGTCGAAACCAACCAGGTATTGGTACCCCTTCCGGCAAGTTAAGTTCTTGGGACATGCTGAAACAAAAAGGATAGATTCAAAACGAAGGATAAGAGATAGTACCTATGGCTTTGGGGAGTGGACTTTGCCTTTTAAAATAAAATAATATTTTTCTTTTTAAAAATGCTTCTTTAAATTTCCTTTTTGAAAATAATTTTTCAAAACTTTTTATCTTATCTGGTAAACCTATGCTCTGATACCAAGTGAAACACCCCACCTCCGTTAGGGTCACTCTCAAAGGGAATGCCCTAATTTTGGTGGAGGTTTATAAGTACAAGTCATAGATATACAAGACAGATATAAGAACACATATTTGTAAACAGCGGAAGAACAACAAACTTTTATTTCATAAAGTCAAATACGTGTTACAACAACATCCTTTCCAAAAACATAACATAACACTTTCATAATCTGTCTTGAGTACATAATTTAAAGAAGCATAAATAAAACATAGATAAACTGCAAAAGCCCCATAGTGGATTGTCCAAAGCCATAGTTTAAAACAGGAAAGTCCAAGCAATACATTTCTCTTCTTCAAGCTGGATGCTAAGGTTGGTCAAGCTGCTGTATTCCCTCCCTGAGGACCTGGGGGGGGGGGGGAAACGGAAGAAAGAAGACGAAAGAAAAGTAGAGTCAGACATAAAGCCTGAGTAAGTCTAGTACTATTTTGTCTATGAATAAAGAACTGGGTATGATAAGTATAAACAAGAAGTGGGCAAACACTATAAACTTGGTTAAGTTGTCTAGGGTCGAATATACTATCGTACCCCATGCTAATCTCTGAACCCATATAAACTAGTTTCCAACTGGCACCCATAATCAGGGTGATGTGATCCATTCTATGATGATCGGCTCCTACTCGCATAGTTACATGTGTCTTACGGCCCCCGATGTCGTAGTTACCTATGCTGGTCCCACCATGGGGTGTATCAAGTCCCATAGTGGCAACCCGACACAACCTTAGAGTGCAGAGGTATGCTACTGGTGCCCAGTGCCTTATTTTTCTGCGCCGGAGTGTGTGCACGCCCGCACTCCGTTAGAACCTACACTGCTACACCACCGCCGTCGATTTGACCTCTAACAATCAGCCCAGTAATCGTGCCCCACCCTGCCTAGTTTCAGGGTATCCTGATACACCTTTTAGGGTTACTGCTGAAAAGGGTCCCCCGTTACTAGGTTTTCTATCTCTAGCCAACATGCTAAGTTGGTTAAGTGTTTCCTAACCTAACCCCACCAGTCCGTTTAGTTTAGCATGTTCTATTTTGATTAAGTCTTTAGTTCACTTAATCCTAACAATCCTGACTCAGCCTTAATTGTATTATTAAGGCCCTGACCTCTCACATTAGACAGGTATTGTTGTGGCTGCCTGTTGCCGGTTGGTTCCGGGCAGTCTTACGCCACAACTCAGTCTAACCTCGGGTCCTTATTGGGCTCCATGTTTAACCTCTCACATTGGATAGGTATTGTTGTGACTACTGGACAGCCGGGCGGTTCCGGGCAGGTTTACATCACAACTCAATCCAACCTCGGGTTAAACACATCGTATGTTCTACATTTACATATTTTGTCATTCTTCTTTATTTCTTATATGTAAATATTTGCGGCCCATTATTAAGTTAATGGTGTAAAGGTTACACCAATCACGGGCCCAACCCATACTTGAATTTGGGCCCTTCTATTTTATATTTTCATTTATTAATTAATTTTAACCCAACGTTATTTTCCCCCGTTTTACACGTCCGTTTATATATATATTGGGCTTAGCCTTTTAAAGCCCAATTTAGCCATGCGAAAAGGGGAGGCTTATGGCGTGATTACATACACAAAGAGGGGAAGGTGAGCGCATGAACTTGCATATGACGTTGGAAATACATAATAGAAACTGGTGTACTTGCATATGTATACTTTGGTCATAAAGCATAGGTGACATGAATCAAAGCATGTGAACTTGTAATTGAGATATCATTATTGACACATGAACCTATATTTTTATTTAGGCATAACGTCAAACATAAGCATGGCATAAATATTTCTAGCATAAGCATGGCATAATATCAAACATAAGCATGGCATAAATACTTCTAGCATAAACATGGCATAATGTCAAACATAAGCATGGCATAAATACTTCTAGCATAAACATGGCATAATGTCAAACATAAGCATGGCATAAGTATAGTTAAATTTGTTCATGGCATAAATATTTCTAACATGAAATCATGATTCTTACTTTAGTCATGTAAACTTACAAAAAGGGACTTTTTGAACCTAACCTAGCCATGTACCACATATGTCATCATATAATTCTTGTAAACAAGATAGACTTAATTATGGATTTCAATTATGCCAAATATCATTCATAGCCTAGCCATATTCATGAGTTTTGCAAAAGCATGACTTAATACATGGATTATGGTGTCAAAATTCCAACATAGTTTCATATGAACTATAACAACCAAACTTGTTTCAGTTACTTGCAAAATGATTTATGCACAAAAATATACATCATGATGGCATAATAACAAAGCCCCAAACTTGCATGAATTTCAATCAACTACATACATGTAGCTTCAACATAGATTACATAATTTGCGAAATATTCCAAACGCATACTTGCATAGAACTACCGCATGAAGTTCTTTATAATGAATAACATAATTTTGCACAAATATGAACTACTTTATTATCCCAATTCAAGCATACAAATCAATACAGTTGTTTATTCATACCAAAGTAATACTCTACTTACAATGGTTGCGGCGAATTCTCTAATTAAGAGATATGATTCCTTTGTTGAATTGACTGGCTTAGGTTGCTTGAATTGCTTTAGGCTTTAGAACTTTCTCCCTAATCCTCTCTCTAGTTGGCGGCTACTCTTAGTCGTTCCTCAGCAACATGGCGGCTATGTTCTTAATTTTGAATGAATAGATTAGGGTTTAGTCTAGGGTTGTTTATATAGAGGTTAGGAATTGATTAGGACCATTGATGTTGCTTGGATTGATCATAGCCATTTATTAGATAGAGAGACCAATTAGAACCCGCCACCTAGCCCTAATGACAAGGCAGACCACAGAAATTCGACCAAACACAGACCTGGCCAGCCAGGTTGACCGGGCTCGACCAGGTCGACACCCCTGTCGACAGGGCTGTCGACAGCCCTGTCGACATGGGTAGCCCAGGTCGACAGCCCAGTCGACCTGGGTGGCCTAGGCGGGTGTTTATCCGCCCTGGCCCACTGGGCCCGATTTTTAATTATTTTATTCTGTTTGAATTTTAAATTTAATTCAAAACTTCCGAAGGCCATATCTTCTTCATACGGACTCCGTTTTTCGTAAACTCGGACTCTATTTCGCGTATTTTTCCGAGACGAACGCAATGGCGCATCCCGTTTCCCTTAGTTCTTTGATTTCAGATTAATTATACTTTAATTTGTTAATTTCCCAGTTATAGAATTTTCGGGGTGTTACACACAACTCCTTCCGCACTTGACAGACGACTATTTTGGAGTCGCAGAACATATCCAATGCCTTTATTCCGAGTTCCTTAGCAAGTTTCAGCCCGACAATCAGGGCTTCATATTCAGAGTCATTACTAGTCGCTGAAAATTCTAATCGTAGAGCATAATATAACGATCGTCCCTAAGGAGTAACTAAGACGACTCCAGCTCCGGACCTTCGGTCGTTCTTGGCTTCGTCTGTGTACAGCTTCCATGGATCTAATTTTAACTCCTCCTCTGATTTGACCACCTTGTCATTGATCATTTCCTCCTTTGGAATTGTGAACTCCGCTATAAAGTCAACCAGAGCTTGCCCCCTGATTGATCTCCATGGCTGAAAATTTAAATCACACTGACTTAGTTCAATATTCCATTTGATCAAACGTCCCGATGCTTCGGGTCTTTGCAACACCTGCATCAGAGGCTGCTCAGTGTATATGGTTATTGGGTGAGCTTGGAAATAGTGGAGAAGTTTTCGGGAGGCGATCAGGAGGCTGTAAGCTTCTCAATCCTTGGGTAGTTGCGTTCTGTAGCTGCCAATTTCTTGCTTACATAATATACCGGCCTTTGCACTTTGTCTTCTTCTCGGACCAAGGCGGTGCTAACAGCGTGAGCCAAAACCGCTAGGTAAACAAATAACTCTTCATGATCCACTGGCTTTGACAAAATTGGTGGTTTCTCTAGTAATTCCATTAAATTTCAAAAGGCCTCAACACAGTCCGGAGTCCATTCGAAATTTTTCTTTCCCCTTTTTATCAAGTAAAAAAATGGGACGCATTTGTCCGTTGCTTTGGAGATAAATCTACTCAACGCAGCTCCTTTCCCTGCGAGACTTTGGACATCTTTGATTCTCCTCGGTTCTTCAATTTCTCTTATCGCTGCTATTTGGCTGGGATTGATTTCAATCCCTCGAGAGCTCACGATGAAAGCTAGAAACTTTCCAGATGCCACTCCAAATGAGCATTTCAAAGGATTTAACTTCATCCGATACTTTCGCAGGATACCAAACATCTCTGCCACGTCTCGGGTATGGCTGGAGGACTGTTTCGATTTGTCAAGCATATCATCCACATAAACTTCCATAGTCTTCCCTATTTGGTTATAAAACATCCTATTCACCAAACGTTAGTAGGTAGCTCCAGTGTTTTTCAATCCGAACGGCATGACCACATAGCAATACAACCCCAAATTTGTAATGAAGCTTGTGTGCTCTTGATCTGGCACATGCATGGGAATCTGGTTGTACCTAGAATACGCGTCCATGAAAGAAAGAAGTTCATGTACCGCTGTCGAATCTACAAGCTGGTCAATTCTGAGGAGTGGGAAGCTATATTTCGAGCAAGCTTTGTTCTAGTCTGAAAAATCAATGCATGTTCGCCACTTTCCGTTTAAATTCTTTACCAAAACAAGATTCGATATCCAGTCAGGATATGTTGAATCTCTAATAAATCCGTTCTCTTTCAGCTTCTCCACTTCCTCTTTCAGAGATGCCGACCTCTCTGGGCCCAGCATACGTCTCTTTTGCTTTATAGGCGAGTGTTTTGGGTTTATACTCAGTGAATGACTCATGATGGATGGCGATATCCCGCACATGTCGGCGTGGGTCCAGGAAAACACATCCAGGTTTGGCTTCAGGAAGTCAGTCAGTTCTTTAGCTCGGTGTGGATCCAACTGGGATCCAATTTTCAAAACTTTTGGGAGATCAACTTCGTCAATGGGTATATCCATTGTCGCTTCATTAGGAGTTGAATTTCTAGCCTCTGGTTCCTCATCTTCTCTAGGATCCAAGTCTTCAGGCATTCCCTTGGGCAACTCCTTCGGGGCTGATCCCTCTAATTGCTATGTTGAACCCTCCTTTGGAGGAGGTGAGGTACCTTAATCTCGATGTTGAGTCCCTTCATCAGCATCTTTAACTTGACAATATAACAAGCCCGTCCGGAGACTTGATCTGCTCTCATCACTCCTGTTCCTGCATCAGTTGGGAACTTAAGCAATAAACACCACAGGGTGATACAAGCCCTGAGCTCTGCAAGGGCAGGCCTACCCAAAAATGCGTTGTAGGGCGAATCTACATCCAGCACTACGAACTGAAGCATTCTTACTCTTCGACGTTCCCCTTTCCCCAATGTTACGGGCAATTCTATATACCCCATTAGAGATGTCGATGCCCCGTTGAATCTTCGGATCCAACCTTCACATGGCTTCAAATCTACAGACTCAAGTTTCATCTGATCAAATGACTTCTTAAACAAAATATTAACAGAGCTTCCATTGTCCACTAGCACCTTATGAACCAGTGCCGGTCCAATGGTAGTGGTAATGACCAACGGATCTTCGGTAGGTGACTGGATTCCGGTATCGTCTCTGCTACGGAACACCACATCATCAAACATTGTCTTCTGCTGTTTCACAGAGGCGATATCTTCCAAATCGTCGCACTCATCCACATCTACATGCTTAACTGCATTAACGTATTGGTCCATTGCTCTAAAACTGTGGATAGCTGGGTGGAGGCCACCTACTATGGTGTTAATAACAATTCCCTTGCCTTTACTGCGCTGTAGGCTTGGGAGTAGACTGATTCTGCTTTGAGGTCTGTTCTCCTTGCCCCCTGTCTCTTGGGGCTGCCTTATACTCATCCAATTTTCCTTCGCGCAGCAGCTTCTCAATCGCATCTCTCAAGTGTCGACATTCATTCGTTGAATGCCCATGAGTTCCATGAAATAAACAAAAATTTCCAGTTGCGATTTCTTTCTCTGTTGAATCTCGAGGCGGCGGTCTTTTGTATTGCAAAACATTGTATGTATCCAAATAAATGTTCTCTAGAGTGTCATTCAGCGGTGAATAATTCTCAAAGGTCTGGAACCGGGGTCTTTTGTCAGAATTACTTCCTCGGTTCCAACTTCTCCTGTTACCATTCGCATTACGTTTGCTGTTGCCCCCGTTTCCATTATTATTTTTTCCATTCTTGTTTCCCACATTCACTTCGACTTTCCCAGAACTTTCCCCAGACTGCTTCACGGCAACATTACTCTGAACAGTTTCTTTTGAAGCCGCTCTGGACTTCCTCTTTCTGTTTGCCCTTGCTTCCTCTCGTCTTAACTGAATATTGGCATTTTCATATAAAACCTCTCTTGTGGGAGGTGGCTTCCCAGAAAGATAATCTTCAAACTCGGAATCAGGATCAACTCCTTCCATTAAAGCCATCAAGATGGTGGGCTCATGCAGGTCACTGACTTCTGTTACAGCTAAGTTGAAATTCAGAGACTCACCCGGCGCTTGCTTAATTCTCGATAATTCTATAACATTCTTAGACTTTCGGGCATGAAGTCGGAATTGATTCATAAAACGTTCACTTAATTCCTTGAAATTCGATATCGATCGAGGAGGAAGTCGGGTAAACCATAGTAATGCCACGTCTTCTAAGTAAATCGGGAAAGCCTTACACTTCACCGCGTCAGGGGCAGCGGCAGCATTCATAAGCCATGCGTATCGCATCAAATGTTGTCCCGGGTCGGTTCTCCCATTGTACCTGTCCATCTGCGGCAGGTTAAAACGTCGAGGGAACTGAAATTCAAGGACGTCATCAGTAAAGGGAGTATGGCTTCGCTCAATGCCATAATCTTCATTCGTGTAGTTTCGACCCTCAGTCATGATATAGCATACCATAGCCGTACAACAGCACCGGTCAAGGGCCGTTCAGGCTCCCTGGCTCTGATGTTCGGGTTTCCTCTGGGCTCCTGATCAGGGGACTCCCTCCTTCTTCTAGCTGCTTCGGCTCTGCTTTGCTCCCTACGTTCCCGGTCGATCTCGGGAGGAAGGGGCTGGGGCATTTGTCCCTGAGTGGGATTGGTAAGGTTAGGGTCTCTAGGCAACACATGGGATCCCCGCATTGGTAATAGGATAGGCTCTCTCAAGCTCGGATCATTGGGTCCTAGTACCCGAGCAGCGTCCTCGCAGGACCCTAAAGATCCGAAAGTAATTTGCTCCAAATTCCGAGGTCGTTCGAGTGGCCTTCTTTCACGGGGTCGTTCTTCCTCAGAAGAAGAAGACTGATCCATTGCAGTGTGATGATCTGAGGATGGAGTTCTTTGTCTGCGGAGTTCGCCAATTTCTCTGCTCATGATTCTCATATTCTCTTGCATCATAAGATTGGTGCGCTCATGGATTTTCATAGCCTCCCTAGTGCTCTCAAGCATGTCAAGAAGGCGCGAAAAATCTCCTTGGGTAATAGGCGCAGATGGATTGATCTGGTCGTTGATCCTGGTGGCTGGAATCGGAGCATTTGGAGGAGCTCGAGTAGAGGTCCCAGCATCACCTAGTGACGGATCAGATCAGGGCTGAGCAACCTGATCGGATCGGTTCGGGTTAGGGGAGTGCACTTCTTCAAATTCTCCTACTCGGATCGGATCGGAGCTCTCTCATTGAGGTCAGTTCGGATTTCCTGAACCTGTCTGATCCGCTCCCGAACTCTGCCCACGAGACCTTGTCACAACCGGGTTTTGCTGATCTTCACCAACTCCGTTCCCTCGACTGGTTTGAACTTCCTTGCCTTTTCCTTTGGCCATAGTTTTTCAACAATCAACCAACAAGTATTCAAAAGCATCGAAACTTGAGGATTAACTTCTTTGAACTCAACGGTCCAAAAAGTAGAACGATAATCTAGAAAAACAGAGAATTCAAATGTTTCTCAGTGAAAGCACCAAAATGTTAGACCAAAAAGTGTTCTAACACCCAAATTGACTAAAATCGAAATAAAATAAGATCAAAAATAAAATGGAGAAACAGGATTTATAATGGTTCGGCGTTGAAAAGCCTACGTCCACTTTATAATCACTTTCCTTGATGATGTAGATGTAAATACAATGATATATTCACTCAATTTCACTCACTTTTCATATACATTCACTTAACTATTTCAACATATACTTTGTATGATGATTTTGGATTGTTTGGAATGCTAGAATTCGGTTCTCTTTGATGTTTGAACTCTACGAGTGCTCCAAAAGATCGTTTCAAATGCCTCTTGATGGGGTATTTATAGGTGGAAATTCACTCAGAATCCGGTTCGGATCGGAGCCACGTGGGTCTTATCCCATCACTCTCGGGCTCAGATGGATTTCAGTGTTGACAGCGCACCAGGTTAGTGGTCAACATGGGTAGGAAATGGTTGTATCTACCCCGAATGTCCAGGAGATTGTGGGGTGAAGCAACATGGTATACTGGGTTCGGTTCGGAGGGGCGAGTAGAAGGGGTTCAGATAGGGGCATCCTATCCGGTCCGACCTGTGCTGAACTTGAGCTCTTGTCCATTTTGCTCTGTTCCGTCCCGATCTGGTAGTAGCCCTCCGATCCGATTTGGTAGTAGCCCTCCGATCTGATTTGGTTGTAGCCCTCCGATCCGATCCGATGCTTTTTAAGAAGAAGTGTTCTTCAACGCTTGACATCTTGGCTTTGTGTTGCCTAGTTCACAAAGTTGGCTAACATTATTGATAAAACAACTTGTACAAAGATTGTTTTCCAACACCAAAACACCCTTACTCATTAGAACAAAGCATTTGTCTTGTTTAACAAAATAAAGAAGCAAAAAATGACAATGATATTCCCCAATAAAGTATAAGCCAGCCATAGCAGTGGAAAAGAGATTCCAAGACAATACGTTGACTATCCTCGAGCATGGAACGAAAACTGAGCTAAGTTGTAATATTCCCTTCCTGTGAACCTGGTTGGGGGGGGGGGACGGAAGAAAAGAAAGAGAAACAAAATAGAGTCAAACATAAAGCCTGATAAGTCCAGTAACTTTCAGCATGTAAATAGATAAAAGCATCATGACATGAATAAACTGGATACCAAACATAATCATGATGATAAGTATAGCACGACAACACATGATGATAGTTAGATATGACATGGTAAGATACACTGAATGCGCTTCATTTCTTTCTCTGATTTCCAAGTTTCTCTGCACCACCCAACTAGCATCCTAACTAGTATCTTTTATAGAACGATTCGTATTCCCTACTAGTGTCCCAACTAGTATCCTATGAAAACGGATCTGTAACCCCTTCTAGTGTCCCAACTTGTTTCCTATGTTATATAATAAGGTGATCCCAACCCCGCAATTGTGGTAGCCTTCAGGTGTACATCTAGTACGAGGATCTTACCTCAATCAGCCTAATTGCCATGAAGATGTTAGATTTACCCTTACTACCTTATTGATCGATTCCCTAATTGTATTAATTTTCCTTGTATCTGTGTTAGTCGGCCCTCTCTTGCGTGTAGATACCCTTTGCTGGTCCCATCATAAGGTGTATCAATACCTATGATAGCAACCCGGCACGATTCAAGATGCACAGTGTATACTACTAATGCCCTGTGCCTGCTTTATCCACTCCGGAGTACGTGCACACCCATACTTTCTCGGAACCTACACTGCTGCACCGCCTGCCACTATTTTGGCTGTGTCTAATCAGCCCAGTGTCGTGCCCCACCCTGCCTAGTTCAGGGTACCGTGATACATCTATGTGGGTTACTGCTGAAATGGGTCCCCGTTACTAAGGTTTTCTAGGGTCTATTCTTATACACCCCAAATTGGCTAAGTGTTATCCATACATTCTAGTTAACTTAACCTATCCACACGTCATGTCATGTTGGCTAAGTATCTCTTATTAACTTAACCCTTCTCATTCATAATGTTGTAATTGGTTAAGTGTTTTCTATTAACTTAACCCTGTTCATTCATCAAATTATATTAGATAAGTGTTTCCCTTAGCTTAACCCCATTTGTTCATCATGTTATATTGGTAAAGTGTTTCCCATTAACTTAACTCCACTCGTTCATTGGTTAAGTGTTAACTTAACCCTTACAACTTGTCATGTTACGTTGGTTAAATGTTGCCCTCTTGTGTTACTTAACCCTACCACATATCATGTTATATTTGTTAAGTGTTGTCCGCTTGTGTTAACTTAACCCTACCACTTGTCATGTTACATTGGTTAAGTGTTTCTTTCTTGTGTTACTTAACCCTATCACACATCATGTTATATTGATTAAGTATTTCCCTCTTGTATTAACTTAACCCTACCATTCTTCGCATGTCCGTTCATTAGCATTAATTCAGTCATTAACGCCTCAACCTCTCACATTAGAACTGTTGTTTGCGATTGCTGGATGTGTCGGGCGGTTCCGGGCAGACTTCTACTGCAAACTCATTCCAACCTCGGGTTTTGGGCTTAATGCTCTAAACTCTCACATTAGATCTATATTGTTGCGGTCGCCGGATGTGCTGGGCGGTTCCGGGAAGTCTTACACCGCAACTCAATCTAACCTCGGGTTAGGCATGTTCATCTTTAGCCAATTTACATATTTACTATGCAAGTCCAAGTCTAGATTTTATATTTGTAATAATAGTCATGCCCCAAAATCGCAACATATATTATGCTTGGCATCCCAACCAATAGTTATGCCCAATCTAGATTTAATATTCCAATTTACAGTTTCAGCCCAATCTAGATTTAATAATTCAATTTACCTCAAGTTCGCAAGAGTAACATTTATATCCCAAATCACACGTTACAAATTATGTTCCACTATTACCAAATATATTATTCCATAATATCCCTGCATTCCAATCGCACGTATATTAAGATTCAATCTAGATTCTTAAAATAAAGGGAGAAGAAAGAAGGAACATAAATGAGAGTAGGCATAAAAACAAGCATTATAATGATAGATCTGTCAAATATAACATTATGGACCTAAGAGGAGTACAAAACAGTTAGAATTGAGGTATAACAAAGACAGATCTGAAATAAACTGATAGAAATAATATTGTAAACATATACATCGGATATGGATAACATCATGAACCTAAAAGGATTATATATCTGACATTCAACAAAGATAGGCATGATTGAATTGATATAATAACTTCCAAGGCATGTAAAATCAAAGATTCAATAGAAAGATAGGGATAAGTCTGAAAAGATTGTCTCATTATCAAGCATGGACTCAGATTCATTTTATTACATGCCAATATTACTATTAGGTATTTATATCTGAAAATAACGCGAACTTACAGAAAAAGAATAGATCTTTTATTCTGGGATCTAATTTCTGAATTTGTTAAGCTTATCCTTTGATGTAGACTTTTGATTTGAAGTTCTTCTAATTGGTTTAGGTTTTTAGAGGCGGTGGCTAAGAGAATTGAGAGTTTAGCAGCATAGATGCGTCATACGGAATTGTTATGAATTAGGGTTTAGGTTTAGAGATGTATATATAGATGTGTAGGATCAATTTGAGCCTTTAGATGAACTAGGAGATCATCAGAACCACACAGCCCGAAGACAGGTCATCCAACAAATCAGAAGAAGACACGTCATCACAGAACACTCCAGAAGTCTGTGCTGGACAGACCTCGGCCTGGGTGCACTTGGCAGGTGCGCCAGTGCATTTTTGTACTGGCGCACTTCACAGGTGCGCCAGTGCATTTTGGCCTGTTTCCGGTTTTCTAACTTCGTTCGTCCATATCTCCTTCATACGTTATCCGCTTTACTCAAACTCGGACTCTATCTCAAGCAGAATTCCGAGATGGACACAATTGCGTAACCCGTTTTATCTAATTCTTCTTTTAATAAATAATTATTCTTGGTTCGAAATCCATGGTGGCGAGTGTAACTTCTTCTCCTTTCTCTATGAACAATTCTCGATCTATCCCACTGATTTCTCCATCTTTTTTGGGAAAATAAAATACGTTGTTCAATGGGAATAAGACGATCTTAATAGATCGTTCTGATTTGTATTCGGTGAGGTTTCAGAATCGTCTTGAGGGATGTTTTCGATGCGGGGATGGAAATCATTTTGCGAGGAGTTGTAGAAATCAAATTAGATGCTTTAATTGTGGACAATTGGGCTATCAAAGGGGCAATTGTTCGGAATTTGCTAGTGGAGCTTTTTCTTGGCTAAAACAGACAAAGTTCAAAGAAGTACAATATCTTATCCTGAGTTCTAGTATGATCTTATTAAAGAATTTTTTAAGTCTTAACGATTAGGTGCAAATCGTTAATAAATGCTAAGAATTAGGAGTTGGGGAGGGTGGATTCTATAGACCATGTTATGAGAATGGTGCAAAGTTTAATCTTTCTATGATGTGTTTGGGTAAAAATTGGAATCCATAATCTAGACTATATGAAGATAGGTGGATAATTGATGGTGCTATCCCTCCTGAAATTCCATCAGATTTCATAAAGTTGGTTAGTGATGCTATGATGTATGCGAATAAAGAATTAGTAGAGAAGGGTGGGAAAGCTGATGATTTACCGTCTTTATGTCATGATGTCTGTATTGTCAACTATAATAATATTGATGGGAAGCTAGGATTGCATCAGGATAAGGATGAAAGCAATGAAAGCCTTTTGTGTGGTCTCCCATTAGTTTCTTTTCCTATTGGAGATTCGGCCGAGTTTGTGTTCAAGGATGAGAAATTCAACGGACTAGAGAGGAAAATTATAATTGAATCTGGTGATGTTCTTATATTTGGAGGAAAATCAAGAAGAATCTACCATGGTATCTCAGGCATTTACAAAGATTCGGCTCCGGTTTCACTTAGAAAAATGACCAATTTTCAAGCGGGTAGACTGAATTTAACTTTCAGACAGTGTGAGTTTTCAAATGAATAACGGAGATTCAATTCTGCTACTAGTATTGTCAGACATTCGCAGCAGAGTTTTTCAAAGTTTTATCGTTCTTTTGCAGACGTTGTAAGGCAACCTATGTCTTATATGCCTAAATGGAACTCGGTTTTGTCTAATGGTGTTCGCTTTAGAAAAAATGTGGGGGATCGTTTTTGTTTTCGTTGTGGTGAACCCTTTCATATAGCGAAGGATTGTCGTAATGGTTTAAGATGTTTCAACTGTGGTAGAGTAGGGCATCGTAAATATTCCTGTCCATAGAGGTATACTGGTAAAACGGTAAGGGAGCTGTTACACTTCAACTGTTTGATGATTTATCTGAAAATGATCGAATTACTGGATTTGTATGCAAGAAATTTCCCTGATGGTGAGAACGAAGGTGCTTATCTGATTTTGTTATTGGGACGGAATCTATAAGGATTGGTGGATGGAATATTGTGGAGTAAGCGTGTTGTATTGGTGAATGTATATCCTCCTCTACCTACTCCGTTAACAAGGAAAAATCATGCCTTCTCTTTCAGCCTAAATCTCATTAAGCTAAGGAGGCTGTACGTTGATTCTAATGCCAGTAATATGAGGATTGTTCTTCGATTATTAGTTAAGATTCTTGAGCACTTTGATATTCTAAATACTGTCATCAACTGCGATTATAGTGAAGAGGATCTTCAGTTTCAGTCTGAAAGCGCTTTACAGATTAACGACGAAATGGGAAATAGTGTTCAGTCAGTGGAGGCTATGGGCGTTAACTCAGATATGTGCGTTGGCAGTGGAGTTTTTCTTGAAAAAGAATTGATGGATGAGGTTGGTGTATTTTGGCCTTTGTTGTGTGATACAGTGTCCCTTGACCGTGTGTGATGAAATATATGGGTCTCTGTGTCGAGGCTTGTTTTAATGGTGGTTTTAATGGCGACAAGTTTATTAATAATGGGAAATTCAGGGATGTGATGACAGGGGTGGATGAGGAGGATATATGTGGCTATTCGGACAGTGTCAATGGTTTTGAGCATGTTAGTGTGACTGGTATGGAGGAGGAGATGAATTGGGTGGTGGCCAAGGATGTTGAGCTCTCGAATACGTTTGCAGTGTTGGTGAATTGTGAAGATAGATTAGATTTGACGATGGAGGAGGTAGGGGGTTCTAAAGTCAGTTCTAAAGTGTTGGCTGATTTGAAGTTTGGCAATATGTCGAGGAAGGGTTTTAGACTATTTCGGTATAAATGTGGTAGGGTGGTTCACATGAAGGTGATGATGAAATCCAAACTTGCACGTGGAAAGGAAGAGATGTTGAATCAGGTAAGTAAGGCCGAGGGTATTTGTTGTAATGTTAAAGCTGATTGCATATATGAGTCGCAGGATGCAAATTTTTGGGTGGCGTTAATAGTGAAGATGAAGATGGATATAGGCGTGCAGGTCAGAACAGAGTGGTGGTAGAACTGAATGGAAGTTCAGTATTCAGTTTGGGTACCAAGGAGGATGTGATTTTTGTGGATAACAACCTGTTTTGTTTTAATACTTTATTGGACAGTCTTTCGTGTGGCTTCATTATTTCATGGGACAAGGATCCATGTACTGCGTTGGTGAAGGATAAGGTTATGAAGCTTTTCTCCTTATATTTGAGACGAAGCTATTGTATTTCCAGTTGGGTGGGTGACTTATTTCGATCAGTGCTAATCGTTGGAGTCGATTCTAGTCCCTTGAGTAGCGAAGGATTGTTAGAGTCTAGTGAGTTTCTTATTCAGGGTAGGGATGTTACCTCTTCGTTGTCTAGAAGTGGAAGGCATAGGAGAGTAGTTCCCAGTTCTGGATTGGTTCGTCGTAGTGCCAAGATCAGATCTAGCTCCTCTTCTTCTCTAGGTAGGTCCCAGAATACGAATGCTAGTAGTAGAAATTCGTATTTGGGCTCAGGTATGACTTCTATTTATGGTAGTGATTATTCTCCATATTCTATGGGTAGCCTTTCGACTGGTCAACTGCTTCAGCTCGCCAATGATACAACCTTTATTTTTTCGGATATTGAGATAGATGCCGATTTCATTAGGAGTAGGGAATTAGAGAGAGTTTCTTCTTTGTGTAAATTAGAATTATTAGTTGGAATATTAGGGGTTTAAATGATCCCAAAAAATGTGCTAAGGTTCAGACTTTCTTTGTAGACTATCAAATTGATATTGTATTGCTTCAAGAGACAAAAATTGAGAGTCCTGATATTTGTTTTTATGCTAGGCCAGGTGGATTCATTTTTCGTAATTAGGTCTGTTTACCGACAGTTGGCACCGCGGTAGGGCTTATGATTGGTTGACCAATATGGATTTGTACAGGAATTTCCTATGTTACATTCACTACATATTATATTAGCTTCCCTTAATGATAATTCTATTCTGGGTATTACTAATGTATATGGCCCTCATACTAAGATAGAGAGGAGAAATTTGTGGGTTCAATGTTCTGATTTTAGGAACCTTGCCCCCAATCTTTGGATTGTGGGCGGGGATTTCAATGTTACCAGGTTTTTAGGGGAGAGATCACCTCGGGAAGGTGACGTCTCTGATATGGAGGAGTTTAATGATTTTATTCTAGATAATAATCTGATCGAGATTCCGATTAGCAATAGATCATTCACTTGGTCTAGTGCTAGAGATTATCCGTCTTTCGCGTTATTAGATAGATTTTTTATAAGTACTGAAGTTGATGGTAGATTTCCTATATGTAAAGTTAAGGGTTTACCTTTTTTATTTTCATATCATTGTCCACTAATCCTTGCATGTGAATTGAATATTTTAATTAGTAACAATTTTAAATTCGAAAAGATGTGGCTTTTGGACACTAGTTTCACTAAACTTGTCACTGTCAAGTGGTATTCCTTATTCTATTTAAATAATTAGTACAATGGTAATTCTGCGAAGATATTTGTTTCAAAACTTGGTGAATTGAGATTTTTTTTCTTAAGAGGTGGATGATATATTTTTGGAAGCGTTAGAATTAAAAAAGATATGATTTTATGCGAATTGTTAGATTTAGACAAGTTAAGTGAGTTAAGGACTCTTAATCTCGTTGAGAGTGATAGAATTTTTAATCTTAGAAATGATTTCAAATTGATATTGGAAAAGGAAGAAACTATGTGGAGGCAAAGATCCCGAGTTCAATGGATTAAGGAGGGGGATAATAACACGAAATTTTTACAAAGTGTGGCAAATAAGAGGAGGCGGGATAACTTGATAAACTCTATTTTTATTAATGATGTGGAATCGACAGTTCAACGGGATTTAAATGAAGCATTCACTAGTTATTATAAGCAGATTTTTGGGACTAGGTTTAAGAGAAGAATTAACGTTAATTGGAAGAGCATTTATCCTAATGATATTAAGGGCGAATTAGTAGATTTAGATAAGCCTTTTTCTGAGCAGGAGATTTGGAAGGCCATTTGTGATATGCCTAGTGACAAAGCTCCGGGGCCAGATGGTTTTTCTGTTCTTTTTTATACGCAGTTTTGGGAGGTCCTGAAATTTGATGTTATTAAACTATTTACTGATTTTTATAATGGAGATTTGTGTTTAGGTAGCTTTAATTTTGCAAATGTTATCCTTATTAAGAAGAGAGAGGGGGCTAAATTTTTAAAGGATTTTAGACCTATCTCTTTAATTAATGTTTCTGTTAAGATTTTTTCAAAAGTTCTAGCGAATAGGCTTAAGCTTGAAAATGAATGATCTTATAGACAATTCACAAACTTCTTTTATTAAAGGTAGACAAATAGTGGATGGAGTGGCAGCTGTACAGGAGTACATTAATTTATGTGTTAAAAATAATTTTTCATGTGCTATTTTGAAAATAGATTTTGAGAAGGCTTTTGATTCTATTGATTGGGATTTCATCTGTGAATTATGTCTTGCTAGAGGATTTAGTATCAGATGGACAAACTGGATCTTGCTCTTACTTAGGTCAGGTAGTTCTAGTATTTTTGTCAGTGGGGTTATGGGGAAGAAGATCCAATCTAAAAGGGGTCTTAGCAGGGAGATCCTCTGTCACCTCTTCTATTTAATTTAGCGGATGATATCTTTTCTAGAATTATTAAGAGAGCTGGGTGATTAGGTGTGTTAGGAAATGTGGGTAATGAGGAATTTAACAATGAGCTATCTATACTTCAATTTGCGGATGATACTTTATTATTTTCTTCTCACCAACCAAAACACATTATTGCTCTCAAGTTTATCCTTTATTGTTTTGAGATGTTATCTGGTCTTAGAATTAATTTTGACAAGAGTTCTGTTATGGTTCTTAATGATTTTGGTAATGTAGAGGCCATGGTGGCAAGTACCTTAAACTGTTCTGTTATGAAATTTCCTTTTGATTACTTGGGTTTTAAGATTAGGCCTTCGAAACTAAAGAAGGAAGATTGGTTAGTCATAATAGATAAGATTAATAATAGATTATCAAGTTGGAACAATAGATTTTTGTCTAGAGCAGGTAGATTAGTTCTCGTTAATTCAGTGCTATCTGCTATCCCTGCTTATTGGATGTCTGTACATAGATTTCCTCTATGGGTTGTTGAAAAAATTGACAGAATAAGACGTAATTATCTATGAGGTGGGGGTAATGTTTCTATTGGTAGGAGTTTTAAATGTTTAGTTAACTGGAAGGTATGTTGTAAGGACAAAAAAGATGGGGGATTGGGGATCATTAATTTATATAATTTTAAGTCTTCCTTATTAGACAAATGATTGTGGAGATATAGGGATCCTGAAGATTTGACAACGTGGAAGGTCATTGTATCTAAACTCTACTATTCAGGAGGAGAGTATATTGTTGGATCTAATGGCAGTTGGTATAACAGATTATCTTACTTTTGGAAATCCATATTAAAGTGCTTTGATTTTTTAACTTAGGCTATAAGGTGATTGTTCATTTGGGAAATATTACTTACTTTTGGCATGATATGTGGATTTCTCGTTTACCACTTAAAATTGAATTTAGCGAGCTTTATAATATTTGTAGTTTTAAAAATGCGTTGATTAAAGATGTTTATAGAAGAGATTTGGTTCCCCCATGGGAGTTTTCTTTCGATAATATCATAGAAGGGGAAATGTTAAGACAATTAGCTTTACTTAAGGCTAATTTATCATTATATCACATTGACGAGTGTAGTGATTCTATTAATTGGGGTTTGGATAAAAGTCAAGTTTACTCGGTTAATTCCATGTATAACTTATTAAATTTTTCAGGAATTTCATCTCGGTTTTTTAAGTTTATTTGGAAATCTAAATCTCCCCCTAAAGCAAATTTTTTAATGTGGTTAATCACTCATAAGAAGCTTAATACGGTCGAACTTCTAAAGAAGAAGAATATTAGTTTTGATGTTAAGTGTTATTTCTGTAATCTTCTGAATGAAGATGATGATCACTTATTTTTCTCTTGCAATATCACAAATTTTATCCTTAATATGGTTTTAAGGATATTTGTCTTTAATTGCCCTAATCCTTTCAGCAGTTGTGTTGATTATGGGGATTCTTATCTATTTGTTAATAATGTTAGTAAGAGATATGTTATGGATTCATTAGTCACTATCATATGTTGGTTCATTTGGTTTGAGAGAAATCAGAGATTTTTACATTCTAATTCAGTGTCTACGAATAATTTAGTTATTAAGATAGTTTATTTTTGTTTGGAGTGGATGTCTAATTCGCATTACAAGCTATTCGGAAAATTGTTCTTTGAGTGTTTTTTGAGTAAGGTTAGATATAATTTGAATCTATTTATTAGAATCAGCAGATTTTTTCGTAATAGACTTCGTATTGGTTGTTAATTTCATTCATTATTTCTCTTTCTATCTTTTTCTACACATATATGTATGGTATATATATATGTAGGTACATATATATTTGTTCTATAATATATATATCCATACATATATATTTTCATATATATATGTGGCATAAATCACTAATAGTTTGTTGAGTTTTTAGCAGATCCAGGTGGTTGATTAAGAGGTAGAACTTAATGGATAACTGGATGGATTGGTTGCAGTTGTTGGCACTTTCCAGTTATTCAGGTTGATGGATATTATTGTGGAGCTTAGAGGATTGCTGTTTGGATTGAAGATCCGCATTTCATTTGTAGTCTTTTGGGCTTATTAATAGAGAGTCTTTTTATTGTACTTCGTTATTTTTGCCAATACATGAGAGAATGGGTTAATGTATTGGAGTAGATATACTTCATTACCGGGAGGTGGCCTTGCCGGAATTCGACATTGGAGTAGATGGGCGGTGGTTTATCCGGAGCTCATCTATCTACGTTCCCCAACATTCCTTGAGCTGTGTTAGGTTTTATCTTGTATTCTTATGTACTACAGTCGGACTGTATATCTTTGATTTTATTATATATATGTGTGCTCTCTTCTCTTCGGAAGATCACACATTTTTGTTTCGAAAAAATAATAATTAATTATTCTTTAATTATCTCTTATGTCCCATTTTAAAATTACGGGATGTTACATTCCCCCTACTTAAAGGATTTCGTCCACGAAATCTCCAAGTTAAGAAGAATGTATATCTTACCATCCAACATCAATCTACTGAACCATTCAATCATAGGCATCCATTTTCCTTAAAAAGGTTTCTAATGTTTTCATGAACATATGCGTAGTGTGTGTATATGTCCTTACCCAAATACAAAATCAGGCGGTCTACTAATTCAGTTGACCTCTTTAATGCAATTCATGATAGTGCCATGCATCCATTATGTATGCAAAAGAACCCCATTGATACATATAATTTCTATATGAGTGCACAACCATACATTCAAATGCTACATCCATATGATAACACATCAAGTTTCAATTCATATATTTAAAAAAATCCACTCATGTATATGCAATATGAAAGTGACGGAGCCGATCTAGTGCCTAATGTGTGTGTATATGCATCCACGAGCAACCACTAGCAAACACTTACATCCACTTGCATCCACCAAACATAACATGCCTCAAACACATGTTTACATCCATTGGCTTCTACCTAAGGATCGATGATAGGACCGAGAGGATATACTTAAAAGATAAAGACTAGCACACAAATAAACTTTACAGAAAAAGAAAAATCAAGGATATACCCTCAAAAAGGGTATGATGCGCGTATCTAGTCTTCAGCCTTCTAAGTCGAATCTTCTTGAGCTTCCCCCCGTTGTGCTGTGACTGTCTTAACTTCACGATTGCGTAGCTTCTTAATTTCTATTTCCAAAATATGAGTTGGAACTCATTACACTACCGCCTCTCATTCCATCTCCTCTCCTTCTAGTATACTCGAGACTAAAACTTCTGTTGTGTCATGCTAACATTTCCTCAAAAGGTCTTCAAAATTCACTAGAGGGTATTCTATGTAGAAGAACTCTCTATTGAAAATAAACATATGCTAACCATGTTACCAATTGTATTTATTAAGGTGATTAGAGGTCTCTTCTCTACTTAAGTTATCCACTACGTCCATTATCTGAGATTCTTTTCTTTGTGAAGTCCCTATTTGATTCAAAAGCGTAGGTCTTACTCCTAGCGATGCCAACTACTAACTTAACCAAAGGTTTTGAAATCAAGGGTTGATATGTATTCTGAACTTTTCCTTTTCACATAAAGAGGAATCGAAGTCAACCTTTTTCTTCTTAAGGCATCCTCTACGACCTTACCCTTTCTTCTAACATCAAATTGGCGCCTAGTTCCGAGCCGCATGCATCCGTGTATACCGTAAACCTTTTACTACCATAAGGTAGAAGTAAAAACTGGTGTCGTTGTAAGAGCCCTCTTCGATCGTTGGAAAGCGACATCACAATCAATATCCCGAGCAAAGGTTAGATTCTTCTTCATTAATCCAGTTAGTGGGGCTAATACCTTCGGAAAGTGCTTAATGAACTTCCTATATTAGCCCGCTAGTCCAAGAAAGCTTCTTAATTCTGTTGCATTCCTTGGGACCTTTCAGTCTTGCACCGCAACTACTTTTGCGGGATCTACTGCTATCGCTTCTTTGGACCCCACATGCCCAAGAAACCTTACTTCTTCTCTCCAAAAATAACAATTTGGTGAACTTCGCCTTAAGTTGATGTGCTCGAAGTGTATCAATGACTTCTCTTAAATGCAAAGAATGTTCTCCCTCGTTCTTTGAGAAAATCAAGATATTGACCCCGAAGAGTACTATAAACTTATTAAGGAACTCCCTAAACACCCTACTCATCAAGTCAACAAAATAAGCGGGTGCATTCGTCCAACCGAAAGGCATGACGAGCCGCTCAAAGAAACCGTCAGGGGTCCTAAAAGCAGTATTGTCTATACTGTCCTCAGCTACTCCTAGCTGATGAAACCCTGTAACCAAATCTAGTTGGGAGAAGACAAACGCACCTATAAGCTGGTCAAACAAATCATCTATTCTTGGAAGTGGGTGCCTATTTTTCTTAGTCAGCTTGTTTAATTCTCTAAAATCCTCGCATAAGCAAAGTGAACCATTCGCCTTAGTAGTGAACACTACTAGAGCACCCCATTCAGAAATACTCCGCCTTATGAACCCTTTTTCAAGCAACTCTTTAACTTGCTTCTTGAGCTCTTTCCTTTCCTTTGGAGCCATGTGTCGTACGGGTAATGCAACTGGGTTGGTGTCATCAACCAAGTATATGCGGAAATCTATTTCACGTTTTAGGGGTAAACCCTTCACTTCATCAAAGACATCATGATACTCATGGACTACTTGAACCGACTGCAAATTATCAACAGATGTATCAAGAGATTCTAGGTAACTAAGCATGAAAGAACCCTTAGGGTTACACGAGATTTTGAGGGTATTACCGAGGTGAGTCAAAAATCTAACTACCCTCCTTTCACAATCGAGAATGTCACCATTACTGGATAACCAATCAATCCCTAGAATCAACCCATAGCCCATGAAACCAAAAACGTAAGCATTATATCTAAACTCAATGCTTAGTATAGATATTATCAAATCCTAACAAATCATGCATAAATGAGTCGAACCCCCAATAGGATTTGAGACTACAATGGGATCCTCTACCCTACTAGTACTATGGTGCAGAGACTCAACTACGGAAGCAGATAGAAAAGAATGTTAAGCGCCAGAATCGAACAAAGTTCTAATAGGATGATTGAGAAGAAAGACTAAACTTTCAACGAAAACGTTCATACCTCTCTTAGGTACACTAGTAGTGAGAGCATGCAATTGCCCTCTAGAAGATTATGTCCTTTTCCCTTGTCCATGTCCTTCAGGCAATCCTTGATAAGATTCCCTACTTCACCATACTAAAAACAACCACAGAAAAGAAAATTCCTCTTAATGCGGGATCTATTATTTCCACCACCCTTCTTATTTTCCAATACCTTGTTTGTGATTCTTCCACTTTGGCCTCTCTTTTTTCACCTTTGTCCTTCTGCATCAATTAGGCAATATCAACAAGCTTCTTATCCTTGGGCTTGTGCTCCTTAGCTCAAACTCTCTTATTCTCATCCTTACTATCCTTGTGTAGCTTGTTGACAAGTTTCTCGAAACTACCTCCATCGCACGACAACCTACAAAGCTTGAAAGAAGATTAGCCGTAGGTGAAACTACTACAGCCATAGTTGGAGGTTGGGCACTACTTCACCCTCAACATGTGCCGTATGCCTATGAAACAATTGTGAAAAGAAAGGAAGAAGAGATTCAAATAGAGAATTTAAAGGTAGTGCATATGGCTTTGGGGAATATGCGTTTTAAAAATAATACTTTTGTCTTGAAAAATGCTTCGTTAAAACATGTTTTTGAAAATACTTCTTTATAAAAATGCTTTTGAAAATGGGTTTCAAAATGCTTTATCTGTTCTGGTAACCTTCAGCTCTTATACCACGTGTAGCACACCACCCCCATTAAGGTCACTCACAAAGGGAATGCATTAACTTCAGTGGGGTATCGTTAGTGTATAGAACAGATAAATCACAAAACAGACAAAATTTTAAATAGCGGAAAAAATATAAAACTTTATTTCATTGAGAAACAACAGCTTGGTAAAACAGCTTGTACAAAGATTGTTTTCCAACACCAAAACAACCTTACCCATTACAACAAAGCAACGGTGTTGTTTAACAAAATAAAAAAGCATAAAATGACAATGATATTCACCAATAAATCATGAGCCATCCATAGTAATGGAAAAGTGAGTCCAAGACAATACATTGACTATCCTCGAGCTTGGAAATAATATTGAGCTAAGTGGTAATATTCCCTCCCTATGAACTTGGGGGGAGGGGGGAAATGGAAGAAAAGAAAGCGAAACAAAACAGAGTCAGACAAAAAGCCTGGTAAGTCCAGTGACTTTCAGCATGTAAATAGATAAAAGCATCATGACATGAATAAACTGGATACCAGACATAACCATGATGATAAGCATAGAAAGACAACAAATGATGATCGTTAGATATAACAAGTAAGATACACTGAATGCGCTTCGGTTCTCTCTCCGATTTCCTATTTTCTCTGCTCCACCCAACTAGCATCCTAACTAGTGTATTTTATAGAACGATTCGTATTCCCTACTATTGTCCCAACTAGTATCCTGTGAAAAAGGATGTGTATCCCCTACTAGTGTCCCAACTAGTATCCTATGTTATATAATAAGGTGATCCCAACCCCGCAATTGTGGTAGCTTTCGGGTGTACATATAGTATGAGGATCTTACCTCAATCAGCCTAATTGCCATGAAGATGTTAGATGTACCCTTACTACCCTATCGATCGGCTCCCTAATTATATTAATTTTCCTTGTGTCTGTGTCAGTCGGCCATCTCTTGTGTGTAGATACCCTGTGCTGGTCCCTCCATAACATGTATCAATCCCTATGATAGCAACCCGACACGATATAAGATGCACAATGTATACTACTGATGCCCAGTGCCTGATTTATCCACTCCGGAGTACGTGCACGCCCATACTCCGCCGGAACATACACTGCAGCACCCCCTACCGCTATTTTGACTGCTTATAATCAGCACAGTAATTGTGCCACACCCTTCCTAGTTCCGGGTACCGTGATACATCTATGTGGGTTACTGCTGAAATCAGTCCCCGTTACTAGGGTTTTCTAGGGTCTATTCGTATACCCTCCAAATTGGTTATGTGTTATCCATACATTCAAGTTAACATAACCTATCCACACGTCATGTCATGTTGGCTAAGTGACTCTTATTAACTTGACCCTTCTCATTCATCATGTTGTAATTGGTTAAGTGTTTTCTATTAACTTAACTCTGTTCGTTCATCATATTATATTAGTTAAGTGTTTCCCCTTTGCTTAACCCCACTCGTTCATTGGTCAAGTGCAAACTTAACCTTACCACTTGTCATATTATATTGGTTAAGTGTTGCCCTCTTGCGTTACTTAACCTTACCACACATCATGTTATATTGGTTAAGTGTTGTCCTCTTGTGTTAACTTAACCCTACCACTTGTCATGTTACATTGGTTAAGTGTTGCCTTCTTGTGTTACTTAACCCTATCACACATCATGTTGTATTGGTTAAGTGTTGCCCTCTTGTGTTAACTTAACCCTACCATTCTTAGCATGTCCGTTCATTAGCATTAACTCGTTAATTAGTGCCTCAACCTCTCACAATAGAACTATTGTTTGCGGTTGCTAGATGTACCGGGCGGTTTCAGGCAGACTTCTCCCGCAAACTCATTCTAACCTTGGGTTTTGGGCTTAATGCGCTAACCTCTCACATTAGATCTATATTGTTGCGGTCACTGGATGTGCTGGGCGGTTCCGGGCTGTCTTACAACGCAGCTCAATCTAACCTCAGGCTAAGCACGTTCACCTTTAGCCAATTTACATATTTACTATACATCTCCAAGTCTAGATTTTATATGCTAATTATCCCAAATTCACAAAACTGGTTAGGTTCCAATCCCCAAGTTATGCCCAACAAATTCAATTACAAGTTATTAACCAAAATAGGTTACACCCAATCTTCCCAAATTTGCAATAATAGTCATGCCCCAAAATCGCAATATACATTATGCTTGGCGTCCCAACCAATAGTTATGCCTAATCTAGATTTAGTATTCCAATTTACAGTTTTCGCCCAATTTAGATTTAATATTTCAATTTACCCCAAGTTGGCAATAATTAAATTTATACCCCGAATCACACGTTACAAATTATTTTCCACTATTACCAAATAGATATTCCACAATATCCCCGCATTCCAATCTCACGTATAACAAGATTCAGTCTAGATTATAGATTAATCTAGATTCATAAAATAAAGGGGAAGAAAGAAGGAACATAAATGAGAGTAGTCATAAAAATAGGCATTATAATGATAGATCTGTCAAATATAACATTATGGACCTAAGAGGATAACGAATCCGTTAGAATTGAGGTATAACAAAGATAGATCTAAAATAACCTGATAGAAATAACCTTGTAGACATATAAATCGGATATGAATAACATCAAGAACCTAAAAGGGTTATATATCTGACGTTCATAAAGATAGGCATGATTGAATTGATATAATAACTTCCTAGGCATGTAAAATCATAGATTCAATAGAAAATAGGGATAAATCTAAAATGATTGTCTCATCATGAAGCATGGACTTAGATTCTTTTATTACATGCCAAGATTACTATTAGGTATTTAAATCTGAAAATAACGTGAACATACAGAAAAAGAAGAGATCTTGTATTCTGGGATCTGATTTCTGAATTTTTTAAGCTTATCATTTGATGTAGACTTTTAATTTGAAGTTCTTATAATTGATTAAAGTTTATAGAGGAGGCGGCTAAGAGAATTGTGAGTTCAGCAGCATAGATGCGTCATAAGGAATTGTTATGATTTAGGGTTTAGGTTTAGAGATTCATATATAGAAGTGTAGGATCAATTTGAGCCTTTAGATGAACTAGGAGATCGTAAGAACCACACAGCTCGTAGACGGGTCATCCAACAAATCAGAAGAAGACACGTCATCGGAGAACACTCCGGAAGTCTATGCTGGACAGACCTCGGCCTAGGCGCACTTGGCAGGCGCGCCGGTGCATTTTTGTACTGGTGCACTTCGCAAGTGCACCAGTGCATTATGGTCTATTTCCGGTTTTCTAACTTCATTCGTCCATATCTCCTTCATACGATACCCGTTTTACGCAAACTCGGACTCTATCTCTAGCAGAATTCTGAGACCAACACAATGGCGTAACCAGTTTCTTTTAATTCTTCAATTAATAATTAATTAATCTTTAATTATCTCTTATGTCCCGTTTTAAAATTATGGGGTGTTACACAATCCAAATGATTCATCATCTTTCATATTTGTCAATCTACCCCTACTATGCTTAAACTACCCCTACTTCTCTTAGTACTTCGAAACAGCTCTTCTTTTTAACCCTACCGCCAATTCTCTAAATACCCATTAATTTAAACAATTACCCCTATTTTTTACCTACTATAAAGGGTTGGTTTTTGCAGCACCCAATCTAAATGACTCATCATCTTTCATATTTGTCGATCTATCCCTATAATTCTTAAATTATACCTACTTCTCTTAATAATTCAAACCATCCCTTCTTTTTAATCTTACCCCTAATTCTCTAAATAGAACTTACTTACAACAATTACCCCTATAATTTAATTATTGTGAAGGGTTCAGTTTTACATATCCCTTCCTTCCAAATTTACCCCTATTTTTTTACTTATGTGAAGGATTGGTTTTTGTAGCACCCAATCCAAACGATTCATCATCATTCATATTTGTCGATCTACCCCTACCATGCTTAAACTGCACCTACTTCTCTTTTTACTTCGAAACAAGGCTTCTTTTAAATCCTACCCCAAATTCTCTAGATATCCCTTACTTCCAACAATTAGCCCTATTTTTTAACTACTGTGAAGGGTTGGATTTTGCAGCACCCAATCTAAATGATTCATCAACTTTCATATTTGTCGATCTACCCCGACCATGCTTAAACCACCCGTACTTCTCTAAATAATTAAAAACAGTCCTTTTTAATACTACCCCTAATTCTCTATATAACCCTTAAATCCAATAATTACCCCTATTTTTTAACTTCTGTGAAGGGTTTGTTTTTGCAGCACCCAATCCAAATGATACATCATCTATCATATTTGTCGATCTACCCTTACTATGCTTAAACTACCCCTACTTCTCTTAATACTTCGAAGCAGTCCTTCTTTTTAATCCTACCGCTAATTCTCTAAATAGCCCTTACTTCCAACAATTACCCCTATTTTTTAATTATCGTGAAGGGTTGATTTTTGCAGCACACAATCCAAATGATTTATCATCTTTAATATTTGTCGATCTACTCCTACTATGCTTAAACTACCGCTACTTCTCTTAGTACTTCAAAACAATCCTTCTTCTTAAACCGATCCCTATTTCTCTAAATATCCCTTACTTCCAACAATTACCCCTATTTTTTAACTATTGTGATGGGTTGGTTTTTGCAGCACACAATCCAAACGATTCATCGTCTTTCATATTTGTCGATCTACCCCCTACCATGCTTAAACTACCTCTTCTTCTCTCAACTACCCCTACTTCTCTTAATACTTCAAAACAGTCCTTCTTTTTAATCCAACCCCTAATTCTCTAAGTAGCCCTTACTTCCAACAATTACCCCTATTTTTAAACAACCGTGAAGGGTTGGTTTCTGCAGCACCCAATCCAAACGATTCATTATCTTTTATATTTGTCAATATATGCCTACTATGCTTAAACTACCCCTACTTCTCTTAATACATCAAAACAACTATTCTTTTTATTCCTACCCATAATTCTCTAAATACCCATTACTTCCAACAATTTCACCTATTTTTTAACTTCTGTGAACAGTTGGTTTTTGCAGCACCTAATCCAAATGATTCATCATCTTTCATATTTGTCGATCCAATCCAAATGATTCATCATCTTTCATATTTGTCGATCTACCCGTACTATGCTTAAACTACCCATACTATGCTTAAACTACCCATACTTCACTTAAAACTTCAAAACAACCCTTCTTTTTAATTCTACCCCAAATTCTCTAAATAGCCCTTACTTCCTACAATTACGCCTATCTTTTTACTACTATGAAGGGTTAGTATTTGTTGCAACCAATCCAAACGATTCATAATCTTTCATATTTGTCGATCCACCTCTGCTATGCGTGAACTAACCCTACTACTCTTAAAACTTCAAAACAGTCCTTCTTTTTAATTGTAATGACCCGGATTTCTTATGGGCTAATTTTAAATATTTAATACAGGATTTAAATATTGGGTGGATAAAAGAAATGGAATTCTATATTAAGTTATCAATTTAATAATCAATTTCGATTTAATATCATATATATTAAATTATCAAAATCAGGAATCAGCGAATAACTGAATTCAAAGTAAACACTGAATCTGAAACAATTCAGGTATTCAATTCAAACTCCTATTTGAATTAGAATAATAATATTAATTGATTTCCGAAGAATTAATTGTTTTGAAACTAATTTAAATCAAGGAATTAAATTGTTTTGAATTTAATATATCGATTTAAATTTATATAGGCTCTAGATGATCAAATAGGGCTCTGAAAACTGTACCGGTGGTTTCAGAATGGTGGTTTAAGCCTACGAATGATTATTGTTGGGTTCAGAAAGGAGTTCGGCATCATGGGTATTTTAATTAAAGGATATTGGTTTAATTTAAATTAAAATAAAATATCAGTGTTGTGTGGCTCCTCCCTCTCCACAAAACCAAACAACTGTGGCTTCTTTTAAATCCACAAATCAAAACCCAACATGCCTCATTCAGAACCATAGGAGCAAATCAACTGGTGGACTATCTTCCTCCACTCCTTCACGCTATAAACCGCGATGAACACTTCCCCTTTCCCTCTTTAAACCCGTTTCTTCCAGGAGGATAAATTGAAACCGAATGCTTTAAAATCAAATTAAACCACACCTCTTCCTCTTCAAATTGAACACCAGAGTTCGTTATGAAAATCCATTTCCGTTCGATGTTCCAAATCGCGATTCAAGATCGGAAAAATCATGAAGCTCGATGGCCAAGTGGGGATGCTCGCGGAAAGAGGGTCACGATTCAAAGTTGGCACATCCTCTGAAGGCCGACGTCATTGCTGAGGTGTATGCGACTTCGGGAAGGCGCTGTTGGTTTTGAATGCAAAGAGGATCACCGCGAGTTCAAAGGAAAGCAGTAAGGTGGAGGGCGACCTCGGTATTGGGAGTGATTGGAGTTCAAATACTCTGACAATGATTTAGGGTTATCGATAGTGGGATGACGGGGTTTCCAAGCTCGATTTGTGAGGGTGACAATAGTGGGTGATGTAGTTGCAATTAGAAGCCGTAGGTGGAAATTTAGATAAGGAAGATTTGGAGAAAGGGTTTAAGGCAGTGACAGATAGCGTGCTGGGGATTCAAGGATTCGCAGTAATTGATTATGTTGGCATCGTAGGTATTCAGGCAACAAGGTATGATTTTACAAATTTAAAAGTATGGAATAATTTACTTATCCGTTCATAATTTAAACAAATAAATGTTAAATCGATAAATATAAAATCATATGATCATAGGAGTAATCCATTCGAGAAGAATTAAGTTGAAACAATTCAAGTCAATGCTAGACGAGACTAAATGGAATCAGAATGGATATTCGACAAGTAAAATAAATGTGAGTAAATCTCACCTTTTAGAATTTTTTGTTTATATAGTTAAAAATAATTGTCTCTGCTTGTTTGAATGTTGTCTGATGGTTTTAAAATATATATTAGTTATTTTGGACTATTATATATATATATATTGGGTTGATCAATTGGTTGGATTCCCGCAGTCTCATTAGCGGATGCCCGCAGTTTCATAGCGGATGATTACCCTATACGCCCCACGCTATGATTAGTGGATGACCTTCATACCGCGATATCCTGCCTCGAAGCAGGATAGGTATTATTTATGTGCTAACATCTGTGGATGCAGAAAAACAGGTTGGAGGAATCCAACTGGATTCCTCAAAAATATATTATCTGTTGTTGTTTGTTTGATTTCATATATATTCATATATGATGCGTTAAAAATCAAATGATTGAATAATTGGTTGATTTGATTGTTTAAAATATCCCTGGGCTTGAATATTGATTTATAAAAATATCGAAAAGGGTATTTGAAATTTAAAAGGGGAATTCTATTTTTATAAATAGAATTTGAATTTTTAAATGAACTATAGAAAACATTAACTTGTTTTGAATATATATGAACGAATATCGAATTTATAAAGTTGTTATAAATAGAAAGATGGGATTTGAATCGAATTTATAAAGTTGTTATAAATGAAAATATGGGATTTGAATCGAATTTATAAACGTTGTTTATAAATGAAAATATGGGATTTGAATTGAATTTTATAAACGTTGTTTATAAATGGAAAGGTGGGATTTGAATTGAAGTTATAAACGTTGTTTATAAATAATGCTGAGAATTCAAATGGACTTTGAATATAAGGAATTGAAATAGAGATTTGAATATAGAATTCAAATGGACTTTAAACTACAGATTTGAATATAGAATTCAAATGGACTTTAAACTATAGATTTGAATATAGAATTCAAATGGACTTTAAACTATAGATTTGAATATAGAATTCAAATGGACTTTAAACTATAGATTTGAATATAGAAATTCAAATGGACTTTAAACTATAGAATTTGAATAATCGAATTCAAATGGACTTTAAACTATAGAATTTGAATATAGAGAATTCAAATAGACTTTGAATATAGAATTTGAATATAGAATTCAAATAGACTTTGAATATAGAATTTGAATATAGAGAATTCAAATAGACTTTGAATATAGAATTTGAATATAGAATTCAGATGGACTTTGAATATAAGGAATTGAATTAGAATTTGAATATAGAATTCAAATAGACTTTGAATATAGAATTTGAAAATAGAATTCAAAATGAAGTTTAAATAAAGAAATTCAAATAGAATTGAATTGGAATTTGAATAAGAAGTCGATAAGGGAACGAGAGTATAAGTATAATTAGAAATTGTAAATATGCAGATAAAATATATTTGAACATGTCATGTTCAAATATGAAGGTGAAATAGACTGAAAAGTTAAGTAACAGATTTAATTAACAAATTGAGTTAAAACGATTGGTATAGTTAAAATAGATTGGACAGGTATAGACATATAGGAGACAGGTATGGAATAAAGTATAGAAGTGAAATAAATAGAATGCCCGACAAAAAGGTACGTATTTAATTCATATATGAGATTTTATGCGCCGTATCGGCTAGCCGCTTTGCTTTTTCTTTTTCTTTTTGAGATAAGAAGGACCGGGAAAGCTATTTGAAATTTCCCGATGCTCCCGGTACAAAGGAGGTTATGGCGAATTTTTCCGGGAATTTAAGGAGATAGAATATTTTTAAGATAATTTGATAGTTAGAAATCAACGTATCGATATATATAGAAGTCGATAAGGAAACGAACTTAGAAATAGAATAGTATAATTAAAAAAGGAAGTATAAGAATAAAATCTAGTAGGAATAGAAAGAGAAAATGTATATGTGTTTAAAGGTGAATAATTAGTTGTATGGTATTGATTATTCGAGTAAGTAGTCTTGTCTGTTTTGACGTTAAATGTTATTCAGTCAAGGTCTGAGAGGTAATTATACCTCAACTTGGTTAATTTCATGATATACCGATAAGTAGCAAGATTCAGTCTCGAAGATCAATGTGGAATAAGAATTAGTTAAATACTGTATTTGGGTTGTCGTAACGATGTTTTACACAACATCTGTTTTAACCCAAATATGCGCAAAGCTTGGAAATAGGATAATGAATATTTCCTAGTATAGAAAATAAAGGAAGGCGATATATGGAAATGTTTTCCAAATAACGTAAAGGGCCAATATGGTTATTGAAAATATTTGGTTGACAAATATTGATAAAGAAATAGAGAAGAGATTTAATTAATGGAATATTAATTAAAGGCTCACTGATTGTTGGATATTTGGATGAACACTTGTTTTATTCGATAGTTAAATCATCGACTATCGAAACACTTGTTTTTATTCGATAGTTAAATCACAGACTATCGAAGTTTTGACCATCGTTGTCAATATGGAGAGACCGGTTGGATTATTTTCCGAAGAACCACTCCGTATTGGCAGTAGCGTACGAATCAGATTATATAAAGATAATCGAAGACGGAGTAGAGTGCAAGGACTTTTTCTATTTATAGAAATAGTACCTTCGATTCATCCTGTTCCTGGGTGACGTATATGGATGAATGTCTGACAGAGTATTTCCAGAAAGGTCACGTACATTGATTTTTTCAACCGTACCAAGAGTGGAAGCGGAGAAGGAAACTTCTTTTAACTAACACGTAATGTACTGTTGAGGACGTAAATCGGTGATTTGATGGATTTGACGATGTGGCATTCGAAGTGAATCTGGTGTGATGATAAAGCGTAGCTTCTAGCCTCATCAACCGGTAAATGACAGAAATCGGGCAAGCAGCATGGCTATGTAGGTCGCACCTATTAGGGTGTATAATCACCTGATCTAGAGTTTCATTTACTTCTAAAAATCTATTGTCGATGCTGACCCATTCGGGAAACGGTTGCTGATCCCAATCGTTGGTGATATACATTCGATACACTCAAGCGAAATGAGTGGTCGGTCATGTGTGGCTGAGTTGCAAGATGTTCTTGTTGAACTCGATGTATTCTCCTCTAGAGATATACCAGCGGAACGTGGTCCCATACCTTGTCATAGTTGGAAAACCAAATACCCAATACGTGCTTGCGGTTTTGATTGTATATATATGTGGAACGTGAGATGCAAACGTTCCACTAGATTGTTATTTACTTGATTTAGACATTATTATAATATCAAAAGAGTTTTGATATAAAGATAAATCAAGTGTTTGGATTTTCATAAGGGAAAAACCCGTTCCGTGTTATACGGCGTGGTCTTATGAGATATCATTTAGTTTTCTGAAACTGTTTTAAACTGTTTACTCGTACCAGTCCCATGACTGACCCGGAGTTTACTTTGTTGTTTTCCCTAAACTCTTGGGTGCCTAAATTTGTACGGGCAGTCAAGTAATCGGGAATTTACAGATATACTGGAAGAGCTTGGAGCAGGAGGCTTCAGGATCATATAGCTATAGTTATTTCTGCTGTGTTGTAAGTGATGTACTTTGATATTGATGTATATTCAAGTACAGATGTATATTTCAAGTTATGTTATATATATTATATGTTATTCGTTCCGCTGTGAGATTCGTGTTACTCTGATGTTGTGTTCTTCTTCTTCTTCTATTCTAAGTTTCTATCTTATCTATCCTCACCCTCTAACTTCTTTCTATTAATGGTTCGAATTTCCGTGATATTTGGGGTTGGACTTGTGTTTTTGGTCAGCTCAAATTCTACTGGATTTTCGGGACATTACAGTTGGTATCAGAGCTTAGGTTGAGCGAATACCTAGGCTTGTTGGAATGTGCTCATTAGAGATAGGATTAGTAGTATCCTAGAATGAGTTGAGTGTATATATATACGAGAGAGCGTATTTGTTATTTGCTATAAAAACTGTTTTATATTGTGTTGACTTGTCTGTTGAGTGGATTATAAATTTTGGTCGAATCGTGGGACGCCACGAAGTCGATAGGAATTTATAAACACTTAAACAGGAGATTGGACACGATATTGTTTTTAAATAGTTAAGTTGATTGTTAGGATTATAATCAAATTAGATTATAAAAAATGAAATAGTTATATATAACCAATGGAATTTGTATATGAAATCAAATATACAAATAAGATAAATTGAAATTGAATTCTGTAACACCCCACCTCCGTTAAGGTCACTCACAAAGGGAATGCCTTAACTTTGGTGGAGCATTTTAGTAAACAGAACAAAAACTTACAGGACAGATAAAACAGTACTTGAAAAATTTTAACTTTATTACAGCGGAAACAGAAAATTAATATGGTTACATCCTTTCAATTTCAGAATTCAAGTACAAAATATCAGTCTTGTACAAAAGCCTTCAAAATGCATAGTTTAAAATCATAATCCCCATGGAACGGAAGCTATACAGAGCCAAGCCATACTTTAAGCACTTCAAGCAAAGAGAAATCCGGATCAAGCTAAAGTATTTCCCTCCTTGGAAAACCTGGGGGGGAAACGGAAGAAAGGAGGCGAACCAACAAGGGTCAGACAAAAAGTCTGGCAAGTCCAGTGACTTTCAGCATATGAACAGATAATAATAATATGATATGAACATAAAACTGGATGTGAGATAACTATAACAGGTGTAGCAGATATAACAGAAAAACCGAATGATATAAACTATTGTTTTACACTTCTCTGCACTAATACTAGTATAGCAAAATTAGGTGTCACCCTAATGTCTAAATTGAAGCAGGAACGGGTACAGAATACTTTAACAGAAACAGAATGCTAATAATGGGCCTTTACTACCCGATCAGAAACAGACAGAAGAAGAAACATATTTATCCCTATGGAAACAGAATGTGGAATTAGGTGTACACTAGTAATGGGCCTTTACCACCCGAACAGACGGTACCACATAGAAACAGGCAGGTGTTACCACCCAACAGAAACAGACGGTACCAACAGAAACAGACAGAACTAAGCGTACCCTAAAACCCTACCCCAAGCGATCGGCTCCCTAATACATAAATATCCCGTGCCGGCCCCACAGTAGGGTGTATCACTCCCTAAAGTGACAACCAATTGGCACAGACCTATTTACAGATGTCACGGCGTCTTACATCCTCAGAGGCAGACCGGGGTCCATGCACACACATGACCCGGTTGGAACGCACCATCAACACCCCTCGCCATTATCAGAATGAACCACTTATAATTAGTTCAGTAAGCGTGCCCGGACCCTACCTACTGTTGGGTCAAAGTTTTGATACCAGAAAGGGTTACTGACTAATATGGGTCCCAAACAACAGATGACACAAGTAATTCCACTCCTAACCTTTTGTCCCCAGACTAACAGATTTCAGATTAACTTGTTTACAAGTTCAGACATACAGAATTCAGATTTACTAATTCACAAATTAAGTTAACAAGTTTTCAGACTAACAGGTCAGATGTACAGATTTTTCAGATTTGTCTAACTTTGTATTGGGCCTACAGATTCATGGATGGGTTTTACTACATCTATTAATCCCTTTGGTTTAACCCTATTTTCCCCAATACGTTTTAGACGTCATTCTTATCTTAGATTTTGCATTAATTAATTATTAATGCACAGACCTCTCACATTAGGTCGGTAGCTTGTGGCCGCTGTATATGCCGGGCGGTTCCGGGCAGACTTCTGCCACAAGCCAGACCTAACCTCGTGTCTTACGCATGTTATGACTAACTTCTCACATTAGAACTTATTGTTTGCGGCCACTGGATGTGCCGGGCGGTTCCGGGCAGATTTACGCCGCAAACTCATTCAAACCTCGAGTTAGCCATGTTTATCTTTGCGGCCAATTAATTAATAATTTACCGTTTATGCGCACGCCCAATATATATGCCAATTCAGATTATATCAATAACAGGATGATTATATCAACATAGCAGATAACAGATTTTATATGACTTAACGGATTTAACAGATTTAGCAACTTAGCAGATTTTGGCATATAACAGGTTAGGCATTTCAACCGACAAATTTAACAGATTAGGCATTTCAATCTAATTAGCAGTCTAGGAAATATAACAAAACTAGTAGTTTAGGCAACTTGACAAATTAGCAGATTTAGCAAATTTAATATTTCTAAAAGTTCTATTTACATGCCTTGCCCAATCATAAATTGGCCTAAATTCATATGCTTACATAATTGTCATGATTCACAACATATACTCCATGTTTGCATAAGCGCAGAATATGGACATAATTTGCCATATAACATATGTTCCAATTTTTGTTAAACTAGCATTTTACAGCAGATTCACATATAAATTATACCAAATATAACCATTAATTTCAATGCATGCCATATATCCAAAAATCCCTATTTAGGTGTAATCACAATAATAGATATCCTAATTAATGTAAATCTTTACACCTAAGTTTCCATATTTTTTTCTTTTTGAGTCATGAATCATTATGCAAACTATACCCAACAATATAAATCTTTAAATCATATCTTCTAAAAATCATATCTTGACTTTTATATGCATTTTGTCCAAAGTCCCAAATCATATGTAATCTTACAATGGTTCCTCTTTTCTTCTATCATAGAATATGCATAGATCCAAATCTAGTTTACAACATATGCTCATTAATTACAGTTCTAAATTACAACATAACTATGCATACAACATGCATAAATTATATGTTCATAATCAAATTTATGCATATGTCCAATATATTTTATGCCTCAGACCTAAAGTCATACATTCAATTTAGTCTTGTCAAATTTCGCATCATTCATTATTTGTCCCAAAATTTGCGTTCATACGTTCATCTCTTATGAGATTTGGCACAGGCTCGTGGTAGCCTGGCTATAAAAACAGAAAAGAAGAAAAGGGATACAGAACAGTCACAGAAAAACAAATCTGACAGAAGAGAATATATATACAATCTCAGATTCAGAATTAAAAACATATCAAAATTATAATTAACGTTTATAGCGGAAAATAACTGTACTTGCCTTGATTGGATTAAAGAAAGAACTTTAACTTGTTGTAGAATCTTTGCAGAAACTTTAATCTCTAGTTTGAATTGAGTTGCTTAGGCTGATGTTGATTATCTTCTAGTTTTAATTCCAGCAGAGCAGCGACGCCATTTTTAATTTTTTATTAGAAGGAGAGAGCAATGGAGGCTAGAGAATTATGTAAGAAACCTAGGTAGAGTCTAGGGTCATTTTTATAGGGGTTATGAACTGATTAGGACCATTGATGTCGCTTGGATTGATCGTAGCCTTTCATCCTAAGGAGAGACCAATTAGAGCCTGCCACCTAGCCCTAATGACAAAGCAGACTGCAGAAAATCGACCAACATAGAATAGGCCAGCCAGGGTGGACTGGGTTCGACCTGGGTCTAGACCAGGTCGACAGCCCTGTCGACAGCCCTGTCGACCTGGTTAGACCAGGTCGACAGCCCAGTCGACCTGGGTGTCTTAGGCGGGACTTTTCCCGCCCTGGCCAATTGGGCCCGATTTTTAATTTTAGACTTGATTCAGAAACTTCCGGAGGCTGTATCTTCTTCATACGGACTCTGTTTTTCGAAAACTCGGACTCTATTTCGCGTATTTTTCCGAGACGAACGCAATGGCGTATCCCGTTTCCCTTAGTTCTTTGATTTCAAATTAATTATACTTTAATTTGTTAATTCCACAGTTATAGAATACACGGGGTGTTACATTCTCCCCCACTTAAAAGGATTTCGTCCCCGAAATCTTCAAGTTTAAGAAGAATGTGTCCTACCATCCAATCACCCATCTACTCAACCATCATCCACAAGCATCCATTGTCCTTAGAAAACTTCTAATGTTGTATGAACATATGCAAAAGTGTGTGTATATGTTCCTTATCTAATGCAAAGATCAAGCGGTCTACTGATTCAGTTGACCTCCTTAATGCGAATTATGTCAGTGCCATGAGTCCAACATGTATGCAATAGAATTCTGATGATATATATTATTTCTATATGAGTGCACAACCATTCACTCAAATGCAACATCCATGTGCTGAATCAACCAATTTGCATCCACAAGAATTGAAAAATGCTCACCCATCCATATGCAGTATGAGAGTGTTTTCGAGCCGATCTAGTGCCTAGTGTGTGTATATGCATCCACGGGCAACCACTAGCAACCACTTGCATCCACTTGCAACCATCAAACATAACATGTCTCAAACACATGTTTACACCCATTAGTTTCTACCTAAAGTTCAAATATTCGATCGATAGGATACAGTCGAGTGATGGAAGCGAGTACATATAGAACGAAAATTTGGTTCCCATTAGACATGGGTCCTAAGTATCGGCACCAAAGACCGAAACCAATATCAAATTGACACCCTACGAAAACTCAGAATGTATGCGTCATACTTGACGCCTAACACAGATATCCCTCAAACCCCAGTCTCAAACAGATGATCCATAACCCTTATGGGTCTGAGTCTATAGTGGAATTCAGAAATAATACTAGAATTAAAGTGCAGAGTATCGATTACAAAATCAAAATACCAGAATCAGAAAAAGTCTTAACTCCATAATCAGATAAAGAAATTAAACCTACTATAGAGATTTTCCTATTTCTATCCTAGCCACTAGCCTCAAGAGTGTTCGCCTGCCCTCCTTGTCCTCGTCTCTTCGGGCAGTCCCTAGTGAAGTGTCCCATCTCCCCACAGTTGAAGCAAGCACCCTTCCTTTTTCTGCAATCCTTGTTCAGATGAGTTGAGCTCCCACAAGTAAAGCACTTTTTTCCCCTTCTTATCTTCGGGCTTCTCATCCTTCTTTTGTGTTTCCTTTTTGGGCCCCGCTTTCTTATTCTGTGGTTCTTCCTTCTTTGTCTCTTTCGGGCCCTTGTCTTCCTCGTGTAGTAGTGCCATATCCACCAATCTCTCGTAAGTTGCTCCCATGGGTACATGGGTCATGGCTAGGCTGTGCAGTGGCTCATTCAATCTTTAACAAAGCGGAGAGCCTTTTTATGCTGAGTGTTGACTAAATCCAATCCGAATCTTGCTAGTTGGTTGAACTGGTTGACGTATTCCTTGACCGTCATACTTCCTTGCTTAAGAGACAAGAACTTTTCCAATTGTAAACTTCGTTCAGCTTGCGAGAGAAATTTTGTCTCAAACCTTGTTCTGAAATCCATCCATGTCTCAACCGGCCTCTCGGCGTTAGTGACTTCCCACC
Source organism: Allium sativum (assembly GCA_030737875.1). Lineage (NCBI taxonomy): Eukaryota > Viridiplantae > Streptophyta > Magnoliopsida > Asparagales > Amaryllidaceae > Allium > Allium sativum. The sequence continues at coordinate 4,310,568 of JASFAX010000038.1, read as the reverse complement.
AGTAGGAAGCTTCGTCTTTGAGCAGCCATACTGCCAACTGTACCTTCTGCCTATCGTCCACCTCGAAGATAACGAATAGATCCTCGGTTTCTTTGAGCCAATTCCTTGCTTCTACGAATGATTCAGTTCCTTTGAAATCCTTCCCACCCATGGCCCTAAAATCTCTACAGATCTTTGAGAAAGCAATTGCACGGGGAGGGGGTGGAGGAGGGGGATCATTTGCTAGACCTGCAGCGGCGGTCCTAGCCTAAAGATATTGACGAAACCAACCGGGTACATGAACACCCTCTGGTATCTCAGATGCTTCAGACATGCTGGAACGAAAAAGGAAAGGTTCAATACAAAAAGGACTGAAAGAAAGATATATGGCTCTTGGGGATCATGTTTTTCAAAATAAGCTTTATTTTTGAAAATACTTCCTTTCAAAACCTTTTTGAAAACAGTTTTCAAAAACTTTACCCAATCTGGTAACCTTCAGCTCTGATACCAAGTGTAACACCCCACCTCCGTTAAGGTCACTCACAAAGGGAATGCCTTAACTTTGGTGGAGCATTTTAGTAAACAGAACAAAAACTTACAAGACAGATAAAACAGTACTTGAAAATTTTTAACTTTATTACAGCGGAAACAGAAAATTAATATGGTTACATCCTTTCAATTTCAGAATTCAAGTACAAAATATCAGTCTTGTACAAAAGCCTTCAAAATGCATAGTTTAAAATCATAATCCCCATGGAACGGAAGCTATACAGAGCCAAACCATACTTTAAGCACTTCAAGCAAAGAGAAATCCGGATCAAGCTAAAGTATTTCCCTCCTTGGATAACCTGGGGGGGGGAAACGGAAGAAAGGAGGCGAAACAACAAGGGTCAGACAAAAAGTCTGGCAAGTCCAGTGACTTTCAGCATATGAACAGATAATAATAATATGATATGAACATAAAACTGGATGTGAGATAACTATAACAGGTGTAGCAGATATAACAGAAAAACCGAATGATATAAACTATTGTTTTACACTTCTCTGCACTAATACTAGTATAGCAAAATTAGGTGTCACCCTAATGTCTAAATTGAAGCAGGAACGGGTACAGAATACTTTAACAGAAACAGAATGCTAATAATGGGCCTTTACTACCCGATCAGAAACAGACAGAAGAAGAAACATATTTATCCCTATGGAAACAGAATGTGGAATTAGGTGTACACTAGTAATGGGCCTTTACCACCCGAACAGACGGTACCACACAGAAACAGGCAGGTGTTACCACCCAACAGAAACAGACGGTACCAACAGAAACAGATAGAACTAAGCGTACCCTAAAACCCTACCCCAAGCGATCGGCTCCCTAATACATAAATATCCTGTGTCGGCCCCACAGTAGGGTGTATCACTCCCTAAAGTGACAACCAATTGGCACAGACCTATTTACATATGTCACGGCGTCTTACATCCTCAGAGGCAGACCGGGATCCATGCACGCACATGACCCGGTTGGAACGCACCATCAACACACCTCGCCATTATCAGAATGAACCACTTATAATTACTTCAGTAAGCGTGCCCGGACCCTACCTACTGTTGGGTCAAAGTTTTGATACCAGAAAGGGTTACTGACTAATATGGGTCCCAAACAACAGATGACACAAGTAATTCCCCTCTAACCTTGTGTCCCCAGACTAACAGATTTCAGATTAACTTGTTTACAAGTTCAGACATACAGAATTCAGATTTACTAATTCACAAATTAAGTTAACAAGTTTTCAGACTAACAGGTCAGATGTACAGATTTTTCAGATTTGTCTAACTTTGTATTGGGCCTACAGATTCATGGACGGGTTTTACTACATCTATTAATCCCTTTGGTTTAACCCTATTTTCCCTAATACGTTTTAGACCTCATTCTTATCTTAGATTTTGCATTAATTAATTATTAATGCACAGACCTCTCACATTAGGTCGGTAGCTTGTGGCCGCTGGATATGCCGGGCGGTTCCGGGCAGACTTCTGCCACAAGCCAGACCTAACCTCGTGTCTTAAGCATGTTATGACTAACTTCTCACATTAGAACTTATTGTTTGCGGCCACTGGATGTGCCGGGCGGTTCCGGGCAGATTTACGCCGCAAACTCATTCTAACCTCGAGTTAGCCATGTTTATCTTTGCGGCCAATTAATTAATAATTTACCGTTTATGCGCACGCCCAATATATATGCCAATTCAGATTATATCAATAATAGGATGATTATATCAACATAGCAGATAACAGATTTTATATGACTTAATGGATTTAACAGATTTAGCAACTTAGCAGATTTTGGCATATAACAGGTTAGGCATTTCAACCGACAAATTTAACAGATTAGGCATTTCAATCTAATTAGCAGTCTAGGAAATATAACAAAACTAGTAGTTTAGGCAACTTGACAAATTAGAAGATTTAGCAAATTTAATATTTCTAAAAGTTCTATTTACATGCCTTGCCCAATCATAAATTGGCCTAAATTCATATGCTTACATAATTGTCATGATTCACAACATATACTCCATGTTTGCATAAGCGCAGAATATGGACATAATTTGCCATATAACATATGTTCCAATTTTTGTTAAACTAGCATTTTACAGCAGATTCACATATAAATTATACCAAATATAACCATTAATTTCAATGCATGCCATATATCCAAAAATCCCTATTTAGGTGTAATCACAATAATAGATATCCTAATTAATGTAAATCTTTACACCTAAGTTTCCATATTTTCTTCTTTTTGAGTCATGAATCATTATGCAAACTATACCCAACAATATAAATCTTTAAATCATATCTTCTAAAAATCATATCTTGACTTTTATATGCATTTTGTCCAAAGTCCCAAATCATATGGAATCTTACAATGGTTCCTCTTTTCTTCTATCATAGAATATGCATAGATCCAAATCTAGTTTACAACATATGCTCATTAATTACAGTTCTAAATTACAACATAACTATGCATACAACATGCATAAATTATATGTTCATAATCAAATTTATGCATATGTCCAATATATTTTATGCCTCAGACCTAAAGTCATACATTCAATTTAGTCTTGTCAAATTTCGCATCATTCATTATTTGTCCCAAAATTTGCGTTCGTACGTTCATCTCTTATGAGATTTGGCACAGGCTCGTGGTAGCCTGGCTATAAAAACAGAAAAGAAGAAAAGGGATACAGAACAGTCACAGAAAAACAAATCTGACAGAAGAGAATATATATACAATCTCAGATTCAGAATTAAAAACATATCAAAATTATAATTAACGTTTATAGCGGAAAATAACTGTACTTGCCTTGATTGGATTAAAGAAAGAACTTTAACTTGTTGTAGAATCTTTGTAGAAACTTTAATCTCTAGTTTGAATTGAGTTGCTTAGGCTGATGTTGATTATCTTCTAGTTTTAATTCCAGCAGAGCAGCGACGCCATTTTTATTTTTTTATTAGAAGGAGAGAGCAATGGAGGCTAGAGAATTGTGTAAGAAACCTAGGTAGAGTTTAGGGTCATTTTTATAGGGGTTATGAACTGATTAGGACCATTGATGTCGCTTGGATTGATCGTAGCCTTTCATCCTAAGGAGAGACCAATTAGAGCCTGCCACCTAGCCCTAATGACAAAGCAGACTGCAGAAAATCGACCAACATAGAATAGGCCAGCCAGGGTGGACTGGGTTCGACCTGGGTCTGGACCAGGTCGACAGCCCTGTCGACAGCCCTGTCGACCTGGTTAGACCAGGTCGACAGCCCAGTCGACTTGGGTGTCTTAGGCGGGATTTTTCCCGCCCTGGCCAATTGGGCCCGATTTTTAATTTTAGACTTGATTCAGAAACTTCCGGAGGCTATATCTTCTTCATACGGACTCCAGTTTTCGAAAACTCGGACTCTATTTCGCGTATTTTTCCGAGACGAACGCAATGGCGTAACCCGTTTCCCTTAGTTCTTTGATTTCAAATTAATTATACTTTAATTTGTTAATTCCACAGTTATAGAATACACGGGGTGTTAAAAATTCCAACCAGAATTAAGAATTTAAAATCCTGAGAGTTTGGAAAATATTTTCTAAATGAAGTTTGAAAGAAATAAAGCACTGAACTCATTCAGTGGTTGGAAAATAATTCTGATAATGGTCGCAACATCACCAGTGTTCATTTTCGAGTTTCTAAGTGACGAATTGCTGCCTTAGAAAAGTTTTCGATGGAAATTTGTTTGGAAAGAAACAAGTTGTTTGAAAATTCAAATGTTTTGAATTTGAGATAGATATAAATATATGTATATATTTATATTACTTCAAAGGGATTTGAAATGGGTTTTGAATAAAGGATTTCAAATAGGAATTGAGAATAAGAAATTCAAATAGAATTTGAATAGAAGAAATTCAAATAGAAATTGAATAGAAGGAAATTCAAATATAGAGTTTGAATAAAGAAATTCAAATGGAATTTGAATATTGTAGATGTAGAGGACTTAAATATTTGAAGAGAAATAGATCGGGAATATTATGTTGAAATGGAAAAATGGATTAGATATATATTAAAAATATATCAGAATGGAGTTGAATTTATTATAAACGAAGTTAAAACGTTTATATTTATAAATATAATTAAAACAAGCTCGTCGTAGCGCGGCAGTTCGTAAATTGGCGACTCGAACTTCAATCGAGTATACATGACTCAAATTAAGTCGGAATTCTTTGAAACAAGAATCGTCGGGACCGGTTGAACAATAGTTTTCTAATGAAAGAGAAAAATCTGGATTTCGTCGTATAGATTTTGAGTTATGTCAAAATCAAATTTTATGAAAAGCAGCGCCAGAAACCATTAAAAACCACAATGGTTTATATATATAAGTAAAAGGATTTTTAAAGTAAATAAAATCCGAATGGCCATGAGGAAAATATAGACTTCAGTTATAAAATAAATATGAACTCCAGTGAAGTAAGTGAAATGATTTTTAAGACAAAAATCATATTTTAAATAGTTAAATAGAATTAACTAAATTGGAAAAATAATTAGTTAAAGGAAATTTGAGTCGAAATTGGGTTTTTGGATAAAGAGATTGAGAATTTATATTCGAAATCGAATATATAACTTGAGTTGAAAATATAGTTAGATTGGTTTATAATTTAGTTGACTTATATTTGAACAAGTTATATTCAAATAAAAGGGTGGAATAGGCAAAACGGTTAATTAGCAACTAGTTAAATGGGAATTTGAATGATTGAAATTAAATTTAACTTAAGTAAGTTAAATGGATTGAAATAAATAAATTGAGTAAAATCAATGTGAATAAAATATGAATTGGGTGTGAATAAAGGATAAACCAAAAGAGATAAAAGGAAATATATTTGTAACACAAATACAAAGGAAGTTATGAGCAAACAAATAGAATTTAAAAAGGAAATATTTGTAAAAACATTTACAAATAGATTAAATGGAAATATTTATTTATAGAAAATAAATTGAATGTTATAAATGAGATATTTATTTGTTAAATAAATAGAATTTAATCAAGGAATATTTAGAAGATGAATAGAAAATGGAAATCTGTTTTTAACAGATAAATAGAAAAGATTAATTTATAAATAACAGTTATAAATTAAATTAAATATTTATCATTCGACAAATGGAATATATAAGTCTGAACTTATATAGAGAAGAGATATCGGTTTTTAACACCGATAGTTTTAAATAGAAGGGGTACGCAACACTTGTATAAGTGAAGTAACGTTATTAAAGAGAACATTTATAAAGTGAAGAACCGTTACCAAAAGTAAATCTTTATAAATGAATAAACGTTATCAAATAGGAGTTATTCGAATAGGAGAAGTCGATTGGAGTTAGAGAAATCGATTAGAGTTAGAATAAATCGATTAAAGTAAGAGTTAACCAGTTAGAGTTAATCAGTTAGGGTTAATCCGTAGGGTCAATTGAATATTAGTTATTCAATTAGAATTTATCGAATATTTGTTATTCAAATAAAGAGTTAACCAGATAGAGAGAATTGAACATAGTTAATCGAATTAAGATTTAATTGAATGTTAGTTATTCAGTTAAAAGTTGATCGAATATAGTTATTGAGATAGGGTTAGTCAAACATAGTTACTCAGGATAAGTGCCATTTCGTACGACTGCTAGCGTAATTCGCAGGGCTGCAGATAGCCTGGGGCGGTCGGATGTTTCCTGGGGGAATCAGGCGTAACCATTGTGATCGCTGCGATCTAGAGTCAAGCGAAAGGAGTTATCGAATATAGTTTATTCGAATAGAGTTAAAGGAATTATCGAATTTGGTAAATCGAAGGAGTTATCGAATTTAGTTATTCGATGGGGTTTATCGAAAAGAGTTGAATCCAATAGAGTTAATTGATAAGAGTAAATCGAATATAGTTTATTCAAAGAAAGGTCTTCGAATCTAGTTATTCGAAAGAGAGATTATCGAATATAGTTATTCGAAGGGAGGAGTTATCGAATAAGGATTTTTTCGAAAGAGAGTTACGTAAGGAAGTTTGAAATGTTGAGTATCAACATAAATAAATTTTAAAAAGATAAATGGGTTTGTAGCACTTTTTCCACCTTAGCAATTTCGAGGACGAAATTATTTTAAGTGGGGAAGATTGTAATGACCCGGATTTCTTATGGGCTAATTTTAAATATTTAATACAGGATTTAAATATTGGGTGGATAAAAGAAATGGAATTCTATATTAAGTTATCAATTTAATAATCAATTTCGATTTAATATCATATATATTAAATTATCAAAATTAGGAATCAGCGAATAACTGAATTCAAAGTAAACACTGAATTAGAAACAATTCAGGTATTCAATTCAAACTCCTATTTGAATTAGAATAATAATATTAATTGATTTCCGAAGAATTAATTGTTTTGAAACTAATTTAAATCAAGGAATTAAATTGTTTTGAATTTAATATATCGATTTAAATTTATATAGGCTCTAGATGATCAAATAGGGCTCTGAAAACTGTACCAGTGGTTTCAGAATGGTGGTTTAACCCTACGAAGGACTATTGTTGGGTTCAGAAAGGAGTTCGGCATCATGGGTATTTTAATTAAAGGATATTGGTTTAATTTAAATTAAAATAAAATATCAGTGTTGTGTGGCTCCTCCCTCTCCACAAAACCAAACAACTGTGGCTTCTTTTAAATCCACAAATCAAAACCCACCATGCCTCATTCAGAACCATAGGAGCAAATCAACTGGTGGACTATCTTTCTCCACTCCTTCACGCTATAAACCGCGATGAACACTTCCCCTTTCCCTCTTTAAACCCGTTTCTTCCAGGAGGATAAATTGAAACCGAATGCTTTAAAATCAAATTAAACCACACCTCTTCCTCTTCAAATTGAACGCCAGAGTTCGTTATGAAAATCCATTTCCGTTCGAAGTTCCAAATCGCGATTCAAGATCGGAAAAATCATGAAGCTCGATGGCCAAGTGGGGATGCTCGCGGAAAGAGGGTCGCGATTCAAAGTTGGCACATCCTCTGAAGGCCGACGTCATTGCTGAGGTGTATGCGACTTCGGGAAGGCGCTGTTGGTTTTGAATGCAAAGAGGATCACCGCGATTTCAAAGGAAAGCAGTAAGGTGGAGGGCGACCTCGGTATTGGGAGTGATTGGAGTTCAAATACTCTGACAATGATTTAGGGTTATCGATAGTGGGATGACGGGGTTTCCAAGCTCGATTTGTGAGGGTGACAATAGTGGGTGATGTAGTTGCAATTAGAAGCCGTAGGTGGAAATTTAGATAAGGAAGATTTGGAGAAAGGGTTTAAGGCAGTGACAGATAGCGTGCTGGGGATTCAAGGATTCGCAGTAATTGATTATGTTGGCATCGTAGGTATTCAGGCAACAAGGTATGATTTTACAAATTTAAAAGTATGGAATAATTTACTTATCCGTTCATAATTTAAACAAATAAATGTTAAATCGATAAATATAAAATCATATGATCATAGGCGTAATCCATTCGAGAAGAATTAAGTTGAAACAATTCAAGTCAATGCTAGACGAGACTAAATGGAATCAGAATGGATATTCTACAAGTAAAATAAATGTGAGTAAATCTCACCTTTTAGAATTTTTTGTTTATATAGTTAAAAATAATTGTCTCTGCTTGTTTGAATGTTGTCTGATGGTTTTAAAATATATATTAGTTATTTTGGACTATTATATATATATATATTGGGTTGATCAATTGGTTGGATTCCCGCAGTCTCATTAGCGGATGCCCGCAGTTTCATAGCGGATGATTACCCTATACGCTCCACGCTATGATTAGTGGATGACCTTCATACCGCGATATCCTGCCTCGAAGCAGGATAGGTATTATTTATGTGCTAACATCTGTGGATGCAGAAAAACAGGTTGGAGGAATCCAACTGGATTCCTCAAAAATATATTATCTGTTGTTGTTTGTTTGATTTCATATATATTCATATATGATGTGTTAAAAATCAAATGATTGAATAATTGGTTGATTTGATTGTTTAAAATATCCCTGGGCTTGAATATTGATTTATAAAAATATCGAAAAGGGTATTTGAAATTTAAAAGGGGAATTCTATTTTTATAAATAGAATTTGAATTTTTAAATGAACTATAGAAAACATTAACTTGTTTTGAATATATATGAACGAATATCGAATTTATAAAGTTGTTATAAATAGAAAGATGGGATTTGAATCCAATTCATAAAGTTGTTATAAATGAAAATATGGGATTTGAATCGAATTTATAAACGTTGTTTATAAATGAAAATATGGGATTTGAATTGAATTTTATAAACGTTGTTTATAAATGGAAAGGTGGGATTTGAATTGAAGTTATAAACGTTGTTTATAAATAATGCCGAGAATTCAAATGGACTTTGAATATAAGGAATTGAAATAGAGATTTGAATATAGAATTCAAATGGACTTCAAACTATAGATTTGAATATAGAATTCAAATGGACTTTAAACTATAGATTTGAATATAGAATTCAAATGGACTTTAAACTATAGATTTGAATATAGAAATTCAAATGGACTTTAAACTATAGAATTTGAATAATCGAATTCAAATGGACTTTAAACTATAGAATTTGAATATAGAGAATTCAAATAGACTTTGAATATAGAATTTGAATATAGAGAATTCAAATAGACTTTGAATATAGAATTTGAATATAGAATTCAAATGGACTTTGAATATAAGGAATTGAAATAGAATTTGAATATAGAATTCAAATAGACTTTGAATATAGAATTTGAAAATAGAATTCAAAATGAAGTTTAAATAAAGAAATTCAAATAGAATTGAATTGGAATTTGAATAAGAAGTCGATAAGGGAACGAGGGTATAAGTATAATTAGAAATTGTTAATATGCAGTTAAAATATATTTGAACATGTCATGTTCAAATATGAAGGTGAAATAGACTGAAAAGTTAAGTAACAGATTTAATTAACAAATTGAGTTAAAACGATTGGTATAGTTAAAATAGATTGGACAGGTATAGACATACAGGAGACAGGTATGGAATAAAGTATAGAAGTGAAATAAATAGAATGCCCGACAAAAAGGTACGTATTTAATTCATATATGAGATTTTATGCGCCGTATCGGCTAGCCGCTTGGCTTTTTCTTTTTCTTTTTCGTTTTGAGATAAGAAGGACCGGGAAAGCTATTTGAAATTTCCCGATGCTCCCGGTACAAAGGAGGTTATGGCGAATTTTTCCGGGAATTTAAGGAGATAGAATATTTTTAAGATAATTTGATAGTTAGAAATCAACGTATCGATATATATAGAAGTCGATAAGGAAACGAACTTAGAAATAGAATAGTATAATTAAAAAAGGAAGTATAAGAATAAAATCTAGTAGGAATAGAAAGAGAAAATGTATATGTGTTTAAAAGTGAATAATCAGTTGTATGGTATTGATTATTCGAGTAAGTAGTCTTGTCTGTTTTGACGTTAAATGTTATTCAGTCAAGGTCTGAGAGGTAATTATACCCCAACTTGGTTAATTTCATGATATACCGATAAGTAGCAAGATTCAGTCTCGAAGATCAATGTGGAATAAGAATTAGTTAAATACTGTATTTGGGTTGTCGTAACGATGTTTTACACAACATCTGTTTTAACCCAAATATGCGCAAAGCTTGGAAATAGGATAATGAATATTTCCTAGTATAGAAAATAAAGGAAGGCGATATATGGAAATGTTTTCCAAATAACGTAAAGGGCCAATATGGTTATTGAAAATATTTGGTTGACAAATATTGATAAAGAAATAGAGAAGAGATATAATTAATGGAATATTAATTAAAGGCTCACTGATTGTTGGATATTTGGATGAACACTTGTTTTATTCGATAGTTAAATCATCGACTATCGAAACACTTGTTTTTATTCGATAGTTAAATCACAGACTATCGAAGTTTTGACCATCGTTGTCAATATGGAGAGACCGGTTGGATTATTTTCCGAAGAACCACTCCGTATTGGCAGTAGCGTACGAATCAGATTATATAAAGATAATCGAAGACGGAGTAGAGTGCAAGGACTTTTTCTATTTATAGAAATAGTTCCTTCGATTCATCCTGTTCCTGGGTGACGTATATGGATGAATGTCTGACAGAATATTTCCAGAAAGGTCACGTACATTGATTTTTTCAACCGTACCAAGAGTGGAAGCGGAGAAGGAAACTTCTTTTAGCTAACACGTAATGTACTGTTGAGGACGTAAATCGGTGAATTGAGGGATTTGACGATGTGGCATTCGAAGTGAATCTGGTGTGATGATAAAGCGTAGCTTCTAGCCTCATCAACCGGTAAATGACAGAAATCGGGCAAGCAGCATGGCTATGTAGGTCGCACCTATTAGGCTGTATAATCACCTGATCTAGAGTTTCATTTACTTCTAAAAATCTATTGTCGATGCTGACCCATTCGGGAAACAGTTGCTGATCCCAATCGTTGGTGATATACATTCGATACACTCAAGCGAAATGAGTGGTCGGTCATGTGTGGCTGAGTTGCAAGATGTTCTTGTTGAACTCGGTGTATTCTCCTCTAGAGATATACCAGCGGAAGGTGGTCCCATACCTTGTCATAGTTGGAAAACCAAATACCCAATACGTGCTTGCGGTTTTGATTGTATATATATGTGGAACGTGAGATGCAAACGTTCCACTAGATTGTTATTTACTTGATTTAGACATTATTATAATATCAAAAGAGTTTTGATATAAAGATAAATCAAGTGTTTGGATTTTCATAAGGGAAAAACCCGTTCCGTGTTATACGGCGTGGTCTTATGAGATATCATTTAGTTTTCTGAAACTGTTTTAAACTGTTTACTCATACCAGTCCCATGACTGACCCGGAGTTTACTTTGTTGTTTTCCCTAAACTCTTGGGTGCCTAAATTTGTACGGGCAGTCAAGTAGTCGGTAATTTACAGATATACTGGAAGAGCTTGGAGCAGGAGGCTTCAGGATCATATAGCTATAGTTATTTATGCTGTGTTGTAAGTGATGTACTTTGATATTGATGTATATTCAAGTACAGATGTATATTTCAAGTTATGTTATATATATTATATGTTATTCGTTCCGCTGTGAGATTCGTGTTACTCTGATGTTGTGTTCTTCTTCTTCTTCTATTCTAAGTTTCTATCTTATCAATCCTCACCCTCTAACTTCTTTCTATTAATGGTTCGAATTTCCGTGATATTTGGGGTTGCACTTGTGTTTTTGGTCAGCTCAAATTCTACCGGATTTTCGGGTCATTACATTAATCCTACCCCTATTTCTCAAAATAGCCCTTATTTCCAACAATTACGTCTATCTTTTTTCTACTGTGAAGGGCTGGTTTTTATAGCACCCAATCCAAACGATTCACAATCTTTCATATTTGTCGATCTACGCCTACTATGTTTAAACTACTGCTACTTCTCTTAATACTTCAAAACAACCCTTCTATTTAATCCTACCCCTAATTCTCGAAATAACCATTGCCTCAAACAATTACCGCTATTTTTTAACTACTGTGAAGGGTTGGTTTTTGCAGCACCCAATCCAAACGATTCATCATCTTTCATTTTTGTCGATCTACCCCTACTATGCTTAAACTACCCCTACTTCTCATAATACTTCAAAACAGCTATTCTTTTTAATCCTAAACCTAATTCTCTAAATATCCCTTTTTTCCAACATTTACCCCTATTTTTTAACTAATGTGAAGGGTTGGTTTTTGCAGCACCCAATCCAAATGATTCATCATCTTTCTTATTTGTCGATCTACTCCTACTATGCTTAAACTACCCCTACTTCTCTTAGTACTTCGAAACAGCCCTTCTTTTTAATCCTAACCTTAATTCGGTAAATAGCCCTTACTTCCAACATTTACCCCTATTTTTTACCTACTGTTAAGGGTTGGTTTTTGCAGCACCCAATCCAAATGATTCATCATCTTTCATATTTGTCGTTCTACCCCTATTAAGCTTAAACTACACCTAATTATCTTTTTACTTCAAAAAAACCCTTCGGTTTAATCCAACCCCTAATTCTTTAAATAGCCCTTACTCCCAACAATTACCCCTATTTTTTAATAATTGTGAAGGGTTGGGTTTTACAGCACACAATCCTAACGATTCATCATCTTTCATATTTGTCGATCTACCCCTATTATCCTAAATAGCCCCTACATCTCTTACTACTTCAAAACAACTTTTCTTTTTAATCCTACCCCTAATTCTCTAAAGAGCCCTTCCTTCCGTCAATTACCCATATTTTTTTACTAATCTAAAGGATTGGTTTTTGTAGCACTGTAACACCCCACCTCCATTAATATCACTCACAAAGGGAATGCATTAAGTTTAGTGGGGGTCCTAACAGTATAAAACCGATAAAATTATAAAACTAACAAATTTAAGCAGCAGAAAACAATTAGAACTTTTATTCCATAGTAGCATAACAGGATAAACTTTCATAAGGGTTGTTTCAAACATCAACACCAAAACATCAAAACCCATTACATCAAATATATGTCTTGTTTCTCAAAAGAAGCATAATACAAAATAACATAACATAGTTCCCCAATTAAGTAGCAGCCAGCAATAGCAGTAAAGCAAAGAGTCCAAAGCAATACATCATAATCTTCGAGCTTGAAAAGAATCTTAACTAAGCAGTGGTATTCACTCCCTGTGGACCTGCGGGGAGGGGGGAAATGAAAGACAGAAGGTGAAACAAAAACAGAGTCAGACATAAAGCCTGGTAAGTCTAGTGACTTTCAGCATGTAAACAGGTAAAGGTATAATGACATGAATAAACTGGACACAAGATGTAACCATGATAATAAGCATCGCAGGGTATCGAGATAAGCAAAAGATAAGACTAGAACATGATAAGGTATCGTACTGATTCCTAATTTCTCTGCACCACCTAACTAGTGTTCAACTAATGCCATTTGTCACAAAACAAGATAAGTGATCCCCATTTCCCACATGACAGTTTATAGGTATATATCTCGTGATGAGGGTCCCACCTCATATTGACAGTTTACATGTCTCTACCGTACCTATCTTAATTGATCGGCTCCTACTCATAACGTGACGCATGTGTTTGTATCAACTCGGCCCCTACTTGTAGATACCCGTGCTCGTCCCACTATACGGTGTATCATTTCCTAGGGTGGCAACCCGATACAGTTCTAGAGTGCACAGCTTTTTACCGACTTGGCACTCAGTGTCTAAATTTTCCCATGTAGGAATTACGTGCACGCCCGTAATCCATCGGAACCTGCACTGTTGTACCACCTACCGCTATTTTGACCGCTTTTAATCAGAACAGTAATCGTGCCCCACCCTGCCTAGCTCAGGGTCCCGTTGATACCTAATTGGGGTTACTGCTGAAAAGGGTCCCGCTACTAGGATTTTCCTAGGGTCTATTCGTATAACCCCATATTGGTTAACTGTTATCAATCAACCAATTCAAGTTTACTTAACCCACCCATTAATTATGTTATAATGGTTAAGTGTCATTAATCCAGTCGAGTTACTTAACCCACCCACGTGTCATGTCATATTGGTTAAGTGTTGCATGTTGACTTAACCCTACCATACATAACTTGTTTGTTTAGCGTTAAATATTTATTAATGCATCAACCTCTCATATTGAACTTATTTGCGGTAGCTGGATTGTGCCGGGCGGTTCCGGGCAGTCTTACACCGCAAACCCATTCCAACCTCAGGTTCAAGCATTCAATGCGCTAACCTCTCACATTAGACTTGTTGTTTGCGGTTTATGGATGTGTCTGGCGGTTCCGGGCAATCTTACACCACAAACTCATTCTAACCTCGTGTTAGGCATTATTACCCATCTAATCTTCGCCGTTGACCTCTCACATTAGATTATTGTCGTTGCGGTTGCTAGATGTGCCGGGTCTTTCCAGGCAGCCTTACACCACAACTCAAATCTAACCTCTTGATTTACAATTTTTGCATGCCAATTATCATATGTCCAATTATTGATTTACATGCCAAATTACATATACCCAATAATTGATTTACATGCTAAATTACGTATGCCCAAATGCTGATTTACATGCCAATTTACATATGCCCAAATATTGATTTACATACCAATTTACATATGCCTATATATTGATTTATATGCGAATTTACCCAAACTTGCAATTATAATAATAATAACACCCCATATCCATCACAAATTATGCCCAATAATTCCACCAAACATGTTATGCCCATAAATTCATCCAAATAGGCAATACCCAATATTCCCTGCATTCCAAATGTTCGTATTTCGCGATTTCAGCCTAGGTTCGAAGTTAACCTAGGTTCAATAAAACAAAATAAATAGGGGGATATAGAAGTTGCATAAAATAAGAACAGAGAGAAAATAGGCATGAAAATATCATCACAGGCAGGAAGGCTAAGACTTTATAAGAACATCATCGTGAACATGAAAAAATGATGTACAACAAGATAAACCAATGATAATAGCATCATGAGAATAAGAATAGAAGCAAAAGAACAACTTAGAATTAGGCATAGTCTCAATTTCATATTATTACATGTCAAGACTAGATTTAGGGGTTGAAATCTAAAAATAACTGAAGTTACAACGTTTGGATTAGAAATAAATAATTGAATTGCTTGTTGTTGTTGAAGAATTCTAACTTGATATTGATTAATCCTCTAGGTTGATGAAGAACTTTTTGATTTAATTTAGGGTTTAGTGGCGGCTAGGTTTAGATGAGAGTTTGGCTGCATGGAGGCGTCGTGAGAGTGAATAATAGAATTACGGTTTAGGTTTGGATATGTATTTATAGGTGTGTTAGGCAAACCATGGCCTTTAGATTAGCATACGAGACATCATAGCCATCTAAACCAAAGAGACATGTCACCCAGCCAACTGCAGTGCGACACATAAGCCCAAAAACACAAAATTTCGTCATAGACCATTCTAGGCCGACGGGGTCGATTCGAAACACCCTGAGTTGACCTTGGGGTCGCTGGCTCGACCCATAAAATAGTTCTGGTTGGCATTTTCCCTTCCTGCTTCCGTTCTTTTGAATTTTTTTCTTAATTTTAGGTTGATTTTTATTTTACTAATTTATATATACACTTATTTTTCCCTTATATGTATACAAATTTCCAAGGTCTTTAACTTTCTCATACATTATCTGTTTAATGCAAACTTTGGATCCATCTTGACCAGAATTTTAAGACGAACGCAGGGGTATAGTCTGTTTTACTTAATTCTCACTTTTAAAATTAAGTATTCTTTTAATTCGTCTATTAATATTCATAGAAAAATATGGGGTGCTACAAGCACATAATCCAAATGATTTATCATCATTCATATTTGTCGATCTACCCCTACTATGCTTAAACTGCACCTACTTCTCTTTATACTTCAAAACAACCCTTCTTTTTAACCCTATCCCTAATTCTCTAAATAGCCCTTACTTCCGACAATTAACCATATTTTTTAACTACTGTGAAGGATTGGATTTTGAAGCACCCAATCTAAATGATTCATCATCTTTCATATTTGTCGATCAACCCTTACCATGCTTAAACTACCCATACTTCTCTTAAAAATTCAAAACAGTCTTTCTTTTTAATCCTACCCCTAATTCTCTATATAGCCCTTAAATCCAACAATTACCCTTATTTTTTTACTTCTGTGATGGGTTGGTTTTTAAGGCACCCAATACAAATGATTCATCATCTTTCATATTTGTCGATCTACCCCTACAATGCTTAAACTACCCCTACATCTCTTAATACTTCGAAAAAGTCCTTCTTTTTAATCGTACCTCTAATTCTTTAAATAGCCCTTACTTCCAACAATTACCCCTATTTTTAATTACCATGAAGGGTGGGTTTCTGCAGCATACAATCCAAATGATTTATCATCTTTAATATTTGTCGATCTACTCCTACTATGGTTAAACTACCCCTACTTCTCTTAATACTTCAAAACAACCCTTCTTATTAATCATATCCCTAATTCTCAAAATATCCCTTACTTCCAACAATTACCCATATTTTTTAACTACTATGATGGGTTGGTTTTTGCAGCACCCAATCCAAACGATTCATCATCTTTCATATTTGTCGATCTACCCCCTACTATGCTTAAACTACCCCTTCTTCTCTTAACTACCCCTAGTTCTCTTAATACTTCAAAATAGTCCTTCTTTTTAATTCAATCCCTAATTCTCTAAATAGCTCTTGCTTCCAACAATTATCCCTATTTTTTAACAACCGTGAAGGGTTGGTTTTTGCAAAACCCAATCCAAACGATTCATCATCTTTTATATTTGTCGATCTACCCCTACTATGCTTAAACAACCCCTACTTCTTTTAATACATCAAAACAACTATTCTTTTTATTCCTACCCCTAATTCTCTAAATAGTCCTTACTTCCAACAATTAAACCTATTTTTTAATTTCTGTCAAGGGTTGGTTTTTGCAGCAACCAATCCAAATGATTCATCATCTTTCATAATTGTCGATCCAATCCAAATGATTCATCACCTTTCATATTTGTCGATCTACCCCAACTATGCTTAAACAACCCATACCTCACTTATAACTTCAGAACAACCCTTCTTTTTAATCCTACCCCAAATTCTCTTAATAGACCTTACTTCCAACAATTACGCATATTTTTTTACTACTATGAAGGGTTGGTTTTTGCTGCAACCAAACCAAATGATTTATAATCTTTCATATTTGTCGATCTACCCATACTATGCGTAAACTACCCCTACTTCTCTTAATACTTCAAAATAGTTCTTCTTTTTAATCCTACCCCTAATTCTCTAAATAGCCCTTACTTCAAACAATTACGCCTAACTTTTTACCACTGTGAAGGGTTGGTTTTTGTGACACCCAATCCAAACAATTCATAATCTTTCATATTTGTTTATCTATCCCTACTATGCTTAAACTACCCCTACTTCTCTTAATACTTCAAAAACCCTTCTGTTTATTCCTACCCCTAATTCTCTAAATAATCATTACCTCCAACAATTTTCACTATTTTTTAACTATTGTGAAGGGTTGGTTTTTTCAGCACCCAATCCAAATGATTTATCATCATTCATATTTGTCGATCTACCCCTACTATTCTTAAACTACCCCTACTTCTGTTAATACTTCAAAAACGCTATTCTTTTTAATCATACCCCTAATTCTCTAAATAGCCCTTCCTCCAACAATTAATCCTGTTTTTTAACTAATGTGAAGGGTTGGTTTTTGCAGCAACCAATCCAAATGGTTCATCATCTTTCATATTTGTCGATCTAACCCTACTATGCTTAAACTACTCCTACTTCTCTTAGTACTTCTAAAGAACCCTTCTTTTTAATCCTACCCCTAATTCTCTGAATAGCCCTTACTTCCAACAGTTACCCCTATTTTTAACCTACTTTGAAGGGTTGGTTTTTGCAGCACCCATTCTAAATGATTCATCATCTTTCATATTTGTCGATCTACCCATATAATGCTTAAACTACACCTACTTCTCTTTATACTTCAAAACAACCCTTCTTTTTTATCCTACCCCTAATTCCCTAAATAGCCCTTACTTCCAATAATTACCCCTATTTTTTAATAATCGTGAGGGGTTGGGTTTTACAGCACACAATCCTAACGATTCATCATCTTTCATATTTGTCTATCTACCCCTACTATGCCTAAACTACCCCTACTTCTCTTAATACTTCAAAATAGCTCTTCTTTTAAATCCAACCCATAATTCTATAAATAGCCCTTCTTTCCAACGATTACCCGTATTTTTTAGCTAATGTGAAGGATTGGTTTTTGTAGCACCTAATCCAAACGATTCATCAACATTCATATTTGTCGATCTACCCCTACTATGCTTAAACTGCACCTACTTCTTTTTGTACTTCAAAACAACTCTTCTTTTTAATCCTACCCCTATTTCTCTAAATAGCCCTTACATCCAACAATTACCCCTATTTTTTAACTACAGTGAAGGGTTGGTTTTTGCAGCACCCAATCTAAATGATTCATCATCTTTCATATTTGTCGATCAACCCTACCATGCTAAAACTACCCTCACTTCTCTTAATAATTCAAAACATTCCTTCTTTTTAATCCTACCCCTAATTCTCTATGTAGCCCTTAAATCCAACAATTACCCCTATTTTTTTACTTTTGTGAAGGGTTGGTTTTTGCAGCACCCAATCCAAATGATTCATCATCTTTCATATTTGCCGATTTACCCCTACTATGCTTAAACTACCTCTACTTCTCTTAATACTTCAAAACAGTCCTTCTTTTTAATCCTTCCCCTAATTCTCTAAATACCCCTTATTTCCAACAATTACCCCTATTTTTTAATTACCGTGAAGGGTTGATTTTTGCAGCACACAATCCAAATGATTTATCATCTTTAATATTTGTCGATCTACTCATACTATGCTTAAACTTCTCCTAATTCTCTTAATACTTCAAAACAGCCCTTCTTGTTAATCCTATCCCTAATTCTCTAAATAGCTCTTACTTCCAACAAATACCCCTAATTTTTAACAACTGTGAAGGGTTGGCTTTTGCAGCACACAATCTAAATGATTCATCATCTTTCATATTTCTCCATCTACCCCCTATTATGCTTAAACTACCCCTTCTTCTCTTAACTACCCCGAATTCTCTTAATACATCAAAACAGTACTTCAATTTAATTCAACGCCTAATTCTATAAATAGCCCTTACTTCCAACAATTACCCCTATTTTTTAACTCCTGTGAAGGGTTGGTTTTTGCAGCACCCAATCTAAATGGTTCAACATCTTTCATATTTGTCGATCTACCCCTACTATGCTTAAACTATCCGTACTTCTCTTAATACTTCAAAACAACCAATTTTTTTAATCCTACCACTAATTCTCTAAATAGCCCTTACTTCCAATAACTTCCCCTATTTTTTAACTTCTGTGAAGGGTTGGTTTTTGCAGTATCGAATCTAAATGATTCGTCACCTTTCATACTTGTCGATCTAGCCCTGCTATGCTTAAACTACCCCTACTAATCTTAACAGTTCAAAATAGTCCTTCTTTTTAATCCTAACCCTAATTCTCTACATAGCCCTTACTTCCAAGAATTACACATATCTTTTTACTAATGTGAAGGGTTGGTTTTTGCAGAACCCAATCCAAAAGATTCATAATCTTTCATATTTGGTAATCTTCCCCTAGTATGCTTAAACTACCCCTACTTCTCTTAATACTTCTAAACAACATGTTAGACCAAAAAGTGGTTCTAACACCCAAATTGACTAAAAGCAGAATGAAATAAGATCAAAAGTAAAATGACACACAAGATTTCTAGTGGTTCGGCGAAGAAATGCCTACGTCCACTTGTTTTTCACTATTTTCAATGATGTAGTTGCAATTACAATGAAATATTCACTGAATTTCTCTCACAACTCACTTACATTCACTCAATTGTCTAAAAACAAATAATGAAAGAAGATTTGGATTTTTCGGGAGTGCTGGAATTTGGGTTATGAAGGTGGTTGAACTCTCAAAGTGCCAGAAAAAAGATCCTTTTCATTGTCTCCAGACAGGGTATTTATAGGTGAAAATTCGCTCAGAACCCGATCTGGATCGGAGCCACATGTCATCCATCCCATTAGCCTCGGGTTCGGATGAATTTCTGTGTTGACAACGCATCAGAGCAGTGGACGTTGTGGGTAGGAACTGGTCATAGCCGCTCCGAATAACCAGGCGATCATGCAGGAGAATGATGTGGAAGATGGGTTCGGATCGGAAGATTGTACAGGAGGGGTTCGGATCGGGGTACCCGATCCGATCCGGTTTTGTCCCAAGGCTAAGTCTTCGTTCTCTTCTACTCCGTTCCGATCTGTCTTTGTAGCTAGTAGCTCTCCGCTCCAACTTGCTGTAGGTTACTCTCCGATCCGAACAGCTGTACTTCTCTGAGTCCAACAGTAATAGTTCACCGATCCGAACAGCAAACTTTATCCGATCCGAACCGCTACACTGCTTCGATCCGACCCGCTTCAGTGCTTCCCAAGTTTTTCAGTGTCTCACATCTTGACTTTGTGTTGCCCAGTTCACAAAGTTGGCTAACATTTTGCCCCCTCAAAGGATGCTTCTGTTGGAGACGGTGCATGCTATGACTATCATTGCACAACGCTCTTCGAGGTAATTTTTCTTTTGATTTTCCTTGTGTTTTTATCTTTTTCTTCAAATTTCAATTTAATTCGTTGCTGAGCTAAAGAACTCGGTTCGGTTTGGATTCCGATCCGAACAAACCCCTTCTTCTTTTTATTTTTCATTAGACTATTGGGCCAAGCTTTGCTTCTGGACTGTCTATCCGATCCGAACGGGGGTTCTGCTACTGGGCTGTCGGTCCGATCCGAATGGGGAGACGAATAGACACTCTACTCCTCTATATAAACTGAGTCTTCTTCCTTCTCTCATTTTTATTGTTTTACCGCTACCCAAGTTCTGCAAAACGAAAAAACCTAATTCCTGAAGCATCAAAATTCCTTTTAATTCTCGAAGTAATTACATCGGTAGGTTATAAAACTTTAGATAATTCCTTCTTTAATTGCTCTCGATTCGGTTTCTTAGATGATTAGGACGATTTGAGTACGAAAATTGGACAACCTCGACACCGCGACCCCCCCACTTCGTCATCGTCGTTAGTAGCCTCGTCGCCATCTCGAGGTTGTAACGGAGGGGATTAGAATCAGTTGTTGCATGTGCCAGCGCATAAATGCTTGGCTTTGATTTGGGTGGTTGACACGAGACTGGCTTTGGCGTTGGCTAGGGAGGAAAGAGGATGGAGGAGAAGAAGAAGATAGTAGGGAATCGGTTCGGTTCGGAGGGATATGGAAGGTGAAAAAATAAGGGAAAAAGGAAGGAAGTTCGGGAAGTCGGACCGGGTCGGGGCAAGCAAAGAAAGGAAAAAGAAAAGAAATCCAGGAGATCGGATCGGGTCGGAGCAAGTATTTAAAGAAGGGGGAAAGGGAGCTTACCTAACCGGATCGGGTCAGACCATAAGATAAAAGGAGGAGAAGTATGACTACGTGATCCGACCCGAACCGTCAGGGGACTCTACATCTGAACCGATCCGATTTTAATTTCTGAGTTCCACAGTTTATCTGAGCTCAAGTCGAGGCCGCACCACCGATCCGATCCCCATAAACGCGCCCGAACCGAACCGAAAAGCAGTTCACCTTAATGCATAAAAACTTGTTTAACTGGCCCAATCAACTTTTGGCATAATCTTCAATCTAATGGACAGTTAGGATAGTTCCTTGCAAACGTAACTGGACATCAAGAACTAGTACAACTCTTTATATTGTGCCAAACTTTTTCGTCGCACTTTTAAACATTTACTTTGCACTTTCCGCATACATTGTTTACACTTTAGTTTGCACACATGCACGGGGGGATACGGGCTAATTTGCTCTAATTTGTGCTATTGCTTCTTCAATAGTTTTATGACCATGAGACCCAGACGCTCTTCCAGACTAGCTGAGAAGAAAGAAGCCCCGGAAACCTCCAACAAAATTACTCTCGAGGACATATCTTCTCCGTCGGATCCAGAATGGAATAATGAGGGTTCGGACTACGAGGTTGGAAATCGTGAAAGTGACGAGGTGTCTTCAGAGAATGAAGTTTCTTTAGGTTTTGAAGAGGAAGGAGGGGTTGGTGACGACCGGGCTCCTGATGAGTTTGAATCGGAAGTGATATTGGAATCACCCCAAGATTCTTTTGAATCAAAAATCGATAACGACCAACTTACCCGAATTTGTTTGAAATACGGGATAATGAAAAAGGACACTCTAGTGCCTTCGAGATCTGACCGTCCCCACAACCCTCCAGAAGGATATATGGCGGTCACTCGGTTGATGTGTATGGTCGGTGCTATCCCTCCATTTTCTCCCTTCTTCGTTGATTTTCTAAGATAAATGTGGATTGCCCCCATGCAGCTGCATCACAATTCCTATGCCTACTTACACACTTTATACATAGCATACCGTGAGATCTTAGGCATAGAGCTCACTTTCGATGACGTTCATTTCTTCTATAACTTCAAGCATCGGACTCGAGAGACTCCTTCTTTCTGCTATTTTGAGTATGTTCCTAAGAGGAAGATAATCTCAGCGCCATTCAGTAGTAAAGCTGGAGATTCCAGACCGGAATGGTTTTATGTGAAGCGACAGCCTGGGTGTGCCAGGAGGTGGACGAAATGAAGTAAAGCACCGATTTTCTAAATCTGGGCTCTCTACACTCGAGTCATCGCCTTAACTTGTTTTTCTTTTTGCTTGCAGTCGACAACCCAAAACAAATATCAGATCAGGTGTTCTTTGACCAGATGCACCAGCTTCTTAATGGCTACCAGAAATTCCTGACTATTGATGAAGTCCTTAAGGACGAATATCTTCATTTTCATGGGCTGTTATCCGTTTTTCGTAGTATCGGTCATGGGACGGCTCCATACGTGTATATTCCTCCAGTGGATGTAGTCCCAGAGACAGGCGAAGGTTCGGGAGCTCCTGCAGTGCCTCTTCAAACTTCACCTTCTCCATCTTCTACTCAAGATGACGAATTGGCTAACTTGGCCAAAAATCATCGTGAAGGGTATACTGCCCCTGAGGAGGCTATTTCTCCGGAAAAGTCAACATCCCCCAAAGAGTCGCCACTTAATGCTTCCGAGGGAGATGTCCCTAGTACTGATGACCCATTATTTCAGGGTTTGGGGGATCTCCCCTTATCTGAAACTATATTCACTTCAGAGGATTTTAGGAAGGATCCTTTAGTCTTCACCTCTTCTGAAGATACCACTCCTGCGAAGGCCAAGGAGCCTGCCCGTACTAGTCTAGCTTCGGACTCGGGTTGGTTGGGGGGAAACACACCACTTAGGACACACTTTATGCAATAGCATTCATTGCACCTCTCTCTCTGTGAAACTATTGATTCTGAATTTCATTTGTCTTGTTGTGCAGGCACGATGTCCCGATCATACTATGATATCAGGAAGCATCGCCGCAGCATGTCTAATCCACCTCAGGATATCGAGTATGATCGCCGCGACGATCGCGGTAGGGAGGAGAGAAGGCCTTATGAACCCTATCGCTCTCGAACCTCACGCTCTCGCTCTCCCGTTCGATCGGACCAAGAGAAATCTAAAGGTTATCAAAGTCGTAGGGAAGAGGACAGGCCACAATCGAAAGACTCCACCTCTTCCCACGAAAAGCACAACAGAGAGAGAAGTCCTCCAAAATATACTGAGTCTCGAAGTAAACGCAAGGTCCCTGCTACTAAACGACCTAGGACAGATAAATAAACTGTTGAATCCTCCACACACAGGGACACTGAATTGACGATCCCCGCTCCTCCACCACTAGATGCGGAAACTGCAATCAAGCGGGCATATTTGGAGGAGCAATTTCCCGAACATTACTTCGAGACTTTTACTTTTTTACCTGCCCTCGAACCTATTTCTTCCGGGTGGGCAGACGAGGCCAAAGCAAAGATAGACGCGGTTGAAAAACAGTATTCTGAAATGTTCAAATATTCACGCAACCTTTCCAGAATTATCCGTACTCTAATCACGAATGCTGATTCAATGCAAAAAACCGCGGAAGAAGATGCAAAGGCCTTAAAGAATCTAGGAAAAGATTTAGAGGACACACAGGCCCAACCCGCTGTTGCTCAAAGGGACGCTTCTAATTTCAAACAACAATTTGAAGACATGCAAAAACGTTATCATGATTTGCTTGAATCTCACACTCAAGAGTGTTCTGAGTTAAAAAAGCAAGCTGATGATGCTAAGTCAGAAGCCGTTAAGACGCGCCTTGCTTACACTGATCTTGAACGGAAAAATGCTGAGTTGGCAAGGAGGAATGCTGAGCTAGAAAAGAAAATTCTGACTTGGCTTCAAAGCTACTGGAGGCAGAGAACAGAGCTGCCCTGGCGGAGGGCAACATTGAGTGTGCTATCAAATCTGCGGAGGAGGCCCGCAAACAATTGTCAGAGGCAGAGGCAGAGATTCAGGGTTTCGGCGAATTAATGATTGAATTCTTTGCACATATCATCCGTCGCCGGAACATTTCTTGGATTGAGGATTATCCATCCACTCTAGTCCAAGTATGGAGTCAGATCATCGAGTGGCAAAAAGAGGAGCTCAAGGTTGATTCCATCGATGAAGACAAGCTGATGGAGAAATACTTAAGGGATGATGAGCCAGAACGCCTGGCTGAAGGGCGCCGCCTCATTGCTGATGTATGGAAGAAGAGAGGCGGAGGACTAAACAGAAGAACATTCCCGAGGCTGGTTCCTCTTCTGCTGCCCCCGCAACTCCTGAAGTAGAGGGGTATGATCCTGAACACCCGGGAATCCCTCGAACAACTCTGCTATCCCCTATCCCTGAAATGGCATCAGAGACAGCAGTTACCCCCGCTGAGAAGTCTTCGGAAGGTATCGCTACCTTTTCTCTTCAATTTGTTAAGGCTATTTATACCTTTCGCCACGTGATTGAGCAATCGATGAAAAACCCATTATTTTCTCCTGAGTTGATAACTGTTGATTCTCATTCTGTAGGTATTGAGCCATCCGAAAAGACAGATGTGACTCAGGGAGCCGCCGCTGGGGCAGAGCCTACGGAAAAGGCAAAAGGAGAGAAGGACAAGGCTGCTCCTATAGACTTGGGAGAAGGAAGCGAGCTGTCTAAGGCTGACACTCCCCATGATGAAGAAATGATAGCAGCCTTAAAGGATGATGGCTGCGACGGAGGACATGAGGATGATCCAGAGGTGGCAGTAGTCGGGGAGTCGAAAAGTGCAGATGATGTTACTTTGGCTGCAATGAAAGCTGATCAAGATAAACACTTGCAGTTAAAAGCCGAAGACCTAGACCCTGAAGCCCTCAAGCCTCTCGCAGTTGTGGATGCGGGATCAAGGTTATTTGTTAAGCTCTCAACTAGATCTATTACAGAGGAACTCGCTAAAAAATCTTCTCTTGATTCCAGCGCTCCGCCCTCCGGGAAGAAGTCAACCGGTTCCAGCACCGCATCTTCAGGAAAGAAAAAATCAAAGCGCATCTTGACTGAAGCCGAGAAAGAGGCAAAGGATGCGGAGAAAGCTGCCAAGAAGTCCAAGACTCCCTCGAAACCTAAATAGTGGGTTGTCTTGCATTGTTTTAGTATTTGCTAGATCAATAATTGCTGCTGTAAGGGTGGCTCTTGCACCTTCTTTTTGGATGTTTTCCTGTACAAATTCATTCGTAAATAAAAAATAATTCGCTTTCTGCCATGTTTGTTTGTTAGTAGTTCTGCACTTATGTAAAAATGCCTGTCATACTATAGTTATGAAATGAAGTTACGGAGGGAGGAAATATGTGTATACATATATGCCCCCAGTCAATTCTCAAAAATTATTTAAGGCTTAATCAAGCAATCTGAATGCTCCCGATTTTCTGACGGGATAGCATTTTCTGTGTCGTCAATGCCTGTCTTTTTTCTGGCATTTCTTTTATACTCTCCTGTCTTATACTCAGGTTAGAGTTCTTACTGAGGCGGTCTCTTGTCTGGGTGCACCTTCACGCCTCAGAGGATGTCGTCTTCCCGTCCTTTTATACTCTCTCTCTCTCTCTGGAGAGTTAGAGTTCGAGCTCAGCAATCTATTCACCCCCCGGTCTTTCAGCGGGGAAGGATCTCTTTCTCAGCGCTCAGTCGGAGACGCTTTTATACTCTCTCTCTCTCTCTCTCTCTGGAGAGTTAGAGTTAAGAATGTCGTTTTCTCATTCTTTTATGTCTTGTCGCACAAATAGTCGTTGTGCTTTTTCTCATGTTTAAACTGTTTTCAACCTTTTTAGGTTTTGAATCATCTTATATTCCATAATCACAACAGAATAGTCGATGAATGTATATATATAATGCATAAAAGTAAATAACACACGATATTTTTATAGTGGTTCGGCTAAGTCCTAGCCTACATCCACTTTATAGTCCTTTATTCATATCATCAGATTTTCCCAAGGCAAGTCGTGCCTTATTACAGAGTTCATAAGAAAAATAACAAAGAGTACGATATTTCTAATCCAAATATCGCATCAAGTGTTAGGCATTCCATGCCCTAGGGACTTCTTCGCCATCTACGGTCGTTAACTTGAAGGTTCCTTTTTCAAGTTTCCGTTGGATGACAAAGGGTCCTTCCCGCTTTGGGCCGAGGTGAGGAAGGGATGGAAAGACTCTCTTTAGCACCAAATCTCCTGGTTCAAAAGTCCTAAGGAGAACTTTTTTGTCGTAATAGCATGCCATCTGACGTCGATGTCTAGCCGCACGCAAATCTGCTTCGTCCCTTTTTTCTTCGATTTCATCAAAAGACTCGAGTTAGAGTGCCTGATTCGTCATCGGGTCATAATACGTCACCCGGTGGGAAGGGACTTCAAGCTCTACTGGGATTACTGCTTCTGAGCCAAAAGAGAGAGAGAAAGGGGTATGACCAGTAGCCGTCTTAAATGTTGTCCGATATGCCCACAAAGCTAAGGGCAATTCTTCAACCCATTTTGCCTTTGCGCGCTCTAACCGTTTCTTGAGGATGGATTTTATTACTTTGTTTATTGCTTCAACTTGCCCGTTCGACTATGGATAAGCAACCGTAGTGTATCGCTTGTCGATTTTATACTTCTGGCAGAAATCTCTGAATTCAGTACCATCGAACTGGGTCCCGTTGTCAGTTATAATGGTCCTTGGGATCCCGAATCGGCATATAATATTTCTAACCACGAAACTTATCACCTTTCTCGCCGTGATTTTGGTTAGGGGCTCAGCTTCCACCCACTTCGTAAAATAATCCACAGCGACTATTGCATATTTCACTCCTCCTTTAGCAAACGGTAGAACTCCGATGATATCAATTCCCCATGTGGAAAATGGCCAAGGACTCACCATTGATTTGAGTTGGGTCGACGGTGCTTTGGGGATTTTGGCGAATCTCTGGCACTTATCGTAGCGTCGTGAATAATCAGCCTCATCTTTATTAATTGTGGGCCCGAAGTATCCATATCGCAATATCTTTTTCGCTAAAGTCTGACCTCCTGTATGATCCCCACACTCACCTTCGTGCACTTTTCTCAGTACACATTTGATGTCGTCGTGTGCTATACATCGTAACAGGGGCATAGAAAATCCTTGCCTATAAAGAATATCATCTTGTATGACATATCTGGTAGCCTTTGCGAACTATAGCCCTTTTCTCACTCTTCTTTGATGGGAGTGTCCCATTCTTAAGGAAGTTCTTAATTGGGGTCATCCACGACTCCTTCTCCGGTTCCGCTTCGAAAACGAACTCAATTTCCATTGACTCAAAGCTTGGCGATTCCAACGTTTCAATTGGAATTATTTCAGTCTCTTCTGGATTGTCGAAACTAGCAAGCTTTGCCTGCCAGTCCGCCTTCTATTTTTCGGCTCTTGGGATATGTGTTATATTGTACCGCTCCAAGTTGCTCAATAGCTCTTTCACATTCCCGAGGTAGGCGATAGGTCGTGGTCCCCGAGCCACAAATTCCTCTCGCACTTGGCAAACAATGATCTTGGAGTCACAGAATATGTCCAACATTTTTACTTCGAGGTCTTTAGCAAGCTTCAGCCCGGCAATCAGGGCTTCGTATTCAGAGTCATTGTTAGTCGCCGAAAATTCCAAAAGTAGAGCGTAATATAACGACCGTCCTTCAGAAGTGACTAAGACGATTCCAGCTCCGGACCTTCGGTCGTTCTTGGCTCCATATGTGTATAGCTTCCATGGATCTATATTTAACTCATCCTCGGACTTAACCACTCTGTCATCGATTACTTCCTCCTCTAGGATGGTGAACTCTGCTATAAAGTCTGCCAGAGCTTGCCCCCTGATCGACCTTCGTGGTTTGAAATTTAAATCAAACTGACTTAATTCTATATTCCATTTGATCAACCTTCCCGATGCTTCGGGTCTCTGCAACACCTGCCTCAGGGGCTGGTTAGTGTATATGGTTATTGGATGAGCTTGGAAATACTGACGAAGTTTTCGGGATGCGATTAGGAGGCTGTTAGCGAGCTTCTCAATCTTTCGGTAGTTGCGCTCTGCCGCTGCTAATTTCTTGCTTACATAATATACTGGCCTTTGCACTTTGTCTTCTTCTCGAACCAAGGCCGTGCTAACGGCGTGAGCCGAGATTGCCAAGTAAACAAACAATTCTTCATGATCCACTGGCTTTGACAAAATCGGCGGTTTTTATAGTAGTTCCAATAAATTTCAAAAGGCCTCAACACAGTCCGGAGTCCACTCGAAGTTCTTCTTTCCTCTTTTAATCAAATCAAAAAATGGGACGCATTTGTCCGTGGCTTTGGAGATAAATCTACTCAACGCGGCTACTTTCCCTGCAAGACTTTGGACGTCTTTAATTCTCCTTGGCTCTTCAATGTTTCTAATCGCTGCTATTTGGCAAGGATTGATTTCAATTCCTCGGAAACTTACAATGAAGCCTAGAAATTTTCTCGATGCCACTCCAAATGAACATTTCAAAGGATTCAACTTCATCCGATACTTTCGCAGGATACCAAACATTTCCGCCAAGTCTTGCGTATGGATGGAGGACTGTTTCGATTTGACAAGCATATCATCCATGTAAACTTCCGTAGTCTTCCCTATTTGATTATAAAACATTCTATTCACCAAGCGCTGATAAGTGGCTCCGGCGTTTTTCAATCCGAATGCAATTAACCCCAAATTTGTAATGAAGCTCGTATGTTCTTGATCTGGCAAGTGCATAGGAATTTGGTTGTACCTGAATACGCATCCATGAAAGAAAGAAGTTCATGACCTGCTGTCGAATCTACAAGCTGGTCAATCCTGGGAAGTGGGAAACTATCTTTTGGGGAAGCTTTGTTCAAATCTGAAAAATCAATGCAAGTCCGCCACTTTCCATTCGGCTTCTTTACCAAGACGGGATTCGATATCCAGTCAGGATATGCTGAATCTTGAATAAATCCGTTCTGCTTCAGCTTCTCCACTTCCTCTTTGAGAGCAGCCGACCTCTCTGGGCCCAGCATACGTCTCTTTTGCTTCACAGGCGGATGCTTCGGGTTTACATTTAGTGTGTGACTTATGATGGATGGCGATATCCCACACAGATCAGCGTGGGTCCAGGCAAACACGTCCAAGTTCTCCTTCAAGAAGTCCATTAGTTCTTTGGCCCGACGTGGATCCAATTGAGATCCAATCTTCAAAACTCTTGTTGGATCAGCTTCATCAATGGGAATTTCCACTGTCGCTTCATTAGGAGTTGCATTTCTAGTCTCTGGTTCCTCGTCTTTTCTGGGATCCAGGTCTTCAGGCGTTCCTTTGGGCAACTCCTTCGGGGTCAATCTCTCAAATTGCTACGCCGAGCCCCCCTTTGGGGGAGGCGAGGCATCTTTACTCTCGATGTTAAGTCCTTTCATCAACATCTTTAATTCGGCAACATACCAGGCCCGTCCGGAAACTTGATCCCCTCTCATTACTCCAGTTCCGGCTTCAGTTGGGGACTTGAGCAATAAACACCAAGGGGCGATGCAAGCCCTGAATTCAGCAAGGGCAGGCCTTCCCAAAAATACATTATAAGGCGAATCTACGTCCAACACTACGAACTGAAGCATCCGCACTCTTCGGCGTTCTCCTTGCCCCAAGGTTACGGGCAATTCTATGTACCCATGGGGGCTGTTGACGCCCCGTTGAAGCCTCTGATCCATCCTTCACATGGCTTCAAATCTTCAGATTCAAGCTTCATCTGATCGAATGACTTTTTAAATAAAATATTAACAGAACTTCCGTTGTCTACTAACACCTTATGAACCAAGGCCGGCCCAATGGTGGTAGTAATGACCAACGGATCATCAGTGGGTGATTGGATCCCAGTATTATCTCTGCTGCGGAACACCACGTCGTCAAACATTGTCTTCTGTTGTTTTATGGGAACGATATCTTCCAAATCATCACCTTCATTCACATCTACGTGCTTGGCAGCATTTACATATTGATCCATTGCTCTAAAACTACGGATTGCTGGGTGAGGTCCACCCACTATGGAGTTGATAACAATTCCCTTGCCTTTCTGCTGCGCTGTAGGCTTGGGAGCAGATTGAATCTGTTTTGGAGCCTGCTCTCCTTGCCCCTGTCCCTCGGGGCAACCTTATATTCATCCAGTTTCCCTTCACGCAGCAGCTTCTCAATCACATCTCTCAAATGCCGACATTCATTGGTTGAATGCCCATGAGTTCCATGAAACAAACAAAACTTCCCAGTTGCCATTTCTTTCTCTGTCGAGTCACGAGGTGGCGGTCTTTTATATTGCAAAACGTTGTACGTATCCAGGTAAATGTTCTCCAGAGTGTCGTTCAACGGTGTATAATTCTCATAAGTCTGGAATCGGGGTCTTTTGTTAGGATCACTTCCGCTATTTCTATTTCTTCTGTTACCGTTCGTGTTACGGTTATTGTTGTTACCCCCGTTTCCAGAATTGTTGTTTCCACCTTTGTTTCCCACATTTACTTCAACCTTTCCGGAACTTTCCCCAGACTGCTTCACGGTGACGTTACTCTGAACATTTTCTTTTGAAGCCGCTTGGCGCCTGCTTAATTCTTGATAATTCAATAACACCTTTGGACTTTTGGGTATGGAGTCGGAACTGATTCATAAAACGTTCGCTCAGTTCCTTATAATTCGAAACCGAACGAGGGGGAAGTCGGGTAAACCAGAATAGCGCCACATCCTCTAAATAGATCGGGAATGCTTCACACTTCACTGCATCAGGAGCATCAGCAGCATTCATGAGCCACGAGTATCGCATCAAATGCTGTCCCAGATCAGTTCTCTCGTTGTACTTGTCCATCTGTGGCATGTTAAAACGCCGGGGAAACTGAATGTCGAGAATGTCGTCAGTAAAAGGAGTATGGCTTCGCTCAATACCATAATTTACATTGGTATAGTTCCGGCTCTCGGACATAATCTGGCGTACCATTGCCTGTACATCAGCATTAGTTAGGGGTCGTTCAGGTTCCCTGGCCCTGGTATCCGGGTTCCTTCTGGGCTCTTGTTCAGGAGATGCCCTTCTTCTTTGAGCTGCTTCTACTCTATTCCGCTCCCTACGCTCCTGGTCGATCTCGGGAGGAGGGAACCGGAGCCTTTGCCCCTGAGTGGGATCATTGTTTCCTAGTGCAAGTGCAATATCCTCGCGAGACCCCAAAGATCCGAATGTCAGCTGCTCCAAATTCTGAGGTCGTTCGAGCGACCTTCGTTCACGGGGCAGCTCTTCCTCGGAAGAAGAAGACTGATCCACTGGTGTGTGACGAACCGGGGATGGGGTTCTCTGTCTTCGGAGTTCGCTAATTTCCCTGCTCATGAGTCTCATATTTTCTTGCATCATGAGATTGGTGCGCTCGTGGATTTTCATAGCCACCTTAGTACTCTCAAGCATGTCAAGTAGGCACGAGAAATCTCCTTGAGTAATGAGCGCGGATGGATTGACCTGATCATCGACCCTGGTGGCTGGAATCGGAGCATTTGTAGGGACTCGAGTAGAGGTTCCAACATCACCAAGCGACGGGTCGGTTCGGAGATGGGAGATCGGGTCGGGTCGGAGCTGGGAAGCCTGTTCGTGTCGGAGCTGGAAAGCCAGGTCAGGTCGGTGTAGGGCAAGTTGCTCGGGTCAGTTCAGGTTGGGGGAATGCACTGCTTCAGAATATCCTACCCGGATCGGATCGGAGCTCTCCCCCTGAAGGCGGTTCGGGTTTCCTGTATCGGTTCGTCCTGCTGCTGAGCTCTGCCCACGAGACCTTGTCACGACCGCATTTTGCTGATCTTCGCCAACTCCATTTCCTCGACCAGATTGAACTTCTTTGCCTTTTCCTTTAGCCATGGTTCTTCAGCAATCAATTCAACAAATATCCAAAAACGTCGAAACTTGAGGATTAACTTCTTTGAACTCAACGGTCCAAAAAGTAGAACGATAATCCCGAAAAACAAAGAATTCAGATGGTTCTCAGTGAAAGAACCAAAATGTTATACCAAAAAGTGGTTCTAACACCCAAATTGACTAAAAGCAGAATGAAATAAGATCAAAAGTAAAATGAACACACAGAATTTATAGTGGTTCGGCGAAGAAATGCCTACGTCCACTTGTTTTTCACTATTTTCAATGATGTAGTTGCAATTACAATGAAATATTCACTGAATTTCTCTCACAACTCACTTACATTCACTCAATTGTCTAAAAACAAATAATGAAAGAAGATTTGGATTTTCCGGGAGTGTTGGAATTCGGGTTATGAAGGTGGTTGAACTCTCAAAGTGCTAGAAAAAAGATCCTTTTCATTGTCTCCAGACAGGGTATTTATAGGTGAAAATTCGATCAAAACCCGATCCGGATCGGAGCCACGTGTCATCCATCCCATTAGCCTCGGGTTCGGATGAATTTCTGTGTTGACAACGCATCAGAGCAGTGGACGTTGTGGGTAGGAACTGGTCATAGCCGCTCCGAATAACCAGGCGATCATGCAGGAGAATGATGTGGAAGATGGGTTCGGATCGGAAGATTGTACAGGAGGGGTTCGGATCGGGGTACCCGATCCGATCCGGTTTTGTCCCAAGGCTAAGTCTTCGTTCTCTTGTACTCCGTTCCGATCTGTCTTTGTAGCTAGTAGCTCTCTGCTCCAACTGGCAGTATGTTACTCTCCGATCCGAACAGCTGTACTTCTCTGAGTCCAACTGTAATAGTTTACCGATCCGAACAACAAACTTTATCCGATCCGAACCGCTACACTGCTTCGATCCGACCCGCTTCAGTGCTTCCCAAGTTTTTCAATGTCTCACATCTTGACTTTGTGTTGCCCAGTTCACAAAGTGGGCTAACACAACCCTTCTTTTTAATCATGCCCCTAATTCTCTAAATATCCCTTCCAACAATTACGGATATCTTTTTACTACTGTGTATGGTTAGTTTCTGCAGCACCCAATCAAAACGATTCATAATTGTAATGACCTGCATTTTTCAGCGATAATAATTAATTAATTTATTTATTTAAAAAGGTGATTAAGAGGATTTAATGGTCGTTAAATTAAATTAGATGGAATATTTAATTTATTAAATAATTAAATAATATATTTAACTTCTGAAATAATCAGAAATAGTGAATTGACAATATAAGGTGAACTGGGCAATTCAAGTTACTTAATTCAGCTTAGAATTGAATAAGAATAACAAATATATTTAAACAACGACAGTATGAACGTATAATTATAATATAATTAAAATCAAGCTCGAAATGGCGCGGTAGTTCGCGATTTGGCGATTCAGACTTCAACTGAATGTACAGGGTTCGTTTTAAATCGGATTTATGTGAAACAAGAAACGTACGGAGCTGGTGGAGTATATCTTTCTAGTGGAAGAGAAAAATCGGGATTTCGTTGTGTGGATTTTGATTTATGTCCAAATCAAATTTCAGAAAAGTCGCTGTGAAATTGCTTTATAATTTGCAATGCTTTATTCACGTTATAATTGGATTTTCAAAATAAATTGAATATCGATTCAACCTGGATTCGAAATATCAAGCTGGAAATTCATATAGGAATATTCTAGAGCTGTATGGTATTCCACTGTGAATATATACGATAATATTAATTTATTAATATTTTATTTTACTATATTTAAATATTTAAATGGGTCATCCAGAGCTTTAAAAATATCCACTTTTGCAAACGAAGTCGGAATTCGACGAAACTAATTTTTTTGGATCTGCAACATCAAATTATTGTTAGATTTACATTTCCGTGATTTTTAGAGTCACTGTGTGGCCGTACGGATTTTTAGAGTGAAAAACAGTCAGTATTTTGACGGTTAAAAATACGCTACGTGAGCAAACGGAGTCGGAATTTGACGAAACCAGTTTCGTTGGGACCGTAATGTTGAACTCTAGCAGCATGTCAATTTTCAAGATTTTTAGGTATCGTATGTTTTTATAGGAATTTTTAGAGTGTAGAACGAATATAAATGTATAAAATAATGAATATTAAAATATTAAAAATATTCTATAAATACTCACTAACTCCCTTAAACCCTAAATACATTTTCTGAGGTCAAAGGAAAAAGGCGCCGCATGTTTTCATTCTTCCAGTAAAAGTTTTGATCTCAAATAGATCAATAACAATCAAAACAAAAATCCATACATCCTTTGCTAATTATATTTGAAATCCTCACTCCTTTCTCTTCATTTCTATGTGTATATTATTGATTTCGAACTACTTTTTGGTTCACGGGAAAATATCACATCAGCTAGGGTTTTCTGTAAATTGGATTTGAAGCTATGATTTTGATTCTTGAGCATATGTTCGGATTCGTCGATCATCTTGGGGTAGACGCGCACCTTCTGGTGAAGTGCGGTGCTTATTGGGTGGTTGCGTGTTTTTTATCGCAGGCTGATAGGGCATCCAGTTGGTCCGAGGGGGAGATGCGAGTTGTGGGATTTTGGTGTGAGGGAGTAGAGTTTTGGAAGAGGAGTCGATTGGGGTCTTCTTTGTGGATTTTAATGGATTGGAAGAAGAGTATGGAGGGAGCGGTTATGGTTGGGTGTTACTGAAGTGAAGTCGGGTTTTTCAGATCTCGGATGGAGAAGGAAGAAGGTGAATTCGAGTCAAATGATTTTTGTATTGGAAGAAAGAGGATGAAAAGGTTGGTTTGAGTTTTGTTGAACAATGGGGAAGGATGGACGTTGTGAAGTTCGACTAATGGTAAATGGGGATACTGGAGCAGATTGTTTTAGTGGTGTTGGGGAAGAGGCTTCACTGTTGGTTTGGAGCGGGTAAAAAATAGTGGGCTTTTTCAAATTGGTACATGGGCTGAGAAAGAGGGGTGAGGCCCAACTATAAATGTGATTAAGTTTATTTAAGTTATAAAATATATTTAACTTGTTAACCCGATATCTCTTTCATACATCATCAGTTTTACAAACCGTAAGTTGCGTTGGGATCGTATGGACGAGAGCTTCACAATAAAGCTGACTAGGAGTGAATCGAAGCTCATTTAAATTTATGGAGAAATATATTATTTGATTCAAATCAAACAAACAGTTTATCGTTCTTTAACGATGAACTACAAATGTGAGTAAAACTCACCAGCTCTAAACAGTTATATTTTTATAATGTATTTTTAGAACTGTTATTCCTTTGTTGACTGTTGTGTGTTGATTTGGTTGATTGAACTGCTAGTTAGTTAGTTGAAATTATATATATATATATATATATATACAAATATATATATATATATATATATATATATAAACCGTTAAATATATGTTGATGTTGTTTATCAGAACCTTTCATATTGAAATGAAATTGATGTATATTATACTGTGTAACATTTGTGGATGCAGGGAGACAGGTTGGAGGGACCCAACTGGGTTCCTCAACATTTATAATATTGTTTTATTTATATATTGTGTTATATGATGTGGTATATAATCTGTTGTCGATTATATGTGTTTGGACGATATGGATCATCGTGATTTGATATGTTGAATACCATAACATACCGAAATGTTAATAAGGAAATGTTCAAAGTGATAGTGAAAATAAAATATTTATAAATTGGAATATTTATAAATTGGAATATTTATAAATACGAGATATTTAGAAAGGGAATAATTATAAAATCAAAGAATTTTAGAAAACGATTATTTACTTAGCAAATAAATAGAAGTGTAAAATGATATTTATTTAAGAAGTAAATAGAAGTATAAAGAAAAGATATTTACGTAGAAAGTAAATAAATAGAATAAAGGAATATTTATTGGGAAAATAAATAGGATTATAAAAGGGAATTAACGAGATAGAAAAGTGTTAGTCGATTAGAGTTATCAAATAGAAGTCAATCAAATATATTTTATTCGAAGAAGTTAGTCAAACATAGTTATTCAGGATAAGTTACCATTTTTTACGACTGCTAGCGTAATTCGAAGAGCTGCAGATACCCTACGGCGGTCAGATGTTTCCTGAGGGAATTAGGCGTAACCATTGTGATCGCTGCGATCTAGAGTCAAGCGAATGCAGTTAAATCGAATATAGTTATTCGAAATAAAGTTAAAACAGGTAGTAGTTATTCAAATTAGAGTAAATCAATTAGAGTTAATCAAATAGAGTTAATCCAATAGAGTTAATGAAATAGAGTTAAGCAAAATTAGAAACTGACTGGAGATTTGTAAGTTGAATGGTTACCTGAGTATCGATCTGATGGTGGTTTCGGCCTTCGGGGTTTATTCTTAGGGAATCGTTCTTATACTAGTTTACAGTTAGGGACAGATAGTTGTGGAACGATGGTGAAACGTACATAAGCTATGGAAATGTTTTCCAGTGTTAAATAACGTATATTTTCTAAAACATAGAAAATAAGGAAATGTGAATATATATATATATATATATATATATATATATACGCACACACATATGTTCGATGATTGGATCGATATTTCCATTTGTAAATAAGATCGTTGTGTATACACGGACATGTTTTCATTTGATAGTTAAATCACCGACTATCAATGTTTTGACCATTTTAACGTTGTTAATATGGAGAGACTGGTTGGATTATTATCCGAAGAACCACTCCGTATGGGCATAAGCGTTGCGAATCAAGTATGCTGAATATATTGAAGACGGAGTAAAGTGCAAGGATTGTTGTATAAATCTTAGGTAAAGATTGCCTAAGATGGATGTACCGAATAGTGCCTTCGGTTTGTCCAGTACCAGGACAACTTGTATGGACGAATGTTTGACAGAGTATTCCTAACGAATCATACGTGTTGATCTCTTCAACGTAATACGTTTGGTGGCGGAGGAATTCGTTTCTCTTAGCTTCATACCCGTGATACCGTTAGGGAAATCGAAAATGATTGGACGGGTATGACGATGTGATATTCCAAGTAAATGAAGATATGATATGAAAAAGGATAAGCGTAGTTTCTAGCCTCACATCCGGTAAATGACACAAATCGGGCAGGCAGCATGGCTAAGTCGGTCGCTCCGAAGTAGGGTGTATAATCACCTATCTAGAGAATATTCATTTGCATCTTTAATCTATCAATGTTGTGTGTGTATATATATATATATATATATATATATATATATATATATATATATATATATATATATATATATACGGGAACGGCTGATGATCCCAAACATTGGTGATATACATTCGATACACTCAAGCGAAATGAGTGGTCGGTCATGTGTGGCTGAGTTGCAAGTTGTTCTTGTTGAACTCCAATGTATCGTTCCTAGATTACACTGATCAGAAGGTGGTTCCGTACCTTGTCATAGTTGGGAATCCAATCATCCAATAAGCACCTACGGTTTATGATTTTACATTATATATGTGGAACGTGAGATGAAAGAGTTTCTGCTAGATTGACATCTATTTGTATTTAGACATTATTATAATATCAGAATGATATTGTTTACGAAGTTTTGTTTGGATTTTCATAAGGGAAAAACCCATTCCGTTTTCACGACCTGGTCTTGTGAGATATCCTTTATTAACCAAGTGTTGGAGTTTTATTCATACCAGTCCTATGACTGACTCGGAGTTTATTTTGTTTTGTTTCCCTAAACTCTTGGGTGCCTAAATTTGTACGGGCTATCAAGTAGTCGGGATTTTACAGATACACTTGGGGAGCATGGAGCAGGAGGCTTCAAGATTTTATAGCTATTGTTTTTCCGCGGTTGTTGTAAGTGTGGTACTCTGATAAGTGCTATTGTATACATAACTGTTTTATTTCAAAAGTTATGTTATATTTTATTCGTTCTGCTGTGAGATTCGTGTTCACTCTGATGATGATGTTCTTCTTCTTCTTCTATTCTTTTAGTTCTATCTTGTCTATCCTCACCCCCTATCTTCTTTCTATTAATTTCTTGAATTTCCAGTGCAACTTGGGGTTGGACTTGTGTTATTTTGTCCGCTCAAATTGGACCAGATTTTCGGGTCCTTACAGTTGGTATCAGAGCTTCAGGTTAAGTATTTACCTTGGCCCTGTGGCGTAACTCAGTAGAGATGGCTTTGGTAATACCCTAGATTGAGTTTGAGTGTATATATACGAGTGCGTATTTGTAATTCAATATAAAATTGTTTTATATTGTGGAGATTTGTTGGTTGAGTTGTTTATGAATTCTGGTCGATCAGTTTGACCCACTGTATCGGTTGGAGTTTTATAAACACTTGAATACGATGAACCAACATGACATGTTTTGAAATTAATATAGTATAATTGGTTGTGTTGGTTGTTATTATAATCGAGTAAGATTATAAAAGTAAGACGGTTATATATATATATATATATATATATATATAAAACCAAGTAGAATTCGTACAAGTGCTACGAAATTAATTAAATCTGAATTTAAACCAGAAATTTAATTAAAACTCTAGAAAAAATTGGACAAGTGTTTGTAAATAGATTTGGATTAAAAATAAGGAAAATTTAAGATCCTGGGAGATTTTAAATTGTTTTACAAGCAGTGTTAATTATATTTTGAAATGAATTTCAAAGTGGAAATGTTTAGAAATTGTTTTATAGTATTGAACACACTACGAAAGCTGGAAATAGATTCCGATGATGATCATGACATTATCGGCGTTCAATTTCGAGTTTAAAGTGATGGATTACTACCGAAAAGATTTTGTTTTTGAATTGATTTGAGAAAAGCAAGTGTTTTGAAGCCTGAAAAGGAAAGTTTTATTTTTGATATGGTAAACTGTTTAAAAATTCCCACGGAAAGATTTGTTGAAATAAAACCAAATTTAATTGAAATATGGTAAAGCGGTTGGAATTGAGTTGTAATCAGTTAAATGGTAACTGAAACTGAATTATAATATATCGAGACAAATTGGATTTGTGAGATTTGAATTTGAAGTGTAATTTGATAAAGCAAGTTAAGAATTTGGAATCGAGAATGAAACTCGAGTTTGAAATGATATTTGGCTTGGATAGGCGAATGGTTTTGTTGAGGATAAATTGATCAGAGTTTGATTTGATTAATATTGGTATATGCTGAGTTGATAGCATATGGAAGTATAGAGTTGATATGCCCGACAAAAAGTTACAAGTTTATATTTCATATGGTTTGAGATTTTGATGAGCCGAATTGGCAAGCTGCTTCACTGTTTGATTTTCTTTTGGGTTGGAGATGGCCCAGAGAGACGAGTTGTGGTTTTACTGATAGGGCTATACAAAGGAGGTTATGGCGAATTTTTCCGAAGATTTAAGGCATTAGAAAATTTTCATAATTTTTGAAAATTTTAGTTAGTAGGTATAAATTAATATTTTAGTCGATATTAATTGGTTCTGTTGAAGCTGAAGTTGAGGGGTAAACCGATAAATATTTACCCAGTAGGTAGGCTCGTCCTCTAGCTTAGCAATTTCGAGGACGAAATTATTTTAATTGAGGAAGAATGTAATGACCCGCATTTTTCAGCGATAATAATTAATTTATTTAATTATTTAAAAAGGTGATTTAGAGGATTTAATGGTCGTTAAATTAAATTAGATGGAATATTTAATTTAATTAAATAATTAAATAATATATATAATTTCTGAAATAATTAGAAATAGTGAATTGACAATATAAGGTGAACTGGGCAATTCAAATTATTTAATTCATCTTAGAATTGAATTAGAATAACAAATATATTTAAATAACGACAGTTTGAACGTATAATTATAATATAATTAAAATCAAGCTCGAAATGGCGCGGTAGTTCGCGATTTGGCGATTCAGATTTCAACTGAATGTACACGGTTCGTTTTAAATCGGATTTCTGTGAAACAAGAAATGTAGGGAGCTGGTGGAGTATATCTTTCTAGTGGAAGAGAAAAATCGGGATTTCTTTGCGTAGATTTTGATTTACGTCCAAATCAAATTTCAGAAAAGTCGCTGTAAAATTCCTTTATAATTTGCAATGCTTTATTTACGTTATAATTGGATTATCAAAATAAATTGAATATTGATTCAACCTGGATTCGAAATATCAAGCTGGAAATTCATATAGGAATATTATAGAGTTGTATGGTATTCCACTGTGAATATATATGATAATATTAATTTATTAATATTTTATTTAATTATATTTAAATATATTTATATATTTAAATGGGTCATCTAGGGCTTTAAAAATAGCCACTTTTGCAAACGAAGTCGGAATTCGACGAAACTAATTTTGTTGGATCCGCAACATCAAATTATTGTTAGATTTCCATTTCCGTGATTTTTAGTGTCACTGTGTGGCCGTACGGATTTTTAGAGTGAAAAAAGTCAGTATTTTGATGGTTAAAAATACGCTGCGTGAGCAAACGGAGTCTGAATTCGACGAAACCAGTTTCGTTGGGACTGTAATGTCGAACACTAGCAGCAAGTCAATTTTCAAGATTTTTAGGTATCGTATGTGTTCGTAGGAATTTTTAGAGTGCATAACGAATATAAATAAATGAAATAATGAATATTAAAATATTAAAAATATTCTATAAATACTCACTAACTCCCTTAAACTCTAAATACATTTTCTGAGGTCAAAGGAAAAAGGCGCCGCAGGTTTTCATTCTTCCAGTAAAAGTTTTGATCTCAAATAGATCAAAAACAATCAAAACAAAAATCCATACATCCTTTGCTAATTATATTTGAAATCCTCGTTCCTTTCTCTTCATTTCTATGTGTATATTATTGAGTTCGAACTACTTTTTGGTTCACGGGAAAATATCACGTCAGCTAGGGTTTTCTGTAAATTGGATTTGAAGCTACGATTTTGATTCTTTAGAGTATGTTCGGATTCCTCGATCATCTTGGGGTAGACGCGCACCTTCTGGTGAAGTGCGGTGCTTATTGGGTGGTTGCGTGTTCTTTATGGCAGGCTGATAGGGCATCCAGTTGGTCCGATGGGGAGATGCGAGTCGTGGGATTTTGGTGTGAGGGAGTAGAGTTTTGGAAGAGGAGTCGATTGGGGTCTTCTTTGTGGATTTTAATGGATTGGAAGAAGAGTATGGAGGGAGCGGTTATGGTTGGGTGTTACTGAAGTGAAATCGGGTTTTTCAGATCTCGGAAGGAGAAGGAAGAAGGTGAATTCGAGTCAAATGATTTTTGTATGGGAAGAACCAGGATGAAAAGGTGTGTTTGAGTTTTGTTGAACAATGGGGGAAGGATGGACGTTGTGAAGTTCGACTAATGGTAAAAGGGGATACTGGAGCGGATTGGTTTAGTGGTGTTAGGGAAGAGGCTTCACTGTTGGTTTGGAGCGGTTAACAGAATAGTGGGCTTTTTCAAATTGGTACATGGGCTGAGAAACAGGGGTGAGGCCTAACTATAAATGTGATTAAGTTTATTTAAGTTATAAAATATATTTAACTTGTTAACCCGATACCTCTTTCATACATCATTAGTTTTACAAACCGTAAGTTGCGTGGGGACAATATGGACGAGAGCTTCACAATGAAGCTGACTAGGAGTGAATCGAAGATCGTTTGAATTTATGGCGAAATAAATTGTTTGATTCAAATCAAACAAACAGTTTATCGTTCTTTAACGATGAACTGCAAATGTGAGTTGAACTGTTAATCATCTGTTGACTGTTGTGTGTTGATTTGGTTGATTGAACTGCTAGTCAGTTAGTTGAAATTATATATATATATATATATATATATACATACATACATACATACAAATATATATATATAAACCGTTAAATATGTGTTGATG
The DNA here is from genome assembly GCA_030737875.1 of Allium sativum. NCBI lineage: Eukaryota > Viridiplantae > Streptophyta > Magnoliopsida > Asparagales > Amaryllidaceae > Allium > Allium sativum. The sequence goes on along the minus strand of JASFAX010000038.1, from coordinate 4,268,178 downwards.
TTGTTTATCAGAACATTTCATATTGAAATGAAATTGATGTATATCATACTGTGTAACATCTATGGATCCAGGGAGACAGGTTACAGGGACCCAACTCGGTTCCTCGACATTTATAATATTGTATTGTTTATATATTTGGTTGTATGATGTGGTATATAATCTATTGTCTCTTATATGTGTTTGGACGATATGGATCATCGTGATTTGATATGTTGAATACCATAACATACCGAAATGTTGATAAGGGAATGTTCAAAGTGATAGTGAAAATAAAATATTTATAAATTGGAATATTTATAAATAAGAAATATTTATAAATTGGAATATTTATAAATAGAAGATATTTAGAAAGGGAATAATTAAAAAATCAAAGAATTTTATAAAATGATTATTTACTTAGCAAGTAAATAGAAGTGTAAATCGATATTTATTTAAGAAGTAAATAGAAGTATAAAGAAAAGATATTTACGTAGAAAGTAAATAAATAGAATAAAGGAATATTTATTGGGAAAATAAATAGGATTATAAAAGGAAATTAACGAGATAGAAAAGAGTTAATCGATTAGAGTTATCAAATAGAAGCCAATCAAATATAGTTTATTCGAAGAATTTAGTCAAACATAGTTATTCAGGATAAGTTACCATTTAGTACGACTGCTAGCTTAATTCGAAGAGCTGCAGATAGCCTATGGCGGTCGGATGTTTCCTGAGGGAGTCAGGCGTAACCATTGTGATCGTTGCGATCTAGAGTCAAGCGAATGGAGTTAAATCGAATATAGTTATTCGAAATAAAGTTAAAACATAGACTAGTTATTCGAATTAGAGTAAATCAATTAGAGTTAATCAAATAGAGTTAATCGAATAGAGTTAAAGAAAGAGTTAAGCAAAATTAGAAACTGACTAGAGATTAGTAAGTTGAATGGTTTCCTGAGTACCGATTTGATGTTGGTTTCGGCCTTCAGGGTTTATACTTAGGGAATCGTTCTCATACTAGTTTACAGTTAGGGACTGATAGTTGTGGAAGGATAGTGATACATACATAAGCTATGGAAATATTTTCCAGTGTTAAATAACATATATTTTCTTAAACATATAAAATAAGGAAATGTGAATATATATATATATATATATATATGTGTGTGTGTGTGTGTATTTGATGATTGGATCGATATTTCCATTTGGAAATAAGATCATTGTGTATACACCGACATGTTTTCAGTTGATAGTTAAATCACCGACTATCAAAGTTTTGACCATTTTAACGTTGTTAATATGGAGAGACCAGTTGGATTATTATCCAAAGAACCACTCCGTATTGGCATAAGCGTATGCTGAATATATCGAAGACGGAGTAAAGTGCAAGGACTGTTGTATAAATCTTAGGTAAAGATTGCCTAAGATGGATATACTGAATAGTGCCTTCGGTTTGTCCAGTCCCAGGACAACTTGTACGGACGAATGTCTGACAGCGTATTCCTAACGAATCATAAATGTTGATCTCTTCAACTTATTACGTTTGGTGGCAGAGGAATTCGTTTCTCTTAGCTTCATACCCGTGATACCTTTAGGGAAATCGATACTGATTTGGCGGGTATGACGATGTGATATTCCAAGTAAATGAAGATATGATATGAAAAAGGATAAGCGTAGCTTCTAGCCTCACATCCGGTAAATGACAGAAATCGGGCAGGCAGCATGGCTAAGTCGGTCGCTCCGAAGTAGTGTGTATAATCACCTATCTAGAGAATATTCATTTTCTTCTTTAATCTATCAATGCTGTCCCATATATATATATATATATATATATATATATATATACATAAATATATATATATATGGGAACGATTGCTTATCCCAACCGTTGGTGATATACATTTGATACACCCAAGCGAAATGAGTGGTCAGTCATGTGTGGCTGAGTTGCAAGATGTTCTTGTCGAACTCCAGTGTATCGTTCCTATAGTACACTGATTGGAAGGTGGTTCCATACCTTGTCATAGTTGGGAAATCAATCATCCAATAAGCACCTACGTCTTATTATTTTACATTATATATGTGGAACGTGAGATGAAAGCGTTTCTGCTAGATTGACATCTATTTGTACTTAGACATTATTATAATATCAGAATGATATTGTTTACAAAGTTTTGTTTGGATTTTCATAAGGGAAAGACCCATTCCGTTTTCATGGCGTGGTCTTGTGAGGTATACTTAATTAACAAAATGTTGGAGTTTTATTCATACCAGTCCCATGACTGACCCAGTGTTTATTTTGTTTTGTTTCCCTAAACTCTTGGGGGCCAAAATTTGTACGGGCAGTCATGTAGTCGGGATTTTATAGATACACTTGGGGAGCTTGGAGCAGGAGGCTTCAAGATTTTATAGCTATTGTTTTTCCGCTGTGGTTGTAAGTGTGGTACTCTGATAAGCGATATTGTATACATAACTGTTTTATTTCAAAAGTTATGTTATATTTTATTCGTTTCGCTGTGAGATTCGTGTTCACTCTGATGATGATGATCTTCTTCTTCTTCTATTCTATTAGTTCTATCTTATCTATCCTCACCCTCTATATTCTTTCTATTAATTTCTTGAATTTCCAGTGCAATTTTGGGTTGGACATGTGTTATTTGGTCAGCTCCAATTTGACTGGATTTTCGGGTCATTACAATAATCTTTAATATTTGTCGATCTACCCCTATTATGCTTAAACTACCCCTACTTCTCTTAATACTTCGAAACTGTCCTTCTTTTTAATCTTACCCCTAATTCCCTATATGGCCCTTACTTCCAACAATTACGCCTATCTTTTTACTACTATAAAGGGTGGGTTTTTGCAGCACCCAATCCAAACGATTCATCATCTTTCATATTTGTCGTTCTATCCCTACAATGCTTAAACTACCCCTATTTCTCTTAATAATTCAAAACAACTATTCTTTTTAATCCTACACCTGGTTCTATAAATAACCCTTACCTCCAACAATTACCCCTATTTTTTAACTACTGTGAAGGGTTGATTTTTGCAGCACCCAATCCAAATGATTCATCATCCTTCATATTTGTCGATATACCCCTAATATGCTCAAACTAGCCCTACTTCTCTTAGTACTTCGAAACAGCCCTTCTTTTTAATCCTACCCCTAGTTCACGAAATAGCCCTTACTTCCAAAAATTACCCCTATTTTTTACCCACTGTTAAGGGTTAGTTTTTGCAGCACCCAATCCAAATGATTCATCATCATTCATATTTGCCGATCTACCCCTATTATGCTTAAACTACACCTACTTCTCTTTAAACTTCAAAACAACCCTTCTTTTTAATCCTACCCCTAATTCCCTAAGTATCCCTTACTTCAAACAATTACCCCTATTTTTTAATAACTGTGAAGGGTTGGTTTTTGCAGCAACCTTTCTAAATGATTCATCATCTTTCATATTTGTCGATCTATCCTTACCACGCTTAAAGTACCCATACTTCTCTTACTAATTCAAAACAGTCCTTCTTTTTAATCCAACCCCTCATTCTCTATATAGCCGTTAAATCCAACAATGACCCACATTTTTTAACTTCTGTGAAGGGTTGGTGTTTGTAGCACACAATCCAGATGATTCATCATCTTTCATATTTGTCAATCTACCCCTACTATGCTTAAACTACCCCTACTTCTCTTAATACTTCAAAACAATCCTTCTTTTTAATCCTACCCCTAATTCCCTAAATAGCCCTTACTTCCAACAATTACCCCTATTTTTTAATTACCGTGAAGGGTTTGTTTTTGCATCACACAATCCGAATGATTTATCATCTTTAGTATTTGTCGATCTACTCCTACTATGCATAAACTACCCCAACTTCTCTTAATACTTCGAAACAACCCTTCTTCTTAATCCTATCCCTAATTCTCTTAATAGCCCTTACTTATAACAATTAACCCTATTTTTTAACTCCTGTCAAAGGTAAGTTTTTGCAACACCCAATCTAAATGGTTCATCATCTTTCATATTTCTCGATCTACCCCCCCACTATGCTTAAACTACCCCTTCTTCTCTTAACTACCCCAACTTCTCTTAATATTTCAAAACAATCTTTCTTTTTAATCCAAACACTAATTCTCTATATAATCCTTACTTCCAACAATTACCCCTATTTTTTAACTACTGTGAAGGGTTGGTTTTTGCAGCACCCAATCTAAATGATTCATCATGTTTCATATTTCTCGATCTACCCCGACTATGCTTAAACTACCCCTTCTTCTCTTAACTAACCCTACTTCTCTTAATACTTCAAAACAATCCTTCTTTTTAATCCAACCCCTAGTTCTCTAAATAGCCCTTACTTCCAACAATTACCCCTATTTTTTAACTACCGTGAATGGTTGGATTTTGGAGCAGCCAATCTATATGATTCATCATCCTTCGTATTTGTCGATCCACCGCTACTATGCTAAAACTATCCCTACTTCTCTTAATACTTCAAAACAGCTCTTCATTTTAATCCTACCCCTAATTCTCTAAATATCCATTCCTTCCAACCATTACCCATATTTTTTAACTAATGTGAAGGATTGGTTTTTCTAGCACCCAAACCAAACGATTCATCATCATTCATCTTTGTCGATCTACCCCTACTATGCTTAAACTACACCTACTTCTCTTTATACTTCAAAACAACCCTTCTTTTTAATCCTAACCCTAATTCTCTAAATAGCCCTTACTTCCATAGATTACCCCTATTTTTTAACTGCTGTGAAGGTTTGGTTTTTACAGCACACAATCTAAATGATTCATCATCTTTCATATTTGTCGATCTACACCTACCATACTTAAACTACCCATAATTCTCTAAATAATTCAAAATAGTCCTTCTTTTTAATCCTACCCCTAATTCTCTATATATCCCTTAAATCCAACAATTACCCCTATTTTTAAACTTCTATGAAGGGTTTGTTTTAGCAGGATCCAATCCAAATGATTCATCATCTTTCATATTTGTCGACCTACCCCTACTATGCTTAAACTACCCCTACTTCTCCTAATACTTCAAAATGGTCCTTCTTTTTAATCCTAACCCTAATTGTCTAAATAGCCCTTACTTCCAACAATTACCCCTATTTATAATTACCGTGATGGGTTGGTTTTTGTAGCACACAATCCAAATGATTTATCGTCTTTAATATTTGTCGATCTACTCCTACTATGCTTAAACTACCCCTACTTCTCTAAGTACTTCAAAACAGCCCTTCTTCTTAATGCTATCCCTAATTCTCTAAATAGCCCTTACTTCCAAAAATTTCCCCTATTTTTTCACTACTAAAGGGTTGGTTTTTGCAGCACCCAATCTAAATGATTCATCATGTTTCATTTTTCTCGATCTACCCCCTTCTTCCCTTAACTACCCCTACTTCTCTTAATACTTCAAAACAATCCTTCTTTTTAATCCAACCCCTAATTCTCTAGATAGCCCTTACTTCCAAAAATTACCCAAAATTTTTAACTACTGTGAAGGGTTGGTTTTTGGAACACCCAATCAATATGATTAATCATCTTTCGTATTTGTTGATCTACCCCTACTATGGTTAAACTATCCCAACTTCTCTTAATACTTCAAAACAACACTTGTTTTTAATCCTACCACTAATTCTCTAAATAGCCCTTACTGCCAATAGTTACCACTATTTTTTAACTTCTGTGAAGGGTTGGTTTTTGCAACATTCATTCTAAATGATTTATCATCTTTCATATTTGTCGATCTACCCCTACTATGCTTCAACTACCCCTACTTCTCTTAACACTTCAAAATAGTCCTTCTTTATAATCCTACCCCTAATTCTCTGAATAGCCCTTACTTTCAACAATTATGCATATCTTTTTACTACTGTGAAGGGTTGGTTTTTGCAACAACCAATCCAAACGATTCATCGTCTTTCATATATTTCGATCTACCCTTACTATGCTTAAACTACCCTACTTCTCTTAATACTTCAAAACAGCTATTCTTTTTAATCCTACACCTAATTATCTAAATAGCCCATACTGCCAACAATTACACCTATTTTTTAACTACAGTGAAGGTTGGTTTTTGCAGCACCCAATCCAAATGATTTATCATCTTTCATATTTGTTGCTCTACCCCTACTATGTTTAAACTATCCCTACTTCTCTTAGTAATTTGAAACATCCTTTCTTTTTAATCCTACTCCAAATTCTCTGAATATCCCTTACTTCCAACAATTAGCTCTATTTTTTACTTACTGTGAAGAGTTGGTTTTTGCAGCACCCAATCCAAATGATTTGTCAACTTTCATATTTGTCGATCTACCCCTATTATGCTTAAAATACACCTACTTCTCTTTATACTTCAAAACAACCCCTCTTTTTAATCCTACCCCTAATTCTCTAAATAGCACTTACTTCCAACAATTACCTTATTTTTTAATAACTGTGAAGGGTTGGTTTTACAACACACAAACCAAACGACTCATCATATTTCATATTTGTCGATCTAACCCTACTATGCCCAAACTACCCCTACTTCTCTTAATACTTCAAAACATCTCTTCTTTTTCATCCTACCCCTAATTCTCTAAATATCCCTTCCTTCCAACAATTACCCCTATTTTTTAACTAATGCGAAGGATTGGTTTTTGTAGCACCCAAACCAAACGATTCATCATCATTTATCTTTGTTGATCTATCCCTACTATGCTTAGATTACACCTACTTCTCTTTATACTTCAAAACAACCCTTCTTTTTAATCCTACCCCTTATTCTCTAAATAGCCCTTACTTCCAACGATTACCACTATTTGTTAACTGCTGTGATGGTTTGGTTTTTGCCGCACCCAATCTAAATGATTCATCATCTTTCATATCTATAGATCTACCCCTACCATGCTTAAACTACCCATACTTCTCTTAATAATTCAAAACAGTCCTTCGTTTTAATCCTACCGCTAATTCGCTATATAGCCCTTAAATCCAACAATTACCCCTATTTTTAAACTTCTATGAAGGGTTGGTTTTTGCAGCATCCAATCCAAATGATTCATCATCTTTCATATTTGTCGATCTACCCCCACTATGCTTAAACTACCCCTACTTCTCCTAATACTTCAAAACAGTCCTTCTTTTTAATCCTAACCCTAATTGTCTAAATAGCCCTTACTTCTAACAATTACCCCTGTTTTTAATTACCGTGAAGGGTTGGTTTTTGCAGCACACAATCCAAATGATTTATCATCTTTAATATTTGTCGATCTACTCCTACTATGCTTAAACTACCCCTGCTTTTCTAAATACTTCAAAACAGCCCTTCTTAATGTTATCCCTAATTCTCTAAATAGCCCTTACTTCCAACAATTGCCCCTATTTTTCAACTATTGTGAAGGGTTGGTTTTTGAAGCACCCAATCTAAATGATTCATCATGTTTCATATTTCTCGATCTACCCCCTACTATGCTTAAACTACCCTTTCTTCTCTTAACTACCCCTACTTCTCTTAATACTTCAAAATAATCCTTCTTTTAAATCCAACCCCAAATTCTCTAATTAGCCCTTACTTCCAACAATTACCCATACTTTTTAACTACTGTGAAGGGTTGGTTTATGGAGCACCGAATCTATATTATTCATCATCTTTCGTATTTGTCGATCTACCCCTACTATGCTTAAACTATCCCTACTTCTCTTAATACTTCAAAACAACACTTCTTTTTAATGCTACCACTAATTCTCTAAATAGATCTTATTGCCAATAGTTACCCCTATTTTTTAACTTCTGTGAAGGGTTGGTTTTTGCAACATCCAATCTAAATGATTTGTCATCATTCATATTTGTCGATCTACCCCTATTATGCTTCAACTAACCATACTTCTCTTAAAACTTCAAAATAGTCTTTCTTTTTAATCCTACCCCTAATTTTCTGAATAGCCCTTACTTTCAAGAATTATGCATATCTTTTTACTACTGTGAAGGGTTGGTTTTTGCAACACCCAATCCAAACGATTCATCATCTTTCATATATTTCGATCTACCCCTACTATGCTTAAACTACCCTACTTCTCTTAATACTTCAAAATAGCTATTGTTTTTAATCTTACACCTAATTATCTAAATAGCCCTTACTACCAACAATTACACCTATTTTTTAACAACTATGAAGGATTGGTTTTTGCAGCACCCAATCCAAATGATTCATCATTTTCATATTTGTTGATTTACCCCTACTATGTTTAAACTATCCCTACTTCTCTTAGTACTTCGAAACATCCTTTCTTTTTAATCCTACCCCTAATTCTCTAAACATCCCTTACTTCCAACAATTAGCTCTATTTTTTACCTAATGTGAAGTGTTGGTTTTTGCAGCACCCGATCCAAATGATTCATCATCTTTCATATTTGTCGATCTACCCCTATTGTGCCTAAACTACACCTACTTCTCATTATACTTCAAAACAGCCATTCTTTTTAATCCTACCCCTAATTCTCTAAATAGCCCTTACTTCCAACAATTACCTTATTTTTTAATAACTATGAAGGGTTGGTTTTATAACACACAATCCAAACGACTCATCATCTTTCATATTTGTTGATCTACCCCTACTATGCCTAAACTACCCCCACATCTCTTAATACTTCAAAATAGATCTTCTTTTTAATCCTACCGCTAATTCTCTAAATAGCCCTTCCTTCCAACAATTACCCCTATTTTTTAACTAATGTGAAGGATTGGTTTTTGTAGCACCCAAACCAAACGATTCATCATCATTCATCTTTGTCGATCTACCCCTACTATGCTTAAACTACACCTACTTCTCTTTATACTTCAAAATAGCCCTTCTTTTTAATCCTACCCTTAATTCTCTAAATAGCCCTTACTTCCAACGATTACCCCTATTTTTTAACTGCTGTGAAGGTTTGGTTTTTGTAGCACCCAATCTAAATGATTCATTATCTTTTATATTCGTCGATCTACCCCTACCATGCTTAATCTACCCATACTTCTCTTAATAATTCAAAATAGTCCTTCTTTTTAATCCTACCCTTAATTCTCTATATATCCCTTAAATCCAGCAATTATCCTTGTTTTTAAACTTCTATGAAGGGTTGGTTTTTTCAGCATCCAATCCAAATGATTCATCATCTTTCATATTTGTCAATCTACCCCTACTATACTTAAACTACCCCTACTTCTCTTATTACTTCAAAACAGTCCTTCTTTTTAATCCTAACCCTAATTGTCTAAACAACCCTTACGTCCAAAAATTACACCTATTTTTAACTACCGTGAAGTGTTGGTTTTTGTAGCACACAATCCAAATGATTTATCATCTTTAATATTTGTCGATCTACTCCTACAATGCTCAAACTACCCGTACTTCTCTAAATACTTCAAAACAGCTTTCTTCTTAATCCTATCCCTAATTCTCTAAATAGCCCTTACTTCCAACAATTGCCCTATTTTTTATCTATTGTGAAGGGTTGGTTTTTACAGCACCTAATCTAAATGATTCACCATCTTTCAAATTTCTCGATCTACCCCTACTATGCTTAAAGTACCCCTTCTTCTCTTAACTACCCCTACTATGAAGGGTTGGTTTTTGCAGCACACAATCTATATGATTCATCATCTTTTATATTAGTCGATCTACCCGTACTATGCTTAAACTATCCCTACTTCTCTTAATACTACTAAACAACACTTCTTTTTAATCCTACCACTAATTCTCTAAATAGCCCTTACTACCAATAGTTACCACTATTTTTTAACTTCTGTGAAGGGTTGGTTTTTGCAGCATCCAATGTAAATGATTCGTCATCTTTCATATTTGTCGATCTACCCCTACTATGCTTAAACTACCCCTACTTCTCTTAACACCTCAAAACAGTCCTTCTTTTAATCCTACCCCTAATTCTCTAAATAGCCCTTACTTCCAACAATTACGCATATCTTTTCACTACTGTGAAGGGTTGGTTTTTGCAGAACCCAATCCAAACGATTCATAATCTTTCATATTGGTTGATCTTCCCCTAGTATGCTTAAACTACCCCTACTTCTCTTAATACTTCGAAACAAACCTTCTTTTTAATTGTACTCCTAATTCTCGAAATAGTCTTTCCAATAATTACGCCTATCTTTTTACTATTTTGTGTGGTTGGTTTTTGCAGCACCCAATCAAAAAGATTCATAATCATTCATATTTGTCGATTTACACATACTATGTTTAACTACCCCTACTTCTCAAAATACTTCAAAATAGTTATTCTTTTTAATCCTACCTCTAATTCTCTAAATAACCCTTACTCCCAACAATTACCCCTATTTTTTAACTACTGTGAAGGGTTGGTTTTTGCGGTACCCAATCCAAATGATTCTTCATCTTTCATATTTGTATATCTACCCCTACTATGCTTAAACTACCCTTACTTCTCTTGGTACTTCGAAACAGCCCTTCTTTTTAATCCTACCCCTAATTCTCTAAAACGCCCTTACTTCCAACAATTACCCTTATTTTTTACCTATTGGGAAGGGTTGGTTTTTGCAACACCCAATCCAAATGATTCATCGTCTTTCATATTTGTCGATCTACCCCGATTATGCTTAAACTACACCTACTTCTATTTATACTTCAAAACAACCATTCGTTTTAATCCTACCCCTAATTCTCTAAATAGCCCTTACTTCCAACAATTACCCCTATTTTTAAATAACTGTGAAGGGCTGGGTTTTACAAAACACAATCCAAATGATTCATCATCTTTCATATTTGTCGATTACCACCTACTATGCTTAAACAACCTCTACTTCTCTTAGTACTTCGAAACAGCCCTTCTTTTTTATCCTACACCTAATTCTCTAAAGAGCCATTCCTTCCAACAATTACCCATATTTTCTAACTAGTGTGAAGGATTGGTTTTTGCAGCACCCAATTCAAATGATTCATCATAGTTCATACTTGTCGATTTACCCCTACTATGCTTAAATTGAACCTACTTCTCTTTATACTTCAAAACAGCCCTTCTTTTTAATCCTACCCCTAATTATCTAAATAGCTCTTACTTCCAACAATTACCCCTATTTTTTAACTATTGTGAAGGGTTGGTTTTTGCAGCACCCAATCTGAATGATTCATCATTTTTCATATTTGTCGATCTACCCCTACCATGCTTAAATGTGAATATTAGGCACACATCCCTAAAACGAAACTTAATTAGGCTCACATCCGGTCATAAACTTATTGTAAATTAGGTCCCTATTTTCAAAAACATATAAAAAAATATAAAAAAAATATTAAAAAACCATGTAAATTCGTATTTAATTAAAACAATTAATCGTGAAAAAAATCAGATCAAAAAAACATTAAAAACAACGTCAAAATCACGAAATACAGAAAATCAACGAAATGCAGTAAATTGCATCAAAACATGCATATAAATCGATTAGTTGCATACATGTATGCATTTATTTCAAATCTGCGTCAAAACTGCAGTATAAATGCATACATGTATGCACATATTGTTAAAACATGCATCTGCTGATGCATTTATTTAAAAACCGCATACCTACGTGCAACTTATTCACGTTTGCATGTATTTTGACATATATGCACACATGTATGCAGTTATATAGAAAAACTGCATACATGTATGCAATTTTTCAAACAGGCGTGCATAAATATATGCATGTGTATTCGAATAGTTGCATAAATGTATGCAACTATTCGTAAAAGTTGCATACATTTATGCAACTTATTTTTTTAAATTTCTGTGGACTTCTGAGAATGTTTACAGATTTTAGAATTTTTTTTTTTTTTTAAGTGATAGCGCCTGAAAATTTGGACAGAAAACGAAAGAGGCGGAGGTATGGAAAGTGGCAGGCGGAAGATTCCAGGCGGCAGCTAAAATAGGGGGCGGGTTTACAGAGAAAACATTAATTACAGGGATGTATTGTGAATTTAAAACTTGCAAATAGTTGCATACATGTATGCAACTTTTACCAATAGTTGCATACATGTATGCAAGTATTTCTGAAGCTGTTTTAGTTGAAAATGCATGCAGAAACTTGCATACATGTGTGCAACTATTTGGAAAACTTGCACACATGTATGCAAGTATTTACATGTGAAAATAAAATGTGTGCAGAAACTTGCATACATGTATGCAACTATTTTAAATACTTGCACACATGTATGCAAGTATTGCATGTAAAAATATAACAGAGAAATACTTGCACAGATGAATGCAAGTATTCCAAATATGCGCATGATTTGATGCAAATTACTGCATTTTTCGTTGTTTTCTGTATTTTTTTGATTTTGATGCATGTTTTGATTTTATTATGATCTGAATTTTTGGGCGAGTACATGTTTAATTTAAATACGAATTATCGTGATTTTTTTATATTTTTTTTATGAATTTTCGAAAAATAGGGACTAAATTTACAATAAGTTTATGACCGGTTTTTTTTTATATTTTGAAACCTAATAGGGACCTCTAAAAAACGCACCCTGCTTAAATTACCCATACTTCTCTTAATAATTCATAACAGTCCTTCTTTTTAACACTACCCCTAATTCTCTATATAGCCCTTAAATCGAACAATTGCCATTATTTTTTAACTTTTGTGTAGCGTTGGTTTTTGGAGCAACCAATTCAAATGATTCATCATCTTCCATATTAGTCGATCTACCCCTACTATGCTTAAACTACCCCTACTCTTAATACTTCAAAACGGTCGTTCTTTTTAATCCTACCCCTAATTATCTAAATGGCCCTTACTTTTAACAATCACCCCTATTTTTTAATTACTGTGAAGGGTTGGTTTTTGCAGCACACAATCCAAATTTTTATCATCTTTAATATTTGTCGATCTACTCCTACGATGCTTAAACTACCCTTGAAATACCCCACCTCCATTAAGGTCACTCACAAAGGGAATGCCTTAACTTTGGTGGAGCATTGAAGGTAAAAGACATAGATAATTTTGAAGACAGACATATAAGCAGCGGAAAAACGAAATTTATTTCATACGTGGTCGATAACAAAGTCATTACAACAAACTGTCTCAAAACAACTTCCAAATCATTACATAAAAATACTCTGTCTTGATTAAAACATAAAGTACCATAAAACGATAATAAAGTGGCATAATCCCCGTTAAGAGTGTATCCAAAGCAATAGCCCAAGAAGAGAAAGTCCAAGCCATACATCTACTCTCTTCAAACTTTGCAAAAGGTCTGAACTAAGCTGAGGTGTTTCCTCCTTGCGGATCTGGGGGGAGGGGGGAAAGGAAGAAAAGAAGACGAAAGAAAAATGGGTCAGACATGAGTCTGGTAAGTCAAGTGAATACTTAGCATGTAAACAAGAAAAGGATTATGATTTGAATAAACTAAATCTAGGACAACACCCTAGAAATAAGATAATAAGACTGAATATGCTATCGCACTCATTTCAACTTCTCTATACCCTCGTACCAGTGTTTCTACTAGCACCATGTGTTCATGATTAATGAAACCCTTTTTATCGATCGGCTCCTACTCATTTATGCTTACCACTTGTGTCATTCGGCCCCCGCTTGATTGTTGATACCTGTGTTGGTCCCACCATGTGGTGTATCAAATCCTATGGTGGTAACCCGACACAATTCAAGATGCACAGTGTATAACTATTGATGCCCAGTGCCTGCTTTTTCCACTCCGGAGTATGTGCATGCTCGCACTCCATCGGAACCTACACTGACGCACCACCCGTCGTTGTTTTGACTGCTTATAATCAGCCCAGTAATCGTGCCCCACCCTTCCTTGTTCAGGGTACCATGATACATCTATGTGGGTTACTGCTGAAATGGGTCCCCGTTACTAGGGTTTCCTAATCAACATGTTAAATTGGTTAAGTGTCCAAAATAACCTAAGCCCACTCATTAGTTTAGTTAACATGTTGTATTGGTTAAGTGTTGCCTTAATTAACTTAACCCCACTATTCCAGACTTAGCTTTAATTCATTCATTAAAGCTCCTACCACTCACATTAGACAGGTATTGTTGTGGTCACTGGAAGTGCCGGTCGGGTCCGGGCAGTTTTACACCACAACTCAGTCTAACCTCGGATTCTTTTGGGCTTGATGAACTAACCTCTCACATTAGATATATACTATTATGGTTGCTGGATGTGCCGTGTGGTTACGGGCAGTCTTACGCCGTAACTCAATCTAACCTCGGGTTAGGCATATTCGTCTTTTCTAAATTTACATATTTACCTTTCATATTTATATGTAAATTATTGTCATTCAAGACATGCCCAATTTGTCTCTAAATCATGTTCATAATTTTTGGTACATAAATTATGCCAATTTTTACGCCACTAATCATTCATATATTTATGGGCTAAATTATGCCATTAATATGAATTTAAGGTTTTCCCAACGTTACCCCCGTCATACTTTCCCAAAATTCACATAGAATGTTAGGATCGTAACTTAGCCTAACTTACATACAAAAGGGGAAAGAAGGGAGTACGTACCATTCACACAACATAAAATAATAAGGAACTAACTAAACATGTGTCGTGTAAACGTGGCATAGTATAATGAACTTGCATTTTTGGATCCAACTAACACGAGTCTTTAAGCATATGAGATTACCCAAATCCAACTGGGCATGTAAATGTAAACTTTTATTTTGGGTCCAATGAACATAATCCTTGAGCATATAGAATTGCACAAGTTCAACTAGACCTGTGAATGTGAACTTTAATTTGGATCCAATAATCATGAACCTTAATCATATGGAATTAAACAGGTTTAACAAGGCATGTAAATATGAACTTTCATCTTGGATCCAAGAAACAAGAATCTTAAGCATATGGTTTTACACAAGTTTAACAAGGCATGTAAATAGAGCTTTAATTTTGGATCCAATTTTCATAGATCTAAATGTGAATCTAACCATAATACATGTCTTAGCCTAATAACTTGCATGATTCAATAAACATAGATCTAAATGTAGATCTAAACATAATACATGTCTTAGCCTAACAACTTGCATGATTCAGTAAACATAGATCTAAATGTAGATCTAAACATCTTACATGATTCAATAAACATAGATATAAATTTAGATCTAAACAACTTGCGTTATTCAATAAACATAGATCTAAATGTAGATCTAAACAACTTGCATGTTACATAACATAAAAAAGTCACCAAGTTTACATAATATACAATTGGTTTAACATCAACATAATAACCACAATAATCTCAAAAACATTTACGATGGAATCGTTACAAGAATAGGTATAAATCAGCTACGTCATTATCTTACAACTAGGAATTACTCTAGTTTTCATTTTATTACAAATCACAACTTTTAATCGTTCACATATAAATAATAACAGGACTTACAAAGAAAAGAAAGTCTTGTTTTTCTGGAATTTGTTTTCTGAATTTGAAAAGCAATCCCTTGAAGAATACTATCAATTTCTCTAAGTAAGTTTTGATTTGAAGCTTTTGACTCGCTTTCTAATTGAAGTAGAGATGGTGGCTAGGCTAGAACGTTCATTAATAGCATGGCGGCTCCTCCTTGGAATTAATTAGTATGATTTAGGGTATGAGGATAAGGGTTGCTTTTATAGAAGTTTAATCTTATGTGAGCCATTATACTATTTTAGGAGCAATCACAACCGTCCAGACTAGATAGAGTTATCCAGAATTGCCACCTAAGCCCTAGTGACTCAGCAATAGGTCAGAAAAGGCTCAGCAACTAGTCAGCATCGTCACCATTTTAGATCTGGGCGAAGGGGTCGGTCGACACCCTGGTCGACCTTACTTCTGGGCGGGAAATTTCCCGCCCAGCCTGCTTCGGGGTTTGAATTTGAATTTTGGATTTTAATTTGAACTATTTTAATTTATTTAAATTCTTGAATCTTCTGAAGGTCATAACTCCTTCATACGGAGTGCGATTTACGCAAACTCAGACTCTATCTCAAGTAGAATTCCGAGATGAACGCAATGGCGTAACCCGTTTCCCTTAATTCTCAAATTTATTATTAAGTATTCTTTAATTCGTCACAATAATGATTACAGAAAAAACGGGGTGTTACATTCTCCCCTCCTTAAAGGATTTCGTCTTCAAAATCTTCGAGTCAAGAAGAACGTATATCCTACCATCCAATCGTCCATCTACTCATCCATCAAACACAGGCGTCCATTGTACTTAAAAAGACTCTAATACTTCATGATCATATGCATATTGTGTGTACATGTCCTTATCTAATGCAAAATCAGGCGGTCTACTGATTCAGTTAACCTCCTTAATGCGAATCATGTCAGTGCCATGAGTCCATTATGTATGCGATTATTCCTAATCATACTTTCTACATGAGTGCACAATCATTCATACAAATGCAACGTCCATATGATAACACATCAAGTTCAATCAATATACCAATACATATATGCATATGCAATATGAATGTGACTGAGCCGATCTAACACCTAATGTGTGTGTGTATATGCATCCACGAGCAACCACCAGCAACCACCTGCAACCACTTGTAGCCATCAATCATAACATGTTTCAAATACATGTTTACATCCATTGGTTTCTACCTAAGGATAAAGGATAGGACCAAGGAGATATACTAGAAAGATAGATATATGCATGTATAAACTTAAGGAAAAAGAGATCAAGTTTGTACGCTCAAAAAGATAAGGGTAGGTTGCACGTATTTTGTCCTCAGTTTCCCAAGTCGTGTCTTCCTCGGCGTCGCTCCATTGAACTTTAACAAGTCTGATTTCGCGGTCGTGTAGCTTTTTGACTTCTGTACCCAAGATACGAGTTGGAACTCTCCTCACGGTCGCTTCTCGTTCCACTTCTACTTCCTCTAGTGTTCTTGGCTCCACAACTTCCACAGACTCATGTAAGCACATTCGTAGTTGATAAACATGAAAAACATTATGAATTCTAGCCAGTCTTTCGGGTAGCTCTACTCTATAAGCCATCTTCCGAATCTTCTCAATGATGGGAAACGACCCTAAAAATCTTGGTGCCAACTCTCCTGCAGGACCAAAGCGAACGACGTTCCTTAAAGGAGATACTTTAAGGAAAACCCTGTCTCCAACCGCAAACTCAAGGTCGGTCTTCTTTTATCGGCGTAGGACTTCTATCTATCTTGGTCAGTCTTCATTCTTCTTCGTATCAAGTCCACTTTCTCTGAAGTTTATCTAATCATATCTGGTCCAAGTTTGAACTTGTTTGTAGACTACCACCAACAAGTTGGTGATCGACATGTTCTTCCATATAAAGCTTCGAAGGGTGCCATGCCTATGGTGGCTTGATAGCTATTGTTGTAGGCGAACTCCACCAAAGGGAGATGATCCTCCCATGTTCTTCCAAAGTCAAGAATGCATAATCTCAAGAGGTCTTCTAGTACTCTGTTCACCCTTTCCGTCTGACCATCGGTTTGGGGGTGATACGCCGTGCTTAAGCATAGCTGTGTGCCTACAGCCTCTTGCAAGCTTCTATCCCTATTTTTTAATTACTGTGAAGGGTTTGGTTTTGCAGCACACAATCCAAATGATTTATCATCTTTCATATTTTCGATCTACTCGTACTATGCTTAAACTATCCTTACTTCTCTTAATACTTCAAATCAGCCCTTCTTCTTAATCCTATCCCTAATTCCCTAAATAGCCTTTACTTCCAACAATTACCCCTATTTTTTAACTATTGTGAAGGGTTGGTTTTTGAAGCACCCAATCTAAATGATTCATCATCTTTCATATTTCTCGATCTAGACCCTACTATGCTTAAACTACCCCTTCTTCTCTTAACTACCCCTACTTCTCTTAATACTTCAAAACATTCCTTCTTTTTAATCCAACCCCTAATTCTCTAAATAGCCCTTACTTCCAACAATTAACCCTATTTTTTTAACAACTGTGAAGGTTTTATTCTTGCAGCAACCAATCTAAATGATTCATTATGTTTCATATTTGTCGATTTACCCTATTATGCTTAAACTATCCCTACTTCTCTTAATACTTCAACACAACCCTTCTTTTCAATCCTACCCCTAATTCTCTAAATAGCCCTTACTTCCAATATTTACCCCTATTTTTTAACTTCTGTGAAGGGTTTGTTTTTGCGGCATCCAATCTAAATGATTCGTCATCTATCATATTTGTCGATGTACCCTTATAATGCTTAAACTACCCCTACTTCTCTTAACACTTCAAAACAGTCCTTCTTTCTAATCATACCCCTAATTCTCTAAATAGCCCTTACATCCAAAAATTACGCATATCATTTTACTATTTTAAAGGGTTGGTTTTTCAAAACCCAGTCCAAACGATTCATAATCTTTCATATTTGTTGATCTTCCCCTAGTATGATTAAACTACCCCTACTTCTCTTAATACTTCAAAACAACCCTTTTTTTAATCCTACCCCTAATTCTCTAAATATGCCTTTCTTCGAACAATTACGCCTATCTTTTTACTACTGTGTATGGTAGGTTTTTGCAGCACCCAATCCAAATGATTCATAATCTTTCATATTTGTCGATCTACCCCTACTATGCTTAAACTACCCTTACTTCTCTTAATACTTAAAAACAGTCCTTCTTTTAAATCATACCCCTAATTCTTTAAATAGTCCTTACATCCAACAATTACAGCTATCTTTTTACTACTTTGAAGGGTTGGTTTTTGCAGCACCAAATCCAAACAATTCATAATCTTTCATATTTGTCGATCTACCCCACTATGCTTAAACTACCCCTTCTTCTCTTAATAATTCAAAACAGTCCTTCTTTTTAATCCTACCCCTGATTCTCTAAATAAACATTACTTCCAACAATTACCCCTACCTTTTAACTACTGTGATGGGTTGGTTTTTGTAACACCCAATCTAAACGATTCATCATCTTTCATACTTGTTGATCTACCACTACTATGCTTAAACTACCCCTACTTCCCTTAATACTGCAAAGCGGCTATTCTTTTTAATCCTACCCTTATTCTCTAAATAGCTCTTACTACCAATAATTACCCCTATTTTTTAACTACTATGAAGGGTTGGTTTTTGCAGCACCAAATCCAAATGATTCATCAACTTGCATATTTGTCGATCTACCCCTACTATGCTTAAACTAGCCCTCCTTCTCTTAGTACTACAAAACAGCCCTTCTGTTAATCCTACCCCTAATTCTCTAAATAGACCTTATATCCAACCATCACCCCTATTTTTTAACTATTGTGAAGGGTTGGTTTTTGTAGCAACCAATCCAAACGAATCATCATCTTTCATATTTGTCTATCTACCCCTACTATACTTAAACTACGCTTACTTCTCTTTATACTTCAAAACAACCCTTCTTTTTCATCCTACCCCTAATTCTCTAAATAGACCTTACTTCCAACAATTGCCTCTATTTTTTAATAACTATGAAGGGTTTGTTTTTGCAGCACACAATCCAAACGATTCAGCATCTTTCGTATTTGTCGATATAACCCTACTTTGCCTAAACTACCCCTACTTCTCTTAATACTTCAGAACAACTCTTCTTTTTAATCCTACCCCTTATTCTCCAGACAGCCCTTTCTTCCAAAAATTACCCATATTTTTTTACTATTGTGAAGGATTGGTTTTTGTGGCACCCAATCAAAATGATTTATCATCTTTCATATTTGTCGATCTACCCCTACTATGCATAAACTACCCCTGCTTCTCTTAGTACTTAGAAACAGCCTTTCTTTTTAATCCTAGCCCTAATTCTCTAAATTGCCCTTACTTCCAACAATTTCTTCAATTTTTTACATACTGTGAAGGGCTGGTTTTTGTTGCACCCAATCCGAATGATTCATCATCTTTTATATTTGTCGATTTACCACTATTATGCTTAATCTACATCTACTTCTCTTTATACTTAAAAACAACCCTTCTTTTTAATCTTACCCTTAATTATCTAGATATCCCTTACTTCCAACAATTACCCCTATTTTTTAATAACTGTGAAGGGTTGGTTTTTACAACACACAATCCAAACGATTCATTATCTTTTATATTTGTCGATCTAAACCTACTATGCGTAAACTAACCCTACTTCCCTTAATACTTCAAAACAACTCTTCTTTTTAATTCTACCCCTAATTCTCTAAATTTCCCTTCCTTCCAATAATTACCCCTAATTTTTAACTAATGTGAAGGATTGGTTTTTGCAGCACCCAATCTAAACGATTCATCATCATTCATATTTGTCGATATACCCCTACTATGCTTAAACTGCCCCTACTTCTCTTTATACTTCAAAACATTCCTTATTTTTAATCCTACCCTTAGTTCTCTAGACAACCTTTACTTCCAACAATTACCCCTATTTTTTAACTATTGTGAAGGATTATCTTTTGCAGCACCCAATCTAAATGATTCATTATCTTTCATATTTGTCGATCTACCCTACCATGCTTAAACTACCCATACTTCTCTTAATAATTCAAAACCATCCTTCTTTTTAATCCTACCCCTAATTCTCTATATGTCCATTAAATCCAACAATTACCCCTATTTTTTAACTTCTGTGAAGGGTTGGTTTTCGCAGCACCCAATCCAAATGATTCATCTTCTTTCATATTTGTCGATCTACCCCTACTATGCTTAAACCACCCCTACTTCTCTTAAAACTTCAAAACAATCTTTCTTTTTAATCCTACCCCTTATTCTCTAAATAGCCCTTACTTCCAACAATTACCCCAATTTTTTAATTACTGTGAATAGTTGGTTTTTGCAGCACGCAATTCAAATGATTTATCATTTTTATATTTGTCGATCTACTCCTACTACGCTTAAACTGCCCCTGTTTCTCTTAATACTTCAAAACAACCCTTCTTCTTAATCCTATCCTTAATTCCTTAAATAGCCCTTACTTCCAACAATTACCCTTATTTTTTGAGTACTGTGAAGGGTTGGTTTTCCCAGCACTCAATCTAAATGATTCATCATCTTTCATATTTCTCGATCTACCAACTAATATGCTTAAACTACTCCTTCTTCTCTTAACTACCCCTACTTCTCTTAATACTTCAAAACAATCTTTCTTTTTAATCCAACCCCTAATTCTTTAAATAGTCCTTACTTCCAAAAGTTACCCCTATTTTTTAACTACCGTGAAGGGTTGGTTTTTGCAGCACCTAATCTAAATGATTCATCATCTTTCATATTTGTCGATCTACCCCGACTATTATTAAACTATCCCTACTTCTCTTAATACTTCAAAACAACCATTCTTTTTAATCTGACAATTAATTCTCTAAATAGCCCTTACTTCCAATAATTACCCCTATTTTTAACTTCTATGAAGGGTTGGTTTTTGCATCATCCAATCTAAATGATTCGACATCTTTCATATTTGTCGATCTACCCCTATTATGCTTAAAATACCCCTACTTCTCTTAACGCTTCAAAACAGTCCTTCTTTTTATTCCTACCCCTAATTCTCTAAATATCCCTTACATCCAACAATTACACATATCTTTTTACTAGCGTGAAGGTTTGATTTTTGCAAAACCCAATTTAAACGATTCATAATCTTTCGTATTTGTTGATCTTCCCCTAGTACGCTTAAACTACCCTACTTCTCTTAATACTTCAAAACAACCCTTCTTTTTAATCCTACCCCTAATTCTCGAAATAGCCCTTACTTCCAACTAGTACGCCTATATTTTTACTAATGTGTATGGTTAGTTTTTGCAGCACCCAATCCAAATGATTCATCATCTTTCATATTTATCGATCTACTCCTACTATGCTTAAACTACCCCTACTTCTCTTAATACTTCAATATAGCCCTTCTTTTTAACCGTATTCCTAATTCTCTAAATAACCCATACTTCCAACAATCACCCTTGTTTTTTAACTAATGTGAAGGTATGGTTTTTGTAGCACCCAATCTATATGATTCATCATCTTTCATATTTGTCGATCTACCCTTATTATGCTTAAACTACCCCTACTTCTCATAATACATCAAAACAACCCTTCTTTTTAATCCTGCCCCTAATTCTCTAAATAGCCCTTAATTCCAACAAGTACACCTTTTTTAACTTCTATGATGGGTTGGTTTTTGCATCACCCAATCTAAATGGTTCGTCATATTTCATATTTGTCGAGTTACCCCTATTATGCTTAAACTACCCCTACATCTCTTAACACTTCAAAACTGTCCTTCTTTGAAATCCTACCCCAAATTTTCTAAATAACGCTTACTTCCAATAATTACACATATCTTTTTACTACTATGAAGGGTTGGTTTTTGCATCACCCAATCCAAACGATTCATAGTCTTTCATATTTGTCGTTTTACCCCTACTATGCTTAAACTACCCCTACTTCTCTTAATACTTCAAAATAGTCCTTCTTTTTAATCCAGCCCTAATTCTTTAAATAGCCCTTACTTACAACAGTTACCCCTATTTTTTAACTACTATGAAGGGTTACTAATAAGCATACTAAGAAGAATAGGCACCCACTGGCAAGGATTGACGATCTCTTCGATCAGTTAGTTGGCGCCTCAATGTTTTCGCAGTCGGACTTAGCCACTGGTTTCCATCAATTGAGGGTGGCTGAGGATAACATACACAAGACTGCCTTAAGGACTCCGGACGGTTTCTATGAGTGGCTTGTGATGCCCTTCGGTTTGACAAACGCCTCCGCATACTTTGTTGAATTGATGAGTAGGATGTTAAGGGAGTACCTTAATAAATTTGTGGTGGTCTTTGTGGATGACATCTTGATCTTTTCTAAGAGTGAGGAAGAGCATGCCCTACTTCTTAGGGAAGTGTTGGAGACCATTCGAGCGCATAACCTTAAAGAAAATTTTTCTAAATGTCACTTTTGGAGGAAGGAAGTGCGATTCTTAGGGCACGTGGTTTCCAAAGAAGCGATAGCTGTGGATCCCGCTAAGGTGGTGGCCATCCATGATTGGAAGGTCCCTAAAAATGCTACCGAGGTGAGGAGTTTCTTGGGGTTCGTTGGCTACTATAGGAAGTTTATCAAGGACTTCGCCAAGATATCAGCCCCATTGACACGCTTGACAAAGAAGAACCTATTTTTCACGTGGGATGTAGATTGTAATGATGCGTTCCAACGTTCAAAGAGAGCTTTGACCACAGCCCCAGTTTTAGTGTTGCCAGATGGGAGTAAGCCATTTACCGTTTATACCGATGCTTGTGGGACAGGACTAGGCGCAGTCTTAATGCAAGAGGGGAGGGTAATAGCCTATGGAGGAAGGCAGTTGAGAGGGCATGAGAAAAATTACCCTACACATGACCTAGAGTTGGCCGCTTTTGTTTTCGCGCTTAAGTCTTAACACCATTATCTTCTTGGTGAGAAATTCGAATTGTTCACAGAACAGAAATCGCTAAAATACTTGTTCTCTCAGAAGGACTTGAACTTAAAGCAGCAAAGGTGGATGGAATTCTCAGCATCGTACGATTTCGAGATAGCATATACCCCTGGCAAGGGTAACGTGGTTGCAGATGCCTTAAGTAGGAAAAGGTTGTCCTTGAGTCCGTTGTTTGTTGAGCGGCGAAGCTTAGAGTTCATCTCTACGTTTGAATTTAGACCTTCCATTGACTTTATACCCGGTTTGCCAGCATCCTTAGAGGTCAGACCTACGCTTTTCGAACGGATTCGTGGTTGATGGGTTACCCGGTGGGTTGCTTCACCCATTAGAGGTCCCACAATGGAAGTGGGAGAGTGTCTCGATGGACTTTGTTGATGGGTTACCGAGATCAAGGAAGAGTAACACGGGAATTTGGGTCGTGGTAGACAGACTTACTAAGAGCACCCATTTCATTCCCGTGAAGAGTAAGAGGACTGCTCCATGGTTAGCCTCCGTATACTTTCGAGAGATAGTTCGTTTGCACGGTGTTCCTTCTAGCATAGTGAGCGATTGCGATCCTATCTTTACTAGCGAGTTTTGCTAGAGATTGAAAGAGGCGGTAGGGACTCAGTTATGTTTGAGCACCGCGTATCATCCTCAGACGGACGGCCAGACCGAAAGGGTGAATCGTATTCTAGAGGGCCTTTTGATGCTTTGTGTTTTAGACTTCGGAGGTACATGGGAGGAGCATCTTCCTTTGTTGGAGTTCACGTATAATTATAGTTTTCAGTCTAGCATTGGCACGACACCTTTCGAGGCTCTTTATGGAAGGCCTTGTCGTTCACCTACATGTTGATGGGAATCTACGAATAAGATTTTGCTTGGGCCCGATATGATTAGAGAGACTTCGGAAAAGATTGATTTGATTCGAAGGAGGATGAAGACGGCGCAAGATAGGCAGAAATCGTATGCGGACAAGAGGAGGACAAATCTTGAGTTTGATATTTGGGACATGGTCTTTATCAAGGTGTCTCCATTACGGAATGTTGTTCGCTTTGGGTCCGTTGGGAAGTTAGCACCAAGGTTCGTAGGGTCGTTTCCTATTAAGGAAAGGATTGGACAGATGGCATATAGAGTGGAGTTGCCCGAGATACTTAGGGGTGTACACGACGTATTCCATGTATCACATTCGAGGAAGTGCTTGCATGAGACCACGGAAGTGGTAGAGCCGAGCTTGCTTAGAGAGGTGGGGATAGAGCGTGATGCGACGAGTCGACGAGCTCCTATGTGCATTCTTGGATCGGAGATTAAGAAGTTGAGGAATCGAGAGGTCAAGCTAGTCAAAGTGTAATAGGGAGATCATGAGAGCGACGCTACTTGGGAGACGGAAGAGAAGATGCGTTCATTGTACCCTTTTCTTTTCGAGGATATGTCTTTTAATTTCTCCTTTATCACTTAGCTTGTACTTGTTCTATCTTTGGTATGTCCTCTCACTAGTATCTTTGACCTTTAGATAGGGTAGTCCAATGGTTGAAACATGTGTTTGAACATGTTATGTATGTTGGATGCATGTGGATGCAAGTGTTTGCTTGTGGTTGCTCGTGGATGCCTATACATACACTTTAGGCACTAGATCAGCTCAGTCACTTTCATATTGCATATTGCATATAAATGGATGCATTTAGTACTATGAATGTACATTGAATGTGTGTATCATATGGATGGTGCATTTAAATGAATGGTTGTGCACACATGTAGTAATGATATGTATAGGGTTCTTTGCATACATGATGGATACATGGCACTATCATTATTTTCATTAATGAGGTCGACTGAATCAGTGGACCGCCTGATTTTGCATTAGTATATAGACATATACACAAACTATGCATATGTACATGAAAAGCATTAGAAATCTTTTAAGGACAATGGATTCTTGTGGATGATGGTTAAGTAGATGGATGATTGGATAGTAGGATACATTCTTCTTAACTTGGAGATTTCGGGGAAGAAATCCTTTAAGGAGGGGAGAATGTAACACCACGTAATTTAATAACATAAAAATTCACAAATTAAAGTATACTTAATTTTTAGAAAAAAATTAAGTGAAATGGGTTGCGCTATTATGTTCGTTTCAAAATTTTGGGTCAAGATAGACATTTGGTTTGCACAAAACGGATACCTTATGAAGATGTTATTAAGCCTTGTAGTTTGTATGCATATGAGAGAAATATATATATATATAGATATATATAAAAAAAACTAAATATGCAAAAAAGTTCAAAACTGCGAATTGGGAGGGGGAATAACCGAGCCGGCCCATTTTTGAGGTCGACTCGAGCCCCATTGGGTCGACTACGGGTCGACTAGGGGTTGACTCAGGTTGTTTGGCTATCAACCCATGGGCCGATTCACTCGAAGGCAGATGTGGCATCTGATTGGTTCTCATGGTTCAGGGTCAATCTAATGGTCCTAAATAAATTCCTACACCTTTATATACACCATAAGAACTAACCCTAATTCATAAATATTTTCTATGACATCATTATGCTGTCAAACTCTCTCTTAAACCCTAGCCGCCGCCTCTAAATCAAATGTCAAGTATTCAACTTCAACTCAAATTAAAGATTAGAGCTTCTACAACAATTCAAGAAGATAAATCAGCAACACCGCAACGTTTCTACACCAATTTTAATGCATAACTCTATTCTTTAACCACGAAAGGTGAGTACAGTGATTTTCACAATATAATGGGATTAAAAGTAACATGATGAAGTTGTAAAGAGGATTTATATGTATGTATGTAATTTAAATCTCATCCAAGTCTTCACCTTTTTTATTCATGTCATCATATGACTATGTTTCTATGTAAAGTTCAAACCTTTATCAGTTTATTCATGTTGAATCTGTCATTATGCCTCTATGCCAGTTTACATGCCCCTTTTTTTCATGATGTTGTGTTAATTCCAATTTTCTGTGATTTGATTCTCTCTTCTTATCCTTATTCCTTTTATTTTTGGATCTAGGCTACCTTCGAGCCTATGTTAAAAATACGCGCGAATGCAAATACATGTGAACGATAGGAATATTTGAAATATGGAAAATTGGATATTATTGGATATTTTGGATAATTGGATAATATGTGAAATTGGCATATTTGTGTATGAATTACATGGAATTGATGAAATTGCCTATAATTGTAAATTTGTAATTGAGGCTAATTAATATGTAATTAGTGACAATTTGGAATAGGTAATATTATAAACATGATTATATGTTTAATTGGATATACATGACATGAAAATTGGGTATGGGTGAAATACGATTATTAACAAACCTTTGACACGAGGTTAGGCGCAATTGTGGCGTAAGACTGCCCGGAACCGCCCGGCATATCCAACTGCCACAATTACACGTCTAATGTGAGAGGTCAAAGGAATGAATTGTAGGTGCAATGGTTAATGACACGAGGTTAGACCCGGTTTGTGGCGTAAGACTGCCCGGAACCTCCTGGCAAATCCAACGGCCACAAAGTGTTCGGTCTAATGTAGGAGGTCACGCACCGTTCGTCATAAGGAATGAATTAATGAATACTAACCATAATAAGACATGGGTATGGTTAGAGGGTTAAGTGGGGTGACATGTAAATGATGACATGTAAATATGGACTTAACCGGTATAAGATAAGACATGTAAATTATGACATGTAAGTATGGACTTAACCATAGCATGTGTAAGACATGGACATTTCAATTAAAATGGTTAAGTGGGAGAAAAACCTAGTGGGGACCAAGCATAGGTGGGAGGCTTGTGTCGGATGGGGGACCCGTTTCTACCTGTAACCAGTTTGAGTATATAATTGGGCCCGGTTCTAGGCCGGGGTTTGGGCACGCTTACTAGACTTGAATGTAAGAGGTCAAAACGTGAATAGCGGTGGCAAAGCAAGTCCAACGGGTTCATGTGCGTTCATGGGTCCGGGCTGGTAGGTAAGACGTTGTTGCATCGTGTAGGTATGGTCGTGCATTTTATGTTGGTATCGGGGTTGCCACTTTGGGGAGTGATACACCCCACTGTGGGGCCAGCACGAGTGCCTACGAGGTTTAGGGAGCCGATCGAATGGGTAGAGTAAGGGTACCTTAGCTGTGGTAGGAGCAAGCCGGCACCTACGATAGCAGCTAGGTACAAGTAACTACCAAGTATGTCATGTGGGTATAGTTAGTGAGAAGGGATCAACCTTTAGTAAATAGAGACTAGTAGATGTGCGGTGTAATTAAGTAATGTGGTGTAACTTAGCAAAAGTGCGGTGTAACGAAATACATGTTGGTTGAGTTGGATAGTCCTTTGGGTGCTAGTCTGATGTTGACTTCGGTCTTCGGGGTTAGTACTTGGAGGGTTGTTCACTTAGCCAAGGTGTAGGATTGTCTTAGTACTTAGGAACGGAATCATCTTGTCCATCCTTTTCATCTACCTTATCTATGTTACAGCCATATCATGATGCCTATTATGTCTTGATCATTTACCTTGCCTATTATTTGTTAAAATTACTGGACTCGCCAGACTTTATGTCTGACCCGTTTTGTTTCCACCTCTTTTCTTTCCTTCCCTCCCCCCCCCTCAGGTTTGCAAGGAGGGAACACTACAGCTTAGTGCCGATTTATTTTAGTTGCTTGAAAAGAGTAGATGTATCGCTTTGGACTCTCTCATCTTTATGGCTTGGCTTATGCTCAGTTGGGATTTACGCATTTATGTTATTTAAGTATTTGCTTCTTTATGTACTTTGAAGTTTTTTGAAAAGACTATTGATCCTGTTGTAATGGTTTTGGAGACTACTTATGTATGCTTGTTTTGAGTTATGATGCTATGAAATGTGTTTTATCTTCCGTTGTGTTGTTTTATTTATCTATTCTTGTAATTTATCTGTTCTATACAACAATAACGCTTCATGGACATTGATGCATTCCCTTTGTGAGTGACATTAATGGACATGGGGTGTTATACATATTCTTTTCTTCCAAGTCATAGATCATCACATAAAATATGCCCCAAATATAGATCTTATATTACGTGTATTATGTCCTCAAAATCAGATCTTGAATTATAACATGCATTATGTCCTTAAATTACAAGTTATATGTTGTCATAGAATAATTCTCCTTTCTCCAAATCATAAACCATCATATATAGTATGCCTAGATCTAGACCTTAAATTACAATATATGTTGTGTTCTCAATTTAGTCACAAACCAGTTATGTCCAATAATGCATCATTCAATATTTTCCCAAAAATTAGCGTTCGTCCGTTCATCTCTTATGAGATTTGGCTCAGCCTCGTGGTAGCCTGGCTATAGAACTGAAGGACAGAAGAGATACAGAGTATTTACAATAATATTAATAAGATAGATCTACACAGAAAAACGGATCTGATAAACAGGAATAAGATAGATCTACACAGAAAAACAGATCTGATAAACAAGAATTTGCATTATCTCCCATTCAGATTTATAACCATGTCAAGATAATAATTAAATTTCATATCTGAAAATAACTGTACTCACAAATCGTGGTTTAAGACAGAGAAGAACGATTTTGGGATCTGATTTTCTTGAGTTGATTTAGCATTCCGTTGATGTAGGCGTTGATTTGTTATCTTTATCTTCTCGCTTGAATTGATTGATTAGGGTGGAGGCTAGGTCACTTTAGGTATTAGTAGCATGGACGCGCCATTCCACTTTGTTAATGAATTAGGGTTCGGTCTTGCTATGTATTTATAGCTGTAGAGAGTATTTTAGAGCCCTTAGATTGACCTAGAAGCCATCGGATTCGTACAGCGCATAAAAAAACACGACATAAGAAAAACTGCCCAGATCTGGAGAATAGGTCGACCCCCAGCTCGACCTCCCCTAGGGTAGGTCGACACCCATGTTGACCCCCTGGTCGACCTGGCCCCCAGGTCGACCCCCAGGTCCACCTGTTTGGTTGATGGCGGGAAATTTCCTGTCCAGTTGCCTGGGTCGAATTTCGAACTGTTTTGAATTTTAGTTGAATCTTCTGAAGGCCATAACTTCTTCATACGGATTCCGATTTACGCAAACTCTGACTCTGTCTCAAGAAGAATTCCCAGTCGAACGCAATGGCATAACCCGTTTCCCTTAATTCTTCTTTTAAAAATTATGTATACTTTGTTTTGTTACTTTTTTTTTCACAGAAAATACGAGGTGTTACAAATTCTCAAAATAGCTCTTTCTTCCAATAATTACCGTTATCTTTTTACTACTATCAAGGGATGGTTTTTGCAGCACTCAATCAAAATGATTCATCATCTTTCATATTTGTCGATCTATCCCTCCTATGCTTAAACTACCCCTACTTCTCTTAATACTTCAAAACAACCCTCAATTTTAACCATACCCCTAATTCTCCAAATAGCCCTTACTTCCAACAATTACCCCTATTTTTTAACTACTATGAAGGGTTGGTTTTTGCAGCACCCAATCCAAACGATTCATGGTCTTTCATATTTGTCGATATACCCCTACTATGCTTAAACTACCCTTACTCCTCTTAATAATTCACAAAACAACCCTTTTTTTAATCCTATCCCTAATTCTCTAAATAGCCCTTACATCCAACAATTACCCCAATCTTTTAACTACTGTTCTAATGACCCGCATTTTCGGAGATATAATAAATAATTAATTTAATTATTTAAAGAGTGGTTTAGAGAATTTAAATGGTCGTGGAATTAAATAATGGTGAATATTTAATTAAAATAATAAATTAAATAATATATTTAATTCTGAAATAAACAGAATTGGCTGAAATGGCGATATGGTGTGAACTGGATCATCTGTGAAATTTAATTCAGTTTAGAATTGAATTACGATAACGAATATATTATTTAAACGAAGTTTGAACGTATAGTTATATTATAATTAAAATCGAGCTTGAAATGGCGCTGTAGTTCGTAAATTGGCGTTTCGAACTTCAACTGAATGTACAGGGTTCGTTTTAAATCTGATTTCTGTGAAACAAGAAACGTGTGGAACTGGTGGAGTTTATCTTTCTAGTGGAAGAGAAAAATCAGGATTTCGTCGTATAGATTTTGAGATATGTCCAAATAAAATTTAAAAAAGTCACTGCGAAATTCCTTTATGATTTATAAAGGAATTATTTTAAAAAGGAATTTCAATATAAATCGAATATCGGGTTGACCCAGATTGAAATATCAAGTTAGAAACCCATATAGGATTTTTCTGAGCTGTATGGTATTTCACTGTGAATATAGACAATAATATTTATTTTTAAATATTTAATTTAATTATATTTAAATATATCTATATATTTAAATGGGTTATTTTGGATTTTAAAAATAGCCACTTTTACAAACGAAGTCGGAATTCGGCGAAATTAATTTTGTTGGATCCACAATGTCAAATAGTTGTTAGATTTCCAGTTTCGTTATTTTTAGAGTCACTGTGTGGTCGTACGGATATTTAGAGTGAGAAACAATCAGTATTTCGATGGTTAAAAATACGTTGTGTGAGCATACAGAGTCGGAATTCGACGAAACCAGTTTCATTGGGACTGTAATGTCGAACTCTAGCTGCATGTCAATTTTCATTATTTTTAGGTATCATATTTGTTCGTATGGATTTTTAGAGTGAAGAAACGAATATATAATGATGAAAATAAAATAAAAAATAAAAAAAATTAGCCAACATCTTCTTGGACCAAAACAAGTCACGTCCGCACCCTTTCTCAGCCACTACTCAGCACGGGAGAACCCAGCTCCACGTTTTCAACACAAACGGTATAAAAACCCAATCACAGCAAAAGAAAAAGGATGTAAAAATCAAAATAAACACTATAAATCATTTTACAAACATATTTGGATTGCTGGTAGGATTTCCTTCTTTCCTGTGTAAGCTTTAGTTGATTCAATAGTTTTAATGTCGATCGAAATACTTTGGCGCAGCTCCTAGGGTTCGACTTTGTTCGAACCTGGAGCATTGATTTGCGGATTTGAGCTTGGACTCGAGTTGAGGGGATGAAGTAGCAAGTACTCGCGGAAAATTGGAGGGTGCGGTGCATTTTTTTTGCATGAGCCTCACTATAGCTAGTGAAGTCGATATCAAGGAAGTGGTGCGAGTTTCTTATTTTTGATATGCTGAGAACGAGCTCGGAAAGAGGAGTGTTGCGGTGGAGATCTCCTTGTGATCGGTAAAGGATTGAAGTGGTTTGTGGTGAAGGGAACTTCGAAAATGGCTTGAGTTGTTTACTGGAGTTCGAAGCAGAACATGTCGTGGAAGAAAGGGTTATTTCATTTTGGGTTCGGTTTATGGAAGTAAATGTGGGCTGAGGATTTCAGTTAAGGCCCAATACATATTAGTATAAAGTTTATATTAAATTTTAATAGTGTACTAACTTGTGAATGGTTTAACTTCACCATACGGTATCAGAATTGGACAAAACTGGATCCGTTGGGATCGTATGGACGAGAGCTCCACAATGGAACTATCTGGAAGTGGAAGGGAGCTCGTTTGAATTTACGGCGAAATAAATTGTTTGATTCAAATCAAACAAACAGTTTATCGTTCTTTAACGATGAACTGCCAATGTGAGTAAATCTCACTAACTCTGAACAGTTTATAATTTCATGTTCTATTTTTAGAACTGTTAAATATTAGTTGATTGACTGTGTGTTGACTGTTTGATTGAACTGCTAGTCAGTTAGTTGAATTTCTATATCGATTCTGTTTAACAGAATATATCATATGGAACTGAAAGTAATGTTGATTTTATAGTGTAACATCTGTGGATGCAGGGAAACAGGTTGGAGGAATCCGACTGGATTCCTCAACAGTTATTTTATTGTTTTCATATATTGTGATATATGACGTGATTTATAATATGTTGTTGATTATATGTGTATGGACGATATTGGACATCGTAACTTGATATGTTAAACACTATAACATACCAGAATATTGAAAAGAGAATATTTATAAAATCAGAGTATTTGATAAAAAAGAGAATATTTATAAATAGAATATTTATAAATAAGATTTTTTTTTAAATGGGATATTTATAAATAGGAAATATGTTTAAGTAGAAATATTAGGAGGGGAAATCTTTATAAATGGAATATTTGTAAAGTGAATTATTTATTTAGTAAATAAATAAGATAAGATAATGGATTATTTATTTGTAAAATAAATAAGATAAGATAATGGATTATTTATTTGTAAAATAAATAGGATGAGATAAGGAGATATGTATTTGTATAAATAAATAGGATGAGATAAGGAGATATTTATTTGTTAAATAAATAGAGTTAAAGGGGATTTATTCGAATATAGTTTAATCAAATAGAGTTAAAAGAGTTAATCAGTTAGAGTTAATCAGTTAGAGTTAATCAGTTAGAGTTAACCAGTGAGTTAATCAAATAGAGTTAAAAAAATAGAGTTAAACAAGATTAGAAACTTACTAGAGATTAGTTAAGTTGAATAGTTTTCTGAGTATCGATCTAATGTTGGTTTCG
This sequence comes from Allium sativum, assembly GCA_030737875.1. Lineage (NCBI taxonomy): Eukaryota > Viridiplantae > Streptophyta > Magnoliopsida > Asparagales > Amaryllidaceae > Allium > Allium sativum. Next base: position 4,235,258 of record JASFAX010000038.1, on the reverse strand, counting down.
GCCTTCGGGGTTTATACTTAGAGAATTGTTCTCCTGCTAGTTTACAGTCAGGGACTGATAGTTGTGAAATGATATTGATATGTAAATAAACAATGGAAATGTTTTCCAGTGTTAATAACGTATATTTTCTAAACATAGAAAATAAGGATATATATATATATATGATTGATGATTGATTGATAGAATTTCCATTTGGAAATAATATCGTTGTTTGCACACCTGTTTTTCTTTCATGGTTAAATCACATACTATCGAAGTTTTGATCATTTTAACATTGTTTATATGGAGAGACCGGTTGGATTATTATCTAAAGAACCACTTTGTATTGGCATAAGCGTTGCGGATCATATATGCCAAAGATAATTGAAGACGGAGTAAAGTGCAAGGGCTGTTGTATAAATCTTAGATAACTGTGCCTAAGATGGATATACCGAATAGTACCATCGGTTCATCCAGTTCTTGGATGACTTGTATGGATTAATGTCTGACAGAGTATTTCCAGAAAGGTCACGTATACTGATTTCTTCAACCATACCGAGAGTGGAAGCGGAGAAGGAAACCTCTTTAGCTAATACGTAATGTACTGTTGTAGACGTCAATTAGTGATTTTCGATGGATCTGACAATGTGGCATTCGAAGTGAAGCTGATGTGATGATAAGGCATAACCTCAAGCCTCATTAACTAGTAAATGACAGAAATCGGGCAGGCAGCATGGCTATGTAGGTCGCACCTATTAGGGTGTAAAATCACCTGATCTAGAGTTTCATTTACTTCTAAAAATCTATTGTTGATGCTGTCCCATTCGGGAAACGGTCGCTGATCCCAACCGTTGGTGATATACATTCTATTGTCTAGCTTTTTGACCAAGCCACCAAGGTTCACACACAAGAAGGAAATATGAAGCTTCACTCCTTTCAACCCTTGGAAACCAGATCGCGGTCTTTCACCCCACTTCGGATCGCTGCGCGCCATCTCGAATCAAAACGTACCATCGGGTCGCAGCCTTCTATGCAATCCAATCCTCCCCAGCAAGCTCGATCCGATCCGACTTCAGAAGCCAAAGTATGGAGGCCGTGACCCATTCTACCACGATCCGAAATGCATAGATCTCGCGACACCTGTCCACAACTGTCGTATTGACCATTTCTTCCGCAAGCTACGAACCTGTCCTAGATTCTCGGGATTTGTGCCATGTATGACCGCGATCCGCCTGAAGAAATCAGCTATAAATAGCCCAGAACTTGGCATTTTTGGGGATTTTGGACGATTCAGAGCTCTGAACTCACCATTAACATAGCTCCATTGTGTTTATTTCAAAATTACTGAGTGAATTAACATTGTATAAGGTAGATTGAGAGGAATGTTATCAATTGTACTTTGATTTCAAGTATAATCATAGATATAAAGTGGACGTACGCTCGTTAACGCCGAACCATTATAAATCTTTGTGTCTTTTCTACTTTTCTGTAATTTTATTGATACTAATCTCTAGCTATAATCATAATTTGGGTGTTAAAGCCAATTTTGGATCTAACATTTTGCTGCTTTCACTGAGAAGGAAATCTCCACATATTGGAATGTTTTTCCGTTGTTTGGATACTCAAATCCGAAGAAAACAGTCCAAAACCCCACTGTTTCAACTTTTGAAAAGTTCAGAAAACTTGAACCATCATGGCGGGTAAGAAGTCAAAGGATGTACGATCATCGCAGGCCGAAGAGTCTGCAAACGAAGTGATTGAAGAGAGTGTGCACGAGCAGGTCGAGGAAGGGCCCACGGGTCGCGTTGTGCAGGGGGCGATCGCGATCGATGGAGGAGCCACGAACCGATCCGCTGAGGGGGTGACCACTAGATCGCGTGACCTCGCCACGAACCCACCTGCACCTGTCACCGTGACCCGACCCCAAGGGGGCGCCATGAGCCATCATCCCAACGGAACCGCGATCCGATCCAACAATCAGACCACTACTCGACCTAGCAAGGAACCTATGCCTCGTTCTGTCCACACTGGTACCTCTACTCGACCTGGTTCAAGCTCTCTACGTACAAGAGAAGAAGTTGATGATGATCAGTTTGACCCGTCTGCACCTGCTACTGAGGGAGAGCTATCTCGTATGCTTCACATGTATGACAAACTCTTTGATGAATTAGCCGCTCAGAGGCAAGAGAGTTCAGTAATGTGGCAGAATATGACTGCTATTGACAGGCGACTTAATGACCTTGTAAGGCAGAGGAACTCTCCCCCGCCTTGTTCTCCTTCCCCAGAGTACACATCCTCATCCGAAGAGCCACGAAGAAATCGACGGTGGACTGCATTAGAAAGAGCTGAAAATATAGAGCAACTCCGATTTGGGACAATGCCTTCTAGACAAGATGAGGCGCTCAATCAAGGAGTTAACAACCGAAATGTAAATGAGCCTGCTCTACCACCTAGGAACGGAGGATTTGTCGATCCAGCCCAGAATCAACCTATCCTTCCCCCTCACCGTGTGAATGACCATGGTAACAGGGGGCAAGGGAGTTCTGCCCAGGTCGTGGACGCCGCAGCGCCACGACAAAGAAATGCTGGAGGAGCCTGCAAGGCGAGAAGCGTCGATTCTGAATCTACCCTCACCCATGCAGATGTTGAGGCCATGGTCAGACGCATGATGGTAGAAAACCGTGGACAGCGAACTGAAGACTGGGGAATAGGCCGCAGCCACACGCCTTTCACCGATGAAATTTTGGAAGTTCAATTTCTGAGGAGATTTAATATGCCGCCTATGAACCGTTATGCAGGAAAGGCTGATCCGATCCAGCATCTGATGAGATATTCATGGTACATGAACGCGGCTGCTGCTTCTGATGCTATGAAATGTAACACATTCCCAATATTTCTGGAGGACGCAGCGCTAATGTGGTTCACTAGTTCGCCAGCGCGATCAATCCCCAGTTTCAGGGAATTAAGTGAACAGTTCGTGAATCAGTTCAGACTACATGCTCAGTGGTCCAAGAACGTTATTGAACTATCCCTTATCAAGCAGCGTACGGATGAATCTTTGAGGTCTTATCTCGACCGGTTTAACCTAGCGGTCACGGAGGTGAAAGATCCCCACGAACAATCAGTTTTGATGGCTTTGATTGACGGAGTGGATAAGGATACAGAATTTGGGAGATACCTATCCAGTAAACCACAGCTAACCCACGAGATATTTTATGAAAAAGCTAACATCTTCTTGCGCCAAGAAGAAATTTATGCCAATCGGAAGAGGAAAGCCACCGACAAGGAAGACATACAAAGTAATGTGGCCATCAAGCAAACTGGGGATAGCTCCGGTAAGGTGGAAGTGAACGTGGGAAATAAGAATCAAGGAAATGGCCAAAGATCTGGGAATGGTAATAAGAGGAGGAATCAAGGAAACAACTCGCAGAGAAGGCCGCGCTTCAAACCATTCGAGAACTTCACGCCTTTAAATGATACCTTGGAAAACATCTATATGGATACCCATAACGTCCTCCAATATAAGAGACCTCCTCCAAGAGATTCATTAGAAAAAGAGCGCGAATCCGGGAAATTCTGTATTTCCCACCAGGTATACGGTCATTCTACGAACGAATGTCGCCATCTGAGAGATGTGGTTGAAAAACTGCTCCGGGAAGGAAAACTTGATGAGTATAGAGTAACCCCCAGGGACAGGGGGCATGTCGTACAAGCCCCAAACCAAAACCAAGATCAAAACCGGAACCAACCTTCTGCTTGGCTTACGGCTTAGCAAAAGGGAAAGAACCTTGTCATCAATTGCATAGTAGGAGGACTTCATCTAGCTGGACATAGCTTTAGGGCAATGGACCAATATGTGAATGCAGCTAAATAACACCTTGAAGATGGAGAGTGTAGTAACCCCGGGGATAGTTCTCCGGTCAAGCAGCAGAAGACGATGGCTGATGATATCATATTTCGCGATCGAGAGAATATTGGAATCCATTCCCCGACTGAGAATTCGTTCGTGATCACCGCCGTCATCGGTCCAGCTACCGTCCATAAGGTTCTAGTAGATAACGGGAGTTCATTTAATATCTTATTTAAGAAGACATTTGACCAAATGAAGCTTGAGCCAAAGGATTTGAAACAGTGCGATGGATGGGTATGTGGATTCAATGGATCCACAACCACTCCTATGGGATATGAGGATTTGTCTGTAACCCTTGGAGAGGGAGATCGCCAGAGAGTGAGGATCCTTTCCTTTGTGGTTCTAGATGTGCCGACATCATATAATGCATTTTTAGGACAACCAGCCCAAGCTAAATTTAGGGCCATCCTTGCACCCTGGTGTTTGCTGTTGAAGTTCCCAACTAATGCCGGAACAACTATAATCAGAGGAGACCAAGTCGCTGCGCGAGCATGTTATGTCACCGAATTGAAGTTGCTCTGCCAAGGAGGAGATATAGAGACGAAGAGCGCTTCTTCCCCTCCGGGGGAGGAAACGTCGTGTCAATTGAAGAAAATAACTCTAGGAGAGTCACCTAGAGAACAGCCCGAGGACATAGATCCTAGAGAGGACGAAGAACATGGGTCAAAATGGCGACTCCCAATGAAACAACTGTGGATGTTCCTATCGATGAAAGTGACCCAGCGAAGGACCTAAAGATTGGATCGTTGTTGTATCTAGTTCGAGCTCAGCAATTAACAGATTTCTTGAAAGCAAACTTGCATGTATTTGCCTGGACTCATGCAGATATGTGTGGAATATCTCCCTCGATAATGAGTCATTCATTGAGAATCAACCCAAAGTATCCTCCCATCAAACAGAAAAGACGAATGCTTGGCCCAGAGAGGTCAGCCGCATTGAAGGAAGAAGTTGAAAAGCTAAGGAATAATGGATTTATCAGAGACTCAACTTACCCTGGCTGGATTTCGAACCCGGTTTTGGTAAAAAATTCCAATGGAAAGTGGCACATGTGTATTGATTTTTCGGATCTAAGCAAAGCCTACCCGGAAGATAGTTTTCCTTTACCAAGAATTGATCAGCTGGTAGATTCGACGGCCGGACACGAGCTTCTTTCCTTCATGGATGCTTATTCAGGATATAACCAAATTCCTATGCATGTTCCTGACCAAGAACACACCAGTTTCATCACAGATCTAGGGCTATACTGCAACGTTGTAATGCCTTTCGGTCTAAAGAATGATGGTGCAACATATCAGCGATTGGTAAACAAAATGTTCTACAATCAAATTGGAAAGACGACGGAGGTATATGTTGACGACATGTTGGTAAAGTCCAGACAATCATCCGATCACACTGCTGATCTAGCAGAGATGTTTGAGATTCTATGGAGATATGGAATGAAGCTTAATCCATTGAAATGTTCATTCGGGGTCGCTTCGGGAAAATTCCTCGGATTCATAGTCAGTTCGCGTGGAATCGAGATCAATTCGGATCAAATTGCTGCGATTCGGAATATCTAGGAGCCAAGGCAGATTAAGGATGTGCAAAGACTCGCTGGAAAAGTAGCAGCATTAAGTAGATTCATTTCCAAGGCTACAGATAAATGTATTTCATTCTTCGATTTAATTAAGCGAGGAAAACGCCATTTCAAGTGGACTCCTGATTGTACAGAAGCATTCCAAAACCTGTCGAATCATCTGGAAAGTCCCCCTATACTGTCTAAGCCTGTGGATCATGAGGATTTGTATGTGTATCTAGCAGTATCATCCCATGCGATCAGTTCAGCTTTAGTCAGAGAAGAAGATAAGGTGCAGAGACCAGTGTACTATGTGAGCAAAAAATTGGCAGCATCGGAACGAAATTATAGAAAAATGGAAAAGCTTGCATATAGTCTTTTGATCGCCTCTTGAAAGCTCCGCCACTATTTCCATGCTCATCCCATCACTGTGTACACCGATCATCCACTCAAACAAGTCTTACAACAGCCCGAAGCATCAGGAAGGTTGCTTAAGTGGAATATCGAATTGAGTCAGTACGACTTGAACTTTCAGCCCCGAAGATCGATAAGGAGACAAGCGCTAGCAGATTTTATAGCAGAATTCACTACTCCAGAAGAAGATGTTGTAAATGAGGAAGTCGATCCACCAAAGTTACTCCTTGATCCTAGTGCCTGGAAGTTATACACTAATGGTGCTAAGAACGACCGACGATCTGGAGCCGGAGTAGTGCTTGAAACTCTGGAAAAACGACTAGTCTATTATGCCCTTAGATTGGAGTTTCACGCCACCAACAACGATTCTGAATATGAAGCTTTGATCGCTGGACTGAAACTCACTAAGGAATTGGAAATCATGAAGCTGGATATCTTTTGCGATTCTAAAATAGTCGAAAACCAGGTCACTGGAGTGTTCCAGACCAAAAGTTCAAGACTAATATCATATCTGAAGAAAGTAAAGGAGTTGTTGAATGGTTTCGATCACTACAGCATATCCCATATCCCCAGAACGGAGAACCAAAAGGTAGACAAGTTGGCGAAGATGGCTAGTTCCGATAATCCTGAAGATACGGAGCTGGTCCCAGTTGAAGTATTGTGGTTCCCTAGTATAGATCAGATGGAAGTTGATCCGATACTAGAGGTTGAACCCGAAAGGGAGTCATGGATGACCCCTTTAAAGAATTTTTTGATGTATGAAACGCTTCCGACAAAGAAAAGCGAGAGGCGTGCGGTTATCCAGAAGGCTTCCCGGTATGTTATGAAAGGCGAAGTCCTCTACAGACAGGGATTCTCGATGCCCCTCCTTCGGTGCATTGCCCATGACGACATCAAGTGTGTACTGGAAGAAGTCCACAGAGGTGAATGTGGCGACCAAACCGGGGGGCAAACACTAGCCAAGAAAATACTGCGCTATGGCTACATCTGGCCCACCATAAACAAGGATGCACCCAAGTATTCAAAAAGCTGTGATGCATGCCAAAAGTTTTCCAGGATTGCCAGGGCACCCCCTAGCCAGTTGAAGACGATGACAAGCCCTTGGACTTTCGCCATGTAGGGAATTGATATAGTAGGAAGTCTCCCACTAGCGAAGGGCGGTGCAAAGTTCGCCATTGTAGCCATTGATTACTTCACAAAGTGGGTTGAAGCAGAAGCCGTGACAACAATTTCCACCAGGAAAGTGATCAGCTTCGTCGTAAGGAACATTATCTGTCAAGTTGAAATCTCAAAAGTTGTTATAACTGATAATGGGACCAAATTTAACATTACGGAATTTCGAGAATTCAGTGGGAAATACCATATCGAGAAGAGATACACATCAGCGGCACATCCACAAGCAAATGGACAGGTAGAAGCAGTTAATAAAGTAATCAAGTCCATCCTGAAAAAACGCATAAAACAGGCCAAAGCCATGTGGGTCGACGAGCTACCCTTGGCATTATGGGTCTATAGGACGACTTACAAATCAGCTACTGGGCATACTCCTTTTTCCCTTGCTTTTGCTTCGGAGGCCGTCATCCTAGTAGAACTGAAGATACAATCCCATCGGGTCATTTATTATGACCCAATGACTAATAATGATTTACTCCTCCAATCCCTCGATATGGTAGAAGAGAAGAGAGATGAAGCAGATTTACGTGCTTTAAGGCACAAGCAGCAAATTACTCGGTACTATAACAAAAGGGTCCGAGTCCGCACCTTTGAACCCGGAGACTTGGCCTTGAAGCGAATCTTCCCGCCCCCAACTCACTAGGGGCCGAAGTGGGAAGGACCTTATGCCATCCAGCGGAGGCTTGATAACGGAGCTTTCAAGCTAACGACCATGGTCGAAATTGAAATCCCCAGAGTGTGAAATGCCCAACATTTGCGGCATTATCTGACGTGAAGACCGTCATTTCTATTCTTTTTTTGTAGGATTATGTAATAAGCCTCGACTAGCCTAGAATAGTCCAGTATATGAACAAAAGATTTTAAAGTGGACGTAGGTCATGATTCGACCGAACCACTATAAAAACATCGTGTGTCATTTACCTTTATTGCACTTTTATTTTATTGTTATTTACATATGCAGGTAGTAATAGTTCACCGGCATCGATGATGTTTTCACGGGTCCCAGAGGGAGTGTAACACCCTTGGAATTCCGTCAAGGCAACATTCGACTGCTTAATGAAGACTTATGGTTTCTTGACTACTGACTTTTGGAATGTGACTCGCTTCTGCGGGTCAACCTTCCGAGAGTTCATAGACCCGCTCATCACCCTTTAATAATGAGTGGATTACCAAAAAGGTGATCGAATGAATGACACATCGATTAAAACTCCGCTCCTCAAGATTCGAGAAGTGTCAAGGACAGGGAACTTAACTGTCCACGAGATGTGAAGGTGCACCATGATTTTAAAGACCGTCTTGATCTACACTCTACCCTTGGAATTCGATGGGAGAGTGTAAAGGTGCTGGAGACTCAGCACCCCCAAAGAACTCCTACCCTGCTGAAGGATCGGGGAGCAGATTGAAAGCTGAGTTCGAACTCTGGAGTGAGTATAAAGGCATTCGAATTAAATGCCGCATAAGGGTTCCTATCCCGCTACAGAATCGGGAATGAGAATAAAAGCTGAGCCCAACCCCCTCATTTCTGGGAATGGGGGGCAATATAACTGCGACTCTAATCAATCCTCAATAAGCCCTGGCCATGCACCATAATGACGATTGATTGGGGGCATACACATGCGACACTTACACTCCGACACTAGCAAATGTTGTCCATGCATGAATTTTCTCGTAACTTTTATGTTTAGCCATGATTGTTTATGTTAGTCATGATTATTTTATGTGATTCAAAATAATGAATTCCACAGGTGTGGTGAATTTGCAGGTACTTGAAGATGCAAAATAAACATATTTCAATTTCGTTAAACTATAGAAATACAAAATGAAGCTAACCAAAAGGCGAGGGCCACACTCGCAACCACATCGCATGGCCAGTGGAAACCCTAAAAAAGAAAAATGCAAACTAGCGACTACGGCCTACTTATGCTTGGGGAACGATTTTGATTTCTTCGGCGAGGACTTCACTTTCCTTTCCTTCTTCTTCTTCCCCGTTTTGTCCTCCTTATCATCATCGCCTGAGACGACCCGATTTCCCGTTCTCACGGAAACAAGGTTATCTTTGGAATATAACACAGAAACATATAATAGCAGAACAGAATTAAATATTTTTGGTTTCACTAAAATCCGGATTGTTTTGCACCCGGTATATTCAATTGAAGTTTGAAATCGAATTATCGAACTACCGCGCCATTTTCAATTCTATATATAATTATAATTAATTATATTCGTTTTCAAATGTCGATTCAAACTCAGTTTTCATCGCCATTATTTAAAATATTTATTTTAAATAATTAAAATCCATTATTTTAGCCAATTTAAAATTTTTAAATTGGTTCAGATTTTCTGGGTCGTTACAATCTCCCCCACTTAAAACTTTTCGTCCCCGAAAAGGAATAAAGTCGAAAGTGGTTTGATAAATCTACGATCACACAACAAAACAACCAATCCAATTGTTTTTAACCTTTTTAACTTTTAAAATATATATCTTTTATATATTCAAAAATTATATTTCTAAAACCAGACTATATATATATAATCACAAATACGTTATTTAAAAACATATTACTCTCGACTCGTTCTGAGGCACTTCTGACCCCATCTCTAACGAGTTGTTCTGATTCTGCTATACTCATACTAGGATATTGCTGATCCTATCTGTATAGAGTTACCCATCCTAGAACACTACTGGTTCTATTTCTGACGAGTTCGTTCAAATGTTATATTCCAGAACTAAGCTTAACCAAAGCTCTGATACCACGATGAGACGACCCGATTTCCCGTTCTCACGGAAACAAGGTTATCTTTGGAATATAACACAAAAACATATAATAGCAGAAGAGAATTAAATATTTTTGGTTTCACTAAAATCCGGATTGTTTTGCACCCGGTATTTTCAATTGAAGTTTGAAATCGAATTATCGAACTACATCGCCATTTTCAATTCTATATATAATTATAATTAATTATATTCGTTTTCAAATGTCGATTCAAACTCAGTTTTCATCGCCATTATTTAAAATATTTATTTTAAATGATTAAAATCCATTATTTTAGCCAATTTAAAATTTTTAAATTGGTTCAGATTTTCTGGGTCGTTACATCGCCCTCGTCATCTTTCTTCCTCTTCTTCTTATCAGAAGGAGGATCGGCTGGAGGAAGAGAAGACTCCGAGGCAAGTTGCGAAGTTATCGATCTGGAAGAAAACCTTGTCACTAGTCCAGTCTTGGGGTCGGCCTCCCTGATAGGAGCAACAGACATAGGCTCCAACTCTTCCTTTTTGAGAGCCAGCTGCTTCTCCTTCCTAGCCTGCATCCCAGCCAGGGTCTCACCATCACCACCTTGGGCTTCGTCCACGATGACAACTTCCTCTTCCTCGTCCCCGTGGCCACCATCAGTGTCTCTCATGGCATCAATAATATTAGCATCAGTAAGAGCATCAGTACTGGGTGCCACGGGTGCTGTAACGACTGCTTCATGTGCCTTGTCCTTCGTTTGCTTCGGAGCCTCAGAAACTCCAACTTCAGAACTCGCAAGAACATCAGCTTTTCCTCCCTCTGTCTTCTCTTCCTCATCTTTCTCAACTGGCTTGACACCTATAGTATGAGTAATAAATGTTAGTGCATCGGGAGAAGATGTCACTCTGGCAAATTGCAGGGAGAATATGGAGATACCTTCGGCCGACTCCTCCCCCCGGTTTGCAATTGAAGCTCCGACAGTCAGTGGAGCTAGAGCCAAGGGAATCAATTGGTCATCGGGATTGTATTCCTCGACTCCAGTAGTTGTGGGCTCAATTGTCGAGCTAGAGCCCTCGTCAATCTTGTTCTTGCCCTTTATCTCAGCCTTCTCCCTCTCGGCCTCCTCACGAAGTAAACGTCTGCCCTCCTCCAGAGCTTGGGGTTCCTTACCCCTGAGGAAGGACTCCATCAACTTACCCTCGTCGTTCTCCTCAGCCCCCAATCGCTGCTTCTCGCCTTCAACAATAGCATCCCATATATTGGCCAAGGTGACGTGATAATCTAGGATCCAGGAAATGTCTCGAGTCTTGATAACGTGACCCAAGAAGTCGAATAGCAGCTCCTCGAACTTTCTAATCTCTTTCTCCTTTTCGGCAAGTTGATCGGCGGTGTTGGAGGCCGATTCAAGAACATTGTTAGCATTGATTTCAGCAAGAACCACACGTTCTTCAGCTTCGACGAGTTGACCATTCAAGGTTTCGTTCTCTTTCTCAACAAGGGTGAGTCTGCACATAAGTTCCTCTTTCTCTTTCTCCCAGGCAGCCTTTTCAGCGGCAAAGTGCTCTTGCGTTGTTCTCAATTCGATGTTAGCTTCCCTATGATCCTCTGCCTCTTTCTTCAAAGCCAACTTTTCTTGGCTATTTGAGTCAATCTCATTGCGGAAACACTCTCAAGCACCTTCTAGTTCAAATTTATTGTTTCTTGCGTCCCGCTTAGCCAATGCAAGTTGAGATTGAGCATCCTCCAACTCCTTGTCCATCTTTTTCCTACTCTTCTCGTCGTTAGCAATCTTCACTCTAGCCCTGGCCGCATCCATTTCCAAATTATGGATAACCTCTGAGAGTTTAGTGGCATGCTTTTTTATCGTGCTATACTGCTTAGTCGCATGGCTCACTTTCCTCATTACCTCAACATCCCACTCCTCGGATACCGGCTCAAGGTCTGGGATGAACATTATCCTCTCGAAGTAAATATCGGGAAACTGCTTCTGCAGATATTCCAGCTTGGCTTGGGTTCCGGAAGAAGGAATATTACCCTGTGTGGCGGTAGCATCCAGGTTCTGCTGGCTAGAAGTAGTAGGAGCTGTTTTCTCCTTCTCTACAATCCTGCTCTCATCCTTATCCTTGCCTTTGGCCCCTCCTATTTTTTAGAAGACTTAGCATGAGAAGGCGTACTTTTTGGAGGCGTCAACTCTTTGGGAAGTTGTTTGCACCCACCCGGTGCTGGTGGCAAAAGACGACTATGATACTTTCTAGAACCCTACCTCGTCGGAGACCGAGATCGCGTAGAGTAAGACTTGTGAGAATCGCGAGGCCGATCGCTGCCTCTTCCCCGGCTGTCGCCACGACCCTGATTAGGATCCGGATAAAGACTTGGTGTGCCTGAGCGAAGAGAACGATAAGAATAAGACCGTTTGCGGGTAATCTTTCCTGCAAAAGAAAACGAGTATGTTTTAGAACAACGAATATTTGTGACACTAGAATGTTACAATAAGATGTGTGTGATTTGTGTATCCCATGTAATCCCCCTAACGGACCAGATTCCAGAACTTGACTCATCTGAATGATTTCTTTGTCCCCAATCGAGGGAATAACTTCCTCAGGATCGGGAAACAGCGATTCGTCTCCTAAGTCTTCCTGTTTATAGATATCATCTGGTAGAGGAAGTTTGTCCAATTCCTTGAACATACGCTCTTCTGTTAACTCCTCATGAGAAGCAAGATCAGTCGGTGGTAAAGCTTTTGGTGAAGACTGCCCCTCAGAGCCCGGGACCCTCTCAGGATCATTCTCCCGGCTTTCACCTCCTTTAGGGATATTTAAGTCCTCCTCATCTTGGTTAATATGCGGTGAAGGATTCTTGGGAAGTTCAATCACCTTAGTGGCCCCTCAGGTTCCCTCATCTCCAGCTGGGGGCACATAATTATAAGGCTTACCACCTACTCCAAGTCCGAACCTAATATCCAATAGACGATGTCTGTGAAGGTTCTCATCAGTGATACATTTCTTAATCCTCAAGAAGTCCGATTTACTTTTAAGAAGGCGAGATAGTCGGTCCTTGTATGTCTTGACCTCTGTCTTTGGGAATTTATTATCTATGAAAAAAGAAAAGGAAACGCGTTAGTGTTTCGATTATGTAATGAAGCCACGTGCTTGAATATTCAGAACCTACTTAATTTAAGCCACCTCCTCGCACACCCAGCCTGCAGTTTTATATAGAACCAGTCGGCTTTGGGATCCCCTATGTTATTGTGACTATCTGATAAAACCTTCGTATTGGCCACTGATTCGAAGAAGGAGAAATTTGGAGTCACCGTGGAACGATGTTTGAAGAGGTAATAGAACTTTAAGTCCTTAAAGGTGAGATCTGTGTGCAAGATTTCCGCATACGCAACATAGAGAGTGTACAGGGCCGTGTAGGTATTGGGGTGAAGCTGCATTGGGGCGATGCGCAACCGTTTCAAAGTTTCTATGACGATTGGTGGGAACGGAGGAATAGCACCGATGCTACACATCAATTTGCTAATGGCCATATATCCTGGTGGGGCAAGGTAGGGAAGATCATCCTTGCTTTGAGTTTCGACGTCATCCCAGGGTATCCCATGTTTTAAGCATATTCTCAGGAGTTTTGCGTCATCTAGTTTGGATGCCTTAGAGTAAGTAAATTTATCGATTTCCTCAGCATCAGGAATCTCATCAGGAGCTCGTTCATCTACATCAGACTCCTCAGTTGAAGTGCTCTCTGACGAATCGTATTCTGTTTCTGTTTCATATTCGGATCTAGATTTCTGACCCTCTGGATTAGTTGAAGGGAGCTCAGGGTTAGACTGTTCCGATATCTCTGGGTCCATCTCTGTTTCAGACTCTTTAGAACATCGTATGCCCGATATTGTTGTTTTGGCGAGTAAACATGCAAGATTAGAACGCAATAACCCATGAACCCCGTGCATGTGCAAGTGTTTGTGCGTGCAAGTGTGTATAATACAGAAAAGTAAAGCCATAAAGCGAGTAGAATATGCTGTTAAGTCTTGTTATTGCTTGGTCAAAGAAATTCGTCCCGTAGGCTCTAACCTAATTGTCCATTGATATATCAAAATTGAGTTGCAGTGTTTATTCAACAAGTTCACTGGATCGTTCAGTATTTGAATCGTGGCACATCATTGGATCGCGTATGGGGGTTCGGATCGTGGTATATTTGCGGTTCGTGAAGCAGGTATGGACTCGCGGCATAAGCGTTAATTCATGAAAGTGCATCACGTCGGATTGGGAACTGGATCAGGTCGCTGTAACATCCACGGCTTACCAACACGATCCGATTCGCTCTCCAACTCCTACTTCTTCCATTTACTCCTACCACGATCCGCTCCATTGCCATTGCCACGATCCGCTGCCTCACCATTTTCCTTCATCTCCCTCCTCTTTCCACCTCACCCACGATCCGTACCCAAACCTCAATCACGACCCGATCTGCTCAGCGCTTTTCTCCTCTTCTTCTCTTTCTTCTTCCTCTCCTCTTCTCCTATCCATCGCTGAGCTCGAACGTTCGAAATCCATGGCGTCTGAGCAGCCTCTAAAAAACCTCGAACACCATAAAACTCCTCTCTCTCCTCCCAAATCAGCAAAAGCTCAAGAAAAACGAGAATAAAAGTGTGAGAATACGTTTTCCATGATTACCTTTCTTAAAAATGGGTAAAACGAGTGGGTTTTTTCTTGGAAATCGGAGGTTAGGGTTTAACTCGAAGAGGACTAGCTGCAGCAACGAAGGAAGAAGAAAGGAAGAAATGAAGAAGGGTTCGGATTATATAGACCACGAAGCGACCGTTAGTATTCCCCTTCTAGTCTTATTCGGAACGCGAAAATAGATGGGTTGCGAGCCCAGGCACATCGTTCTTCGTGGCGAAGCCCATTACGCTTCGAGAAAAGGCCCGGATGCTCACCAAAGATCGAAATGAGCGTCTCACTCCACAGACCGTGGCGCGCTTGCACGTTCCGAACTGACGAACGATAGACATAAGTGAAAGTTCAGAAGTTTACCTGGCAATTCGACAACGAAATTTCCAAAAAGAGAAGTTCCAGAGATAGGAATTATCCAATAAATGGAAAAAAGATTGAAGATCTAACTGGATATTATACCAGTCAAAAGAATGCAACTTTCGAAAGTGAGAAGACATTTTAGACAGACACAACAACTGATTTGCATCTCCCTGTGTAAAGACTTCTCTGTAATTCCGAAGCATGTTCCATCATCGATGAAACATACTACGAGGGGGAAAAATGTTGGCTAGCTTTTTGACCAAGCCACCAAGGTTCACACACAAGAAGGAAATATGAAGCTTCACTCATTTCAACCCTTGGAAACCCGATCGCGGTCTTTCACCCCACTTCGAATCGCTGCGCACCATCTTGAATCACAGCGTATCATCGGATCGCAGCCTTCTATGTGATCCGATCCACCCCAGCAAGCTCGATCCGATCCGACTTCAGAAGCCATAGGATGGAGGCCATGACCCATTCTACCACGATACGAAACGCATGGATCTCGCGACACCTATCCATAACTATCGTATTGACCAATTCTTCCTCAAGCTATGAACCAATCCTAGATTCTCGGGATTTGTGCCACGTATGACCGCGATCCGCCTTAAGAAATCAGCTATAAATAGCCCAGAACTTGGCATTTTTGGGGATCTTTGGACAATTCAGAGCTATGAACTCACCATTAACATAGCTCCATTGTTTTTATCTCAAAATTACTGAGTGAATTAACATTGTACAACGGAGATTGAGAAGAATGTTATCGATTTACTCTGATTTCAAGTATAATCATAGATATAAAGTGGATGTAGGCTCGTTAACGCCGAACCACTTTAAATCTTGGTGTCTTTTCTACTTTTCTGCTATTTTATTGATACTAATCTCTGGATATAATCATAATTTGGGTGTTAGAGCCAATTTTGGATCTAACACATCTGATACACTCAAGCGAAATGAGTGGTCGGTCATGTGTGGCTGGGTTGCAAGATGTTCTTGTTGAACCCAGTGTATTCCTCTCTAGAGGTACACTACATGCTTGCAGTTTTGATTGTAGACTATATATGTAGAACGTGAGATGAAAGCATTTCTGCTAGATGATTATTATATTGTGGTTGATAGACATTATTATAATATCAAAAGGTTTTTGATATAAAGATATTTTGGATTCTCATAAGGGAAAAACCTGTTCCGCTATACGGCGTGGTCTTATGAGATATCGTTTAATGGCTCGAACTGTTTTAAACCGTATTAATCATACCAGTCCCATGTCTTACCCGGAGTTTATTTGTTTGGTTTTCCCTAAACTCTTGGGTGTCCAATTTTGTACGGGCAGTCATGTAGTCGGGATTTACAGATATACCTGAAGAGATGGAGCAGGAGGCTTCAGGATCATATAGTTATAGTTTATTTCCGCTGCGTTGTAAGTGATGTACTTTGGTAATGATGTATATTAAAGTACAGATGTATATTTCATGTTATGTTATATATATTATATGTTATTCGTTCCGCTGTGAGGTTCGTGTTACTCTGATGTTGTGTTCTTCTTCTTCTTCTATTCAAAGTTTCTATCTTATCTATTCTCACCCACTAATTTCTTTTATTAATCATCTGGTGTTTTCGACCCTTGGATGTTCGATTTGTGTTGTATATCGGATAACCAAGGTCGCCAAAAACCCGGGCCATTACAGTTGGTATCAGAGCTTAAATAATTACCTTGGCTCTGTGGCGTGACTTGGTAGAGATAGGGTTAGTAATACCCTAGATTGAGTTTGAGTGTACATATACGAGAGCGTATTTGTTATTCAACATAAAAATAATTTTATATTGTGGAGATTTATTGGTTGAGTATTTGATGAGTTCTGGTCGATCAGTTTGTTCCACTGTATCGGTAGGGATTTTATAAACACTCGAATACGATGAACCGTCATGGTATGTTTTGAAAAGTGGGTAAATGATATAATTTTACCCAAATTAGATTTTGATATAAAGGAATTATATTGAAATGATTATAATATATTGGATGTGTTGGTCACTATTATAATCGAGTAAGATTATAAAAGTAAAATGGTTATATATATAACCAAGTAGAATTCGTACAAGTGTTACGAAATGAATCAAATCTGAATTTAAACCAGATATTGAGTTAAAACTCTGGAGAATTGGATAAGTGTTTGTAAATGGATTTGGATTAAAAATAAGGAAAATCTAAGATCCTGGGAGATTTTTAATTGTTTTACAAGCAATGTGAATTATATTTTGAAATGGATTTCAAAGGGGAAATGTTTAGAAATGGTTTTAAGTATTGAACTCACTTCGAACGCAGGAAAATAGATTCTGATGTTGACAGCCGCATCATCAGTGTTCAATTTCGAGCTGTAAGTGAGGATTACTACCAAAGGATTTTGTTTTTGAATTTGTTATGAGAAAAACAAGTTGTTTGAAATCCGAAAAGGAATATTTAGTTTTTGAAAAGCTAAGTGATTTAAAAATTCCCAGGGAAATATTGTTTGATTTAAAACCAAATTTGAGCAGAAATTTGGGAAAGCCAATTGGAAATAAAATAGAGTCAGTTAAGGGGTAACTGAAATTGAATTTGAATAATAGCGAGACAAATTGAATTTGGGAGACTCGAATTTGAAGTGTAATTTGGTAACCAAGTTAAGAGTTGGGAATCGAGAATGAAACTCGAGTTTGAAATGATAGTTGGCTTGGATATAACCGAATGGTTGTGTTGGAGATAAAAGTGACTGGAGTTTGACTGGGATGACATTGGGATATGATGAAATTGCAGCAGATGGAAAAGATATAATGATATGCCCAACAAAAAAGGTACAAGCTTATATTTGATATAAGCATGACATTTATGAGCCAAATTGGCAAGCCGCTAGGCTGTTTTATTTTCTTTGGGTTGGAGAAGGCCCAGAGAGGCGAGTTGTGGTTTGACATATTGGCCGGTACAAAGGAGGTTATGCCTAAATTTTCCGAAAATTTAAAGTGTTAGAAAATTTTCAAAATTTTTGAAAATTTGAGTTAGTCGGAATGAATTAATTTTTTATTTATTTTAGTCGATATTAATTGGTTCAGTTGAAACCAAAGACAAGAGGTAAACAGATAAATTTTTACCAAGTAGACAGGGTCATCCTCTACCTTAGCAATTTCGAGGACGAAATTATTTTAAGTGGGGAAGAATGTAATGACCCGCATTTTCAAAGATATAATAATTAATTAATTTAATTATTTAAAGAGTGGTTTAGAGAATTTAAATGGTCATGGAATTAAATAATAAATTAAATAATATATTTAATTCTGAAATAATCAGATTTGGCTGAAATGGCGATATGGTGTGAACTAGATCATCTGTCATATTTAATTAAGTTTAGAATTGAATTACGATAACGAATATATTATTTAAACGAAGTTTGAACGTATAATTATATTATAATTAAAATCGAGCTCGAAATGGCGCTGCAGTTCGTAAATTGGTGATTCGAACTTCAACTGAATGTACAGGGTTCGTTTTAAATCGGATTTCTGTGAAACAAGAAACATGTGGAGCTGGTGGAGTATATCTTTCTAGTTGAAGAGAAAAATCAGGATTTCGTCGTATAAATTTTGAGATATGTCCAAATCAAATTTTAGAAACGTCGCTGTGAAATTCCTTTATAATTTATAAAGGAATTATTTATATTTTAAAAAGGAATTTCAATATAAATCGAATATCGGGTTGACCCATATTGAAATATCATGTTAGAAACCCATATAGGATTTTTCTGAGCTGTATGGTATTCCACTGTGAATATAGACAATAATATTTATTTTTAAATATTTTATTTAATTATATTTAAATATATTTATATATTTAAATGGGTTATTTAGGACTTTAAAAATAGCCACTTTTGCAAACAAAGTCGAAATTCGACGAAACTAATTTTGTTGGATCCACAATGTCAAATAGTTGTTAGATTTCCAGTTTCGTGATTTTTAGAATTAATGTGTGGTCATACGGATTTTTAAAGTGAGAAACAAACAGTATTTTGACAGTTAAAAATACATTGTGTGAGCATATGGAGTCGGAATTCGACGAAACTAGTTTCATTGGGACCGTAATGTCGAACTCCAGCTGCATGTCAATTTTCATGATTTTTAGGTATCATATGTGTTCGTAGGGATTTTTAGAGTGAAGAAACGAATATATAATGATGAAAATAAAATAGAAAATAATAAAAAAAAAATATCCAACATCTTCTTGGACCAAAACAAGTCATGTCCGCACCCTTTCTCAGCTACAACTCATCACTGGAGAACCCAGCTCCATGTTTTCAACAGAAACGGTAAAAAACCCAATCACAGCAGAAGAAAAAGGAAGTAAAAATCAAAATAAACACTATAAATCCTTTTACTAACATATTTGGATTGCTGGTAGGATTTCCTTCTTTCCTGTGCAAGTTTAAGTTTATTCGATAGTTTTAATGTCGATCGCAATACTTTATCGCAGCTCATAGGGTTGGACTTTGTTCGAACCTAGAGCATTGATTTGCGGACTTGAGCTTGGATTCGAGTTGAGGGGATGAAGTAGCAAGTACTCACGGAAAATTGGAGGGTGGCAAGAGCCTCACTGTAGCGAGTGAAGTCGATATCAGAGAAGTGGTCCGAGTTTCTTATTTTTGATATGCTGAGAACGAGCTCGGAAAGAGCAGTGTTGCGGTGGAGATCTCCTTGTGATCGGTTAAGGATTGAAGAGGTTTGTGGTGAAGGGAACTTCGAAAATGGCATGAGTTGTTTACTGGAGTTCAAAGCAGAACATGTCGAGGAAGAAAGGGGTATTTCATTTCGGGTCCGGTTTGTGGAAGTAAATGTGGGATGAGGATTTCAGTTAAGGCCCAGTACATATTAATTTAAAGTTTATATTAAATTTTAATAGTGTACTATCTTGTGAATGGTTCAACTTCACCATACGGTATCGGAATTGGACCAAACTGGATCCGTTGGGATCGTATGGACGAGAGCTCCACAATGGAACTGACTGGGAGTGGAAGGGAGCTCGTTTGAATTTACGGCGAAATAAATTGTTTGATTCAAATCAAACAAACAGTTTATTGTTCTTTAACGATGAATTACCAATGTGAGTAAATCTCACTAACTCTAAACAGTTTATAATTTCATGTTGCATTTTTAGAACTGTTAAATATTGGCTGATTGACTGTGTGTTGACTGTTGATTGAACTGCTAGTCAGTTAGTTGAATTTCTATATTGATTCTGTTTAATAGAATATACCATATGGAACTGAAAGTAATGTTGATTTTATTGTGTAACATCTGTGGATGCAGGGAAACAGATTGGAGGAATCCGACTGGATTCCTCAACAGTAATTTTATTATTTTCATATATTGTGATATATGATGTGATTTATAATCTGTTGTTGATTATATGTGTATGGACGATATTGGACGATGTAACTTGATATATTAAACACCATAACATACCGGAATATCGAAAAGAGAATATTTATAACATCAGAGGATTTTGTAAAAAAGAGAATATTTATAAATAAGATTTTTTAAAATGGGATATTTATAAATAGGAAATATGTTTTAGTAGAAATATTAGGAGGGGAAATCTTTATAAATGGAATATTTATAAACTGGATTATTTATTTAGTAAATAAATAAGATAAGATAATGGATTATTTATTTGTAAAATAAATAAGATAAGATAATGGATTATTTATTTGTAAAATAAATAGGATGAGATAAGGAGATATGTATTTGTGTAAATAAATAGGATGAGATAAGGAGATATTTATTTGTTAAATAAATAGAGTTAAAGGGGAGTTATTTGAATATAGTTTAATCAAATAGAGTTAATCAGTTAGAGTTAATCAGTTAGGGTTAATCAGTTAGAGTTAACCAGTGAGTTAATCAAATAGAGTTAAAAAAAATAGAGTTAAACAAGATTAGAAACTGACTAGAGATTAGTTAAGTTGAATAGATTTCTGAGTATCGATCTGACGTTGGTTTCGGCCTTCGGGGTTTATACGTAGAGAATTGTTCTCCTACTAGTTTACAGTGAGGGACTGATAGTTGTGGAATGATTGTGATATGTAAATAAACGATGGAAATGTTTTCCGGTGTTAATAATGTATATTTTCTAAACACAGAAAATAAGGAAAGATATATATAGACATATATATATGATTGATGATTGATTGATAGAATTTCCATTTGGAAATAATATCGTTGTTTGCACATCTGTTTTTCTTTGATGGTTAAATCACAGACTATCGAAGTTTTGACATTTTAACGTTGTTAATATGGAGAGACCGGTTGGATTGTTATCCAAAGAACCACTCTGTATTGGCATAAGCGATGCGGATCATATATGCCAAAGATAATTGAAGACGGAGTAAAGTGCAAGGGTTGTTGTATAAATCTTAGATAACAGTGCCTAAGATGGATATACTGAATAGTACCTTCGGTTCATCCTGTTCCTGGATGACTTGTATGGATGAATGTATGACAGAGTATTTCCATAAAGGTCACGTATATTGATTTCTTCAACCATACCAAGAGTGGAAGCGGAGAAGGTAACTTCTTTAGATAACACGTAATGTACTGTTGTTGATGTCAATTAGTGATTTTCGATGGATCTGACAATGTGGCATTCGAAGTGAATCTGATGTGATGATAAAGCATAACCTCAAGCCTCATCAACCGGTAAATGACAGAAATCGGGCAGGCAGCATGGCTATGTAGGTCGCACCTATTAAGGTGTAAAATCACCTGATCTAGAGTTTCATTTACTTCTAAAAATCTATTGTTGATGTTGTCCCGTTTGGGAAACGGTTGCTGATTCCAACTCTTGGTGATATACATTCGATACACTCAAGCGAAATGAGTGGTCGGTCATGTGTGGCCAGGTTGCAAGATGTTCTTTTTGAACCCAGTGTATTCCTCTCCATAGGCACACTAGCGAAAGGTGGTTCTGTACCTTGTCATAGTTGGAAATCCATTACCCAATACGTGCTTGCGGTTTTGATTATATACTATATATGTAGAATGTGAGATGAAAGCGTTTCTGCTAGATGATTATTATATTGTGGTTGATAGACATTATTATAATATCAAAAGGTTTTTGATATAAAGATATTTTGGATTCTCATTAGGGAAAAACCCGTTCCGTTATACGGCGTGGTCTTATGAGATATCGTTTAATGGCTCAAACTGGTTTAAACCGTTTTACTCATACCAGTCCCATGACTGACCCGGAGTCTATTTCTTTAGTTTTCCCTAAACTCTTGGGTATCCAATTTTGTATGGGCATTCAAGTAGTCGGGATTTACGGATATACCTGAAGAGCTAGAGCAGGAGTCTTCAGGATCATATAGCTATAGTTTATTTCCGCTGTGTTTTAAGTATTGTACTTTGATAATGATGTATATTCAAGTACAGATGTATATTTCAAGTTATGTTATATATATTATATGTTATTCATTCCGCTGTGAGGTTCGTGTTACTCTAATGTTGTCTTCTTCTTCTTCTATTCTAAGTTTCTATATTATCTATTCTCACCCTCTAATTTCTTTCATTAATCATCCGGTATTTTCGACCCTTGGATGTTCGATATGTGTTGTATATCGGATGACCAAGGTCGCCAAAATCCCGGGTCATTACAACTGTGAAGGAATGGTTTTATAACACCCAGTCCAAATGATTTATAACCTTTCATATTTGTCGATCTACCTCTCATGTGCTTAAACCACCCCTGCTTCTCGTAATACTTCAAAACAGCCCTTCTTTTTAATCTTACCACTAATTCTCTAAATAGTCCTTACTTCCAACAATTACCCCTATTTTTTAACTACTGTGAAGGGTTGGTTTTTGCAGCACCCAATCCAAACGATTCATCATCTTTCATATTTGTCGATTTACCCCTTATATGCTTAAACTACCTCTACTTTTGTTAATACTTCATAACGGTCCTTCTTTTAAATCCTACCCCAAATTCTCTAAATAGCCCTTACTTCCAACAATTACGTCTATCTTTTTACTGGTGTGAAGGGTTGGTTTTTGCAGCACCCAATCTTAACGATTCATCAACTTACATATTTGTTGACCCACCCCTACTATGCTTAAACTACCCCTACTTCTCTTAATACTTCAAAACAGTCCTTCTTTTAAATCCTACCCCAAATTCTCTAAATAGCCCTTACTTCCAACAATTATGCCTATCTTTTTACTACTATGAAGGATTGGTTTTTGCAGCACCCAATCAAAACGATTCGTCCGCTTTCATATTTCTCGATCTACCCCTACTATGCTTAAACTACCCCTACTTCTGTTAATACTTCAAAACAACCCTTCTTTTTAATCCTACCCCTAATTCTCCTAATAGCCCTTACTCACAACAATTACCCCTATTTTTTAACTACTGCGAAGAGTTGGTTTTTGCAGTACCCAATCCAAACGATTCAACATCTTTCATATTTGTGGATCGACCCCTACTATGCTTAAACTACCCCTACTCCTCTTTGTACTTCACTAAACAGCCCTTCTTTTTAATCCTATCCCTAATTCTCTAAATAGACCTTACTTCCAACTATTACCCCTATCTTTTTGTGACTACGAAGGGTTTGTTTTTGCAGCACCTAATCCAAATAATTCATCATCTTTCATATTTGTCGATCTACCCCTCATATGCCTAAACTAGCCCTACTTCTCTTAATACTTTAAAATAGCCCATCATTTTAATCGTATCCCTAGTTCTATAAATAGCCCTTACTTCCAACAATTACCCTTATCTTATTACTATTGTGATGGGTTGGTTTTTGCAGCACCCAATCAAAACGATTCGTCATCTTTCATATTTGTCGATCTAACCCTCCTATGCTTAAAATAGCCCAACTTCTCTTAATACTTCAAAATAGCCCTTCTATTTAATCGTATGACTTCTTCTCTAAATAGCCCTTACTTCCAACAATTACCCCTATCTTTTTACTACTGTGAAGGGTTGGTTTTTTCAGCACCCAATCTAAATGATTCATCATCTTTCAAACTTGTCGATTTATCCCTCCTATGCTTAAACTACCCCTACTTCTCTTAATACTTCAAAACAGCCTTTCTTTTTAATCGTACCACTAATTCTCTAAATATACCTTATTTCCAACAATTACCCCTAGTTTTTAACTACTGTGAAGGGATGGTTTTTGCAGCACCCAATTCAAACGATTCATCATCGTTCATATTTGTCGTTTTATCCCTACTATGGTTAAACTACCCCTACTTCTCTTAATAATTCAAAACAGTCCTTATTTTAAATCCTACCCCTAATTCTCTAAATAGACCTTACTTCCAACAATTACGCCTATCTTTTTACTACTGTGAAGGTTTGGTTTTCGCAGCATCCAATCAAAATGATTCGTCAGCTTTCATATTTGTCGATCTACCCCTACTATGCTTAAATTACCCCTACTTCTCTTAATACTTCAAAAACAACCCTTCTTTTTAATCCTAACCCTAATTCTCCAAATAGCCCTTACTTCCAAGAATTACCTCTATTTTTTAACTACTGTGAAGGGTTGGTTTTTGCAGCACCCAATCCAAATGATTCATCGCCTTTCATATTTGTCGTTATACCCCCACTATGCTTAAACTACCCTTACTCCTCTTAATACTTCACAAAAAAGACCTTCTTTTTAATCGTATCCCTAATTCTCTAAATGGCCCTTACTTCCAACAGTTACTCCTATTTTTTTACTACTGTGAAGGGTTGGTTTTTGCAGCAACCAATCCAAACGATTCATCATCTTTCATATTTTTCGATCTACCCCTCCTATGCTTAAACAGCCCCTACTTCTCTTAATACTTCAAAACAACCTTTCTTTTTAATCGTACCACTAATTATATAAATAGCCCTTACTTCCAGAAATTACCCTTATTTTTTAACTACTGTGAAGGGTTGGTTTTTGCAGCACACAATCCAAACGATTCATCATCTTTCCTATTTGTCGATCTACCGCTACTTTACTTAACTACCCCTACTCCTCTTAATACTTCACAAAACAACCATTCTTTATAATCTTCTCCCTGATTCTATAAATAGCCCTTACTTCTAACAATTACCCCTATCATTTTACTACTGTGAATGGTTGGTTTTTGCAGCACACAATCCAAATGATTCATCGTCTTTCATATTTGTTGATCTACCCCTCTTATGCTTAAACTACCCCTACTTCTCTTAATACTTTAAAACAACTTTTCGTTTTAATCATAACACTAATTCTCTAAATAGCTCTTACTTCCAACAATTACCCTATTTTTAACTACTATGAATGGTTGGTTTTGGTAGCACCCAATCCAAACGATTCATCATCTTTCATATTTGTAGGTCTACCCCTACTATGGTTGAACTACCCCTACTTCTCTTAGTACTTCAAAATAGTCCTTCTTTAAACCCTACCCCTAATTCTGTAAATAGCCTTACTTCCTACAATTACGCCTATTTTTAACTACTCTGAAGGGTTGTTTTTGTGGCACCCAATCCAAACGATTCATCATCTTTCAAATTTGTCGATCTACCCCTTATGTGCTTAAACTAGCCCTACTTCTCTTAATACTTCAAAATAGCCCTTCTTTTTAATCCTACCCCTAATTCTCTAAATAGCCCTTACTTCCAGAAATTACCCTCTCTTTTTACTACTATGTAGGGTTGGTTTTTGCAGCACCCAATCCAAACGATTTATCATCTTTCATATTTGTCGATCTACCCCTACTATGCTTAAACTACCCCTACTCTTAGTACTTCACAAAACAGCCATTTTTTAACCCTATCCCTATTTATCTAAATAGCCCTTACTTCCAACAATTACCCTTATCTTCTTACTACTGTGTAGGGTTGGTTTTTGCAACACCCAATCCAAATGATTCATCATCAGTCATATTTGTCGATCTATCCCTCCTATGCTTAAACTTGCCCTACTTCTCTTAATACTTCAAAATAACCCTTCTTTTTAATCCTATCCCTAATTCTCTGAATAGCCCTTACTTCCAACAATTACCCCTATCATTTTACTACTGTGAATGGTTGGATTTTGCAGCATCCAATCCAAATAATTCATCATCTTTCATATTTGTCGATCTATCCCTCCAATGCTTAAACTACCCCTACCACTCTTAATACTTCAAAACAACCCTTCTTTTAATCGTTGCACTAATTCTCTAAATAGCTCTTACTTCCAACAATTACCCCTATTTTTAAACTACTGTGAAGGGTTTTTGCAGCACCCAATCCAAACGATTCATCATCTTTCATATTTGTCGATCTAGCCCTACTATTCTTAAACTACTCCTACTTCTCTTAATACTTCAAAACTGCCCTTCTTTTTGATCCTACGCCTAATTCACCAAATAGCCCTTACTTCCAACAATTACCCATATTTTTTAACTACTGTAAAGGGATGGTTTTTGCAGCACCCAATCCAAACGATTCATCGTCTTTCATATTTGTCGATATACCCCTACTATGCTTAAACTAGACTTACTCCTCTTAATACTTCACAAAACAACACTTCATTTTAATCCCATCCCTAATTCCCTAAATAGCCGTTACTTGCCATAATTACCCCTATCTTTTAACTACTGTGATGGTTTGGTTTTATAGCACCCAATCTAAACGATTCATAACCTTTCATATTTGTCGATCTACCCCTCCTATGCTTAAACTACGCCTGCTTCTCTTAATACTTCAAAACAGCACTTCTTTTTAATCTTACCACTAATTCTCTAAATAACCCTTACTTCCAACAATTAACCCTATTTTTTAACTACTACGAATGGTTGGTTTTTGCAGCACCCAATCCAAACGATTCATCATCTTTCACATTTGTCAGTCTACCCCTACTATGATTAAACAACCGCTACTTTTGTTAATACTTCAAAACAGTCCTTCTTTTAAATCCTACCCCTAATTCTCTAAATAGCCCTTACTTCCAACAATTATGTCTATCTTTTTACTACTGCGAAGGGTTGGTTTTTGCAGCACCCAATCTTAACGATTCATCATCATACATATTTGTCGATCCATCCCTACTATGCTTAAACTACCCCTACTTCTCTTAATACTTCAAACCAGTCCTTCTTTTAAATTCTACCCGTAATTCTCTAAATAGCCCTTACTTCCAACAATTACGCCTATCTTTTTACAACTGTGAAGGGTTGGTTTTTGCAGCACCCATTCAAAACGATTCGTCAGCTTTCATATTTGTCGATCTACCCCTACTATGCTTAAACTACCCCTACTTCTCTTAATAATTCAAAACAGCCCTTCTTTTTAATCCTACCCCTAATTCTCCAAATAGCCCTTACTTCCAACAATTACTCCTATTTTCTAACTACTGTGAAGGGTTGGTTTTTGCAGCACCCAATCAAAACCATTCATCATCTTTCATATTTTCGATCTACCCCTACTCCTCTTAATACTTCACAAAACTCCCTTCTTTTTAATCCTATCCCTAATTCTCTAAATAGACCTATCTTCCAACTATTACCCCTAATCCTACCCCTAATTCTCCAAATAGCCCTTACTTCCAACAATTACCCCTATTTTCTAACTACTGTGAAGGGTTGGTTTTTGCAGCACCCAATCCAAACGATTCATCATCTTTCAAATTTGTCGATCTACCCCTACTATGCTTAAACTACCCCTACTCCTCTTAATACTTCACAAAACAGCCCTTCTTTTTAATCCTATCCCTAATTCTCTAAATAGACCTTTCTTCCAACTATTACCCCTATCATTTTACTACTATGAAGGGTTTGTTTTTTCAGCACCCCATCCAAACAATTCATCATCTTTCATATTTGTCGATCTACCCCTCCTATGCTTAAACTAGCCCTACTTCTCTTAATACTTCAAAATAGCCCTTCTTTTTAATTGTATCCCTAGTTCTCAAAATAGACCTTACTTCCAACAATTACCCCTATCTTTTTACTTCTTTGAAGGGTTGGTTTTTATAGCACTTAATCCAAACGATTCATCATCTTTCATATTTGTCGATCTACCCCTCCTATGCTTAAAATACCCCTACTTCTCTTAATACTTCAAAATAGCCCTTCTTTTTAATCGTACGACTACTTTTCTAAATAGGCCTTACTTCCAACAATTACCCTTATTTTTTAGCTACTGCAAAGGGTTGGATTTGCAGTACCCAATCCAAATGATTCATCATCTTTCATATTTTTCGATCTACTCCTACGATGCTTAAACTAACCCTACTCCTCTTAATACTTCACAAAACAGATTTTCTTTTTAATCCTATCCCTAATTCTCTAAATAGTCCTTACTTCCAACAATTACCCCCATCTTTTTACTACTATGAAGGGTTGGTTTTTTCATCAACCAATCTAAACGATTCATCATCTTTCATACTTGTCGATTTATCCCTCCTATGCTTAAACTACCCCTACTTCTCTTAATACTTCAAAACAGTCCTTCTTTTGAATCCTACCCCTAATTCTTTAAATAGAACTTACTTCCAACAATTACGCCTCTCTTTTTACTACCGTGAAGGTTTGGTTTTTGCAGTATCCAATCAAAATGATTCGTCAGCTTTCATATTTGTCGATCTACCCCTACTATGCTTAAACTACCGCTACTTCTCTTAATACTTCAAAAACAACCTTTCTTTTTAATCCTACCCCTCATTCTTCAAATAACACTTACTTCCAACAATTATCCCCATTTTTTAACTACTGTGAAGGGATGGTTTTTGCAGCACCCAATCCAAACGATTCATCGTCTTTCATATTTGTTGATACACCCCTACTATGCTTAAACTACCCTTACTCCTCTTAATACTTCACAAAACAGCCCTTCTTTTTAATCCTATCCCTAATTTATAAATAGCCCTTACTTACAACAGTTACCCCTATCTTTTAACTATTGTGAAGGGTTGGTTTTATATCACCCAATCCAAACAATTCGTCACCATTCATATTTTTTGATCTATCCCTCCTATACTTAAACTATCCCTGCTTCTCTTAATACTTCAAAATAGTCCTTCTTTTTAATCGTACCACTATTTCTATACATAGCCCTTACTTCCAACAATTACCCCTATTTTTTAACTACTGTGAAGGGTTGGTTTTGGTAGCACCCAATCCAAATGATTCATCATCTTTCATATTTGTAGATCTACCCCTACTATGCTTAAACTACCACTACTTCTCTTAGTACTTCAAAACGGTCCTTCTTTTAAACCCTACCCCTAATTCTCTAAATAGCCCTTACTTCCAACAATTACCCCTATTTTTTAACCACTCTTAATTGTTGTTTTTGCAGCAACCAATTCAAACGATTCATCATCTTTCATGTTTGTCGATCAACCCCTCCTATGCTTTAACTAGCCCTACTTCTCTTAATACTTCAAAATAGCCCTTATTTTTTGTCCTATCCATAATTATCTAAATAGCCCTTACTTCCATCAATTAACCCTATCTTTTTACTACTGTGTAGGGTTGGTTTTTGCTGCACCCAATCCAAACGATTCATCATCGTTCATATTTGTCGATCTACCCCTACTATGCGTAAACTACCCCTACTCCTCTTAATACTTCACAAAACAACACTTCATTTTAATCCCATCCCTAATTCCCTAAATAGCCGTTACTTGCCATAATTACCCCTATCTTTTAACTACTGTGATGGTTTGGTTTTATAGCACCCAATCTAAACGATTCATAACCTTTCATATTTGTCGATCTACCCCTCCTATGCTTAAACTACGCCTGCTTCTCTTAATACTTCAAAACAACACTTCTTTTTAATCTTACCACTAATTCTCTAAATAACCCTTACTTCCAACAATTAACCCTATTTTTTAACTACTACGAATGGTTGGTTTTTGCAGCACCCAATCCAAACGATTCATCATCTTTCACATTTGTCAGTCTACCCCTACTATGATTAAACAACCCCTACTTTTGTTAATACTTCAAAACAGTCCTTCTTTTAAATCCTACCCCTAATTCTCTAAATAGCCCTTACTTCCAACAATTATGTCTATCTTTTTACTACTGCGAAGGGTTGGTTTTTGCAGCACCCAATCTTAACGATTCATCATCATACATATTTGTCGATCCATCCCTACTATGCTTAAACTACCCCTACTTCTCTTAATACTTCAAACCAGTCCTTCTTTTAAATTCTACCCGTAATTCTCTAAATAGCCCTTACTTCCAACAATTACGCCTATCTTTTTACAACTGTGAAGGGTTGGTTTTTGCAGCACCCATTCAAAACGATTCGTCAGCTTTCATATTTGTCGATCTACCCCTACTATGCTTAAACTACCCCTACTTCTCTTAATAATTCAAAACAGCCCTTCTTTTTAATCCTACCCCTAATTCTCCAAATAGCCCTTACTTCCAACAATTACTCCTATTTTCTAACTACTGTGAAGGGTTGGTTTTTGCAGCACCCAATCCAAACCATTCATCATCTTTCATATTTTCGATCTACCCCTACTCCTCTTAATACTTCACAAAACTCCCTTCTTTTTAATCCTATCCCTAATTCTCTAAATAGACCTATCTTCCAACTATTACCCCTAATCCTACCCCTAATTCTCCAAATAGCCCTTACTTCCAACAATTACCCCTATTTTCTAACTACTGTGAAGGGTTGGTTTTTGCAGCACCCAATCCAAACGATTCATCATCTTTCAAATTTGTCGATCTACCCCTACTATGCTTAAACTACCCCAACTCCTCTTAATACTTCACAAAACAGCCCTTCTTTTTAATCCTATCCCTAATTCTCTAAATAGACCTTTCTTCCAACTATTACCCCTATCATTTTACTACTATGAAGGGTTTGTTTTTTCAGCACCCCATCCAAACAATTCATCATCTTTCATATTTGTCGATCTACCCCTCCTATGCTTAAACTAGCCCTACTTCTCTTAATACTTCAAAATAGCCCTTCTTTTTAATTGTATCCCTAGTTCTCAAAATAAACCTTACTTCCAACAATTACCCCTATCTTTTTACTTCTTTGAAGGGTTGGTTTTTATAGCACTTAATCCAAATGATTCATCATCTTTCATATTTGTCGATCTACCCCTCCTATGCTTAAAATACCCCTACTTCTCTTAATACTTCAAAATAGCCCTTCTTTTTAATCGTACGACTACTTTTCTAAATAGGCCTAACTTCCAACAATTACCCTTATTTTTTAGCTACTGCAAAGGGTTGGATTTGCAGTACCCAATCCAAATGATTCATCATCTTTCATATTTTTCGATCTACTCCTACGATGCTTAAACTAACCCTACTCCTCTTAATACTTCACAAAACAGATTTTATTTTTAATCCTATCCCTAATTCTCTAAATAGTCCTTACTTCCAACAATTACCCCCATCTTTTTACTACTATGAAGGGTTGGTTTTTTCATCAACCAATCTAAACGATTCATCATCTTTCATACTTGTCGATTTATCCCTCCTATGCTTAAACTACCCCTACTTCTCTTAATACTTCAAAACAGTCCTTCTTTTGAATCCTACCCCTAATTCTTTAAATAGACCTTACTTCCAACAATTACGCCTCTCTTTTTACTACCGTGAAGGTTTGGTTTTTGCAGTATCCAATCAAAATGATTCGTCAGCTTTCATATTTGTCGATCTACCCCTACTATGCTTAAACTACCCCTACTTCTCTTAATACTTCAAAAACAACCTTTCTTTTTAATCCTACCCCTCATTCTCCAAATAACACTTACTTCCAACAATTATCCCCGTTTTTTAACTACTGTGAAGGGATGGTTTTTGCAGCACCCAATCCAAACGATTCATCGTCTTTCATATTTGTTGATATACCCCTACTATGCTTAAACTACCCTTACTCCTCTTAATACTTCACAAAACAGCCCTTCTTTTTAATCCTATCCCTAATTTATAAATAGCCCTTACTTACAACAGTTACCCCTTTCTTTTAACTATTGTGAAGGGTTGGTTTTATATCACCCAATCCAAACAATTCATCACCTTTCATATTTTTTGATCTATCCCTCCTATACTTAAACTATCCCTGCTTCTCTTAATACTTCAAAATAGTCCTTCTTTTTAATCGTACCACTAATTCTATACATAGCCCTTACTTCCAACAATTACCCCTATTTTTTAACTACTATGAAGGGTTGGTTTTGGTAGCACCCAATCCAAACGATTCATCATCTTTCATATTTGTAGATCTACCCCTACTATGCTTAAACTACCACTACTTCTCTTAGTACTTCAAAACAGTTCTTCTTTTAAACCCTACCCCTAATTCTCTAAATAGCCCTTACTTCCAACAATTACCCCTATTTTTTAACCACTCTTAATTGTTGTTTTTGCAGCAACCAATTCAAACGATTCATCATCTTTCATATTTGTCGATCAACCCCTCCTATGCTATAACTAGCCCTACTTCTCTTAATACTTCAAAATAGCCCTTATTTTTAATCCTATCCATAATTATCTAAATAGCCCTTACTTCCATCAATTACCCCTATCTTTTTACTACTGTGTAGGGTTGGTTTTTGCTGCACCCAATCCAAACGATTCATCATCGTTCATATTTGTCGATCTACCCCTACTATCCTTAAACTACCCCTACTCCTCTTAATACTTCAAAATACAGCCATTTTTTTAATCCTATCCCTAATTATCTAAATTGCCTTTACTTCCAACAATTACCCCTATCTTTTTACTACTGTGAAGGGTAGGTTTTTGCAGCACCCAATCCAAACGATTCATCATCATTCATATTTGTCGATCTAACCCTCCTATGCTTAAACTAGCCATACTTATATTAATACTTCAAAATAACCCTTCTTTTTAATCCTATACCTAATTCTCTAAATAGCCCTTACTTCCAACAATTACCCCTATCTTTTTACTACTATGAAGGGTTGGTTTTTGCAGCACCCAATCCAAATGATTCATCATCTTTCATATTTGTCGATCTATCCCTCCTACGCTTAAACTACCCCTACCTCTCTTAATTCTTCAAAACAACCCTTCTTTTTAATCATACCAATAATTCTCTAAATAGCCCTTACTTCCAACAATTACCCCTATTTTTTAACTACTGTGAAGGGTTCGTTTTTGCAGCACCCAATCCAAATGATTCGTCGTCTTTCATACATGTCGATCTACCCCAACTATGCTTAAACTACCCCTAATTGTCTTAATACATCAAAACAGTCCTTCATTTAAATCCTACCCCTAATTATCTAAATAACCCTTACTCTCAATAATTACCCCTATCTTTATACTACTGTGAAGGGTTGGCTTTTGCAGCACACAATCAAAACGATTAATCAACTTTCATATTTGTCGATCTACCCCTACTATGCTTAAACTACCCCTCCTTCTCTTAAAACTTCAAAACAACCCTTATTTTTAATCCTACCCCTAATTCTCCAAATAACCCTTACTTCCAACAATTACCCCTATTTTTTAACTACTGTGAAGGGTTGGTTTTTGCACCACCCAATCCAAATGATTCATAATCTTTCATATTTGTCGATCTACCCCTACTATGCTTAAACTACCGCTACTCCTCTTAATACTTCAAAACATTCCTTCTTTTTAATCGTACCACTAATTCTATACATAGCCCTTACTTCCAACAATTACCCCTATTTTTTACCTACTACGAAGTGTTGGTTTTTGCAGCACCCAATCCTAACGATTCATCATCTTTCCTATTTGTCGATCTACCCTTACTATGCTTAACTACCCCTACCCCTCTTAGTACTTCACAAAACAGCCCTTCTTTTTAATCTTATCTCTAATTCTCTAAATAGCCCTTACTTCTAACAATTACCCCTATCATTTTACTACTGTGAAGGGTTTGTTTTACAGCACCTAATCCAAACGATTCATCATCTTTCATATTTGTCGATCTACCCCTCTTATGCTTAATCTACCCCTACTTCTCTTAATACTTCAAAACAGCTCTTCTTTTTAATCGTAACACTAATTCTCTAAATAGCACTTACTTCCAACAATTACCCCTATTTTTTAACTACTATGAAGGGTTGGTTTTGGTAGCACCCAATCCAAACGATTCATCATCTTTCATATTTGTAGATCTACCCCTACTATGCTTAAACTACCCCTACTTCTCTTAGTACTTCAAAACAATCCTTCTTTTAAACCCTACCCCTAATTCTATAAATAGCCCTTACTTCCAACAATTACCCTTATTTTTTAACCACTCTTAAGGGTTGTTTTTGCAGCATCCAATCCAAACGATTCATCATCTTTCATATTTGTCGATCAACCCCTCCTATGCTTTAACAAGCCCTACTTCTCTTAATACTTCAAAATAGCCCTTATTTTTAATCCTATCCATAATTCTCTAAATAGCCCTTACTTCCATCAATTCCCCTATCTTTTTACTACTGTGTAGGGTTGGTTTTTGCAGCACCCAATTGAAACGATTCACCATCTTTCATATTTGTCGATCTACCCCTACTATGCTTAAACTACCCCTACTCCTCCTAATACTTCAAAATACAGCCATTTTTTTAATCCAATCCCTAATTCTCTAAATAGCCCTAACTTCCAACAATTACCCCTATCTTTTTACTACTGTGAAGGGTAGGTTTTTGCAGCACCCAATCCAAACGATTCATCATCATTCATATTTGTCGAACTAACCCTCCTAGGCTTAAACTAGCGCCACTTCTCTTAATACTTCAAAATAACCCTCCTTTTTAATCCTGTCAATAATTCTCTAAATAGCCCTTACTTCCAACAATTACCCCTATCTTTTTACTACTATGATGTGTTGGTTTTTGTAGCACGCAATCCAAATGATTCGTCATCTTTCATATTTGTCGATCTATCCCTCCTACGCTTAAACTACCCCTACCTCTCTTAATTCTTCCAAACAGCCCTTCTTTTTAATCATACCACTAATTCTCTAAATAGCCTTTACTTCCTACAATTACCCTTATTTTTTAGCTACTGTGAAGGGTTCGTTTTTGCAGTACCCAATCCAAACGATTCGTCATCTTTCTTATTCGTCGATCTACCCCTAGTATGCTTAAACTACCCCTATTTCTCTTAATACTTCAAAACAATCCTTCTTTTAAATCCTACCCCTAATTCTCTAAATAGGCCTTACTCTCAACAATTACCCCAATCTTTATACTACTGTGAAGGGTTGGCTTTTGCAGCACGCAATCAAAACGATTCATCAGCTTTCATATTTGTCGATCTACACCTAATATGCTTAAACTACCCCTCCTTCTCTTAAAACTTCCAAACATCCCTTATTTTTAATCCTACCCCTAATTCGCCAAATAGCCCTTACTTCCAACAATTACCCATATTTTTTAAATACTGTGAAGGGTTGGTTTTTGCACCACCCAATCCAAACGATTCATAATCTTCCATATTTGTCGATCTACCCCTACTATGCTTAAACTACCCATACTCCTCTTAATACTTCAAAACAGTCCTTCTTTTTAACCGTACCACTAATTCTATACATAGCCCTTAATTCCAACTATTACCCCTATCTTTTTACTACTGTGAAGTGTGGGGTTTTGTAGCACGCAATCCAAATGATTCGTCATCTTTCATATTTGTCGATCTATCCCTCCTACGCTTAAACTACCCCTACCTCTCTTAATTCTTCCAAACAGCCCTTCTTTTTAATCATACCACTAATTCTCTAAATAGCCCTTACTTCCAACAATTACCCTTATTTTTTAGCTACTGTGAAGGGTTTGTTTTTGCAGTACCCAATCCAAACGATTCGTCGTCTTTCTTATTCGTCGATCTACCCTTACTATGCTTAAACTACCCCTATTTCTCTTAATACTTCAAAACAATCCTTCTTTTAAATCCTACCCCTAATTCTCTAAATAGCCCTTACTCTCAACAATTACCCCAATCTTTATACTACTGTGAAGGGTTGGCTTTTGCAGCACGCAATCAAAATGATTCATCAGCTTTCATATTTGTCGATCTACACCTAATATGCTTAAACTACCCCTCCTTCTCTTAAAAATTCCAAACATCCCTTATTTTTAATCCTACCCCTAATTCGCCAAATAGCCCTTACTTCCAACAATTACCATATTTTTTAACTACTGTGAAGGGTTGGTTTTTGCACCACCCAATCCAAACGATTCATAATCTTCCATATTTGTCGATCTACCCCTACTATGCTTAAACAACCCCTACTCCTCTTAATACTTCAAAACAGTCCTTCTTTTTAACCGTACCACTAATTCTATACATAGCCCTTAATTCCAACAATTACCCCTATTTTCTACCTACTATGAAGGGTTGGTTTTTGCAGCACCCAATCCAAACGATTCATCATCTTTCCTATTTGTCGATCTACCCTTACTATGCTTAACTACCCCTTCTCCACTTAATACTTCACAAAACATCCCTTCTTTTAAATCTTATCGCTAATTCTCTAAATAGCCCATACTCCTAACATTTACCCCTATCATTTTACTACTGTGAATGGTTGGTTTTTGCAGCACCTAATCCAAACGATTCATCAATTTTCATATTTGTCGATCTACCCCTCTTATGCTTAAACTAACCCTACTTCTCTTAATACTTCAAAACAGCTCTTCTTTTTAATCGTAACACTAATTCTCTAAATAGTCCTTACTTCCAACAATTACCCCTATTTTTTAACTGCTGTGAAGGGTTGGTTTTGGTAGCACCCAATCCAAACGATTCATCATCTTTCATATTTATAGATCTAACCCTACAATGCTTAAACTACCCCTACTTCTCTTAGTACTTCAAAACAGTCCTTCTCTTAAACCCTACCCTGAATTCTCTAAATAGCCCTTACTTCCAAAAATTACCCCTATTTTTTAACTACTCGTAAGGGTTGTTTTAGCATCACCCAATCCAAACGATTCATCATCTTTCATATTTGTCGATTAACCCCTCCTATGCTTAAACTAGCCCTACTTCTCTTAATACTTCGAAATAGCCCTTATTTTTAATCCTTTCCATAATTCTCTGAATAGCCCTTACTTCCATCAATTACCCATATCTTTTTACTGTTGTGTAGGGTTGGTTTTTGCAGCACCCAATCCAAACGATTTACCATCTTTCATATTTGTCGATCTACCCCTACTATGCTTAAACTACCCTTACTCCTATTAATACTTCAAAATACAGCCATTTTTTTAATCCTATCCCTAATTCTCTAAATATCCCTTACATCCAACAATTACCCCTATCTTTTTACTACTGTGAAGGGTAGGTTTTTGCAGCACCCAATCCAAACGATTCATCATCATTCATATTTGTCGATCTACCCCTCATATGCTTAAACTAGCCCTACTTCTCTTAATACTTCAAAATAACCCTTCTTTTTAATCATACCCAATTCTCTAAATAGCCCATACTTCCAACAATTACCCCTATATTTTTACTACTGTGAAGGGTTGGTTTTTGCAGCACCCAATCCAAATGATTCATCATCATTCATATTTGTCGATTTATCCCTCCTACGCTTAAACTACCCCTACATCTCTTAATACTTCAAAACAACCCTTCGTTTTAATCTTACCACTAATTCTCAAAATAGCCCTTACTTACAGCAATTACCCCTATTTTTTAACTACTGTGAAGGGTTCGTTTTTGTAGCACCCAATCCAAACGATTTACCATCTTTCATATTTGTCGATCTACCCCTACTATGCTTAAACTACCCCTACTCCTCCTAATACTTCAAAATACAGCCATTTTTTTAATCCAATCCCTAATTTTCTAAATAGCCCTAACTTCCAACAATTACCCCTATCTTTTTACTACTGTAAAGGGTAGGTTTTTGCAGCACCCAATCCAAACGATTCATCATCATTCATATTTGTCGAACTAACCCTCCTAAGCTTAAACTAGCGCTACTTCTCTTAATACTTCAAAATAACCCTCCTTTTTAATCCTGTCAATAATTCTCTAAATAGCCCTTACTTCCAACAATTACCCCTATCTTTTTACTACTGTGAAGTGTTGGTTTTTGTAGCACGCAATCCAAATGATTCGTCATCTTTCATATTTGTCGATCTATCCCTTCTACGCTTAAACTACCCCTACCTCTCTTAATTCTTCCAAACAGCCCTTCTTTTTAATCATACCACTAATTCTCTAAATAGCCCTTACTTCCAACAATTACCCTTATTTTTTAGCTACTGTGAAGGGTTCGTTTTTGCAGTACCCAATCCAAACGATTCGTCGTCTTTCTTATTCGTCGATCTACCCCTACTATGCTTAAACTACCCCTATTTCTCTTAATACTTCAAAACAATCCTTCTTTTAAATCCTACCCCTAATTCTCTAAATAGCCCTTACTCTCAACAATTACCCCAATCTTTATACTACTGTGAAGGGTTGGCTTTTGCAGCACGCAATCAAAACGATTCATCAGCTTTCATATTTGTCGATCTACACCTAATATGCTTAAACTACCCCTCCTTCTCTTAAAACTTCCAAACATCCCTTATTTTTAATCCTACCCCTAATTCGCCAAATAGCCCTTACTTCCAACAATTACCCATATTTTTTAACTACTGTGAAGGGTTGGTTTTTGCACCACCCAATCCAAACGATTCATAATCTTCCATATTTGTCGATCTACCCCTACTATGCTTAAACTACCCCTACTCCTCTTAATACTTCAAAACAGTCCTTCTTTTTAACCGTACCACTAATTCTATACATAGCCCTTAATTCCAACAATTACCCCTATTTTTTACCTACTATGAAGGGTTGGTTTTTGCAGCACCCAATCCAAACGATTCATCATCTTTCCTATTTGTCGATCTACCCTTACTATGCTTAACTACCCCTTCTCCTCTTAATACTTCACAAAACATCCCTTCTTTTAAATCTTATCGCTAATTCTCTAAATAGCCCATACTTCTAACATTTACCCCTATCATTTTACTACTGTGAATGGTTGGTTTTTGCAGCACCTAATCCAAACGATTCATCAATTTTCATATTTGTCGATCTACGCCTCTTATGCTTAAACTAACCCTACTTCTCTTAATACTTCAAAACAGCTCTTCTTTTTAATCGTAACACTAATTCTCTAAATAGTCCTTACTTCCAACAATTACCCCTATTTTTTAACTGCTGTGAAGGGTTGGTTTTGGTAGCACCCAATCCAAACGATTCATCATCTTTCATATTTATAGATCTAACCCTACTATGCTTAAACTACCCCTACTTCTCTTAGTACTTCAAAACAGTCCTTCTCTTAAACCCTACCCCTAATTCTCTAAATAGCCCTTATTTCCAAAAATTACCCCTATTTTTTAACTACTCGTAAGGGTTGTTTTTGCATCACCCAATCCAAACGATTCATCATCTTTCATATTTGTCGATTAACCCCTCCTATGCTTAAACTAGCCCTACTTCTCTTAATACTTCGAAATAGCCCTTATTTTTAATCCTTTCCATAATTCTCTAAATAGCCCTTACTTCCATCAATTACCCATATCTTTTTACTATTGTTTAGGGTTGGTATTTGCAGCACCCAATCCAAACGATTTACCATCTTTCATATTTGTCGATCTACCCCTACTATGCTTAAACTACCCTTACTCCTATTAATACTTCAAAATACAGCCATTTTTTTAATCCTATCCCTAATTCTCTAAATATCCCTTACATCCAACAATTACCCCTATCTTTTTACTACTGTGAAGGGTAGGTTTTTGCAGCACCCAATCCAAACGATTCATCATCATTCATATTTGTCGATCTACCCCTCATATGCTTAAACTAGCCCTACTTCTCTTAATACTTCAAAATAACCCTTCTTTTTAATCATACCCAATTCTCTAAATAGCCCTTACTTCCAACAATTACCGCTATATTTTAACTACTGTGAAGGGTTGGTTTTTGCAGCACCCAATCCAAATGATTCATCATCATTCATATTTGTCGATCTATCCCTCCTTCGCTTAAACTACCCCTACATCTCTTAATACTTCAAAACAACCCTTCATTTTAATCTTACCACTAATTCTCAAAATAGCCCTTACTTACAGCAATTACCCCTATTTTTTAACTACTGTGAAGGGTTCGTTTTTGTAGCACCCAATCCAAACGATTTACCATCTTTCATATTTGTCGATCTACCCCTACTATGCTTAAACTACCCCTACTCCTCCTAATACTTCAAAATACAGCCATTTTTTTAATCCAATCCCTAATTCTCTAAATAGCCCTAACTTCCAACAATTACCCCTATCTTTTTACTACTGTAAAGGGTAGGTTTTTGCAGCACCCAATCCAAACGATTCATCATCATTCATATTTGTCGAACTAACCCTCCTAAGCTTAAACTAGCGCTACTTCTCTTAATACTTCAAAATAACCCTCCTTTTTAATCCTGTCAATAATTCTCTAAATAGCCCTTACTTCCAACAATTACCCCTATCTTTTTACTACTGTGAAGTGTTGGTTTTTGTAGCACGCAATCCAAATGATTCGTCATCTTTCATATTTGTCGATCTATCCCTCCTACGCTTAAACTACCCCTACCTCTCTTAATTCTTCCAAACAACCCTTCTTTTTAATCATACCACTAATTCTCTAAATAGCCCTTACTTCCAACAATTACCCTTATTTTTTTGCTACTGTGAAGGGTTCGTTTTTGCAGTACCCAATCCAAACGATTCGTCGTCTTTCTTATTCGTCGATCTACCCCTACTATGCTTAAACTACCCCTATTTCTCTTAATACTTCAAAACAATCCTTCTTTTAAATCCTACCCCTAATTCTCTAAATAGCCCTTACTCTCAAAAATTACCCCAATCTTTATACTACTGTGAAGGGTTGGCTTTTGCAGCACGCAATCAAAACGATTCATCAGCTTTCATATTTGTCGATCTACACCTAATATGCTTAAACTACCCCTCCTTCTCTTAAAACTTCCAAACATCCCTTATTTTTAATCCTACCCCTAATTCGCCAAATAGCCCTTACTTCAAACAATTACCCATATTTTTTAACTACTGTGAAGGGTTGGTTTTTGCACCACCCAATCCAAACGATTCATAATCTTCCATATTTGTCGATCTACCCCAACTATGCTTAAACTACCCCTACTCCTCTTAATACTTCAAAACAGTCCTTCTTTTTAACCGTACCACTAATTCTATAAATAGCCCTTAATTCCAACAATTACCCCTATTTTTTACCTACTAGGAAGGGTTGGTTTTTGCAGCACCCAATCCAAACGATTCATCATCTTTCCTATTTGTCGATCTACCCTTTCTATGCTTAACTACCCATGCTCCTCTTAATACTTCACAAAACATCCCTTCTTTTAAATCTTATCGCTAATTCTCTAAATAGCCCATACTTCTAACATTTACCCCTATCATTTTACTACTGTGAATGGTTGGTTTTTGCAGCACCTAATCCAAACGATTCATCAATTTTCATATTTGTCGATCTACCCCTCTTATGCTTAAACTAACCCTACTTCTCTTAATACTTCAAAACAGCTCTTCTTTTTAATCGTAACACTAATTCTCTAAATAGTCCTTACTTCCAACAATTACCCCTATTTTTTAACTGCTGTGAAGGGTTGGTTTTGGTAGCACCCAATCCAAACGATTCATCATCCTTCATATTTATAGATCTAACCCTACTATGCTTAAACTACCCCTACTTCTCTTAGTACTTCAAAACATTCCTTCTCTTAAACCCTACCCCTAATTCTCTAAATAGCCCTTACTTCCAAAAATTACCCCTATTTTTTAACTACTCGTAAGGGTTGTTTTTGCATCACCCAATCCAAACGATTCATCATCTTTCATATTTGTCGATTAACCCCTCCTATGCTTAAACTAGCCCTACTTCTCTTAATACTTCGAAATAGCCCATATTTTTTATCCTTTCCATAATTCTCTAAATAACCCTTACTTCCATCAATTACCCATATCTTTTTACTACTGTGTAGGGTTGGTTTTTGCAGCACCCAATCCAAACGATTTACCATCTTTCATATTTGTCGATCTACCCCTACTATGCTTAAACTACCCTTACTCCTATTAATACTTCAAAATACAGCCATTTTTTTAATCCTATCCCTAATTCTCTAAATATCCCTTACATCCAACAATTACCCCTATCTTTTTACTACTGTGAAGGGTAGGTTTTTGCAGCACCCAATCCAAACGATTCATCATCATTCATATTTGTCGATCTACCCCTCATATGCTTAAACTAGCCCTACTTCTCTTAATACTTCAAAATAACCCTTCTTTTTTATCATACCCAATTCTCTAAATAGCCCTTACTTCCAACAATTACCGCTATATTTTTACTACTGTGAAGGGTTGGTTTTTGCAGCACCCAATCCAAATGATTCATCATCATTCATATTTGTCGATCTATCCCTCCTACGCTTAAACTACCCCTACATCTCTTAATACTTCAAAACAACCCTTCATTTTAATCTTACCACTAATTCTCAAAATAGCCCTTACTTACAACAATTACCCCTATTTTTTAACTACTGTGAAGGGTTCGTTTTTGTAGCACCCAATCCAAACGATTTGTCGTCTTTCCTGTTTGTCGATCTACCCCTACTATGCTTAAACTACCCCTACTCCTCCTAATACTTCAAAATACAGCCATTTTTTTAATCCAATCCCTAATTCTCTAAATAGCCCTAACTTCCAACAATTACCCCTATCTTTTTACTACTGTAAAGGGTAGGTTTTTGCAGCACCCAATCCAAACGATTCATCATCATTCATATTTGTCGAACTAACCCTCCTAAGCTTAAACTAGCGCTACTTCTCTTAATACTTCAAAATAACCCTCCTTTTTAATCCTGTCAATAATTCTCTAAATAGCCCTTACTTCCAACAATTACCCCTATCTTTTTACTACTGTGAAGTGTTGGTTTTTGTAGCACGCAATCCAAATGATTCGTCATCTTTCATATTTGTCGATCTATCCCTCCTACGCTTAAACTACCCCTACCTCTCTTAATTCTTCCAAACGACCCTTCTTTTTAATCATACCACTAATTCTCTAAATAGCCCTTACTTCCAACAATTACCCTTATTTTTTTGCTACTGTGAAGGGTTCGTTTTTGCAGTACCCAATCCAAACGATTCGTCGTCTTTCTTATTCGTCGATCTACCCCTACTATGCTTAAACTACCCCTATTTCTCTTAATACTTCAAAACAATCCTTCTTTTAAATCCTACCCCTAATTCTCTAAATAGCCCTTACTCTCAACAATTACCCCAATCTTTATACTACTGTGAAGGGTTGGCTTTTGCAACACGCAATCAAAACGATTCATCAGCTTTCATATTTGTCGATCTACACCTAATATGCTTAAACTACCCCTCCTTCTCTTAAAACTTCCAAACATCCCTTATTTTTAATCCTACCCCTAATTCGCCAAATAGCCCTTACTTCCAACAATTACCCATATTTTTTAACTACTGTGAAGGGTTGGTTTTTGCACCACCCAATCCAAACGATTCATAATCTTCCATATTTGTCGATCTACCCCTACTATGCTTAAACTACCCCTACTCCTCTTAATACTTCAAAACAGTCCTTCTTTTTAACCGTACCACTAATTCTATACATAGCCCTTAATTCCAACAATTACCCCTATTTTTTACCTACTATGAAGGGTTGGTTTTTGCAGCACCCAATCCAAACGATTCATCATCTTTCCTATTTGTCGATCTAACCTTTCTATGCTTAACTACCCCTGCTCCTCTTAATACTTCACAAAACATCCCTTCTTTTAAATCTTATCGCTAATTCTCTAAATAGCCCATACTTCTAACATTTACCCCTATCATTTTACTACTGTGAATGGTTGGTTTTTGCAGCACCTAATCCAAACGATTCATCAATTTTCATATTTGTCGATCTACCCCTCTTATGCTTAAACTAACCCTACTTCTCTTAATACTTCAAAACAGCTCTTCTTTTT
This sequence comes from Allium sativum, assembly GCA_030737875.1. Classification (NCBI taxonomy): domain Eukaryota; kingdom Viridiplantae; phylum Streptophyta; class Magnoliopsida; order Asparagales; family Amaryllidaceae; genus Allium; species Allium sativum. The sequence continues at coordinate 4,191,439 of JASFAX010000038.1, read as the reverse complement.
AATCGTAACACTAATTCTCTAAATAGTCCTTACTTCCAACAATTACCCCTATTTTTTAACTGCTGTGAAGGGTTGGTTTTGGTAGCACCCAATCCAAACGATTCATCATCCTTCATATTTATAGATCTAACCCTACTATGCTTAAACTCCCCCTACTTCTCTTAGTACTTCAAAACATTCCTTCTCTTAAACCCTACCCCTAATTCTCTAAATAGCCCTTACTTCCAACAATTACCCCTATTTTTTAACTACTCGTAAGGGTTGTTTTTGCATCACCCAATCCAAACGATTCATCATCTTTCGTATTTGTCGATTAACCCCTCCTATGCTTAAACTAGCCCTACTTCTCTTAATACTTCGAAATAGCCCATATTTTTTATCCTTTCCATAATTCTCTAAATAACCCTTACTTCCATCAATTACCCATATCTTTTTACTACTGTGTAGGGTTGGTTTTTGCAGCACCCAATCCAAACGATTTACCATCTTTCATATTTGTCGATCTACCCCTACTATGCTTAAACTACCCTTACTCCTATTAATACTTCAAAATACAGCCATTTTTTTAATCCTATCCCTAATTCTCTAAATATCCCTTACATCCAACAATTACCCCTATCTTTTTACTACTGTGAAGGGTAGGTTTTTACAGCACCCAATCCAAACGATTCATCATCATTCATATTTGTCGATCTACCCCTCATATGCTTAAACTAGCCCTACTTCTCTTAATACTTCAAAATAACCCTTCTTTTTTATCATACCCAATTCTCTAAATAGCCCTTACTTCCAACAATTACCGCTATATTTTTAATACTGTGAAGGGTTGGTTTTTGCAGCACCCAATCCAAATGATTCATCATCATTCATATTTGTCGATCTATCCCTCCTACGCTTAAACTACCCCTACATCTCTTAATACTTCAAAACAACCCTTCATTTTAATCTTACCACTAATTCTCAAAATAGCCCTTACTTACAGCAATTACCCCTATTTTTGAACTACTGTGAAGGGTTCGTTTTTGTAGCACCCAATCCAAACGATTTGTCGTCTTTCCTGTTTGTCGATCTACCCCTACTATGCTTAAACTACCCCTACTCCTCCTAATACTTCAAAATACAGCCATTTTTTTAATCCAATCCCTAATTCTCTAAATAGCCCTAACTTCCAACAATTACCCCTATCTTTTTACTACTGTAAAGGGTAGGTTTTTGCAGCACCCAATCCAAACGATTCATCATCATTCATATTTGTCGAACTAACCCTCCTAAGCTTAAACTAGCGCTACTTCTCTTAATACTTCAAAATAACCCTCCTTTTTAATCCTGTCAATAATTCTCTAAATAGCCCTTACTTCCAACAATTACCCCTATCTTTTTACTACTGTGAAGTGTTGGTTTTTGTAGCACGCAATCCAAATGATTCGTCATCTTTCATATTTGTCGATCTATCCCTCCTACGCTTAAACTACCCCTACCTCTCTTAATTCTTCCAAACAACCCTTCTTTTTAATCATACCACTAATTCTCTAAATAGCCCTTACTTCCAACAATTACCCTTATTTTTTTGCTACTGTGAAGGGTTCGTTTTTGCAGTACCCAATCCAAACGATTCGTCGTCTTTCTTATTCGTCGATCTACCCCTACTATGCTTAAACTACCCCTATTTCTCTTAATACTTCAAAACAATCCTTCTTTTAAATCCTACCCCTAATTCTCTAAATAGCCCTTACTCTCAACAATTACCCCAATCTTTATACTACTGTGAAGGGTTGGCTTTTGCAGCACGCAATCAAAACGATTCATCAGCTTTCATATTTGTCGATCTACACCTAATATGCTTAAACTACCCCTCCTTCTCTTAAAACTTCCAAACATCCCTTATTTTTAATCCTACCCCTAATTCGCCAAATAGCCCTTACTTCCAACAATTACCCATATTTTTTAACTACTGTGAAGGGTTGGTTTTTGCACCACCCAATCCAAACGATTCATAATCTTCCATATTTGTCGATCTACCCCTACTATGCTTAAACTACCCCTACTCCTCTTAATACTTCAAAACGGTCCTTCTTTTTAACCGTACCACTAATTCTATACATAGCCCTTAATTCCAACAATTACCCCTATTTTTTACCTACTATGAAGGGTTGGTTTTTGCAGCACTCAATCCAAACGATTCATCATCTTTCCTATTTGTCGATCTACCCTTTCTATGCTTAACTACCCCTGCTCCTCTTAATACTTCACAAAACATCCCTTCTTTTAAATCTTATCGCTAATTCTCTAAATAGCCCATACTTCTAACATTTACCCCTATCATTTTACTACTGTGAATGGTTGGTTTTTGCAGCACCTAATCCAAACGATTCATCAATTTTCATATTTGTCGATCTACCCCTCTTATGCTTAAACTAACCCTACTTCTCTTAATACTTCAAAACAGCTCTTCTTTTTAATCGTAACACTAATTCTCTAAATAGTCCTTACTTCCAACAATTACCCCTATTTTTTAACTGCTGTGAAGGGTTGGTTTTGGTAGCACCCAATCCAAACGATTCATCATCCTTCATATTTATAGATCTAACCCTACTATGCTTAAACTACCCCTACTTCTCTTAGTACTTCAAAACATTCCTTCTCTTAAACCCTACCCCTAATTCTCTAAATAGCCCTTACTTCCAACAATTACCCCTATTTTTTAACTACTCGTAAGGGTTGTTTTTGCATCACCCAATCCAAACGATTCATCATCTTTCGTATTTGTCGATTAACCCCTCCTATGCTTAAACTAGCCCTACTTCTCTTAATACTTCGAAATAGCCCTTATTTTTTATCCTTTCCATAATTCTCTAAATAACCCTTACTTCCATCAATTACCCATATCTTTTTACTACTGTGTAGGGTTGGTTTTTGCAGCACCCAATCCAAACGATTTACCATCTTTCATATTTGTCGATCTACCCCTACTATGCCTAAACTACCCTTACTCCTATTAATACTTCAAAATACAGCCATTTTTTTAATCCTATCCCTAATTCTCTAAATATCCCTTACATCCAACAATTACCCCTATCTTTTTACTACTGTGAAGGGTAGGTTTTTGCAGCACCCAATCATCATCATTCATATTTGTCGATCTACCCCTCATATGCTTAAACTAGCCCTACTTCTCTTAATACTTCAAAATAACCCTTCTTTTTAATCATACCCAATTCTCTAAATAGCCCTTACTTCCAACAATTACCGCTATATTTTTACTACTGTGAAGGGTTGGTTTTTGCAGCACCCAATCCAAATGATTCATCATCATTCATATTTGTCGATCTATCCCTCCTACGCTTAAACTACCCCTACATCTCTTAATACTTCAAAACAACCCTTCATTTTAATCTTACCACTAATTCTCAAAATAGCCCTTACTTACAGCAATTACCCCTATTTTTTAACTACTGTGAAGGGTTCGTTTTTGTAGCACCCAATCCAAACGATTTGTCGTCTTTCCTGTTTGTCGATCTACCCCTACTATGCTTAAACTACCCCTAATTCTCTTAATATTTCAAAACAGTCCTTCTTTTAAATCCTACCACTATTTCTCTAAATAGCCCTTACTCTCAACAATTACCCATATCTTTATACTACAGTGAAGGGTTGGCTTTTGCAGCACACAATCAAAACGATTCATCAGCTTTCATATTTGTCGATCTACCCCAACTATGCTAAAACTATCCCTCCTTCTCTTAAAACTTCGAAATAGCCCTTCTTTTTAATTGTTTCCCTAGTTCTCTAAATGGACCTTACTTCCAACAACTACCCCTATAATTTTACTACTTTGAAGGGTTTGTTTTTATAGCACTTAATCCAAACGATTCATCATCTTTCATATTTGTCGATCTTCCCCTCCTATGCTGAAAATACCCCTACTTCTCTTAATACCTCAAAATAGCCCTTCTTTTTAATCGTACGACTACTTCTCTAAATAGGCCTTACTTCCAACAATTACCCCTATTTTTTAATTACTGCAAAGGGTTGGTTTTGCAGCACCCAATCCAAACGATTCATCATCTTTCATATTTTTCAATCTACCCCTACTATGCTTAAACTACCCCTACTCGTCTTAATACTTCACAAAACAGATTTTATTTTTAATCCTACCCCTAATTCTCTAAATAGCCCTTACTTCCAACAATTACCCCCATCTTTTTACTACTGTGAATGGTTGGTTTTTTCATCACCCAATCTAAATGATTCATAATCTTTCATACTTGTTGATTTATCCTTCCTATGCTTAAACTACCCCTTCTTCTCTTAATACATCAAAACAGTCCTTCTTTTGAATCCTACCCCTAATTCTCTAATTAGACCTTACTTCCAACAATTACGCCTCTCTTTTTACTACCGTGAAGGTTTGGTTTTTGCAGCATCCAATCAAAATGATTCGTCAGCTTTCATATTTTCGATCTAACCCTAATATGCTTAAACTACCCCTACTTCTCTTAATACTTCAAAAACAATCCTTCTTTTTAATCCTACACAAAATTCTCCAAATAGCACTTACTTCCAACAATTATCCCCATTTTTTAACTACTGTGAACGGATGGTTTTTGCAGCACCCAATCCAAACGATTCATTGTCTTTCATATTTGTCGCTATACCCCTACTATGCTTAAAATACCCTTACTCCTCCTAATACTTCACAAAACAGCCCTTCTTTTTAATCCTATCCCTAATTTCCAAATAGCCCTTACTTCCAACAGTTACCCCTATCTTTTAACTACTGTGAAGGGTTGGTTTTATAGCACCCAATCCATACAATTCATCACCTTTCATATTTTTTGATCTTTCCCTCCTATACTTAAACTGCACCTGGTTCTCTTAATACTTGAAAACAGTCCTTCTTTTTAATCGTACCACTAATTCTATACATAGCCCTTACTTCCAACAATAACCCCTATTTTTTAACTACTGTGGAGGGTTGGTTTTGGTAGCACCCAATCCAAATGATTCATCATCTTTCATATTTGTAGATCTACCCCTACTATGCTTAAACTACCCCTACTTCTCTTAGTACTTCAAAACAGTCCTTCTTTTAAAGCCTACCCCTAATTCTATACATAGCCCTTACTTCCAACAATTACCCCTATTTTTTAACAACTCTTAAGGGTTGTTTTTGCAGCATCCAATCCAAACGATTCATCATCTTTCATATTTGTCGATCAACCCCTCCTATGCTTTAACTAGCCTTACTTCTCTTAATACTTCAAAATAGCCCTTATTTTTAATCCTATTCATAATTCCCTAAATAGCCCTTACTTCCATCAATTACCCCTATCTTTTTACTACTGTATAGGGTTGGTTTTTGCAGCACCCAATCCAAACGATTCATCATCTTTCAAATTTCTCGATCTACCCCTACTATGCTAAAACTAACCCTACTCCTCTTAATACATCAAAATACAGCCATTTTTTTAATCCTACCCCTAATTCTCTAAATAGCCTTTACTTCCGACAGTTACCCCTATGTTTTTACTACTGTGAAGGGTAGGTTTTTGTAGCACCCAATCCAAACGATTCATCATCGTTCATATTTGTCGATCTAACCCTCCTATGCTTAAACTAGCCCTACTTCTCTTAATACTTCAAAATAACCCTTCTTTTAAATCCTATCCCTAATTCTCTAAATAACCCTTACTTCCAACAATTACCCCTATCTTTTTACTACTATGAAGGGTTGGTTTTTGCAGCACCCAATCCAAATGATTCATCATCTTTCATATTTGTCGATCTATCCCTCTTACGCTTAAACTACCCCGACCTTTCTTAATTCTTCAAAACAACCCTTCTTTTTAATCGTACCACTAATTTTCTAAATAGCCATTACTTCCACCAATTACCCCTATTTTTTAACTACTATGAAGGGTTCGTTTTTGCAGCACCCAATCCGAACGATTCTTCGTCTTTCATATTTGTCGATCTACCCCTACTATGCTTAAACTACCCCTAATTCCCTTAATACATCAAAATGGTCCTTCTTTTAAATCCTACCCCTAATTCTCTAAATAATCCTTACTCTCAACAATTACCCCTATCTTTATACAATTGTGAAGGGTTGGCTTTTGCAGCACGCAATCAAAACGATTCATCAGCTTTCATATTTGTCGATCTACCCCTACTATGCTTAAACTACCCCTCCTTCTCTTAAAACTTTAAAACAGTCCTTCTTTTTAATCCTACCCCTAATTCTCCAAATAGCCCTTACTTCCAACAATTACCCCTATTTTTTAACTACTGTGAAGGGTTGGTTTTTGCACTACCCAATCCAAACGATTCATCATCTTTCCTATTTGTCGATCTACCCTTACTATGCTTAACTACCCCTACTCCTCTTAGTACTTCACAAAACAGCCCTTCTTTTTAATCTTATCCCTAATTCTCTAAATAGCCCTTACTTCTAACAATTACACCTATCATTTTACTACCGTGAAGGGTTGGTTTTGCTGCATGTAATCCAAACGATTCATCATCTTTCATATTTGTCGATCTATCCCTCTTATGCTTAAACTACCCCTACTTCTCTTAATACTTCAAAATAGCTCTTCTTTTTTATCGAAACACTAATTGTCTAAATAGCCCTTACTTCCAACAATTACCGCTATTTTTTAACTACTGTGAAGGGTTGGTTTTGTTAGCTCCCAATTCAAAAGATTCATCATCTTTCATATTTGTAGATATACCCCTACTATGCTTAAACTACCCCTACTTCTCCTAGTACTTCAAAACAGTCCTTCTTTTAAACCCTACCCGTAATTCTCTAAATAGCCCTTACGTCCAACAATTACCCCTATTTTTTAACCACTCTCAGGGGTTGTTTTTGCAGCATCCAATCCAAACGATTCATCATCTTTCATATTTGTCGATCAACCCGTGCTATGCTTTATCTAGCCCTACTTCTCTTAATACTTCAAAATAACCCTTATTTTTAATCCTATCCATACTTCTCTAAATAGCGCTTACTTCCATCAATTACCCCTATCTCTTTACTACTGTGTAGGGTTGGTTTTTGCAGCACCCAATCCAAATGATTCATCATCTTTCGTATTTGTCGATCTACCCCTTCTATGCTTAAACTACCCCTACTCATCTTAATTCTTCAAAATACAGCCATTTTTTTAATCCTATCCCTAATTCTCTAAATAGCCTTTACTTCCAACAATTACCCCTATCTTTTTACTATTGTGAAGGGTAGGTTTTTACAGCACCCAATCCAAACGATTCATCATCATTAATATTTGTCGATCTAACCCTTCTATGCTTAAATGCCCTACTTCTCTTAATACTTCAAAATAACCCTTCTTTTTAATCCTATCCATAATTCTCTAAATTTCCCTTACTTCCAACAATTACCCTTATCTTTTTACTACTGTGAAGGGTTGGTTTTTGTAGCACCCAATTCAAATGATTCATCATCTTTCATATTTGTCGATCTATCCCTCCTACGCTTAAACAACCCCTACCTCTCTTAATTCTTCAAAACAACTCTTCTTTTTAATCATACCACTAATTCTCTAAATAGCCATTATTTCCAACAATTACACCTATTTTTTAACTACTGTGAAGGGTTCGTTTTTGCAGCACCCAATCCAAACAATTCGTCGTCTTTCTTGTTCGTCGATCTACCCCTACTATGCTTAAGCTTCCCCTAATTCTCTTAATAATTCAAAACAATCCTTCTTTTAAATCCTACCCCTAATTCTCTAAATAGCCCTTACTCTAAAAAATTACCCCAATCTTTATACTACTGTGAAGGGTTGGCTTTTGCAGCACGCAATCAAAACGATTCATCAGCTTTCATATTTGTCGATCTACACCTACTATGCTTAAACTACCCCTCCTTCTCTTAAAACTTCAAAACATCCCTTCTTTCTAATCCTACCCCTAATTCTCCAAATATCCCTTACTTCCAACAACTACCCCTATTTTTTAACTACAGTGAAGGGTTGGTTTTTGCACCACCCAATCCAAACGATTCGTCATCTTTCATATTTGTCGATCTACCCCTACTATGCTTAAACTACCCCTACTCATCTTAATACTTCAAAATAGTCCTTCTTTTTAATCGTACCACTAATTCTATACATAGCCCTTAGTTCCAACAATTACCCCTATTTTTTACCTACTATGAAGGGTTGGTTTTTGCAGCACCCAATTCAAACGATTCATCATCTTTCCTATTTGTCGATCTACCCTTACTATGCTTAACTACCCCTACTCCTCTTAATACTTCACAAAGCAGCCCTTCTTTTTAATCTTATCCCTAATTCTCTAAATAGCCCTTACTTCTAACAATTACCCCTATCATTTTACTACTGTGAATGTTTTGTTTTTGCAGCACCTAATCCAAACGATTCATCATTTTCATATTTGTCAATCAAACCCTCTTATGCTTAAACTACCCCTACTTCTTTTAATACTTCCAAACAGCTCTTCTTTTTAATCGTAACACTAGTTCTATAAATAGCCCTTACTTCCAACAATTACCCCTATTTTTTAACTGCTACGAAGGGTTGGTTTTGGTAGCACCCAATCCAAACGATTCATTATCTTTCATATTTATAGATCTACCCCTACTATGCTTAAACTACGCCTACTTCTCTTAGTACTTCAAAACAGTCCTTCTTTTAAACCCTACCCCTAATTCTCTAAATCGCTCTTACTTCCAACAATTACCCCTATTTTTTAACTACTCTTGTGGGTTGTTTTTGCAGCACCCAATCCAAACAATTCATCATCTTTCATATTTGTCGATTAACCCCTCCTATGCCTAAACTAGCCCTACTTCTCTTAATACTTCAAAATAGCCCTTATTTTTAATCCTGTCCATAATTCTCTAAATAGCCCTTATTTCCATCAATTACCCTTATCTTTTTACTACTGTGTAGGGTTTGTTTTTGCAGCACCCAATCCAAACGATTTATCATCTTTCATATTTGTCGATCTACCCCTACTATGCTTAAACTACCCTAACTCCTCTTAATACTTCAAAATACAGCCATTTTTTTAATCCTATCCCTAATTCTCTAAATATCCCTTACTTCCATCAATTACCCCTATCTTTTTACTACCGTGAAGGGTAGGTTTTTGCAGCACCGATGTAACAACCCGTAAAATCTGGGCCAGTTTAAAATTTTTATTTTGGCAATATTAGCGAATTTTAATTATTTGAAATGAATTATTTTAAATAATATCGACGTGAAATTTATTTTGAATAGAATTAGAACGTATATATTATATACGTCGTCGTTAGAATATATAATAATTATATATAATTAAAAGGAATTGAAAATGGCGCGGTAGTTCGATAATTCGATTTCAAACTTCAATTGAATGTACCGGGTGCAAAACAATCCGGATTTTAGTGAAACCAAAAATAATGGAATCTAATAGTGAATATCTTTCTAACGAATCCGAAAAATCAAGATTTCGTATCAGGAATCAAAAGATATGTCCAGTTGAAAATTCTGAATAGTCGCTATGGAATTCAGGCCCTTAAAAATGGACATTTTGCAAATGACCTCGGATTTCGACGAAACCACTTTTGTTGGGTCCGTGATGTCGAATTATTACTAGGTTTCAAATTTCATAATTTTTCGAATCAATATGTGAGCGTGGCAAAGGAAAACGCGTTTGACCAGTTTCAGTTGATTTCAATCGACTGGAAAATGGCCATTTTTCCAACGGTCTCAGAATTCGACGAAACTAGTTTTGTTAGGACCGTATCGTCAATACGAAGCTAGAAAATATTTTTTTGGAATTTTTCTAGTTAGTATGTGACCCCGGTAATTTGAAATGTACGTTTAAAATTCAATATAGAGATTTAAATGTAAATTTAACGGAAACTGATTGTAACAGCCGAATCAGCTTGCGTGGCATATCCCATTGTGTTCGGAATGGGGGTGAAACGCTATGGACGACAGGCGGTGGGCCTCGTTTAGAGGTCATGTGTGAAAAGTCAACTTCTTCGAAAATAAAATAATTAAATAAAAAAAAAAAAAAAAAATATAATAACTCCCTCCTTTTGACTCTGGCCCCCCCCCTATTTCCCCAAAACCTGATTCATCCATCAGATAAAAAAAAAAAAAAAAAAAAAAAAGAGAAAAACCGCAATCGAACCATCGCCGCCGCCAAAACCCTGGAAGCCGCCCTCCGTTCATCCTCCTCCCACCGAACGACAACCCGAAGCCGCCTCATCCCGAAGCAGCGCCACCCCGTTCGAGCCCCCTGGAAGCCACCGCCCTCCTCCTCCTTCAATTCGCCAGCCCCCCCCCCCCTTCGAGACATCACCGACGAAGCCCTCCCCCTCGCTGACGACGATGAAGCCGCCGTCCATACCTCGAAACCCTCCGACGCAGTGAAGACCCCCCCCCCCTGTTTCTTCGGCAGTAAGTTTTTTTTTCTTTTCTACTTTACTTTATTTTATTTTTATTTTTCAATTCTGTAATTCTAATTTTGAAAAAGGTTTTTAAAACTGTTTTTTTTTAAAAGAGCAAAACTGCATTTTTTTTTTAAGAATTTTAAAAACTGTTTCTTTGTTTTAGAATTTAAAAACTGAATTTTTTTACAGTTAGAAAACTGTTTTTATTTTAGTTAGAAAACTGTTTTTAATTTGATTTAAAAAAAAAAAAAAAGAAACAGATTTGATTTTAAAAAAAGTAACAGGTTTGATTTTTTAAAAAGTAACAGATTTGATTTTTAAAAAGGAAAAAGAATTGATTTTTAAAGCATAAAAATATGATTTTTATATATTGAACTTCGGCATAAAAATATGATTTTTATATATTGAACTTCGGCATAAAAATATGATTTTTATATATTGAACTTCGGCATAAAAATATGATTTTTATATATTGAACTTCGGCATAAAAATAGAATTTTTATATATTGAACTTCGAGTTAAAAATATGATTTTTATATATTGAACTTCGAGTTAAAAATAGAATTTTTATATATTGAACTTCGAGTTAAAAATAGAATTTTTATATATTGAACTTCGAGTTAAAAATAGAATTTTTATATATTGAACTTCGAGTTAAAAATAGAATTTTTATATATTGAACTTCGAGTTAAAAATAGGATTTTTATATATTGAACTTCGAGTAAAAAAAAAAAATAATATGATTATTATATATTGAATAGCGAAGTAAAAATTCGATTTTTACATATGTAGTGAAAGCGGACAACGAAAGCGACAAAAAGGCGAGTTGGCGAAGGTTTCCTGCATTAGAAGGGCCGTGGAGCTAGGATAGCTAAATGTGAGAACTTCTCACTCTTAATTCTCTTTTTCTAGATATATATATATACTAGGATGCAGACGGTGCTTATTAGAAGCACCCGACACCCGTCCACATACCATGGACTTGTTTGTTTGGATGTTTGGTGATTGATTGAGATATTGGTTTGAATGTGGTTTGTGGTGTGAAAAATCGAATCGATAAATTGGTTAGGATTAGACGTGCGCCGTTATAAGGCGAAGGAGTAAGACTAGGTTAGATTCTTACCCCAAATTTTGTAGTTTGCATAACGAAAGTGATTTGATTGATGTGTGAATGGCGTGGGCCTTCACTAGACCGGGGATAAGGCTAGGCCTTGTCCCGTTTCTAGTATCGTGCCGTTATGCCGCCGAAATTTTCTAAAATATGTTAGAAAAATAAAAATAACATTTTATTTAAAGAATGAATTGAATAGAAATTCATAGGTTGAAATAAAATGTTTTATCGTTAAAAATATAATTTTTAACGTGAAGTGAATAAAATAAAATATTCATTTATAAACCGGACGGTTTGTTTATGTACACCTATTTGAATGACATTGATTGGGACGATAAATTTTACACATCGCCCAACTGCACAAATAAAATATGCGTTTGATTGTTTGAAACCCCACACGGGTGTTGGGATGAAATTTGAAGTTCACTCATCCTGATTGATTAATATGTCGATCGATCGATTGACAGGCTGTTATAAGCGTTGAATATCTATATTTGATGCTTATACAGTGTAGTGCACTTTGGTTGATGGTTGATTATTTTTCAATGCTATGATATACATGTGTTGTATGAAAATCCATATAATTAACTTTATATGGTAATTGATTGGGCCTCATTCCAATTTGAAAAATAAAGAATATTATAAAATAAAAGTTCATGTGTTGACAGTACTCATTCATTGAGATTGGTCATGTGTTGAACGAAATATTTTAATAATAGAAATATTTGAAATAGAATATTTGAAAATGGAAATATATGAAGCCGTGTTGATTAGATGCGCCATTTTGACGTGAACGATATTTTTATCGATTTTATTCATTTTGAAATGGATATTGAAAAGTAATTTTGAAATAAAATATTTCGAAATGAATTGAATTGAAAACGATTTCGAAATGAATTGAATTGAAAACGATTTCGAAATGAATTGAATTGAAAACGATTTCGAAATGAATTGAATTGAAAACGATTTCGAAATGAATTGAAAACGATTTCGAAATGAATTGAATTGAAAACGATTTCGAAATGAATTGAATTGAAAATATTTCGAAATGAATTGAATTGAAAACGATTTCGAAATGAATTGAATTGAAAACGATTTCGAAATGAATTGAATTGAAAACGATTTCGAAATGAATTGAATTGAAAACGATTTCGAAATGAATTGAATTGAAAATATTTCGAAATGAATTGAATTGAAAACGATTTCGAAATGAATTGAATTGAAAACGATTTCGAAATGAATTGAATTGAAAACGATTTCGAAATGAATTGAATTGAAAACGATTTCGAAATGAATTGAATTGAAAACGATTTCGAAATGAATTGAATTGAAAACGATTTCGAAATGAATTGAATTGAAAACGATTTCGAAATGAATTGAATTGAAAACGATTTCGAAATGAATTGAAAACGATTTCGAAATGAATTGAATTGAAAACGATTTCGAAATGAATTGAATTGAAAATATTTCGAAATGAATTGAATTGAAAACGATTTCGAAATGAATTGAATTGAAAATATTTCGAAATGAATTGAATTGAAAACGATTTCGAAATGAATTGAATTGAAAACGATTATGAAATGAATTGAAAACGATTTCGAAATGAATTGAATTGAAATATTTCGAAATGAATTGAATTGAAAACGATTTCGAAATGAATTGAATTGAGAACGATTTCGAAATGAATTGAACTGAAAACGAATTCGAATTGAATTGAAAGCGAAGTGAAATAAATTCAAATTGAATTGAAATTTGAATTGAATAGAAATGGATTTTAAAACGAATTTATAAAGAAGAATTCAATTTTGATTTGAATTGAAATGGAAGTTGAAAATGTTTTTGAAACGAATTCAAAACTATTTATATAATTCGTTTTAAATAGAAATCGACGATATATATATTATATATATATTATATATAATATAATGGCCTGAATAGAACGCGCCACGCCGCGGCAGTTCGCGAATTTCGACCATTTATTTCAAACGGGCATTACGGGAGATCCGACCGTCGGATTCTCCTAAAACCGGAACCGTTGGGTTCGTATCGAAAAGAGCTTTCTAATGAAAATTAGAAATTTGAAATCTAACGGCTGGATTTGGAATTATGTCCAAATCAAATTCGAAAAAGGTCGCTGTAAGTGCAGTTCGATGGCCATTGATGGAAATCGACTGTACGGGCCTTGATAAAATTATTAAAAATAGTAATAATTTGTGTAAAATCATAATAAATGATTTAGAAAGAATTGGGATGAAAAACTCCATACTTGAAAAGATAAAAATAGATTTTTATCGAAATGAACTAGTTTTGAACTAGAATTATAATTCTATTTATTTTTAAATAAATAAATTGAATTTGAAATGGTTTTAAAAATAACCAGAATATCCAATGATTGCATTGGAGTGGAATTGAATCGAAATTGTCTTCGGAATATTTCGATGTTGGAATTCGTGATTATACGGATGTTGATATGGAAATTTGAAAGATATATACATATATCGCTATTTCCAATACGACATTTGTTAGTCGTAGAATTCGATATTGAATATAAGCCGATATATTTTCTATTCAGAGCCTTGTATTGAATATCGAATGTGATTTGGGTTTGTCGTGAATGGTGTCTTCACTAACACTGTTCTTGAACCCAGTTGAGAAAAGATTAAATCTTTTTATTCAGATTTAATGAAGTGTACCAATTAAATAACATTTAATTGGAATAGAATTGATATTGATTTTTGGGTTTATCGTGAACAGTGTTTTAAATAACACTTGTTCTTTAACCCGATAATTGATGAATGTGATTTGGGTTTGTCGTGAATGGTGTCTTCATTAACACTGTTCTTGAACCCAGTTGAGAAAGGATTAAATCTTTTTATTTAGATTTAATGAAGTGTACCAATTAAATAATATTTAATTGGAATTGAATTGATATTGATTTTTGGGTTTATCGTGAACAGTGTTTTAAATAACACTTGTTCTTTAACCCGATAATTAATGGAATGTGATTTTGGGTTTATCGTGAATCGTGTTTTAAATGACACTGATTCTTTAACCCAGATAATGATTAAAACTAAGTGGAGTTTTAATGAATCTTTAATTAGATTGAAAAGATCGAGAATGGAGCATCACCAGTTTTGCTCCAGGCGATAGTTAAATCTTTAATTAGATTTGAACGTGAAATTTAGAAACTAACTGTCGGTTAGCCAAGCAGAATGGTTTTCTGGATATTGATCTGATGTTGGTTTCGGCCTTCGGGGTTAATATTTGGGGAATTATTCTCTTGATTAATTTACGGTTAGTGACTAATGAATTGGAATGAGGCGTATGTTGTGTTTGTGTAACACTTATTTAAAATATACGCGAGTTATTCGGAAAGACCGGGTTTATCCCATTCTGAATAACTGATGCGACGATAAGTCGAAGATGAAGACGATGGTCGAAGACCGGAGGTCTTCACGTCGTTTGGGTGATAACTGATGATCTTGATTGGGCTGTACACCCAAGAAGATGGAAACAGTTAGTGATCGTCCAGACGTACTTGGAGATCGATGGATATGCGGGGTACTAGGTGCCTCCGGTTTCGTTCAGGCCCAGAACGGACTTGTAAATGGACTGTGTGTCTGACATTGGATTTCATTCTGTGTGACTGATATCGGTTGCATAGAGTGGTTTGCCTGTGTGGCATGCTAAGATGCAAATGATCAAGGCTTCTGTTGAAAAGCAAAGTCTTGTGGTGATGATCAAAGCACGGCCTTTGTGGCGTAGCTTTGTGTAACGTTTACTTCGCGAGTTTCGCACCCGGTATGAACCAAAAACGGGAGAGGACATCAGGGAGGACTTGCGTTTCTTTCTAGCTAGAAGTGGCGTCAGTGGTTTTACACGCCCTGACGAGTTTGACTTATGTGGTTGTTGCGGTTGCGAGGCGCCTCGGTTATATCGGTTTCGGCCGAATGCATTCTGGTCGGCTGACGGACCAGACTTACACCCCATAGGGTGGGGAGACGTATTGTTCAGGCATAATAATCCACTCCGTGTGGACCGGCCCTGACGATCCAAGGGGCAGTTGCGGCTGTTCCTGAGGGGCGGGCTAGAGCGTCTCGAATCGATGGAGGACTATCTTTTGCCTCGGTTCATAGATGGAAATCCAATTTCCAAATACGCGACTCTGCGGTTTTATTTGTAAACCTATATATGGCGACATAGTGGCATGGGACGCTCATGTCGTCTACGATTGATACTTATGATTTGAAGTTGTTTTATACACTATGCACTTATAGTAGTATCAAATGATTTGTTTTAAACGTATCAAGCATCCTTTGGCTGTTATAAGAGAAAACCCTATCCCCCGGCTTGCGTTGCATTGTGTGATAGGACCTGGGTCTTATAACAGCTTCATTTTTCTTTATTTAGCATTGCGCTGTTTGGTTATGCACTGGTATTCTTGGGAGGAAACCCGTTCCGTGTTATACGGCGTGGTCCCTTGATTTACCGAACTTTAAAGACAAAGATTAATAACTGTTTTAGTTCTCACACCAGTCACATGACTGACCTGGAGTTTATTGTTTTAACCTAAACTCTGGGTGCCCTTATTTTCGACACGGGCAGCTAGTAGTTTTGGTTTTGCAGATTTATATTCACAGGATCCTGGTTTACAGCTGGAACGATATCCGGAAAGCTTTGTATCCGTATATCTCTTCTAGTTGAGCTTTGTATTATTTTCCGCTGCTATGTATTTAAATGTAATTTAAATCTCTGATATTTCTATGTAATATTCATTTATACTCTGTATATTCTTGTAATCTGATGCATTGTTGTGATATACAATGAAATGTTCTTCTGTATGCGTTCTGTTGTGGCTTGTTCTCGAACTATCCGACGCTTTCCTTTACGGGGAAGTTACGGGTCTTCACAGTTGGTATCAGAGCTTTGGTTTACAAAGCTAGAGAACAAGACACATTAGAACCATACGAAAGAATACATCAGATATTGGATTAGTAAAATCCAACGGGAATGACTCGTTAGAGATGGGATCAGTAGTATCCTAGAACGAGTGTGAAGAGTATATTTTTGAAAGTGAAAACAAATTTTTGTTTTGAAAATTTAAATCAATTATTCGTATTTGATTACCTATTTATATTGATGTGGACAATCCAATATATATAGATTTTGCGTATACGTCTGATCCGCGTGTATTTGAAATTTTAATATATTGGATAGATATAGAGTCACATTCTAGACACCCGGGGATAATTCTGATGATGTGGCCACATCATTAGTATTTATATTCGTGTTTCGAATGTGTGATATCTATATATTTCCATTAGACTGGTGTGAGAACCAAAATTAGATAGGGCCTATTGTTGTGATTTGGTATCAAAAACATGATTTTTGTATATGTATCAAAATTATGAATTTGAAACTCTAATTCACTAATTGATTGATGTTTGTGTTGTTTGTTTAGTTGTTTGCTAATTTTGAACCATTTAGCCTAATTGAATCAAATATTGAATTGTATTGAAGTTTGGTTGCATTTGCTTGCATACATGTATATCTTTTGAACAGGTCATAGCAAGGAGGCTAGAGCCAGAGAATAAAATTTGTTTGCCCGACAAATAGGTACATGTTTACTACATAATTTCCTGTTTTGTTTGGGTGATGATGATTTTGTGAGCCTATTGGCTAGCCGCTTGGCTTTTTCTTTTTCTTTTTTTAAGATCTGAAGGACCGGGGAAGCTATTTGAAATTCCCCGATGCTCCCATTGCAGGGGAGGTTATGGCGAAATTTTTCAAAAATTTCGGGAGTTAGCCAAATTTTTGAAGTTTTGAAAATTCTCAGAAACTAAAGAGTTGGAGAATGGAAGCCAGATCGAGCGTAGAGTTGATTAATCAAACCACTTTCGACTTTGTTCCTTTTCGGGGACGAAAAGTTTTAAGTGGGGGAGATTGTAACAACCCGTAAAATCTGGGCCAGTTTAAAATTTTTATTTTGGCAATATTAGCGAATTTTAATTATTTGAAATGAATTATTTTAAATAATATCGACGTGAAATTTATTTTGAATAGAATTAGAACGTATATATTATATACGTCGTCGTTAGAATATATAATAATTATATATAATTAAAAGGAATTGAAAATGGCGCGGTAGTTCGATAATTCGATTTCAAACTTCAATTGAATGTACCGGGTGCAAAACAATCCGGATTTTAGTGAAACCAAAAATAATGGAATCTAATAGTGAATATCTTTCTAACGAATCCGAAAAATCAAGATTTCGTATCAGGAATCAAAAGATATGTCCAGTTGAAAATTCTGAATAGTCGCTATGGAATTCAGGCCCTTAAAAATGGACATTTTGCAAATGACCTCGGATTTCGACGAAACCACTTTTGTTGGGTCCGTGATGTCGAATTATTACTAGGTTTCAAATTTCATAATTTTTCGAATCAATATGTGAGCGTGGCAAAGGAAAACGCGTTTGACCAGTTTCAGTTGATTTCAATCGACTGGAAAATGGCCATTTTTCCAACGGTCTCAGAATTCGACGAAACTAGTTTTGTTAGGACCGTATCGTCAATACGAAGCTAGAAAATATTTTTTTGGAATTTTTCTAGTTAGTATGTGACCCCGGTAATTTGAAATGTACGTTTAAAATTCAATATAGAGATTTAAATGTAAATTTAACGGAAACTGATTGTAACAGCCGAATCAGCTTGCGTGGCATATCCCATTGTGTTCGGAATGGGGGTGAAACGCTATGGACGACAGGCGGTGGGCCTCGTTTAGAGGTCATGTGTGAAAAGTCAACTTCTTCGAAAATAAAATAATTAAATAAAAAAAAAAAAAAAAAATATAATAACTCCCTCCTTTTGACTCTGGCCCCCCCCCTATTTCCCCAAAACCTGATTCATCCATCAGATAAAAAAAAAAAAAAAAAAAAAAAAGAGAAAAACCGCAATCGAACCATCGCCGCCGCCAAAACCCTGGAAGCCGCCCTCCGTTCATCCTCCTCCCACCGAACGACAACCCGAAGCCGCCTCATCCCGAAGCAGCGCCACCCCGTTCGAGCCCCCTGGAAGCCACCGCCCTCCTCCTCCTTCAATTCGCCAGCCCCCCCCCCCCTTCGAGACATCACCGACGAAGCCCTCCCCCTCGCTGACGACGATGAAGCCGCCGTCCATACCTCGAAACCCTCCGACGCAGTGAAGACCCCCCCCCCCTGTTTCTTCGGCAGTAAGTTTTTTTTTCTTTTCTACTTTACTTTATTTTATTTTTATTTTTCAATTCTGTAATTCTAATTTTGAAAAAGGTTTTTAAAACTGTTTTTTTTTAAAAGAGCAAAACTGCATTTTTTTTTTAAGAATTTTAAAAACTGTTTCTTTGTTTTAGAATTTAAAAACTGAATTTTTTTACAGTTAGAAAACTGTTTTTATTTTAGTTAGAAAACTGTTTTTAATTTGATTTAAAAAAAAAAAAAAAGAAACAGATTTGATTTTAAAAAAAGTAACAGGTTTGATTTTTTAAAAAGTAACAGATTTGATTTTTAAAAAGGAAAAAGAATTGATTTTTAAAGCATAAAAATATGATTTTTATATATTGAACTTCGGCATAAAAATATGATTTTTATATATTGAACTTCGGCATAAAAATATGATTTTTATATATTGAACTTCGGCATAAAAATATGATTTTTATATATTGAACTTCGGCATAAAAATAGAATTTTTATATATTGAACTTCGAGTTAAAAATATGATTTTTATATATTGAACTTCGAGTTAAAAATAGAATTTTTATATATTGAACTTCGAGTTAAAAATAGAATTTTTATATATTGAACTTCGAGTTAAAAATAGAATTTTTATATATTGAACTTCGAGTTAAAAATAGAATTTTTATATATTGAACTTCGAGTTAAAAATAGGATTTTTATATATTGAACTTCGAGTAAAAAAAAAAATAATATGATTATTATATATTGAATAGCGAAGTAAAAATTCGATTTTTACATATGTAGTGAAAGCGGACAACGAAAGCGACAAAAAGGCGAGTTGGCGAAGGTTTCCTGCATTAGAAGGGCCGTGGAGCTAGGATAGCTAAATGTGAGAACTTCTCACTCTTAATTCTCTTTTTCTAGATATATATATATACTAGGATGCAGACGGTGCTTATTAGAAGCACCCGACACCCGTCCACATACCATGGACTTGTTTGTTTGGATGTTTGGTGATTGATTGAGATATTGGTTTGAATGTGGTTTGTGGTGTGAAAAATCGAATCGATAAATTGGTTAGGATTAGACGTGCGCCGTTATAAGGCGAAGGAGTAAGACTAGGTTAGATTCTTACCCCAAATTTTGTAGTTTGCATAACGAAAGTGATTTGATTGATGTGTGAATGGCGTGGGCCTTCACTAGACCGGGGATAAGGCTAGGCCTTGTCCCGTTTCTAGTATCGTGCCGTTATGCCGCCGAAATTTTCTAAAATATGTTAGAAAAATAAAAATAACATTTTATTTAAAGAATGAATTGAATAGAAATTCATAGGTTGAAATAAAATGTTTTATCGTTAAAAATATAATTTTTAACGTGAAGTGAATAAAATAAAATATTCATTTATAAACCGGACGGTTTGTTTATGTACACCTATTTGAATGACATTGATTGGGACGATAAATTTTACACATCGCCCAACTGCACAAATAAAATATGCGTTTGATTGTTTGAAACCCCACACGGGTGTTGGGATGAAATTTGAAGTTCACTCATCCTGATTGATTAATATGTCGATCGATCGATTGACAGGCTGTTATAAGCGTTGAATATCTATATTTGATGCTTATACAGTGTAGTGCACTTTGGTTGATGGTTGATTATTTTTCAATGCTATGATATACATGTGTTGTATGAAAATCCATATAATTAACTTTATATGGTAATTGATTGGGCCTCATTCCAATTTGAAAAATAAAGAATATTATAAAATAAAAGTTCATGTGTTGACAGTACTCATTCATTGAGATTGGTCATGTGTTGAACGAAATATTTTAATAATAGAAATATTTGAAATAGAATATTTGAAAATGGAAATATATGAAGCCGTGTTGATTAGATGCGCCATTTTGACGTGAACGATATTTTTATCGATTTTATTCATTTTGAAATGGATATTGAAAAGTAATTTTGAAATAAAATATTTCGAAATGAATTGAATTGAAAACGATTTCGAAATGAATTGAATTGAAAACGATTTCGAAATGAATTGAATTGAAAACGATTTCGAAATGAATTGAATTGAAAACGATTTCGAAATGAATTGAAAACGATTTCGAAATGAATTGAATTGAAAACGATTTCGAAATGAATTGAATTGAAAATATTTCGAAATGAATTGAATTGAAAACGATTTCGAAATGAATTGAATTGAAAACGATTTCGAAATGAATTGAATTGAAAACGATTTCGAAATGAATTGAATTGAAAACGATTTCGAAATGAATTGAATTGAAAATATTTCGAAATGAATTGAATTGAAAACGATTTCGAAATGAATTGAATTGAAAACGATTTCGAAATGAATTGAATTGAAAACGATTTCGAAATGAATTGAATTGAAAACGATTTCGAAATGAATTGAATTGAAAACGATTTCGAAATGAATTGAATTGAAAACGATTTCGAAATGAATTGAATTGAAAACGATTTCGAAATGAATTGAATTGAAAACGATTTCGAAATGAATTGAAAACGATTTCGAAATGAATTGAATTGAAAACGATTTCGAAATGAATTGAATTGAAAATATTTCGAAATGAATTGAATTGAAAACGATTTCGAAATGAATTGAATTGAAAATATTTCGAAATGAATTGAATTGAAAACGATTTCGAAATGAATTGAATTGAAAACGATTATGAAATGAATTGAAAACGATTTCGAAATGAATTGAATTGAAATATTTCGAAATGAATTGAATTGAAAACGATTTCGAAATGAATTGAATTGAGAACGATTTCGAAATGAATTGAACTGAAAACGAATTCGAATTGAATTGAAAGCGAAGTGAAATAAATTCAAATTGAATTGAAATTTGAATTGAATAGAAATGGATTTTAAAACGAATTTATAAAGAAGAATTCAATTTTGATTTGAATTGAAATGGAAGTTGAAAATGTTTTTGAAACGAATTCAAAACTATTTATATAATTCGTTTTAAATAGAAATCGACGATATATATATTATATATATATTATATATAATATAATGGCCTGAATAGAACGCGCCACGCCGCGGCAGTTCGCGAATTTCGACCATTTATTTCAAACGGGCATTACGGGAGATCCGACCGTCGGATTCTCCTAAAACCGGAACCGTTGGGTTCGTATCGAAAAGAGCTTTCTAATGAAAATTAGAAATTTGAAATCTAACGGCTGGATTTGGAATTATGTCCAAATCAAATTCGAAAAAGGTCGCTGTAAGTGCAGTTCGATGGCCATTGATGGAAATCGACTGTACGGGCCTTGATAAAATTATTAAAAATAGTAATAATTTGTGTAAAATCATAATAAATGATTTAGAAAGAATTGGGATGAAAAACTCCATACTTGAAAAGATAAAAATAGATTTTTATCGAAATGAACTAGTTTTGAACTAGAATTATAATTCTATTTATTTTTAAATAAATAAATTGAATTTGAAATGGTTTTAAAAATAACCAGAATATCCAATGATTGCATTGGAGTGGAATTGAATCGAAATTGTCTTCGGAATATTTCGATGTTGGAATTCGTGATTATACGGATGTTGATATGGAAATTTGAAAGATATATACATATATCGCTATTTCCAATACGACATTTGTTAGTCGTAGAATTCGATATTGAATATAAGCCGATATATTTTCTATTCAGAGCCTTGTATTGAATATCGAATGTGATTTGGGTTTGTCGTGAATGGTGTCTTCACTAACACTGTTCTTGAACCCAGTTGAGAAAAGATTAAATCTTTTTATTCAGATTTAATGAAGTGTACCAATTAAATAACATTTAATTGGAATAGAATTGATATTGATTTTTGGGTTTATCGTGAACAGTGTTTTAAATAACACTTGTTCTTTAACCCGATAATTGATGAATGTGATTTGGGTTTGTCGTGAATGGTGTCTTCATTAACACTGTTCTTGAACCCAGTTGAGAAAGGATTAAATCTTTTTATTTAGATTTAATGAAGTGTACCAATTAAATAATATTTAATTGGAATTGAATTGATATTGATTTTTGGGTTTATCGTGAACAGTGTTTTAAATAACACTTGTTCTTTAACCCGATAATTAATGGAATGTGATTTTGGGTTTATCGTGAATCGTGTTTTAAATGACACTGATTCTTTAACCCAGATAATGATTAAAACTAAGTGGAGTTTTAATGAATCTTTAATTAGATTGAAAAGATCGAGAATGGAGCATCACCAGTTTTGCTCCAGGCGATAGTTAAATCTTTAATTAGATTTGAACGTGAAATTTAGAAACTAACTGTCGGTTAGCCAAGCAGAATGGTTTTCTGGATATTGATCTGATGTTGGTTTCGGCCTTCGGGGTTAATATTTGGGGAATTATTCTCTTGATTAATTTACGGTTAGTGACTAATGAATTGGAATGAGGCGTATGTTGTGTTTGTGTAACACTTATTTAAAATATACGCGAGTTATTCGGAAAGACCGGGTTTATCCCATTCTGAATAACTGATGCGACGATAAGTCGAAGATGAAGACGATGGTCGAAGACCGGAGGTCTTCACGTCGTTTGGGTGATAACTGATGATCTTGATTGGGCTGTACACCCAAGAAGATGGAAACAGTTAGTGATCGTCCAGACGTACTTGGAGATCGATGGATATGCGGGGTACTAGGTGCCTCCGGTTTCGTTCAGGCCCAGAACGGACTTGTAAATGGACTGTGTGTCTGACATTGGATTTCATTCTGTGTGACTGATATCGGTTGCATAGAGTGGTTTGCCTGTGTGGCATGCTAAGATGCAAATGATCAAGGCTTCTGTTGAAAAGCAAAGTCTTGTGGTGATGATCAAAGCACGGCCTTTGTGGCGTAGCTTTGTGTAACGTTTACTTCGCGAGTTTCGCACCCGGTATGAACCAAAAACGGGAGAGGACATCAGGGAGGACTTGCGTTTCTTTCTAGCTAGAAGTGGCGTCAGTGGTTTTACACGCCCTGACGAGTTTGACTTATGTGGTTGTTGCGGTTGCGAGGCGCCTCGGTTATATCGGTTTCGGCCGAATGCATTCTGGTCGGCTGACGGACCAGACTTACACCCCATAGGGTGGGGAGACGTATTGTTCAGGCATAATAATCCACTCCGTGTGGACCGGCCCTGACGATCCAAGGGGCAGTTGCGGCTGTTCCTGAGGGGCGGGCTAGAGCGTCTCGAATCGATGGAGGACTATCTTTTGCCTCGGTTCATAGATGGAAATCCAATTTCCAAATACGCGACTCTGCGGTTTTATTTGTAAACCTATATATGGCGACATAGTGGCATGGGACGCTCATGTCGTCTACGATTGATACTTATGATTTGAAGTTGTTTTATACACTATGCACTTATAGTAGTATCAAATGATTTGTTTTAAACGTATCAAGCATCCTTTGGCTGTTATAAGAGAAAACCCTATCCCCCGGCTTGCGTTGCATTGTGTGATAGGACCTGGGTCTTATAACAGCTTCATTTTTCTTTATTTAGCATTGCGCTGTTTGGTTATGCACTGGTATTCTTGGGAGGAAACCCGTTCCGTGTTATACGGCGTGGTCCCTTGATTTACCGAACTTTAAAGACAAAGATTAATAACTGTTTTAGTTCTCACACCAGTCACATGACTGACCTGGAGTTTATTGTTTTAACCTAAACTCTGGGTGCCCTTATTTTCGACACGGGCAGCTAGTAGTTTTGGTTTTGCAGATTTATATTCACAGGATCCTGGTTTACAGCTGGAACGATATCCGGAAAGCTTTGTATCCGTATATCTCTTCTAGTTGAGCTTTGTATTATTTTCCGCTGCTATGTATTTAAATGTAATTTAAATCTCTGATATTTCTATGTAATATTCATTTATACTCTGTATATTCTTGTAATCTGATGCATTGTTGTGATATACAATGAAATGTTCTTCTGTATGCGTTCTGTTGTGGCTTGTTCTCGAACTATCCGACGCTTTCCTTTACGGGGAAGTTACGGGTCTTCACAACCGAATCCAAATGATTCATCATCATTCATATTTGTCGATCTACCCCTCTTATGCTTAAACTAGCCCTACTTCTCTTAATAGTTCAAAATAACCCTTCTTTTTAATCCTATCCCTAATTCTCTAAAGAGTCCTTACTTCCAACAATTAAACCAATATTTTTACTACTGTGAAGGGTTGGATTTTGCAGCACCCAATCCAAATGATTCATCATCTTTCATATTTGTCGATCTATCCCTCCTACGCTTAAACTACCCCTACATCTCTTAATACTTCAAAACAACCCTTCTTTTTAATCTTACCACAAATTCTCAAAATAGCCCTTACTTACCACAATTACCCCTATTTTTTAACTACTGTGAAGGGTTCGTTTTTGTAGCACCCAATCCAAACGATTCGCCACCTTTCCTGTTTGTCGATCTACCACTACTATGCTTAAACTACCCCTAATTCTCTTAATACTTCAAAACAGTCCTTCTTTTAAATCCTACCCCTAATTCTCTAAACAGCACTTAATCTCAACAATTACCCCTATCTTTATACTACTGTGAAGGGTTGGTTTTTGAAGCACGCAATCAAAACGATTCATCAGCTTTCATATTTGTCGATCTAACCGTACTATGCTTAAACTACCCCTCCTTCTCTTAAAACTTCAAAACAACCCTTCTTCTTAATCCTACCCCTAATTCTTCAAGTAGCGCCTACTTCCAACAATTACCCCTATTTTTTAACTACTGTGAAGGGTTGGTTTTTGCACCACCCAATCCAAATGATTCATCATCTTTCACATTTGTCGATCTACCCCTACTATGCTTAAACTACCCCTACTCCTCTTAATACTTCACAAAACAACCCTACTTTTTAATCCTATCCCTAAGTCTCTAAATAGACCTTACTTCAAACTATTACCCTTATCTTTTTACTATTATGATGGGTTTGTTTTTGCAGCATCCAATCCAAACAATTCATCATCTTTCATATTTGTCAATCTACCACTCCCATGCTTAAACTAGCCGTACTTCTCTTAATACTTCAAAATATCCCTTCTTTTTAATCGTATCCCTAGTTCTCTAAATAGCCCTTACTTCCAATAATTACCCTATATTTTTACCACTGTGAAGGGTTGGTTTTTGCAGCACCCAATCCAAACGATTCATCATCTTTCATATTTGTCGATCTACCCCTTCTATGTTTAAAATACACCTACTTCTCTTAATACTTCAAAATAGCCCTTCTTTTTAATCGTACAAATACTTCTCTAAATTTCCCTTACTTCCAACAATTATCCCTATTTTTTAGCTGCTGCAAAGGGTTGTTTTTTGCAGCACCCAATCCAAATGATTCACTATCTTTCATAATTTTCGATCTACCCCTACTACGCTTAAACAACCCCTACTCCTCTTAACACTACACAAAACAACCCTTCTTTTTAATCCTATCCCTAATTCTCTAAATAGACCTTACTTCCGACAATTACCCCTATCTTTTTACTACTGTGAAGGGTTGGTTTTTTCAGCACCCAGTCTAAACGATTCATTATCTTTCATACTTGTCGATTCGTCCCCCATATGCTTAAACTTCCCCTACTTCTCTTAATACTTCAAAACAGCCTTTCCTTTTAATTGTACCACTAATTCTCTAAATATACCTTATTTCCAACAATTACCCCTAGTTTTTAACAACTGTGAAGGGTTGGTTTTTGCAGAACCCAATTCAAACGATTCATCATCTTTCATATTTGTTGTTCTATCCCTACTATGGTTAAACTACCCCTACTTCTCTTAATACTTCAAAATAGTCCTTCTTTTAAATCCTACCCCTAATTCTCTAAAAAGTCCTTTCTTCCAACAATTACGCCTGTCTTTTTACTACTGTGAAGGTTTGGTTTTTGCCGCATCCAATCAAAATGGTTCGTCAGCTTTCATATTTGTTGATCAACCCGTACTATGCTTAAACTACCCCTACTTCTCTTAATACTTCAAAAACAACCCTTCTTTTTAAAACTACCCCAAATTCTCCAAATAGCCCTTACATCCAACAATTACCCCTATTTTTAAACTACTGTGAAGGGTTGTTTTTGCAGCACCCATTCCAAACGATTCATTGTCTTTCACATTTATCGATATACACCTATTATGGTTAAACTACCCTTACTCCTCTTAATACTTTACAAAACAACCTTTCTTTTTAATCCAATCCCTAATTATCTAAATAGCCCTTACTTCCAACAATTACCCCTATCTTTTAACTACTGTGAAGGGTTGGTTTTATAGCACCGAATCCAAACGATTCATCACCTTTCATAATTTTCGATCTACCCCTCCTATGCTCAAACTACCCCTGCTTCTCTTAATACATCAAAACAACCCTTCTTTTTAATTGTATTCGTAATTCTCTAAATATCTCTTACTTCCAACAATCACTCCTATCTTTTCACTGCAGTGAAGGGTTGGTTTTTGCAGCAACCAATCCAAACGATTCATCATCTTTCATATTTGTCGATCTACCCCTCCTATGCTTGAACTACCCCTACTTCTCTTAATACTTCAAAACAGCCAGTCTTTTTAATCGTACCACTAATTCTATAAATAGCCCTTACTTCCAACAATTACCCCTATTTTTTAACTATTGTGAAGGGTTGGTTTTTGCAGCACCCAATCTAAATGATTCATCATCTTTCCTATTTGTCGATCTACCTCTACTATACTTAACTACCCCTACTCCTCTTAATACTTCACAAAACAACCCTTCTTTTTAAACTTATCCCTAATTCTCTAAATAGCCCTTCCTTCCAACAATTACGCCTATCATTTTACTACTGTGAAGGGTTGGTTTTTGCAGCACCCAATCCAAACGATTCATCATCTTTCTGTTTTGTCGATCTACCCCTCTTATGCTTCAACTACCCCTATTTCTCTTAATACTTCAAAACAGCTCTTCTTTTTAATCGTAGCACTAATTCTCTAAACAGCCCATACTTCCAACAATTACCCCTATTTTTTAACTACTGTGAAGGGTTGGTTTTGGTAGCACCCAATCCAAACGATTCATCATTTTTCATATTTGTAGATCTACCCCTCTTATGCTTAAACTAGCCCTACTACTCTTAATACATCAAAATAGCCCTTCTTTTTAATCCAATGCCTAATTCTCTAAATAGCCCTTACTTCCAAAAATTAACCCTATCTTTATACTACTATGTAGGGTTGGTTTTTGCAGCACCCAATCCAAACGATTAATCATCTTTCATATTTGTCGATCTACCCCTACTATGCTTAAACTACCCCTACTCCTCTTAATACTTCACAAAACAACCATTTTTTTAATCCTATCCCTAATTCTCCAAATAGCCCTTACTTCCAACAATTACCCCTATATGTTTACTACTGTGAAGCGTTGGTTTTTGCAGCACCCAATCCAAACGACTCTTCATCATTCATATTTGTCGGTCTGCCCCTCCTATGCGTAAACTAGCCCTACTTCTCTTAATACTTCAAAATAACCCTGCTTTTTAATCCTATCCCTAATTCTCTAAATATCCCTTACTTCCAACAATTACCCCTATCTTTTTACTACTGTGAAGGGTTGGTTTTTGCAACACCCAATCCAAATGATTCATCATCTTTCATATTTGTCGATTTATCCCTCCTTTGCTTAAACTACCCCTACCTCTCTTACTACTTCAAAATAACCCTTCTTTTTAATCGTACCACTAATTCTCTAAATATTCCTTACTTCCAACAATTACCCTTATTTTTCAACTATTGTGAAGGGTTGGTTTTTGCAGCACCCAATCCAAATGATTCTTCATCTTTCATATTTGTCGATCTACCCCTCTTATAATTAAACTACCCCTACTTCTTTTAATACTTCAAAATAGCTCTTCTTTTTAATCGTAAAACTAATTCTCTAAATAGCCCACTTCCAACAATTACCCCTATTTTTTAACTACTCTGAAGGGTTGGTTTTGGTAGCACCCAATCCAGACGATTCATCATTTTTCATATTTGGAGATCTATCCCTTTTATGCTTAAACTAGCCCTGCTTCTCTTAATACTTCAAAATAGCCCTTCTTTTTAATCCTATCCCTAATTCTCTAAATAGCCCTTACTTCCAACAATTACCCCTATCTTTTTACTACTATGTAGGGTTGGTTTTTGCAGCACCCAATCCAAACGATTCATCATCTTTCATATTTGCCGATCTACCCCTACTATGCTTAAACTACCCCTACTTCTCTTAATACTTCACAAAACAACCAATTTTTTTAATCCTATCCCTAATTCTCTAAATAGCCCTTACTTCCAACAATTACCCCTATCCGTTTACTACTGTGAAACATTGGTTTTTTCAGCACCCAATCCAAACGACTCATCATCATTCATATTTGTCTATCTACTCCTCCTATGCTTAAACTAGCCCTACTTCTCTTAATACTTCAAAATAACCCTGCTTTTTAGTCCTATCCCTTATTCTCTAAATAGCCCTTACTTCCAACAATTACCCTTATCTTTTTACTACTGTGAAGGGTTGGTTTTTGCAGCACCCAATCCAAATGATTCATCGTCTTTCATATTTGTTGATTTATCCCTCCTATGCTTAAACTACCCCTACCTCTCTTACTACTTCAAAATAACACTTCTTTTTAATCGTACCACTAATTCTCTAAATATCCCTTACTTCCAACAATTAACCCTATTTTTTAACTGTTGTGAAGGGTTGGTTTTTGCAGCACCCAATCCAAATGATTCTTCATCTTTCATATTTGTCGATCTACCCCTACTATGCTTAAACTAACTCTACTTCTCTTAATACTTCAAAACCGCCCAATCAAAACGATTATCCCAATCTTTATACTACTGTGAGGGTATTGTTTTTGCAACACCCAATCAAAACTATTCGTCAGCTTTCATATTTGTCTATCTACCCCTACTATGCTTAAACTACCCCAACTTCTATTAATACTTCAAAACAACTCTTCTTTTTAATCCTTCCCCAAATTCTCCAAATAACCCTTACTTCCAACAATTAACACTATTTTTTAACTACTGTGAAGGGTTGGATTTTGCAGCATCCAATCCAAACAATTCATCATCTATCATATTTGTAGATCTAACCCCTACAATGCTTAAACTAACCTACTCCTCTTAATACTTCATAAAACAACCCTTCTTTTTAATCCTATCACAAATTCTCTAAATAGCCCTTACTTACAACAACTACACCTATCTTTTTAGTACGATGAAGGGTTGATTTTTGCAGCACCCAATCCGAACGATTCATCATCTTTCATATTTGTCGATCTAACTCTGTTATGCTTAAACTAGCCCTACTTCTCTTAATACGTCAAAATAGCCCTTCTTTTATATCGTATCCCTAATTCTCTAAATAGCCTTACTTTAAACAATTACCCCTATCTTTTTACTACTCTGAAGGGTTGGTTTTTGCAGCACCCAATCCAAACTATTCATCATCTTTCATATTTGTCGATCTACCCCTCCTATGCTTAAACTACACCTACTTCTCTTAATACTTCAAAACAACCCTTCTTTTTTATCGTACCACTAATTCTCTAAATAGCCCTTACTTCAAACAATTACCCCAATTTTTTAATTACTGTGAAGGGTTGGCTTTTGCAGCACCCAATCCAAATGATTTATCATCTTTCATATTTGTCGATCTACCCCTACTATTCTTAAACTATCCCTAGATCTCTTAATATTTCAAAACAATCCTTTTTTCAAATCCTATCTGTAAGCTGGCTTTTTAGTCGGTTCCCAAGAGTGCATCAGACATGGTCAATTCAACGAATTGCGTGGAGCTGAGGTCAAGAAGCGGCTCTTAAAAATAAAGGAATTAGGATCGGCAGGACGTTGCATGGCTTATAACCTCATAGCATCCAAGAAGCATACTCGGACCAAGGCCTCGGGCCTCGAAGGAGGCTCAAGCCTCGCGCTCCCAAAAGTGAGACCCTCACACCCCTCACAAGAGCCTCGCACCCAGCCGAGTGCGGAATTTCGTACCCAGGCCTGGGTGCGAAATTCTAGGCTAATACGGGTGTGGGCACGAATTTCCTGCACATGGTCCCTATTCCTACCTAATCCCACCAAATCCTACCTACTCCCTCTACTATTAATAGCCCATGGCCTCCCACTTCAAAAGGGTTGGATTTTATGACCTTGGAACCTTCATAGACCTTCTATAATGGCATCTCCTCTTTCAAGAAGAAGAAGGACCTAACCATAGTTTTCCATATTTATTTAATATATTGCAAATATTACATCATCCTACAAAATGAATGTAATGAGATATCTAAGGATAGTCTCACCCTTGTAATTTGTGGTCATTAATAATATTCCAACACCTCTTCAAAGTGGACGTAGGCCCCGATGGACAGAACCACTATAAATCTCTCTTGTTATTTACTGCTTTCTTTTACGTAGTCTTACGACCATAACTATAATTCCTTGTAAAAGTAATCTTTGGTGTTTTCGACATTTTTTGCCGTCAACATTTGGTGCTTCCACTGAGAATCTACTCAAAGCATGCGACTTTCTCCCATATTGCCATCTCGACCTCGACGAGCCAAAGGTTCCTAGCTCAAACTATTGTGGAGTCTGCTTACGATGGTGAAGAAGTCAAAGAACGCAATGGTCGGCTCTTCAGCTGCAGCCGAGGCCGATACATCCCAACAACCTCAACCGGCGGATATCACGGTCGCTAACGAAACCTTTCCTCCTATTGTGGACCCCAAAGCCCCTGTTACACAAGCTCAAATGCGCGCGCTTAACGGAAGATATGAGAACAACACGTTCGAGCTCAGCCAAGCACTAAGGCACAACATCGACCTTATGCGCCAACTTTAAGAGAGTCAATGCGTCGTCGCACGACTTCGACTAACTCAAAAAATTTCTCGACACCGACCAACCGCCTCGGAAACCTCCTCTTTCGAGTCAAGGGGCCAACATCAAAGGGGGAGGTTCAGCCTCATCAACAACATCGCCGCTCGCACCAATGCCCTCGACAACGGTAACGGCTATGGTAATGGCAACTGCGATCGAACCACATTTACATAGGGTGAGGGGGATCAGTACCGAGACTACCCTCGCTTGATTATCAACGACGGACCCAGTCCTACAAACCAACCTCTTCTTCGACACAACCCGGTCGGTGCTTATCATGGTGATGGGCCCGCTATCCCAATGGCCCGCGCTTCTCTGGAATAAGAACCACATCACCCTGATTCACCTCACCATCCACGCCAAAAACCCATTATAGAAGTCGAGGACGTGGAGGACGACGAAACGAACATCCCCAATAGAGGCGACCTCGCAACGGGACTCCGGAACGACGTCAGAATCGTTGGATCCCGATGGCGGATCCTCACCCGACCTATCTTCTCGAAGTAGTAAGAAGGGTCATGAGGGCAATGCACGTGGGCACCCACGGCTCACGGGAAGCTCACATCGGCTGCAACCCCTTCACGAGAAGAGAAAATGAGGCAGAGCGGCCGAGGCGCTTTAGCATGCCTCAAATGCCACTTTATGATGGTACCACTAATCCTTGTGCTTTCTTGAATCGATACAAATGGCAGATGGACTCAAGTCGGTGCAATGATCCAGCCAAGTGTAACATCCCGTATTTTCTATAGTAGGATATTGAATTTATTTTGTTAATTTAAATATTTATTTGGATATATAATAATAAATTCACTTAATAAAATATAGCGTTTTATTGTATATAAATAAATGGTCTTTAATTTGTTGGATATCGTCTTGGCTCAGTGTTTGACCATGCGCGTAGTTAAGAATGGTGTAAATAACGATGGACTGATGCACCATATGCAAATTAAATAAAAGACTATCCTAAGTGAAATCGTGTTGTCCACAATTGAAAACTTTCCTACCCTAGTGGCTGAACATTTAATGTTTCAAGGTAATTAAATACTAAAATTTCTTATAACTTGCGTTTGGCATCATATTTCTGTCTGTAAATGCAGACTCCAACACCACTAGTTTTCCAATCTTCTGTACACTACTCTATTTAATCTTTATTCAATAATGGCTTTCACGGTGGTTGATCCAAGTGATAAATAAAAAAAGACGTCTTATTAGAATGTCAAACGATCAAATGTATTTGCAAAGATATGTTTGGAAAAAGGTAACAACAAATAAAAAAAGAGGTAAAATGGGAGTCCATCAGAAGATAGCCGAAGGAAATAAAATTAAATATTTATAACCTAAAATATCTAATGCTAAAATCCAACTTCATTAAAACACAGCATGCGTTTGCCGAAATTGCTTCGTGTCTCCCATACCCTATCTTACACTACTATGTTGAAATAACATTATCCCCGCCTATGCTAGAGCGTGTAAAGCATCACCCTTGGACAACTGACAACGTTCTTATCTGGTAAATTTCCACTTTATATTAACCTTGCCAATTCATTCTTCCTTCCCAAACTCAGAAACATTTCCGATCTCTAAAATCGCAGTTCCTTTCTTCCTAAACTACTAAACACTAAACCCAGTCTTCACGTAATAAAATGAGCGGCTTCTTCTCGCATAACATCTCACCACTGATCTTCCTCTATGGGCTCTGGAGTTGATTTCGAAGGGTGGAGGACGGATTTCATTGGCCTCTGTGAGAGGAGTGGGAGATGAAGGGCATCTCGAGGGTGGGGTTGGGCTGTGTGTACGGAGGCGCATCGATGGTGAAGCTATTTGAAGAGAAAACGTTCACATTCCTCTTGTGGTGTCCGTGAAAACCTCTGGTGTCGCGAACAACAGCGGGGAGTGACACTGTCTGTGTTGAAATGGGGGCGAAGATGACCGAAGTTGTCGAAGGCTGATGGTAGCCGGATGGTCAGCGCGACTGGTGGGGGTGATGACCAAAGTTAAGGTGACCGGAAGCGAAGAACTGGGTGTTGATGTTTTCAGGTGAGGCAGAGTCGATCCCCTGGAGCGGTGACTGATGGTGACGTGATGAACTGATGGGTAAAAGTGGGAATCTTGGCATCGAATTGAAGGAGAAAAACTAAACCAAGAAAAGTGGAGAACTGTAGGCATTTTCGAGTGTAGCATGGATGGTTGTGCTGCATTAGAATGGAACTGAAAGAAGAAGAAAAAAGCAGAAGTGAAAGGCCCTGAAAGCAAGAATGGTGTTTATGTGGCATTACTGGAGACAAGGCGTCGCTAATATGGGGTCGGTGATTGTGAATGCATGGGGGTTGTTTTGTTGTGGAAGACAGTACAACGTGGAAAGAAAAGGAAGTCTGGCGGACTACTTGAACATGGTACTTGTGTACAGCAAGGGTGGAATAGCAGGAGGCGCAGATTTTTCTAAAAGCCGAAGTAATGGGATGTCTGTGTACAAGCAGGAAATGGTGATGTAATATAAGAAGGTGGGCGTGACGTATTTTCATGCATAAGGAAGATCGGTGTGTTGTTGATCCGTAGCATGTATTCACAGTGGAAGAAGAATACCAAAGTGAAGGGTATATACTATATATGGACATAAGCATTTATGCGATGGGCTATTTTGGCCTTTGGGCATATGTTCGAAAAAAGAAAAATGTAAATAAAATTTGGAACCGCGGCAAGGAGGATGTGTTTTCCAGAGTATTAACGTGGAGAGAAGACCTTGCTGGCAGGCTGTGTATATAAAGGAGGCTAATCATGGAGGTTAAGAGTTAATTAAGGTAGTTAGATTTATAATATTTAGATTATATTATATTAAACAATTAAGAGCTAGTAACGATCATAGTTATCCGTACAATCACAGAAATTGACGAAATAAGAAGCGATGAGACCGTATCGGAAAGGCCCACTCTATTGAGCTAATTCGGAAAGGCCTAGAACAACTGGAATTTCATTCGATTTTAAACATATGTTTAAAATTAAATGAAAACAATCTGAACCGTCGAACAAGAAACTAAAGGTGAGTTAACACTCACACCTTCTGAAATTCTATGATGTGATTAAATTCATATAATTAGAATCTATCACTGATATTATAAATTGATTGATTTGGATGCCATGGATGTTAATTGTTTGCTATTGGTTGGCGTTAATTTTATTTACGTCATTTAAATGCATTGGATGAAATTTCTATTTCATGTTATAATAGCTGTGTTGCATGGAAGAAGAACAGGTTGGAGGAATCCAACCAGATTCCTCTTATATATTATATGTGCTGTTTATTTATATATGCACTGTTTGAACCCAATTGACATATGAAACCTGTTTGAATGTTGAGGTTGAATGGAAATTCAACGTTATTGCGATTTTAAATCATTAGATGGTATTAATTAGGGAATTGGCAGAAGATGACCTTAATTTCATCATTTTGTTAAGACGTTGATTTGCCGTCAAGCAAATCAGCGAAATTAAATTATAAGAAATATATTTTAAAAATTGAAGAGAAGTTTCATCTTATTATACAAGTTCTATTATAAACATTCTATAGTTAATTTTTATAAAGTGAATGCAAACGATTGTTTTGACAATTCCATATAAGAAAGTAAAGCTGAAATCATCCTACGAGTTAATCTTCTTCGATAATTAATTTAAGACAAAAAATCTAGAAATATTATTAGATTAATTATATTAATCTAATGATGAGAAATAATTAAGATCAGCTAACAAATTAAACTGGTTATTTAAAGTTGACTAAGGCAACCGTTTTGTTAGAAAATGATTTTTATGTTGTAATATATATATATATATATATATACACATAAATGTTGTGAATATGCTTTTATTAGTTCTTTGTTTAGTCCCACATCATGGGAAAAAGTTAAATATCAGCTCCAAAGCTTATATATAAAGGAGCCAATGCAATAGAAAGAAATACACATTTTGAATGAATAGAAATGTCCTCTCTCCCTTGTTTCTTCTGTTCTGTGTTTGTTTTATAACACGTTATCAGCACGAAGCTTTATTAGAGCTATTGTTTGAAATATTCTAGATCCATATTTATGGTCTATCATGTAAGTTATTTTTTTCTATGTTTTGAAGTAATATAGATCTACATATATGAACTTTGTTGTATATTCTACTTAGATGTGATTCAAACTTCTAGATCACTCTTCTTTTTCAGTTTTTGTAGATCTAGAGTCTATTATTGTTATTTGTTGAAATATTCTAGATCTAAATCTATGAATTTTCATGTAGGTAATTTTTATTCGAGAATATTTGATCTATGGATCTAAATACTTTTTGTAGATCTAGATTATGTTTCAGTGGATCTAACTTTTTAGATGTAATTATTTTTAACTTAGTGGTATCTAGATACCACCTACTTATATTTGATCTAGTATTATGGTATACCAAATATTTTTTCAGGAAGATCCATTCATTTTCTTTTTATAATATTATATATGGATCTTTTACCCCATACGCCATACATAAAACATCTTCATTTGCTACTTTATCTCATCAATAACAGAGAAGTCATTGCTAATAGGTATGCATATATGTAAATAGCAAGCTGCTTGTTAATCAACATATGTATTACTGTGGCCATTATTTTTGTTATGTAACATGGTGTATGGCTCCTTGATGGTTTGTATTATTTAATTATTGTAAGAAGTTCATTGTAAATGCATAGAGAAAGACTTGCAGATTTGGATATTTTTTATGATTCCGTGCCGTAATATATTCAATTTATTATATGCACGTCTACGGTCCTATTCTATTTTACGAGATCTGCATTTTTGTATGATATAACAGTACTACAGTTTCATTGTTTTGTCTGTTTATTCGTTTTGATAATTAAAGAACATGTATACTGATATGTGAATTTTGTTTAATAAAGCATCTGCAATTTTTTTTGGGTAGTTCACAAAAATATCGAACACTGAAATCCATTTACAATCTTAATACTTAGAGAATACCTTTAAAAATGATAATAATATTTCCCAAAAGTACAAGCAAAGGCCCTGATATTTTTAAGAGGCCATATCCAAGATGATCTAAAATCAGAATATTTAATTGAAATAAAAATCCTCTCCACTTATGGAACTCCCTGAAGGAGCATTATGACTACAAAAAGATGGTCAAACACAAAGCAAGAGTCGTTGAACCTAAAGTTCACATGCAAATGACCTGAAGCTCATATGATCTAATGTTCATATACAAATTCTTTCAAATAAGGAACCCGAAGTTCATATGAAAATAAGGAACCTGGAGTTCATATGCAAACAAGGAACCTGAAGTTCATATTCAAACGAGAAACATGAAATAAAGCATACAATTGCATTTAATATTTGCATATAGCAAATGACCAGTAAAAGGAATGGATATGAAAAATCAATGAAAGGAAGATTTTCAACAAAAGGGAAAAAGCCTTATATTCCAACTTTGTGCTACATATGATCTCTTGAAGAAATTTATTATTGGAAGAGATCATTAAATTTATAATAAATACTATTTTCTTGAAGAAAAATAGTAAAATGACTCTCATATGTAACTTTCTCGAAAACTTGCTCCAATTTAAAATATGCAATAATAATATGTGAATAATAATAAAACCTGAAGTTTTATTACAGTAATTTTAGAGCATAACATATTTCCAGAAGAAATGTTTTTATTGTTCCTTAGGAAAAACTTTTATAAAGTAAATATGCATCCTGATGATCATATTAAGTTAATATCTAATATTGATCTTAATTCTGCACACCGGAAGTGAATGCAAAAACGATTTTTGTCATTAC
This sequence comes from Allium sativum, assembly GCA_030737875.1. Classification (NCBI taxonomy): domain Eukaryota; kingdom Viridiplantae; phylum Streptophyta; class Magnoliopsida; order Asparagales; family Amaryllidaceae; genus Allium; species Allium sativum. The sequence continues at coordinate 4,153,936 of JASFAX010000038.1, read as the reverse complement.
ATGGAAAATTTAAAACATGCAATTTCTAAAAAGGCAAGAAGCAATTTTAATATAAAAAGAAAGATCTAAAAGATCTTTATATGAGTTGTATAATTTGAATCAAAAAATATGTAATTTTTATGTTTGTGAATTTTATGCATAAATTTACAAGTTTTTCAAGTCAATCATATTGAAGAATGAGAAAAAAATTAAAAAATATTGAATATGAGATGTAGTTGATTTTTGTTTATAGTTGTGAATTTTATGTCCAGATCTGCAAATTTTTGAACCATTCATGTTAGAGAATGTAAAATGTTGATTATGTGATTTATAAATATATTATATTACCTTATTGTCATAAATGCATTGAATGTTAGAGAATGCAATGTTATGATAATATATTATATTACCTTATTGTCGTAAATTCATTGAATACATTAGTTTTTATTAGTTAATTGATGTATGTTTGTATTTGGAATAATAATAAACATATGTATTATTATTCAATGTATTTAGTTAGTAATAACTAAAGTTATGGACGAAAGGATAAAACCACAACCTGAAGTTGTGCAAAGAAATTATTTATACTGGAAGTTGTATAACTCAAAGTCTTGGACATGAAGTATACAAGTTTGCAATCTTGTCGATTAGCAAGAATGTAAAAGCTTCTAATATAGAAGTATGTTAAAAGATTTAGAACCAGAAGTTCATTGTAAATTTATAAAATTGATATGCATATGCACGTGTATAGGAACTCGAAGTTCTTCAATCAATGAATTTGAAATACTTCATAATTTAAATGCCTGAAGCTTTATTCAAATCTTATGAAATAATAACATTACACTTTTTAAAGAAGTTAAATCATATGCGACAATAATAATGCATTCAAAGATTGCACAATTTTGAAAATGAGTTGTATCTTGCTTATATATTTATATTTACACATTGTACTGAAGAATAAATTTAAACAACTCGAAGTTGTTATATATTTTATTTGAACCAGAAGTTCAACACAGTGTAACTAGAAGTTCATTACAGTTGAGTCAGAAATTCAATACTGTTTAACAAACTTGAAGTTGTTTATATATTATTTGAACCAGAAGTTCAATATAGATTAACAACTTGAAATTGTTTATATATTTCATTTGAACCAGAAGTTCAATGAAGTTCCAAATCAGATATTTTGGATATTATGATACGATCTTTAAGATTCGAATTGACGTTGCTTGATAAGTAAAAATTAATGATTGTAACCTTATGAACAATTTGTTCTAAAATAGGTAACTTGAATGAGAAAGAACATGCAAATCAATTACGTATGTAATACGTGGACGCACGTACATACACATATATGCGAAAATTTTATTAACAACCTGAAGTTGTCATGAGCTCATATTAAAAATTATGCATATATTATTTAACAACCTGAAGTTGTCATGAGCTCATAATGAAAGGGAATAAGCAATGAAATATGACAGCATCTTATCAACTAATAAGAGTATTATCCTCCTACAATTGAAATACATCTAATGTATTTGCTAGCTATGATGCTATAATGGATCAAAAATGAATCCAAAGTAGGTTTATTATTTAAAGTGATAATGTTTGTCAACATTGAGGGGGAGGATAATGGAATCATCGATTTTAAATGTTTGCTAACATATAGAATTATGCAAAGTATTAAGCAACTTTCATAAATTATCAATTATGTCCCTAATAGGCTTTCTCCAATATACATTTGAATCCCCGAAGGATCAAAAGGTGTAAATCACAACTAAAAATGTGGTATAGAAGTCAGTTCAAAATATTTTTGGAGTAAGCCACAAAGATGCAAAATAAAGGAGGTGAGTTTCCTGAAGAAACACAAAAGGAGCTTTGAAAGAAACCCATGACATAATTGTCAAAATAACCACGTAAGTGGTTTCGGTACCTAAAAAATGATAAGTTTTGAGATCTCGGTAAATTATGTATAGAACTGACAAGAAATAATCATCGATGATAAATTAATAAATAATAAAGCGCTTATATTTATAAATGGATTAAAAATCATATATTAGAGAGAAACATGATTGGCCATCATGAAATTCTCCTAAATAAGATATATGGACCTGTAGTGCATAAGATATGAACCTGTAGTTCATAAGGTAAAAATAGAAATATATATAATGACAAAAACACACGGAAGTTACTGACGCATCATAGAGCGTCAACAACATGATAAGTTCCATGAGCATTGTATTTTCAGAGATAATCGAATTGATTAAAGTGGTGAAAGTGTTTAAAACACTTACAATGCCCTGAAGGTATAAACGATGAAAGTATATAAATTCCAGAAGAATTTAAATAACCTTGGTAGTGATAAAGAGCAAGAAACGTAGATTACAACATTCTTTTAAGTATTGTTGTGATGAAAATCTTGAAATAATTCATGATGAGTAGATCACTTCCTGCTTTCAAGAATTGTTGTAATAAAACTCTTAATATCCATTAAAGTGGTAGTTGCGATATGCAAAACTTATTATAATATATAAGTACTTGAAGAACATAAATAACATTTATTATTATAAAGAATACCAAGAACATGGACGATGGATTACAACATTCTTCTAAGTATTGATGTAATGAAAATCTTGATATACTTCAAGATGAATAGATTACTTCCTGCTTAGTAATGAAAGTTGTCTTATTCATCGAATATGTATTGCAACATGCAAGTCAGATTGGAACAGAAAATTATAAGCACCTGAAGTGTATTCATATATGAATATTAGTATCATACAAATCACAAAAGGGAGGCGTTTTAAATAAGAAAGCATGCCTGAAGCATGGAAATACACACGAAGTTTTAAAAGAAAAACTTCATTATGAAATATTTGTAAGCAATTTGAGTTATTGAAAGAAGAATACGAATTCAAAGGAAATTATTAAATCAGGGAGAGCATCCATAAGTATGATATAATGCACTCTTTTTCCTTAACTAAGTTTTTCCCACTAGCTTTTCTTAGTAAGGTTTTAATGTGGCATGGGTCATGATTCGGAAGTATCAACCCAAAAGTAACACATAAAAATATGCTATAATGTACTCTTTTCCTTCACTAATATTTTTCCCACTGGGTTTTTGCAAGTAAGGTTTTTAATGAGGCATTATCTTGATCTTGAAGTATCAATCCTTACTGTAACATTGTAAAACATGTTACCTAAAGTTGAAATGAATTTCCACTCTTTTCCTTGTCTATGATTATTCCCACAGGGTTTTTCATAAAAAGGTTTTTAATGAGGCATTGTTTTGATCCTGAAGAATCAAACTCTTTTAAGGAATATCATTTTAATATGATATTCATAATGTCGGACGCTATACTCTTTTTCTCGTTCAAGGTTTTTCCCATTCGGTTTTACTTATTGAGTTTTGAAGGGAATATACAATAATTGTATCGACTGAACGGATACATGCAAGCAAGATAATAATAAGGGGGAGCAATCATCATATATGTTTTAAAAGGGACAACTTCAAGTTCGCAGAGCATTCAGGTTTTTGAAGACGCATATTCAAGGGAGAGTGTTGTAATATATATATATATATATATATGTTGTGAACATGCTTTTATTAGTTCTTTGTTTAGTCCCACATCATGGGAAAAAGTTAAACATCAGCTCCAAAGCCTATATATAAAGGATCCAATGTAATAGAAAGAAATACACATTTTGAATGAATAGAAATTTCCTCTCTCCCTTGTTTCTTCTGTTCTGTGTTCGTTTTATAACTTTTTAGATTAATTGGTATTTAATTAATCTAATGATAATAAATTGAAAATTAATTATCAAATTAATAAGATTTCTTATTAATTACCTTTTTAATTAATGAAGTTAAAAGGATTATTGAACTAACATAGTTAGTTAATGTTTATTAAAGTAAGCAACTAATCTGTTTTAAACTAGTAATGAAATAAAACTATTTTACTTCAACAATGATAAAGTAAATTACTATTTAATTAAAGTAATTGTTCTTAAATGGAATTCATTTAAGATAATATTAAGTTTGTATGAGATGTTTACTTAAATTAGGTAAAATGATTCGTGTAGGAAGTAAAATGTCAAAAGACGAAGAACATTAATGATTTTTGATAAGAGAAGTTATAAATGGATTTGTTTAAGGAAGACAAAGTGAAGAGTAATGCTTAATAATCAATTTGTATAAGGAAGACGAAGCGAAGAGTAATGTTTAATAATGGAATTGTATAAGGACGATGAAGCGAGGTTAATGTTTGATGTAAATAATCATAATCAACTGTGCTTTTAAAGTAAGGATATGGTGTTATAAAACCATATTCCAAAATGAAACAAGAAATACGGTTCGATTGATATTAGAAGTGATAACGGTTCGAGTTACAGGCTTATATCTATTCTATGATAAGAACGTTGTCGGCCAAGGTGTGAGAGGTAAATAAAATACCCCAACTTGAAAGACTTCACTATTATCAAAGAATGGTATTAGTTTGTAATGGAAGGAGACGTCGAGATAAGTTATAATGAGGGATATCGCCGCGTTTTGCAAGTTTTTAAAACAGTAAAAATAAATTAACGCTGTTGACCAAGCTTAAACGTGATATATATAGCACTGTTCCCTTGAAAATGGAAATAGTTAGGTTTGAAATTCAATTATTCTAAGTGATAAGTAAATAATGATTTTTATCCAAGGAAATGTAAATGAGTTATACCAAGTGGGGAGTCGAGATAAATAATGGAGATTTAATTATATACTACCCATACTGAATGGAAATCTTCAAATATAACATTTGAGTTTATAATGATATAACATGTCGTTCAACATTAATTCGGATCGTATAAGAAATAGTAATTGAATATTGAATGGATAATATATATTTCCTAAGTCAAGGAAGACTAAAGGATTTCAGATACATGATGTAATAATTCCGAGGAAGGGAAATTAAGGGGATTTTATATAAATATGTGATATTAGTAAGATGGAGTTAATATAATCGTTGATTCCAAATAACGGAAGTGAAGAGTTTCGTCGGGATAACTAAATGGAATTGAATTCTAAATCGATGAGGTGATTTTATGTGACGGCCCGCCCCGCACCAACCGACATTTACTCCAAAAGTGCGATGTACACATGTCCAGTTAGCACGGAACGGGTCGCCAGAAGGAAAAGGAAGAAGGAAATGAACATACAAAGAACCTGTAGAATGTCTCACAGCGCATAGAACAAAATATAATAATAACATACTTGACATAAAACAGGAGAGAGAGTGCATAAGCTGAAAATCAGAACTAAACATCATAGCAGCGGAAATCCAAAATACAGCTTATTACAACTTTTCAAACTGTCTCAAAGCAAAAGCAAGATAAAAGAGGTACACTACTAATGCCCAAGTAGCGACCACCAACGACACAGGGAGAATGTGTGTATATATATATCATACGTGGAAGCCTCATGCCCGCCTCCGAATCCGCTACTCGCACATCACCAGCTAACCTGTCTCTAGTCCGCTCGTGTGAGCTCCCAGAGTAATAAGAAGAGACATAAAACTCTGGGTCAGACATAAAGCCTGGTATGAGTGATAAGCATCTAAAGGGAACAATAACAGGTAGACTAAAACATACCTGATCCTGGACCTGCAACCAAAGAGTTAGCACTACATACTGTACAACACTCTAAGGTACCATATCAAACAGTGTAAAGATACGAAGGTGGGGGAGGTGTGCATGATGGCAAACAATCAAACATAGCATCCATCCTCACATCTCTCACTCAGTGCGTAAAGTATACGATATTCACCACTTCGATCACCCAACATACCTTGCTACGATCACTCTGCCCCATGAAGTCATAAATGGCTTCACTGCACTGATAACGTAGCCACTAATCCTTTGCTATGTCCACTTTGCCCCATGGAGTCACAAGAACCCCACTGCACTGGCTCATAGCCTTACCAATCCTAACTATGTCCACTTGCCCCATCGAGTTATTCACCCCATCTGCGCTGGCTCATAGTCTTACTACGCATCACCATGCCCCTCAGGTCATAACGACCCTACTGCACTGATAACGTAGTCTTGCTACCATCACCTTGCCCCTCAGGTCATAATGACCCTACTGCACTGATAAGTAGCCATCCTTCATTTCTAGTGGTGAATCGAAGTTATGAACGTCGGCAACTCCTTAGCACACGTCTCGCAGCAAAGTCCAACCATGAAGTGAACTCCTTGGTTCCCAACTGGATCCTGAGCTCTAACTTCTCCTATTGGACTACCTTTGCATCTCGGGTTATTGGTCAATACTGGGTCGGGTCGGGTTCCTCCTCAAGTTATCGGTTCGGGTCGGTGTCCTTCATCTGTTCGGGTCGGGTCTCCTTTTGGTGAGGTTCGGGTCGGGTATTCCTCTGGGTTAGAGTCAGATGCTTCTCTTCGGGTCGGGTCGGGTGCTTCCCTTCGGGTCAGGTCGGGTGTCCCTTCTTGGTTCGTGCTTTCGATCCGTCTTCATGCTCCCTTCATATGCTCCTATCTGATCCGCTTTCGTGCTCCCGCTCTGATTCGTCTTCGTGATCCCGCTCCGATCCGTCCGCCTCGATCCGATCCGTCCTCCTCGATCTGATCCGTCTTTCTTTATCCGATCCTATCCCAGTTCAGCTAGCGTGGCCTTCCTTTTTGCCACTTTTCCCAAGTGTTGGGTTCCGATCCGATCGGATCCTTTGCTCAGTTCAACATATCTGATCCGAGCCCCCTTATCCGATCCGATCTGAACACTGCACTGTTTTCTGCAACTGTTCCAACAAGTGTTGACGCCATTCGACGACGTTTTCGACCATTCTAACAATTGGAATCAATCACAAAGCATTTCATACAGTCATAGCAACATACATGATCAACCACTAGCATCAAAACATCCATATGATAGGATAAAATGGATCAAACATACCCAAAATCCCGTAATTCCCCTTAAGCATGTTTAGGTGAAACTAATGATAGGATTAGCAAAACCTAACCAAATTAACCCAAATTCGTATCAGAGGTCTAAAACATTATTTAGGAATTTATGAACATTTTCCCCGAATTTTATCATGTTTAAATTCGCTAATTAACACTAATCACCCCTAATTAGTCATAATTAGTGCAAAACTATGCAAATCACTCACCTTAGCCACAAAATAAACTAAGATCTGAAATAATTCTCTGATTTGATGTGAATCTCAATGCCAAACAGTAGCTCCTTTGTTGCTTTGGTGAAGATCTTCCTTGATTAGGGGTTGCTAAGCCAAATCCTTGACCAAAAGATGATTTGGAGGTGATTTAGAGGTTGGAGGCCATTTTTAGGGATCCGTGGTGATAAGTGGAGGCTAGAAAACTGAAATGGAATGATTCTCCATCTCATTTCAACCCTCCCATAACCCTAATCCCGAAATGGGTTATGGGCCTACTCACTAATCATCCGATTTGGCCCGGTTAAGCAGTTTTTCACCCTCCAAACTTTGTTTCAGCCATATCTCCCAAACGGTAAGTCCGTTTGGCTATTATGACCACTCTACGGAAAGGTAAACCATCAAACGAATCAAATGGAAGTGGTTTCAGGTCAACATTTCTTTCCAATCAAAGGTTATGGCCAAAACAGTACCAACTAGGGGCAAAATGGTCAATTAAAAATCGACAAAAATCATGAACATGGGAAATGACTCTAATGGATGTTTCCCAAAGTTACATGACCATACGACTTCACATAGGAAATAAATAAATATTCTACGATCCTATGATGCGTAGAATACGGGTCATTGCACTCTCCCCCCCTTAAGAAATTTCGCCTCCAAAATTCCCTAATCAAAACACACACAAAGGTTCCCGCATGCCTATCAACCATAAAACAACAATCAAACATGCAAAACAAGCTAAACAAGTCTATCCTAGCATGTGGAATAACTAAATTACGAAGTAAATCTTACCAGGCAAAGAGTTCTGGATATGCCTTCCTAATGCTCTCCTCTGTCTCCCAAGTACAATCATTCTCGTTCTCGCCCCACTGAACCTTGACTAGCTTCACCGCCTTCCTTCGAAGTTGCTTCGTATCATGCCCCACAATACGAATCGGCTTGCGGTACCCAACCGCCTCGGGTTCTACTTCGAAGTCCTCTAACTGATCAGGTGAAATAGTCATATCTGAATCGTGAACGAACTTTCTTAGTTGGGAAACATGAAATAGATTGTGAACTCCCGCCATCTTTTCTGGTAAGCCAAGTCTATATGCCAAATTCCCGACTAATTCAAGAACAGGGAATGGGCCAACAAATCTTGGTGCCAACTTGCCTCTCCTGCCAAATCGAATCACGCTCTTTAACGGAGAGATCTTGACAAACACCAAGTCACCAACGGAGAATTTCAAGTCTCTTCTCCTCTTATCAGCATAACTCTTCTGCCTATCTTGGGCAGCTTTCATTCGTTGCTGAATGATCTTAATCTTATCGGAAGTTTCCCACACCACGTCTGGTCCAAGCACAAACTTCTCGCCAGTCTCTATCCAACATGATGGTGAGTTGCACGGTCTTCCGTACAAAGCTTCATAAGGAGCCATCCGATACTGGAATGGTAGCTATTATTATATGCAAACTCTACTTGATGCAAATGGTCATCCCATGATCCACCAAAATCCAATATACAAGCTCTCAAGAGATCTTCCAATATGCGATTCACCCTCTCCGTCTGACCGTCGGTCTGAGGATGATATGCGATACTGAGATGTAATCTTGACCCTATAGCCTCTTGTAAGCCCTTCCAAAACCCACTAGTTAAAAACGGGTCTCGGTCACTCACAATGCTTTTAGGTACTCCATGAAATCTCACTACCCACTTCATATACAATTCTGCCAACTTGGCTGCCGTTCTGGTCGATTTGATTGGTATAAATCTTGCGCTCTTAGTCAATCGATCCACAATTACTCAAATGCTATCATATCCCGATCTAGTTCTTGGTAAGCCATCGATGAAATCCATCGAGACTTGCTCCCATTTCCATTCGGGAATTTCTAATGGTTGCAACAACCCACTAGGCTTCCTTTGCTCGGCTTTAACTAGCTGGCAATTCATGCATTTGGATATAAACTTCCCAACGTCTCTTTTCATTCTTTCCCAGTAGTAGGTTCGCTTCATGTCTCGATACATCTTATTACCACCGGGATGTATAGTCAGTTTTGAGTGATGACATTCTCTAAGCACTTCATCTCTCAAACCATTCACGTTGGGCACAACTAGTCTTCCATTCTTTCGAAGCCATCCATCTCGATCAAGCCCATACACATTCATCTCCTCACCGATACCCATCTCTAACTTGGAGATGATTTCTAATAGATTAGGATCGTCCCTCTGGCTAGAACCAATCCGTTCTATCAAAGTGGGTCTGATCGTCAAACTAGCTAGCATAACTGGATCCAATTCGCACTTCGGTCTGAAATCAAACCCCGCTATATACTCCAGTTGCTTCCATTCAAGAAACATTGCCCCTAAGCTGGCATGTCTCCTACTCAAGGCATCGGCTACCGCATTACCTTTCCCAGGTGTATATGCGATATCAAAATCATACGAAGCCAAGAACTCTAACCATCTCTGCTGATGGAGATTCAGGTCTTTCTGAGAGTAGAGATACTTCAACGATTTACGATCGGTAAATAACTCAAATCTTTCTCCCAAGAGATAGTGTCTCCACATCTTCAGCGCAAATACAATCGCTGCTAATTCCAAATCATGGGTAGGATACTTCTTCTCATGCGGCTTTAGCTGTCGACTAGCATAAGCTACAACCCTACCTCCTTGCATCAATACAGCACCCAGTCCGGTACCACAAGCATCCGTGTATACCGTCATCTTTTCATTCCCTTTAGGAATGACTAACACTGGCGTACGCGTCAACTTCTCCTTTAGACTCTTGAAGGCATCCTCACACACTCCGTCCCAGACGAAGGACTGATTCTTCTTAGTCAACTGAGTCAACGATGCTGCTATCTTGGAGAAGTCCTGGATAAACTTACGATGATATCCGACTAATCCCAAGAAACTTCTTACATCTGTTGCATTCTTGGGCGTAGGCCAATCCTGTACCGTAGCCACCTTCATAGGGTCCACGACAACACCACTCTCTGAAACAACATGACCCAAGAATCTCACTTCCCTTCTCCAAAAATGACATTTAGAGAATTTCGCTTTCAATTGGTGTTTCCTCAACACCTCCATCACTATCCTAAAGTGTCCCTTGTGTTCTTCCTCTGTCCTTGAGTAAACAAGGATATCATCCACGAACACAAGAACAAACTTATTCAACTAATCCCTGAATACTCGATTCATAAGATCCACAAAATAGACTGGTGCATTGGTCAACCCAAATGGCATGACCAACCACTCATAAAATCCAGACGGCTTCCTAAATGTCGTTTTCGGAACACTCACATCCGCTACTCGAAGCTGATGAAATCCTGTCGCGAGGTCCAACTTGGAGAACACTCTTGCTCCTTCCATCTGATCAAACAAATCATTTATCCGTGGTAGAGGATACTTATTCTTCCTCGTCACCTTATTCAACTCGCGATAGTCCACACACAAAGGAAGGGAACCATCTGCCTTAGTGGCAAACACAACTGGTGCTCCCCACTCGGAGACACTCCTTCTAATAAATCCCTTTTTCAAAAGATTGCTGACTTGCACCCCGAGCTCTCGCTGCTCCCTTGGTGCCATACGACGAAGTGGCATCACTATATGTCTGGCATCTTTCACTAAATCAATACGGAACTCAATCTCTCGGTGTGGTGGAAGCCCGGTCACCTCCTCGAAGACGTCCGGATACTGGCCAACCACGGGCACATCTGACAACTCATCTTGCGGGATGTCGAGGGAATTTACAAAACTAGCCGTAACCCCGTCACTGGGTAGACTACCAAACACTACCCTCCGCCCATCATCCGCCCTCACTGTCACCAAAAAGCCCTCACAGTCTACCACCACCCCGTATCTTTGGAGCCAACCGACTCCCAATATAATGCCATACCCAGTAAAGCCCAAAACAAAGCAATCACATACAAACATACATCCATGACACGATAAGACCAAATTCCTGCAAATCATACTAAGGCTGGTCGAACCACCAATCGCGTTCGTCACAACCAATGGTCTATCGACTATCTCGGGTTCTAGTCCCAACCTATCTACCAGGTCACTAGATATGAAGGAACGGGAAGCCCCAGTATCAAACAAAACTCGAACTGGTATATCATAAATAGAAAGCATACCTTGAATAACAACATTCTTTCCTTTCTCCGCCGCAGTTGGGGCATTCGACGAAGAAGGAACATCATCAATAGCATATGCTTTCACAATCTGCTTCTCCTTAAGAGGTTGCGGACACTTATCCTTCTGATGTCCCACTTGGCCACAGTTGTAGCACTTCCGTTCCGCTGGCTTGGCCCGACATTCCTTAGCATAATGGCCCTTCTTACCACAGCTGAAGCACTCAACATCCTTATTGCTCTTTTTCTGGCCACCCTTTGATTGGTCCTGCTTCCTCTTATTCTGAGAGTTATTCTTGCCTCCACCGCCTGCTTGCGGCTTTGGCCCTTCTGTAGATGCAGCCTCAGTCTTTGACTTAGGGTAAAGGCTCTCTGATCTCAAAGCTTACCCCATGATCGATTCAAAAGTCTCATCGATGTGGTTGATAAGCCTTTCCCCCAAGTACCCATCCAACACGGTAATGAACTTCTCATTCTTCTTTTCAGGAGTGTCGATAAGAGACAGTCCATACTTCGACAAGGTATCGAACTCAGCAATATAATCAGAAACTGCCCTTCCGTTCTGCTTGAGTTCCAAGAACCTCTTGAACAATACTGACTTCTGGGCAGCTGGAATAAACTTCTCGCTAAAGCGAGCCTTGAACTGATCCCAAGTAACCTGATCATCTGGAGTAGCTGTTCTAATGGCATTCCACCAATTCATCGCTCGCCCTTATAGCTGACGAGACGCTAACCTCCTTTTCATCGCATCCTCAAGACCCAAGTCATTAAAGATACGGTCACAGCTATCCATCCAGTCCTGAACATCCGTGGCCGACTCCGTTCCGTGGAACGGCTTTCCACCAAGATTAGTGTAATCTTTGCACAACTTGGCGAAATCGACCCTAGGCGCCTGCACTACTGGGCCAACACCAACTCCGGGATTGGGAATTGCCCCTTGCACTTCTCTAAGCATGTCTCTCATGAGGTTAGTAAACATTGCCCTCATGTCAGCGGCATTCCCATGGTTGGTCCCTCTACCAGCACCCCTCGTGTCTCGGCTCATTGTCAATCTGAAAAAGGGAAATGATTAACGACCCCATAGTGGTGCTAGTGCAGTGCAACTTCATGCTTATACTACTAATAGTATATACATACATAGCTTTTGAAAACGATAGTAATCACAAATACGCGCTCTCATCTACGTACTAACTCTCCATAGTGTCTTTCCCTAGGTTAACTACGCAACCTAGAGCTCTGATACCAAGTGTGACGGCCCGCCCCGCGCCAACCGACATTTACTCCAAAAGTGCGCTGTACACATGTCCAGTTAGCACGGAACGGGTCGCCAGAAGGAAAAGGAAGAAGGAAATGAACATACAAAGAACCTGTAGAATGTCTCACAGTGCATAGAACAAAATATAATAATAACATACTTGACATAAAACAGGAGAGACAGTGCATAAGCTGAAAATCAGAACTAAACATCATAGCAGCGGAAATCCAAAATACAGCTTATTACAACTTTTCAAACTGTCTCAAAGCAAAAGCAAGATAAAAGAGGTACACTACTAATGCCCAAGTAGCGACCACCAACGACACAGGGAGAATGTGTATATATATATATATATATATATCATACGTGGAAGCTTCCTGCCCGCCTCCGAATCAGCTACTCGCACATCACCAGCTAACCTGTCTCTAGTGTGCTCGTGTGAGCACCCAGAGTAATAAGAAGAGATATAAAACTCTGGGTCAGACATAAAGACTGGTATGAGCGATAAGCATCTGAAGTGAACAATAACAGGTATACTAAAACATACCTGATCTTGGACCTGCAACCAAAGAGTTAGCACTACATACTGTACAACACACTAAGGTACCATATCAAACAGTGTAAAGATACGGAGGTGGGGGAGGTGTGCATGATGGGAAACAATCAAACATAGCATCCATCCTCACATCTCTCACTCAGTGCGTAAAGTATACGATATTCACCACGTAGATCACCCAACATACCTTGCTACGATCACTCTACCCTATGAAGTCATAAATGGCTTCATTGCACTGATAACGTAGCCACTAATCCTTTGCTATGTCCACTTTGCCCCATGGAGCCACAAGAACCCCACTGCACTGGCTCATAGCCTTACCAATCCTTACTATGTCCACTTGCCCCATGGAGTTATTCACCCCATCTGCGCTGGCTCATAGTCTTACTACGCATCACCTTGCCCCTCAGGTCATAATGACCCTACTGCACTGATAACGTAGTCTTGCTACCATCACCTTGCCTCTCAGGTCATAATGACCCTACTGCACTGATAATTAGCCATCCTTCATTTCTAGTCGTGAATCGAAGTTATGAACGTCGGCAACTCTTTAGCACACTTCCCACAGCAAAGTCCAACCATGAAGTGAACTCCTTGGCTCCCAACTGGATCCTGAGCTCTAACTTCCCCTATTGGACTACCTTTGCATCTCGGGTTATTGGTCAATACTGGGTCGGGTCGGGTTCCTCCTCAAGTTATCGGTTCGGGTCAGTGTCCTTCATCTGTTCGGTTCGGGTCTCCTTCTGGTGCGGTTCGGGTCAGGTATTCCTCTGGGTTCGAGTCAGATGCTTCTCTTCGGGTCAGGTCGGGTGCTTCCCTTCGGGTCGGGTCGGGTGTCCCTTCTTGGTTCGTGCTTTCGATCCGTCTTCATGCTCCCTTCATATGCTCCTATCCGATCCGCTTTCGTGCTCCCGCTCTGATTCGTCTTCGTGCTCCCGCTCCGATCCGTCCTCCTCGATCCGATCCGTCCTCCTCGATCCGATCCGTCTTTCTTTATCCGATCCGATCCCAGTTCAGCTAGCGTGGCCTTCCTTTTTGCCACTTTTCCCAAGTGTTGGGTTCCGATCCGATCGGATCCTTTGCTCAGTTCAACATATCCGATCCGAGCCCCCTTATCCGATCTGATCCGAACCCTGCACTGTTTTCTGCAACTGTTCCAGCAAGTGTTTACGCCATTCGACGACGTTTTCGACCATTCTAACTATTGGAATCAATCACAAAGCATTTCATACAGTCATAGCAACATACATGATCAACCACTAACATCAAAACATCAATATGATAGGTTAAAATGGATCAAACATACCCAAAATCCCATATTTCCCCTTAAGCATGTTTAGGTGAAACTAATGATAGGATTAGCAAAACCTAACCAAATTAACCCAAATTCGTATCAGAGGTCTATAACATCATTTTCGAATTTATGAACATTTTTCCCGAATTTTATCATGTTTAAATTCGCTAATTAACATTAATCACCCCTAATTAGCCATAATTAGTGCAAAACTGTGCAAATCACTCACCTTAGCCACAAAATAAACTAAGATCTGAAATAATTCTCTAATTTGATGTGAATCTCAATGCCAAACAGCAGCTCCTTTGTTGCTTTGGTGAAGATCTTCCTTGATTAGGGGTTGCTAAGCCAAATCCTTGACCAAAAGATGATTTGGAGGTGATTTAGAGGTCGGAGGCCATTTTTAGGGATCCTTGGTGATAAGTGGAGGCTAGAAAACTGAAATGGAATGATTCTCCATCTCATTTCAGCCCTCCCATAACCCTAATCCCGAAATGGGTTGTGGGCCTACTCACTAATCACCCGATTTGGCCCGGTTAAGCAGTTTTTCACCCTCCAAACCTTGTTTCAGCCATATCTCCCGAACGGTAAGTCCGTTTGGCTATTATGACCACTCTACGGAAAGGTAAACCATCAAACGAATCTAATGGAAGTGGTTTCAGGTCAAAATTCCTTTCCAATCAAAGGTTATGGACAAAACAGTACCAACTAGGGGCAAAATGGTCATTTAAAAATCGACAAAAATCATGAACATGGGAAATGACTCTAATGGATGTTTCGCAAAGTTACATGACCATACGACTTCACATGGCAAAGAAATAAATATTCTACGATCCTATGATGTGTAGAATACGGGTCATTACATTTTAAATAATTCAATAACGTAATTTTAATGATTTAAATAATAGGGTCTCAACTGCCAATATAGTTAACGTACTGTTTGAAATTGATAGTTAAAACCCCGATTATCAATAGAATAAAATATTAGACATTTTGACGTGTTGTTTCGAAGACACCGAGATGAGATCTAGTCCCAAAACCACTTCGATCCAAAGTTACGTACGAAACCAACATGCGTCAAATGTAGATGAAGAATTGAAGACCGTAGAACTTCATGAAGCGGAAGAGCTACATATAATCTCTGGGTAGCTCCCATAAAAGAGATACACTGTGATTCAGTCGTGACTGGAATTTACGGATTGCAAGGACTTCTCGCTATTGAACCTTGGGATGATTCCTATATAATAATGCAGTAGGAGAGTTCCTTCGTTTCATCCTATTCCTGGATCACTTGTATGGACGAATGTCTGACAGAATATTTCTTGAGGGTCTCGTACATTGATTTTTACAAATATACCCAGTTTGGTGGCGGAGAACTTCTCTTGCTTAACACCCATAGAATATTTGTGGACATCAATTAGTGATTTGACGGATCTGACGATGTGGCATTCAAAGTGAATGATGGCCAGATGTTCTAAAGATGAACGTAGCCTCAAAGCCCCACAACCGGGAAATGACAAAAATCGGGCTGGTAGCATGGCTAGTTGGGTCATACCCAAGCAGGGTGTATTGTCACAATCTACAGAAAATTCATATTTTATACTTCTTCCGTATTCTTTATCTCTGCGGAACTATGGTGAGCTCATAAAACAATATGCTTGCAATATATTCGATACACTCAAGCTAAATGAGTGGTCGGTCATGTGTGGTTAGGTTGCAAGATGTTCTTGTTGAACCCTGGTGTATTTCCCTCTAGAGCACACTGATCGGAAGGTGGTCCCACACCTTGTCATGTTGGAAATCCAATCTCCAATAAGCGCCAAACGCTTTCTGATTAGATAATAAATACGTAGAGCGTGAGTTGCAAGCGTTCTACTAGACGATTATTTATTTGATACACACTATCATAATATCACTAGATTTTGATATATCAAAATGTTTTGGGTTATAGTAAGGTAAAAATCATCCGTGTTTATGTGAGGGCTAGTCTTACTATTATCCTTTTTTTAAAAAAAGGATTTTAAAGATAAACAAGTTGTTTGTGTTATGAATTTATCACTGAAGGTATTCTAGACTGATCCGAGTGAATTTTGCTTTGCTTCAAATATGCTCGGGTCAGACCGAGTGTATTATCAGGTTAGGATTCGCTTGGAGCTTCAGAAGAAGAGTTGGAGTCGAGGCATCTATATATATTATCTGGTATTAACTTATGCCGCTTTGTGTTGAATTGAATTGTATACTCTGATGTTGTAAGATATAGTTTTTGTATATGCATTTGATATTATATTTTATTCGTTCCGCTGTGAGATTCTGATGATCTTCTTGTTCTTCTATTTTTATATTTCTTTCTTTCTTTCTCATCCTCTAATTTCTTTCTATTAACAGTCTGATATTTTCGATACTTGCATTTTTCGCAAGTAATACAGTTATATGTATTATTGTAGAAAATTCGAGCGTTGAAATTTTTCCCGCCCGTTATACTAAGTGCAAATGCTTCCCGGTCTTCTTGTCCGGTACCGCTTTACTTTGATTTTCTCGCCTCCCACTCAAGTCCATTGACAACTTTGGATAGCTAGCGACTGAGCTTGTTAAACAATTTAGGGTGCAAATCCCGACTGCAAAGAATGCCCTCACTTTATCCAATTTATACCAGGGACCCGCGGAGTCCCTCAAAAGATGCCTCTCTCGGTTTAACATAGCGCTCTCCGAGGTCGAGGACCCAAATCCCTGCACCGTACTCTTTCAACTGGCGAAAGGTGTCCTTCCAACGTCAGAATTTAGGGCTTGGATAGATCAGAAGCAGCCCAAGCGCCTCGATGCCTTCTACGAGAAGGCAGATAAATACTTATGCCAGGAAGAGGCAAGGCGAAACCGGCTCTCCGCCACAAGTCGTCCCAACGATCCCCAAGTAGGTGCCGCAAATAACAACCTAAGTGGTAGGAGGGGTGGGGAGGCCTTCGACCCGGACAAAGGGGCAGGTCCATCCAGGCAGAGACCAAACAACGGTAGGCCGGACGGACGAAACAACGGGCAAGCCCCGGCAGAACCAAGGAGGCCCGACCCCCACCAAGCCTTCGAAAACTACACCCCTCTGAACGAAGACATAGAGATAATCTACTTGTAAACCTACAAAACCTTGCCCTAAAAAAAGCCATGTGTCCGAGAATCCACCGATCGCGAAAGGAACATTGGGAGGTACTATCAGTACCATGACATGTACGGGCACGATACCAACGAGTTCCGTCACTCAGGGACACAATTGAGAAAAAATTTCGTAGGAAACGGCTTGAGCAATATGTCCAAGAGCCCTTTCCACCTGAAGCGAACTCGCAGCCTCAAGCACCAGCTCCCCAAGCAGTTACCAGGGCAGCTCTGGGACCATCTAACCCGAGACGCGGAATCGTGATAATCACTATATGTGGTGGACCTTACCCCACGCATGGAAGTTTCCGAAAGATGGATGAGTACGTGAGTGCCATAAAGCATGCTACTTAAGAAGTCTGCTCTTCTCTCCCTGTGTCCACCCTAGCCAATCTACAAAAAACTATGCGAGGCGACATCATCTTCCGAGAAAGAGAGTCAACGGGGGTAGAAATCCCAACCACCGATCCATTGGTCATCACGGCCCACATCGGAGCTACCTCCGTTCGAAAAGTCTTAATCGAATCAGGGAGTTCAGTCAACATCATCTTTAATTCCGCCTATGACCAGATGAAATTAGAAACGAATGACTTGAAGTCATGTCATTCTGCGATCCACGGCTTCAATGGGGGATCTAGTTCCCCCATAGGGATGATCGACCTGCATGTGGAGGGCGAGGGGGACCGAAGCGAGTCCGTATTCTCACCTTCATGGTCATAGTCAATGACTCCCCCAATAATGCTTTCCTAGGGCGCCCTTTCCTTACTAAATTCCGGGTTTACATGGCACCATGGTCTCTCTTGATGAAATTCTCGACGGAAAATGGAATCGGCACCATTAAGGTGACCAACAAAGCGCCAGGGAATGCTATGCCACAGAATGGAAGAACGCATGCAACAAGGACAAGGGCAAAGCCGTGCCCGCGCCTTCTTGCGCCTAAAATGTCTTAGCATAGCAGCCTGTGGCATCTGAGTCCTGGCTCAGGCACCATTGCCATCTTTCCGATGATCTCGACGCACGGAAGGACGAGAAGCCTAAGTGTGAGAGGGCTACCCCAGTCGGATCCACTGTGGACGTTCCCGTCGACCTCAACGACCCAGCAAGGGTGTTGAAGGTAGGGTCACAACTCCACCCCGCTATCAAAGAAGACCTTATATGCGTCCTAAAGGCCAATCTGGATGTTTTTGCTTGGACTCACTCCGACATGAAGGGCATCGACCCCGCGATTGCTTGCTATTCTCTTAGCCTGGATCCCAGAATGCCTCCTGTCAAACAAAAGCGCAGCTTCTTAGGACCTGATAGGTCCAGAGCGCTTGAAAAAGAGGTAGACCAGCTGCTCAACAATAACATAATTCGTGAAGCAGACTACACTGAGTGGGTTTCCAACCCAGTCCTTGTTAAAAAGGCTAGCGGTAAATGGAGGATGTAACACCCCACCTCCGCCAAGGTACCTCTTGCAAGTACATTGGCTTTGGAGGGGCGTTAAACGAGGTAAACATGCATGCAGGTATCACAAGACAGAACATATAAGCAAAAAAGAGTATTAAAGCAGCGGATAAACTAGCATTTCAAAACCATAGTCATATTACAACAAAGTACTTCGTCATTATTTTCCAACAAACAAAGTCTAGATAAAAGCATAAACTGAAAAACTGAAATACATAAAGTACTATCCCCAAAATGATAAACCATAGCTAGCTCAATGTCCAAAACCGTACATGAGCAAAATCCTGTAAGATAGCTGTAAAGATCCAAGCTAAACGCCAATGTTCCCACCCTGAGGACCTGAGGGGGGGGGGGGAAACGGAAGAAATGAGGCGAAAGAAAACAGGTCAGTCAAAAAGACTGGTAAGCCCTACTACTATCAGTCCATGAACTAGTAAAGTTAACTGGCATGAGAAGCTGAGATGAACATAAGGATAACAACATACTGGCATGATGATTAACTAACAACATAGATAAAGATGTCATCGCATAATCAAGGTTAAGTTTTGCACCGCGGTTGTACTAGCATTCTAACATGTCAAGTAAAACAAGAATCGAGCCCTTGGCCCATGCTTGGCCCAATATCATGAGGTGACCTAAATCAAGGTCCAACTACACGGTCTATTTGATCGTCTCCCTATAAGCCTAACTCGTCAAGTGTCAGTGTCATACGGCCCAAACATGCAATGTAGTTAACTGTGCTAGGTACACCCTAGGGTGTATCAAGTCCTAGGGTGTCAACCTCGGACACCAATCAAGTATGCACAGTCTAGACCTACTGGTACCCGTGCCTGATTCTCCAACTCCGGACTATGTGCACGACCATAGTCCGCCTGGACCTACACCGGCGTACCTACCCGGTCGTCGTTTTGGTCTCTTACATGTCAGCCCAGTAATCGTGCCCCACCCTAGCCTAGTCCTAGGGTCTTATGATACTATCAAGAGGGTTACTGCTGAAAAGGACCACACAACTAGGGTTTCCTTAACGGGTTAAATGTGGTTAACCCGATCCAAACGTGGATTAAATTGGTTAAGTGTACCCAAGGTTCATGACTTAACCCCGATTAACCCATCCAGCCCAAATTGATTAGGTATTAAGTGGACCATGACTTAACCCTAATCAGGAGGCATTAATTAACTTAATGTGCTTTAACCTCTCACATTAGACCTTGTCGTGGTTACTAGTTAAGCCGGGCGGGTCCGGGTAGCTTTACACCACAACTTGGTCTAACCTCGGGTTCGAGCACAACATGACCAACTTCTCACATTGGGTCCTATTGTTTGTAGCCACTAGTTAAGCCGGGCGGGTCCGGGTAGATTTATGCTACAAACTCAACCCAACCTCGAGTTGGCCACACTCATCTTTTCTAAGTGTCATGTCCATTATGTTTCCAAAACATAATTGCATATCACGTCATGTTATAAAAACCATGTTCTTGTCATAATGTTACCCAACCCCAACGTAATCCCATCGTTTACATAATCGCAACAACGCATAAAGGATAAAATAGGGAACTTGGCATAATCATGACAAAAAGGTGTGGAAGCCACAAGTTTAACATGGTGGCCTATGAAGTGTACATATGTTCATATACTTGCATATTGCATTATTAGGCTTCAAAAGTATGCATAAAACCAAACTTAGCATGTAAGTGATACATGGTGATAAATGACATGTAGAAGTTGCTAGAAGTTCGCATTTAGCCTCACATGCAAGTTATCATAAGGGATATGATAATTTACATGTTGCCAAAATGCAACCTTTAACATAAAGCTTGAAGCTTTAAGCTCACAAACTCAAGTTTAACTTGCATAACATGATAACATGATCAACCCAAACTTGCATAACATAGCAACATGTGTCAACTTGCATAACATGATAACATGATCAACCCAAACTTGCATAACATAGCAACATGTGTCAACTTGCATAACATGATAACATGATCAACCCAAACTTGCATATCATAATGATCAACCAAACTTGCACCATTCATTTAACTTTAGAGTTCTAAGAATGAAAGTAGAAAAGGGCTTACAATGCTATGAAGATACAAATGAATATTTATTATAAAGATTGAGACGAAGCCCTTATGCAATCACCAAAAAGACCCAAATATGAAAGCTCCAATGAAAAACCCTTGATCCAAATCAATAAAAACCCTTGCTTTATAATAGAAATGTTGCAACTTGACTTGAATGCAAGTTAAGAACACTCATACAAGTTTGAAAACACTTGTATGAACTCAAAATCTCTCATACAAATAGACTTAGGAATTTTAGCATGAGAGTGGAGGCCATGAGAGGAACAAATTTGACATAGTTTAGTTGTAGGATTGAATAATGGTGATTTAGGCTAGGTTTAGGGGTCTTTTTATAGAAGATTAGGATAGTATTAGCCATAGGATTAACCCTAGATTCAATCCAAGCCATCAAATCCCGTCACAAGCCTCCAAAACAGGTCTAAACAGCCAAAATAAGTGCACCAGGCCGACCTGGCCGACCAGGGAGGTCGACCCTTGGGTCGACTCCCCAGTCGACCTGGGGGGGGGGGAGGTCGACTCCCCAGTCGACCCCCAGGTCAACCCCCTTGGGTCTAACGGGAATTTTCCCGCCACTTCTGATTTTCTGAAATTTGAATCTGTTTTAAATTTAATTTTTTCGTGAAACTTCGCGGGGCCATTCTTGGTCATACGGACTCCGATTTTCGAAAAATCGGACTCTATTTCACGTATTTTTCCGAGACGAACGCAATGGCATAGCCCATTTCCCTTGATTCAGATTTTACAGTTTAATTCTGCCTTGATTTGTGTTATAACATGTTATTCAAAAATACGGGTTGTTACGTTCTCCCCTCCTTAAAGGATTTCGTCCCCGAAATCTCCAAGTTAGGAAGAACGTATCCTACCATCCATCATCCATATACTCAAAACATCATCCACGTGTAGTCATTGTCCTTAAAGGATTCTAAATGCTGTATGATCATATGCAAAGGTGTGTGTATATGTACTTATCTAATGCGAAAATCAGGAGGTTACTGATTCAGTAAACCCCCTTAATGCAAAACATGTTAGTGAAATGAGTCCATATGTATGCAAATTCCTAACATAATTTATAATCTCTACATGAGTGCACATAACATTCATCCATATGCAACATCCACGTGATAGCATAACAAGTTTCATCCATGAATAAGTATGAGCACTCATGCATATGCAACATGAAAGTGTGTGAGCCGATCTTAGTGCCTAATGTGTATCATGCATGCACGAGTATCCACGTGCAAACACTGGCAACCATTTGCAACCATCAAGCATAACATGTTTCAAATACATGTTTCATCCAAAGGGTTTCTACCTAAGGTCCTCATGACAAGTTTAATGAGATAATAAGATAAACAGGATAAACACGGATAAAAGAAAGACATGCTAATTAGGAAAGAGGTCGAGAATGTACCCTCAAAAAGGAATGGATAAAGCCCACGCATCTTCTCCTCGGTTTCCCAAGTTGTGTCTTCATCGGCTTCACTCCACTGAACTTTCACCAATTTGACTTCTCGATTCCTTAACTTTTTGATCTCTGTTCCCAAAATACGAATCGGAGCTTTTCTCAAGGTTGCCTCTTTCTCTACCTCAATGTCTTCAAGAATGCTTGGTTCAACCACCTCAGCGGACTTATGCAAGCACTTTCGGAGATGCGAGACATGAAAGACATTATGCACTCCGGCTAGCTTTTCAGGCAATTCCACCTTATAAGCCATCTTTCCAATTCTCTCTATGATAGGGAAGGGTCCTACGAACCTTGGTGCCAGCTTCCCAACTGCTCCAAAACATACCACATTATGCAAAGGAGAAACCTTCACGAAAACCATGTCTCCCACTTCGAATTCCAAATCTGCCCTTCGTCTTTCAGCATAGGATTTCTGTCTGTCTTGGGCCGCTTTCATCCGTCTTCTCACCAATTCAACTTTCTTGGATGTGTCCCGTATCATACCGGGCCCAAGTACAAGTCTATCTGTTGTCTCCCACCAACAAGATGGCTACCTACACGGCCTCCCATACAAAGCTTCAAATGGTGTCATCCCTATGCTGGCTTGATAGCTATTATTATACGCAAACTCTACAAGAGGAAGGTGGTCTTCCCAAGTACCACCGAAGTCGAGAACACAAAGCCTCAAGAGATCTTCTAGCACTCTATTCACCCTTTCGGTTTGGCCATCCGTCTGGGGGTGATAGGCCGTACTCAGATTCAATCGCGTACCCATTGCTTCTTGCAAACTATTCCAGAACTGGCTAGTGAAAATTGGGTCACGATCGCTAACTATGCTAGAAGGAACTCCATGTAACTGCACTATCTCTCGAAGATAAATAGATGCTAGCCATGATGCGGTCCTCTTGCTCTTTACTGGGATGAAGTGAGCACTCTCCGTAAGTCTGTCAACTATGACCCATATGCTTGTGTTCCCTCTCCTTGACCTAGGCAATCCATACACAAAATCCATAGAAATACTCTCCCACTTCCATTGCGGGACCTCCAATGGATGTAATAGCCCACCTGGTTTCTTTGACTCGGCTTTCACCTGTTGGCACACCATGCAACTTGAAACATACGCTGCCACGTCTTTCTTCATTCCGGCCCAAAAGAAAATGCTCTTCATATTTCTATACATCTTATCTCCTCCCGGATGTATAGTCATCTTCGAGTGATGTGCTTCTTCAAGAACTTTATGCACCAAGTCTCCTACTTGTGGAACGCATAGCCTTCCATCACGCCTCAGCCAACTTTTATCATCGATAGTATATCTAGCAAGGTGACTAGACGTCTCACCCCGAATCAACTTATCCATGACTTCGACTATTTGGGTATCTTCCTTCTGTGAAGCCCCAACTTGATCAAGAAGTGTGGGTCTAAGCTCAAGGGATGCTAAAGAACCCGTCATCGACTCAACGGTCATACTGAAATCAAAGGTTGCCAAGAATTCTAAGTTCTCCATCTCAATGAACAAGGGGCTCAAAGTCAACCTCCTTCTGCTTAGTGCATCTGCCACAACATTACCCTTGCCAGGGGTATAAGCTATCTCGAAGTCATAAGATGCCAAGAATTCCATCCACCTTTGCTGCCTTAGATTCAGATCTTTTTTCTAGAAGAGGTACTTGAGTGACTTGTGATCAGTATACAACTCAAACCTTTCGCCTAGAAGATAGTTGCGCCAGGATTTGAGTGCAAAGACGATTGCTGCTAACTCTAAATCATGAGTGGGATAGTTCTTCTCATGAACTTTAAGTTGCCTACCCCCATAAGATATCACTCTTCCCTCTTGCATCAGAACAACACCTAACCCCATGCCACATGCATCAGTGTACACGGCAAACATCTTACCACTATCGGGTAATGCCAAAACTGGAGCTGAGGTAAGGGCTCTCTTGGTCCTTTGAAAAGCAAGCTCACACTCCAAGTCCCATGCAGAGACTAAGTTCTTCTTCGTCAACTTAGTAAGAGGGGCCGAAATCTTAGCGAAGTCACTGATGAACTTCCTATAGTAGCCCGCCAGACCGAGAAAACTTCTTACTTCGGTTGCATTCCTAGGAGTCTTCCAGTCTTGAACCACAACCACCTTCGCGGGATCCACCGCTATGCCTTGCTTAGAAACTATATGTCCAAAAAACCGAACTTCCTTTCTCCAGAAATGAAATTTGGAGAACTTGGCTTTCAACTGATGCGCTCTAAGCGTATCCATCACTTCCTTGAGATGCCTAGCATGCTCTTCCTCATCCTTTGAGAAGATCAGAATGTCATCCACGAAGACAACAACAAATTTGTTAAGGAACTCCCTGAACACCCTACTCATCAAGTCTACGAAGTAGGCGGGTGCATTAGTCAAACCGAATGGCATGACAAGCCATTCAAAGAATCCGTCTGGAGTCCTAAACGCAGTTTTATCAATGCTATCCTCAGCTACTCTAAGCTGATGGAATCCGATGGCTAGATCGAGCTGAGAGAAAACAGAAGCACCTACAAGATGGTCAAAGAGTTCATCAATTCTCGGTAACGGGTTCCTATTCTTCTTTGTCAGCTTGTTCAACTCTCGATAATCAACACATAGGCGAAGTGAGCCATCCGCCTTAGTAGCGAATACCACCGGAGCACCCCATTCAGAAATGCTTCGCCTAATAAAATTCTTCTCAAGCAACTCCTTGATTTGCTTACTGAGCTCCCTCCTCTCACGAGGGGTCATGTGCCTAACGGGCAATGATACTGGCTTGGCATTATCAACTAGATAAATGCGGAAATCTATCTCTCGTTTAGGGGGTAACCCCTTAACTTCTTCAAAGACGTCAGGATAGTCTCGGACCACCCTTACAGATTGCAGATCATCGATGGACGAGTCGAGAGATTCAAGATAACATAACATGACGGGACCTCTAGGGTTACAAGAAATTTCTAGGGTATTACCGAGGCGAGTCATGAGCCTCACCACCCTATGTTCACAATCGAGGATGGCTCCATAACTGGACAACCAATCCATGCCCAAGATCAACCCATATCCCGTGAATCCGAGAACATAAGCATTAGACGTAAATTCTATGGCCAAGATAGAAATCTTCAAATACACACAAATCATAGATAAATGGGCGGAACCCCCAATTGGATTTGAAACACAAACGGGATCCTCGACTAGGCTAGTACTTAGGTGCAAACTTTCAACAATGTCAGAAGAAATAAAACTATGCGATGCGCCAGAATCAAATAAGGTGGGAACAGGATAATCAGAAATATAAACAAGACTTTCTATAGAAATACTACCTCGGTCTGAACTGGAGCAGCAGTGAGAGCATGCACTTGCCCTCCAGAAGGTCCTGCACGCTGATTCTGCCCTTGCTTCTT
The DNA here is from genome assembly GCA_030737875.1 of Allium sativum. Lineage (NCBI taxonomy): Eukaryota > Viridiplantae > Streptophyta > Magnoliopsida > Asparagales > Amaryllidaceae > Allium > Allium sativum. The sequence goes on along the minus strand of JASFAX010000038.1, from coordinate 4,128,062 downwards.
GGGGCAATCCTTGCTAAAATGTCCGGTCTCTCCGCAATGAAAGCATTCGCCCGACTTTCTCTTCCTCTTCTTACAGTCTTTAGCTATGTGCCCAACATTCCCACAGTAGTGGCATTTTCTTGGATCCTTTGCCTTGCCCTTGTTGCCCTTGTTGTTCTTGTTGTTTTTGTTGTTCTGATTGCTCTGATTTCCTCCCCACTTGGAGTCTGTCTTCTTGGCTTGAGTCTCATTAGCCTTGACTTCCTTCTTGCCATTCTTATCGTCTCCTTGAAGCAATGCCATGTCTACTAGTCCCTCAAAAGTGGCCCCCATGGGTATATGAGATAGGGATAGACCTTGTAATGGCTCATTCAACCCTCGTGCAAAGAGTAAAGCCTTCTTCTGGGGAGTATTAACCATGTCCAAACCGAATCTGGCGAGCTTGTTAAACTCATTCACATACTCCCTCACTGTCATGTCCCCTTGCTTCAAAGATATAAACTTCTCCAATTGCAAATTCGCCTCAGCTGATGATAGAAACTTAAGCCCAAATCTTGTCCTAAAGTCGGCCCAAGTCTCTATAGGCCTCGTAGCATTGGTGACCTCCACCAATAAGCAGCTTCTTCTTTTAATAGCCATGCTGCCAATAAAACCTTCCTATGGTCTTCCACATCAAAGATAGCGAAAAGATCTTCGGTTTCTTTCAACCAATTTCGTGCCTCCACAAAAGTCTCCGTCCCTATGAAATTCTTGCCACCCATCGCCTTAAAGTCTTTACAAATCTTAGCGAAATCTTCTTGTGGATTCTGAGGAGGAGGAGGAGGAGGAACCTCAGTTATGTTGGGGGTATTTGCTGGGCCCACATCGTTGGCCCTAGCTTCCAAGTACCTCTGAAACCACCCGGGTATAGTCACTCCCTCGGGAAGGTTAAGATCGGCCATACTGAAAAAAGAAAAAGATAGATTCAGTACGAGGAATCGAAGGATAGTGCTATGGCTATTGGGGAATAGCCTTTTTAAAATAACTAGACTTTTCTTGGAGAATACTTAATTGGTTTTGAAAATAGTTTTTCAAAAGGTAAGTTTTAAAAACACTTTTGCTCAAATCTTGTAAACCTTATGCTCTGATACCAAATGTAACACCCCACCTCAGCCAAGGTAACTCTTGCAAGTACATTGGCTTTGGAGGGGCGTTAAACGAGGTAAACATGCATGCAGATATCACAAGACAGAACATATAAGTAAAACAGAGTATTAAAGCTGCGGATAAAACTAGCATTTCAAAACCATAGTCATATTACAACAAAGTACTTCGTCATTATTTTCCAACAAACAAAGTCTAGATAAAAGCATAAACTGAAAAACTGAAATACATAAAGTACTATCCCCAAAATGATAAACCATAGCTAGCTCAATGTCCAAAACCGTACATGAGCAAAATCCAGTAAGCAAGCTGTAAAGATCCAAGCTAAGCTCCAATGTTCCCACCCTGAGGACCTGAGGGGGGGGGGAACGGAAGAAAAGAGGCGAAAGAAAACAGGTCAGTCAAAAAGACTGGTAAGCCCTACTACTATCAGTCCATGAACTAGTAAAGTTAACTGGCATGAGAAGCTGAGATGAACATAAGGATAACAACATACTGGCATGATGATTAACTAACAAGATAGATAAAGATGTCATCGCATAATCAAGGTTAAGTTTTGCACCACGGTTGTACTAGCATTCTAACATGTCAAGTAAAACAAGAATCGATCCCTTGGCCCATGCTTGGCCCAATATCATGAGGTGACCTAAATCAAGGTCCAACTACACGGTCTAGTTGATCGGCTCCCTATAAGCCTAACACATCAAGTGTCGGTGTCATACGGCCCAAACATGCAATGTAGTTAACTGTGCCAGGTACACCCTAGGGTGTATCAAGTCCTAGGGTGTCAACCTCGGACACCAATCAAGTATGCACAGTCTAGACCTACTGGTACCCGTGCCTGATTCTCCAACTCCGGACTATGTGCACGACCATAGTCCGCCAAGACCTACACCGGCATACCTACCCGGCCGTCGTTTTGGTCGCTTACATGTCAGCCCAGTAATCGTGCCCTACCCTAGCCTAGTCCTAGGGTCTTATGATACTATCAAGAGGGTTACTGCTGAAAAGGACCACGCAACTAGGGTTTCCTTAACGGGTTAAATGTGGTTAACCCGATCCAAACGTGGATTAAATTGGTTAAGAGTACCCAAGGTTCATGACTTAACCCCGATTAACCCATCCAGCCCAAATTGATTAAGTATGAAGTGGACCATGACTTAACCCTAATCAGGAGGCATTAATTAACTTAATGTGCTTTAACCTCTCAAATTAGACCTTGTCGTGGTTACTAGTTAAGCCGGGCGGGTCCGGGTAGCTTTACACCAGAACTTGGTCTAACCTCGGGTTCGAGCACAACATGACCAACTTCTCAAATTGGGTCCTATTGTTTGTAGCCACTAGTTAACCGGGCTGGTCCGGGTAGATTTATGCTACAAACTCAACCCAACCTCGAGTTGGCCACACTCATCTTTTCTAAGTGTCATGTCCATTATGTTTCCAAAACATAATTGCATATTACGTCATGTTATAAAAACCATGTTCTTGTCATAATGTTACCCAACCCCAATGTAATCCCATCGTTTACATAATCGCAACAACGCATAGAGGATAAAATAGGGAACTTGGCATAATCATGACAAAAAGGTGTTGAAGCCACAAGTTTAACATGGTGGCATATGAAGTGTACATATGTTCATATACTTGCATATTGCATTATTAGGCTTCAAAAGTATGCATAAAACCAAACTTAGCATGTAAGTGATGCATGGTGATAAATGACAAGTAGAAGTTGCTAGAAGTTCGCATTTAGCCTCACATGCAAGTTATCATAAGGGATATGATAACTTACATGTTACCAAAATGCAACCTTTAACATAAAGCTTGAAGCTTTAAGCTCACAAACTCAAGTTTAACTTGCATAACATTATAACATGATCAACCAAAACTTGCATAACATAACAACATGTGTCAACTTGCATAACATGATAACATGATCAACCCAAACTTGCATAACATAGCAACACGTGTCAACTTGCATAACATGATAACATGATCAACCCAAACTTGCATATCATAATGATCAACCAAACTTGCATATCATAATGATCAACCAAACTTGCATATCATAATGATCAACCAAACTTGAACCATTCATTTAACTTTAGAGTTCTAAGAATGAAAGTAGAAAAGGGCTTACAATGCTATGAAGACACAAATGAATATTTATTATAAAGATTGAGACGAAGCCCTTATGCAATCATCAAAAAGACCCAAATATGAAAGCTCCAATGAAAAACCCTTGAGCCAAATCAATAAAAACCCTTGCTTTATAATAGAAATGTTGCAACTTGACTTGAATGCAAGCTAAGAACACTCATACAAGTTTGAAAACACTTGTATGAACTCAAAATCTCTCATACAAATAGACTTAGGAATTTTAGCATGAGAGTGGAGGCCATGAGAGGAACAAATTTGACATAATTTAGTTGTAGGATTGAATAATGGTGATTTAGGCTAGGGTTAGGGGTCTTTTTATAGAAGATTAGGATAGTATTAGCCATAGGATTAACCCTAGTTTCAATCCAAGCCATCAAATCCCGTCACAAGCCTCCAAAACAGGTCTAAACAGCCAAAACAGGTGCACCAGGCCGACCTGGCCCACCAGGGAGGTCGACCCCCAGGTCGACCCTAGGGTCGACTCCCCAGTCGACCTGGGGGGGAGGTCGACTCCCCAGTCGACACCCAGGTCGACGCCCCTGGGTCTGGCGGGAATTTTCCCACCACTTCTGATTTTCTGAAATTTGAATCTGTTTTGAATTTAAATTTTTCGTGAAACTTCGCGAGGCCATATCTTGGTCATACGGACTCCGATTTTCGAAAACTCGGACTCTATTTCGCGTATTTTTCCGAGATGAACGCAATGGCACAGCTCGTTTCCCTTGCTTCAGAATTTACAGTTTAATTCTGCATTGATTTGTGTTATAACATGTTATTCAAAAATACGGGTTGTTACAGAGGACATGTGTCGACTTCTCCGATCTAAACAAGGCATGTCCCAAGTATAGTTTGCCGCACCCAAAGGGCGATCGATTAGTCGAATCGACCGCCGGATACCGGCTGCTATCTTTCGTGGATGCCTACTTCGGTTACAATCTGATCCCAATGAACCTACACGATCAAGACCACACCTCTTTCATAACCGATCTTGGGCTCTATTGCTACCGTGTTGTGCCATTAGGTCTAAAGAATCCCGGCGCCACCTATCAGCGAATGGTTAATCGACTCTTTGAAAACTAGATTGGGAAATCAATGGAGGTGTACGTGGATGACATGCTGGTGAAATCGAAAATATCAAGCCTCTTTACGAGTCGCTTCGGAAAAATTCCTGGGTTTCGTTGTCAATTCTCGAGACATCGAAGCCAACCTAGAAATGATCCAAGCTATTCGGGACATCCGCCTTCCCGAAAATATCAGAGATGTCTAAAGTCTAAATGGAAAGGTCATCGCTTTAAGTCGGTTCGTCTCTAAGGACACCGACAAGTGCATCCCCTTCTTTGATTTACTACGAAAAGCGAAATGCAATTTCGAGTGGACCCTTGAATGCGTCGCCGCATTCAAAGAGCTGCTAGGTCACTTAGAGCGACCAATTATCCTTTCCAAGCCTATAGATCATGAAGACTTATACATTTGCTTGGCTGTTTCTGCACAGGCTATCAGCTCGACACTAGTGCGTCTCGAAGATCGTACTCAGCGGCCCGTCTACTACATCTACAAGCAGCTAACGTGGGCAGAAAAGAATTACCCAATGCTGGAGAAGCTGGCGTTCTGCCTATTAATCTCCTCCAGAAAGCTTTGACCAAACTTTCAATCTCATCCCATAAAGGTTTTCACTAACCAACCGTTGCGCCCGGTATGGATATGACCCAGTTCGAGATAACCTTCGTCCCCCGACGAGCCATCCTCGGCCAAGCTCTCACAAATTTAATCCTGGAATTCACAGTCCCCGAGGAGGATCTGGCAGTGAACACCTGGGCCCCCGACGCTCAGTGGAAATTGTTCGTAGATGGCTTGTCTAACAAAAATTGTTCTGGGGCCAGAAACGTGCTCATCATGGCCGAGGATCGTCCGATGTATTATGCATTAAGGTTGAATTTCCTTGCTACTAATAACGACGTAGAATATGAGGCCATGATCGCTAGACTTCGAATCATGATCGAACTCAAGCTTGAGACCGTCCATATCTTCTCTGATTCACAGCTTATTGTTCGATAAGTAATAGGAGATTATCAAGCAAAGGAGGGGAGTCTCGCTCAATACCTGGCTTGGGTTTAGGGGTTACTCGTCCACCTAGAGCATTTCACCCTCACCCATGTCCCGCGCGAGCAGAACGAAAAAGCGGACTCCCTTGCCAAAATGGCAAGCTTTGAAGATCCACAACTTAATGGGTTCTCCTCGATTGAATTCCGAAGCCCGAGTAATGGATTACACCGATCGGAGATTACCTGCAATAGGGGAATCAGCCTAAGCACTACAACGAAAGGCGTGCGCTCACTCGCCATTCAACTCGTTACCTCCTTATGGATGGTGTGCTCTACCGTAGGGGTTTCTCCGTCCCCTTGTTGCGATGCGTAGCCCATGGCGACATTGTCCGGGTGTTAAAAAAACGTGCATGAGGGCTAGTGTGGCGACCATACTGGGGTACAAATCCTGGCCAGAAAAATAATCATACATGTATATTATTGGCCCGCACTTGACCAAGACGCCGCGGACTACGCCCGTTAGTGTGATAAGTGTCAGCGCTTCTCCAAAATTCCAAGAGCCCCGCCTATCGAATTGACTCAAAAGGTCAGCCCATGTTCATTCGCCATGTGGTGAATCGACATCATCGGAACTCTCCTGACGGCTAGTGGCGGGGCACGGTACGCCGTCGTCGCAGTGGACTACTTCACTAAGTAGGCAGAGAGCCGAACCTCTCGCCACCATTACCACGAAGAAGATAATCAACTTTGTTGTCCGCAACATCATCACCCGCTATGGGGTCCCCCAGGCCGTCATCTCCGACAGCGGCACTCAATTTGAGAGCTGTGAATTCAAAACTTTCTGCCATCGTCATGGCATTGATAAGAGATTCTCAACGGTGGCTCACCCTCAAGCAAATGGGAAAGTCGAAGCCGTTAACAAGGTCATCAAGTCTATCATCAAGAAGCGCCTAGAAAAGGCTAGGGGTATGTGGGCAGACGAACTTCCTCTAGCTTTGTGGGCTTACCGTACCACCCATAAAACAGCCACCGGTCATACTCCTTTCGCTCTCGCCTATGGATCAGAAGTCAGAAGTGGTCATTTTGATTGAGCTCAAGCTCCAGTCCCATCGAGTCACGTACTTCGATCCGAGAATGAATCAAGATCAACTTCTAGGATCACTCTACATGCTGGAGGAAAAAAAGAACAAGGTCAACATCGGGGCCACCGCCCAACGGCAACGAGTCGCCCGTTGCTACAACTCTAGTGTTCGCCCTCGCAACTTCAACATCAACGAACTTGTTCTAAAGTAGGTCTTTCCCTCGTCAACAGGCCTAGCACCTCGCTGGGAAGGTCCGTACTCTGTACAGCGAAATCTCCGCAATGGAACCTTCAAACTTGCAACCGTGCACGAAGCTGAACTCCCAAGGCCGTCGAATGGTGAACATCTCCTCCGCTACTTTACGTAACTCAGTTCACGATTGTTAATGCTTTTTCAACAATGATTTGTTTTTTAAAAATTCAAGGCATTGTAAAGGCCATTACAGCAAAAGTTATTAGTAGAAATGATGTTCAGTTCCCTATCTACTTGTTGTTTACTTCTCGCATAACGCATTTTGTTAGTTGCGATACTTAACTTGACTCGCGCCTGCGACGGTCACACCGGCACCCCGAGCACGTGAGCCGGTGCCGGTTTTCCAACTGTAAGGCAATGTCAAGTCTAAGGCACTTAGCTTGACTCACGCCTGTGACGGCCACATCGGCACCCCGAGCACGGGAGACGATATTGGTTTTCCAACCGCAAGGCAACATCAAGTCTAAGGCACTTGGCCATGCCCCACACCCCGAGCATGGGAGCCGACAACGCTACTCGAATTGTTGGCCCTTGGCGCAATCAATTATAAAAAACCATGAACTCGAACCTCGACCCAGCGCCGAGGCCGAGAATAAATCGTTCCGCATCCTAGCCCAGGCGGCTTGGCGCCATCCGCGACCGACTAAGATTGATGCAAATCTCTCTTTGTCGGTTGCAGGTTCCGGTCGAATCGTAGTGCAGCACCAAGACCGACCTTAAATCGTTTCTTCCCCTTGGCTCCCAAGGCTAAGGGGCAGCCCTTGGCCACAATCGGACCTTACGAGCTGATGATCGGTGCTGAAAACTACGCCGGCAAATAAACAACGTCTGGCGGCTTGCCTCAACACGATGAACGATGGGAGAGCCACCCTCCTAGAGGAATGCACAACGCGATGCTCTCTGCCTTCGCTATACTTGGGCTTTACATCGGGCGACCCAAAACAGTTTGCGCACAGTCTGGTATCGCAAAATACAGGTTTCCTGAGCTGAGGGAAACTTACTGAAACCAACGCTCTATTTCACCTCTCTGGAATAATTTACCCAGAGACAGCCCCTAATTGCTTTTGTGACAATATAACGATAAGTACGTTTATGCAAGTACGAGACTCTGGAAAACATAAAAAGAACATCTGAACACTTGACCCAAACAGTGATCTTTACTAATTCATATTTCAATTTCTACACACACACACGCTAAACAAACTACGTGTCTAATACTTTCTAATTTCTAATGACAGGGTGTACATGAGAACCACACCGTGTCTTGAAAAACCAAAAGCGAGGGTTGTACTCGCGTAAACTATCAGCCAAAAATACCAAACTAACGGTAACCTCTACCTCGACTACTAACACTAATCATGTCTTTTCTTCTTTTGCATGTGCTTGTTCTTTTTTGCTGACTCCGCACTCGATGGCCCGTCCCCTGCAATAGATCTGTAACACCCCGGATTTTTGAATAATCGAATTAAATAAAATAAAGAATAATTAATCTCAGATGTGAGAATTATGGGAATGGGATTGCACCATTGTGATCGTCTCAGAATTCTGGTTGAAATAGAGTCCGAGTTTGCGGGAAACGGGTAACGGATGAAGGAGTTATGGACGAACGAAGATTGGTGGCAAAAGAAAAACAAATGCACTGGCGCACTTGGGAAGTGCGCCAGTACATATTTGCAATGGCGCACCTGCCAAGTGCACCCAGGCCGAGGAAGTGAGCCTGCACAGCTTTCTGGTTCAGACTGACCCATATTGCTGAGTCCTTTCTGACTCCTTGCTGAGTCATTAGGGCTGACTTGTCACCCTATCATCATTGAATGGTTTTGATTAATCCTAAGATCATCCGATGGCTTAAATTAGTTCAAAACTCTATAAAAAGACCCATAGACTCAAACCTTAAATCAGAATTAAAACTGAAACTATGGCCGTCATGCTGTTGTCTTGAACCCTAGAGTAGCCGCCACCAAATTAAAGAGGAAGAACAGCAAATCAAATCAGAATTACTCAACCCTAACAGCGCCTCATCTTCAAAGGAGAGATAGTTCAACTCCAGAAATTAAAATTCAGAACTCAAGACTTCTTTTGAGTTGTGAGTTCGATAGTTTTAACAAAATAATTAGTAATTTAATTGGATTAAGATATAATGCGGATTGTATGAATGTGATATGAAGTATTGATTGCATGTTGTAATTATGTTGTAGGATTGTGATTGAAACCTCTATGACGTTATGTTGTGATGCTATCATTTATGATGTAAAGTTATGTTGCTATCATCCATGTTGTAATTTTATATACAATCAAATCATCATGTTTCCTATGCTAGTTGGTTATGTTGATTCATATGATAAATCATATGTAGGCAAGTTTAGATTTTGATTCAAACATGAACCATATACAACTTGGGTAGAATTATCTGTGACTTTACGTGGTTATGGCACCTAGTTTATGTGAAAATTTAATTGAAAGTTAGGCCATGACATGTGCTAAATTCTACATGGTACTTTACATGTTAGATACTAGTTTACACCATTGTTGCGATGTATAAATCACATATGTAAGTTTATGAGTTGGTTATGAATCATGTTATGCAAGTTTAGGGTTATTACCTATGCAAGCTTATTCCTTTAGATATAAATCTATGACAAACATGATTTATGCAAGTTTGTGGCCATTTTCTCATCAAGTTCACACCTTTAGATTTGGATCAATGACATATGATTGTTTATGCAAGTTCGTGGCCATTATCTCATTAAGTTCACACCTTTATATTTGGATCCATGACATATGTTGTTTATGCAAGTTGTAACTTTGGCCTATGCAAGTTGTACATGTAGAACATCATTCACATGTGCAAGTTCACCCCTATGTTAGATCTACTTTTAATTATGTGTATATTGTGATGTTTTCTTTTTATTCCATGAGTTAGACTATTCGAGTCTAACGTATATTTTACGTTAAACGAACAAACGTACAACGTGGGGTAAAGGGGATAATATTAAAAAGATTTAATTGGCATAAATGCCTTAAAAGGCATAAAATATAATTGTGGTGAAAATTGGTATGATTTTGTATAACATAAATGGATGGACATAATTGCGTCAATTATGGACATCGTTAAATTTGGAATTGATTGATAATTTGAATAGGGAAAGTAATTCAAATTTGGTGAATGATTAATTAGGAGTAATTAATCGTCTAAGACACGAGGTTAGGCTCTTTTGTGGTGTAAGACAGCCCGGACCCGCCTTGCAAATCCAGCTGCCACAAATGCCAGTCTAATGTGACAGGTCTTAGGCATAAATTAAATACGTAACAATTGTAAAGACACGAGGTTAGGCTCTTTTGTGGTGTAAGACTGCCCGGACCCGCCAGGCAAATCCATCTGCCACAAATGCCAGTCTAATGTGAGAGGTCTTTATGAGGTTACGTTCTTAATGAATTAAGAAACACTTAACCAGATAAACATGTAGTCGGACATGAGGGGGTTAAGTGGGTGCCTTGGGTGGAATTTGGAAATATGATTAGAAACACTTAACCAAGATTGAAACATGTAATTGAAACATGAATAAGAAGTGGGTTAAGTGGGATGTACTAGAGGGGAACAAGCTTAGGTGTATAGCTTGTGTCAAGTAATGGGGGCCCGTTTCAACCAGTAACCCATACGTATCTTTGTGGGCTCGACCCAAGTCGAGGACGGGACACGCATACTAGGCTTGACTGTAAGAGGCCAAACCGGGTTAGCGGTGACAAAGCATGTCCAATGGGTTCATATGCATGTCTGGACCCGGGCTGGTAGGTAAGACGTTGTTGCATCGTGTAGGTATAAGCTGTGCATTGTTGGTTGTATCGGGTTGCCACTTTGGGGAGTGATACACCCCACTATGGGGCCAGCACAGGTATCTACGAGTTAGGGAAACGATCGCTTGGTGGTAGTGGGTATGCCTAGTGGAGATAGGGGCAGGCAGCCCCTATGAAGGCAACTAGGGGTGCACGAAACTACCAATATCATTATTAAGTCTGTATTCGGGATCATCCTTAGGGTGACTAGTGGTGGTGCAGCATAGCAATTATCCTATATTGTTGGTGTAGCTTAGTAATCATCCTATAGTGGTTTAGGTGCGCTTAATGATATCGTTGTTCATCCTGTTTCCTTATTTTCTCTGCCATACTCAATGGTTCATGATCATTTCCTTATTTTCCAACTTATGCCTTAGCCTAGTTACTTTGTTAATTATATTGTTAAAGTTGTCGCACTCTCCAGACTTTATGTATGAACCCCTTTGTTTCCTCCTCTTTTCTCCCTTTTTCCCCCTAGGTGCTCAGGTTGGAACTAGCACCAGTGGAGCTTGATTTTGGACTGCTTTTAGAAGATTGCTTGGATCGTTGAATTAAAGTTCAGCTTCTCTTTTATTTATGGCAATTTTGATGTTAGGGATTATGTCTTTTAGTCTTTGTACTTTGTTTTATCAAGATGGATATGATGTACTTGACTTTGGTTTATGGTTTTGATGATGTAACCAAACATATTTAACTTCTGCTACAATAAATAAGGTTTTAAATTTTCAAGTACTACTTTATATTTGTCTTGTTGTGATTTTCTGTTCTATATTCACTTAAAATGCTCCATGGAAGTTAATGCATTCCCTTTGTGAGTGACATTAATGGACGTGGTGTGTTACTCGTGGTATTAGAGCTGAAGGTTACCCGAACAGATATGAATTTTGAAAAAGCATTTTTCAAAACATTTTTTTATAAATAATTACCTTCAAAAGTACGTTTTAAGGAAAGTATTTTCAAGAGAAAAGTATATTTTAGAAAGCATAACCCCAAGAGCCATATATCTTTACCTCGGTTCTTTTATATTGAATCTTTCCTTTTTCGTTTCAGCATGTCTGAAGCATTTGAGATACCATAGGGTGTTCATGTACACGGTTGGTTTCGTCAATATCTCGAGGCTAGGGCCGCCACCGCATTTCCAACAAATGCTCCTCCTCCTCCTCCTCCTCCTTGCGTCGATACTTTTGCTAAGATATGTAAGGACTTTAAAGCAATGGGTGGAAAACCTTTTCCCGGGACGGAGACATTTGTTGAAGCTCGTAACTGGATAAAGGAGGTGGGAGAATTGATTAGAATCTTTGAAGTGGATGATGAAAGAAAAGTCCAGCTCGCTGCCTGGCTAATGAAAGATGAGACGTCGTTTTGGTGGGAGGTCACTTAAGGGGGACGTCCAATCGATACATGGCCAGATTTTAGGCAGAGGTTTGAGGCGAAGTTTCTCTCGCGGGCTGAAGAGAATCTATACATGGAAAGGTTTTTAGCGCTGAAGCAAGGGAATCTATCGGTGAAAGAGTACGTCAAGAAATTCAACCAATTGGCAAGGTTTGGCTTGGACTTGGTGAATACTCCAGAAAAGAAGGCTCTAAGATTTGTTAAGGGTTTAAACGAGCCGCTTCATGGGTTAGCTATGACCCACATTCCCATGGGGGCTACCTTCGAGAGACTAGTTGACATGGCGCTCATGCATGAAGAGGAGAAGGGCGCCAATGCTAATAAGGCACCCGAGAAGAAAGGGGATCAAAAGAAGTCACAACAGAAATAACAGAACAAGAAAGGTGGCAAAGGCAATAATGCTAAGGGGAAGAAGAAATGCTTTAACTGTGGAACACCCGACCATCTAAGAAAAGATTGTAGGAAGAAAAAGAAGACAGGTTGTTTGCAATGTGGCAAGGCGGGACATCTTATTAAGGACTGCCCAAAGAAAGGGCAGAGGGTAGGGTCTACCTCGGGAGGACAGATGGAAGCTCTTATGGCACCAGGGCAGGCAAGGGGACAAGTTCAGGCTCTCGTGGTCCCACCACTGCAAGAACGAGGTAGAGCAATTTCCATCGAAAGTTTAGTTTTTCTGTTTGATCATCCTATCCGTACTTTATTCGATTATGGCGCATCACATTCGTCTATTTCTACATCATTTGTTGAAACACTGCACCATGATAATAGTCTAGTTATTGATCCCTTAATAGTCTCAAATCCTATAGGTGGTTCGGCTCATCTTTCTATGTTTTGTCGGGCTTTGAGAGTGTTTATCTTGGGCGTTGAGTTTGAGTGCAACGCTTTTGTTCTTGGCTTCATGGGCTACGGTTTATTTCTAGGTATGGATTGGCTAACTAGATATGGGGCCATCCTAGATTGTGAAAGAAGGGTAGTTAGATTGTTGACTCATTCTGGAAAGACCCTTGATATTTCTTGTGACCCTAGAGGTCCAGTAATGCTTAGCTACCTAGAATCCCTTGACGCATCCGATGATGATTTACATTCTGTTCCAATTGTCCGTGAATATGCTGATGTCTTCGATGAGGCGAGGGGTTTACTCCCAAAACATGAAATAGACTTCCGAATATATCTAGTAGATAATGCAAAGCCGGTTGCATTGCCAGTGCACCACATGGCTCCAAGAGAGAGGAGAGAACTCAGTAAGCAAGTGAAGGAATTGCTTAAGAAGGGGTTCATCAGACGTAGTATATCAGATTGGGGTGCTCCAGTAGTATTTGCCACGAAGGCAGATGGGTCCCTTAGACTTTGTGTGGACTGTAGAGAACTTAATAAGCTTACTAAGAAGAATAGACACCCATTGCCGAGGATTGACGATCTCTTCGATCAGTTAGTTCGCGCCTCAGTGTTTTCGCAGTTGGACATAGCCACTGGTTTCCATCAGTTGAGAGTGGTTCAGGACAGCATGGACAAGACTTCCTTTAGGACTTTGGATGGTTTCTTCGAGTGGCTTGTGATGGCCTTCGGTTTGACAAACGCCCCCGCATAATTTGTCGACTTGATTAGTAGGGTGTTTTGGGAGTACCTTAATAGATTCGTGGTGGTCTTTATGGAAGATATCTTGATCTTTTCTAAAAGCGAAGAAGAGCGTGCCCTACATCTTAGGGATGTGTTGGAGACTCTTCGAGCGCATAGCCTTAAAGCTAAATTTTCTAAATGTCACTTTTGGAGGATAGAAGTGCAATTTTTAGGGCACGTGGTTTCCAAAGAAGGGATAGCTGTGGCTCCCGCTAAGATAGTGGCCATCCAAGATTGGAAGGTTCCAAAAAATGCTACCGAGGTGAGCAGTTTCTTAGGGTTGGCTGGCTACTATAGGAAGTTCATCAAAGACTTCACAAAAATATCAGCCCTATTAACACGCTTGACGAAGAAGAATCTAGTTTTTACATGGGACGTAGATTGTGACGATGCGTTCCAACGTTTGAAGAGAGTTTTGACCACAGCCCCAGTCTTAGTGATGCCAGATGGGAGTGAGCCATTTACCGTTTATACTGATGCTTGTGGGACAGGACTAGGCGCAGTCTTAATGCAAGAGGGAAGGGTAATAGCCTATGGTGGAAGGCAGTTGAGAGTGCACGAAAGAAATTACCCTACACATGACCTAGAGTTGGCCTCTATTGTCTTCGCTCTTAAGTCTTGGCGTCATTATCTTCTTGGCTAAAAATTCGAATTATTCACTGTCCACAAATCGCGAAAATACTTATTCTCTCAGAAAGACTTGAACTTAAGGCAGCAAAGGTGGATGGAATTCATAGCATCCTACGACTTCGAGATAGCATATATCCCTAGCAAGGGTAACGTGGTGGCAGATGCCTTAAGTAGAAAAAGGTAATCCTTGAGTCCGTTGTTTGTTGAACGGCGAAGCTTAGAGTTTATCTCTACGTTTGACTTTACACTTTCCATTGACTTTGTACCTGGTTTTCTAGCATCCTTAGAGGTCAGACCTACACTTTTGGGATGGATTGGCGAGGCATAGCGAGACGACCCACAATTGGTTGAGTTAGTAGAGAAGCTCAAAAGAGGGGAGTCATCGAGCCATCTCCGTAGGTATACCCTAGATGATAAGGGTTGGTTACGTAGGGACGGTAGACTTTGAGTACCAAAAGACGAAGACCTAAGGAAGACCATTCTTGATGATGCCCATCGTTCGAAGATGACCATTTATCCCGGCGGGGACAAGATGTACATGGACATGTGACGAGTTTACTTTTGGGTCGGCATGAAGAAGGATGTGGCCGAGTATGTTGCTAGATGCTTGGTGTGCCAACAAGTAAAAGCAGAGCAAAAGAAGCCCGGTGGATTGCTACACCCATTGGAGGTCACACAATGGAAGTGGGAAAGTGTTTCGATGGACTTTGTTGACGGATTACCAAGATCGAGGAAGGGTAATACGGTGATTTGGGTCGTGGTAGACAGACTTACAAAGAGCACCCGTTTCATTCCCGTAAAAAGTAAGAGGACTGCTCCATGGTCAGCCTCCGTATACATTCGAGAAATAGTTCATTTGCACGGTGTTCCTTCTTGCATAGTGAGCGACCGCGATCCTATTTTCACTAGCGAATTTTGGAAGAGCTTGCAAGAGGCGGTAGGGACTCAGTTATGTTTGAGCACCGCATATCATCCTCAGAAGGACGGCCAGACCGAGAGGGTGAATCGTATTCTAGAAGACTTATTGAGGTTGTGTGTCTTAGATTTCGGAGATACATGGAAGGAACATCTTCCGTTGGTGAAGTTCGCATAAAATAACAGCTTTCAGTCTAACATTGGCATGGCACCGTTCGAGGCTCTTTATGGACGGCCGTGTCATTCGTCTACATGTTGGTGGGAGTCCACAAATAAGATCTTGCTTGGGTCCGATATGATTAGAGAGACTTCGGAAAAGATCAATTTGATTCGAAGGAGGATGAAGATAGCGCAGGATAGACCGAAATCTTATGCGGACAAGAGGAGGTCAGATCTCGAGTTTGATATTAAGGACATGGTCTTTGTCAAGGTGTCTCCATGACGTAACGTCGTTCTCTTTGGGACCGTTGGGAAGTTTGCACCAAGGTTCGTAGGGTCGTTTCCTATTAAGGAAAGGATTGGGCAGATGGCATATAGAGTGGAGTTGCCCGGGAGACTTAGTGGTGTACACGACATATTCCATGTATCACATTTGAGGAAGTGCTTGCACGAAACCGCGGAAGTGGTAGAGCCGAGCTTGCTTAGAGAGGTGGAGATCGAGCGTGACGCGACGATTCGACTAGCTCCTACGCGCATTCTTGGGTCGAAGATTAAGAAGTTGATGAATCGAGAGGTCAAACTAGTCAAAGTGCAATGGGGAGATGATGAGAGCAACGCTACTTGGGAGACGGAAGCGAAGACGCGTTCATTGTACCCTTTTCTTTTCGAGGGTATGTCTTTTAATTTCTCCTTTATCGCTTACCTTGTATTTATCTTATCTTTAGTTGTCCTCTCGCTAGTATCTTTGGCCTTTAGATAGGGTAGTCCTATGGTTGAAACATGTGTTTGAGACATGTTATGTATGATGGATGCATGTGGATGCAAGTGATTGCTAGTGGTTGCTCGTGGATGCATATACACACACTTTAGGCACTATATCGGCTCAGTCACTTCATGTTTCATATTACATATAAATGTGTGTACATATTTAAGTAATGGTTGTATAATGGTTGTACCATCATATGGATGTTGCATTTTGGTGAATGGTTGTGCACACATGTAGAAATAATATGTATCGATAAGGTTCTTTTGCATACATAATGGACGCATGGCACTATCATGGTTTGCATTTAGGAGGTCAACTGAATCAGTAGACCGCCTGATTTTACATTAGATAAGGAACATATACACACACTTCTTGCATATGTTCATACATCATTAGAAATTTTATAAGGACAATGGATGCCCGTGTTTGATGGTTGAGTAGATGGCTGTTTGGATGGTAGGATTTGCATTCTCCTTAACTTGGAGATTTCGGGGGCGAAATCCTTTAAGGAGGGGAGAATGTAACACCACGGATTTTTGAATAATCGAATTGACTAAAATAAAGAATAATTAATCTCAGACGTGAGAATTATGGGAATGGGGTTGCGCCATTGTGTTCGTCTTGGAATTATGGTTGAAATAGAGTTCGAGTTTGCGGGAAACGGGTACCCGATGAAGGAGTTATGGACGAACGAAAATTGGTGACAAAAGAAAAAAAATTAAAATAATTAAAATAAAATGCATTGGCGTACTTGGGAAGTGCGCCAGTACATATTTGCACTGGCGCACCTGCTAAGTGTGCCCAGGCCGAAGCAGTGAGCCTGCACAACTTTCTGGTTCATGCTGACCCATATTGCTGAGTCCTTTCTGACTCCTAGCCGAGTCATTAGAGCTGACTTATTACCCTATCATGATTGAATGGTTTTGATTAACCATAAGTTCAACCGACGTCTTAAATTAATTCAAAACTCAATAAAAAGACCTATAGACTCAAACCCTAAATCAGAATTAAAACTGAAACTATGGCCGTCATGCTGTTGTCTTGAAACCTAGAGCAGCCGCCACCAAATTAAAGAGGAAGAACAACAAATCAAATTAAAACTACTCAACCCTAACAGCGAATCTTCTTCAAAGGAGAGTTAATTCAACTCCAGAAATCAGAATTCAGAACACAAGACTTCTTTTCAGTTGTGAGTTCGATAGTTTTAACAAAATAATTAGTAATTTAATTGGATTAAGATATAAAGCGAATTGTATGGATGTGATATGAAGTATTGATTGCATGATGTAATTATGTTGTAGGGTTGTGATTGAAATCTCTATGACGTTATGTTGTGATGCTATCATTTATGATGTAAAGTTATGTTGCTATCATCAATGTTGTATTTTTATATACAATCAAATCGTCATGTTTCCTATGCTGGTTGGTTATGTTGATTCATATGATAAATCATATGTAGGTAAGTTTAGATTTTGATTCAAACATGAACCATATACAAGTTGGGTAGAATTATCTGTGACATTACGTGGTTATGGCACCTAGTTTATGTGAAAATTTAGTTAAAAGTTAGGCTATGACATGTGCTAAATTCTACATGGTACTTTACATGTTAGATACTAGTTTACACCATTGTTGCGATGTATAAATCACATATATAAGTTTATGAGTTGGTTGTGAATCACGTTATGCAAGTTTAGGGTTATTACCTATGCAAGTTTATTCCTTTAGATATAAATCTATGAAATACATGATTTATGCAAGTTTGTGGCCCATTTTCTCATCAAGTTCACACCTTTAGATTTGGTTCCATGACTTTTGATTGTTTATGCAAGTTTGTGGCCATTATCTCATCAAGTTTACACCTATAGATTTGGATCCATGACATATGTTGTTTATGCAAGTTGTAACTTTGGCCTATGCATGTTTTAGATGTAGAACATCATTCACATATGCAAGTTCACTCCTATGTTAGATCTATGTTTTAATTATGTGTATATTGTGATGCTTTCTTTTTATTCCATGAGTTAGACTATTCGAGTCTAACGTATATTTTACGTTAAACGAACAAACGTACAACGTTGGGTAAATGGGATAATATTTAAAAGATTTAATTGGCATAAATGCCTTAAAAGGCATAAAATATAATTGTGGTGAAAATTGATATGATTTTGCATACCATAAATGGATGGACATAATTGAGTCAATTATGGACATCGTTAAATTTGGAATTGATTGATAATTTGAATAGGGAAAGTAATTCAAATTTGGGGAATGATTAATTAGGAGTAATTAATCGTCTAAGACACGAGGTTAGGCTCTTTTGTGGTGTAAGACTGCCCGGACCCGCCCGGCAAATCCAGCTGCCACAAATGCCAGTCTAATGTGAGAGGTCTTAGGCATAAATTAAATATGTAACAATTGTAAAGACACGAGGTTAGGCTCTTTTGTAGTGTAAGACTGCCCGGACCCGCCCGGCAAATCCAGCTGCCACAAATGCCAGTCTAATGTGAGAGGTCTTAATGCGGTTACGGTCTTAATGAATTAAGAAACACTTAACCAGATAAACATGTAATGGGACATGCAGGGGTTAAGTGGGTGCCTTGGGTGGCATGTGGAATCTAGTGGGTGCCTTGGGTAGCATTTGGAAATACGATTAGAAACACTTAACCAAAATTGAAACATGAATAAGAAGTAGGTTAAGTGGGATGTACTAGAGGGGACCAAGCTTAGGTGGATAGCTTATGTCAAGTAATGGGGGCCAGTTTCAACCAGTAACCCATACGTATCTTTGTGGGCTCGACCTAAGTCAAGGACGGGACACGCATACTAGGCTTGACTGTAAGAGGCCAAACCAGGTTAGTGGTGGCAACACAAGTCCAACGTGCTCATTTGCGTGTGTGGACCCGAGCTGGTAGGTAAGATGTTGTTGCATCGTGTAGGTATAAGCCGTCCATTTTGGGTTGTATCGGGTAGCCACTTTGGGGGGTGATACACCCCACTATGGGGCCAACATGGGTATCTACGAGTTAGGGAGACGATTGCTTGGGGGTAGTGGGTACACCTTGTGCAGATAGGGGCAGGCGGCACCTATGAAGGCAGCTAGGGGTGCACGAATCTACCAATATCATTGTTAAGTCTGTAGGCGGGATCAACCTTAGGGTGACTAGTGGTGGTGCAGTATAGCAATTATCCTATAGTGTTGGTGTAGTTTAGTAATCATCATATAGTGGTTTAGGTGTGCTTAACGATATCGTTGTTCATCCTGTTTCCCTATTTTCTCTGCCATACTAAATGGTTCATGATCATTTCCTTATTTTCCTACATATGCCTAAGCCTAGTTACTTTGTTAATTATATTGTTAAAGTTATCGCACTCCCTAGACTTTATGTCTGACCTCCTTTGTTTCCTCCTCTTTTCTCCCTTTTCCCCCCTAGGTGCTCAGGTTGGAACTAGCACCAGTGGAGCTTGATTTTGGACTGCTTTTAGAAGATTGCTTGGATCGCTGAAGTAAAGTTCAGCTTCTCTTTTATTTATGGCTATTTTGATGTTGGGGATTATGTCTTTCAGTTTATGTACTTTGTTTTATCAAGATGGATATGATGCAATTGACTTTGGTTTATGGTTTGGATGATGTAACCAAACGTATTTAACTTCTGCTGCAATAAGTAAAGTTTTAACTTTTCAAGTACTGCTTTATATCTGTCTTGTTGTGATTTTCTGTTCTATATTCACTTAAAATGCTCCATGGAAGTAAATGCATTCCCTTTGTGAGTGACATTAATGAATGTGGGATGTTACAAGATCTCTTCCTGCCTGATCCACTCCGGCCCGCTCAGCCCTTCGGAGGAGTAGTTCATTAATGAGTAACCGAGAGTTGACGCTCCCTAGCACCGTCACCGCTGGAGATCTCTGTGATGTAGGTAATAATGGTGAGTGGCGGAGGTACGGGGGCATCCCCAGAAGGAAGGTCTACTACGGCCTCGCTCCTTTTTAGGATCTCCCTTCCTTCCCATTCACCTTTCTCCTTCGCTTCTCTAGCAGCCAATCGCTCGGCGATTTTCCGAGACTTGCGCGATATGGTTTCAGCAAACTTGGCCTCCTCAAGGGTCTCAGTGGCCCTCCGCTGGGCATCCTCGTCTTCCCTTTTCTTTCGGGATTCGGCAACGACATTCTCCGTCTCCTCCACCTGTTAGAGTTTATGCCCTAGAGGCAAACAGTTTGATGTGAATATTATTAATAATATTGTTAGTATTATAATTTATTTGGAATAAAATATTCTGTTGTTATACATTTACTGTGTATTATAAATATTAACACAATAGAAGTCCTTAGAATAATAATATAGAATTGTATAGTTCGAGTAAGAGTTGGATTTGAGATTATATGATATGTTAAGTATTATAATTCTTAAATGCCCCTAGTCAAGTTCTATTGTTTATATAGGACAACAATAAAACACTGAGACTTGCATGTTGATTTACTGTTGGTCACATCTCATTGATCATTAATATAAGTGATATTAATGTCAAGACATAAATACGTATTAGAGAATAGCGTATTGGGCTGACCCAACATGAGAATAACTACGTGGAATATAATTAATAGTATCATAAGTAATTTTCATAGTGACAGTGATGTAATGATCCTCAGACCTGAAATCATTATAATTTTATTCGAAGATATTTGTATTTCGATATCATCAAAAGTTACTAGTAAGAGAGTTGACGATAAAGGTGATTATTGGATACATCTCAAATCGAATAAGAATTGTGAATGATCTAGATGGAATTCAACCTTATAATATATATATATATATATGCATATATATATATATATATATATATATATAGCGACATCCATGGGCCTCTTGATTGAGTGAGACTATGAAATGCTTGGCCGTGCTCAAATATTGATTTGTTTTATATAGTCTACTCATCGATCAAGATAAACAGATTAAATTACAAAGAGGATGATACTTTCCATGCCTCCAGTTTAATCTTAGATATATTGGTTAAAAGGATTAAATTACATTGAGACAATAATCACAAAAAGTTTGTATCGAATCATTGATATTATTATAACATGGGTAAAATTGATGTATTACTAGATGCCGCTCACTGTTTATAATTTAAATATTGTTTAAATTATTTCCAACGTTATAATAAGCTATAGGGTCACACATATAAACATTGTATAGGGTGAGAGTCATTCGAAGTAAAAGGAAATCAAAAGGGTTTGAATATTTCTTCTATTTTAAATGTAGAACGGGTTAATAGGGTTTTGCTAAAAATCTCAAGTTATTATGTTATAAATGAAAAAGCGACCGACCCCTTTTTAATTGAGTCTTTCTAACCTAACCGAGATTCTGAAAGAAAACCGTAGAATTCCCAACTTTTGGCTAGTACCAAATCACCTTCTCTAGATCTCGTCTTACGTCTTCGAGAACAACATTTGTGGAACTCCAGTAGAGAAGTTTTGCTTCAAACGTTCGATTCGATTCAGCTCAGTCTAACCAACACTCAGATCTACGATTCGACTCAGAGCAGAAAGGTACACGGTTTCGATTCAGCATTGAATTCGATTGTTAAATAGGGTTGCTAGAAATTATATTTTTCGCTAGTTCAACTCGGTATCAGAGTTATTTACATCATATTGTAATAGTATGTATACCAGATTCAAACTAATAAGAGGAAACTATGAATCTGGTATACATACAATTACAATATGATGTAAATAGCTCTGATACCATTGAAAGGAAAACAAGTCAAACTTGTCTTTTTGCATCATGACTTTACTGCTGTTCTCTCTTTAGGAATTTTATTGCTGTTTTTCCACTGAAATAGTTTAGCGGTGAGCTTATAATTCCCCTTAACCCCTATTAAACAAAATTTAACACACAAGTCAATACATCAAATGTATTTGATATGTTTGCAATTGGTTTAGCACCTCAAATGTATATAGTGTTTAGGTAATAATTCAAGTACATTCATGTAGTATAAATTATCCATGTCATACATGGATATGCAATGGGACATGAATCATTAGACCAAACGTTATTACATGAGGCAATTCAAGATCAAGCTGTAAAATTTGCAAAATTGTTTTTGTTTCAATATCATCATATTGTACACATCTAAATCAATTATATATTTTCAGATTCATGTAAACCATAATCTCACTGCCCATATTCACAGTTAAGGTCCAATATCAAACTAATAAGAGGAAACTACGAATTTGGTATACATACTTTTACAATATGATGTAAATAGATCTGATACATACTAGCATTGAACTCGGTCACCGTCTCGGCCTGTTGAGTGGCTTCCTCTCGACCCTTAGTAGAGGCACTCTTCCGTCCACCGCCTCTCCTTCTTCATTAAGAATATCGACCATGCTAAGGGTAATCCCTATGCCAGAAAAGGTATCAAGTTGGTCGCCACCCTCTACGAACTGTGCTTCTGTAGGGCCAGGCCCGGTCTCAGTCACTCGGGGGAGCACAAGGGCAGTATCCGCTGTCGTCGCAAACTCAGGAGGAACTGCATAGCAAGGACACAATCTCTTTAGCATATAAATTCGACAATCACTCAGGGATGCAGGCTAATAGGAAATTACCTGTGGCAAGGGAGGTCGCGGGAAGAAAAGGAAGGGTGCTCGCGGTGGTAGGCAAGGTGAATCTGGCGCCCTCCAGTGCTGGGAACTCGGGATTGTACTCAGAAGAGGCTTGGACCAGAAGCCTTAGAACCACATACCATCGCAGATTCAGGAGCCAAAGGCTGACTGGAACTTCGTCCTGCAAATGTTTCAGCCATAACTATGCCCTCTACCAAGATGAATTTTCCCCTCTCCTTAGCAAGCCTAACCATCCTGTCATTCTCGGCATCCTCTCGAAAAAATTTCCTTTCCTCCTCTAGCTTCTCGCGTTCTTCTTCGTCCAGGAGAACACCCGCAAGCTGGCACTAATCCAAAGTGCTCACATCCACTCTGCACAAGTGCGCCTCATAGGGGACTAACCTCTCCAAAGTTCGGGCCAACTCGCGGAGGTAGTCTTCGACCCACGAAATGCCGTAAAATCTCGAAGCTTTAACATACATGTTGTTGATGCTCTCCTCGAAAGAGGACCTAATATGGAAATCTGCATCACTTAGCTGATCCCTTAACCGCGCTATCTCCCGCAAATGCTCGGCCTTTACGCCCTCAGCCGTTCTCAGCACATCTCTGTTGCTAGCCTCAGCATCCTCCTTCGCTTTTACTGCTGCCTCAAGACGCCTCTGTATATCAACCACCTTGGCATTCTCTGCCCGTAGTTTTTTATTCTCTTCCCTCAAAGCGCTAGTATAGTTCTGAAGCTCGCCTACCCTCGCATTGTCCATCTCTATGATGTCACATGCTCGCTTTAGATCAGCCTTGTCCTTTTGCAGAGCTGTAACATCAGTAGTAAGGTCCGCCACGGTGTTCCTGAAATTCGAGAGGGCATAAACCAACTCCCCGTTCAGCGTATCATAAGCCCGCGACATCTCAGCTGCAACGACAATGCCAGCCTTAAAAGGTTTTGTAGTACGAAGAAAAGAACTCATAGTGCGAGACACGTGCATACCTATCTTCTTGTTCAAAGATTCGACGGTAGTCTTCTCGGCAGCAAGATGCAAGTTCTTCTTTCTGACCAACTCCGAAAGACAAAGGGAGTATTTGTGGAACTCGTTCGTTTGATGGTAAGAGGCTTTCACGTGCATCCAAACCTCCCCGGATTCCCTGTCAGGAGCTGGACGGAGACCGGGAACGAACTTTAACTCGTCGACTTATAATAAACTCTTTATCTTTAATAAAAAAAACTCTTTATTTTATTATTAAGATAGAAAGAGTATTAAGGACGGGAGAATTCATAAATTTTCTTAAACTTAAAATGGGTTTTCATACATATTCGTGTAGAAAGAAGAATAGGTACACAGTGACGATGGAAATGGTGTTTTATGAAAGCCCTTTGCTCATCCGTGGATAGCTCCTGAACCTGACGATACGTCAAATCCGGTACCTCTTACTCAGCCTCCCTCTCCGGCATCGACTGGTCAAGATGTGTCTCCTCTTTCACGGTAGAGTGGACAAGTATCGGAGGGGCGATCGATGAGGGGGATGTTAGGGGCAAAGATCTAGAGCCACCCATGCTGGGTTGAGTATCACCCACTGGCACGTGAATAGAAGGAGGAGGCGTAGAAGATCGCCCAGGCCGATCCAGGTTTCGAGGTCCACTATCTTGTCTCGGTGGAGGTGGGGCACCGTACAAACTGGTGGATCTTCGGAACCTGTCAAAGGAAGAACTCTAGGGGTGCTAGCGGTCCCTGTGTACATAATCTCGTCCACCATGTCCTCCTTCCATGTCACCTACCAAAGAAACAAGCCAAAGTGTTAACCCCATTCTTAGAAAGCAGTTCAGAACTAAGAGGTGTTCACGAACGATAGCACACGACATAACAGATTTATGTCGTTTCTACGACATGAAACCTACAGTCATCCACACGACATGATTTTAAATTCGTTGGCATAAGTTGGATTCAAGTCGTTAATATGACATGAGCCTAAATCATGGCGTAAGCTTTCATGTTGTTAACTTCAAGTCGTGTTAACGACATTATTAAACCTATGCAAATGTCTGTATCATTTGTTACTTAATGGCGCTTCAATAAACCATGTCGGGTTAATCAAGTCATCCGCACCATTTAGGTCATTCACATACAGTTAAAAGACCAAGTCATCATTCCTTCATGTCACGACATGAGTCAAGGCATTAGGTCCTTCAACCATGTCGCAAGCAGGTCACGATATAAAGACCCGCTCCACAGAATAGTTGCCATGAACTGAAGACATTCGATCATCGTGCCGCAACCATCATGTCGCGAAAGACATCCGTGCCATTTGTGTAATACCCCGTATTTATAATAATATTAGTGTCCACAAATTAAAGAATATCTAATCTCAGATTTGAGAATTAAGGGAAACAGGTTGCGCCATTGTGTTCGTCTCGGAATTTTGGTTGAGATAGAGTCTGAGTTTGCTTGAATTGGACTTCATATGAAGAAGTTATGGCCATCGGAAGTTTTAGAAAATTCTAAACAGATTTCAGAAAATTCAAATTTCAGAGTCAGACGGGTTGGGCATGAAAATTCCCGCTAGGGCCAGGTCGACCGTATGGTCGACCTTGGGGTCGACCTACCCTGACCAGGGCGACCATACGGTCGACCTGAGGGTTGACCTCCCCCCCCCCCCCCCGGGGCAGATTTGATTAGTGACTTGTTAATGACTGTGTGCTGACTCATTAGTGTTTCTGATCTGCTCTGATTGGCTGGGATTAATTCTGGGTTGATTGGACGGCCTAAAATAATCCTAAACTCTATAAAAAGACATGTAGACTCAAACCTTAAAATCAAGTTAAAAATTAGATTCGTGGCCTCCATGTCGTCACCTTGCAACTCAGAATAGCCGCCACCAATTAAAGAGGAAGAAAGAAAATCAAATTCAATTCCATTAAACTCTAACAACGAATCTTCTTCAAAGGAAAGCTAATTCAACTTCAAAACTCAGAATTCAGAACTCAAGACATTCTTTGAGTTGTGAGCTCGATTTCTTTAATAAAATAATTAGCAATTTAACTGGATTAAGCTATGATGCGGATTATATGGTTATGTTGTGAATTATTGACCGCATGTTATCATCTATGTTGTAAAATTGTGATGTTATTATCTATGTTGTAAGTTCTATGATGTTATGTTGTGATGTTATCATCTATGTTGTAAAGTTATGATGCTATCATATATGTTGTAATTCTATGATTGGCTTATGTATAATCAAATCATCAGGTTCTTAATATGCTAGTTTGGTTATGTTGACTCATATGATAAATCATATGTATGTATGCAAGTTTAGGTGTTGATTTAGATGTGGATCATATGCAAGTTAGTAAAGATTATGTATAACCTTACATGTTTCATGGCATCAATTTTAGATCTAAAGTTAGGCTATGACATGTGTGAGTTATATGCTAAATTCTACATACTAGTTTACATGTTTAGATGTAAGTTTACACCATTTTTATGTGGCATTAATCACATATGCAAGTTTATATACATATATGAGGTTGGAATATGAATCATGTTATGTAAGTTTGTGGTTATTGCCTATGCAAGTCTACAAATTTAGATGTACATCTATGACATACATGATTTATGTAAGTTTGTGACTACTACCTAAACAAGTTTACACCTTTAGATTTAGATCTATGACATATGTAGTTTTATGCAAGTTGTAACTTTGGCCTATGCAAGTTTTATATGTAGAACCTCATTCACACATGCAAGTTCACCCCTATGTTTAGATCTAGTTTTATCTATATGTATGTTCTGATGCCTTCTCTTTATTCCATGAGTTAGACTATCCGAGTCTAACGCATATTTTACGTTAAACGAACGAACGTACAATGTGGGGCAATGGGATAGTATTAAAAGATTTAATTGGCCTAAATGCCTTAAAAGGCATTGAATCAATTTGTGATGAAAATTGGTATGATTTTACATACCATAAATAGATGGACATAATTGAGTCAATTATGGCCATAGTTAAATTTGGAATTGATTGATAATTTGAATAGGGAAATTAATTCAAATTGGGTAATGATTAATGAGGGGTAATTAATCGTCTAAGACACGAGGTTAGGCTCTATTGTGGTGTAAGATTGCCCGGACCCGCCCGGCAAATCCAGATGCCACAAATGCCAGTCTAATGTGAGAGGTCTTAGGCATAAATTAAATGCGTAACAGTTGTAAAGACACGAGGTTAGACTCGTTTGTGGTGTAAGACTGCCCGGACCCGCCCGACAAATCCAGCTGCCACAAATGCCAGTCTAATGTGAGAGGTCTTTATAAGGTTACGGTCTTAATGAATTAAGAAACACTTAACCAGATAAACATGTAGGGGGACATGAGGGGGTTAAGTGGGTGCCTTGTGTGGAATGTGGAATCTAGTGGGTGCCTTGGGCGGCATTGGAAATACGATTAAAAACACTTAACCAAATTTTGAAACATGTAAGTGAACATGAATAAGAAGAGGGTTAAGTGGAATGTACTAGAGGGGACCAAGCTTAGGTGGATAGCTTGTGTCAAGTAATGGGGCCCCGTTTCAACCAGTAACCCATACGTATCTTTGTGAGCTCGACCCAAGTCGAGGACAGGACACGCATAATGGTCTTGACTGTAAGAGGCCAAAATGGGTTAGCGGTGGCCAAGCAAGTCCAACGGGTTCATATGCGTGTGTGGACCCGGGCTGGTAGGTAAGACTTTGTTGCATTGTGTAGGTATAAGCCGTGCATTATTGGTGGTATCGGGTTGCCACTTTGGGGAGTGATACCCCTCACTGTGGGGCCAACACGGGCTTCTACGAGTTAGGGAGCCGATCGCAAGGAGGTAGTGGGTACACCAAGTGGAGATAGGGGCAGGCGGCACCAATGAAGGCAACTAGGGGTGACGAAACTACCATTATCATTATTATGTTTTGTAGGCGGGATCAACTTTAGGGTGACTAGTGGTGGTGCAGTATAGTAATTATCTTATAGTGGTTTAGGTGCACTTTAACGTTATCTTAGTTCAATCTTATTTCCATGTTTACTCTGCCATACTCAATGGTACATGATCATTTCCTTATTTTACAACTTATGCCATAGCCTAGTTACTTTGTTAATTATAGTGCTAAAGTTATCGCACTCACCAGACTTTATGTTTGACCCCCTTTGTTTCCACCTCTTTTCTTCCTTCCCCCCCCCCAGGTGCTCAGGTTGGAACTAGCACCAGTGGAGCTGGATTTTGGACAGCTGTATCGCTTGCTTTTAGAAGTTGCTTGGATCGCTGAAGTAAAAGTTCATCCTATCTTATTTATGGCTATTTTGTACTAGGGTTATGTCTTTCAATTTATGTACTCTGATTTAGTCAAGATGGATATTGTGTACTTTGACTTTGGTTTCTGATGATGTAATCAAACTTATGTGTTTACCACTGCAATGAATAAAGTTTTAAATTTTTATGTACTGCTTATATTTGTCTTGTTGTTAAGTTTCTGTTATACACTCACTTAAAACGCTCCATAGAAGTTAATGCATTCCCTTTGTGAGTGACATTATTGGACGTAGGGTGTTACACGTGGTATCAGAACTGAAGGTTACCAGAACATATAGGAATTTCGAAAAGCTATTTTTCAAAACCACTTTTATAAAGAAGTACCTTCAAAAGTATGTTTTAAGGAAAGTATTTTCTAGAGAAAAGCTTATTTTAGAAAGCATAACCACAAGAGCCATATATCTTCCCTTCTATACTTTTGTATTGAATCTTTCCTTTTTCGTTTCAGCATGTCTGGAGCATCTGAGATACCAGAGGGTGTTCATATACCTGGTTGGTTTCGCCAATATCTCGAGGCCAGGGCCGCTACCGCGGGTCCGGTCGACGTTCCTCCTTCTCCTCCAGCTCCAGTCATTCCTCCGCGTGGAGATACTTTCTCCAAGATATGTAAAGTCTTTCGTTCGATGGGTGGAAAATCTTTTAGCGGAACTGAAACGTTCATTGAAGCTAGAAATTTGTTGACTGAAGTGGATGATCTGTATGGCATTTTCGACTTGTACGACTGTAAGAAGGTCCAATTGGCTGCTTGGTTGATGAAAGACGAAGCTTTGTTTTGGTGGGAATTCACTAATGGAGAGCGTCCAGTTGATACATGGCCAGACTTCAGGCGGAGGTTTGAGGCGAAGTTTCTCTCATGGGTTGAAGAGAATCTATACATAGAAAGATTTTTGGCATTGAAGCAAGGGAATCAATCAGTGAAAGAATATGTCAACAAGTTCAATTAGTTCGCGAGATTTTGCTTGGACATGGTGAATACACCAGAAAAGAAGGCCCTAAGATTTGTTAAGGGTTTGAACGAGCTGCTTCATGGGCTATCTATGACCCACATCCCTATGGGGGATACCTTTGAGAGACTAGTTGATATGGCGCTTATGCATGAAGATGAGAAGGGCGCCATTGCTAATAAGGAACCCGAGAAGAAAGGGGAGCAAAAGAAACTACAACAGCAACAACAGAACAAGAAAGGTGGTAAGGGCAACAACACTAAGGGAAAGAAAAGATGCTTTAACTGTGGGACACCCGGCCATCTAAGCAAAGATTGTAGGAAGAAACAGAAGACTGGTTGTTTCCACTGTGGCAAAGCAGGACATCTGATTAAGGACTGCCCAAAGAAAAGGCAGAGGGCAGGTTCTACCTCGGGAGGACAGGTGCAGGCTCTTATGGCACCAGGGCAGGCAAAGGGACAAGTTAAGGCTCTCTTGGTCCCACCGCTACAAGAACGAGGTAGAACGATTTCCGTTGAAAGTTTAGTTTTTCTGTTTGATCATCCTGTCCGTACTTTATTCGATTTTGGCGCATCACATTCGTTTATCTCTACATCATTAGTTGAAACACTGCAGCTAGATACTAGTCTTGTTACGGATCCCTTAGTAGTCTCAAATCCTACTGGTGGTTCGGCTCATCTATCTACGGTTTGTTCGGGATTTGAGAGTGTTTATCTTGGGCGTTGGGTTTGAATGCAACGCCTTTGTTCTTGGCTTCATGGGCTATGGCTTGATTCTAGGTATGGATTGGCTAACTAAATATGGGGCCATCCAAGATTGTGAAAGAAGGGTAGTTAGATTGTTGACTCGTTGTGGATGGACCCTTGATATTTCTTGTGACCCTAGAGGTCCAGCATTGCTTAGCTACCTAGAATTCCTTGACGCGTCCGATGATGATTTACATTCTGTTCGTATAGTCCGTGAATATGTTGATGTCTTTGATGAGGTGAGGGGTTTACCCCCAAAACGTGAGATAGACTTTCGAATATATGTAGTAGATAATGCAAAGCCAGTTGCATTTCCAATGCGCCATATGGCACCAAGAGAGACAAGAGAACTCAGTAAGCAAGTAAAAGAATTGCTTGAGAAGGGGTTCATCAGACGTAGTGTATCGGAGTGGGGTGCTCCAGTAGTATTTGGCACGATGGCAGATGGGTCCCTTAGACTTTGTGTGGAATATAGAGAAATTAATAAGCTTACTAAGAAGAATAGACACCCACTGCCGAGGATTGACGATCTCTTCGATCAGTTAGTTGGTGCCTCAGTGTTTTCACAGTTGGACTTAGCCACAGGTTTCCATCATTTTAGAGTGGCTGAGGATAGCATAGACAAGACTTCCTTTAGGACTCCAGACAGTTTCTTCGAGTGGCTTGTGATGCCCTTCGGTTTGACAACCGCCCCCCCCCCCCCCCCCGCATACTTTGTTGACTTGATGAGTAGGGTGTTTAGGGAGTACCTTAATAAATTTGTGGTAGTCTTTGTGGACGACATCTTGATCTTTTCTAAGAGCGAGTAAGAACATGCCCTGCATCTTAGGGAAGTATTGGAGACTCTTCGAGGGCATAACCTTAAAGCTAAATTTCCTAAATGTCATTTTTGGAGAAAGGAAGAGTGATTCTTAGGTCACATGATTTCCAAAAAAGGGATAGTTGTGGATCCCGCGAAGGTAGCGGCCATCCAAGATTGGAAGGTCCCTAAAAATGCCACCGAGGTGAGGTGTTTCTTAGGGTTGGCTGGCTACTACTGGAAGTTTATCAAAGACTTCGCAAAAATATCAGCCCGATTAATACGCTTGACGAAGAAGAACCTAGTTTTCACATGGGACATAGATTGTGGTGATGCGTTCCAACGTTTAAAGAGAGCTTTGACCATAGCCCCAGTCTTAGTTTTGCCATATGGGGGTAAGCCATTTACCGTTTATACCGATGCTTAGGGGATAGGACTAGGCGCAGCCTTAATGCAAGAGGGAAGGGTAATAGCCTATGGTGGAAGGCAGTTGAGAGTGCATGAGAGAAATTACCCTACACATGCCCTATAGTTGGCCGCTATTGTTTTTGCGCTTAAGTCTTGGCGCCATTATCTTCTTGGCAAGAAATTCGAATTATTCACTGACCACAAATCGCTAAAATACTTGTTCTCTCAGAAGGACTTGAACTTAAAGCAGCAAAGGTGGATGGAATTCTTAGCATCCTACGATTTCGAGATAGCGCATACCCCTGGTAAGGGTAATGTGGTGGCAGACGCCATAAGTAGGAAAAGGTTGTCCTTGAGTCCGTTGTTTGTTGAGCAACGAAGCTTAGAGTTCATCTCTACATTTGACTTTAGACCTTCCATTGACTTTGTTCCCGGTTTGCTATCATCCTTAGAGGTCAGACCTACGCTTTTGGGACGGATTGGTGAGGCACAGCAAGATGACCCACAGTTGGTTGAGTTAGTAGAAAAGCTCAAAAGGGGGGAGTCATCGAGCCATCTCAGTAGATATACCCAAAATGATAAGGGTTGGTTGCGTAGGGATGGTAGGCTTTGTGTACCACAAGACGAGGACTTGAGGAAGACCATTCTTGATGATGCACATCATTCGACGATGACCATTCATCCCGGTGGGGAAAAGATGTTCATGGACATGAGACAAGTTTACTTTTAGGCCGGTATGAAGAAAGATGTGGCCGAGTTTGTCACTAGATGTTTGGTGTGCCAACAAGTAATAGCAGAGCAAAAGAAACCCGGTGGTTTGCTTCACCCATTGGAGGTCCCACAATGGAAGTGGGACAGTGTCTCGATGGACTTTGTTGACGAGTTACCAAGATCGAGGAAGGGTAATACCGGGATTTGGGTCGTGGTAGACAGACTTACTAAGAGCGCCCATTTCATTCCCGTGAAGAGTAAGAGGACTGCTCCATGTTTAGCCTCTGTATACATTCGAGAGATAGTTCGTTTGCACGGTGTTCTTTCTAGCATAGTGAGCGACCGCGATCCTATCTTTACTAGCGAATTTTGGAAAATCTTGCAAGAGGCGGTAGGGAATCAGTTATGTTTGAGCACCGCATATCTTCCTCAGACGAACGGCCAGACCGAGAGGGTGAATCGTATTCTAGAGGACCTATTGAGGTTGTGTGTCTTAGACTTCGGAGGTACATGGGAGGAACATCTTCCGTTGGAGGAGTTCGCATATAATAATAGCTTTCAGTCTAGCGTTGGCATGGCACCGTTCGAGGCTCCGTATGTACGGCCGTGTCGTTCGCCTACATGTTGTTGGGAATCTACAGATAAGATCTTGCTTGGGCCCGATATGATTACAGAGACTTCGGAAAAGATCGATTTGATTCAAAGGAGGATGAAGACGGCGCAGGATAGGCAGAAATCTTATGCGGACAAGAGGAGGATAGATCTTGAGTTTGATATTTGGGACATGGTCTTTGTTAAGGTGTCTCCATTACGGAATGTCGTTCGCTTTGGGTCCTTTGGGAAGTTAGCACCAAGGTTCGTAGGGTCATTTCCTATTAAGGAAAGGATTGGGAAGATGGCGTATAGAGTGGAGTTGCCCGAGAGTCTTAGTGGTGTACACGATGTGTTCCATGTATCACATTTGAGGAAGTGCTTGCATGAGACCGCGGAAGTGGTAGAGCCGAGCTTGCTTAGAGAGGTGGAGATAGAGCATGATGCGATGATTCGACGAGCTCCTACATGCATTCTTGGGTTGGAGATTAAGAAGTTGAGGAATCGAGAGGTCAAGCTAGTCAAAGTGCAATGGGGAGATGACGAGAGCAACGCTACTTGGGAGACGGAAGAGAATATGCGTTCATTGTACCCTTTTCTTTTTGAGGGTATGTCTTTTAATTTCTCCTTTATCGCTTAGCTTGTACTTATCTTATCTTTAGTATGTCCTCTCGCTAGTATCTTTGACCTTTAAATAGGGTAGTCCTACGGTAGAAACATGTGTTTGAGATATGTTATGTATGATGGATGCATGTGGATGCAAGTGTTTGCCAGTGATTGCTCGTGGATGCATATACGCACACTTTAGGCACTAGATCGGCTGAATCACTTCATATTGCATATTGCATATAAATGTGTGTGCATACTTAAGTTAATGGCTGTATAAGGCTTGTGTCAAGTAATGGGGGCCCATTTCAACCAGTAACCTATATGTATCTTTGTGAGCTTGACCCAAGTCGAGGATGGGACACACATAATGGGCTTGACTGTAAGAGGCCAAACAAGGTTAGCGGTGGAAACGCAAGTCCAACGGGTTCATATGCGTGTGTGGACCCGGGCTGGTAGGTAAGACGTTGTCGCATCGTGTAGGTATAAGCCGTGCATTATTGGTTGTATCGGGTTGCCACTTTGGGGAGTGACACACCCCGTTGTGGGGCCAGCACGGGTATCTACGAGTTAGGGAGCCGATCGCATGGGGTAGTGGGTACACCTAGTGTAGATAGGGGTAGGCGGTACCTATGAAGGCAACTAGGGGTGCACGAAACTACCATTATCATTATTAAGTTTTGTAGGCGGGATCAACATTAGGGTGACTAGTGGTGGTGCAGTATAGTAATTATCTTACAGTGGTTTAGGTGCGCTGTAACGTTATCTTAGTTCAATCTTATTTCCTTGTTTACTCTGTCATACTCAATTGTACACCGTCATTTCCTTATTTTCCAACTTATGCCTTAGCCTAGTTATTTTGGTAATTATATTGTTAAAGTTATCGCACTCGCCAGACTTTATGTCTGACCCCCTTTGTTTCCACCTCTTTTATTGCTCCCCCACCCCCCCTCCCCCCCAACCCAAGGTGCTCAGGTTGGAACTAGCATCAGTGGAGCTTTATTTTGGACAGCTGTATCGCTTGCTTTTAGATGTTGCTTGGACCGCTGAAGTAAAAGTTCAGCCTATCTTATTTATGGCTATTTTGTACTGGGGTAATGTCTTTCAATTTATGTACTCTGATTTAGTCAAGATGGATATTGTGTACTTTGACTTTGGTTTTTGATGATGTAATCAAACTTATGTGTTTACCGCTGCAATGAATAAAGTTTTTAATTTTTGAATACTGTTTATATATGTCTTGTTGTTAAGTTTCTGTTATATACTCACTTAAAACGCTCCATAGAAGTTAGTGCATTCCCTTTGTGAGTGAAATTAATGGACGTGGGGTGTTACAATTTGTCTCATTAGGAAGCTCATGTCGTTGTAAGTAAGTTATAACCAGCTGTAAAGTTCGGAATGCCAGCTGTCGACCTCATGTTGTCCCATACACAACATGTCGTTCTACAGTCAAGCCATTACCTCCAAACCCAAGTCGTTCAACTGAAATATACTAATGAGGCAACTTGCTATCAACAGGTTCACTTGCTTTCTTTGTTAAGTTATGCACAATAATTAGGCTGTGTAGCTTGGCAGACAACAAAGAATTGATGGTATCCTGAGACCCATGTGATATGACGTGGCCACATTTTATAATGCAAGCCATTCCCATCCATACCACTCAGGGAAATCATAAAGCAAATAACTCATATCGTGGACACGTGATAACAACTGTCAATAGCTGTTAGAAAGGAGGCGATGGCTATTAAAGAATAAAGCATGTCGCATTCTAGCATGTCGTGCACTACCCAATTTCAACCATGTCTCTCCTCACTTTTTTGGATAAAGTCATACCCATTATTCAAGTCGCGGTGCATATATATGCTAGGACAAAAGCAAATGAGGTGGGAGCATTACCATACACGTGGCAGGTATGCAAAGACATGTTGTTTCCATATTAAAATCAAGCTGCTCACAATATTTGGGAGCATGTCGTGCTCCATTTAGGAAAGGAAAGTCCCTGATCCATGCATGTCGTAAGCAGTGCATGCGTATGTCAGGTTTCCCGATTGGTTTGTTAGATTATCGCACTTGAATAAGATAGCAGACCGCATGCCATTGGATCCAATCACAACGTTAAAGAGTGCATCGCCTCCTTGAGATCCCACCGTGGGGCCACGCTCGCATCTCCTACCTCTTCTCACACTCTTTCAAAGTTGAGATTCTTGCATTAAAGCTCTAAACCGCATTCTTCTCCGAAATTATGGCCATGTCTAAGAAGACCACTAGCAAAACTGTGATAGAAGTCGATGATGTTGCTAATGAAGAGACACCACTTACTGACCATTTTTCTCGATAAGTGGAGCTGGCGTGACTAGAAATGAACTAAATGCCGCTATTGCCAACGTGAACCTCCGAATTGAAACTTCAAATAACGCTTTGATGGATGCTAATGATGCTCTAATGGAAAAAATGAACGCTCTTCTAAATGCTCAACCAATTCAAGCCCCTCCAAAAGTGCATGTGGATCTGAAGGAGAATGATAAATCACCCGCTTCCGATCATAACCGCAATGACAATATGTAGGACAATTATGATTGGACAAGTGGCAAAGACGAAGTTAACATAGAAGAATTGAGATCAAAAGGTAAGAACCATTCCGAAGTGAATGCTCGAAAAGCCGCCAATCCTATCACGGGGGCCCCTCTTCATCGAAAAGGAAAAGGGTCTAAGCTCTCTAATCGGGATCATATGCCTAGACGAACATTTGGTAAAGAGCTCAGCTTCACAGAGTGCCATTACACCGAATAATACATTTCGGACATGATAGAACAAGCCATGAAAAAGAATCAAGCTAGCAAGGACGACGAAAGAGAATGGGACTTCTCTCCCGATAGGATTCCATTCACAGAAAGAATCCTTGTAGCAGAATGTCCGAAGAAGTTCAATCCTCCGACTCTGCCTACGTACAACGGTCTCGTTGATCCAAACTACTTCCTATTCAAATATGAATGGCATATGAGTGCGACTAAAGCAACAGATGAGATGAGATGAACATACTTTCCTCTCTACTTAGAAGGTGCCGCATAACTATGGTTGACAAAGCTGCCGCCCAAGTCTATCGATTGATTCTCTGACCTCACCAAAAAGTTCAAGGAGTAGTTCTGTCTGTACGCTACTAAAGCCAAGGATGCTATAACACTTTCAACGATGAAACAAAATCCAGGGGAAATTGTCATAGCCTTCCTCAGTTGATTCAATGTTGCCTTGTCTGAAGTAAGGAATCCAGGGCCATGCATGATTCTCATGGCTTTACTCGACGCTATAGACAAAACAAGTGAATTCGGAAGATGGACAAAGATGAAGGAACCAAATACACTTGAAAAGTTCTATAAGAAAACAGAAGAATACATGAGAGTGGACGACAATCCTATACCTCTTCAAACCATCGGTGGTAACCAATTTCTTGAGGCTCCCAAAAGTACTGCTCCAAAGTGCGATCAAAAGAATACTCCGGGGAAGAAGCGAGCAACAGCGGAAACGACAACAAATCCAATAAAAAGTTTCGCCTTCTTGACTCGTTTGAATTAACTCCTCTGAATAACACTCTAGAGAACATCTACCTTGCCACAAAGGACCTAGAAGATTACCCAGAACCTCAGCTAATAAAAATGAATGACCATCTGACTAAATCCGGGAAGTTCTGTCGGTATCATAATCAGCCGGGCCACAACACCAACGAATGTAGGCACCTGAAATCATTAATTGAAAATTTGATTAGGAAGAACAATCTGCAACAATTTGTAAAGAACTCCCAAGATGCAAATCCTTCTGCAGCTCCCCAGGGGCAAGGGGCATCAAATGATCAGTCCGGTCCAAACAACGTAGCTTCTGTTCAGATCACCCCAAGGCAGATAATCAACTGATGACCATTGATGATGATCTAATATCTAAAACTCATAATAAGCGATCACTATCGCCTCTTTACATTACTTTACTCTGTACTATATTTTACTTTCTTATAAAAAGTCTATAATGGTTCACGTGCATTGTACAGAACAAAAGTACTATGAATGAAATGTTGCCTGCTTGTGTAGATCTCTGACTTGTGAAATGTAAATGAAAAATTTGCTAAAAGACGATTTTCTCATTGCAGGCTATTCCATAAGCATTTTCTTCCTTAGGATCCGACGAAATGAGGCAATTCCAATAATACCAACTCAACGGTTGATCAAGGAAGTTCCAATGTATCAAACGACAAATAGAGCAACAAGATGTCACGGATCCAAAACCTCATCCCCCAAAGGTTGCGGGAATCCGTAGGCGCGAAATGAAGCGCGGGAGCTTGCTAAAGCAAGACGAAGCGTGGGAGTTCATAAGCGCGGAGCGATGCAGCCATAACCCAGTAGTTTGCGGGAATCCGTAGGTGCGAAACGAAGTGCGGGAGCTTGCTTAAGCAAGACAAAGCATGGGAGTTCGTAAGCGCGGAGCTGTGCAGCCTTAACCCAATGGTTTGTGGGAATCCGTAGGAGCGAAAAGAAGCGCGGGAGCTTGCTAAAGCAAGACGAAGCATTGGAGTTCATCAGGGCGGAGCGATGCAGCCTTAACCCAATGGTTCGCGGGAATCCATAGGCGCGAAACGAGCACGGGTGCTTGCTAAAGCAAGACAAAGCTGGGAGTTCGTAAGCGCGGAGCGATGTAGCCTTAACCCAATGGTTCGCGAGAATCCGTAGGCGCGAAACGAAGCGAGGGAGCTTGCTAAAGCAAGACGAAGCGCGGGAGTTCGTAAGCGCTAAGCAATGTAGCCTTAACCCAATGGTTCGCTGGAATCCGTAGGCGCGAAACGAAGCGTGGGAGCTTGCTAATGCAAGATGAAGCGTGGGTGTTCATAAGCGCGGAGGGATGCAGCCTTAACCCAATGTTTCGCGGGAATCCGTAGGCGCGAAACGAAGCGCGGGAGCTTTCTAAAGCAAGACGACGTGTGGGAGTTCGTAAGCGCGGAGCGATGCAGCCTTAACCCAATGGTTCGCGGGAATCCGTAGGCACAAACCGAAGCGCGGGAGCTTGCTAAAGCAAGACGAAGCATGGGAGTCTGTAAGCGCGGAGCAATGCAACCCTCACCCAAACCTCGCGAAAGTTCGCACTGCGAAACGATGCGACAACCAAAAATCCCTTTCCATAGAGAAAGCGACTTCTCCATGGAAATCGATTAGGGCTAATAGTTCAAGTTTACAAGCTTAATTTGGGTTCGATTATGGCAAGTGCGATTTCAAGTTCAATTAGGGCTTCGGTGTTTCAATTAGGTCTTCAATTGGGTTCGTCTGGGTCTCAAATTTCAGTTAGGGATTCGATTTAATCTACTGCTTAAGGTATCACTCAATGTATGTTTCAAGTATTTCCTAATTTGATTGTTGTGTTGCCTAATTCACAGATTTACTTGTGTATTCAGGCGTAATCATATTCCTGATTTTATTATTATGTTTATTTTTGTAACAAACTTATGTTGAGCACTGCATATATGATATTATTCTGTTTTTTTGCCTTATAGTCATGCCTAAATAAAATTTGTGTATGTTATTTGTGTGTAAATTAGTGTTGAACGTGGAAAAAATATGGGCAGAACTTCATAAGTTCAGATGGCGGCATGTTATTTGTGTGTAAATTTAGGCTTCGATTACCAAAGAATACATGCATGTCCAAATGACTGCATGCTATATATTGGGCAAAAAATGAAAAGGAAAATAAGTGCAAAACTTGTGGTGTTTCAAGGAAAATAACTGCATGCTATTTAAGTAAGAAAATGTTATTTCTGCCTATATCACATGTTAGTGAAGTGGCTGTTTTATTTTATAATGCGGTTGGTTTACTTTATTTTGTAATTATTTCAATCGAACGCTAATTTCTCTATTTTGTGTAGGATGGAGGAAAATCTTAGGTTCCATCACAAGGGAAAATTTGGGAAGAATGGATATTTTGGTGGAGATAAGGCTATTGTCAAGGATGTTGATCTGGATAGGTTTTCGTACACAGTACTGATGGAGTTTGTCAAAGAAGAGCTAGAGTACACCGAAATTTGAGGAATATATGCATGGTAAGGTCCAATGAGTGGGTGGAAATTGGTGGCCGATGATGTAGAGTTGTTGTTTATGATGCAAATAAAAAATAATGGTGATTACATTGATTTCTATGTCGACACTGTCGTCGAGGATAGTACCGAGCCAATTAAACAAATGCAGCCACATGTCATCGTACGCCCGAGGAAGAATCTGTATCAAGGTATAAACATGTCTTCTTATTTGTACTATTTTGATGAAGTTGGTCATTTTGTTGAATATGTTTTTCGTTTAGGACTTGTTTGATTTTTAGTGCACTTAGTAGAATAAAAAAGAACTTGTATGTTGCAGCTGCGAAATCACAGAAACGGCCGTTTGTCGCCTCTCATCATCTACAACAGGTAGCAAAAAAGAAGTAGCAGACCAATCAAGTCTTTACTCCTAGAAAGTTGACACGGCTAAACAATTCCCAAATGATCAGCGAAGCTGCTGTGAGTCCACCTATCAA
The DNA here is from genome assembly GCA_030737875.1 of Allium sativum. Classification (NCBI taxonomy): domain Eukaryota; kingdom Viridiplantae; phylum Streptophyta; class Magnoliopsida; order Asparagales; family Amaryllidaceae; genus Allium; species Allium sativum. The sequence goes on along the minus strand of JASFAX010000038.1, from coordinate 4,088,813 downwards.
CAACAAGCAGACCAATCAAGTCTTTACTCCTAGAAAGTCTGCATGGCTAAATAATCCAGTGACGAACAATCCAGAAGTGATAAGCAAAACCGCTGCGAGTCCACGTATGAAGAAGAAAAAGGATGTCAGTAAGAAGTCAACTAGATTCAGTAGTTCGATGAAGTTACCCGAGAAGGAAAATCCAACTGAAGTCAGCGATGCAACTTTGAATACCAACTCAGTAGGTGTCAAGAGTAAATTGGATTTCAATACTCCACGTGATGAAGAGGAAAATATAAATGAAAATGAGTTTCTGGTAAGAAGACTACAACCTGATCTTCTAATATGCGATCTACATAATTTGCTAATATATACAATAATGTCTTATTTAATTACTTTCAGAATGATGATCTATCACCTCCGCCACCTCCACCACATACAGAGTACAAAATGGAGAGAGACAAAAATGTCTCACAAAAGAATAAAGTTTTTGAAAAACTTGGGTTGCCTAAATTAGTTTCTGGAATGAGAAATTAATTTGAAAAAAATAAAGCAAAATCAAAGATGCTTGATGAGGAAAGCGAAGATTATGTTCCAGAATTTGAAGATGATAGTTCAAAAAATCAGGCAAAGGTGCGTGATAACTAAATAATTAATTTTATGTTGGTAATCATAGACTAGCTTCAATTTATTTTTTAGTTTATTGTTTTTGTGTGCGTATTTTAGAGAACCAAAAAAGATAGGGTTACAAAGCCTCAGTCTGGACCAACAACTCATTCACGAGCCAATCGAATCTGCAGCCGATAATAATGCAACTCCTAAGGCAAGGGAAATACTAGTTCGTACGCAATCTGGTCGTCCACCATGTAGCGTTAAGTTACCACACAATGAAGGGATAGGAACAATGGCGGCTTATTTGGCTATGCGAGAACGGCAGAAGATTAACAGTAGTGGAAGTGGAAGTGTAAGGAATAAGGCTGTTGTCGGAAATTTCTCGACAAATATTGAAAACGAAGAAGATGAAGTAGCAGAAGATGAAGGTATTATTTGATTGAGTTCTAATTTTAATAGTTTAAGTTCTCATTTATGTTTTGCCTAGCCTTCTCATTACTATTGTATGTACTTTGTAACAGTAGTCGGAGCTCGCAGAAGGCTCAGGGGAAAAACAAAGATGGATAAAGTTCATTCAAGGCCATATGACAAAAGAGTTGTAATCCAAATGAATGATCGGGGCCAACCTATTTCAGACGATGACCAAGTAATGACTGAACAGAGTTATTTTTCAGGAACACTGAAGAGGAGTGTTCCACTTACTTACAAGTTTTTGTTTGATGTTCCTGCAAGTTTGAAAGACACGCTGTGGAGCTATGTGAAGGCAATTTGCAAACTTAGCTAAATTTTACTTAAATATAATAAATTTGTCACAAAAGTAGCATGACTGTTCTTTTTAATGTTTGATTTGTATTTAAGCAACGGTATATTATTCCGAATGAATGTGAATATTGGGCTTTGAGGTCAATTCGTGACGCTTGTGGGGGGGGGGGTATAAGAGTCGTATTAAAAAGGCACACTATACGGGTTATAAAACTGATGAAGAGAGGCTTGAAAATAGGCCGGATGAAATTCCACTTCAGGATTTCAAAGTACTCTTGCAGTTTTGGGGAGATGAAAAAGTTCAGGTATAATTTTAAGTTTTATCACAGTTTTTTTTTCTTTTTATTCATTCAAATCAGTCAGATAAACATATTTATTTCATGTTGTTTTGTAGTCTAGGGCCTTTGCAAACTCTGCAAATCGGAAATCGTATACTGACACGCACACTGATGGTCCAAAACTTTTTCCCAAATTCGACATAAAATTGTATGTATTTTGCTTATTTAACTCGAATATTGCAGTATCCTGTTTTAACTCGAATGCAGTATCCTTGTTTAACTTGTGAATAAACTACATATCCTTGTTTAACTTGTTTAGCAATATTAGTGATATAGGTTCTGGAACAATTGGTTTGATATCCTTTTACTATCAAATGTTTTTTAATTTGTATCAGGCTAAGGAATATGATGGAGAACTTTACGTTAAAACTCGCAAGCGGAAAGAAGGAAAGATGTACAAGACTGATGCTTCAGTAATGAACAACAGAATTGTAAGAATATTATTTTCTCCTCAATCAGGTGTAAAAAACAATGCTTCATTTTGCACATGATCATCATTATTGTAGAATTAGATCTTGTTTTGTTGAAACCGATAGCACGATCGATCATAGCAATGGGTGTGATCTTTTACGTTGGGTTTCAGTGTGTGTATGCCGCAATTTTTGTTTAAAAATTGTTAATTTTATTTAATGTCACATTTTAAAACTGCTTTATTTTGCAGGAGAAGATTGAAAAAGCAATTGGTGAAGGAAGCAATGATGAAGTTGTTCATGAACTTGTTTCTGATGGAAAGTCGCACAGTCCATCATGGCTTATAGGACGACACACTAAGTCTCCAAAAGTTTCAAAAGTTGCTCCAACAGCTGGCACATACATACAGAAGCTGGCAACGAAGATAAGGCAAGATATAGCCGATGAAGTCGAAGCAAAGGTGAACAAGATGGTCCAAAGTGAATTTGATGCAAAGGTGGACGAAACAGTTCATGAGAACTTGACAAGGATGCTAAGAAATTGGGAGAAGCAAACCCGCACATGCACATTGATATTGGGGATTTTTGTGCGACAGTTCGCAGTGAAGGCACTGAAACTGAAAGTAGTGAACGCAGTGGAGGCTCGCGCTCTTAGTCATGATATTGGGGATTATTGTGTGCAACTGCAGTGAACATGAATTGATATTTAGCACGTACTAGCAGTGTTTGTAAGTATGCTCTATGAACATGATTTTTCTGGCTACGTTTGTAAGTATGTTTGTAAGTACTAATATTTGTGTCGCTTGTGAAACTGAGATAATCAGTTGTTTAATTGATCAGTGTGATGTTAAATTCTGTAATGTTGCAATATGTGATTTAATGTTGTCGTAGCTCTTATATAATGTTGTTGTATGTAATGAGAACAGTTGCTATTGTTATGATATGATGTTGCCATTGGATAGTAAAAGTGTTGCAACGATTAATGCATGTGGGTCCCACAACATGATTCCGTGAATCTGGGCTACACCCACAACAGGATTCCGTGAACCCGGGTTACAAATTTTAGTGGACCCCACATTTTTGTAAATTTAGTACCTGTGGCAACACCGGTGATGATGTTGCCTTAGGGTCGCAAATGTGTTTCCTTTGACTCTAAGGCAACACGACAAAAGGCAACCCTAAAAAAGTGTTGCCACAGATCATTTTTTGCCTATACCAACACTTTTTGGCACCTACTGCTTCATTACTCTGGGGTTGTTGTATGCCATCTATGGCGTAGTGTTTCACGTGTTGGCACCTACTACCGCTACTTCTCTTAATACATCAAAACAATCCTTCTTTTTAATCGTATCTCTAATTCTATAAATAGCCTTTACTTCCAACAATTACCCCTATCTTTTCATTACTGTGAAGGACTGGTTTTTGCAGTGCCTAATCCAAACGATTCATCCTCTTTCATATTTGTCGATCTACCCCTACAATGCTTAAACTACCCCTACTTATCTTTGTACTTCAAAACAGCCCTTCTTTTTAATCCTACACCTAATTCTCTAAATAGCCCTTTCTTCAACCAATTACCCATATTTTTTAACTATTGTGAAGGGTTGGTTTTTGCAGCACCCAGTCCAAAACGATTCATCATCTTTCATATTGGTCGATCTAACCATACTATGCTTAAACAACCCCTACTTCTATTACTATTTTAAAACAATCATTCTTTTTAATCCTACCCCTAATTATCTAAATAGCCCTTATTTCCAACAATTACCGCTATTTTTTACCTTTTACGAAGGATTGGTTTTGGTAGCCCCCAATCAAAATGAAAGATCATCTTTCATATTTGTCGTTCTATCCATACTATGCTTAAAATTCCCCTACTTCTCTTAATACTTAAAAACATCCTTCTTTTAATCCTACCCCAATTCTGTAAATAGCCCTTGCTTCCAGCAATTACCCCTATTTTTTAACTATTGTAAAGGATTGGTTTTCGCAGCACACAATCCAAATGATTCATCATCTTTCATATGTGTCTATCTAGCCCTACTATGCTTAAACTACCCCTATTATCTTAATATTTTAAAACAACCCTTCTTTTTAATCCTAACCATAATTCTCTAAACAGCCCTTACTTCCAACAATTACTCCTATTTTTTACCTTTTGTGAAGGGTTGGTTTTTGTAGCATCCAATCCAAATGATTCATCATCTTTCATATTTGTCTATCTACCCTTACTATGCTTAATCTACCCAAACTTCTCTTAATACTTCAAAACAATCCTTCTTTTTAATCCTACCCCTAATTCTCTAAATAGCCTTTCCTTTCAAAAATTACCCCTATTTTTTTAACCATTGTGAAGGATTGATTTTTGCAACACCCGGTCCAAATGATTCGTTGCCTTTCATATTTGCCGATCTACCCCTACTATGCTAAAACTACCCATACTTCTCTTAATACATTAAAACAATCCTTCTTTTAAATCCTTCCCCTGATTCCCTAAATAGCCCTTATTTCCAACAATTACCCCTATCTTTTTACTATTGTGAAGGGGTCTTTGCAGAACCCAATTCAAACGATTCACATCTTTTGTATTTGTCGATCTACCCCTACTATGCTTAAACTACCCCTACTTTTATTAATACTTCAAAACAACCCTTCTTTTTAATCGTACCCCTAACTCTCTAAATAGCCCTTATGTCCAACAATTACACCTATCTTTTTGCTATTGTGCAGGACTGATTTTTCAGCTCCTAATCCAAACGATTCATCATCTTTCATATTTGCTGATCTACCCCTGCTATGCTTAAACTACACCTACTTATCTTAATACTTCAAAACAGCCCTTCTTTTTAATCCTACCCCCGATTCCCTAAATAGCCCTTCCTCCAACAATTACCCCTATTTTTTAACTATTTTGAAGGATAGGTTCTTGAAGCACCCAATCCAAACGATTCATCATCGTTCATATTTGTCGATCTACCCCTACTATGCTTAAACTACCCCTACTTCTCTTAATACTTCAAAACAACCCTTTTATTTAATCGTACCCCTAATTCTCTAAATAGCCCTTCCTTTCAACAATTACCCCCATTTTTTAACTATTGTGAAGAATTGGTTTTTGCAGCACCCAATCCAAATGATTCATCATATTTCATATTTGTCGATCTAACCCTACTCTGCTTAAACTACCCCTACTTCTCTTAATTTTTCAAAACAACCCTTCTTTTTAATCCTACCCCTAATTCTCTAAATATCCCTTACTTCCAACAATTACCTCTATTTTTTACCTTTTGTGAATGGTTGGTTTTTCCAGCACCCAATCCAAATGATTCATCATCTTTCATATTTGTCGATCTAACCCTACTATGCTTAATCTAAATCTACTTCTCTTAGTACTTAATACTTAAAAACAGTCCTTCTTTTAATCCTACCCCTAATTCTGTAAACAGCCCATAATTCCAGCAATTACCCCTATCTTTTTACTACTGTGATGGATTTGTTTTTGCAGGATCTAATCCAAACGATTCATCATCTTTCATATTTGTCGATCTACCCCTACCATGCATAAACTACACCTACTTATCGTAATACTTCAAAACAACCCTCCTTTTTAATCCTACCCCTAATTCTTTTAATAGCCATTCCTTTCAACAATTACCCCTATTTTTTTATCTATTGTGAAGGATTGGTTTTTGCAGCACTCGATTCAAACGGTTCATCATCTTTCATATTTGTCGATCTACCCCTACTATGCTTAAACTACCACTACTTCTCTTAATACTTCCAAACAACCCTTTTTTTTAATCTTACCCCTAATTCTCTAAATAGCCCCGAATTCCAACAATTACCCCTATTTTTAACCTTTTGCGAAGGGTTGGTTTTTGTAGCACCCAATCCAAATGATTCATCATCTTTCATATTTGTCGATCTACCCCTACTATGCTTAATCTACCCAAACTTATCTTAATACTTCAAAACAACCCTTCTTTTTACTCCTACCGCTAATTCTCTAAATAGTCCTTCCTTTCAACAATTACCGCTATATTTTAACCATTGTGAAGGATTGATTTTTGCAACACCCAATCCAAACGATTCATAATCTTTCATATTTGTCGATCTACCCCCTATTATGCTTAAACTACCCCTACTTCTCTTAATACTTTAAAACAATCCTTCTTTTAAATCCAACCCCAAATTCTCTAAATAGCCCTTATTTCCAACAATTACCCCTATCTTTTTACTACTGTGAAGGGTTGGTTTTTACAGTACCCAATCCAAATGATTCATCATCTTTTATATTTGCCAATGTACCCCTTCTATACTGAAACAACCCCTACTTCTCTTAATACTTCAAAACAACCCTTCTTTTTAATCGTACCCCTAACTCTCTAAATAGCCCTTACTTCCAACAATTTCTCCTATCTTTTTACTAGTGTGCAGGATTGGTTTTTGCAGCTCCTAATCCAAACGATTCACCATCTTTCATATTTGTCGATCTACCCCTACTATGATTAAACTACACCTACTTATCTTAATACTTCAAAACAGCCCATCTTTTTAATCCTACTCCTATTTCTTTAAATTTCCATTCCTTCAACAATTACCCCAATTTTTTAACTATTTTGAAGGATTTGTTTTTGAAGCACCCAATCCAAACGATTCATCATCTTTCATATTTGTCGATCTACCATTACTATGTTCAAACTACTCCTACTTCTCTTAATACTTCATAACAACCCTTCTTTTTAATCCTACCCCTAATTCTCTAAATATCCCTTACTTCCTTCAATTACCCCTATTTTTTACCTTTTGTGAATGGTTGGTTTTTGCAGCACCCAATCCAAATGATTCATCATCTTTCATATTTGTCGATCTAACCCTACTATACTTAATCTAAATATACTTCTCTTAATACTTAATACTTAAAAACAGTCCTTCTTTTAATCCTACCCCTAATTCTATAAATAGCCCATAATTCCAACAATTACCCCTATCTTTTTACTACTGTGATGGATTTGTTTTTGCAGGACCTAATCCAAACGATTCATTATCTTTCATATTTGTCGATCTGCCCCTACCATGCATAAACTACCTCTACTTATCGTAATACTTCAAAACAACCCTCCTTTTTAATCCTACCCCTAATTCTTTTAATAGCCATTCCTTCCAACAATTACACATATTTTTTAATCTATTGTGAAGGATTGGTTTTTGCAGCACCCGATCCAAACGGTTCATCATCTTTCATATTTGTCGATCTACCCCTACTATGCTTAAACTACCACTACTTCTCTTAATACTTCCAAACAACCATTTTTTTAATCCTACCCCTAATTCTCTAAATAGCCCTGAATTCCAACAATTACCCCTATTTTTAACCTTTTGCGAAGGGTTGGTTTTTGTAGCACCCAATCCAAATGATTCATCATCTTTCATATTTGTCGATCTACCCCTACTATGCTTAATCTACCCAAACTTATCTTAATACTTCAAAACAACCCTTCTTTTTAATCCTACCGATAATTCTCTAAATAGTCCTTCCTTTCAACAATTACCGCTATTTTTTAACCATTGTGAAGGATTGATTTTTGCAACACCCAATCCAAACGATTCACAATCTTTCATATTTGTCGATCTACCCCTATTATGCTTAAAGTACCCCTACTTCTCTTAATACTTTAAAACAATCCTTCTTTTAAATCCAACCCCAAATTCTCTAAATAGCCCTTATTTCCAACAATTACCCCTATCTTTTTACTAATGTGAACGGTTGGTTTTTACAGTACCCAATCCAAATGATTCATCATCTTTTATATTTGCCGATGTACCCCTTCTATACTGAAACAACCCCTACTTCTCTTAATACATCAAAACAACCATTCTTTTTAATCGTACCCCTAACTCTCTAAATAGCCCTTACTTCCAACAATTTCCCCTATCTTTTTACTACTGTGCAAGATTGGTTTTTGCAGCTCCTAATCCAAACGATTCATCATCTTTCATATTTGTCGATCTACCCCTACTATGATTAAACTACACCTACTTATCTTAATAATTCAAAACAACCCATCTTTTAAATCCTACCCCTAATTCTCTAAATTTCCATTCCTTCAACAATTACCCCTATTTTTTTTAACTATTTTGAAGGATTGGTTTTTGAAGCACCCAATCCAAACGATTGATCATCTTTCATATTTGTCGATCTACCCTTACTATGCTCAAACTACCCCTACTTCTCTTAATACTTGAAAACAACCCTTTTTTTTAATCGTACCCCTTATTTTCTAAATAGCCTTTACTTTCGACAATTACCCCCATTTTTTAACTATTGTGAAGGATTTGTTTTTGCAGCACCCAATCCAAACGATTCATCACGTTTCATACTTATCAATCTACCCCTACTATGCTTAAACTACCCATACTTCTATTAATTTTTCAAAACAACCCTTCTTTTTAATTCTACCCCTAATTATCTAAATATCCCTAACTTCCTACAATTACCCATATTTTTTACCTTTTGTGAATGGTTTGTTTTTGTAGCACCCAATCCAAATGATTCATCATCATTCATATTTGTCGATCTACCCCTACAATGCTTAATCTAACTCTACTTCTCTTAACACTTAAAATCAGTCCTTCTTTTAATCTTTCCCTTAATTCTGTAAATAGCCCTTACTTCCAACAATCACCCCTATCTTTTTACTACTGTGAAGGATTTTTTTTTGCGGGACCTAATCCAAACGATTTATCATCTATCATATTTGTGGATCTACCCCTACCATGCTTAAACTACCCCTACTTAACGTAATACTTCAAAACAACCGTTCTTTTTAATCCTACCCCTAATTCTCTAAATACCCCTTCCTTCAAACAATTACCCCTTTTTTTTTAACTATTGTGAAGGACTGGTTTTTGCAGCACCCGATCCAAACGATTCATCATCTTTTATATTTGTTGACCTACCCCTACTATGCTTAAACTTCCACAACTTCTCTTAATACTTCAAAACAACCCTTCTTTTTAATCCTACCCCTAATTCATTAAATAGCCCTTACTTCAAACAATTACCCCTATTTTTTACCTTTTTCGAAGGGTTGGTTTTTGTAGCACCCAATCAAAATGATTCATCATCTTTCATATTTGTCGATCTACCCCTACTATGCTTAATCTACCCCTATTTCTCTTAATACTTATAAACAGTCCTTCTTTAAATCCTACCCCTAATTCTTTGAATAGCCCTTCCACTCAACAATTACCACTATTTTTTAACTATCGTGAAGGATTGAATTTAGCAGCATCCAATCCAAACGATTCATCAGCTTTCATATTTGTCGATCTACCCCTTCCACTCAACAATTACCCCTACTTCTCTTAATACTTCAAAACAATCCTCCTTTTTAATCCTAGCCCAAATTCGCTAAATATCCCTTACTTCCAACAATTACCCCTATTTTTTAACTTCTATAAAGGGTTTGTTTTTGCACCACCCAATCCAAATGATTCATCATCTTTCATATTTGTCGACTTACCCCTACTATGCTTAAACTACACCAACTTCTCATAATACTTCAAAATAGTCCTTTTAAATCCTACCCCTAATTCTCTAAATAGCCCTTACTTCCAACAATTACCCCTGTCTTTTTACTATAGTGAAGTGTTGGCTTTTGCAGCACACAATCAAAACGATTCATCATCTTTCATATTTGTCGATCTACCCCTCATATGCTTAAACTACCGCTACATCTCTCAATACTTCAAAACACCACTTCTTTTTAATCATACCACTAATTCTCTAAATAGCCCTTACCTCCAACAATTACCTCTATTTTTTAACTACTGTGAAGGGTTGGTTTTTGCAGCACCCAATCCTAATGATTCATCATCTTTCATATTTGTCGATCTACCCTTACTTCTCTTAACACTTCAAAACAGTCCTTTTAAATCCTACCCCTAATTATCTAAATAGTCCTTACTTCCAACAATTACCACTATCTTTTTACGAATGGGAAGGGTTGGTTTTTTCAGCACCCAATCCAAACGGTTCATCACCTTTAATATTTGTCGATATACCCCTACTATGCTTAAACTACCCCTACTTCTCTTAATACTTCAAAACAGCCCTTCTTTTTAATCGTACCATTAATTCTCTAAATAGCCCTTACTTCCAACAATTACCCCTATTTATTAACAACAATGAAGGGTTGGTTTTTGCAGCACACAGTCCAAACGATTCATTATCTTTCATATTTGTCGATATACCCCTACTATGCTTACACTACCCCTACTTCTCTTAATACTTCAAAACAACCCTTCTTTTTAATCCTACCCCTAATTAAGTAAACAACCCTTCCTTTCAACAATTATCCCTATTTTTTAACTATTGTGAAAGAATGTTTTTGCAGCACCCAATACAAACGATTCATCATCTTTCATATTTTTCGATCTACCACTACTATGCTTAAACTACCCCTACTTCTTTTAATACTTCAAAACAACTCTTTTTTTCAATCCTACCACTAATTCTCTAAATAACCCTTGCTTCCAACAATTACCCCTATTTTCTACCTTTTGTGAAGGGTTGGTTTTTGTAGCACCCAATCCAAATGATTCATCATCTTTCATATTTGCCGATCTATCCCTACTATGCTTAATCTACCCTGTAACACCCCACCTCCGCCAGGGTGGCTCTTGCAAGCACTCTGACTTTGGAGGGGCATTTGAATCGGGTAAACATGCATAATGATATATCAAGGCAGAACAAGAACATATGTATATATGTAAACAGAGTAAATAACATAGATAAAACAACGGAAGATTTCAAACAATTTCAAAACAAGTCTGGTACAACATAATGTCAACTTTCCAAATAAACAAGTCTAGATAAAAACAACTTCAACTGAAAAACTGAAATACATAAGTACTATCCCCAAAATAAGTGATAACCATAGCTAGCTCCATGTCAAACCGTACATGAGCTAAATTCCACAAGAAAGCGATCAGAAATCCAAGCTAAGCTCCAATATTCCCACCCTGAGAACCTGGGGGGGGGGGGGGGGGAAACGGAAGAAAAGAGGCGAAAGAAAACAGGTCAGTCAAAAAGACTGAGTAAGCCCTACTACAATCAATGTAAACTGATAAAGTTAACTGGCATGAGAAGCAAGGATGAACATAAGGATAATTACTTACTAGCATGGTGAATATCTAACAGATAGTTCAAAGGAGTCATCACATAATCAAGGTGAAGTTTTTCACCACAGGTGTACCAGCATTCTAACATGTCATGTATAAAAAGGAATTTATCCCTTGGCCTAAACTTGGCCCAGTATCAGGTGTTTGACTTATATCAAGATCCAACTTCTTGGTACAAATTCTAGTATAACAGGATTAGGTGTTACCCCAATGTTTACATCGAAACAGGACGGAACAGAATGGTCCATACAGAGATAGAGTTGGGAAAAATGGGCTTTTACCACCTTAACAGATAAAGTACAGAAACGGAATGCTAACAATAATGGGCCTTTACCACCCTAACAGAACGGTACCACACAGAAATAGACGGTTGTTACCACCCAACAAAACAGACGGTACCAACAGAATCAGACAGAGCTAAGTGTACACTAAATCCTACCCAAGCGATCGGCTCCCTAATACATAAATATCTTATGTCGGCCCCACGATAGGGTGTATCACTCCCTAAAGTGGCAACCAATTGGCACAGGCATATTTACAGATGTCACGGCGTCTTACATCCTCAGAGGCAGACCGGGATCCATGCACGCACATGACCCGGTTGGAACGCATCATCAACACCCACCGCCATTATCAGAATGAACCACTTATAATTAGTTCAGTAAGCGTGCCCGGACCCTACCTACAGTTGGGTCAAAGTTTTGATACCAGAAAGGGTTACTGACTAATATGGGTCCCAAACAACAAATGACACAAGTATTCCCCCTTGTGTCCCCAGACTATTTGATTCAGATTAACTTATTAACAGAGTTCAGACATACGAAGTTCAGACGATCAGTTTTCAGACTAACGGATCAGATAACAGATTTACAAACTTGCCAAACTTGGTGTGGGTCCTACAGATCCGCAAAACAGGTTCGTTTAATTTATCAATCAAGTTAGTTTATCCAGACCAGGTATCAAATCGGTTCTCAGCCTTATCAAATTACTGAGTTGGATTGGTTAAGTATAGTTCAACTTAACCCCGTTAAATTACCGAGTTCAGATTGGTTAAGTGTAGGTTAACTTAACCCTAACCACTAGTCGTATTTTACGGTTAAGTGTCATTAAGAAATCAAGCCCCGTTTCACTTAACCTACCCATTCATGTCAAATTGGTTAAGTGTCATACATCAAATTCACTTAACCTTATCATGTAGCATTAATTAATTTAATGCACCTTAACCTCTCACATTAGACCTCGTTGTGGTTACTAGTTAAGCCGGGCGGGTCCGGGTAGCTTTACACCACAACCTAGTCTAACCTCGGGTTCAAGCACAACTTGACCAACTTCTCACATTGGGTCCTATTGTTTGTAGCCACTAGTTAAGCCGGTTGGTTCCGGGTAGATTTATGCTACAAACTCAACCCAACCTCAAGTTGGTCACACTTATATTTTCAAAGTGTCATGTCCATTATGTTTCCAGAACATATTACAAGTTTTCAAGCATTTGGGTAGACCTAACTTAATAGGTAAATTCCCAATGGGTAGACCTAACTTAATAGGTAAATTCCCACTCTTATGTTTTTATGTCCTTCAAGTTTACCCAAACCCAAACACAATCCCATCGCTTACATATCGCAATAGCGCATAAAGGATAGAAAGAGGGAACTTGGCATAATCATGACATAAAGGTGTTGAAGCCACAAGTTTAACATGGTGGCATATGAAATGTACATATGTTCATATACTTGCATATTACATTTTTAGGCCTCAAAAGCATGCATAAAACCAAACTTATCATATTGATGATACATGGTGATAAATGACATGTAGAAATGGCCATAAGTTCGCATTTAGCCTCACATGCAAGTTATCATAAGAGATATGATAACTTACATGTTGCCAAAATGCAACCTTTAGCATAAAGCTTGAAGCTTTAAGCTCATAAACCCAAGATAAGCTTGCATAACATGATAACATGAACAAAATGATCAACCCAAACTTGCATAACATAACTTGCATATCATATGACAAACTTGCATATCAAACTTGCATAACCTAACATGATAAACTTGCATATCATAACATAGCAAACTTGCATAACATAACATGATAAACTTGCATATCATAACATGGCAAACTTGCATAACATAACATGATAAACTTGCATATCATAACATATCAAACTTGCATATCATGGCAAACTTGCATATCATAACGATCAACCAAACTTGCATCATTCATTTAACTTTAGAGTTTAAATATGAAAGTAGAAAAGGGCTTACAATGCTTATGAAGACTCAAATATATATAGATTGAGACAAAGCCCTTATGCAATCAAATAAACCCAAAATGCAAGCTCCAAATCAATAAAAACCCTTGCTTTATGACGTAAATATGGAAACTTGACTTGAATGCAAGCTAATGATGCTCATACAAGCTTGAAAACACTTGTATGCATGCAAAATCTCTCATAGAAATTTATTTAGAATTTTATGAAGAGAGTGGAGGCCATGAGAGGAATGATTTTGCCATAGTTTAGTTACTTGAATGAATAATGATGATTTAGGGTTAGGTTAGGGGCTTATTTATAGAGATTAGGATTAGTTTCAACCTTAGGATTAAACCCTAATTCCAATCTCAGCCCTTAAAACCGAATCTGGCCCCAAAACCTAACCAAGACCCCAAAATGGTGCACCAGGCAAAACTGCCCGGCTGAACCAAGTCGACAGCCAAGTCGACAGGGCTGTCGACTTGGGTCCAACCAAGTCGACTCCCAAGTCGACAGGGCTGTCGACTTGGGTGCTTTGGCGGGAATTTTTCCGCCTAGCCCAATCTGATCTAATTTCCAAATTCAAACTTGAATTTGAAATCTGTTTTTACTTTGAAATTTTCTGAAAACTTCGTTGGGCCTTAATCGGGTCATACGGACTCCGATTTTCGAAAACTCGGACTCTATTTCGCGTATTTTTCCGAGACGAACGCAATGACATAGCCCGTTTCCCTTGATTCAGATTTATAAATTAAATTCTGCCTCGATTTACGATATAACAGGTTATCAGAAATACGGGTTGTTACATTCTCCCCTCCTTAAAGGATTTCGTCCTCGAAATCTTCAAGTTAGGAAGAACGCATCCTACCATCCATCATCCATCTACTCAAATCATCATTCACGAGCAATCATTGTCCTTAAAGATTCTAATGCGGTATGAACATATGCAAAAGGTGTGTGTATATGTTCTTATCTAATGCAAAGATCCTCAATGCAAAGTATGTTAGTGAAATGAATCCATTATGTATGCAAATATTCCTAATCATATAATACTATATGTGTGCACAAACATTCGTCCATATGCAACATCCATGTGCCGAATTAACAATCTTGCAACCATAAGAATTGAAAATGTACACACGTCCATATGCAATATGAGAGTGTATTTCAAGCCGATCTAGTGCCTAGTGTGTGTGTATGCATCCACGAGCAACCACTAGCAACCACTTGCATCCACTTGCAACCATCAAACATAACATGTCTCAAACACATGTTTACATCCATAGGATTCCTATCTCAACAAGATACAGTCGAGTGATGGAAGCGAGTACAGATAAAACAAAAACTTGGTACATATACTTACAGACTACTAGTACAGATCAGATTTCCCCAAATGATTCTTAGGAAACTAAGCATGGTAGAAACCCAGAATGTATTCGTCATAGTCACCCTCATGCCCAACACAGATACTCTCAAACCCCAATTTATCACAAACAGATGAGTTATAACTCTCATGGAGTTTGAGACTATTACCAGATCAGAAGCAAGACTAGTATTAAAGTACCGAGTTTCCATTACAGAATCAAAATACCAGAAAAGAGTTTCAAACTGAAAATCAGACAAGGAAAATTAAACATCCTACAGACAAATTATTCTGGCCCTAATCTATTCACTCGCCATGCGAGTATTCACCGTTCCTTCCGATGTAGTCCCTTTCTTCTTCGGGCAGTCCCTAGTGAAGTGTCCCATCTCTCCACAGTTAAAGTAAGTGCCCTTCCTCTTTCTGCAATCCTTGTTTAGATGAGTTGAGCTTCCACAAGTAAAGCACTTATTTTCCTTCTTATCTTCAGACTTCTCCTCCTTCTTTTGCATTTCCTTTTTGGGCCCCGCTTTCTTGTTTTGAGACTCATTCACCTTGACCTCCTTCTTTGCACTCTTGTTCTCTTCATTGAGTAGGGCCATATCTACCAAACTCACATACGTGGCCCCCATGGGCACATGAGACATAGCTAACTCCTGTAACGGCTCATTCAATCCTCTAGCAAAACGAAGAACCTTCTTCTGAATAGTACTCACCATATCCAAGCCAAAACGAGCTAACTGATTGAACTTGTTCACATATTCTTTGACAGACATGTCTCCTTGCTTCAAAGCAATAAACCTCTCCATTTGCAAATTCTCTTCAGCAGAAGACAGAAACTTAAGCCCGAATCTTGTCCTGAAATCGGCACAAGTCTCAACGGGCCTAGTCGCGGTGATGATCTCCCACCAATAAGCGGCTTCATCCTTCATAAGCCAAACCGCCAACAAGATCTTTCTCTGATCATCTAATCCAAAGATAGCGAATAAATCCTCGGTCTCTTTCAACCAATTCCGGGCCTCTACAAAAGTCTCGGTACCTAGAAAGTTCATGCCACCCATTGCTTTGAAGTCCTTGCAAATCTTCGTGAACTCTACTAGAGGATGCTGAGGGGGAGGAGGAGGAGGAACCTCAGCGACAGGAGGAGGAACATTAACCACCAGAGGAGGAGTAACATTTGCGGGGCCGGCTTCGGTCGCCCTAGCCTCCATAAGTCTCCTATACCAAACAGGAACTTGCACTCCCTCTGGGATAACAAAGTTATCTGTCATACTGAAACGAAGGAAAAGATAGATTCAGAACGAGGGAACTAAGAATAGATAGATAAGGATTGTGCTAATGGCTTTTTGGGGAATAGCCTTTAAAATAAACTAGACTTTTCTTTTGAAAATACTTTATACTTGGTTTTGAAAATAGTTTTCCAAAAGTTTTCTAAAAACCTTTTCGTTCCTTCTCGTAAACCATATGCTCTGATACCAAATGTAACACCC